>OU342736.1:455144340-456571840 GCA_910589765.1 Avena atlantica
TGGACGGCGAGGCTAGGTAGAGGAGAGGAGAGGAAGGGAGATGAGGGCGTCGCCCTGGGCGGATCTGGGGAGGCTAGAGGGGCGAGGGAGAGGATAAGAACGAGAGGGAGCAGGTGGGGGCTTGCGTGGGGGAGGGCAGATGGAAAAGGTGGCCTCGGCGCCACCGCTCCTCCTCCTCGTGATCGATCAGTGCACAGGCACATGGGGGGGGCTGGCAGGCTGCCAGGTGGGTCTGGGGTGAGGAGCTCGTGGGCAGGCAGGTTCTAGAGGGGGCCCCTAGGCAGGGAGAGAAGAGAGGAAGAGGGGGGCCGACTCGGTTGGTAGTGTGGGACTAGGGTTTAGGTTTGGGGAGGGCTCGGTGTGGCATGGTTAGATGGTAGGAGGGTTGCTGGGGTGGGGCCTGCATGGAAGAAGGGGAGAGGGGAAGAGAGGGGGAAAGCTAGGGTTTAGCTAGAGGGGGCTCGGTTTAGAATTAGGTGGGATTAAGGAGAGAGGGGGTGGCTTGAGTTTTGTTTGGACTAGGTGTAGCTTAGGGTTTTAGCTAGGATGGTTATGGGGCATGGTGATGAAGGATTAGGTGATAGAGGAAACTAGGATAGAGGATTAGAGAGAGAGGGGGAAGGTTAGATGCTAGGTGTTCTTTTGACAAGATCCAACCATGCACCAAACAAACCCCAACAAGAACAAGACTAGATCAAGGGAAAAGGTGATGATGGTTTAGGCATGATCAAACAAGACCAAGCCTAGGGGTAGAGAGATGATCCATATTAAAATCCAACAAAAATCAAATGCCAAGCTAAAGGGGTACTTGCATGGGCCATGCATAATTAATTGTTACCCTATTTATCTTTGTTGAAAACAAGATTAATTACATGGCATTTTCTTATGCATTCCCAAGTGGTGGAATAAGGCCCAAGCAAAAGAATTTAGAAAGAATTCCAAGTGGAGTATGAGGACCATGATCACATTGGATTATGTTTGGGACTTGCTAGTGTGGATATGCCACTAGATATTTATTAAATCCACAAAATATCCCAACATGATGATAACCCCAAAAGCAACAAATATGGAAGCTAGGAAAAAGGGGTCCCACTCACAAGGCAATGCAAAGGTGGCCATGTGGCTCTCATGTATCAATAATGTGAAAACAAAATGATGCCAAGATGAGAACATGTGGAAAAGAATTGGATCCCTCCCAACCCACATGAGCTAGAAAGTAAAACCCATAAATGCCAAGCTCATATTTAGTTGGATGGTGGAATTATAAGGTGGTGAAAGAAAGGTGGTGGAGTTAATAAGAGATATGGCCCCAAATCAACTTGGCATTTAGCAATATATCAAGAACCAAATACAATATCAAGAGGCAACTACAATTAATAATGCACATGAGATAAGAACCAAACAAGAAGGGGTTTTATATGAATGCTCAAATGCAAGGTGACATGATGACATGAGCATGATATGATGATGATGCAGTAATTATATGTAGGAAGTGGCCCTTTTATTACTAGAACAAGTAGCATTACAGGTGTTAGACAAACTGGGATGCTACAACTCTCCCCCACTAAACAGGAATCTCGCCCCGAGATTCTAGGAAGAAGAAGACACAAACAGGGAGGATAGTTGACACGGAGTTCATCTTCACGCTCCCAGTGGCTTCATCCACGGAATGGTGTGACCACTTCACCTTGCAGAACTTGATGGACTTGTTGCGAGTCCTTCTTTCTGCGGTCTCAAGGATTTTGGTGGGGTGGTTCTTGATAAGACAGGTCTTCTTGGAGATCGATTAGCTCATGATCCACGTCCTGCCGGGATCTTTGAAGCACTTCTTGAGCTGAGAGATCTGAAAACATCATGAACCTTGAGTTTTTCCGAAGCTCAAGTGCATAAGCGACTTCTCCTCTTCTACCACGAATCTTGAAAGGACCGATGTATCTAGGAGCCAACTTCCCTTTGATACCAAAGCGGTGTGTTCCTCTCATGGGAGTGACACGAAGGTACACGAGATCACCAGGGGCATACACCAATGTCCGTGTGCTTCCTGTCATAATGCTCTTCTGACGACTTTGAGCAATCTTCAGGTTCTCAAGAATGATATGCACCTTCTCCTCTGCGTGAGTTACAATGTCAGGGCCAAACCAGATTCTTTCTCCTGCACCTGACCAACCAATCGGAGTTCTGCACTTGCGACCATAGAGAGCCTCAATGGTGCCATCTTCAGACTCTTCTGGAAGCTGTTGTTGTAGGAGAATTCAGCATATGGAAGACATTCCTCCCACTTTCCAAAGAGATGACACAAGCACGAAGCATATCCTCCAGAATCTGATTGATCCTTTCGACTTGTCCTTGCGACTGAGGGTGGTAAGCAGTGCTGAAGTTCAACTTTGTTCCAAAGCATTTTGGAAACTCTCCCAGAACTTGACGTGAAGATGCTTCCACGGTCTGAACTGATCTCAAGCGGAACCCCATACAGAGAGACAATTCTGTTGATATAGAGCTCAGCCAACTGAATTCCAGAAATTGTTTCCTTGACGGGGAAGAAATGAGCCACTTTAGAAAAGCCTGTCGATGACAACAAAGATTGCATTGTTGCCCTTCTGCGACCTTGGAAGCCAGTGATGAAGTCCATCTCGACTTTCTCCCATTTCCATTCCGGAGGTTTCAATGGCTGTAGAAGACGGAAAGGTTTCTGATGGACAGCTTTCACTCTGCGGCAGACATCACATTCTGAGACATACTTGGCACAATACCGTTTCAGACTAGGCCACCAATATTGTGTTTTCAAGTCCATGTACATCTTTGTGCTGCCAGGATGGATAGATAGAACAGAATCATGCGCCTCCTTGAGAACTTGCTCTCTCAAACCCGGGTAGTTTGGAACAAACATCCGGTGTTCAAAGAAAGCGTGCCTTGATCATCAACGTGGAAGGACTCATACTTCGGAAGCTCAAGTTTAGAGATGATCTTTCTGGTGTGCGGATCACCAAGCTGACGAGAGCGAATCTTTTCTTCCAAGAGAGGAGTAGCCAGAAGGTTCAGGAGATGCCCTTGTTCCACAACTTCAAGGTTGAGATGACGGAATTCCTCGCACAAGAGAGGTTGCTGCTCTTCTATCATGAGGTTGTTGACATAAGCTTTGCGGCTGAGAGCATCGGCCATGACATTAGCTTTGCCCGGGGTGTAGTTGATGGTCAAATCAAAATCATTGATTGCTTCAATCCATCTTCTCTGCGAAGGTTGAGATCAGGCTGAGTGAAGATATACTTCAAACTTTTGTGGTCAGAAAAGATCTCACAACGGTTGCCAAGCAAGTAGTGCCTCCATAGCTTCAAAGCAAAGACAACTGCTGCTAGCTCGAGGTCATGTGTGGGATAGTTGATCTCATGCGTCTTCAACTGTCGAGAGGCATAAGCAACAACTTGTTTCTCTTGCATAAGGACCGCACCCAATCCTTGCAAAGAGGCGTCACAGAATATCTGGAAAGGCTTAGATGTATCCGGAGGAACCAAGACTGGTGTGGAAGTGAGCTTCTCTTTGAGTGTCTCAAAACTTGCTTGACATGCAGGAGTCCACAGGTACTTCTTGCCTTTCTTGAGGAGATCGATAAGAGGCTTCGCTATCTTCGAGAAGTTCTGAACGAAGCGACGGCAATAACTAGCCAAACCGAGGAAACTCCGCACTTCTTTGACATTAACAGGAGGAAGCCATTCAACAATTGTCTTCACAGTTTCCGGGTTGACTGCAATGCCCTTGGCAGAGATGACATGACCAAGATAGGTTACTTCAGGCAGCCAAAACTCACACTTTGAGAACTTTGCATACAAGCGGTTCTCACGAAGCTTGTTTAGGACACAACGAAGGTGTTCTTCATGCTCTTCCTTGGACTTAGAATAGACCAGGATATCATCCAGATAGACCACAACGAACTTATCAAGGTACTCCATGAAAATGGAGTTCAAAGCCTCGAGAAGGTAGCAGGTGCGTTGGTGAGACCGAAAGACATGACCGTGTACTCATACAGGCCATAGCGGGTGGTGAAAGCTGTTTTAGGCACATCTTCCTTGCGAATTTTGATTTGGTGATAACCACTCCTCAAATCCAGCTTAGAGAATACCACAGCTCCAGCTAGCTGATCGAAAGAGATCATTAATCCGCGGAAGGGATATTTGTTCTTGATGGTTTTAGCATTGAGAGCCCGATAGTCAACACAAAGTCTATCAGTTCTGTCACGCTTCTTCACAAATATTGTTGGCTACCCAAGAAGAAGTACTGTGTTGAATGAAACCCAACTTCTCTTGTTCATCAAGCTGTCGTTTGAGTTCAGCCAACTCAGAAGGACCCAATTTTATAAGGCCGCTTGGAGATAGGAGCCGTTCCAGGTTCAAGCTCAATTACAAACTCAACCTCACGATCCGGAGGCATACCCGGCAACTCTTCAGGAAAAACATCTGGGAACTCACAGACCACCGGTACACTCTGAATAGCTTCCATAGCATCATCATTCAGAGCCGCCAAAGAGAAAAGCTGGACAGCAGGAGTCAGACTTGGAGAAAAGACTATATGGCCTTCAGGAATCTTCAGAGAAACTGAGCGTTCAGCACAATCAATCACAGCTGCATTTGCTGTCAACCAATCCATGCCCAAGATGACATCAATGTCAGAATTGCCCAGAACAATTAAGGGACGCCGAGAACGAAGAGCCACCAATCTCAATTTGATTGCCATGGCTTATTTTTAGCAGCTGCCATTGTTGCTCCAGGAGAAAGAACCATTAACCGCTTAAGAAGAGGATCCATTGCTAACTCGTTTTCATTTGCAAACTTGTGAGAAACAAATGAATGTGATGCACCAGAATCGAACAAAACTCGTGCAGGGACTGAGTTCACGGAAAGCATACCCATCACGACTCCCGGTGCATGCTCAGCTTGAGCGGCGTTGACACAATTGGCACGATCAACCGTAGACCCGGGCTTGGTGTTGATGTTGAGAGCCCGAGGTGGTGGTGCACGAACCATAGGAGAGCTTGCTGCAGATCTTGGCGGGGTGGAGGAAGAGCTTTGTTTTCAACGGACAGTTCTAGCTCAGATGTCCAGGATCTCCACATGTGAAGCAGGCACCAGGTGGACGTGGAGCAACATAGCCAGGGACTCCGCCAGGCGCTCCAGGGTAGTGGTTGTTGTAGCCCCTGGGAGCCGCAGTGGTGAAGTTTGTGGCCTTGACGCGTAACTTGCAGGTCTTGGTGGAGCCGGGAGCGACGGTGGGGTGTTAGGAACCAAGACACGCCGCTTAGAAGGAGCTGCCATAACTGCAGAGCTTGATGCATCCCTGTTGTGTTTCTTGGACTCCTCAAACACTTGCCGACTTGCTTCCTCTTGCAGAGCTGTGTGTTGGAGTTCCAGGAAAGATGCCGGCCTTGCATGTGTGATGCATACTTGATCGATGCATTGAGCCCTTGCCTGAACCTCTTTTGCTTCTTCTTGTCATCAGATACCTCATCGCCACCATAACGAGAAAGATTCATGAAGTTCCTGATGTAGGTGTTGACGTTATCATTTCCTTGCTTCAGGTTGAGAAAAGCTTCCTTCAACCTTTCCATTACAATCTCTGACAAAAACTGCTCCTTGAACGCTCCAGTGAACCTTTCCCAAGTGGGCTGAACCCAGTGCAGCTTGCCTTCAAGTAATTTTCCCACCAGAGAGCTGCATCTCCCTTCAGAAGGTGAGTAGCGCACTTGACCCACTCCTGCTCCGAAACATCAGCAGTCTCGAGCAACCTTGACATCTCACGCAGCCAATCATCCGCGTCCAGTGGTCGATCAGAAACATCAAACTGACGAGGGTTGAATTTCAGGAAGCTCTTGATGTCTCCTCTCTTGGGAGGTGGAGGAGTGGAGCAAACTCATTTCTCCTGACGCTTTCTTCCAAGCGCTGCTGGTTCTGCTGCATTGCTGCCAAGGCATTAGCTATGTTTGACAATGCGGCCCCAAGTTCTGGTGGTATATCCTCATCTGAACGGCGTGGTGGAGCCATCCTGAGATTGATATAAAACACAAGTCAGTACTATAATGGATAATGATAATAATCCAAAATAGTACCAATATGGAATTAACCAAGATTAAAGGATACAAATTACTAAGATGATATTAAAATATCAACAAAGTTCAAAGCACCTAGAAGATATTAAGCATATCGCACACGACTGAAAAGGAGTGTGGTACACAAATATCAAAGAAAAATTTTCCACAATTTCGGCATTAAAATACCAATAGATGCGCAAAATTACTTAACGAATCAAGATTAGTGACTCTACCGATTCAATATACAAAAGCGAATGATAAGAGTAGTGGTATGGTCGCGACTCCATCCCGCACTCAAATCATTACTCCGCACATGAATAAGTGGAACACGTATCCTAACCCCTTCTTCTCACGTTGAACCTAAAGATTGGTAACTACGGAACGAACACCCCAAACAAGATAGCGTCGGATACAAAGAGTAAGATAGATGCGTCGGTTTGCAAAAGCCTGTCGGTATGGAATGTTCCAACAGTTGATAACCAAAGGCTGGTTAGATAACAACTTGGATGCAACAGATAGACAAGGGATTACACACACACACACACACACACACACACACACACACACACACACACACACACAACCTATGGTACTACGGAAACCCAGAACACGTGAATCCTAGTTTGAATTTTGAGAAGAGGATTGAAAACGTTGCACTTCCTTACCAGAAAAGGGTGGTGGTGGGTAAGAAGAAAAATGGAAGCAGTCCTACTCTCGCGTTTTGTTTTTCCCTAGTATACATAACTACCAAAATATTTGCTAGACTGACAACGACCGTTTGGCTGAGACCCTGAAGGTCGGGATGGCTCTGATACCAATTGTAACTACCTCGGTGAATTACGCTCCTAGATACAAGCCTGGATGAACGGTAGTGGTTGAAATAGTACGGTGGGGCCCTAAAAGCCACTCACGGGTAGACCTTTCGGCCGTCCCAACCACTTCCAATCCATCGGGACCTGTACGGGCGGCGTAATCGGCAGGCGAAGGGATCAACTACATACACAAATGGGTATGTATGCAAGCCACCATACAAAAGTACATCAGAGCCATTCCATCTAAAAAGAAAGGAATATAGCAACGCCATACGGCAAGATTCAAATGACCTAGATAGATATAATATTTTAGGATAATTCCTCATACAACACACATCAGAGTATCAGGCGGAAGCGGCAAAACAAAGTCCGAGTATGGATAAGAAGCAAATCGGCATAAGATGCCATAGAAATAAGCACATCCCGCCCACAGATCTCATGGATCCCCGTGCCCGGAATCTCTACACCGAACGATCGTTGCCCACATCATCAGCCTCTTCCACCCAGTATCCGTCCTGCGAGGGTACCTGTTCATCTGAACCAATAATTTATCGTGTGAGACCCTAAGGGTACTCAGCAAGTCTTTATGCCTCTAAAGGGGACACAACCTGGGGGGACGCAATTGCAGCGAAAGATAAACCCTAACAGATCTATAGATAATCGCTAACCATCCGCCTAACCAAAGATAGACGGATGTCCGTGAATTAATGACAACAGTTATAACAGTAATTTCCACAGATCCATCCTCCTCCCCGCTTACCAACGAGGAAGCGGACGAACAACCCCCATCCGTTGGCAATTTTATTAACCATTCCATGAGTGTTGCACTATTTACTAGTCAAATTATTTAGTCAGATTAAAGCGGCACTTTAGTTATGCTTGTCTATGATCGAGAAACTGTGCTCCAAGTCATCCATAACCGCGGACACGGCTTTCAGAAAGTTTTACCCTGCAGGGGTGCACAAATAGCAACACACACTCGATCAACCTCGAAAAAACCAAAGCAAAACCCAACGAGGCCTTCACGACAAAGCAATCACAAGATTCAGAAATATTTCAGGGGGCCACCCCATTGAGTAGACCCGCAACGAAGTTAGCTGACTTCGAGACGGACTCAAGGTTTGCGTCAATGGCTGTAAACGACTGGGAACCCGAAAGTGTGACTGGGCTTGTCGATACCGCGCGAAAACACTCCGCTTACCTAAACAGTACAGTGTGCTCCTCGCACAATCGTAAATAAAGCAGTAGCATGGCATAAGTACAGGATAGTAAATAAAACCTCAAACTAGTTTGTGGCCCCAAGAAATAAGACGGAATCAAGCTCTGGCTCAGGGGGGTCCCATAAGCCTCCCGGATGTGGATAGCGCGAATAATCTTGGAACAGGAATCAAGTACTCGGGGTCTTACGGGGCACAAGTGAGCAGGAAAAACCAAATAGCAGATGTTGCTCACCGGTGCCACTTTCATTAGTTATCCCATTACTACTCAGGTTAAGTTGTTTAGGTACCTCGTTATACAACAGACACTCACAAACCCTACACATGCTGTTCTACGACTCGCATGGCTCAAACAACTCCTGTAGTAATGGCTCATGGGATGGAGGAACAAGCTTGGTGGGGTTTAAAAGTAAAGGCTATGCAATACTTGGGATTCAGTTTAATGCAATCGCGACTCAATGATGCAAGAATAAGATAGGGCAATAGGTACTGTATGTATGCAAGCATGTGGTAGTGCTTGCCTGGCAACTCAGTTGAAGCGAGAGACGGATCTGGGTAGTGCTCCTGGTTCTCTTGATATATCCCCTGCTCAGCGTCTATTCGAAGAAGAACCAAACAAACAAGGGCCAACATAAATAAAGTGCGCAAGCATATAGGTAAAATGCAGCAAGCAAACAATCATGCCATGATGAATGATGCACAAGTTGCATGGCAATAATGTAGCATGGCATGGGTGAGGTGTGGTATACAAGAATAAGTCATTTTATTAAGGTTTGGCCATATTTTATTGTCATAATAGTTGCTGTATAGTATATATTTATATGATGCATGCTGCAATCGAAGTCATGGATAGCATAAACAGAAAGGTCTCGTCGAGCTGATCATTTTAGACATATCATTTGTTTAATTATTTAAGTTCCAGTGGCATTTGTTGTAATTTAACTCAACTTGGAATTTTAAATGTGCAAAAGGCAATTTGAATAGCATATTTGAAATCCTCACATTTTTCTGGTTCAGAAACATATAACATTTGCATTATTTGGATTTATAAATGAAAAGTTATTTAAAACAGAATTAAAATTTGAATTTGAATTAAATTTAAATAGGTTTGAATTTAAACAGATGCTCAGAAAAGTTTTTAGCACTCAGGCCAACCTAGCCCTAGTCGCAGACAGGCGGGGCCAGGCTCACCCGGACCCACACGCCAGTGGCTGGGAGGGAGGAGGACCGCGGGTTAATTAAACAAAACTAGGGGACCCTTTTTATAAAACGCACACAGAGACTGACAGTGGGGTTTAGGGGAGCGCGGGTTGAGGAAAAAGAAGGCCAGGGGGTTATCTGTGATATGCACACACTACTGTTGTTCTTCTCGGTTGTCTGACGAACTGAAACAAAACCGCGCGACAGAGAAAACAGGGGCGCGCCAGACTCGATCCCGCGACCTCGGACGCGCCAGCAGGGGCGGCTACCGCTGCGGTGGCTGTGTGGTTGTTGACAGGGAAGAGGGCGCGGGCTAGATAGGTCCTCGCGGCGAGATACGGACTGGCAGGTGCACGCTCGCCGGTGCACGCGGTGTGCTCGGCGAAACGATCGCCGCCGGCAGGAAACGAGGCGGGGCCAGAGCATGTCTAGGGGGGTCAGGGGCTTACCGCGGTGGTGTTGGTGTGGTCGGTACAGGTCGGGGCGGTCGCGATCGTTGGCGGGGCTGCCGGTCTGGAGCTAGGGTTTGTCGGGGCGGCGCCGACGTGCAGGGGACCTGGGAGCTTCTCCTCCTCGCTGCTGGGTACGGGGGCGACGCAGACGACCTCCGGGGCTTCCTCGACACCCACAGTCGTCACGCCACCGGCTAGGAAGATGGGGAGCAGGGGAAGACTGGCGGTGGACGGCGAGGCTAGGTAGAGGAGAGGAGAGGAAGGGGAGATGAGGGCGTCGCCCTGGGCGGATCTATGGAGGCTAGAGGGGCGAGGGAGAGGATAAGAACGAGAGGGAGCAGGTGGGGGCTTGCGTGGGGGAGGGGCAGATGGAAAAGGTGGCCTCGGCGCCACCGCTCCTCCTCCTCGTGATCGATCAGGCGGGCACATGGGGGGGCTGGCAGGCTGCCAGGTGGGTCTGGGGTGAGGAGCTCGTGGGCAGGCAGGTCTAGAGGGGGCCCCTAGGGCAGGGAGAGAAGAGAGGAAGAGGGGGGCCGGCTCGGTTGGTAGTGTGGGACTAGGGTTTAGGTTTGGGGAGGGCTCGGTGTGGCATGGGTTAGATGGTAGGAGGTTGCTGGGGTGGGGCCTGCATGGAAGAGAGGGGAGAGGCCGAGGAAGAGAGGGGGAAAGCTAGGGTTTAGCTAGAGGGGCTCGGGTTAGAATTAGGTGGGATTAAGGAGAGAGGGGGTGGCTTAGAGTTTTGTTTGGACTAGGTGTAGCTTAGGGTTTTAGCTAGGATGGTTATGGGGTATGGTGATGAAGGAGTAGGTGATAGAGGAAACTAGGATAGAGGATTAGAGAGAGAGGGGGAAGGTTAGATGCTAGGTGTTCTTTTGACAAGATCCAACCATGCACCAAACAAACCCCAACAAGAACAAGACTAGATCAAGGGAAAAGGTGATGATGGTTTAGGCATGATCAAACAAGACCAAGCCTAAGGGGTAGAGAGATGATCCATATTAAAATCCAACTAAAAATCAAATGCCAAGCTAAAGGGGTACTTGCATGGGCCATGCATAATTAATTGTTACCCTATTTATCTTTGTGAAAACAAGATTAATTACATGGCATTTTCTTATGCATTCCCAAGTGTGGAATAAGGCCCAAGCAAAAGAATTTAGAAAGAATTCCAAGTGGAGTATGAGGAGATGATCACATTGGATTATGTTTGGGACTTGCTAGTGTGGATATGCCACTAGATATTTATTAAATCCACAAAATATCCCAACATGATGATAACCCCAAAAGCAACACATATGGAAGCTAGGAAAAAGGGGTCCCACTCACAAGGCATGCAAAGGTGGCCATGTGGCTCTCATGTATCAATAATGTGAAAACAAAATGATGCCAAGATGAGAACATGTGGAAAAGAATTGGATCCCTCCCAACCCACATGAGCTAGAAGTAAAACCCATAAATGCCAAGCTCATATTTAGTTGGATGGTGGAATTATAAGGTGGTGAAATAAAGGTGGTGGAGTTAATAAGAGATATGCCCCCAAATCAACTTGGGCATTTAGCAATATATCAAGAACCAAATACAATATCAAGAGGCAACTACAATTAATAATGCACATGAGATAAGAACCAAACAAGAAGGGGTTTTATATGATGCTCAAATGCAAGGTGACATGATGACATGAGCATGATATGATGATGATGCAGTAATTATATGTAGGAAGTGGCCCTTTTATTACTAGAACAAGTAGCATTACAGGTGTTAGACAACTGGGATGCTACAACTCTCCCCCACTAACAGGAATCTCGCCCCGAGATTCTAGGAAGAAGAAGACACAAACAGGGTAGGATAGTTGACACGGAGTTCATCTTCACGCTCCCAAGTGGCTTCATCCACGGAATGGTGTGACCACTTCAACTTGCAGAACTTGATGGACTTGTTGCGAGTCCTTCTTTCTGCGGTCTCAAGGATTTTGGTGGGGTGTTCTTGATAAGACATGTCTTCTTGGAGATCGATTAGCTCATGATCCACGGTCCTGCCGGGATCTTTGAAGCACTTCTTGAGCTGAGAGATGTGGAAAACATCATGAACCTTGAGTTTTTCCGGAAGCTCAAGTGCATAACCGACTTCTCCTCTTCTACCACGAATCTTGAAAGGACCAATGTATCTAGGAGCCAACTTCCCTTTGATACCAAAGCGGTGTGTTCCTCTCATGGGAGTGACACGAAGGTACACGAGATCACCAGGGGCATACACCATGTCCGTGTGCTTCCTGTCATAATTGCTCTTCTGACGACTTTGAGCAATCTTCAGGTTCTCAAGAATGATATGCACCTTCTCCTCTGCTTGAGTTACAATGTCAGGGCCAAACCAGATTCTTTCTCCTGCACCTGACCAACCAATCGGAGTTCTGCACTTGCCACCATAGAGAGCCTCAAATGGTGCCATCTTCAGACTCTTCTGGAAGCTGTTGTTGTAGGAGAATTCAGCATATGGAAGACATTCCTCCCACTTCATGCCAAAACAGATGACACAAGCACGAAGCATATCCTCCAGAATCTGATTGATCCTTTCGACTTGTCCTTGCGACTGAGGGTGGTAAGCAGTGCTGAAGTTCAACTTTGTTCCCAAAGCATTTTGGAAACTCTCCCAGAACTTGGACGTGAAGATGCTTCCACGGTCTGAACTGATCTCAAGCGGAACCCCATACAGAGAGACAATTCTGTTGATATAGAGCTCAGCCAACTGAATTCCAGAAATTGTTTCCTTGACGGGGAAGAAATGAGCCACTTTAGAAAGCCTGTCGATGACAACAAAGATTGCATTGTTGCCCTTCTGCGACCTTGGAAAGCCAGTGATGAAGTCCATCTCGACTTTCTCCCATTTCCATTCCGGAGGTTTCAATGGCTGTAGAAGACCGAAAGGTTTCTGATGGACAGCTTTCACTCTGCGGCAGACATCACATTCTGAGACATACTTGGCACAATACCGTTTCAGACCAGACGACCAATATTGTGTTTTCAAGTCCATGTACATCTTTGTGCTGCCAGGATGGATAGATAGAACAGAATCGTGCGCCTCCTTGAGAACTTGCTCTCTCAAACCCTTGTAGTTTGGAACAAACATCCGGTGTTCAAAGAAAAGCGTGCCTTGATCATCAACGTGGAAGGACTCATACTTCGGAAGCTCAAGTTTAGAGATGATCTTTCTGGTGTGCGGATCACCAAGCTGACGAGAGCGAATCTTTTCTTCCAAGAGAGGAGTAGCCAGAAGGTTCAGGAGATGCCCTTGTTCCACAACTTCAAGGTTGAGCTGACGGAATTCCTCGCACAAGAGAGGTTGCTGCTCTTCTGTCATGAGGTTGTTGACATAAGTTTTGCGGCTGAGAACATCGGCCATGACATTAGCTTTGCCCGGGGTGTAGTTGATGGTCAAATCAAAATCATTGATTGCTTCAATCCATCTTCTCTGCCGAAGGTTGAGATCAGGCTGAGTGAAGATATACTTCAAACTTTTGTGGTCAGAAAAGATCTCACAACGGTTGCCAAGCAAGTAGTGCCTCCATAGCTTCAAAGTAAAGACAACTGCTGCTAGCTCGAGGTCATGTGTGGGATAGTTGATCTCATGCGTCTTCAACTGTCGAGAGGCATAAGCAACAACTTGTTTCTCTTGCATAAGGACCGCACCCAATCCTTGCAAAGAGGCGTCACAGAATATCTGGAAAGGCTTAGATGTATCCGGAGGAACCAAGACTGGTGTGGAAGTGAGCTTCTCTTTGAGTGTCTCAAAACTTGCTGACATGCAGGAGTCCACAGGTACTTCTTGCCTTTCTTGAGGAGATCGGTAAGAGGCTTCGCTATCTTCGAGAAGTTCTGAACGAAGCGACGGCAATAACTAGCCAAACCGAGGAAACTCCGTACTTCTTTGACATTAACAGGAGGAAGCCATTCAACAATTGTCTTCACAGTTTCCGGGTTGACTGCAATGCCCTTGGCAGAGATGACATGACCAAGATAGGTTACTTCAGGCAGCCAAAACTCACACTTTGAGAACTTTGCATACAAGCGGTTCTCACGAAGCTTGTTTAGGACACAACGAAGGTGTTCTTCATGCTCTTCCTTGGACTTAGAATAGACCAGGATATCATCCAGATAGACCACAACGAACTTATCAAGGTACTCCATGAAAACGGAGTTCATAAGCCTCGAGAAGGTAGCAGGTGCGTTGGTGAGACCGAAAGACATGACCGTGTACTCATACAGGCCATAGCGGGTGGTGAAAGCTGTTTTAGGCACATCTTCCTTGCGAATTTTGATTTGGTGATAACCACTCCTCAAATCCAGCTTAGAGAATACCACAGCTCCAGCTAGCTGATCGAAGAGATCATTAATCCGCGGAAGGGGATATTTATTCTTGATGGTTTTAGCATTGAGAGCCCGATAGTCAACACAAAGTCTATCAGTTCTGTCACGCTTCTTCACAAAGATTGTTGGGCTACCCCAAGAAGAAGTACTGTGTTGAATGAAACCCAACTTCTCTTGTTCATCAAGCTATCGTTTGAGTTTAGCCAACTCAGAAGGACCCATTTTATAAGGCCGCTTGGAGATAGGAGCCGTTCCAGGTTCAAGCTCAATTACAAACTCAACCTCACGATCCGGAGGCATACCCGGCAACTCTTCAGGAAAAACATCTGGGAACTCACAGACCACCGGTACACTCTGAATAGCTTCCATAGCATCATCATTCAGAGCCGCCAAAGAGAAAAGCTGGACAACAGGAGTCAGACTTGGAGAAAAGACTATATGGCCTTCAGGAATCTTCAGAGAAACTGAGCGTTCAGCACAATCAATCACAGCTGCATTTGCTGTCAACCAATCCATGCCCAAGATGACATCAATGTCAGAATTGCCCAGAACAATTAAGGACGCCGAGAACGAAGAGCCACCAATCTCAATTTGATTGCCATGGCTTATTTTAGCAGCTGCCAGTGTTGCTCCAGGAGAAAGAACCATTAACCGCTTAAGAAGAGGATCCATTGCTAACTCGTTTTCATTTGCAAACTTGTGAGAAACAAATGAATGCGATGCACCAGAATCGAACAAAACACGTGCACGGACTGAGTTCACGGAAAGCATACCCATCACGACTCCCGGTGCATGCTCAGCTTGAGCGGCGTTGACACAATTGGCACGAGCAACCGTAGACCCGGGCTTGGTGTTGATGTTGAGAGCCCGAGGTGGTGGTGCACGAACCATAGGAGAGCTTGCTGCAGATCTTGGCGGGGGTGGAGGAAGAGCTTTGTTTTTCAACGGGCAGTTCCAGCTCAGATGTCCAGGATCTCCACATGTGAAGCAGGCACCAGGTGGACGTGGAGCAACATAGCCAGGGACTCCGCCAGGCGCTCCAGGGTAGTGGTTGTTGTAGCCCCTGGGAGCCGCAGTGGTGAAGTTTGGTGGCCTTGACGCGTAACTTGCAGGTCTTGGTGGAGCCGGGAGCGACGGTGGGGTGTTAGGAACCCAGACACGCCACTTAGAAGGAGCTTCCATAACTGCAGAGCTTGATGCATCCCTGTTGTGTTTCTTGGACTCCTCAAACACTTGCCGACTTGCTTCCTCTTGCAGAGCTGTGTGTTGGAGTTCCAGGAAAGATGCCGGCCTTGCATGTGTGATTGCATAGTTGATCGATGCATTGAGCCCTTGCCTGAACCTCTTCTGCTTCTTCTTGTCATCAGATACCTCATCGCCACCATAACGAGAAAGATTCATGAAGTTCCTGATGTAGGTGTTGACGTTATCATTTCCTTGCTTCAGGTTGAGAAAAGCTTCCTTCATCCTTTCCATTACAATCTCTGACAAAAACTGCTCCTTGAACGCTCCAGTGAACCTTTCCCAAGTGGGCTGAAACCCAGTGCAGCTTGCCTTCAAGTAATTTTCCCACCAGAGAGCTGCATCTCCCTTCAGAAGGTGAGTAGCGCACTTGACCCACTCCTGCTCCGGAACATCAGCAGTCTCGAGCAACCTTGACATCTCACGCAGCCAATCATCCGCGTCCAGTGGTCGATCAGAAACATCAAACTGACGAGGGTTGAATTTCAGGAAGCTCTTGATGTCTCCTCTCTTGGGAGGTGGAGGGAGTGGAGCAAACTCATTTCTCCTGACGCTTTCTTCCAAGCGCTGCTGGTTCTGCTGCATTGCTGCCAAGGCATTAGCTATGTTTGACAATGCGGCCCCAAGTTCTGGTGGTATATCCTCATCTGAACGGCGTGGTGGAGCCATCCTGAGATTGATATAAAACACAAGTCAGTACTATAATGGATAATGATAATAATCCAAAATAGTACCAATATGGAATTAACCAAGATTAAAGGATACAAATTACTAAGATGATATTAAAATATCAACAAAGTTCAAAGCACCTAGAAGATATTAAGCATATCGCACATGACTGAAAAGGAGTGTGATACACAAATATCAAAGAAAAATTTTCCACAAATTTCGGCATTAAAATACCAATAGATGCGCAAAATTACTTAACGAATCAAGATTAGTGACTCTACCGATTCAATATACAAAAGCGAATGATAAGAGTAGTGGTATGGTCGCGACTCCATCCCGCACTCAAATCATTACTCCGCACATGAATAAGTGGAACACGTATCCTAACCCCTTCTTCTCACGTTGAACCTAAAGATTGGTAACTACGGAACGAACACCCCAAACAAGATAGCGTCGGATACAAAGAGTAAGATAGATTGCGTCGGTTTGCAAAAGCCTGTCGGTATGGAATGTTCCAACAGTTGATAACCAAAGGCTGGTTAGATAACAACTTGGATGCAACAGATAGACAAGGGATTACACACACACACACACACACAACCTATGGTACTACGGAAACCCAGAACACGTGAATCCTAGTTTGAATTTTGAGAAGAGGATTGAAAACGTTGCACTTCCTTACCAGAAAAGGGTGGGTGGTGGGTAAGAAGAAAAATGGAAGCAGTCCTACTCTCGCGTTTTGTTTTTCCCTAGTATACATAACTACCAAAATATTTGTTAGACTGACAACGACCGTTTGGCTGAGACCCTGAAGGTCGGGATGGCTCTGATACCAATTGTAACTACCTCGGTGAATTACGCTCCTAGATACAAGTCTGGATGAACGGTAGTGGTTGAAATAGTACGGTGGGGCCCTAAAAGCCACTCACGGGTAGACCTTTCGGCCGTCCCAACCACTTCCAATCCATCGGGACCTGTACGGGCGGCGTAATCGGCAGGCGAAGGGATCAACTACATACACAAATGGGTATGTATGCAAGCCACCATACAAAAGTACATCAGAGCCATTCCATCTAAAAAGAAAGGAAATATAGCAACGCCATACGGCAAGATTCAAATGACCTAGATAGATATAATATTTTAGGATAATTCCTCATACAACACACATCAGAGTATCAGGCGGAAGCGGCAAAACAAAGTCCGAGTACGGATAAGAAGCAAATCGGCATAAGATGCCATAGAAATAAGCACATCCCGCCCACAGATCTCATGGATCCCCATGCCCGGAATCTGTACACCGAACGATCGTTGCCCACATCATCAGCCTCTTCCACCCAGTATCCGTCCTGCGAGGGTACCTGTTCATCTGAACCAATAATTTATCGTGTGAGACCCTAAGGGTACTCAGCAAGTCTTTATGCCTCTAAAGGGGACACAACCTGGGGGGACGCAATTGCAGCGAAAGATAAACCCTAACAGATCTATAGATAATCGCTAACCATCCGCCTAACCAAAGATAGACGGATGTCCGTGAATTAATGACAACAGTTATAACAGTAATTTCCACAGATCCATCCTCCTCCCCGCTTACCAACGAGGAAGCGGACGAACAACCCCCATCCGTTGGCAATTTTATTAACCATTCCATGAGTGTTGCACTATTTACTAGTCAAATTATTTAGTCAGATTAAAGCGGCACTTTAGTTATGCTTGTCTATGATCGAGAAACTGTGCTCCAAGTCGTCCATAACCGCGGACACGGCTTTCAGAAAGTTTTACCCTGCAGGGGTGCACAAATAGCAACACACACTCGATCAACCTCGGAAAAAACCAAAGCAAAACCCAACGAGGCCTTCACGACAAAGCAATCACAAGATTCAGAAATATTTCAGGGGGCCACCCCATTGAGTAGACCCGCAACGAAGTTAGCTGACTTCGAGACGGACTCAAGGTTTGCGTCAATGGCTGTAAACGACTGGGAACCCGAAAGTGTGACTGGGCTTGTCGATACCGCGAAAACACTCCGCTTACCTAAACAGTACAGTGTGCTCCTCGCACAATCGTAAATAAAGCAGTAGCATGGCATAAGTACAGGATAGTAAATAAAACCTCAAACTAGTTTGTGGCCCCAAGAAATAAGACGGAATCAAGCTCTGGCTCAGGGGGGGTCCCATAAGCCTCCCGGATGTGGATAGCGCGAATAATCTTGGAACAGGAATCAAGTACTCGGGGTCTTACGGGGCACAAGTGAGCAGGAAAAACCAAATAGCAGATGTTGCTCACCGGTGCCACTTTCATTAGTTATCCCATTACTACTCAGGTTAAGTTGTTTAGGTACCTCGTTATACAACAGACACTCACAAACCCTACACATGCTGTTCTACGACTCGCATGGCTCAAACAACTCCTGTAGTAATGGCTCATGGGATGGAGGAACAAGCTTGGTGGGGTTTAAAAGTAAAGGCTATGCAATACTTGGGATTCAGTTTAATGCAATCGCGACTCAATGATGCAAGAATAAGATAGGGCAATAGGTACTGTATGTATGCAAGCATGTGGTAGTGCTTGCCTGGCAACTCAGTTGAAGCGAGAGACGGATCTGGGTAGTGCTCCTGGTTCTCTTGATATATCCCCTGCTCAGCGTCTATTCGAAGAAGAACCAAACAAACAAGGGCCAACATAAATAAAGTGCGCAAGCCTATAGGTAAAATGCAGCAAGCAAACAATCATGCCATGATGAATGATGCACAAGTTGCATGGCAATAATGTAGCATGGCATGGGTGAGGTGTGGTATACAAGAATAAGTCATTTTATTAAGGTTTGGCCATATTTTATTGTCATAATAGTTGATGTATAGTATATATTTATATGATGCATGCTGCAATCGAAGTCATGGATATCATAAACAGAAAGGTCTCGTCGAGCTGATCATTTTAGACATATCATTTGTTAATTTTGGAATTACAAATCAAAAGTTATTAATTATTTAAGTTCCAGTGGCATTTGTTGTAATTTAACTCAACTTGGAATTTTAAATGTGCAAAAGGCAATTTGAATAGCATATTTGAAATCCTCACATTTTTCTGGTTCAGAAACATATAACATTTGCATTATTTGGATTTATAAATGAAAAGTTATTTAAAACAGAATTAAAATTTGAATTTGAATTAAATTTAAATAGGTTTGAATTTAAACAGATGCTCAGAAAAGTTTTTAGCACTCAGGCCAACCTAGCCCTAGTCGCAGACAGGCGGGGCCAGGCTCACCCGAACCCACACGCCAGTGGCTGGGAGGGAGGAGGACCGCGGGTTAATTAAACAAAACTAGGGGACCCTTTTTATAAAACGCACACAGAGACTGACAGTGGGGTTTAGGGAGAGCGCGGGTTGAGGAAAAAGAAGGCCAGGGGTTTATCTGTGATATGCACACGCTACTGTTGTTCTTCTCGGTTGTCTGACGAACTGAAACAAAACCGCGCGACAGAGAAAACAGGGGCGCGCCAGACTCGATCCCGCGACCTCGGACGCGCCAGCGGGGGCGGCTACCGCTGCGGTGGCTGTGTGGTTGTTGACAGGAAAGAGGGCGCGGGCTAGATAGGTCCTCGCGGCGAGATACGGACTGGCAGGTGCGCGCTCGCCGGTGCATGCGGTGTGCTCGGCGAAACGATCGCCGCCGGCAGGAAACGAGGCGGGGCCAGAGCATGTCCAGGGGGGTCAGGGGCTTACCGCGGTGGTGTTGGTGTGGTCGGTACAGGTCGGGGCGGTCGCGATCGTTGGCGGGGCTGCCGGTCTGGAGCTAGGGTTTGTCGGGGCGGCGCCGACGTGCAGGGGACCTGGGAGCTTCTCCTCCTCGCTGCTGGGTACGGGGGCGACGCAGACGACCTCCGGGGCTTCCTCGACACCCACAGTCGTCACGCCACCGGCTAGGAAGATGGGGAGCAGGGGAAGACTGGCGGTGGACGGCGAGGCTAGGTAGAGGAGAGGAGAGGAAGGGGAGATGAGGGCATCGCCCTGGGCGGATCTGGGGAGGCTAGAGGGGCGAGGGAGAGGATAAGAACGAGAGGGAGCAGGTGGGGGCTTGCGTGGGGGAGGGGCAGATGGAAAAGGTGGCCTCGGCGCCACCGCTCCTCCTCCTCGTGATCGATCAGGCAGGCACATGGGGGGGCTGGCAGGCTGCCAGGTGGGTCTGGGGTGAGGATCTCGTGGGCAGGCAGGTCTAGAGGGGCCCCTAGGGCAGGGAGAGAAGAGAGGAAGAGGGGGGCCGGCTCGGTTGGTAGTGTGGGACTAGGGTTTAGGTTTGGGGAGGGCTCGGTGTGGCATGGGTTAGATGGTAGGAGGTTGCTGGGGTGGGGCCTGCATGGAAGAGAGGGGAGAGGCCGAGGAAGAGAGGGGAAAGCTAGGGTTTAGCTAGAGGGGCTCGGGTTAGAATTAGGTGGGATTAAGGAGAGAGGGGGTGGCTTAGAGTTTTGTTTGGACTAGGTGTAGCTTAGGGTTTTAGCTAGGATGGTTATGGGGCATGGTGATGAAGGAGTAGGTGATAGAGGAAACTAGGATAGAGGATTAGAGAGAGAGGGGGAAGGTTAGATGCTAGGTGTTCTTTTGACAAGATCCAACCATGCACCAAACAAACCCCAACAAGAACAAGACTAGATCAAGGGAAAAGGTGATGATGGTTTAGGCATGATCAAACAAGACCAAGCCTAAGGGGTAGAGAGATGATCCATATTAAAATCCAACTAAAAATCAAATGCCAAGCTAAAGGGGTACTTGCATGGGCCATGCATAATCAATTGTTACCCTATTTATCTTTGTGAAAACAAGATTAATTACATGGCATTTTCTTATGCATTCCCAAGTGTGGAATAAGGCCCAAGCAAAAGAATTTAGAAAGAATTCCAAGTGGAGTATGAGGAGATGATCACATTGGATTATGTTTGGGACTTGCTAGTGTGGATATGCCACTAGATATTTATTAAATCCACAAAATATCCCAACATGATGATAACCCCAAAAGCAACACATATGGAAGCTAGGAAAAAGGGGTCCCACTCACAAGGCATGCAAAGGTGGCCATGTGGCTCTCATGTATCAATAATGTGAAAACAAAATGATGCCAAGATGAGAACATGTGGAAAAGAATTGGATCCCTCCCAACCCACATGAGCTAGAAGTAAAACCCATAAATGCCAAGCTTATATTTAGTTGGATGGTGGAATTATAAGGTGGTGAAATAAAGGTGGTGGAGTTAATAAGAGATATGCCCCCAAATCAACTTGGGCATTTAGCAATATATCAAGAACCAAATACAATATCAAGAGGCAACTACAATTAATAATGCACATGAGATAAGAACCAAACAAGAAGGGGTTTTATATGATGCTCAAATGCAAGGTGACATGATGACATGAGCATGATATGATGATGATGCAGTAATTATATGTAGGAAGTGGCCCTTTTATTACTAGAACAAGTAGCATTACAGGTGTTAGACAACTGGGATGCTACAACAGACATGATATGAGGTGCCCGAGCCACACTTAAGTTTTCTCATCTTTGTTTCCAAGTGTAATAAAAGGTTAGCAACTATTTTCTCGTTTAGACTGTGTGGTACTAATTTTAGCATAGTGATTGCGTTTGACATATATTTGTATGATACAGATGAGCCATCCATGGATGTACGGTGACCGACGCTCTGCCGCTTTCAGAGAAGGCGTACATTCTTTTCGAGTTGTGGCTAAGGAGAACAAGCGGCGTGATGGTTTTGTGTGTTGTCCATGTGTTGACTGTAGGAATGAGAAGTCTCACACTTCTGCAAGAGTCATTTAGAGCCACCTGCTTCGGTCTGGTTTTATATCCGGCTATAATGTTTGGACCAAACACGGAGAAAGAGGGGTTGTGATGGAAGACGGCGATAAAGAAGAGAACGATAATGACAACTATCGATCTATGTTCCCTGAATACGCTGATACCGCAATGGAAGACAATGAAGAAGAAGGAGGTGAAGAACGGGAACCCGACCGGCCCGCTGATGATCTTGGTCAGGTATTTTCTGATGCAAAGCGAGACTGCAACACAGAAAAGGAGAGGTTGCAGTTTGAGCAGATGTTATAGGACCACAACAAATTGTTATACCCAACTTGTGAAGATGGCTAGAAGAAGCTGGATAGCACACTGGAATTGCTGAAGTAGAAGGCATAGACCGGTGTGACTGACTCGGGATTTGAGAAGTTGCTGATACTCATGAAGAGGTTGCTTCCAAGAAATAACGAATTGCCCGCCAGTACATACAAAGCAAAGAAGCTCGTCTTCCCTCTAGGATTAGATGTGCAGAAGATACATGCATGCCCTAATGACTACATCCTCTACCGTGGTGAGAAGTACAAGAATTTGGATAAATGCTCGGTATGCACTGCATTGCGGTATAAGATCAGAAAAGATGACCCTGGTGATGTTGATGGCGAGCCACCCAGGAAGAGGGTTCCTGCCAAGGTGATGTGGTATGCTCCTATAATACCACGATTGAAACGTTTCTTCAAAAACAAAGAGCATGCCAAGTTGTTGCGATGGCACATAGAACAACGTAAGAAAGACGGGATGTTGAGGCATCCCGCTGATGGTCGACAGTGGATAAAAATCGAGAGAGACTTCCGGACTTTGTTGGTGACGCAAGAAACTTATGGTTTGGTCTAAGTACAAATGGCATGAATCCTTTTGGGGAGCAGAGCTGCAGTCACAGCACCTGGCCCGTCACTCTATATATCTACAACCTTCCTCCTTGGTTGTGCATGCACATGGAGTTCATTATGATGCCAGTTCTTATCCAAGGCCCGAAGCAACCCGCCAACGACATTGATGTGTACCTAAGGCCATTAGTTGATGAACTTTTACAGTTGTGGGCCGAACTAGGTTTACGTGTGTGGGATGAGCACAAACAGGAGCCATTCGACCTACGAGCGTTGTTGTTCGTAACCATCAATGATTGGCCTGCTCTTAGTAACATCTCAGGACAGACTAACAAGGGATATAATGCATGCACACACTGTTTAGATGAGACCGAAAGTATATATCTGGATAAATGGATAAATCTAGGAAGAATATGTACCTGTACAATCGTCGTTCTCTTCCACCTATACACCCCTTAATGAAAATGGCAAGGCAGATCACCGTAAGAAGCCTGGCCCCCGTACTGGTGCTGATGTATTTGGTATGGTCAAGGATTTAAATGTAATATTTGGAAAGGGTCCTGAAGAACAACCTGTTCTGAAAGACGTCGACGGACGCGCACCCATGTGGAAGAAGAAATCTATATTTTGGGAGCTACCCTATTGGGAAGTTCATGAGGTCCGCTCTGCAATTGACGTGGTGCACCTGACGAAGAATCTTTGGGTGAATATTCTAATCTTCTTGGGCTTGTATGGGAAGTCAAAAGATACATCGGAAACACGGGAGGACCAACAACGTCATAAAGAACGAGATGGCAAGCATCCAGGGAAGTTTCAAGGGCCTGCCAGCTACGCTCTTACCAAGGAAGAGAAGGCAAGCTTTTTTGAAGTCCTTTTCAGTATCAAGGTCCCGTCTGGCTTCTCGTCTAACATAAAGAGAATAGTAAATATGAAAGAGAAAAATTCCAAAACCTAAAGTCCCATGACTGCCACGTGCTTATGACGTAATTGCTTCCGGTTGCATTGAGAGGAATTCTAACGAAAAATGTTCGGCTGGCCATTGTGAAGGTATGTGCATTCCTCAATGAATTTTCTCAGGAGGTAATCGATCCAGAAAGTCTCTCAGGGTTACAGATTGATGTGGTCCAAAGTCTAGTTAGCTTCGAGTTGTTGTACCCTCAATCTTTCTTCAATATTATGATGCACCTCCTAGTTCACCTAGTCGAAGAGATTAGAATTCTCGGTCCTGTGTTTCTACACAATATGTTCCCCTTCAAAAGGTTCAGGGGAGTCTTAAAGAAATTTGTTCATAACCGTGCTAAGCCAGAAGGAAGCATCTCCAAGGGCTATGGAACAGAGGAGGTCATTGAGTTTTGTGTTGACTTTCTTCCTGACCTTAAGCCGATTGGTGTTCCTGAATCTCGGTATAAGGGGAGGCTGACTGGAAAAGGCACACTAGGAAGGAAAAAATGGTATGTATGGACAGGGATTCTTTCAATAAAGCACACTACACAGTTTTACACAATTCCACCTTGGTGGCTCCGTATATCGAGAAACACAAGATTATTATACGCTCGAAAAACCCGGGGAAGCCTGACTCCTCGATTAAAGTGGAACACGAGGACGCTTTCGACAGTTGGTTGCAGAAACATCTCATGAATAACAACACTGTTGAAGATCAGTTGTACATGTTGGCACAGTTACCATCTTCGACTATATGTACTTTCCCAAGGTACAAGATAAATGGTAATACATTTTACACGATCGCCCAAGATAAAAAGAGCACCAACCAAAACAGTGGTGTCCGCTTTGATGCACCAGATGACAATGGGCAGAAGGACACATATTATGGGTACATAGAGGAGATATGGGAACTTGAGTATGGACCTACTTTTAAGGTCCCATTGTTTCGGTGCAAATGGGTCAAGATGACAGGAGGAGGGGTACATGTAGACGAAAAGTATGGCATGACAACAGTGGATCTCAACAATCTTGCGTACATGGACGAACCATTCGTCCTAGACAACAATGTGGCTAAGGTTTTCTATGTGAAGGACGTGTCTGCGAAACCGAGAAAAAGAAATCAGCAAAAGAATACATGGTCCGATGAGTCAAAGCGCCACATAATTATTTCAGGAAAAAGAAACATTATAGGAGTGTATGACAAGACAGATATGTCAGAAGATTATAATAAGTTTCATGAAATCCCGCCCTTCAAAGTGAAAAATGACCCAAGCCTCCTATTAAATGATGAAGATTCTCCATGGCTAAGGCGCATAAGAAAACAACAACACTAGATAGGGATGTTGGTGTAATATATTAAACCTTTTATGTAATCATATTGTGAGTCAAATATTTTACCCAGATCCACATGCATGCAATATTGGTCATCTTGCTCAATCAAACTGGACGACGACTCCCAGTGCCTAAGCCACGGGAGGTGAAAACCCAAAGAGACGGAACCATCACACGAGCATAGCTCGGGTGAGATCCCTGAAGAATCTTCCAGGTATCGTCGACCCTGGTGTCCAACGCAGCCATATAGCGACGGACGTGCTCGTCCTCCTCCCTGACACGACGACGTACCACCTCCTTGGTGGCCGGCTCCCTCTGTACCCTTCCTGGACCAGGCGACCTCCACCAAAGAAGCTCCGGGTCAACGACGACATCCGGATTCATCACCAAGCTACGCATCCCGGAAGGTAGCACCATCCAGTGCCAGCCTGGCGGAGCCCAGTCTCGGACATGCCCGGCGGAGCCTAGTACTCCACCGTTGTTGCTGAGTCGACTACGAGGATGCGGGATGGGCATCCTAAAGTAGGCGGCGAGGAATGTGTGTATGTGTGGGTGGCCATGACGGTCGCACTATAAAAAGAGGTAAAGGGCGGGCCAGGCTGGGCCAAGCAGCACTAATAATAGGGGTTGAATGTAACATCCCGGCATTAGAGCTTAGAAATAAGCTGAACCTAGGTGTGTGCATTGCATTCATGCATAGAAAATCCAAATAATTTTCGCGCTTTTGAACAAAACCTGTCAAAGTGATTGAAGCTTCTCTCAACTTGATGGAATTGAAGTAGATCATCAAGTTGACTACGATAAGTTTCTATATGACCTTTGCTAAAACCTTATTTTGGGTAAAGGATATTTGATCTAAGGGTAGATCAAATGTAATAAAATTTAAACCCTAATACATTACTTAATGGTTTGTATTTGATCCTTAAGTAATCATATCCTAGTATTCATTACACAATTCATGAGTACCAAGTTATAAACATAACTTAAGTAATAGGAATGTAACAACTAAATCTTGATCTATCTTAATATCATCTACTTATACCATGAGTATCATGGTAATACCTAACCTTAACTCTTTAGTGAGATTGGGTAGGAAAGAAACCAAGTCAAGATCATTCACCATACACCTTTCTTACCATATCAATTCTTTTCATCTCTAATGAATCTTATTCTAATATTTGTTGTTCATCAATGTTGAGTAATCAACTATTGATTCACCAATTCTTAATCTATCAACTCTTGTCCATATCATAGCATTCACTTAGGTCCTTAAGAGAAAGAAGTAAGAAGAGGTAAGTAGTAATGCTAGTTTTGGATATCATCTATAGGATGGGAGTGATTGAAGGGAATCAAATCAATATGGTAATTAAAGGAGTTAACTCACTCCTGAATGGATAGAAGAGTTATATGGAAGATACAATTATATGGTAACAAATAGGATTATAAGGATGAACATTGAAGTTATATACCAAGGAGTAATCCTATTTAATTAAGTAAGCATAGTCCATGAATAACATCCCTTAATCCAATAGAGATACTAAGAAGATAATTTTAATACAATTGTAATGTTGTATTGATGAGACCTTGATTAGCCAACTAGAAACCTAAGCCATAAATGATTAAAGGATTATAATGATGATGCTTTAGCCACCAAGGTTGAATGCTTATATCGTGTATAAGTGACATTGGTGGGTAGAACATGATTGCAACCTAGTATATATATGTAATCCTAGGTTTGCCATGATAAGTCACCATGATATAATGTGAAGATGGAATATAAGATGCTGGAGTAAAGTAGATATAAGATAGTATGACCAAGCTAAAGCTAGAGTAGCATGGAGCTATTGAAGTAGTGTTATTCCTCTTAAAGAATAGTAAGCTTTTGAGGAAAGTAGTTTGATATATACATCTACTGGAGTAATATTAGTGGTGGATGATTATGGAAGGGTATGAATGGAGTTAGAAGTAACTACTTGTTGGATTGGAGGTTATCAGCAGTAGAGTAGTTGATATAACCAATTATGGATATGAGAAGATTATGAGAGCTTTAGTGTCAAGCTCATTGGATTTATAAATGGATTTAGAAGAATAAAAGGTAGATATGAATATTCTTATGAAGTAAAGCTCATCATGTTAACACATGATGATGGATAGAGAGAAGTAGTATATCTAGGAAAGGAATTCCTTAATTAGAAGTCCAGGATTGTGAATCATGGAAGATAGGAATTCTTGGTAAACACTAAACCCTAATCTTTAACCAAACATAATATCCATTTCATCTGATTAAACTATCATCTGACTTCTACAAAGCCTTATAGGAATATTTTCCTAAGCAAATCACATAAGCACATCTTTGTCAATTCCAATTATCATAACCATATGTGCTTAGGAGTTATCTTTATCAATTCTTTTCCATCAGACATTCTAGAAAATAACTTTCTATTTTAAAGGGTGATATCACTAAAGATCACAAGCATAAAGACAATATATTTAACCATTAATCTTTATTCATATTAATAAAAAGATATAAGTATATTAAGAACCCTAAACCCTAGGGTAAGTATATACAATTCAAACCTAACTCCTATGTTAGTTATAATAAAATATATACATTGCTATTTCCTAAATTCATAAGAATAATATTAATCATATTAATTCCCTCGAACTTTATGTATCTTATAATAAGAAAAGGATCACCATATATATATTTCACTCCAAACTATAGTTTAACTAGAATTAAGTTCTATCATTAAATAAAGAAATATCATATAATAAATCAATGGGTTATTATATAAAGAAAATTAAGAACAAAGGCCCTTACAAATACTAAAAGGAAAGGTATATATATAAGAAAATAAAGAAACATAAAAATATATAATAAAAGTTCACTAAATGATACTAAACACATTCCAATATTACTACAATTATTTATCAAATAAATTCTGTAAAGAAAGATTCCAAAACAAATGAAAAATACAAATATAAAAAAAGTACAGAAAATAGAAAAGGAAAACAAAAAGAAAAAAAGAACCAGACCCGAGCAACAGGCCGGCCCAGGAGTTGTCCTCTCTTATTTACTTCCTGGTGCACCTAGTTGCAGCCCAGTAGCAACCCAATAGCGGCCCAGCCGGGATACCCCTTCACTGTCTCGCTGGCAAGTGGGACCCACGCGGGAGGAGCACCATCCTCTTCGCCCTCCTTCGCATGGCCAACACGCCGACGGCGAGTCCACCTCACCGCCATCATTTTGGACTTCCGCGGACGCGATTGAACCCTCTGAGCTTCGCCCTAGACGCCAGGAGTCCGCCAGTAGGAGTCGTGCAGTGATTCGTGCCCCTAACGAGCTTAAACGCCGCCGCCGTATCCTGACCGTCTCCACCACCGGGCCGACGATTCCGTCTTCGCATGGACCTAGAAGTAGGGCGAGAAGAGCCACACCAACATCCGTATCCACCCCATCCTCTCAATCTCTCTTTCCCTCTCTAATTTCCTTCACAACACCGAAGCCACCGCTGGTAAGCTCCGACTAGCCACTGATGCAGGCCACCTCGAGGATCGTGCGGTGGTCGAGAAGAAGCATTGTGTCTCCGAGATCCTCTAGGTGGAGCACTGCAACAATTGGAGCTCGGATTGAAGCAATTTTTTCAATTCCCTTTCCACGGTGATCACCGGAATCCGTGAAATTGCGCTCGTCTCCGGTCACCATCATCGTCATGGACCACACAGCTATGGTCAGGGTACGCCTACGCATCTCTAGCATTATTATCGCTTCCTAGTTTCACCTCTAGCTCGAGTTCGACGATAGGCCGATGAGCACCACCGAATTAAGCTCGCCGGAGTTTCCACCGTGGTCCTGAGCGCCCGTGTAGCACCCTATTCTACTCACCGCATCTAGTCGCGTCAAACACACACTTTAGATTGAATCCTCGTGCCATATTTTGGCATCGCCATCGTGTTCCGATGAGGTGACGTCAAACTCCGACGAGGTGACATCATCTTTGACCTATTCCAAGGTTTGACCTGGTCTTTACCGATGTGGCATGTGACGTGGCCCCTGGCCCATGTATCATTCTCTGTGAGTAGGAACAAACCCAGTAACAAATTTTTTAACCAAACTATGTGTGCCATGTGGCATGTGGCCCACTAGTCAGTGACTAGGTTAGGTTTCATCTGAGCAAGAAAAGTATTTCCTGTTTGCAATATTATTTAAAATTTAATTAGAAAATGATTCAATCTTAAAAAATTAATAACTTTTGTTTTATAATTCACAAATATATGTTTAATATATGAAAATTTTCAAAAAATAAAATCTACAACTTAAAATTAGTATCAAACATTATTATGATAATTATTTAAATAAATAGTATTTAATAAAGATTTTATAAGTAATAATACTTTGATAATTCATATTTTAATATTGGTAAATCTTAAAAATATAAATAAAATACCAAAAATCTTAGAAAAGCAAGAACTATAATTGAAAACTATAATCATACATTATTATTTCACCTAATTAAATATTTCTTATTTATTAATACTTTATAAAGTAATAAACCTTATAAAAATAATATCTTATTATTTATAAATAACAAAAATAAATGTAATATATCAAAATAATCACAAAAAAATACCTACATGTTAAAAAATATAATATTCCACTTATGAGGTAAATAAAAATTTAAACACTTTAATAACTTGAATTCAAACCTATTTCCTTAGTTGATAATTCATATAAGGGTAAATAAAAATTGCTAATATTTCTAAAATTAGCCCATTTAGTCTAATAAATAGTGTTAGTCTTAAATATTGATAATATGAAGTCAAAATGGTTCAACACATTTTAAAATACAATTTTATTGAATTATCATTCAACCATATGTGTAGTTTATTTTCTAAAAAGATCTATACAAAGTATAAAATCTTCAAGAATAATTTGGGATTAAACAAAACCTTTTTACTTACCTCAACCACTAGTTTATAAACAAATCAAAACCCTATAGTGAAACCATAAGTAGTTAAGTAATGTTATTTCCCTGATTACCAATTATAACCATTCATTCACAAAAAGACAAATGATTCTATTCCATTAGAAAATCAAGAAACCACTACACCAAATAAAAGTATAACCATTCTTAAGTAACTTTAAGGAAACATTATAAAGTACACAAGGTACAAATAACATAAGCAATATAACTTAGGTCCATTTATGTCTTTAAAGTTAACTTTAGTCTATAATACTTTAAATACTATGCTAAAGACTTTGTTATGTGTTGTATAGTTAACTTTGGTCTGTTATAATTAAGTTATAAAGCATCTCAAGTACAGACTATTCAAGCAAGCATAAAACAATATTAATCACATTCTATCAACCATATTCTAAAAACCATCAGAATTGTTTAAACTTTAATAAAGAAATCTTTTCTTCAAAAGTTATTCGTTTTGCCACTTGAGTCAACATATGACAACTAATCATAATCATATTACTTTATACTTTACTTGTATATTAGGATTGATAACACTTAAGTTCTTTATAAGTGGCATTACTTGTAAAGTAAAATTTGAAAATAAACAATTATTGTATAAGCAATCTTGTGTAGCATTCCACATTTGTGTAACTCATTGTTTTATGGTATTATAATTACATGTTGTTTCACACACACTAACAAGCCTTAATAAGAAGCAAAAGTATGAAACTTATCTAAAAGGACAACACATTCAAAAGAAACCATTTCCAGTATCCAAACCCTAGATCAACGTTATCCCCGGGATTCGAGTTTATCAACTTGCATTACATTACTTATGCATAAAAGCATCTTGCTTCTTTAAACATTAGTCCTTACCGGACCAATGATGCTGATTTTAGATATTGGATCTTATATTGTCTTGAAGACCGTGAGTGCATAATCTTGCAATCACAAAAGACAAGTTCACACTTGCTCATGTCCTTTGATTATTTTCTATAAAGTATTTTGCAAATCAAGTGGTGTCATCACCTGCATTCCAAAAAGGTCAGAAAACACTATTTTTGATAATAATGTGAACTATTGGTTACTGATCCAGGGTGATCACCTAATCTATTAAATCTGGCAGTTGGGATACCACTGCTCAGGAATATATCATCTAGGACTTATCAACCAATGTCTCTAGTGATTCTTGCGCCGTATATCACACGTTAACCATTAGATTTTGAATGGTACGGAGAAGTCAGCTGTATCCTTTTCCTCTCGTATGGAGGCAAGACGACCTTAACCTGGCGTTGTGATTCCTTGTGCGGATCCAACATATGCGTGGGCACCCTTATGTCCCACACTTTTGGTGTCTAGATTATCTATGAATGGTGTTTAGTGGCATAGTCCATTTAATATGGCACTTGCCAGGGCATCACCAGGTCATAGAGTCTTCGGGAACTCATCAGGGTTTTAGCCTGCCCGAAAGGGGGCTTAACGGAGGTGAGCCGGGCCCGAAGGATCGTGCAGACATATGGGGTCGCGGAGAGGGCATTGATTGGCTTGGATCTTAGTCTGGGCCTCATACCAAGGAAGTATGAACGGGTTGGCCGCTCGGATGTGCAACAAAGCTAAGATCTCTCATGGGTATAGTAACGCACCTCTGCAGAGTGTAAGAACTGTAACTTGTTAATCCCTGTTTTGGGAAGGAGCTGCGAACGCGGCGGGAAAGGAACTCCATCAAAGTTCTGGTAAACCCGTGAAGGCTGACGAACATAGCTTTTCAGAATAAAAGCAACCTTTGAAGAAATGTTTACGAAAACTTGCATTGCCTACGACCTATGGTCTGTGGCTGTAGTTATAGTGCATCAAACACTCCTTTTCTAGTGAACTTGCTGAGTACGCTCGTACTCAACGTATCTTCTTAACCCTTGCTAGGTTCTAAAGCCAGTACATATGATGTATACATCAAATTATGCTCCAGGAATCATCACTAGAAGATAAAGTTCTTTCATGAAGTCAAGAAAGTCAACATATACATCAACGCAAGTGAAGAGGAAGTTACTGATTAGATAGAAACATAATCTCTAGCCATAGAACCTACTTCTATAGTGTATTGCATTAGCAGCAATGCAAGCCCCAATAGTTTAGATACTAGTCTTATTAGTATGATGGATTTGGAGTTGTTAATATTTGATTCTTCTTTGTAAGAAGTTTCTTTCTCTCTCTTTAACCTAGAGTATTCTCTGGATCTTGTGTAAAGAGTTGGGTTGTAACCTATAGTCATGTCTTGGACCTGATGTGTTTCTGTTGTACCACTCTGAGGGATGTAATACTAGTGAACGGTGTTTCATTGGTGTTATGTCAACGACTATAGTGTACTACATCATGCAGTGGTATGCTGGGTCACCGCAGCTGGTATCAAAGCATATGCTTTGACCTTAGGATTAAAACCCTTTTAGGAAGATCTGTATGTTGGATAGTGACTATAGGAGTCATCTTATCTGAACTAAATGCTCTTATGACTTGTGATGAGTATCCACTTGAGGATAACTTTGTCACTAGATACTTAAGTCATTCTTTCTTAGGAGTAATTATTTTATCTTTTCTCAGTATAATGCTATTTAGTGTCTTCCGAAGGAGACATAACCCACAAAGATACTGTAGGAGAGTCAATCGGCCATAGTAGATTTGTATCAAGTGTTAGACATCAATTAAAGTAGTTTAAATGGTGTAGCCTAACCATAGAATTCAAGTAAGGTAGTAAAATCTTGTTGTTAATTGGTAACAATAGATAATATAATGAGGACCACTAGAGCATATATAGTTGAAATGGGTTGTAAATCATATGGGATTCACTTGAGAATTCTATGTGATGAAGTGAAAATATGCTAATAATCAATGATAGTATAATATGAAGTAAAGTCATCAGGGTGAGATTAGCTCTTAAATCATGATGAATAGGTAAAACATAACGAGATCATGGTGAGATTAGCTCTGAAACCATGATGAGAGTATAAATATGACAAGTAATTAGTAAATTATCGTGAAGTAGAGTAAGAAAATAGCATGGTAGAACTGTAATAGAAGTCATATGTGTCATAATTCCTGATATAATTCAATTTCAGGTATTCAATTGAAGCTTATTAGTTGTTTGGAGTGATCATGTGAGGATAGTTACTAAATAAGTAAGATTGGTTATAATTAATTGTTCTAAAAGTGAGACAGAAGTTTAGTAAAAACCAAATTGAGACCACTTTGCTTAAAAATTATCCTGTTGCAATTGAGCAATTTGGGTAAATATTGATACAAAGTATAGTTTGACCCCATGTGCTAAGTATCACCACGTAAACCTATATGAGGAGGTGTCATATACTACACAACTAAGCCTGAATTCTAGAGATATTATACTCAACTACTATATTCTGGGATTAGAATATTATGTGTTATATGTACCACATTTGGATTTCTTGACTTTTCTTGGATCTTCTTGATTGACTAGATCTGTACATGAAGTTTGACTTGGTGTGCAAATGCATGTTGCAACATCCAGTTATTACTTGATGTTATAGACCTAGATAGAAAAGGGAATTCGTGTAAGGGAGTGACGAGTTCCGAAGACCAAGATGAAGACTTACATGAAGAATGAAGCAATTATAAGGAATATTAATACAATTTTAAGGATGGATCAAGTTTAGATCATTACTAAACAGTAATAAGAAGAAAGACTAGTGTAGAAATTGTGTGGAGCAACATAAGTAATGAACTTAAGTTCACCCAAAATAGGTGATGTTGCTAAGAAGTTAATGAACTAGTAGTACCTAGTTCATGGAAGCATCATGAATTAGTACAAAGAAGAAGCTTTGGAACAAAATGGTATTTAAGGTCTGACAATTCAGAGAGAATGCCAGAAATACGACAAACCGTAGGGTAATTCATACACCCTAAGGTGGTCCGCAGTTGGTGATTGTCCGCAGCTGATATTTGGTTGACTTAGTTAACCAGATTATCTTGATTGTTGCATAAAGAGCATAAAACTTGTCCGAAGTTAAGTAAGACATAAATGAGTATTAAAAAAATGATGCGACAGCCTTTTCAAGGCGTTTCGCGAAAGCAGGCCTACCAAAGCTAGAATGCCCAAATAGCAAGTAATGTTAGGAGATTCATTTCGTAGATCCACAATTGTGTGGGAATACCGAAAGTTCTTTCGTGAAACCTTAAATTGGTTAAGTATAAGCTGAACAAAGACCAATGTCCTAGTTGCAGAGCCAATGGTTGCTATATACGCAGTCTCCACGATTAGTAAACCCTAAGGGGGAGAGTAAACAGTAAATTGAAGTATTGTTATCTGACTTTCCAGAGTAAAGGTTGAAGAATAAATACTAACCTATAACAACATTAAGCATTATTTTCATAAGGTTAAAAAAGTCATCATTATAAAAGTACTTTCAGAAGTATGCCCGGATGAAAGATCGAAGTGTACTTCAAGGTAGTAGTACTCAAACCTTAAGGTAATTAATAAATAAAGTTGAGAAAGTACTTAAGGTAATAATAAAATATTGTCTAAATCCTGCTAAGGTAAAAGCTTGAAGGTGATAAAATAGATTAATCCTAATAGACTAAATCTAAATGAAACAACGCTTAAATGATCCTTAAGAAGTAATAGAGCACATCCAATTGGACAAGTATAGAGGAATAAGAAATTCCAATGGGTGTGGACTAAATGTGTTCAAATCCAATCTTCAGAAGGACTACCAGTATGAACCATACAATAACAAATCAAAACTTAGTCTTTTGACCATAATTATTGTTTGATAAAATTTAAAACCTTGTTTTAGTGAGACTTCCTAGACCTTATATAATATAGTAAGGAAATTTGATGATTAAATAAAAGGAGTTGGATTAGGATACCTAATTAGGATAAGGAACTAAAGAAAAGACCCCAAGTTAAGGAGTTCATAATAAGGACATATTCCTAAGGGAGTAAAGTAAAAGGAACTTTGGGGTATTGAAGAAAACAAGCTGGAGATTGCCAAGAATGATGAGAATTCAATGAAAAGATTTGGATATGGCACTACTGCAGAATAGGCTATCAGTGAATAGCTCAAAATTCCCATTAGTGACGGGCAAAGCGCTTGTCACTGATAACTAGTCACTGGTAATTATGTTACTAGTGACAGACAAGTGCCTGTCACTAGTAAGTATATTAGTGACAGCCAATTACATGTGCTTGTCACTAGTATATGTGTACTAGTGACAGGCAAAAGAGATACTTGTCACTGATTGCGATCAAAGTTGTAGCATTGTGGGGTTTCGCAGTGACATGCCTATTATTCTGCCCGTCACTGGTTCGAATTTCGGTAATAAAAAATAAATGTGTTTTCCATAGATATTCTAGATAGCACAATAAAATGTTATAAAAGATTAAATACATTTCCCATGAATATTTAAGATAGCACAATAATATGTTCCACCAATGATACATACACATAACCCAATATGACATAATATTTGCATAGATAAAACACTGGCATAAGAACTTGTAATCTATCATAGACTAACAATGCATAGTTTCTTCATTCGCTTTCTACCAAACACTTTGAAATCCAAAGAATAGCACCACCACGATATATGTATTATGGTCATATGCATAGCTGCAAGTTCCTTTCACTGTTCTACATTTCCATCATCTTGTTGAGGTGTAAATCTTTCATTACTTTGTCTTTGTTTGGACCTAAATTGGGTAGACAGTGATAACATGCTTAACCTGTAGAAATAAAGAAATGAGCATATAATTGTATATAATCGCGAGCAATTACACCAGGTGGATAAACACATGTTGGATAATAAAAATATTATAAATAAAAATCAAATAGTGGTATAAAAACCAACTTTATCTATTATACTTGTCCCTAAATTCAGAAGAGTGGACTTAGAAACAAGGAGGTAAATCATGCAAAGGTACGCAGGTAAGATTAAAAAATTATTTCTAAAAAAAACATAGAATAACGAACGACATCATGAAATGGAGGTAGTTTGTACAGGTTCATATATTTAAGATGGAAGTTCTGAAATGTTTACTAGTTCATTTTGTTTTTGTGCATGAGTTATGCGATCATAGAAAAATGATTTTAAGGTTCATACCTGCAGAATTTGATGTTTAGATCAAACCACCTTCACCAAACTAGCTATCAGATCAACAGTTCTTAATCAAACCTAAAGAATGTACGACAACATAATCTTTCTTGGTTTAACCTAAATTATCTCGAACATACAAATCACACAAGCCTATTAGGGCAGAATAAAAACATATAAATTATGTAGCTTCATAAATCCTAATTAGGACAAGACAAAACAAATTAAATCTGCATATCGCAACTGTCCATACATGAAATTATAAAGAATTTACCTTGCCAATGATACAATGCACCAAATTATTCACTAAAAACAATAATTTATAATGTCCTTATATTTGAATGGTCCTCAAATATTGTAGACACCATGTACATTGTATAAAACAGAAAAAATGGATATGGCTTCTCTTAACCCCAACTTGCGTGATATATAGGTCTAGTCAAATAGTCAATGGCAGACTCAGCCTACATCAAGATTGCTAAATCCATTGGAAGTTAGGAATTAAAGGATTATCAGCAGATGTTTGCAAATCATATATCTTGATATTAGAACTACTATGGTATGCATCAACTTAAAATTCCTAAAAAAATATTCTCACACAAATCACAATGTCTGCATTTCACCGCAATACGAATAAATAGTAGACTAAAAATTTGCATGGCTCTTAGATTATTTATTCCACCCGTAGTTACAATTGGATTAAAATGTCATGTGAATGCTTTGGTTTATATTTAGACATTTTTGAAGTGAATCCATTCAGACATACAACATATTCAACTTGTAAAGCTCAAGTATGTCACACTCACACGGTTCGCTTAAATTTTGCATTGCCAACATGATTAAGTGATTACCATATAAATTAAGCACTAATTATATGCCCTACTATAAACTATATTGGGAATTTGCAAAGTTGGCAGAAGTTAACTAACAAATGTATAGGAAAATATTTAAAAGTATAGGGATCGTACCTTTGCTTAATATTGAGAGACATATAACCCAAGATTTAGTACTCCCTCCGACCCATATTAGTTGACTTAGATTCGTCTAGATACGAATACATCTAGGAAAGTTCTAGTGCTAGATACATCCGTATCTAGACAAATTTGACTCAACTAATATGGATCGAAGGGAGTATATATAGATTTATAAGAAAGGAATCCTCATATAAACATGGGGTCATGGAAAAAACAACTATAACTGAATAAACAATAATGTGTGGTAAAAATATTCCATCCAAAGAACACATGAAAATTTGGATGCATGACTATTAAGTATTCTAACAAAATTCCTCCTACAAATTAGGCTTCCAAACTACAGAACTGAAAAGTGGAGCTCAGAACTATAGGCCATTACCAATGAATTTGACAAACACCATCGATGCAGTCCATACTCCAGTCCTTGCGTGCTTTACGTCCTACAAAATCGCAAATGAGGAGCCGTGGAAAAATTCAGACTACACAGAAGCTAAGAAACCACATATCATCGTCCAAATCAAATAATCCCCGCCGGTAGGTTCCTGCGCGCCCGCCCCCTCTGCCGGCAAGTAAACTGACATGCCCCTACCCTACGCGCCGGACCTTCTCACCTGCATGCCCCGACATCACCCCGAAGAAGCGCGCCCGGACCTACTCACTCGGTGGTTAGCCGACGTGATAGAGGCAACTACTCCATCCTCCATCCAGGCTTAACACATCGCATCTCGAGTCTGGAGGTGCGAGGAGAGGTTACATCAGTGGTGGTAGGTGGCGGGGGCATGGGCGAAGACGAGATTCTGATCTGGGCAGAGGAACCTCCACCCTCCTAGCACCGAAGGGAGGGTCCGTGGGGCTGCGTCGATCACCGGAGGAAGGTGTGCGGGGCTATGCCGGTCGACGAGGAAGGTGTGCGGGGGCTGCTCCGGTCGTTGGAGGGAAAGAATGCGGTGGTCGCGCCGGTCATCGGAGGAGGGTGTGTAGGGGCGTGGGTTGTCGGTTGGAAGGAGTGGGGGGAGGGGTGCACCGGTCATAAGAGGAGTGTGTGCGGCGGCGGCGCCCATCGCCGGCACGAGGGGCAGGGGCGTGGTCCGTGTGGTGGCGGCGTCAGCCGTTTTTATCGGGAGGTGGTGGAAGAAATCCCGAGCAGTTTTTTTCCTATATATATTGCGTCTAGCAAAATTAGGGGAGAGAGTCGCGGCGTGGAGCAGTGGGAGATTACCGATGCGTTTTGCAAATAGACAATGATGAACAATTAAATAGGGAGACCTGACCCGGTGGATATAGTGGTTATACGGTTAAGATCGCGAGATAATTCTATCGAATCCTCTGAGTCTTTTTAGTTAGATAGTACTCATGTTTTAAAATATATAGTTTTATATTTTATGAATGAATGAATTTATATATTTTTAGTGTATAGATTCGTAATGAACTTACATACTAAAAGAAGGCTAGCTACATTTGTTTTATAAAAGATAAAACATCTTATTGGTTAAAAAACATTGTTTTCATATGATTTAGAAGACATTCACTGGTTAAAACTTACTTTCACGAGATATAAAAAGTGTTTATTTGTTTGAGAAAAGTTTATTTATAACGACATACATGAGCGTCCTTAACATATCCCTATTACCAGTGACAGGACTTTAGACATGCATGTCACTAAGAAATTTGCTCTTTTAATTGTACACAAAAAATGCTAGTGACGGACATATTTTGAGTCTATTACTAATCATAGAATTACTAGTGACAGACATTTATAGATGCCCGTCACTAAGTAAATTTTCCATTTAGTTGGCCTTCACAAAAAATAGTAGTGACAGTTACTTTTGTATGCATGTCACTAGTGTTTTCTACTAGTAACAGGCTTATCCTCGCCTGCCACTGGTAATACTTACTAGTGACAGGCATGATTTTGTCTGACACTAATCACCTGGAGGCTATAAGACTTTCTGCAGTAGTGTGTAATACTACAATTATTCCCTTTTGAGGTTACCATGGAGTGGAGAAATACCGTAACCAATACAGGACAATTCCTCATTCCAAAACACGAGAGTATACAAACTTCGGGGACAAAGTTTATTTTAAGGGGGGGGGGAGTCTGTAACATCCCAGCATTAGAGCTTAGAAATAAGCTGAATCCAGGTGTGTGCATTACATTCATGCATAGAAAATACGAATAATTTTCGCGCTTTTGAACAAAACCTGTCAAAGTGATTGAAGATTCTCTATACTTATTGGAATTGAAGTAAATCATCAAGTTGACTGCGATAAGTTTCTATATGACCTTTGCTAAAACCTTGTTTTGGGTAAAGGATATTTGATCTAAGGGTAGATCAAATGTAATAAAAGTTAAACCCTAATACATTACTTAATGGTTTGTATTCGATCCTTAAGTAATCATATCCTAGTATTCATTACACAATTCATGAATACCAAGTTATAAACATAACTTAAGTAATAGGAATGTAACAACTAAATCTTGATCTATCTTAATCTCATCTACTTATACCATGAGTATCATGGTAATACCTAACATTAACTCTTTAGTGATATTGAGTAGGAAAGAAACCAAGTCAAGATCATTCACCATACACTTTTCTTACCATATCAATTCTATTCATCTCTAATGAATCTTATTCTAATATTTATTGTTCATCAATGTTGAGTAATCAACTATTGATTCACCAATTCTTAATCTATCAATTCTTGATCTATCAACTCTTGTCCATATCATAGCATTCACTTAGGTCCTTAAGAGAAAGAAGTAAGAAGAGGTAAGTAGTAATGCTAGTTTTGGATATCATCTATAGGATGTGAGTGATTGAAGGTAATCAAATCAATATGGTAATTAAAGGAGTTAACTCACTCCTGAATGGATAGAAGAGTTATATGGAAGATACAATTATATGGTAACAAATAGGATTATAAGGATGAACATTGAAGTTAGATACCAAGGAGTAATCATATTGAATTAAGTAAGCATAGTCCATGAATAACATCCCTTAATCCAATAGAGATACTAAGAAGATAATTTTAATACAACTGTATTGTTGTATTGATGAGACCTTGATTAGCCAACTGGAAACCTAAGCCATAAATGATTAAATGATTATAATGATGATGCTTTAGCCACCAAGGTTTAATGATTATATCATGTATAAGTGACATTGGTGGGTAGAACATGATTGAAACCTAGTATAGATATGTTATCCTAGGTTAGCCATGATAAGTCACCATGATATAATGTGAAGCTGGAATATAAGATGCTGGAGTAAAGTAGATATAAGATAGTATGACGAAGCTAAAGTTATAGTAGCATGTAGTTATTGAAGTAGTGTTATTCCTCTTAAAGAATAGTAAGCTTTTGAGGAAAGTAGTTTGATATATACATCTACTGGAGTAATATTAGTGGTGGATGATTATGGAAGGGTATGAATGGAGTTAGAAGTAACTACTTGTTGGATTGGAGGTTATCAGCAGTAGAGTAGTTGATATAACCAAGTATGGATATGAGAAGATTATGAGAGCTTTAGTGTCAAGCTCATTGGATTTATAAATGGATTTAGAAGAATTAAAGGTGGATAAGAATATTCTTATGAAGTAAAGCTCATCATGTTAACACATGATGCTGGATAGAGAGAAATACTATACTATGTGGCATGTGGCCCACTAGTCAGTGACTAGGGTAGGTTTCATCTGAGTAAGAAAAGTATTCCCTGTTTGCAATATTATTTAAAATTTAATTAGAAAATGATTCAATCTTAAAAATTTAATAACTTTCTTTTATAATTCAGAAAAATATGTTTAATATACGAAAATTTTCAGAAAAATAAAATCTACAACTTAAAATTAGTATTAAACATTATTAAGATAATTATTTAAATAAATATTATTTAATAAAGATTTTATAAGTAATAATACTTTGATAATTCATATTTTAATATTGGTAAATCTTAAAATATAAATAAAATACCAAAAATATTAGAGAAGCAAGAACTATAATTTAAAACTATAATCATACATTATTATTTCACCTAATTAAATATTTATTATTTATTAAGTGTTTATAAAGTAATAAACCTTATAAAAATCATATCTTATTATTTATATATCACAAAATTAAATGTAATATATAAAAATAATCACAAAAATAATACCTACGTGTTAAAAATATAATATTCCACTTATGAGGTAAATAAAAATTTAAACACTTCAATAACTTGAATTCAAACCTATTTCCTTAGTTGATAATTCATATAAGGGTAAATAAAAATTGCTAATATTTCTAAAATTAGCCCATTGAGTCTAATAAATAGTGTTAGTCTTAAATATTGATAATATGAAGTCAAAATGGTTCAACACATTTTAAAATACAATTTTATTGAATTATCATTTAACCATATGTGTAGTTTATTTTCTAAAAAGATCTATATAAAGTATAAAATCTTCAACAATAATTTGGGATTAAACAAAACCTTTTTACTTACCTCAACCACTAGTTTATAAACAAATCAAAACCCTATAGTGAAACCATAAGTACTTAAGTAATGTTATTTCCCTGATTACCAATTATAACCATTCATTCACAAAAAGATAAATGATTCTATTCCATTATAAAATCAAGAAATCACTACACCAAATAAAAGTATAACCATTCTTAAGTAACTTTAAGGAAACATTATAAAGTACACAAGGTACAAATAACATAAGCAATATAACTTAGGTCCATCTATGTCTTTAAAGTTAACTTTAGTCTATAATACTTTAAATACTATGCTAAAGACTTTGTTATGTGTTGTATTGTTAACTTTGGTCTGTTATAATTAAGTTATAAAGCATCTCAAGTACAGACTATTCAAGCAAGCATAAAACAATATTAATCACATTCTATCAACCATATTCTAAAAACCATCAGAATTGTTTAAACTTTAATAAAGAAATCTTTTCTTCAAAAGTTATTCGTTTTGACACTTCAGTCAACATATGAAAACTAATCATAATCATATTACTTTATACTTTACTTGTATATTAGGATTGATAACACTTAAGTTCTTTATAAGTGACATTACTTATAAAGTAAAATTTGAAGATTAACAATTATTGTATAAGCAATCTTGTGTAGCATTCCACATTTGTGTAACTCATTGTTTTATGGCATTATAATTACATGTCGTTTCACACACACTCATAAGCCTTAATAAGAAGCACAAGTATGAAACTTATCTAAAAGGATAACACATTCCAAAGAAACCATTTTCAGTATCCAAACCCTAGATCAACGTTATCCCCGGGATTCGAGTTTATCAACTTGCATTACATTACTTATGCATAAAAGCATCTTGCTTCTTTAAACATTAGTACTTACCGGACCATGATGTTGATTTCAGATATTGAATCTTATATTGTCTTGAAGACCATGAGTGCATAATCTTGCAATCATAAAAGGCAAGTTCACACTTGCTCATGTCCTTTGATTATTTTCTATAAAGTATTTTGCAAATCAAGTGTTGTCATCACCTGCATTCCAAAAAGGTCAGAAAACACTATTTTTTATAATAATGTGAACTATTGGTTACTGATCCAGGGTGATCAGCTAATCTATTAAATCTGGCAGTTGGAATACCACTGCTCAGGAATATATCATCTAGGACTTAACAACCAATGTCGCCAATGATTCTTGCGCCGTATATCACGCGTTAACCATGAGATTTGGAATGGGACAGAGAAGTCAGCTGTATCCTTTTCCTCTCGTATGGAGGCAATATGACCTTAACATGACGTTGTGATTCCTTGTGCGGATCCAACATATGGGTGGGTACCCTTACACCCCACACTTTTGGTGTCTAGATTATCTATGAATGGTGTTTAGTGGTATAGTCCATTTAATATGGCACTTGCGAGGGCATCACCAGGTCATAGTCTTCAAGAACTCGTCAGGTTTTTAGCCTGCCCAAAAGGGGGCTTGACGGAGGTGAGCCGGCCCCGAAGGATCGTGCAGTCATATGGGGTCGCGGAGAGGGCAGTGATTGGCTTGGATCTTAGTCTGGGCCTCATACCAAGGAAGTATGAACGGGTTGGCCGCTCGGATGTGCAACAAAGCTAAGATCTCTCATGGGTAAAGTAACGCACCTCAGCAGAGTGTAAGAACTGTAACTTGTTACTCCCTGTTCCGGGAAGGAGCTGCGAACGCGGTGGGAAAGGAACTCCATGAAAGTTCTGGTAAACCCGTGAAGGCTGACGGACATACCTTTTTAGAATAAAAGAAACCTTTGAAGAAATGTTTACGAAAACTTGCATTGCCTACGACCTACGGTCTATGGATGTAGTTATAGTGCATCAAACACTCCTTTTCTAGTGAACTTGCTGAGTACGCTCGTACTCAACGTATCTTCTTAACCCTTGCTAGGTTCTAAAGCCAGTACAGACGATGTGTACATCAAGTTATGCTCCAGGAAGCATCACCAGAAGATAAAGTTCTTTAATGAAGTCAAGAAAGTCAACATATACATCAACGCAAGTGAAGACGAAGTTACTGATTAGATAGAAACATAATCTCTATCCGTAGAACCTATTTCTATAGTGTATTGCATTAGCAGCAATAAAAGCCCCAATATTTTAGATACTAGTCTTATTAGTATGATGTATTTGGAGTTGTTAATCTTTGATTCTTCTTTGTAAGAAGTTTCTTTCTCTCTCTTTAACCTAGAGTATTCTCTTGATCTTCTGTAAAGAGTTGAGTTGTAACCTATAGTCATGTCTTGGACCTGCTGTGTTTATGTTGTACCACTCTGAGGGATGTAATACTAGTGAACGGCATTTCATTGGTGTTATATCAATGACTATAGTGTACTACATCATGCAGTGGTATGTTGGGTCACCGCATTGAACCTTTAGTCCCGGTTGGAGAAACCAACCGCGACTGAAGGGATTGCGGCAGGCTGGGCCAGGCAGCACTAATAATAGGGTTTGAACCTTTAGTCCCGGTTGGAGAAACCAACCACGACTGAAGGGATTGCGGCAGGCTGGGCCATGCAGCACTAATAATAGGGGTTAAACCTTTAGTCCCGGTTGGATACACCAACCAGGACAAAACACGAGTGAGCACTAATAATACGGGTGAGTGTCGACATTATGTCGTGAGTGTCGACACTATAAATAGGCATCCTTGTGAGTCCAGTCCTCCAGCCAGTTTGAGGCATCTCCAAGATGGTCTTCAAGATCAGGGACACCACTACGGCAAGTTTCAGGGAGATGCCGCCGGAGCCCAGTCCTCCGGCATCTCCAAGAAACTGGTCATAGAGGCACTCGCTAATATGTGAAATTAGGTTAGCTCCCAGGCATATTGATCTAGTTAGAGAAGTTACAAGCTGCAAGATGGTCTTTGAGATCAGGGACACCACTACGGCTAGTTTTAGGGAGATGCCGCCGGAGCCCCAGTCCTTCGGCATCTCCAAGAAACTGGTCATAGAGGCACTCCCTAATATGTGAAATTAGGTTAGCTCCCATGCATATTGATCTAGTTAGAGAAGTTACAACCTGCAAGATGGTCTTCGAGAGCAGGGACACCACTAAAGTCAGTTTCAGAGATATGCCGCCGGAGCCCAGTCCTCTGGCATCTCCAAGAAACTGGTCATAGAGGCACTCCCTAATATGTGACCGCACGTGTTTGGAGATCAGATCTTCATGATAAGTACGAATCAGGACAACATCTTTATAGTTTGAGAAAGTCGTAGTACGAATCGGAACTAAAGGCCCCCCTTTAGTCCCGGTCCAACCACAAAACGAGACTAACACTCAAGACATTTATTATTATTTAAAAACTGAGACTACGGAATCGGGAGTAAAGGCCCCATTTAGTCCCGGTCCAGCCACAAACCGGGACTAACACACAATACATTTATTAATATTAAAAACCGGGACAAACCGGGACTAGCTAACACTCAGGACTAAAGCCGCCCCCTTTAGTCATAATCATGCCTAGTCCTATAGTACGCAGCTTCAGGGTCTTCTTCGTCATCGTCATCATCATCGTCATCGTCACTTGCCACTCCGGGGATCCTCAGCCCAGCCATGGCATATACTAGGGGGCACCTGCCACTCCGGCCTCGAATTCATGGCGGGCGGGGGAGGGGTCTCCTAGAAGACGATGCGGCTACCACCGGGTGAGGGAGGGGCCTTCTTGTGGCTCTGTGGAGGTGGACTTGTGGGCACTGCAGGCGAGGATGGTCTCTCCAAGCGATGTAGCGCATCACACCAATGATAGTACGGTTCGCCCACCACAAACGGAGGCCCGCTTCGTTGTGGTTCACCAGGGGCAGGCCATCACCATCGTACCTGGCGAGCTTCCTTTCCCGCCAGTTAGTGAAGAAGGCATTCCAGGTGTCGTAGTTGTCAGGATCCCACTGGGGATCCATCCGCTGCTCCGACGTGAGCTCGTGGTAGAAGTGGTTCGTGATGGCCGCCTGTAGGGCGGAGCCTTGAGGCACAGGAAGGACAGGAACCCCCTCCAGCTCTCATCATCCAGCCGGCGGGCGGCCGGTAGCCTGGTGGGCAAGGGTAGCTTGAGGCGCATAGCGCCTTGGTGTCCTCGAGGGTCAGAATGGCCCAGTAGGCGCTTTCCATTTCTGTGAGAGAGGAAGGTGTGGATGTGTGTATAACCATGGCGCGGTCGGCCTATATATATAGCTGGAAAAGGCGGGAAAACATGGCGGGAAGCGGTGGGAAATGGTGGGAAATATCTTTAGTCCCTGTTAGTGGCTACAACCGGGACTAAAAGCTTGGTTCAGAGGAAAGGGCGGAAAAATTTGGCGGGAAGCGGTGAGAAATGGCAGGAAATATCTTTAGTCCCTCTTAGTGGATACAACCGGGATTAAAGCTTATTTAGAAAATGTATTTGGATTAATTATTCAAATTCAAGAACTTTTCATGTTGAAAGTTTAGTGAGATTCAAAAATATGCAAAAAAAAAGTTAATGCATTTTTAAATTGATAATGGTTAATAATTTGACTATTTAAAATAATTATTTTATAAAACAGAAAATGGATTTTGATTAATTATTCAAATTCAAGAACTTTTCATGTTGAAAGTTTAGTGAGATTCAAAAATATGCAAAAAATAATAGTTAATGCATTTTCAAATTAATAGTGGCAAAATGGTTAATAATTTGACTATTTAAAATAATTATTTTATAAAAAATGGATTTGGATTAATTATTCAAATTCAAGAACTTCTCATGTTGAAAGTTTTGTCAAATTCATAAGTATGCAAAAAAGTATAATTTAAATGTTTTAAATGATATATTCGAAAATTAAAAAAAAATCCACAGCGCGCGCAAATTTGGTCCTTTAGTCCCGGCCCAGGTTACCAACCGGGACTAAAGGGTCTGGCCCAGCGCGTGAAATGAAACGCCCCCCTCTAGTCCCGGTTGGTGCCACGCACTGGGACTAGAGGGGGTATAAATTGAGGCCTTCTACCCTCGTGCGTTCCACGCACAAGGAGAAGTGGAGGCCAGAGAGACGATAAAGGGCCGCTAGGCTGCCCCGCTGCCAACTACGACGAACCTCCACGCCCGCCGCGCCTCCCTCTCTCCGTCGGCCACCGCGCCATCGCCGAGCCCGCCGCGTCCCGCACTCGCGCCGCGCCCTTGCCGCTGCGCCCCATGCGCCCGCCCTGAGCTCGGCCGTGCATCGCGCCAGCGCTGCCAACTCCGAAGAAGCGCCGGCCGCGAGGCTGCCCGCCACCAACTCCCGCGCCAGCGCCTGCTGCTAGCGCCACCGCCGGTGAGTGTTACGGTTAGGATTAGTACTTAGGATTTTTTAGTTTAAGATTATAGTTTAGGATTTTTTAGTTTAATGTATAGTTTAGGACTATAGTTTAGTGTATAGTTTAGGATTTTTTAGTTTAATGTATAGTTTAGGATTATAGTTTAGTGTATAGTTTATGATTATAGTTTAGGATTTTTTAGTTTAATGTATAGTTTAGGATTATAGTTTAATATTGTAAGTTATGTTTATAATAGGTTTTTGTAATATAATAGTGTAATATAATATTTTTATTGTAAGACCCTCTTTGTAACCAGAGTTAGGGTTAGGGTTAGGGTGTTGGTGCTCGGTGGTGACCGGAGTTAGGGTTAGGGTGGTGGTTCTCGCGGGAAGCCGCTTAGTCGCCCGCCTCTCCTGCGGCCACCATCATCGGCCACCGCCACCGCACCTCCGGGTTTAGGGTTTAGGGTTTATTTGTTAAGTTCAAATAAATATTGTGTGCATTTTGCAGGAACTATGGATCCACCTAGTCCAATCCGCATAGACCTAGATTCGGAACACTTGCTCGAGGATATGATTCACGATGCCGATGAGGGATCTCCCTCGAGGTATCTGAACTCATCCGGTGATGGAGAGGAGACCAACAGACAAGAGGAAGAAGCCCATGGACGCGTAACGCAGACCGACGAGGTATATATATATATGATGTCTGATGATCGTCACCAGATGTACCTAGTTGTATATATATTATGTTGACGAATGTTTCTTCTCTTAGGCCTCTACATCGAGCAAGAAAACCAAGCGTGGCCCAGCCAAAAAGTTGCCACAGGGTACTGTTTATGAAATTACAGAGGTTTCAGGAGACGGCGAACCATTGGAACCGAAAAAAAACAAAACAAATATTTGTACAACAATGCGGAGTTGTTACTAGATATCGCACCCCGATCACTGTTCGAGAGTGGAATAAGCCCAAAGAGGCGGAATGGAGTGATGTGTATATCGACGATAGATTCAAAGAGCAACTATTTACTGACCTAATGGCACATTTCAAGCTGCCAGAATGTGACACTGATGACGAGACGACTGAAATGAGAAAGAAAGTCAAGCAGTTTGCACTGAAGAAGATGGCCGAACTATTCAAGAACTGGAAGAAGTCATTATGGAAACAGTATCAGAAGGACAAGAAAACCCCATTATTCGAAGGCTATCTAGCGAAGCAGCAGCCTTACTGGGATGCATTTGTGGAGTATAGGGGGTCAGGAGTTGCAGAGGAAAAGTCTAAAAAAACAAGATAAATGCTACGAAGAAGAAATATCACCATAACATGGGGCCAGAGGCTACGCGGCCTCCATGCCTAAGTGGGATGCAAAAGAGAAAGAGCTTCATGATAAAGGGAACATTCTAGAACCAATTCGCGAAGAATGGGATTTGAGGGCAAGAAATTGGTTCCTTGGGCATGGGAGTACATATGACGAACTTATAGGGGACCTTGTTTGCAGTGACAGGATAAAGGTACCCATGAGTACATGGATAAAAGTGGTGAAAGATATTAAAGATGGAATAAAACAGTTTCATCCCGATAGAGATAAAGACTTGCTGACCTTGGTCCTCGGGAATCGCGAACATACAGGACGAGTTCGAGGCCTTGACGGGAGTTTCACGTGGGAGACTGGGTTTCCTAAGGACCAAGGTACCTATAGAAGCCGAGCAAGAGCAAAGCAGCGACGGGAGGAGGAGGCAGACAAGTTCAACCAGCTGCTAGCAAGACTTGACAAGCAGCAGCAGCAGATCGACGAACTTAGAGGAATAGCGCGCTTGCAAGATCTTCCACTCGATATTACCGCCAACCCATCTCAGCGGAGAAGTAGCGTGGCTGAATCGGAGGTCCCGTCTAACGATGCATCCTATACAGATGGCGGTCTCGGCTACCCCGTGGATGGAATTAAGGAGCAGATACCTTGTGAGCTCCATAATAAATTGAAGAACGTATCTGTGAAGGTGGCGGCCGGATCGTCTTTGCCTTGTCCGCCTGACGCATGTTGGCATAGCCGTGAGATTCCACCTGGTTATGCTAAAGTCGGGGTGGATCAAATCATAAAGGAGTGGGAGTCAATGGAGCTTGACATCCCTGGACCTAAAGGTGAGATCACACTTGGAGAAGTACTTGGTGGGATTATTCTATGGGACAAGAACAACATACAGTTTCCAGGCTCGGCCCCAAGGATAACACTACCGCCTCTGAGTCGTTGCAGGTCTCCTCCACATCCATCACCTCCAAGAAGCCCACCCCATGATGACTACGACCACCACATCTCGAGTCCATCTCGATCTTCGCCGTAGGCTCAGCAGTCTTCGCCGCCCTCTAAGGACAATAAGCGGAAGCGTGCTCCGTCAGTGAGTACTAAAGGACGTGGCAGCCCAAAATTGAAAATGTTTCCCCTCCCAATAGTGCCTCATAAGAATCTTCCCATCAGACATTACAATCATAATGATGCGGAATCTGCAGCGATAGCAAAGGCCGAAGTGGCGGCGCATTTTGAGAAGAAGAAATCCGAGCCCGCTTCGGTATACATCGAGAAGCAAAAGGCATATGCACTTGATTTTCTGAACACAAAATTGCAATATGAGTTGCACCATAAGCTAGATGACTATCTATGCACACTTCAGAAAGAAGTGGCGAAGAGCAAATCAAGTGCAAGCGGTAAAAAATCATCAAGCACGGGTGCAAGCGGGACCAAAACTACAATCAGTAAAAAATCAGACGTTCCCCTTCTCAGACAGCAGGCAAAACAAATGATCGCACCCCTCAAGGTGGTTTCACAAAACATTCCACACCTTGCACAACAGCTACTAGATATGTCAATAGCTGTGGAGTTGGCGGCCAGCATGGAAATTAGTCTTGATGAACTGTTAGGCCCCCAACTCGGCCTTCTATCCAAGATGCCAATAGCCCCTAAATATGTCGCAGGTGAGGATTTGGTCAGCAAAGAGAGGCTGAGCGAACTGCCAACACAAAAGCGGAATCTCCATCAATGGTACTCAGCGGTCATGAAGCATGGGAGAATAATGATCGTAGCCAATGTCCCACCTGAGTACTACTTTAGACCCGAAGAGGTACATATTGAGTTTTCAGAACTGTTCCAGATATACCATCTCGACACCCTGGACAAATCCATCCTTAGCTGCTATTGTCTATAAGTTGTTGAATTCATTGTCTACATGTTCAGTTTTTCAGTTGTTTAATTCAGAACATGTAATTATCCTTATTATGCAGAATGAAGATCCTGGAATGTAAAACAAAGAATCTATAATATTGGGTTCATTGACCCAGATAAAGTGCATATAACCACGCTAATGGATAACCCCGAGGAGACGGAGGAAAACATTCTAAGGTTTCTAATGGAGCAAAATTTCTCTGACCACATACTGTTTCCTTACAATTTCAGGTGAGGGTCTTACTCTGTTGTACACATTCACTTTTGATGAGTTACTGATGTATATATAAATGATTGCAGCTTCCACTGGGTTCTGCTAGACATTCAACTTGATAAGGGAAGAGTTGATGTCATGGACCCATCAAAGAGAAACCTGAAAGATTTCCGCAACATGCAGGACATGCTCCAGAAGTAAGTTTCGCGCTATATCGGTCTCTTTCGTTGATTTCTTGAGATATCAGGTAATGAATAACTCATTCATTCATTTTCTTCGTCGGGCAGGGTTTGGATCCGGTTCAAGCACGAGGTTACCGGTGTATTTAGTGAGAAGCTGACATTTAGGGCAGTCTCGGTAAGTAGCACGTGATATGTCCGCACATCTCTTTACTTCTAGTTTCAATACAATAATGATGTTAGATTATTATTTTGATTGAATTCTATTCTTGTAAAGCGCGCGAGGCAGCCACAGGGATCGAATCTATGTGGATTCTACGTATGCGAGTTCATTCGCACGTTTACCACCGAACACAATGATTATAGAGTCGATGTAAGCAATGCATTCACACCATCATTTTAGTGCCGTCACCTTTTGTTGTCATGATTGATATTCATATTGATCTCCTTTTTCTTACATATAGTTCGAGAGACTGCGGGATCAAGTACTACCAGCGCAACGTGTACTAGCAATGCGGAGGAGCTGGTGGGATTTATTGTCAAAGAGTTCGTAGACGATGTTGGAGAATTTAGTGTGAATAGGCGCTACTGATCTCCATGTAATCGAACAGACGTGCTCTAGTCCAAAGTGAAAGAACATTTTATAATCCCTAGTGTTTTGTGTGTTAGATAACAATATCAAGGATTATTTAATGTGTGTTGAAGTGTTGCAGCTCTCTTTGAGAAAAAGGGAAAAGGATTCTGCCTTTGGGGGCGGATAATCCGCCCCTCCCTCTTCCAAAGCAGGCGCAAGCCCTAGAAGGGGGCGGAGTTTTGGCCGGATTTTCTGGCCCCGCCGGATAATCCGCCCCTCAGGAGGGCCGGATAGTCTGCCCCCCTTTCTCATCGCCAAGGCGCAAGCCCTAGAGAGGGGGCGGAGTGTTGGCCGGACTTTCCGGTCTGGCCGGATAATCCGCCCCTAGAGGGGGCCGGATTATCCGCCCCCCTAAGATCTTCACCAAGTTTCGCAGGCGCCAGCCCCAGAGAGGGGGCGGAGTTTCCCTCGGAGAATCCGCCCTTGGGGCGGAGTTTTCCCAGGGGGCGGATAATCCGCCCCAAGTGGGGGGCGGATAATCCTCCCCCAAAGTTGTGCAACGGCCAGATCTGGGAAGGGGGTATTTAAGCCAGCCTCCCCCCTCCAGCCATATCTCTTGATTGATTCGAAAAAGACGAGATCTGATCTGCAACCTTCATCCAAGAGAGCTCCACCTAGATCCACCCAAAGGCACCGTCCCTTGGGGAATCGAAGGAGGAGAACTCGATCTTCATCATCAGCAATCAAGCGCTTCATCTCCTCTCCATTCATTTGGAGAACCACCGATCTAGTATTTCTTGCAAATACCTAGATCCTTGTTTTTATTTATATTGATAAACCTTGTTCTTGTGGCAGCTTGTTGTCATCTCGGGAGCCCCCAATTCGGTTGTGGGTGTGTGACCCGATGGTGTTGTAAAAGGCACTGGTTCCCGCCTCGAAGGGATCCAATAGTGGAGAAGGTGGGTCAGGCCTCTCGTGGCGAGATCCATCGGAGAATAGGGTGAGGCCTATTGTGGCGTGGTGTTCTTAGAACCGCCCACCCCTCCAATGCAGATGTACTTCCCTTAACAAGGAAGGAACTGCGGTAAAACAAATCCCTGTGTCTCCGCGTGCTCCACTACGGTTTCCTTGCTCCTCTTTTTACGTGCTTAGTAGTTAGGGTTGCATATAGGGAAATTCTCGTAGTTTCATATCTAGAGAATTTACTTTGTGTCAAGCCTAAAATTGAAAAAGTATTAAAAATTGGTTAGCACCTATTCACCCCCCCTCTAGGTGCCCATACGATCCATTTCAATTGGTATCAGAGCCTCGGCTCTTATTTCGGGCTTAACCGCATAAGAGAAGTATGGGTTCCAAGATAGATGGTAGTGATGCTCCGGAGGTAGTCACCATGAACGATCTCAAGACGTTGGAAACAACCTTGGTGAGTTCAATGGAGGCTAAGATGGAAGAGATGCGTCAATTGATAATGTGTCTCTCCACATCCGCAGCATCACCTCCATCTAACTCTGAGGATACCACTCCACAATCCAAGGAAACGGGTAAAACTGTTTCTAAAGATAACGAAGTGGTTGGTGATGATACTAGCAAGAGCTCCTCCTCGAAAAAGGATAGCGGTAAGGATGGATACAATGAGGTTTCTCATGTGTATTCCCCTGATCCACCTATCCCTCACCCACATATACATAATAGGGGTGATCCACCCAAACTTTTAGCATCTACTTTCTCTCAATGGCAATTTTTGATGAAGTCTCATGTGTGCAGTTCCTCCATTGAGTTGTGGAAAATCATAGAAAATGGTCTTCATGTTGGAAACCCCAACAATCTCACAAGAAGAGAAATTGTTGATAGCCAACTCAACGCTACAGCTCTACACATGATACAGCTTGGTGTGGGTGACAAAGACATGCCACACATTCAGCATCTTGGCACAGCTAAAGAAGCTTGGGATGCCCTCACCGAGCTCTTCATCGGAAATGAAAGTATGAGAAGGAATAGATATGATGCTTTGAGCAACGAAGCTGAAGGATTCTACATGCTGGATGGAGAAGACAGCGAGGACATGTATAGGAGGCTCAAGGCAATAGCTACAACCTTCAGAAACCACAGTGCATCTCATGTTGATGATGCTTGGATCAAGCGCAAGTATGTCAGTGCTCTTATGCCATTTGAGCCCATAGATTTGAAAAGTCTCCAAGGTAGGCATAACTATCACCTCATGTCATCCAATGAGGTAATGCAAGAAATGTCCGCTTTCAAAGTGGCTGCCAAGAATGCCGAAGATGCTTGTGCTCGAGCTATGGGGATGCAAAAGGGGGTCAACATGGCCTTGAAGACTAGTGTGATTGATCATGATGAATATGCGGTAGAAGGTCTGGACTGTCCTGAGGATATAAAAAGGATTCATGGACAATACTTGGCTCTTTATGCTAGAAACTTCTGGAAAGATCCAGCCAAGGCTAAAGCTGAACTGGAACGCAAGAGTGGAGTATATGGAAGAAAAGAAAATGGTCCCAAGCTGAGAACATGTTTCAACTGTGGTGACCGGCTGCACTTCGTAGCTGAGTGTCCATATCAAAGTAGGGAAGATAATGGAGGAAGACTCATTTTCAAGGACAAGTCAAAGGCTCCACGCAAGAAACAGTTTTTAAAGAAGAATGCTCCTTTCAAGAAGCAACCAAAGATTGTTCTAGTGGCTCAAGAAGAATATTCATCAGGAAGTGAAGATGAGGACGAGGACGATAGCTCTCAAGAGGTGGTTGCTATAGCCACCACATCTACATCAACTTCTCTCTTCGACTCTCCGAACGAAAACATCATCAACAAGAATGCTACTTGTCTCATGGCAAGGAGCTCCGAGGTAACTTCTTCTAATTGTTCTGTTCCTAAGGCTATGCTTGACATGGATGATCCTACTAGCCTTAAGGTTAAAGAAGAGATTATTGCTTTGGATTATTTCTATACTAACTTGCAAGGTGAGCACAAAGTTCGTTTTGAAGCTCTTATGGATCAGCTAGCCCAAAACGAATCTCTCCTTGAAGAAAAGGGCACAATTGAAAGGGAGGATGCAATGGAAATTGCATCCTTAAAGAATGCTCTTGAAGAAGAGGAAGAGGCTCGGGTCTCTCTTGAAGAGAGGCTTGAGTCTATTGAAGAGTCACATGATGAAATTGTGACTAAACTTGTTAAGGAACGTGACAATGCTGTCACCAAAGCAAAGAAGTTAAAGAAGGAAAATATTGACTTTGGGGCTGCTCATGATAGACTCTCCGAGGAATTGGAGAAAATTGACAATGCTCACAAGGCGTTGAAAAACGAGTTCTCTATTCTCAATGAGTCACATGATCAACTTCAAAGTGGATTGGCCAGATATGATACTCCTATCTCGTCCAACTCAACATATAGTAACAAGGAAAATGCTAGTGTGGAAAAAGAAGTGATCAAGTACATCACTACCAAGGACAAAGGTATGCTTGATGAAGTCCTTCGCAAGCAAAGGTCAAATCATGGTAAAGAGGGACTTGGGTATGTCACCAAGTCCAAGAAGAAGAAAACCAAGAAGAACAAGACCAAGAATATGCAATCAAAGATAAGCACCGTTGAGAAGAATCTCACAAAAGACAAGACTAACAATATTGGTTTTGCAGGGTCTCACAATCCAAATTATGAACTCTTTTGTGATGACTATGGCGATGTTTATGCTTATTATGTCGGTCCCTTTGATGAATATATTGCTTGGTCTATTTGGGTCCCAAAGACCCTTGTTACTAACATGAAAGGACCCATTGAAAAATGGGTACCTAAAACCAAGAAGTAATTTTCTTGCAGGGATATGCTTCCGGTGGGTCGAAATGGGTGCTGGATAGTGGATGCACTAGTCATATGACCGGAAGCAAGGAGATCATCACGGAGATGCATCCAAATCATGATAATATCACAGTCTCCTATGGTGATAAGTCTAAATCTCAGGTATTGGGTCTTGGCAAGGTTGTGGTTCCCCACAATATCTCTCTCGTGGACGTCATGCTTGTTGAGACCCTCGGTTACAACCTTCTTTCTGTTCATGCCCATGGAAAGATGGGTTTTGCTGTTTTTATCGATGATGATTTGGTGGTACTCTTGTGGAGCAAGTCTGTAGAGGTCGCTTTTGTTGGATACGTCGAAAATGACCTGTATGTGGTGGACTTCTCGGGGAAAACCACTTCGGGTCCGATGTGTCTATTCGGAAAGGCTGACGTGGGCTAGCTATGGCATCGCCGTTTAGCCCATGTCAACATGAGAACTTTGCAAAGTCTCCAGAAGGGTGGCCACATCCTTGGACTAAAAGACAATGTCTCTTTTGCCAAAGATCGTGTTTGCATGGCTTGTGTAGAAGGAAAAATGCATGACTCTCCCCACAAGAGGAAGACTATTGTGTCATCAAAGAGGATCTTGGAATTACTTCATGTGGATTTATTTGGTCCTCCTTCTCATGCAAGTCTTGGTGGGAAGAAATATTGCTTGGTCATTGTCGATGATTACTCAAGATACAAATTGGTATATTTTTTCAAGCTGAAAAGTGAGACTCAACAAACTGTCATTGACTTTGCCAATGAAGTTCAACGTCAACACAATGTTCCTATCTTGGCAATAAGAAGTGACAACGGCTCCGAATTAAAGAACTACACTTTGAATGAGTTTTTGAGCGAAGAGGGGATTAGACATCAATATTCCGCTGTGTACACCCCTCAACAAAATGGTGTAGCCGAGAGGAAGAACCGGACTTTGATGGACATGGAAAGATCAATGTTGGCTGAATTCAAGTCTCCTTATAATTTTTGGGCTGAAGCCATATCCACTACTTGTCACTCATCGAACCGGCTCTACCCCCGAAAGATTTTGGACAAGACTCCAATGAAATACTTACCGGTAACAAGCCCAACATCTCATACTTCAGGGTATTCGGGTGTAAGTGTTTCTTTCTTATTAAAGGTGTCCTTTTGTCAAAATTTGAGTCCAAGGCTTTAGAAGGTATTTTTGTTGGTTACGGTGCCGAATCCCACACTTATAGAGTCTACAACAAGCTCACTGGGATTGTTGTAGAATCTTGTAGTGTGGAGTTCAATAAAAATAACGGCTCCTTTATAGGGCAAGTTGATGTTTGTGATGCAGATGTTGAAATACCCCAAGATGCCATAAGAAGAATGGGCGTGGGATTTTTCCGCCCCATTGAGGAACCCCTTGTGGCGGATCGGGAAGGAAAATGCTCCACACATGTGGAGCCCTCATCTACACAAGATCAACAAGCTCCTACTGTTGGAGAAAATCCTGCACCAACATCGCAATCTGCTGAAGATCATCTGTCCCCTGGACAAGTTGGTAGTCCCAGGCCGGACTATACGCCCCCTCCAAGGGGCGGACAATCCGCCCCTGGCACTCCAACTCGTTCCAGAGGATCCGAAGGAGAATTCAACAACTCTGAAGCTCCCAGGCCGGATTCTCCGGCCCCCGAGGGCGGATTATCCGGCCCTGGGTCTCCAACTCCTGTCAGGCACTCTCAGGAAGAAGGCTCTGGTGCTTCACCTCCTAGGCCGGATAGTCCGGAGCATCCAAGGGGCGGATTATTCGGCCCTGAAGAACAAACTCAGCAGCAATCTTCTGGGGTTAACTCAGACCAAGATCAGGGGCAAGGTAGTAATCAATACAAGGCTACAAATATTGAATCAACTCCTTCTAGAAACAATAAGGACATTGAGGCTCGTCGCAAGGCTCGTGCTGATCGGAACCTTGAACTAAGGGGTCACACTCTTGACAAGGTTGTTGGTGATCTACGACGAAGGGTATCCACTAGAAGAGAACTTGCAAGCTTCTGTGATCATCAAGCTCACATTTCCATGGTTGAACCGAAGAAGGTTTTTGATGCTCTTGAAGACCCTGATTGGGTTGTTGCAATGCATGAAGAATTAAATAACTTCGAACGCAACAAAGTTTGGAAGCTTGTAGAGAAACCAAAGGATTGCCGTAATGTTATCGGCACCAAGTGGATCTTCAAGAACAAACAAGATGAAAATGGCATTGTTGTGAGGAATAAAGCACGACTCGTGGCTCAAGGATTCTCTCAAGTGGAAGGAATTGATTTTGGCGAGACTTATGCTCCTGTGGCTCGTCTTGAGTCCATTTGTATCCTTCTTGCATATGCAGCCCATCATAATTTTAAATTACAAGCGCTTTCCTTAATGGTCCTCTACATGAGTTAGTATACGTCAAGCAGACCCCGGGGTTTGAGGACCCCAAATTTCCGAACCATGTCTACAAACTCGATAAGGCGCTCTATGGCCTTAAACAAGCCCCACGTGCGTGGTATGAGCACCTTAAAGAGCTTTTGCTAAACCGTGGATTCGAAGTTGGGCAAATCGATCCCACTCTTTTTACTAAGAAGGTTAATGGGGAGCTTTTTGTATGCCAACTTTATGTAGATGACATTATTTTTGGCTCTACTAACCAAGCTTTTAACGATGAATTTTCAAAGCTTATGACTGACAGGTTTGAGATGTCCATGATGGGTGAGCTGAGGTTCTTTCTTGGATTTGAGATCAAACAACTTAGAGAGGCAACCTTTATTAATCAAGCTAAGAACATCCAAGACATGCTCAAAAGGTTCAAGATGACGGATCTCAATGGCGTTGCTACCCCAATGCAAACAAAGTGTCATCTTGAGCTCAATCCTAAGGGTAAAGACGTGGATCAAAAGGTATACCGATCCATGATCAGCTCTCTCCTTTACCTTTGCGCATCTAGGCCCGATATCGTGTTAAGTGTAGGAGTGTGTGCAAGGTACCAAGCCGCTCCTAAAGAAAGCCACTTAGTGGCGGTCAAGCGAATCTTTTGATATTTGGTTCATTCCCCAAATTTTGGGTTATGGTATCCCAAGGGTTCAAGTTTCTCTCTATGTGGTTACACTGATTCAGATTGGGCTGGTGACAAAGATGATAGGAAATCAACCTCTGGTGCATGTCAATTCTTGGGTAGGTCTCTAGTGTGTTGGTCATCAAAGAAACAGAATTGTATTTCACTCTCAACCGCTGAAGCTGAATATGTTGCTGCTGCAAGTGCTTGTACACAATTGTTATGGATGAGGCAAACTTTAAAGGAATATGGTGTCAATTGTGACAAAGTGCCTCTATTATGCGACAATGAAAGTGCTACCAAAATTGCTTACAATACCGTGCAGCATACAAGAACAAAACATATAGAGATTCGCAACCACTTTATTCGGGATCATGTTGCTCGTGGTGATATTGCCCTATCCTTTGTGAGCACGAAGAACCAACTTGCTGATATTTTCATGAAGCCTCTTGATGAAGCAAGATTTTGTTACTTGAGGAATGAACTAAATATCATAGATTCAAGGAGCTTGGCTTGACTACCCTTGCACACTCCATTGCTCTTATTGATGTATTTGGTTTAGATGCGGGCATAAACATAGGGGGAGTGTGGTCCTAATTGATTGGGCCAACCCTCCCCCCATAATGCCGAAAGCAAGTAAAATCATTTCCCTTAATATCATTTTGTGATATGTGGGTCATCGATGAGCATTGGTTTTGAAATCAAGATACATCTTCGCGGTGTCATGCCATGCGCTCCAACATGGTGGCTTCGGCCACCGCCCTCTTCCTAGAGAAGAGTTGGTTTCTCATGGGTCTCGTTGGATTTTCTTGCATATCTCATGTTCTTATGGAAAACACACTCAAATTTGGCTTTTGGTTGATTTGATTCTTGCAAATTTGGGTGTGTAGTACCATCTCAGTTTGATGCTCTCAACCCAAGCCTTTCTCTCCCTCCTTGAACCATATATTCTTGCACACAAGTCCTATAAAACACCATCGAGGGGTTTGCTAGGATGCTCAGGCCTGAATCTGTAATTTACAGAATTTCAGGGGGGCGGACTATCCGCCTTAAGTGGGGGCGGATTATCCGCCCCGGGCGAAATCGGCCCCTTATACGCTGGGTCGGGGAGGGCAGGCTCAAACAGAGCAGCCAGTCCTCCCCCAACCCTACCTTTGCCCCCCAGCCGCCTCGAAGCATCCGCCTCTCCCGGAATCGATTCGACCACCGGATTATCCGGGCTCTCCCCGGATCTTCTTCACCTCGCCTCCGGGTATCTTCTCCTCCGTGATTTTCCTCCAATGAGTGAGGGTAACTCCCTCATCTCTCTCCTTTTGTATGGGATGCATTTTATTTGGTGGAAATCTTGTTGTAGAAGATCCTTGGTGTTGTTCCTTACATGCTAGAATCAGTAGAATTGCAACCCTAGTACCCGATCTGTTTTGCCATGGTAGATCTGGGCCAATACAGAAAATTTCTGCGGGGGGCGGATTATCCGCCCCTGCCAGGGCCGGATAATCCGGCCTGGAGATTAAACTCTGGTCTGTTTTGGTCCTGCTCCTGCAATACACATCATTGGTTATGGGTTGCATTGCTACTCTTTCTCTGTGTTTTCTCCTGGACTTGTGTGTATGCTTATCTCCATGCTATCCCTCTAATGCTTTTCACAGGTGGTTCCAAGCCGACCAAGACCTTCGTCCGTCGCTCCCGTGTCCGTTATCTCAAGCCTACTGCAGAAGGGAAGTTCATTGACGAGACCGAGGTCAGCAGAGCAGCAAGAGAGGTTGAACAGATGGCAGAGGCAAGTAAGAAAACTAAGAGGACCGCATCTCGCAAGGGCAAACAGTCTCGGCCCAATTACAAGGCTATGGACAGTCTTCAGTATGCCACCATTCGCCAGACTGATTATTATGATGAGGCTGACAGTGATGGTCCCCCCGAGGACTTTATGTTTTGGAATGCCCACTTTCGGGCTATTCATGATGATGTCTATGCTACTCTCAAGCTTCTCCCCATGCGTCCCATCAAGTTGACTGAGGCTCAATCCAAGACAAGGCTCATTGAGGCACTAGATGTGACCAACAAGATCGGGCTGCACCACCTCATGACTATCCAATGCAACTACGATTCCTCTGTAGTGCGGCAGTTCTTCTCGACTCTGGTGATTTGTGGTGATGAGCGCCGTACTATGAAGTGGATGACAGGGACCACCATGATTCAGTCGGACTTTTGCACCTTTGGGCAGGTTCTTGGTTATGCATTCCATGGCCATGACACTCCTTCGGGCCACCGTATCATTTCTCCTCTGAAGCCATCCAAGGATACTGCACTTGCTCCTTGCCTTTCTTCTGATGGTGTTGCTGGTACTTTCGTTGGTCTCTCTCCCTTGTATGCCTCCCTGGTTGGCATATTTAGGGACTTCATCGCTCCTAGTGGTGGCAACAACGACAGGATCTGTGGCCACCTGGTTCCACTCCTTGCTTTTGCTCACGAGTGTGCCACTAACTCTGGATCAGCCACAGGTTACAAACTGGATGTCATGGACTATATTTATCATGAGATGACGGATGCTATGATCAACATGCTCTCTATTCCTTATGCTCCTTTCATAATGATGCTCGTCAAGCATATGTTGACACATGAGGATTTTGGCACTGCTCTGGATGGAATTCACAAGCCCAAGAAAATCTACAACAAGGCTCAGAAGACCCATCACCCTTCCACTGCCCCGGAGTCCTTCATGTGTGATGCTCGGGCTAGTGGTCGTCGTTCCACGGTGTCCCCAATGGCACGCGAGGTTAAGCAGCTCACTTGGTTCCAGCGGCACATTCTTTGCATGGGCATTGACACTCACAAGGGCCAATATGAGGCTAACCGCAGGGATCATGAGAGGGATCACACGCAGCAGCTTATTCTCCACCATGTCTCAGGTGCCACTGGCCATCCACCTCCTCCCACTGCTCCGGATCCGTATGCTTAGTGGAAGACCTCAGGGATCAACTATGGCGAGCTCGAGAGTTGCCTCTTTCCTCCTCCACCGAGGGCACCCACTCCTCCAGCTGATGACGATGATGATGAGTATGATGAAGAGGAAGGGGACGGGAATGACTACGACGAGGATGAGGAGGAGTGATCTTCAGGGGCGTTAGCATTGCTCTTCTTCCTTTTTGGCGTTTCGAAGCCAAAGGGGGAGAAGTAGTTCTATTAGGTCTCGTGGATTTGCAAGGGTCGGGCGCAAGCATCTTTCTTTCAGTCGTTTTATTTGCTTGCTTGTGCCTTTTTAGCGTGAACTCATTTGCTATTTGTGTTTGATTATGTAATACTTTGTCGTGTTTCACTAAGTTTGGTACGTTGTGTGGTATTCATGGATTTCTGGATTTATCTATTGTGGATCTCATGGAATTCTGGATTTATCTATGGAGGCACATTTGATGGCATATGGAATCATGGGCCTATCTAATGTATGCATCAATATTGCTGGTATGGTTGGGATGTGCTTGGAGGCTATCAAACAAACTATATTCTTTGGCTATATTCTCATCCCGGTGGTATGACCTTGTTTCCCAAACCACCTTGTTTCAATTATCTTTGTTATGGAAGTTGTGTTCTCTCTAGTGTGTGTATTTGTATTCAAATGCAAATTTTAAATATTGTCATCTAACACCAAAAAGGGGGAGATTGAAAGAACATTTTATAATCCCTAGTGTTTTGTGTGTTAGATAACAATATCAAGGATTATTTAATGTGTGTTGAAGTGTTGCAGCTCTCTTTGAGAAAAAGGGAAAAGGATTCTGCCTTTGGGGGGCGGATAATCCGCCCCCACCAGGGGCGGACAATCCGCCCCTCCCACTTCCCAAGCAGGCGCAAGCCCCAGAAGGGGGGCAGAGTTTTGGCCGGATTTTCCGGCCCCGCCGGATAATCCGTCCCTAAGGGGGGCCGGATAGTCCGCCCTCCTTGCTCATCTCCAAGGCGCAAGCCCCAGAGAGGGGGCGGAGTGTTGGCCAGACTTTCCGGTCTGGCCGGATAATCCGCCCCTGGAGGGGGCCGGATTATCCGCGCCCCCAAGATCTTCACCAAGTTTCGTAGGCGCCATCCCCAGAGAGGGGGCAGAGTTTCCCCCGGAGAATCCGACCTTGGGGCGGAGTTTTACCAGGGGCAGATAATCTGCCCCCAAAGTTGTGCAACAGCCAGATCTGGGGAGGGGGTATTTAAGCCAGCCTTCCCCCTCCTGCGAGATCTCTTGATTGATTCGAAAAAGACGAGATCTGATCTGCAACCTTCATCCAAGAGAGCTCCACCTAGATCCACCCAAAGGCCCCGTCCCTTGGGGAATCGAAGGAGGAGAACTCGATCTTCATCATCAGCAATCAAGCGCTTCATCTCCTCTCCATTCATTTGGAGAACCACCGATCTAGTATTTCTTGCAAATACCTAGATCCTTGTTTTTGTTTATATTGATAAACCTTGTTCTTGTGGCAGCTTGTTTTCATCTCTGGAGCCCCCAATTCGGTTGTGGGTGTGTGCCCCGATAGTGTTGTAAAAGACACCGGTTCCCGCCTCGAAGGGATCCAATAGTGGAGAAGGTGGATCAGGCCTCTCGTGGCGAGATCCATCGGAGAATAGGGTGAGGCCTATTGTGGCGTGGTGGTCTTAGAACCGCCCACCCCTCCAACGCAGATGTACTTCCCTTAACAAGGAAGGAATTGCGATAAAACAAATCCCTATGTCTCCGCATGCTGCACTACAGTTTCCTTGCTCCTCTTTTTACGTGCTTAGTAGTTAGGGTTGCATATAGGGAAATTCTCGTAGTTGCATATCTAGAGAATTTACTTTGTGGCAAGCCTAAAATTGAAAAGGTACTAAAAAATGGTTAGCACCTATTCACCCCCCTCTAGGTGCCCATACGATCCATTTCACCAAGATTTTGTGATCTCCATGTAACTATGTAAATTGTATATATTTGTATGCTCGATATTGTAATAAAAGTTATCTTATATATGCATGAATGTGTACGATATGTGGTGGCGTAAATATTCAAAAACTATGTTGAAATGAAAAATAAGTAAATAAAACAATAAAAAATGAAATCTCTGCCGCAGCAGAGAAAGGGCACAAAATGCTGTCGCGTCAGAGAACCACTAGTCCAAGGTAATGCTCTGCGCGGCAGAGAAAAGGCGCAAACAACTGCCACGACAGAGACCCACTAGTCCCGGTCCTTAACACCAAGCGGGACTAGTGGGGCTGCACCCTGAACGCGCAGGAGCAGCCACGTGGACAACCACTAGTCCCGGTTGGTAACTGGGCCGGGGCTAGTGGTGGGCCTCTAGTCCCGCTTGATTAGTCCCGGTTCAAAAACCGGGACTAAAGGCCCTTACGGCCCGGGACTAGAGGCCTTGTTTCCACTAGTGGTAGTTCCCTCCCGCGCGTTCGCGGTACTGCCGACCCTGATTCTAGCTACCTTTCACCTGTGTCCATTTGGCCTCATGTTGTTGGCTTTGGTGAGACGGCGATGGCGACTCCATAACCGTAGTGGAGCATTCCGGTGGGAGACGAGTTCGGTGGTTGAGGCTTCGACCTCGTGGGTCTCCCGTGCAATGGATCATCCGAGGGTCATGGATAGGGTTTTTTCAAGAAAAATCCTTGGTGGCGAGCCCAACACCGACACGGTGCCGCCTTCTGGTGGCACTATTCCTTCATGGGCGTTGTGGCTACCCTTCACCCCCTCCCTATGTATGTCGGGGAAACCCTAGGTCTAGTACGCTGGCCTGGGCAGCGGCGTCGTGGCTTCCTTCTTGAAGGTGCTGCTTGGCACTTGATGATCTGGGGCTAGGAGCTTGGTGGAACATCTTTGGACGGCGCAACGGTTGCAGGTCTCCTTCTCTTAGTTGATCCGCCTTTGTTTCCTTTTTTCTTTTTCTTTATCTTTTGGGCTCGTGTTTGCTGCTGCCCGGCCAACAACCGTTCGTGTGGTGACTCATTGTATCTTGTGGTTGCTATATTAATATAGTGTGGCAAAAGGCTATTTCAAGAATTTATGCATCTTTCCAAATCACCATGCCGCATAAGGGAGGAGAGCGTGTGTTGGGGCATGTATAATGCATATGCTTAGGGTAGACTCTAGGGTCACTATGGGAGAGTATTTTTTAGGGTCATTTTGCTAGAGGCACATCGGTGAAGTGCCTCGGAAAATGGTTTTTAGGGGCGTCTTATTCTAAGTGCCTCGAAAAATATATTATTTGGGGCATTTTTCTGAAGTGCCTGTAAAAACATCTTTTTTAATTGGCACTTTCTTCAAAACTGCCCTAGAAAATGATGAATTTTATGGGCACTTAAGCAATCTGCCTCTAAAAAGGAATTATTTGAGGCACTTTAGCAAACTGCTACTAAAAATATTGATTTTTAAGGGCACTTAGAATAAACCGTCCCTAATAATTTTTGTACCTAGTTTGTTCGGATCCAATCGGTCACCGATCCACCACCCAAAAGACGCTGAACCCGTCCAGATTCGTGAATCCACCACGCGGCCTCCTTCTCCTCACGAAACACCATAGGATTTTCTACCTAGTTCATTCAGATCCGATCATTCCATGGATTTGCATTTACCGAAACACCATAGGTTTATGGAGTGTTCGAGATATGTAATAAAACCTTGTTTGACATGGTGAGATCAAAAGTGTTAGTTATAAAACTGCCTTTGTATTTTAAAGATATAAAGCTTTAGTGAGTACCACTTTTACACTGAAAGGAGCTTCATCATGATCCGCTGAAATGACACCATATAAGTTATGGTTTGGGATAAAACCCAAGTTTTACTTTTTTAAAATTTTGGCATTCTAGGCATAAGTAAAATGTTTACAACCAAAGACGGATGAGCATGTACTTATATGTTATTTTAAATAACCGTTGGGTATTCATCCATAACACCGAAGACAAAAGTGTTTGTCGCTTAGAACGTCAAGTTTCTATAGAAGGAATTTTTCGTGAAAAGTTAAGTGGGAGGACAATAGAACTTTGATAAGGTTATTGAACTTTATCTATATGTGCGGAGTTGCACAGCACCGGAAAAGTGTCCCTGAGGCGGCAACAATGCTCCTGGCTCACGTGTCTTAAAGATTATGGTCAGGGAGGTCTAAGTTCCTATTGAACCAATGAGGTCTGGTAAACAATCAAGTACTAAGATTTGAGAGTAAATCATTGTTGTTTGACAATGATGAACCGACCATATACAGAGAAGCGATGATGGGCCCTGACTCCGTCAAACGGCTTGAAGCCATAAAATCCGTGATAGTTCCATACACGAGAAATCAAGTTTTGAACTTGGAAGACCCTCTGGAAAGGTGTAAGACCTTACAGTCGTATTTGGATCTATAAAGAAATAGACATGGATATTTCACATCTATGAAATAGTCAACATGTTGGGAAAGAATTCACGACAATATTCAAGGAGTCAATTATGACAAGATTTAATCTTTCATAGTGATATTTAGTCTGGACGGATTAATGTATCAACCACTACATATATTAGTATATGATAGTTGAACAAACAAAACAAAATTCTTCTAATAGAATGGTTACCTAGGACGTGTACATGACACGATCCAAAGGGTTTTGTTAATTCAAAGGATGCTAAAAGCGTATGCAAACTTCAATGGTTGAAGTAAGCATCACGAAGTTGGAATTTTCATCATGATGAAACTATTAAAAGAGTTTAGTTTCATCAAAGACGATGAAGATACTTGCATTTGCAAGAAATTAAGTGGGAGCGCGAAGACATATTTCTAATAAATTATGTGAAAGGCATGTTGTTGATTGGAAATGATGTATGTTTTACTGACACAGGTTAAGAAATTCATTTTGATAAAAGACTTAGGCAAAACCCGAATATTAGGTATCAATGTTTATATGGATAGATTGAGACGCTAATATGGTTGTGCCAAATGTACATAGATGATATATTGGATGAATTCAATATGGAAACAACAAGAAAGATACTTGTATCACAGGAAGGATTGAATCAAGATTCAAGTATTTTGACACTTGGTGAGTGAAATCAAAGAATATTTTGATTAGTCATACTGTGATATGTACACATCCAGATATGTCCTATGACATGGTTATACCCCACAGGTACATGATCTCAGCATACCTGGTCCAGCCCAAAGAAGGCCCACGGCAATTATACGCCGGCCCATGAAGATTTTCGGGTGGCCAAGGCCCGTGACGCTTTCGGATCCTTGGAGATCAAGACTAGAGTAGATAGGAAATTCAAAGGGGTAAAACCCTAGAATCTGTAACCGACTAGGTCCGTGCCCGGGACCTGCCTAAGTCTATATAAAGGCTAGGAGGGCACGACCTAGATCCTCTCCTCATACTTTCGCATACACACCTCCACGCCAGATTGCATCTGCGCACCCCTGTAACCTTCGGTTCCGTCGTAATCAAGAGCAGACAAGCAGTAGTAGGGTTTTCCCTCCGGGCGCCTGAACCTGGGTAAACCTTGTGTCCCCGTGTTGCTTGTTTGCTAACCGTTCCACGATCTCCAGCATCCCCATCTTCTCCAAAACCCAAGTCCATAAAAATGGGCATTGATGAGATCAAACCTCGTCAATTGGCGTCGTTCGTGGGAAACGGTGATGCTGATTGTGCGATCGTGACGGTCCCAACCCGATCGATCTACAGCTTTGCGGCGACGGAGAGTCACCTCCTCTTCGGCGCTTTCGACTTCACCGCCCACTCACCGGCCACCATGAAGGACTTCGAGCCCATAGGCGAAGGACTCGAAATCCTGTTCGGGAGCTTCTACTTCCAGGTGGGGCAAACTGGCACCCTCCGCCTCCCTGAGCGGGTGCCCCTACCATCAATCAGGCCCGCTTCATGGACCCCACACCCCGTGTTACGCACAACATCATCAACAGATGATTCCTACGATAGCTGCAGCTGCAACTCCGATCTATGCGATCCGCCATCAGATGAAGGGACCTACGGTTCTGGATCTGAAAGCTGCGATAGCAGCGGACCAATCTACGAGAGCTACCAATGCGCCATAGTCATACAGGCTGACGGGGATCAGCAAACACCCAACCCGCCGCCCAACCCGACACCTAACCCGCTAGATCGAACGGCGGGAATATAAGAAGCCAGTCCCCCCACCCGAAGGGGAAAACAACGGCCATGTCATCCGCCTTAGCAAAGAAGGATGGGCCCAGGCACGCAACGTCGTGGCAGGCAACATAGTCCTGCCTGCAGACTCCTCCCGGGATCTGCTGATGGCCTACCACCTGCTCCTGATCGAGGAGCACAAGAAGCAAGTCAAGATGCAGGAGGTGCTTGACAAACGCAAGCAAGCAGCCTCAGAGTCCAGCGCGTGACGAGCCGCGCTCTCCGCCATGGGCATCGGCTCCAGCTCGAACGGCAACCAAGGCAACAAGCACCGCTCTCGGATGGAGAACATGGATCCCAAGGAACGCCATGAGGTGACGTCTCTACGCATCACTCATTATCTAAATGTTATGAGCATATACCAGAATGATTCATATGATAATCATTGGACGATAGTAAGGATATTCTTATGATCTTTGGAAGAACTAAGAATGTTATTTATGTAGAGGTGATAAATAGATAGATAGTTCATTGTAAAGTATTACATTGATACTAGTTTTGTCACAAGATACAAATTAAGTTTATCTCAATTTAAACTATGTGTGGCAAAGTATAATGGAAAGAAAGTTCCATAACGGATTTGGATGAATTTAAGTTAAGACACTCTGATGGGTACTATAACAAAAGGCTAAGTATATGACTGCTATTGTAGTAGCAAAAGATGGCATTTGTGTCAAGTAGTTTGTTATCAAACTAGGTGTGGTTCACAGCGGGCTAGTACGATGAAGATATATTGTATGACAATTGTATCGACATATGTTAACCCCAAGGAATTAAAAGGTCTCAACAAAGGACCAAATTTATATAATGTCATCTCATTAGATAATGAGTGATGCGTAGAGACGTAAATACATGAAAATACACACGGACCTGGAAGTGTCAGATCCGAAGATTAAGTTTACCACTAGCAATCGTGTATATACAACACAAGAAAGCCATAGGTGTTGAATGCACAAGTTTTTTCCAAACTAGATTATTGACTCTAGTGCAAGTGGGAGACTGTTGGAGATATGCTCAAGAGACAATAATAAAGTGGTTATTATTATACCTTTGTGTTTATGATAAATGTTTACATATCATGCTATAATTGTATTAATAGGAAATATTAATACTTATGTGTTTTGTAAACATAAAAGAGTCCCTAGTAAACCTCTTGTTAAGCTAGCTTGTTGATTAATAGATGATCATGGTTTCCTAATCATGGATATTGGATGCTATTAATAACAAGACCTTATCATTAGGATAATGATGTGATGGACACACTCCTATAGTTAGCATAGCATAATATCAAGTCATTTAGAGTTCGTTTGCTACAAGATTTCAAATACATAGTAACCTAATCATTCGACCATGAGATCATGTTAATCACCATCATCAGATAGATGCTTTGATGACATCAAACACCACTTTCGTAACTGGGTGGTTATAAAGGTGGCATTAGGTATTCTGAAAGTATGTGTTGAAGCACATGGATAAAGAATGGGATTTGTCCATCCATATGATGGATAGATATACTCTAGGCCCTCTCGGTGGAATGTCATCCAATTGGCTTGCAATCATGTGACTAGGTCACAAGGGATGTCATATCACGGAACGAGTATAGAGTACTTATCGTTAACGAGGTTGAACTAGGTATAAAGATACCAACGATCGAACCTCGGATAAGTAAAGTATCACGCGACAAAGTGAATCGGTATCGTATGTAATTGGTTCATTCGATCACGAAGTCATCATAGAAATATGTGGAAGCCATATGGATTTCTAGATCCCTCTATTGGTTATTGATCGGAGAGGTGTCTCGATCATGTCTCATAGTTCACGAACCGTAGGGAGACACATTTAAGGATTTAATAGTGTTTAAGTAGATATGAAATATAATTTGGAGACTGAATGTTGTTCAGAGTCTTGGATTGGATCCAGGACATCACGAGGATATCTGGAATGGTCTGGAGAATAATATTCATATAAGGAAAGTGGTTTTCTAGGGTTTGGAAATGTTTTCGGTCTTTTGACCGGAAGCTTCTAGAATGTTCTAGAGGGACCACCAGTGGGTCCACCACCCCGGGAGGGGTCACTTGGGCTACCGCATGACCTAGAGGCTAGCCACACCAAGCCCAAGGGGCAGATTCGGATAGCACAAGGAATTGGGGACAAACCCTTGTTTGTCAAACCCCAAATAAGGAAAGAGGCAAGTTCCCACCTCTCCCTTCCTTGTGCGCCAAGTTGAGGAGTTGGGGAAGGACTCGGCCAGGGGTGGGAACCCTGGACGCAACCCCTCTCTATATAAAGAGGGGTGAGGGCGCACCCCTTCCACCCCACCTCAACCCTAGCCGCCGACCTCCCTCCTCCCTCCTCCACTGTTCTGCTCCGGCTTAGGCGAAGCCCTGCAGATTTCTCCTCCTCCACCACCACCACACCGTCGTGCTGTTGGGATTCCGAGGGGATCTACTACCTCCGCTGTCTGCTGGAACAAGGGAGAGGAAGGTCTTCATCGACTACCGTACGTGTGACCGACTGCGGAAGCACTGCCAGAATGCGGCGCCAGAAGGATTATCTACACGATCTTGAGATCGGCAAGTGATCGACTACATCAACCACGAGAATCCGATCTTGTTAAACACTTTAGATTTACGAGGGTTAGTTATCTACAATCTTGTTGCACCGATCTCGTAGATTAGATTTTGGCTTTGCCATAGATTAGATCTTGGTTTTGTGTGTTCATGCTATAGAAAATTTTGTTTTCCATGCTACAAACCCTACAACATAATGGTCACCAATTTAGGGATGAACAACTTTACAAGTTTGGCCTCATCTAATGGATGAGTTAGATTTGGCCATACACATCAACTCTAAAAGGTAAATTCCATATTAGACGGAAATGGAAATTCCGTTTCTGTTTCTGTTTCACCGAAAACGCTATTCTGTTTTTGTTTTGTTTTTGTTTCCACCCAAAAAAAATCCGTTTTTGTTTTCGTTTTGCAAAATTTTGTTTTCGTTTCCATATTTACAATCCGTTTTTGTTTTTCGGCGAAAAAGTCGGAAACTTTCCGCTCCACTTTTATCACACATAGACAAAGACAAGCCAAGACATTATACTTGTTTTTTCAATACTAGTGGATTCGTTTTACCTCATATATATGGCCAAGTAAGTAGATGGAATATGTGGCCCAAGAACGTACCACATAGGCTGAAAACGAATGACATACAACTTGGTCGAAAATGATCATGAGACCGTGATAGTATTGCCCACCGTTGGGCTACTGGACATGGTTGAATCATTCTGGCCAAGTCCTGGGTCGCCCTCCGGGCAGCATCATGTTGATGATTGTAACCCTATGTTTCTTTAACTAAGGTTTTGTCTTACATCTCGAAAAAGATGAGCTCCATATCTGTCACACACACCCAATTGATGTGTAGTATCCACCGACAACGAGAGACGTGTTTCATCGTCGTGGACTATCACACACATCTTGCAACATGCAACTCTGAATTCCCGACGACAATTTTTTTTCTCGAGCAACAGGCAAATACGTTGTGTTTTTTATTTTTTTTATTGAAATGAGCGTATATTAATATTATAGAATACCGATTACACTCAGCTTAAGAAAAATAAAATCTATGTGCAACCAAAGTAGCATGTTTCGTGTAGGAACATGACAGAAAAATCACCCGTGGATTACTCTTGAATAAAAGAAACACTTTTTGCTTCGATGTCTCCATCATTTTCAAACTTTGACAACAAAAATTCGATATCGTTTTGTTTCAAAGACTGTACGAACGCACATTAATCCCGTATAATACTCTTAGACGTATACTCACGTGCCTTCGGGACACAAAAATCGAGAGATATATAGCAACAACAATAAAATTTTAAAACGTGGCATATAAAGATGTAGATCGTGATAACAAGAGGTGGGATCAGCCGGTGATAACATGGAGTATACCCAGCTCAACCGAGTACACCTCTATGGAGATATATATCACTTGGATATGAATTTCGACAGGATAGAAGAAAACTAGCCTATGCAAAAACTTACGTTTTAAGAGGGGGGATCACACCAAAACACACCTCTAAAAGCAACTCTTTGAAAGGCCTACCCCCGATATCCTGCAATGTGAGGAGCGGTAGTGTGACTGAAAATGAGATTTCTCCTCTTCCAAACATTCGGCATAATATGAAGAGGTGGTCGCTATGCATCTCTCTTTTGGCATTGTCAAGCACTCGGGGCACCCATCCCACTACCAGGATTAAACTGAAGTGGGGCTATGAGATTTTGTTGTTGTTGAAAAGAGCACATATTAATATCGTGAAGATACCAATTACACACAGCCTCTGCAACAACGCATTATCCTATTAGTATTATGTGTGCACATAGCTAAAAAGAAGAAGTTTAAAAATAAAAAGTCCCGCTACAACGATTAAATCCTTAGTACCAACAACATTAACACCACCGAAACGACACTAGAAGTCCAACATCTCCAATAGCAACGCCTTTAAGAAGAAAACAGAGCACACACATTGTTGTCGTCCGATCAAAGATCATAGGTTTTCATCCTGGAGAAAAATCTCGCTTACAAAACAATGCCTTCAACAAGGGCATTGTCAAACACAACCAATTAAGGCCAGAGCTTAGATTTTCACCCTAAAATGTAACACTGTGAACTCCTCGTATGATGTCGCCCCCACTTTCCGATTCCGCTGCTACAAGTCACGAATCACCAAGCCAATTCCTCATTGCCACCAAGACTCGATCCACCATTGATAGTCCTCAAATCACGGCTTTCATGACATTCTCCGCACATTGACTTCACCATGAAACTAAAGATATGTTCCACGATGACAACAGATTATAGAGTTTCGTCTCGCTCCCTTTGAAACTAAACGGTCAGAAAAAACACGCTTGCGTGCAACTGAATTCCATCCGTTCCGGCAATCTCCAGACATGAATCGTCCATGAGAGTTTGTCGGCGGAGCCTTCTCGATCTCGACACTCCAGCCAGTTCATTGAAGACATGCAAATAGCAGAACATCATCATGGCGTGAGAGGGATCCTAGGACCGCCGCTTTTGTTCAGACCGAGCCCCCACGCAACTTCCAAGGCTACAAAATCTAAAAATATTCTATGCTCTGTTCTTGTGGTGCATCGGGGTAACTCCTTGTCTAGCTCCGCCAACCCATTCGTTTGCCATCAATTCATAGTCCCGTTTTAGCTTGTTTTCCTAATTGAACATGAATTCCTTGTGTAGAAAATTAGTTTCAAAATTATGGTTTGAATTGTTTTTGCTCAAAATCTACTCACAACACATTTTCGTTGATTTTTTGGTTTTTGTGTTGACTTTGATCACAAAAGTTTCAAGCCAAAATTCTGAAACCGCATTTCTACACCAAAAAAATCGTGTTTTACTAGGAAAACAATGTAAAACGAGCTTGAATGTCCATGTAACGCATGGGTGTCCTCTGAACACCATGTTTATCTTGAAAATGTCATTTTGCTTTGTTCAAGCCTTCTCAAGATCACTCCACTCAGTTTTGTTGCATCCCATGAAGCATTTCTATGTCTTGCATTAGTGTCGTTTAACTAGGTCAAAACTTGGTCAACGACCCCGTTTAACCAGGTATTTGCAATCTTGGTAATTTTTTAAGTCTGACACTGGCCGGGCATTATGTGGTTGTATCGTTGAATGCGACAAGCTTATTTCATTTTTCTGGGAGCAAAATAATTTGACACAATGATCAACTACGAGCATAGCGGTCATCAAACCACTCGAGCAAGTCGAAATAGGCAAAGCTTCTGCCTTGTATCTAAAAAAAAGTCTTTCTTCATAACCACCCCCAAAATTCTCATAGAACTCTGCTGTGTATCTGCCCCAACCAGACAAATGTTTATCACGAAAAATCATAGAGGCTACTAGATAGTGTAGCGCATTAATTGAATTGACTTAGCAATCCAGGGTACTAAAAATTCGACACATACGTGCACGTGCCATCTTTGGGGTCATTCTCGTGAAAAATAATCTGATAGGCATGTTGTATGGAATGATCGTAACCGGCCCTCCTTGCCAATTAATCTCTCTATCAATTTCCATGCAGGAAAACCCTTAGCTAAGGATCGCACACGTGTGTTTGATTCGTGGCGTGCAATGCACGACGTCGGTGACCCGCTCCCCTATCCGTACACCGCTCATTCCAAAATCAGGCCTAACGAAGATCAGGTATTTAACGAAGATTCGTACTTATGGCCTATCAGAACTCGGCAGCTAACTCCGGCCAACCAATGCACCGGCGGCTAGCTTGTTGACCAAATTCCGGCCAGGCTTCGATCGACCTTCAAAACAGACTCATCTTTTTCAACGGCGAAAGGTCCGCTTGCGCCATCAGTACCGATGGTCGATGGATGGATCCGGTAGTTGGAGCTCCGGCCGGCTTCCGAGACCGCTACAGCGAGCGAGCTATACAATGCGTGCCGAATTAATACCGGCGAATGCTGCATGCAGCGGCCCCTACGTGATCACTCACCGGCTCGCCAGCAACACAGAAAGATGCATGGAGGCGCTCTCCGACGCCGAGAGGCGAGAGCGGTTTCTCTCGTGGAGCCGTGCTCTACCGTCCAAACCGATGCCAAAAAATAGAGAACTTCCTTTTGGTTTTTGATACTCCCTTCAACCTATAGTAGTTAACTTAAATTTGTCTAGATTTAAATAAATCTAGACACTATTTACTATATAGGTTTATTTAAATTTTTGTAATATGGGTCGAAAGGAGTATTATATTTTAGTTTTTGGACACAAGTGTGCGGTAGTCGTTTTAGACTATGTATCTAAAATAAGGCACCATTTTAATTCCGGATGCCCTAAAATAGGGCGCCACACACATGTCCCTCTTTTACAAGATGCAACATATATACAATAATACAACAAACTGTACCAAACTCATCACAAAATAAATCGTAAACCAATGAAACATAAATAGTGACAGAGGAATTTAGAGTTTTAGAGATGAACACGAGAAGAATTTTTGTGCTGCCAGTTGGCACTAGTATGGATCGGGTCTATTAAGGTCATCGGTCACACACTGAAAAGCCCTTTTCGTGTGTGCTGCGCAAGATCGGTGATGCCAAAAAGAATTCGACCGTCTGCTCGGGATCCAGCCAAGCTCCATCGCGGGGTATCGCACACCGAACATTTATTGAGACAGTAATAAATATAAAGCACCGTTTCAAAAAAAAATATAAAGCACACGAGTTAAAATCTAAAAAATATTTGCTTAGCGGAGAAGTATCCTCCATGATTATCATCCTGCCAACAGTGTGCCTCCTATTGGCGACATTTTCTCTAGTTTCCGGCGTGTCTTTTTCTATGCACTTTCTCACACAGTGAGTCATAAATCAATTCCGCAAGATGTGTGCGTAGCCTCTTCTCTTTCCTCCATGTTGGGGACGATGCAGCTTCCCGTACGCGCGCCATAAAGCCCCGCGCCGCCACGCTCCCTTGGCACACACCAGCTTTACGGTAGACGCAGTTTGATAATATGTCGCAGCAAGAAGACCGCTCGCCTTTCTTGCATTTGGTCGGTCCCGCCGGCGAAGCGTCGCCGGGTTGAGAAGGATTCTCTTGAGGTAAAGGAGGAGCAAGCTCCAGAGGTTAGGGAGGAGGAGCACCATGTCCCGCCACCGGACCATGACGGAGGCTCCTCCCCTCGCACTCCGGTTGGTCCTTCTCGGATGACGAGTTTGAAATCAATTTTGAGGACGACGAGGACGCGGCGTCTGCGACTTCAGAAGATGATTTTCCACAGCTCAAACAGTGGGAGAAGGCTAAGCAAAAGGCCGAGGAGAAGGAGGAAAAGATGCTCCAGGAGCAAGCGAGGCTGATGGAGTACTTCGCCAAGAAGAAACGCGAGAAAGACAGCGAGTGTGTGACGAAGGCCGACAATGTCGTCCCATCTAGTAAAGCCAAGGCCTCTACCTCCACCCGCAAGGAGGACATAATCCATATCTCTGACGATGACGAAAAGTAGCTAGTACCAATTAAATATCGCCCCATGGTTATTAGGATATAAAAAGTTTGTGGTTTACTCGATCACACACGTTTTGTAGAGAACATCACACACAATTTTTTCCTTACAAGTTGTTAGGGATGTTTCTGTAGGGGTTCGTAGCATGGAAAACAAAAAATTTCTATCGCAAGAACACACACAATCCAAGATCTATCTACTAGAGGAAACCCTAACTCGCCGAGTTAGAGGATCCCTAGGCGGCGGCGACTTGGAGGAGGCCGGCGGCTAGGAGGCTAGGGTTTTGGGGTGTAGGGAGAGGGGCGCCCTATCCCTCCTTATATAGGAGGGGAGAGGCGGTTTGGGGAGGAGGGAGTCCTCCTCCAACTCCTCCTCATGTCCGGCGGGTGGGAGTGAGTGGGACTTCCTCCCCAAGTAGGTTTCCTACTCTCCCTCCACCAAGCAAACTTGAGATTTGACTTTTTCAAATTGGCGTTTGACTTTCAAACTTCGATTTGATTTCTTCTCTTTATTTTTCCCATCCAAGTGACCTAGTACATGATGCAACCATTCCACATTGTCATGACACATCCATGTACCCTTCACCTCCGGAGTGTCGGACCTTCCAGACCCTTCTAGAACATTCCTGGTGAAAACACCGGAATCATTCCCGAACTCTGAAACAGGACTTTCCTTATATGAATCTTATTCTCCGGACCATTCCGGATCTCCTAGTGATATCCCGGATCCCATCCGAGACTCTAAACAACATTCGGTCTCTTACTCATCATTCCATAACTACTCAACAACATCGAATCCTTAAGTGTGTCTCCCTACGGTTCGTGAATTATGCGGACATGACCGAGACACTTCTCTGATCAATAACCAATAGAGGAATCTGGAAATTCATATGGCTCCCACATATTTCTACGATTACTTTGCGATCGAATAAACCACTTACATACGATACCAATTTTCCTTTGTCTCACGATAGTTTTACTTATTCGAGGTTTTGATCGTCGGTATCTCCGCATACCTAGTTCAACCTCGTTACCGATAAGTACTCTTTTCTTGTTCCCGTGATATGTGATCCCTTGTGAGCCAGTCACATGCTTGCAAGCTAATTGGATGACATTCCACCGAGAGGGACCAGAGTATATCTATCCGTCATATTGATGGACCTCTTGATCCATGTGCCTCAACACATACTTTTCGAACACTCAAGCCACCTTTATAGCCACCCAGTTACGGTGTGGTGTTTGATGTCATCAACGCATCCTTCCGGTGATGGTGATCAGCATGATCTCATGGTCGAAGGAATTAGGTTACTATGTATCAGAAAGCATATAGAAAATGAACTATATTAAATGACTTGATCTTTATGCTACACTTAACTATAGGAGTATGCCCATCACATCATTCTCCTAATGATATGACCTTGTTGTTAATAACATCTCTATGTTCATGATCAGGAAACCATGATCATATATTAACCAACAAACTAGTTTAACAAGAGGCTTTACTAGGGACTCTTTTACGTTTACAAATCACACAAGTATTAATGTTTCCGATTAATACAATTATAGCATGGTATGTAAACATTTATCACAAGCATGAAAATATGATAATAACCACTTTATTATTGCCTCTTGGCCATATCTCCAACAGTCTCCCACTTGCACTAGAGTCAATAATCTAGTTTCAAACCTTTGTGTATTCGACACCTATGGCTTTCCGGTGTTGTATGTACACGATTGCTAGTGGTCAACTGATCTTCGGATCTGACACTTCCAGGTCCGTGTGTAATTGCATGTCTTTGCATCTCTACGCATCACTCATTCTATAATGAGATGGCTTTGTATAAATTTGGTCCTTTGGTGAGACCTTTAGTTCTTTGGGGTTAAAACATGTTGATAATATTGTCGTACAATATATCTTCATAGTATTATCCCGCTGTGAACTATACCTAGTTTGATAAAAAACTACTTGACACAAATGCCCTTTTTAGCTGCTACAATAGTAGTCATATACTTAGCCTTTTGTTGTAGTATCTGTCACAATGTCTTAACTTTGGAACTCATCCAAATCCATTATGGAACTTACTTTCCATTATATTGTGCCACCCTTAGTTTAGATTGAGATAAACTTAATTTGTACTTTGTGACAAAACTAGTATCAATGTAGCACTTTTACAATGAACTAATCATCTATTTGTCACTTCTACAAAATAATATAGTCTTAGTTCTTCCAAAAGATCATAATAATATCCTTACTATCGTCCAATGATCATCTTATGAATCATTCTGGTATATGCTCATAACATTTAGAGCATAGGACATATTTGGATTTGTACATATCACAGTATGATTGATATAAATACTCTTTGTAATTTCATACATCAAGTATCAATCTATACTTGAATCTTTGTTTCACTTACCAAGTGTCAATACACTTGAATATATCATCAATATTGAACTCATTCAATCCTTTTTGTGCGACAAGAACCTTTCTTGTAGTTTCTGTTGGAATTATGCCCTAGAGGCAATAATAAAGATGTTATTATTATAATTCTTGTTCTTGATAAAGTTTATATTCCATGCTAGAATTGTAAGCGGAAACTTTAATACTTGTGTGGTTTGTGAACAACACCGTGTCCCTAGTATGCCTCTATGGACTAGCTCATTGATTAATGATGGTTAAGGTTTCCTAACCATAGACATGAGTTGTCGATTAATAATGAGATCATATCATTGGGAGAATGACATGATGGACAGACCCAAACTAAGCGGAGCAATTAGATCGTGTCATCGTGTTCATCTTTGTGAAGCTTTTCTTATGTCAAATATTGTATTCCTTAGACCATGAGATAATACAACTCCCTGGTATCGGAAGAAAGCTTTGAGGTCATCAAACGTCATCCTATGAGAGGGTGATCATAAAGGTGTCTCTCAGGTGATCGGAAAGTACCTGTTGGGTTGTATGTATCGAGATGGGATTTGTCCCTCCAAGTCGGAGAGATATACTTCGGGCCCACTCAGTAATCGATATCAACACCGCTTGAAAGCATGTGGTTAAGGACTTACTCACAAAGTGATATCGGATTACGGAACGAGTAAAGTACTTGCTGTGAACGAGATTGAACTAGGTATGACGGTACCGACGATCAAATCTCAGGAAAGTAAAATATCGCGAGACAAAGGGAATATATATATGGGATTGATTGAATCATGGCATCGTGGTTCATTCGATATGATCATCGATGAATGTGTGGGAGTCAATATGGGTTTCCAGACCCAGTTGTTGATTATTGATATAAGATCATGTCTGCATATTCTCGAACCCGAAGGGTCACACACTTAACGTGTCTCGACGCTAGGATAGATTGGATAATTGGTTTATGAGTTTTTGTTCGGAGTCTCGGATGAGATCCAGGGCGTCACGAGAGGTTCCGGAATGGTCCGGAGAATAAGATTCATATAAGGCAATGCAGTTTTTGGAGTTCGGAATTGTTTCGGGTTAATTGGTATTGTACCGGAAGCTTCTAGAACCTTCCGGAGGGGGACCAACGTGGCCCCACCTGCCGGGAGGGGGCATGGGCCTATGAGGGAGTGCCCTGGCCGCATTGGGCCAGGGGAACAAGGCCCCATAGGGCCCAGCCGGCCAAACCCTAGGGGAGCTTCTAGAAGGGGGGAAACTTGCCCCCTACTCCTCCCTCCTTGGCCGCCGGCCCTAGGGCTTGGGGGAGGGGCAAGGGCTGGCCGCCCACCCCTCTATATAAAGAGGGCTGGGGGCGCACCTGTAACACCCTCAGAATCGGCCCTATGCAAGTTTTAGCGATTCCCGCCAAACCCGCATAGAAACGATTCAAAGGTGCCCACCAGGCACTTTCGTGCGGGTGGAAAACGAAGTAATAACATTACACAACAGTCCTCGATGGGACCCACGGAACAGATATATATATACAACACGACTCCATGAGTCAAGAATACAGATATACAGAACAAAGATCCAAATCACCTTGAAAACGATAGAGCGTCCAGCTACGGACAAGATGCAAATGGGGCTAAGAGCCCTGAAGAATAACCAATGGCGTCCATAACCCTTCCCAGGCCAAGCCAGAAGGGTAACCCTGCTAACGACGTCGATCTCAAAACCTTCTTAAACAAAAGGGGTGCCGACGAAGGGCAAAGGAAAAATAGAGAGCGGTCAGTACTGAGGCCAGTACACGGCGAGGCTAGAATTCGGCGGTCCTCGCCTACATAGGTATGGTGGACTGAAGCGGCAGCGCAGCATGCACTAAACAACCTATAGAGACTCGATATAACTGACGGCTATCAGAGAGGGGTAAGAAAGACCTATCCGGAACCAACCTGATACTACCATCAAACATACCCATCCTGGTATTTCCCCCTCGAGACCAAACGAGGAAGTCAACAGAGGAACTCACACAGTTGGCAGTTTTTAGTTATTCAGTTATCGTTGCAGCGATTACTAGTCAAGTATAGATAATCATCCTGATATAATAAACAGTGGGCAATTTTAGTTAACCATTCTGTTGTAGTTGCGACACTTACTAGTCAAATACAATTAGCATGAGATATCCCAAAACCCAGCAGTTGTTGGTACTTTTATTTAGCCATTCCGTTGTAGTGAAGCTGATTACTAGTCATATCGGGTACAAGTCAAATTATAGCAGTAAACTTTAGTTATAGTTGTCTATGATCAAGCACTGTGCTCCAAGTCGTCCATAACCGCGGACACGGCTTCTCGAAAAGATTTAACCCTGCAGGGGTGCACCAAAGTTTCCACACGCACTTCGACCCTTTTTGCCAGATCAATTAACATACACCCATCGGTATGTCGGCGGGGCCTAAGTCATGACGTTTCCCAGACCCAAAGCAAGCACGGGGGGCCACCCCACTAAGTCTACCCGCAACGAAGTCGGCCGGTCTCCGAGACGGACTCAGGGTTTGCGCCAGTGGCTGTAAACGACGGGGAACCCAAAAACTGGGCTTGTCGATACCGCGAAAACACTCCGCTTTCCTAAACAGTACAGTGTGCAGTACCTCGCACAATTTAAATAAAGCAGTAAAGCATGGCATAAGTACGGAATAGTAATAAAGCCCCAAACTACTTGTGGCCCCCAGTACAGTACTTGGAATCAGGTACTAAATCGATGGGGTGCCCATACATCCCACATGTGGTTAGCGCGCTCGATCTCGGAACAGGTGTCAAGAACTTGGGGTCCTACGGGACACCAGTGAGCGGTCGGAAACCAAATGTTATCTATCACCCACCGGTGCCTCTGCATTTACCTACTCAATTTTAGTTATTAAACAATAATTAAAGTAAACGATAATTAAAGCCATGATCATCTCCAACATTAAACATACGGCAATACTCCAACAACTGTGGTACTTGACGACACGCAACAACACTTGAGCAAGCGGCTACGACGCGCAAGTCCAACTATCTACCAAACAACAGGTAATAGGATGTGTCCAAGGCAAAATAAGGCTGCAAGGGGTAACACGGGTACGAAAACTAGAGCATCGCAACACAGATAGCAATAGATCAACAGGAGGGAATAAATACTATAAAAGTAAGATAGGTAGAAAGGGGGAGATGCTCGCCTGAAAACATTGTCGAAGTTTCATCCGAAGATCGGGTCGACACTCGCATCAACTCATCGGCCTAATCCGTGAAGAAGCAAAACACTAGAAGAAACACCGGATGCACTATTTAATACTTCGACAAAAGATCGGGCATGATGCATGTATGATGTATGACATGGCAAGGATGCGATGCAATTAGATCATATTAAGAGAAACCGGGGTCCCGACAATTAATTATATTGTTCATGTTGTTTAGATGCCCCCAATTTAAATGTTGTCTTAACATGGCAAAATATATCATCGGTTCGATGCACAAATTTAAATGGGGCCAATATTAGACTAGATTCGCCCGCATATGGTCCCATATTTACTTATGAGGTGAATCGGCATAATGCCCCCAAACCCACATGAATATGCATGCAAACATGAACAAGTTGATATGCAACAATTTGATATTTCCTTTATAAAAATAGGGCTCGAGAAAAGGGGTCACACATGGGGGGGTCTCGGCGATCTTGGGGTTCCGAGGGTTCGGGGTCGACAGGGTTCGTCGGGGATCGATTCGACGGGAAACGAGGTTCGGACTCCGGGATTTAGGGTCTTCGGATCTGGGGTTCGGGGTGAAGAACTTGGCATCCTCGAGGAAGTACTTGTCGTATCCGTGAAGAAGATCATGTCGGTCCACGGAGTCGGGCTTCGGAGCCAGGGAGGAGTACTTGGCGTGGCCGAGCGGAAGTCTTGATGGTCCTCGGGTCCGGAAAGATCTTGTCGCACGGTGTCCGGGTAGGCGAACTTGTCGGTTCCGCGGTTTCGACTGTCGGTGTCGGACTCGGTCTCGGCACTGGGAGATCTTGGTGAGGTGCTCGTCTAACTTGTATGAAGGAGGGTTGTCGGGAGCGAAGCATCGCCATGGGTCCATCTTCACACGGTCTTTACCGTTACATCACTGAACCACCACAAACATCACCACCATAACACACATGCGCACACTACCAAACACATGGCGTGCGGACAGGAGTGGTGGTTGGGGAGCTGGGTGAGGCAGCTCGGCGATGGGCGAGCTCGGCTGCAGGCGGGCCGGGAAGAGGCGAAGCAGGCAGTGGGGCCTGGCCGCAATCGGCAAGCCGGAGGAGTTCGGGTCGTGGAGGCTGAGCTCGACCGGCGCAGCGAGGTCAAAGGGAACAGGGGAAGCAGGCCATGGAGGCTACACCGCACGTGCAGAGGAGGCCAGACGGCAGAGGCACGCTCGCGGGGACGGCGAGCCGGAGGGGTGGCGGTGGCCCGTGGACGCGCGGGCGGCGCTCTGGGCGAGCGGCGGCTCCCAGGGAGGCGAGGGCGCGGCCGACGGGAAGCAGGCCGAGGCGGAGGGACTCGAGCGGCGGGGCGGGGAGGACCTCTGGCGGCGGCGGTGAGGTCGGCGACGCGGTCCGGCCGGCAAAGGGGCGGAGGACGGACAGCGTCCGGAGGAGAGCGCGGCGGCGGGAGGTGCTCGGGGAGGAGACCCAGCGGCGCCGGCAGAAGAGGAGGGAACGCACGGCGAGGGCGGCCGAGGAGGAGGGCAACGGGCGAGCACGGGGTGGTGGCATAGCACGACGGCGGAAGATCTCAAGGAGAAGGGAGGCGGCGCTCGGGTCGCGGGGAGCTCGACGGGCGGCTGCAGAGGGGCGCCGGCGGCAGGGCGAGCCCAAGCGGCGGGAGGAGGGGGTCGTCGTCGGCGAGGAGGAGAGGAGGACCCGACAGCGGACGCGCGCGCGCCAGGGCTCGCAACCGGAGGCGGGGAGGAGGGCCACGAGGAAGGGCGAGCTTGGCGGCGGCCTGAGGAGCTCGAGGGAGGGAGGCGCGAGGCGAGGGGCTCGCTGCAGAGAGGGGGGAGGCAGCGACAGAGGAGGGCGATGGGGAGAGGGAGGTCGCGAGGAAGGAGGTGGGTTCGGCCGCTGGTTCACGGGGTGGGGCCGGGGTCTGGGGCCAGGCTGGGGGTTAGAGGTAGGTGGGGTCGGGGTGGGTGAGTGCGTGTGTTGTGGTGTGGGTGGGCCAGCGGGTGAGGTGGAGGGGAGTGGGGGTGAGACAGGGGATTCTGGTGAGGTGGCAGGGTGGGATAGGACAGGGGAAGGGGGTGGTGAGGTGGCGCGAGGGGGTTGGTCAGGGTGATGTGGATGGAGGGTGGGTAGACTAGGATTGGGTAGGAATAGAATTAGACAGGCTGGTCTGATTTTGTACTGGGGTGGTCGACTGGGTCGGATCGGCCCGTTCGACTGCCCCCTAAAAATAATATAGATTTTTATTTAATTTAAAATAACTTTTGTAATTAGTTTTTAGACAAATAAAAGATCCAACTGGACCGACGGTTTGGTTTGAACAAAGGGGGAGGATATTAATATAGAACACAAAGTAGGTCTTTTAGCAAAATAGTTTTAGATAGATAGATGTATGATGATGTCATGATGATGCAATGCACAAAATCAACGCGATTTTTTAGTAGTGGTTTTTGCGGGAAGCCACAGCACCCCTCCCACACCTCCTCCTCAAGCCCTAGCCGCCCTGCTGCCCTCCTCTCTCTCCCTCCCGACTGCGTGTAGGCGAAGCCCTGCTGCAGAAACTCTCCACCACTTGCACCGCGTTGTCGCGTTGTAGATCCAATCCATCTCTCCACCATACTTGCTGGACCGAGGAAGGAGGAGACGTCGAGGTGCCGCACGTGTGCATCTCTCGGAGGCATAGCCACTTGCGATGTTAGATCGGATCGGATCGCGAGGAGGAGAAGCGAGTACGACTACATCACCCACGTTCCGTCGAACGTTCCGCTATGCGAATCTTCAAGGGTATGAAGATCTCATCTATCCCCCCTCGTTGTTTGCATCTCCTATATTAGATCTTGGCTTTCCCGTTCGCATCCATAGAATTTTTTTGATTTACTATGCTGCGAAACCCTTCAGTGGTATCAGAGCTAGATCTATGCGTAGATGTGTTTCACGAGTAGAACGCAACATGGTTGTTGCGGGCGTTGATGTTTTCTGTTGAAAGCCTCTTGTTTGTGTACTTCTTATGACGCGGGATAGTGAGATCGAAGCGGTCCAGGCCAACCTTACGTGACCTCGTTCGCGAGACCAGCTCTGCACTTGACGTGTGGCTTGTTCCACACATGCGGCTAGTGGATGCCAGTTTCTCTCACTATAGTTGTCATGGGATTTACACTGGAGTTTGGCAACCATAATATCACCGTTGTGGCTTTCCGTAGGTAAGAATCGTTCTTAGCTTGCTACTGCCATAAGCCACGTAAAACATGCAACAACAAAGTAGAGGCGTCTAACTTGTTTTTGCAGGGAGTGTTTTCTGTGATATGGTATGGCCCAAGATGTGATGTGTATGTTGTATGCAATGATCATGTTTTGTAATGTTTCACGACTTGCATGTCGATGAGTACACAACCGGCAGGAGCCATATGGTTATCTTTATAATTGTGTATGACCTGTGTGTCAACTTCTTATACGCCATGTAATAGCTTTATTTTATCGCTAAGTAGTTAGCAATAGTTGTAGTTGCTATTCGTGGTGGAGGCAATCATGGTGGAGTGATGGAGATCATGCCGGCAAGCACAAGATGTAGATCATTGCGCGAAGATTGGCTATACCATGTCACATAAAGTTATATGCATGTGATGTTTATCCTTTTATGTATCTTATTATGCTTAGATCGCGACGGTAGCATTATAAGATGATTCCTCACTTAAAGATCAAGATAAAACTGTGTTCTCCCCATGTATGCACCGTTGCGAAAGTTTGTCGTGTTCAAGCATCACGTGATGATCGGGTGCTATAAACTCTACGTTCACATACAACGGGTGCAAGCCAGTTTTGCACACGCGGAAATACTTGGGTTTGACTTAACGAGCCTAGAATGTACAGACATGGCCTCGGAACACATGAACCGAAAGGTTAAGCATGATTCATATGAATGATATGATCGACACTTTGTTGTCCACCATTGAAACCACATCTCTTCTCGTGAAGATCGGATTAGGTGTGGTGAATTTGGATCATGTTCACTAAACAACTTAAGGGATGTTGAATTTAGTGGGAGTTGATCTAGTAATTTGATTAAGTTGATCTAGTTATCATGAACATAGTCTAATTTGTACTTGCAAATATTGTAGATCAAATGGCTAAGTCCAACTTCAACTTCAACGTTTTTGCTGAGAAAGAAAAGCTTAAGAACAATGGGTCTAACTTCACCAACTGGTTCCGCAATCTGAGAATCATTCTCTCTGGCGGACAAAAGGACTATGTCCTTGAGAATGCGCTAGGTGACGCCCCTGTTGTAGATGCGCCGGCTGATGAGAAAGCTGTTTATCAGTCGTGCAAAGATGATTATGGTGTGATTAAGAGCACCATGTTGTTTGCTATGGAATCGGACCTTCAAAATCATTTTGAAGATTATCCCGGGCCCTTTGAGATTCTTGAGGAGCTGAAAACTATGTTTCAGACTCAGGCCCGTTTTGAGAGATATGAGATCTCTGAGAAATTCTTTAACTACAAGATGGAGGAAGGGAGTTCCGCTAGTGAGCACGCCATAAAGATGTCGGGCTACACTCAACGCCTTGAGCAACTGGACTGCAAGATTCCAGAGGAGCTCAAGATTGACAGGGTTCCGCAATCACTCTTTCCTAGCTACAAAAGTTTTGTAGTGACTCATAATCAGATTGGTTCCACTGATACGATCACCGTGCTCTTCGCTAAGCTGAAAGCTGCGGAGGTGGACATCAAAAAGGATAATCATGTGTTGATGTTCAACAAGCCCCCCAGCTTTAAGAAAGGTAAGGGTGCAAATAATCCCTTCAAGAAAGGCAGCGGCAAGCGCGTTGCCCTGCTGAGAAGAAGCTCAAGTCCGGACCTAAGCCGGACACTGAGTGCTTCTATTGCAAGGACAAGGGTCACTGGAAGCGCAACTGTCTGAAGTACTTAGCGGATAAGAAGGCTGGCACCATCAAAGGTATATTTGATATACATGTTATTGATGTTTTCCTTACTAGCCCTTGTTGTAGTGCCTGGGTATTTGATACTGGTTCGGTTGCTAATATTTGTAACTCGAAACAGGAGCTACGGAATAGACGGCGGCTTGCGAGGGATGAGGTGACGATGCGCGTTGGCAACGGATCAAGAGTTGATGTGATGGTCGTCGGCACGCTCTCCTTAGTTTTACCTTTGGGATTAGTTTTAAACCTCAATAAGTGTTATTATGTGCCTGCGTTGAGCATGAACATCATATCTGGATCGTGTTTATTGCAAGACGGTTATTCATTTAAATCTGAGAATAATGGTTGTTCCATCTATATGAGTAACATCTTTTATGGTCATGCACCTGCTGTGAATGGTTTATTTCTTCTGAATCTCGAAAGGGATGAAACACACATCCATAACATTGAGGCTAAGAGATGCAAGATAGATAGTGATAATACTACTTATTTGTGGCACTGTCGTCTAGGTCATATTGGTGTAAAATGCATGAAGAAACTCCATTCTGATGGACTTTTGGAGTCTCTTGATTTTGAATCATTTGACACATGCGAACCATGCCTCATGGGCAACATGATCAAAACCCCGTTCTCCGGAATGATGGAGCGAGCAACGGACTTGTTGGAAATCATACATACCGATGTATACGGACCGATGAGTGTTTCGACGTGCGATGGATATCGCTATTTTCTCACTTTTACCGATGACTTAAGTAGATTTGGGTATATCTATTTGATGAAACATAAATCTGAAACATTTGAAAAGTTCAAGGAATTTCAGAATGAAGTGGAGAACCATCGTAATAGAAAAATTAAGTTTCTACGATCTGATCGTGGAGGTGAATATTTGAGTTATGATTTTCTCACGCATCTTAAAGCAAGCGGAATCGTTTCGCAACTCACGCCACCCGGAACACCACAGCGCAATGGTGTGTCTGAACGCCGGAATCGAACTCTATTAGATATGGTCCGATCAATGATGTCTCTTACTGATTTGCCGTTATCATTTTGGGGTTATGCATTAGAAACCGCTGCATTCACTTTAAATAGGGCACCATCTAAATCCGTTGAGACGACACCGTATGAACTGCGGTTTGGTGCTAAACCTAAGTTGTCATTTCTTAAAGTTTGGGGATGCGAAGCTTACGTCAAGAAGTTGATGCCGGACAAGCTCGAACCCAAAGCGGAGAAATGCGTCTTCATAGGATACCCTAAGGAAACTATTGGGTATACCTTCTATCACAGAACCGAAGGCAAAGTGTTTGTCCCAAAGAACGGATCCTTTCTTGAGAAGGAGTTTCTCTCGAAAGAAGTGAGTGGGAGGAAAGTAGAGCTAGACGAGGTTGTTGAACCTTCTCTTGAGTTGGAGAGTAGCGCAGCACCTGAAATTGTTCCAGTGCCGCCTGCACCAACAATAGAGGAAGCTAATGACAAGGATCATGAAGCTTCGGACGATGTTGCTACTGAACATCGCAGGTCGACAAGGTCGTGTGCCCCTCCTGAGTGGTACGGCAACCCTATCTTAACTGTATTGTTAGTAGACGACAGTGAACCTGCGAACTATGAGGAAGCGATGATGAGCCCAAACTCTGAGAAATGGCTTGAGGCCATGAAATCCGAATTGGGATCCATGAGCGAAAACCAAGTATGGACTTTGGTGGACTCTCCTAGCACCGAAAGGCCGTTGAGTGCAAATGGATCTTCAAGAAGAAAACGGACGCGGATGGTAATGTTACCGTCTATAAAGCACGACTTGTCGCGAAAGGTTTTCGACAAGTTCAAGGTGTTGACTACGATGAGACTTTCTCTCCCGTAGCGATGTTTAAGTCCATTCGGATTTTATTAGCAATTGCTGCATTTCATGATTATGAAATATGGCAGATGGATGTCAAGACTGCGTTCCTCAATGGCAACATTGATGAAGAGTTGTATATGATGCAACCCGAAGGTTTTGTCGATCCTAAGGATGCTGATAAAGTGTGCAAACTTCAGCGTTCCATTTATGGAGTGAAGCAAGCATCTCGGAGTTGGAACCTTAGTTTTGATCAAGTGATCAAGAGCTTTGGATTTGTTCCAAATTGCTACGAAGCTTGTATCTACAAGAAAGTGAGTTGGAGCTCAGTGACATTTCTGGTACTATATGTGGATGACATATTGATTATTGAAAATGACATTAACATGCTTAATGATGTGAAGAGTTATTTGAACAAGTGGTTTTCAATGAAAGACCTAGGGGAAGCTTCTTATATATTGGGCATCAAAATCTATAGAGATGGACAAAGACGCCTGATAGCTTTAAGCTAGAGTACATACCTAGACAAAGTTCTGAAAAGGTTCAGAATGGATAAGGCAAAGAAAGGTTCAGTGCCTATGTTGTCAGGTAAGATATTGAGCAAGGCTCAGTGTCCAGCTACGGTAAACGATAGAGAAGCTATGAGCAAAGTGCCTTATGCCTCGGCCATAGGTTCTATCATGTAAGTCATGCTGTGTACTAGACCGGATGTGTCCAATGCTCTTTGTTTGACGAGCAGATACCAAAGTGATACAGGAGTGGAACACTGGACAGCCATGAAAAACATCCTAAAGTATTTAAATAGAACTAAAGAAATGTTCTTAGTCTATGGAGGTGATGAACAGCTCGTCGTAAAAGGTTACGTCGACGCTAGTTTCGACACCGACAAGGATGATTCTAAATCTCAGACAGGATACGTTTATATTTTGAGTGGAGGAGCTGTGAGCTGGAGAAGCTGCAAGCAAAGCATGATCGCGGGATCTACAGTAGAAGCGGAATACATGGCTGCTGCAGAAGCGTCAAGTGAAGGAGTTTGGATCAGGAACTTCATCACTGAGCTTGGCGTGGTTCCAAGTGCCTTGGACCCACTGGAGATATTGTGTGACAACACTAGAGCCATAGCACTCTCTAAGGAACCAAGATATCATCCAAAGACCAAGCATATCAACCGCAAGTTTCATATAATCTGAGATTATATAGCAGATGGAGATCTGAAGATTAGCAAAGTACATACAGATCTAAATGTCGCAGATCCATTGACTAAACCTCTTCCACGTGCAAAACATGATCAGCACCTTAGTGCCATGGGTGTTAGATTGTTGCCAGATGTAAACTAGATTATTGACTCTGTGCAAGTGGGAGACTGTTGGAATTATGCCCTAGAGGCAATAATAAAGATGTTATTATTATAATTATTGTTCATGATAAAGTTTATATTCCATGCTAGAATTGTATTAAGCGGAAACTTTAATACTTGTGTGGTTTGTGAACAACACCGTGTCCCTAGTATGCCTCTATGGACTAGCTCATTGATTAATGATGGTTAAGGTTTCCTAACCATAGACATGAGTTGTCGATTAATAATGAGATCATATCATTTGGAGAATGACATGATGGACAGACCCAAACTAAGCGGAGCAATTAGATCGTGTCATCGTGTTCATCTTTGCGAAGCTTTTCTTATGTCAAATATTGTATTCCTTAGACCATGAGATAATACAACTCCCTGGTATCGGAAGAAAGCTTTGAGGTCATCAAACGTCATCCTATGAGAGGGTGATCATAAAGGTGTCTCGGGTGATCGGAAAGTACCTGTTGGGTTGTATGTATCGAGATGGGATTTGTCCCTCCCAAGTCGGAGAGATATACTTCGGGCCCACTCAGTAATCGATATCAACACCGCTTGAAAGCATGTGGTTAAGGACTTACTCACAAAGTGATATCGGATTACGGAACGAGTAAAGTACTTGCTGTGAACGAGATTGAACTAGGTACGACGGTACCGACGATCAAATCTCGGGCAAGTAAAATATCGCGAGACAAAGGGAATATATATATATATGGGATTGATTGAATCCTGGCATCGTGGTTCATCCGATATGATCATCGATGAATGTGTGGGAGTAAATATGGGTTTCCAGACCCCGTTGTTGATTATTGATATAAGATCATGTCTGCATATTCTCGAACCCGAAGGGTCACACATTTAACGTGTCGCGACGCTAGGATAGATTAGATAATTGGTTTATGAGTTTTTGTTCGGAGTCTCGGATGAGATCCAGGACGTCACGAGAGGTTCCGGAATGGTCCGGAGAATAAGATTCAAATAAGGCAATGCAGTTTTTGGAGTTCGGAATTGTTTCGGGTTAATCGGTATTGTACCAGAAGCTTCTAGAACCTTCCGGAGGGGGACCAACGTGGCCCCACCTAACGGGAGGGGAATGGGCCTATGAGGGAGTGCCCTGGCCACATTGGGACACGGGCACAAGGCCCCATAGGGCCCAGCCAGCCAAACCCTAGGGAAACCCTAGGGGAGCTTCTAGAAGGGGGGGAAACTTGCCCCCCACTCCTCCCTCCTTGGCCACCGGCCCTAGGGCTTGGGGTAGGGGCAAGGGCTGGCCGCCCACCCCTCTATATAAAGAGGGCTCGGGGCACACCCCTCCTACACCTCCTCCTCAAGCCCTAGCCGCCCTGCTGCCCTCCTCTCTCTCTCCCTCCCGACTGCGTGTAGGCGAAGCCCTGCTGCAGAAACTCTCCACCACTTGCACCGCGCCGTCGCGTTGTATATCCAATCCATCTCTCCACCATACTTGCTGGACCGAGGAAGGAGGAGACATCGAGGTGCCGCACGTGTGCATCTCTCGGAGGCATCGCCACTTGCGGTGTTAGATCGGATCGGATCGCGAGGAGGCGAAGCGAGTACGACTACATCACCCACGTTCCGTAGAACGTTCCGATGTGCGAATCTTCAAGGGTATGAAGATCTCATCTACCCCCCTCATTGTTTGCATCTCCTAGGTTAGATCTTGGCTTTCCCGTTCGCATCCGTAGAAATTTTTTGATTTACTATGCTGCAAAACCTTTCAGTTTCTATATTGAACTCATTCAATACATCATCTATGTACTTTCGGCACAACCATATTAGCGTCTATTGATGCCAAATATTTGGGTTTTGCCTAAATCTTTCATCGGGGTGAAATTCTTAATATGTGTTAATAAAAGATACATCATTTCCAATCAACAATATGTCTTCCACATAATGTATTAGAAACATGTCTTAGCGCTCCCACTTAATTTCTTGCAAATGCAAGCATCTTCATCGTCTCCGACGAATTTAAACTCCTTTAACAGTTTCATCATAGTGAAGATTCCAACTCTGCAATGCTTACTTCAACCATTGAGGTTTGCATATGCTTTTAACATCCTTTGAATTAACAAAACCCTATGGAACCTGTTATGCACATGTCCTAGGTAACAATTCTATTAGAAGAACTTGTTTTGTTTATTCAACTACCACATAACAAAATTATATGTTGTGGTTGCTACATTAATCCGTCTAGACTAAATATCGCTATGAAAGATAAAATCTTGTCATAATCAACCTTTGAACATTGTTGTGAACTCTTTCCCAACATGTCGACTATTTCATAGATGTGAAAATCTCCATGTCTATTTCTTTATAGATCCAAAAATGACTGTAAGGTCGCGCACCTTTCTAGAGGGTCTTTCAAGTTCGAAGCTTGATTTCTCGTGTATGGAACTATCACGGATTTTATGGCTTCAGGCCATTTTATGGAGTCAGGGCCCATCATCGCTTCTTTGCATGTAGTCCGTTCATTATTCTCAAATAATGATTCAGCCCTCAAATCTTGGTATTTGATTATTTACTCAATCTACTTGGTTCAATAGAAACTTTGACCTCCGTAACCACAACTTTTGAGGCACGTGAGCCATGAGCATTTTTGCTGCCTCCGGAACACTTTTCGGCGCTGCGCAAATTTGCACACATAGCTAAGGTTCTTTCAACCTCATCAAAGTTCTATTGTCCTCTCACTTATCTTTTCACGAAAAATTCCTTCTCAAAGAAACTTGACGTTCTAAGCGACAAACACTTTTGTCTCTAATTTTATGGAGGAATACTTAACAGTTATTCGAAATAACATACAAAGACTGGTTCATCCGACTTTGGTTGCAAACATCTTTCTTATGCATAGCATACCAATGTTTAAGAAAGGACAACGGATTATGATGGAGCTCTTTTTAGTGGAAAAATGGTAGTCTCTAAAGCTTTTAATCTTTAAAATATAATGATAGTTTTATGAATTACACCTTTGATCTTACCATGTCAAACAAGGTTTAATTACATATCTCGAACGCTCCATACTCTTATGGTGTTTCGGGAAATGCAAAGCTCCACGGAATGATTCCTTAAATCTTAGGTATTATGCTAAACTTGTAACTCAAATATCTTCCTTTATGATCTTATCATAAACTATTTATATTCTTGTTATAATGATTTTGCACTTCATCTTGAAAGTCTTTGAACTTTTCAAATGTTTCATACTTCATCCTTATTAAGTAAATATTCATATATTCACTCAAATTTTCGGAGAAAGTATATGAAGTTGAAATCCATCGCTCTTGACTACACATAATGGACTTCATACAACAATATGTACAAGTTCCAATAAGCTAGTCATTCGTTCCCTTTTGGCCTATGAACGAAGTTTTAATTATCTCTAGGAAAGTTTCACAAGCGTCATTTGATCAAAAATCAAAAGACCCCAAAATTCCATCCACATGGAGTTTCTTCATGTTTTCTTTCCATTATAATTTAAACAGCGATGTCACTTCCTAAGTGATCTTTTAATCAATTTGTCTTTTGACATTTTATCAATAGTTTTATGGATGTGATTTCTACAACAAGATTTGTAAATCATCCATATTTTATGGATTACGGCAATTATTTGAACAACCCTTTTGTTCTCATAACACCTGATAAAACAAATCTTGAAGGCAAGCTTTGATGTTTAATGAGCAACACAATAACACTTTATTTGTTCTCAATGAACATCATCACATATTCTTTTGCTAGTTACTTAGGCCATTGTAGTTCATGAATTCTGTTGTTTCATATGACGATTCATACCAACAAATTCAGTATTTAATACTTAAGAACCACATTATTTAACAAGCAAAGAATACATCCATAACTCGTATATCCTCTATATACCTAAACTGAACAATTGTAGTTTTTTCTTTTCTGCCATATATTTATGAGATTCTCTTTCAGTATTTCCTTTTCTGTTTGAAAGAATCTATCAACATCAATAGTGGAGCCATATACATGACACATAGTCCAAAGCATGTATAGTAAAATACCAATGTCTTTGGACTTGCACTTTGAAGTAGATCACCATCATCAAATGTTTGGTGTTCTTTCAAATTCCTTTCTTTAGTAATCTCTTGGTGTAGTAAACATTTTACCTACATCAAATATTCACCCTTATCATGGAATTATTCATGATCAAGCTACTTCTAGCTTATAATGGTGAATCGCGAGTATAATGTTGCTCTCCAAAACCTTTTGGAGGATTAGGACAACTAGTGTCTTCAACCTTTTGTAAATTCTCATCAAATATGAGAACATAAAATTTGCCATATTATACTCTATCATGTTGTAACCAAAACATCATTTCAGATATCGCAATATCTTCCATACATGATGGTTTCTGAAACAATTCTTTCAACTCCTAGATTACCTTGATATTGAAACTATCTTTCGAATATCAAGAATCATGGAGATAAACATGATACTTATATACTAACACTGGAATTGTTACTCTTGATTTAATACCAACTATTAAATTTCACGGAGTAAGTGAAACTGTAACACCCTCAGAATCGACCCTATGCAAGTTTCAGCGATTCCCGCCAAACCTGCATAGAAACGATTCAAAGGTGCCCACCAGGCACTTTCGTGCGAGTGGAAAACGAAGTAATAACATTACACAACAGTCCTCGATGGGACCCAAAGAACAGATATATATACAACACGACTCCATGAGTCAAGAATACAGATATAATATACAAAGATCCAAATCACCTTGAAAATGATATAGCGTCCGACTACGGACAAGATGCAAATGGGGCTAAGAGCCCTGAAGAATAACCAATGGCGTCCATAACCCTGCCCAGGCCAAGCCGGAAGGGTAACCCTGCTAACGACGTCGATCTCAAAACCTGCTTAAACAAAAGGGGTGCCGACAAAGGGCAAAGGAAAAAAGGAGCGTCAGTACTGAGGCCAGTACACGGCGAGGCTAGAATTCGGCGGTCCTCGCCTACATAGGTATGGTGGACTGAAGCGGCAGCGGCAGCATGCACTAAACACCCTATAGAGACTCGATACAACTGTCGGCTATCAGAGAGGGATAAGAAAGACCTATTCGGAACCAACATGATTCTACCATCAGACAAACCCATCCTGGTGTTCCCCCTCAAGACCAACGAGGAAGTCGACCGAGGAACTCACACAGTTGGCAGTTTTATTAGTTCAGTTATCGTTGCACCAATTACTAGTCAGGTATAGATAGTCATCCTGATATAATAAGCAGTGGGCAATTATAGTTAACCATTCCGTTATAGTTGCAACACTTACTATTCAGATACAAATAGCATGAGATAACCCCAAAACCCAGCAGTTGTTGGTACTTTTATTTAGCCATTCCGTTGTAGTTGCAATATTTACTAGTCAGGTACAATGGTCGCAAACGACAACCCAGCAAACAATTGTTGGCAGTTTTATTTAGCCATTCCATTATAGTGAAGCTGATTACTAGTCATTATAAAGTCAAATTTATAGCACTACTTTAGTTATAGTTGTCTATGATCGAGATACTGTGCTCCAAGTCGTCCATAACCGCGGACACGGCTTTCAGAAAGTTTTACCCGGCCGGGGTGCACCAATAGCAACACACACTCGATCAACCTCGGAAAAACCAAATCAAAACCCAACGAGGCCATCACGACAAAGCAATCACAGGATTCAGAAATATTTCAGGGGGCCACCCCTTAAAGTAGACCCGCAACGAAGCCGGCCGGCTCCGAGACAGACTCAAGGTTGTGGGGACGGCTGTAAACGACTGGGAACCCAAAACTGGGCTTGTCGATACCGCGGAATCGTGCCACGATCCTAAACAGTACAGTGTGCTCCTCGCACAATCGTAAATAAAGAAGTAGCATGGCATAAGTACAGGATAGTAAATAAAACCTCAAACTAGTTTGTGGCCCCAAGAAATAAGAATGAATCAAGCTCTGGCTCAGGGGGGTCCCACAATCCTCCCGGATGTGGATAGCGCGAAAATTCAAGGAACAGGTATCAAGTACTCGGGGTCCTACGGGACACAAGTGGACGGTTAACAACCAAATAACATCTATTGCCCACCTGTGCCTCTGCTTACTTACTTCAATTTTTAGTTGTTAAACAGTAAGTAAAGTGGACGGTAAGTAAACCATGATCATCTCCACCATCAAACATGCGGCAATACTCCAACAACTGTGGTTCTGGTCGACACGCAACAGCACTTGAGCAAGCGACTACGACGCGCAAGTCCAACTATCTACCAAACAACAGGTAATAGGATGTGTCCAAGGCAATATAAGGCGACAAGGGATATCACGGGTACGGAAACTAGAGCATCGCCACATGGATAGCAATAGATCAACAGGAGGGAATAAATACTATAAAAGTAAGATAGGTAGAAAGGGGGGAGATGCTCGCCTGAAAACATTGCCGAAGGTTCAACCGAAGATCGGGGCGAAGCTCACATCAACTCAACGGCCTTATCCGCGAAGAAGCAAAACACTAGAATAAACACCGGATGCAATATTTAATACTACGGCAAAAGATCGGGCATGCTTATGATATGATGCATGGCATGGCAAGGGTGCAATGCAATTAGGCCATATTAAGTGGAACCGGGGTCCCGACAATTAATTAGGTGGTTCATGTTGTTTATCTACCCCGCAAATTAAATGTTGTATTAGCATGGCAAAATATATCACCGGTTCGCTACACAAATTTAAATGAGGCCAATATGAGACTAGATTTGCCCGCATATGGGCCCCATATTTAATTATATGGTGAATCGGCATAAGGCCCCCAAACCACACAAATATGCATGCGAGTTGAATGATTAATATGCAACAGGTTTTATATTTAGCATTTATAAAATAGGGTTCGGGAAAGGGGTCACACATTAGGGGGTCTCGACGAACTTGGGGTTCCGGGGTTCGGGGTTCGGTCTTAGGGTTCAGGGTTCCACGGGATCGTTCTCGGACAACTGAGGTAGATCTTGGCGCATCCGGGGAGCAGGGCTTGGTGCGGCGACAGGGGCGCATCGTATCCGCCCTGGTCGGTGTCGTTCTTGTCGTTGCGAAGGTCTTGTCGGGTCCGCGCCAACAAGTCGGTCTTGGCGTTCGGGTAACATCCTCGTGGCGATCTTGGCATTCTTCGGGTCCGGGTCCTGGCGCTCCGGAACGGTCTTCGGGGTCTCAGTCATCGGATCTGTGAAGGAGAACTAGTCGGCCCTAGGTTCCATGTCGGCATCCTCGGTGGCCCGCGGTGACGTGCTTGTCGTTTTTGTGGCGAGCTTGGCGTCCTTGTCAGAGTTCTCGGGTGACGATGTCGGTCTTGGGTTTGGCGTCGGTGGATCTTGGTGATTCCATGTCGAAGGCCCGCGGAAGATCATGGTGTCTCGTGACGTGGTTCTTATCGGGGCTCTTGTGACGAGACGGTCTTGGCGAGGGGGGTCTTGGAATGGTACTCCGATGGTGCTTCGAGTCAGCTCGGCTGAGCACAGGGGACGCGAGGTGGGCGGCGCTTGCTGCGCTTGGGAGGAGGGCGACCGGAGGACAACGGCCAGCGATAAGGGCTTGGCCCTAAAACAGAGAAGGGGCGGTCCTGGCCTCGCGTGCAGGCGGCAGCGACGACCGAGAGGCGGGACCGGCGAGGCGGAGCGCGGTGCTCGAGGCGGCTCAACGGCGAGCGGCGGGGCGGCCTGTCGCGGGAGGCAGAGGTGTGGCCGACGCGGACGAGGGCCGGCGCCGGGGTTGCAGAGGATGTTGCAGGGGGCCGCGGGTAGGCGAGGGGGAGAGACCTGCGGGCGGCGGAGGGGTGCCTGGCGGTGGTCGACGAGGCCGGAGGTGGGCTCGGGGCGAGGGAGGCGAGCACGGGGCCTGGAGGCGGTGGCGCCGGCTGCAGAGGGAGCGCCAGGGACGGCGGAGAGCGACGGCGAGGAAGAGGGGCACGCGCGTCGGCGGCGCAGCAAGCTCGGGAGAGGGAACGGGGCGGCGGTGCACGGACGCGCTGGCGGCGAAGCTCGAAGGGAGGCTGCCAGGGAGGAGCTGGCGAGGGGGCCGACGGTGGAGGCGGTGGCCGGAGGACGCGCCGGAGGAGGCGGAAGGCGTGGCCGGAGGGGAAGGTAGAGGGCGGGGCGCTGGAGGAAGAAAGCGAGAGCGGCGGCTGGGGGCGGGAGGAAGTGAGGGTGGTGGGGAAGGATGGAAGGCGGCCGACGACGGGCGGAGGAGGGCGAGGTTGGGCCGGCGACGAAGGGGAGAGGAGGGAGGAGCGGCGCATCAAGGAGGATGGAGGAGACGGGGTCGGGGAGAGAGGGTCGCGCGGAGTGGGGCGCGTGGTGGGGTCGGGCCAGGGGAGGTGGGACCCAGGGGCAGGCAGGGGTCACGCGGGGTGAGTGGGGAGAGAGGCTGCGGCCTGCAGGTGGGACCCAGGGGCGGTGGGGTCCGGGTGGAAGGGAGAGGGGGTGTGCTGCGTGTGTGGGAGGTTGAGTGGGGGAGAGAGGGAGAGAGAGGTGGCTGGGGTGACGTGGCAGCTGGGGGTTGGCTGGAGGGAAGGAAGAGGGTGAGGTGGCGTCTCGCGATAGGAGGGGGTGATGTGGCTGGAGGGGTGGGTAGACTAGGTTGGGTAGCTTTAGGATTTTGATGGACCGATTTTATTCCGGGGGTGGTTGACTGGGTCGAATCGGCCCGTTCGACTGCCCCACTAAAAAAATAATTAAATATTTTATTTGTTTTAAACGGACCGTTTGCAAACCGATAGCAGACAAAACAAAATAAATCCGGAGACCCGGGTTTTGCGTTTGAACAAAGACGGGGCGTTTCGAAAACAAGAACAGGTTTTTCCGCAAATAGTTTTATGCAAGCAAATGCAAGATGATGACGAGGCTCAAATGCAATGTGGCATGATGACATGAGCATGCGGTCATGAAGATGCAATGCACAAAAACAACGCGATTTTCTAGTAGTGGTTTTGCGGGATGCCACAATTCGACACCACTAACAATGGATCTCGCCCTCGAGATCCGCCTCATGGTACCGGAAGGAAGGTCGGCGATCTGCGTCTTCTCGCTTCGTGTAGATCCTCGCGACACCACTAACGAGGGTTCCTTCTTCATCTTGAAATTGGCGACACCACCAACAAGAGGTCGTTGTCCCTGATCGTCGAGGGAACACTCCGGGAACAAAGGCGAAGGTAGAGGTATCAACCAATAAAGCCGCCTCTAGCTTCGATGGAAAGAGTGAAATCACATTTATTCACTAATTCAATGTACAGGAGCGAATGATAAGAGTAGTGGTATGGTAGCTACTCCATCCCGCACTCAAACCATTACTCTGTACACGAATAGGCGGATTATGCAACCAACTTTCGGAATTCAGACTGAAGATCTCGACCAACGAGGTTCGGAAACAAAGGAGTGATGCAGACTCTACATCGGATCTGGCGTAGATGATGTCGTCGCGTCGGAAAACACCGGAAGGCACAAACAAGGATCAAGGAATGGTACCACAGTAGACGGATTCCTCGGATAACATGAAGACCAGATGTAGTAACACCGTTACCAAAGGAGGAAACGAAACCCTGAAGGTACGACGGAACCCAACCACGAGAAATCCTGGACTCGAAGAGAGAGAAGAGAGCGGATTCAAAACACGCAGAGGTGAGAGGAGAATAGTAGAGGGGTAAGGAGTAAAATCAGACCTAATCAGAACTATCCAACCGATTTTGCGAAAATAGTTTTGACACTCTACTTCGGCCGTTAGCTAGGTTATCCTACAGGCTGGACTTGTGGGGTATCGCAACTGCTGAGCTCTGATACCACTCTGTAACACCCTCAGAATCGACCCTATGCAAGTTTCAGCGATTCCCGCCAAACCCGCATAGAAACGATTCAAAGGTGCCCACCAGGCACTTTCGTGCGGGTGGAAAACGAAGTAATAACATTACACAACAGTCCTCGATGGGACCCACAGAACAAAGACGGGGCGTTTCGAAAACAAGAACAGGTTTTTCCGCAAATAGTTTTATGCAAGCAAATGCAAGATGATGACGAGGCTCAAATGCAATGTGGCATGATGACATGAGCATGCGGTCATGAAGATGCAATGCACAAAAACAACGCGATTTTCTAGTAGTGGTTTTGCGGGATGCCACAAAAACTTACTGAAAGTTTGCAATGGGACTTTTAAACTTTAGATTAACACTTCAAAACAATACGATACCAGTTCGTAAAGTAACTAACCAGAATTCTATAGTTCTATCATCTCAATTATAACTAAGCACAAGGTGGTAAACGGATGCCAATGACTACAACAACTATGCAAATTCACTTTGATTTAATTTATGATAAATAGTGTTCAACTTTTAATCACATTGCCGTTGAACTCCCACTCAAAACAATATCCCTCACATTGTTTTAGTGATCACACGAACCAAATCCACCACATCAAAACCGATCATCACGAGAGTTGATGTAGCTTCAATGGCGAACAATCAACATGTTCATCATATCTACTATATGACACATGCTTTACCTTTCGGTGATCCGTGTTCCGAGACCATGTCTGTACATGCTAGGCTCGTCAAGATCAAACCTTAGCTTCTGCATGAGCAAATCTGGCTTGCTCACATTGTATACACTCGCAGAATCTAACACACCCGATCATCACGTGATGCTTCGAAACAACGAGCTTTAGCAACGGTGCTTACTAAGGATGAACACTTTAAAACTTGAAATTGTGTGCTTGAGGTATCATCTTATAATTCTACCGTCGTGAACTAAGCAATACAAGATGCATAAAAGGATTAACATCACATGCAATTCATAATATGTGATATGATATGGCCTTTCTTCTTGTGCTTCCGATCTCCATCTTCAAGCACGAACATGATCTCCATCATCACCGGTGTGGCGTCAAGGTCAATGGTGCCGCTTCATGGTTGTCTTCCACCAGCACCAACTATTACAACTATCTTGAATAATAGATACGCAGGACTTAACGGAATTGAAAGACAACCATATGGCTCCTGCCGGTTGCCAACTTACAATAAGGAACATTGCATACATCATATATAATCACAATCATGGCCATATCACATCACAGCACACCCCTGCAAAACAAAGTTAGACGCCTCTAATTTTCTTTGCATGTTTTATGTAGTTTGGGGCTTTCAATAAGTGTCGTTCTAACTTACGAACAAGAACCACAACATTGATACTAGTATTGTCAATCACCCGCTGTAAATTGAATCTTAACTATGTTGGGAGAAACAGGCACCCGCAAAGCCACTTATGCAATTCAAGTTGCATGTCAAGTGTGGAGCAAGTCTCATGAACAATGTCATGTAAGGTTAGCACGGGCCGCTTCATCCCACCATCCCACAAGATGCAAAGTACACAAGAAGAAATCGACAACAAAAGCATCAACGCCCAATGACCATTGTGTTCTACTCGTGCAACAGATCTACATATAGACACGGCTATGATACCACTGTAGGGGTTCGTAGCATGGAAAAAAAATTATCACATGAACACACGCAAGCCAAGATCTATCTACTAGATTGTAGCAACGAGTCGATAGAGTACTAACCCTCGAAGATCCAAAGAGGTTAACTAGAGCAGATTCTCGTGGATGATGTAGTCGTACACTTCCGATCTCAAGATCGCGTAGACGATCCTTCCGGCGCTGCGTTCCGGAAGCACTTCCGCAGTCGGTCACACGTTCGGTACTCGATGAAGACCTTCCTCTCCCTTGTTCCAGCAGGCAGCGGAGGTTGTAGCACTCTCCTCGCGATTCCGGCAGCACGACGGCGTGGTGTCGGAAGTGGAGGGGAGATCTCGTAGGGCTTCGCCTTAAGCCGGAGCGAGTATGGTGGAGTATGAGAGAGGCCTTGGTGATCTAGGGTTTAGAGGGCACCAAGGGGAGGGCTTGGCCAGCGGCTAGGGTTTGGGGAAACCCTAACTCGCCGAGTTAGAGGAGCCCTAGGCGGCGGCGACTTGGAGGAGGCCGGCAGCTAGGAGGCTAGGGTTTTGGGGTGTAGGGAGAGGGGGCGCCCTATCCCTCCTTATATAGGAGGGGAGAGGCGGTTTGGGGAGGAGGGAGTCCTCCTCCAACTCCTCCTCATGGCCGGCGGGTGGGAGGGAGTGGGACTTCCTCCCCAAGTAGGTTTCCTACTCTCCCTCCACCAAGCAAACTTGAGATATGACTTTTTCAAATTGGCGTTTGACTTTCAAACTTCGATTTGATTTCTTCTCTTTATTTTGCCCAGCCAAGTGACCTAGTACATGATGCAACCATTCCACATTGTCATGACACATCCATGTACCCTTCCCCTCCGGAGTGCCGGATCTTCCAGACCCTTCTAGAACATTCCTGGTGAAAACACCGGAATCATTCCCGAACTCTGAAACAGGACTTTCCTTATATGAATCTTATTCTCCGGACAATTCCGGATCTCCTAGTGATATCCCGGATCCCATCCGAGACTCCAAACAACATTCGATCTCTTACTCATCATTCCATAACTACTCAACAACATCGAATCCTTAAGTGTGTCTCCCTACGGTTCGTGAATTATGCGGACATGACCGAGACACTTCTCCGATCAATAACCAACAGAGGAATCTGGAAATTCATATGGCTCCCACATATTTCTACGATTACTTTGCGATCGAATGAACCACTTACATACGATACCAATTTCCCTTTGTCTCATGATAGTTTTACTTATCCGAGGTTTTGATCGTCGGTATCTCTGCATACCTAGTTCAACCTCGTTACCGATAAGTGCCCTTTTCTCGTTCCCGTGATATGTGATCCCTTGTGAGCCAGTCACATGCTTGCAAGCTAATTGGATGACATTCCACCGAGAGGGACCAGAGTATATCTATCCGTCATATGGATGGACAAATCTCACTCTTGATCCATGTGCCTCAACACATACTTTCCGAACACTCAAGCCACCTTTATAGCCACCCAGTTACGGTGTGGTGTTTGATGTCATCAAAGCATCCTTTCGGTGATGGTGATCAGCATGATCTCATGGTCTAAGGAATTAGGTTACTATGTATCAGAAAGCATATAGCAAATGAACTATATTAAATGACTTGATCTTTATGCTACGCTTAACTATAGGAGTATGTCCATCACATCATTCTCCTAATGATATGACCCTGTTGTTAATAACATCTCTATGTTCATGATCAGAAAACCATGATCATATATTAACCAACAAACTATTTTAACAAGAGGCTTTACTAGGGACTCTTTTACGTTTACAAATCACACAAGTATTAATGTTTCCGATTATACAATTATAGCATGGTATGTAAACATTTATCACAAGCATGAAGATATGATAATAACCACTTTATTATTACCTCTTGGGCATATCTCCAACAGTTACATATCACAAAAGATTGTTGATTGGCATCACAAACGATGCACATGCATCAGGCACCGATGGCGACGCCGTCGACATCTCCTCTGGCGACGAAGGGGACACTTAGTACTTAACATTCTCAAACAGTTATGGTAAGTTAAATCGTATATGATCAGAAAGGCCCGTCAGGGCCCAATTGGTGAAACCCTACCTTTATATATAAGGGAACTAGCATAGAGAATACGACATGCCCCCTCAACACCACAGCCACCACTTCCTCTTTTGTGCACCCTAGAAGCACATCTAGTCAGTGAGGCGTTGTATTAGCTTCTCCAGAAGTTCTCTGGTGCGATATTCATCCATGTCGGTGAGACGCTACATCTGTGTCAGCACATCCTGTTCATCTATGCGACATGGCATGGTCAGCCTACCGACCTACTACTCACGATGGAAGGCGTCAACAGTGTCACATCTACTCCATGCCAAAGTTTGTTAAATCCTTTACTTGCACTAGCTAATCTTTTTAATCCCTTAAATGTACTGTTGATTTGTTAACTACTTTATTGTTAGTGTGGTTTTGCACTTTAGATTTATTTCTAGCACATCTCTATGTGGTTGATTATATGGTTTCTACTTTAGATCTATTTATAGCAGACTCCTATGTGGTTGCTTATATGGTTTCTTCAGCGGTCTATTTCTAACACAACTCTATATGGTTAGTTATGTGGTTTCTTCAATGATCCATTCCTAGCACAACTCTATGTGGTTCCGTATATGGTTTCTTCAATGATCTATTTTTAGCAAACATGGTTACTCATATGGTTTCATTTTATAATGTATAATAGGGATCTTATTTTGGTAACACTGCATAGGAAGGAGGCAATGTGTATACAGTATATGCACTTCCACATAAGTGACTAATTATTCCATGCACATCTAATATTTTTATCTTGTTGAGCTTACATTTCTCATATTGACAAATATTTTGAACCATATTTTCAGATCCTTTGAACAATACCGGCAAGAGTGAAATTGCCCCTTCTCCAATGGGGAGAGGATAGAGGCAGGGATAAATGGAGTATTTTTTTCCATTTTATCCTTGCAAGGTACATCACCTTAATGAAGACAAAGACGTAACCAAGAAAGTCTACAATTTTTTTCTTATTTGTGTACCACTCTCATTTGTATCCGATAGAGACCTAGGAATAAATGTATGTAAACATATAATGTATTCGACGTGCAATCAAATAAACCGAGGTTTTGGTCCTATATTTGTATACATCTAATAGCATCCTAGGGTAGATACAGTTTAGAGTAAAAATATTTGGATTATCTAAAATAAGCATACGGATGGTTGCTACTTTTCGTCTGCCAGATGACATGAAGACATACAATGAAAGAGAGCAACTCATTTGCAATAATCCTAATACGTAGATGGTTAAATATGGATAAGCGTATGCTAAAGCTCCGTAGTACGAAGATGGTGCATTTTATAGAACCGTATGGATTTTCGCACATGGTTTCGGCACCATTTTTGTAGTAGGTGCTCATCATCGCCCACCCATAGGTAGCGATGGTTCGATTCATCGTGTGTGAATGGCCATTTCCACCGCATGCGAAGGCCCGACCTATACTAGTATGGCTTTCAGGTTTTCTTACTCGACCATGTATGTAACGGTAAGGGAAATCGATCATGGCCTCGCTCACCACCTCTTTGGAATCGTGCCATCCCATGATAAGTGGCGGACACATGAAAAAGCTGGAGGGTGGGCATGCTTCAAAAGAACCACACTAGCCCTTGTGCTATAATTTTTTAATGAATAATATAAGTAGATAATTAATTAACAATATTGTAGTTCGATTCAAATGTTTAAAATTTTCATCATTCCAATACAAATAGTCTAAAACATCAAGAGAGTCTTACTTCACATCTCGCTCAATAAATATCACTAAGCAATGGTTCAAGAGATCATCACCCATGCTATTTTTAACTTGTTATTCACAAGACTCATTGCAAAAAATACCCTTTTAACACAAGCGGTCGCCACGGATAAGATCAATATCAATTTGAGAAGCAAGTAGACTAAATCATAATAGAGAGCTCACCAAGATGATTTACACATTTGAACCCATCATCTCTTATTATATCTTTGATAAAAGTATCAAGTTGTAATTCAAGTATCATCAAATCAACATTTGAAATGTCATCGGGGTAAAATTTGGCAAATGAATTCACGGGATTGAAAGCTGACATGCAAATAAGTAACTCCATGTTAACCTCATCAAACTGATTGCCATGCTCTTTAATAATTTGATCATTAACCCCGAGATACACTTCTCTTCTATAATGATCATCATTTGTTTGTTCTTCATAATACCGATATGATCTTTCATGAGCCACATAATTATCTTCCGGTGAAGGAACTACAATATCATGTTTGTTGCAAAGCAATGTCACCTTTGCAAGAAAGCTCTCACATCCTTGAGACCTCATACGGTTGTATTTGATCCTTTGTCAATCTAACAAGTGCCATTACATTAACAATATCTTGATCCCTCTTTCGAAAAGATTGGGACAAGTCATTTGTATAGACAATAATAACAAACATCAAGGAACATTGAAAACAAAGTCAAATGATTCAAAGTCCACGGTAACTCACGTATTCTTGTCGACTCTCTCTTTTGTGTAGGATATTTCCCAATCCTTACATGCACTTCAAGAATTGTGGGATACATACCAACAATGTGTAGAATGGTTTTAAAATGAGAACCCCGCCGAGTATCACCAGGTCTAGACAAACTCATTTGTTGATTTAATCCACTTCAAATTTCACCCATTTCAAGTGCTTCCAAAACTTTTTGAGCTCTAACATCTTTAAGCATGTCACGACGCTTGCAAGAAACTCAAATAATATTGAACAAGTAAGAAACATGATCAAAAAACCACACACATGCTTCATTTCCCTTTGCCACCGTAATAAGAAGATGGCGACTCTTTCATGATCAATATTTTTAACCCCTTAATCTCAACCTTCATGTTGCTAGCCCCATCATATCCTTGTCCATGAATTTGAGTGGGAGTTAAATGATGATATATTAGAAAAGATAAAATTGCAACCTTAAGTGACAATGAAGTAGTATCGAAAATGTGAACTACTCCAAGGAACCTCTCACATATTATTCCCAATTTATCAACATAATGCAAGCAGAGAGCAATTTTTCCTTTGTGAGACACATCACTAGACTCATCGACTAGAATTGCATAGTGGTCACCATCAAGATCGTCAATAATTAGTCTTGTACTTCTCATGAGCTTCGTTGTGAATGCTACTAACACCATCCACATGTTTCCTAAATTTGGTGGGTCTTTTCCAATCTCTAAAACCATATCTAACAAATGGATCACTCCTAGGCCCTCCATTGGATCTCGCTTTGAACAATTAACATACAAAGCAAAATGCGACATCCTTTCTAACACTATATTAGAGCCAATTGTACTTATGAAACCAAACAGGGGTGAACTGTCGATTTTTACCCTGTAAATTTTCTGGTTGGGAAAGAATGTTCATATGGTTGGCATGAACCTTTTAAGATATATCTGCTCCGAACATCATCTTGATCATTAGCATTATATCTTGAAATAGGAATACTTTCTCCTGGATCGTTTGGAAGGAAGTGAGCACCGTATGACCTTGAAGACGATTGTTGGGGTGATGGTGAATGTGGTGTTGCATCTTTATCACTCTCGACATCGGACTGGATTAGAGGTGTGGAGTCAAGGCATGTCAACAAAATCCCAACATCTTCGATTTGTTCATCATCTACCACATGGTGATGAAGAAGGCGCAATCTTCTTTGCTTCATGTTTCTCAAAAAGTACCGGAATGTGGGTTTTCCTATTTAATTCTATAATTGCAATAGGAAACATGTAAAGGACATGGTAAAAGAGCATATACACAATTTTGTAGGCCAATGTTGAATTGTCCAATCAATTGTCTCAAAATAGACCCAAATCCCCATCGGGATTGCATCAAAATAGGCCCCAATTTGTACCTTTTGTTGGTTGGGCCGGCTGCTGCCACCGCTGTGCACGCTTGCTATCTACGCTTGGCCTAGCCAAGCGGCCACCATAAGCAATGAGAGGGGCAGCCTGCGGCCAGGCGACAGTGCAGATGCAGAGCTCTACCGAGCGGGAAGGCTCGGGCCAGCGGCAGCCAAAGGGCAGAGGGGGAATCGGGGAGGCGGACGAGTGGGGGATTTGGGGAGGGGTCAACTAGCGAGGGGAACTGAGCTACCGCTGGAGCCCGTGACCTCCACCATGGGAGTTTAGTCTCCTTTCTCCTATCACGTTCAGAGAGATAGAGATGAGGACGACTAGATGAGTGCTGCTCGCTCGAGTCCCTCTCTCTCGGTGACTCGGTGGCTCGGTCTAGGAAAGATTAGGGTACAAAATTCCCCATAATTCTGGGTGGGAAATTCGTGACTATGCTGCGCACACATGTCGTGATCGGTCCTAACCGAATTCATAAAAAAATAGCTGAACCCCTAGCTACTTATCTGAACTTAGCTGAAACTAAAACATGAATACTAGAATTATGCAATAAACTCCCCGTAATCTAGTTGTTCCCGAGCTCAATGATGCCGATCTTATCACGTATACACTGGAACTTGACTTGGTGAGAACGTCCGCTAGCTGATCATCGGTATGCACGTACTCCATGATTATCTTGTTGTTCTCGAGAATTTCCTAATAAAGTGGTTGCCGATATGCTTGCTTCTACCATGGAACACTGGGTTCTCGCATAGTTGAATCGCCGGCTTGTTGTCGACATAGATGATATTATTCTCATTGCAAAAGTGACATTTAGTGTTACCTATCCAGTTCCTCCTTGCCATATTTTGTTTGATGGTAGTAGCATTGTGCCATATCAACAAATCCACATTTTAATCTTCGAAGTAATTTTAAATTTTTGAGAAGTGTCTAAATGATCTATCAATCTCATTGCTAAACAAAATATCATACATGGATTCTGCAATAACTTTGACCTTTTTTTCCATTTCCACTTTTAGGGACATCCCGCCAATCATTAAAAGCAAAACTGACAAGCATACTCTGCAACTTTCTCAATTGATCTTGTAAAGTAGCATTCACCCATCTTCTAAAGCTCGGTATCCACCTTCTACTTGCCATATCTGGCACATATATCACTTATTCATTACAGTTTCCAAAGAAAATAGAATATTTATTTATTTTTAGGGGCATAGATCCAGGCCAAGTATGACCTCATAAATCAGTTTTTTTAATTCCCAATCAACATCACTCTCCCATGCATATACAATTTTTTTAATATGAAGCATATCAGACCAGCGATCAGAGTCCATAGCTCCGTGTTTAACATTTTCAATGCCCTCCTTACCCAAATATGTGGCTATGGAAAACAGCCACATCATACTAATGTTGCACTTTGACATGTCTTTCACACCCAATCCTCCCTTCCTTTTTGGTTTGAAAATCAACTTCTACTTGACCAAATGATATATTTTCTTAGCCAGGCTACATAAAATTTCTTCTAGGCTAGGTGGATGGTTTTAACCCCAGTCCACCATAGTTTAAATTCCAGGTTTAACACTGTGTGTTGTATAAAAGATAGAATATTTTTTTAGTGGGAGACGACGTTCTTGTTGACAGCGAGACGTCCATGGTGACTTCATCAATCTCAAGACCCGATCCATCGGCTTAGTCTCTCGAAGATGCTCATAGGGGTAATGTATATGTGCGCGGGTTCATAGGAATGAGTGCAATGTATGAATTATAAGCGTCTATGATTGAATGAACCGTGTTTCTCAAAAAAAATCTTCTAGGCTTGTCCAATTCCTCAATAGTACTATTTGACGTGTTCATGAGGAACATGACAACTGATAAGCAAGCATTAATCATGGCTACTCTGCCCTCCAAAAGAGAGGGCACCACCAATCCATCCTTCCATATTTTTTTTCTTTAATAATATTTCTCCTAAAACCCCCAGTTCATTAACTGTTATTTTTCTAGCACACACGGGGGCACCTAGATATTTGATGGGCCAAATCCCCTTCTGGCAATTGAAGATAGCCGCATATTCTTCCTGTTTCTCTTCATTCTCTAGAACTATTTGTCACTTCACTTTTTTCAAGAATTTCTTTTAAGTTAATTTTAAACCTCACTGGCTTAGAGAGATATAACAACAGCTTCAAACTCCTAGCACCCTCCACATCATCTTTGATGAACAATATTGTATCATCAGTGTGGTGCTGTAGAACTGTTATCTCATTTTCTACTAGTACTAGATGGTTATCTAACCCAGTCATCAGAAAGACAGCCCATGAGTATTATGCACCGTCTTTTATGCCTAGGCTAGACATGCATTTCCACCCCGACGCCGTGGCCGGCGCACACGCGGACGAGAGCGAAACCGGCGAAACGCCCCGCGTGACGCGGGAGCGTGAAAACAGTGCGCGCCCCGCCGCAAGCACATGTGACCGGCCGCGTGACTCGCTCGCGCGGTACCGCCGGCGCCGCGCGCGCGCGCGAAGACTTTCGGACGAAGGCAGACACAGCACGGCCGTGCAACCTGCAGGGTGCAATGCTCCATCCGTCATCCGATCGGCGCATGTCGCTCCCGTCGCATTATCCATCCACATCCCTTTAACTATCCCGGTTCCCTGTAGGCTGTAGCTCGCTCTCTTAACTCCGTCTGGTTGGTGCGCCGGGCCGGTCGTATCGCGTACGCAGGCACGCCGTACCGTGGGCGGTCGTCTGCGGAGGTGACCGGTACTGCCACACTGGTGGCTTAACTCTCCCCGCTGAACTATCCCTTTGCCTCATCAAACCGGGCCGGTTTTCCATGTATATAAGCGCGCGGACGCGGCTCTGGCTTGCCACCACACAAGACGCGCGGTGCAACCTGCTGCAGGGAAAACTGTACCCCTGCCGTGCGTGCGTGCTTCCTTCGTTCCCTCGCCACGCCTCTCGCCCTCCCTAGCTCGCCCCCTCTGCGATCGACCGGCAGCAGCACAAAAAAGATATGGGTGCTGCGTTCTTGGCTTCCTGGCCATGGGACAACCTCGGCTTCTTCAAGGTACGTACGCACGCGCGCTGATGATCGATCGATCCAACTATGTTTTGTTATGGTTTCCTTTCGTCTCTCTCTGAATGTTTCTGACGCGGTGCGCTGCATGCAGTATGTCCTGTACGGGCCTCTGGTGGGCAAGGCGGTGGCGTGCCGGGCGTGGGAGCCGTCTAGCCCCGACCACTGGCTCTTCCTCCTGCTCGCCCTCTTCGCCCTCCGGGCCTTCACCTACCAGCTCTGGAGCTCCTACAGCAACATGCTCTTCCTCACCCGCCGCCGCCGCATCGTCCGCGACGGCGTCGACTTCGAGCAGATCGACAACGAGTGGGACTGGTACGAGTGCAACCTGCATGCATGATCCGTTCTGTTCCCTCGCGACCCAACGAAGACGAGTAGTAGTTTCCTGACAAATCCAGCTCCGGCCGGCCCGCCTGCCGTACGTGCGTGCAGGGACAACTTCCTGATCCTGCAGATCCTGATGGCGGCCACGGCGCTGTACGCCTTCCCGTCGCTACAGCGCCTCCCGGGCTGGGACGGCAGGGGCCTGGCCGTGGCGGGCCTCCTGCACGTGGCGGCCACGGAGCCCCTCTTCTACGTGGCGCACAGGGCCTTCCACGGCGGCCGCCTCTTCTCCCGCTACCACGCGCTCCACCACTCCATGAAGGTGCCCACGCCCTTCACGGCCGCGTTCGCCACGCCGCTCGAGCACCTCGTGCTGGCCGCGCTCATGGCGCTGCCGCTCGCGGGGGCATACGCCGTGGGTGTCGGCTCCGTGGGGCTGGCCTTCGCGTACGTGCTGGGATTCGACTTCCTCAGGGCCATGGGCCACTGCAACGTCGAGCTCTTCCCCGCCGGCCTCTTCCGGGCGGTCCCGTTCCTCAGATACCTCATCTACACCCCGACGTACGTTCGCACACCAATCTTCTTCTCCATCTACTACATATACTTGATGATATGGTAACCTGACTAGTAGGAATATGCTCACCACTTTTGATTAATTTGGTGCACTTGGGCTTGGGGCAATCATGAGAGCCTAACCAAGACACTGTACGGCACACGGCCATCGATCGGGTCGAATGATCAGATATGGCGTACTTGTGTACAGCACAAAGTACAGAAGCTCTCCTTCCCATTACTGCCGGGTGCCGGCCGGCGGCTCGCCATCGCCAACCGCCTCCCTGTTCACCTGACCTATCAACAGCAACACATTGTTCGATCGTTGGTTCCCACCCACCGATGATCGATCACGTGCCGAACAAGCACTGGTCGTTGCGCGGTCGCGCCCTTTTGGATCGACCGATCGAGTAGCTAGCTACCTAGCACAGGACATGCTCCCGTACGTGTGTTCCCGTAGCTGATGCTTGGCTTTTTGGTATGTTCTACTCTGGCTGCAGGTACCACACGGTCCACCACACGGGGAAGGAGGCCAACTTCTGCCTGTTCATGCCGCTGTTCGACCGCCTCGGTGGCACGCTCGACGCCAACTCCTGGGACCTGCAGACCAAGAACAGAGCAGGTAATTAAACCTAGTAATATTTTTTCTCTAGTTTCAGAGTTACGTGTGCGTGACGGGCTCAAACTGCACCCTATGCACGGTCGCTGCCTGCCGCCCGTAAGCCAAGCCGCTGCTAGCACAAAAATGGCGGGGCCACGCGGCGCGCGTTTCCTCGGACAATCACGCGCGCGCAACCGCCTGCGTGCGTGCGGGTAAAGCTCGCCCTCGAGCGCGGACCGGCCTAGCCGTACGCGCGCCGGCTACGTACGCTGCTCGGCCGGATACGGAAGAAGCTTCTGTAGCGTAGTCTGTACTAGTTGGGTTTGCGTGGCTGGAACTGCGTGTTCACGGTTCACTGTAGGGGCGGGTGGCACGTCACGCGCACAATTGATTGCAGGTTTGGACGCGAGAGGCTTGGTCTCAGCTAGCTTGTGGCCAGTTGGTTACTCCATGCTCTATGCAGCGGCGCCGAATGGGATATGCCATCATTAGCGTTACGGCTCGCAGTTAGCGGTGACGTGTACGTCACCTGTACTCCAGTATATACTTATACAGCTGGGTAGCCATGTCGATGCGAGCAGAGCAGGACTGCTACAGCAGATTGATTGCTGCCGTGGCGTGACATGGCGCCCCAACCGTTTGCGTTTGTAATCACTCCGGTCTCCTCCGCCGCGCAATCAATGAAGCCGCGCTCGCTCGCACAGTACCTGGTCCTGGGTGACGCAGACCGACACGATCGAATTTTCCGATGGATGAAATCATGAAACGAACGGAACGCGTGCGTGCAGGTGCGGACGAGGTGCCGGACTTCGTGTTCCTGGCGCACGTGGTGGACGTGATGCAGTCCATGCACGTGCCCTTCGTCATGCGGACCTTCGCATCCACGCCCTTCGCCGTGCGGGCCTTCCTCCTGCCGCTATGGCCCATCTCCCTCTGCTTCATGTTCATGGTGTGGGCATGGTCCAAGACATTCGTCATATCCTACTACCACCTCCGCGGCAAGCTCCACCAGACCTGGGCCGTCCCGAGATACGGGTTCCACGTACGTACTCCTATATTCTCCCTCGCTCACTGCAGCTAGCTAGCTTCTCCAAACTGTTTTTTTTTTGTCTGACCGATCGATCGATCTCTCTTATGTGTGCGTACATGCATGTATGTATGCAGTACTTCCTGCCGTTCGCCAAGGACGGCATCAACGACCAGATCGAGCTCGCCATACTCAGGGCCGAGAAAATGGGCGTCAAAGTCGTCAGCCTCGCGGCTCTCAACAAGGTTTGTCCGTCCGTCAGTCCCCTTCACACCAACTCAACTACTACCTGCACGAAACGGTTCGGACTAATTATAATGAACTAACCGCCAAACATGTCCATGCATGCACGCAGAACGAGGCGCTCAACGGCGGCGGCACGCTGTTCGTGAACAAGCACCCGGACCTGCAGGTGCGCGTCGTGCACGGCAACACGCTCACGGCGGCGGTGATCCTCAACGAGATCCCCGAGGGCACCGCCGAGGTGTTCATGACGGGGGCCACCTCCAAGCTCGGCAGGGCCATCGCGCTCTACCTCTGCCGCAAGAGGATCCGCGTCATGATGATGACGCTCTCCAAGGACCGCTTCCAGAGGATCCAGAAGGAGGCCTCGCCCGACCACCAGCGGTACCTCGTGCAGGTCACCAAGTTCCAGTCGGCGGGGCAGTGCAAGACGTGGATCGTCGGGAAGTGGCTGTCGCCCAGGGAGCAGCGGTGGGCGCCGCCCGGCACGCACTTCCACCAGTTCGTGGTGCCGCCCATCCTGGGATTCCGCCGGGACTGCACATACGGCAAGCTCGCCGCCATGCGCCTCCCCAAGGACGCCAGGGGACTCGGGTCCTGCGAGTTCTCGCTCGAGCGCGGGGTCGTGCACGCCTGCCACGCCGGCGGCGTCGTGCACTTCCTCGAAGGGTACACGCACCACGAGGTGGGCGCCATCGACGTCGACCGCATCGACCTCGTATGGAAGGCCGCGCTCAAGCACGGCATCCGGCCCGTCTGATCGCTCGTCGCCCCTGCAAGGGCCAAACTGGGCCTCACACCCACGCTCATTTTCTTTCTTCTTTTTATTCCCTTCTCGATCGACATAGTATAATACACTCTACACAGATCGGGTACGGCGTGTGGTGGTTCATAACGATTCAGTTTACGACTTTACTAGTATTTTGATTTGTACACATACAAATACATTCGAGGAAAGAGTACACTACGATCGAGGTGGCATCGATACTGAAGAAGTACTAGCTAGTTGTATCATCGTGTCAATGTGCCTAATTGTTGTTTCTTTCTGGGTCGTGCTATATCCTGCATGTGAAGTATACCAGCGCACGGCAGCAATGTATAGTATCGCCCATGACAAGTTGTATGTGCAATACTTGAAGCATCTCACGAAGACCCCGGACAAAAATTACACACGCACATTTTTCCAACATATAAATCGACAACATGTCACGAGAAATGACAACATTTCCTCAGGAAAAAAACGAGAAATGACAACAACCAAACTTGTTTTTTTTAGCATAACAACCAAACTTGTTGGGCTGTTGGTGGTAAATTAATCCGGCCCGATGAAACTGCAACTCTCACACGCGCATGTCCTAGCGCTACAGCAAGGAGCCCAAAGCAAAACCCGGATGTCCAAACCGTGTTACCATGGGCCGTCGCCCACCTCGCTCTCAACGAATCTATGCGGCCTCCACCTTCGCCAGCAGCGGCGGCCGTAGTGGCGCACGGCGGGCCTCGCCTCCGCTTCCTGCCCGTGCGGCGGTTCCCCGCCGACCTCCGCATTACCGGAGGTTCGTACTCTTCCGCGTGTTCTCCACCGATGTGGGCCTGCTGGGAACTAGGAACTGGCGCGAGAATTACTTCATATGCGTGTTGGCTAGGAGCTTAGGGATTTGGAACGGCTTAGTATATTCTACTTTATATTTTTTTGCAAATTGGGTGCAAGCATTGTGTTTATCTAAAGCGCCGTGCTAACATGGAGAAGAAACATGATGTCTCTTGCAGAACGAATAAGAGATCGGCTTTTTGGTTGGTTTCCCTTATTCATTAGTTTCTGCTTATTGCTGGTTGCTCCAAAAAGGACTAAAGAGAATAAAATAAGCTCACGAAATTTCTTGAGTGAAGCATTGAGTATATGGCCCAATCTGATTTATGCGATATGATTTCTGTATAAATTTCATATGGCTGTATCTGATTTGCAGAAAATGATTCTTGTATGCAGTTCATATGCCGAGGTTCTTACAATATATTTCCCGTTGTGTTTGCAGCTTTGCGTCCTTTGGTGATATAGGAGTAATGCAGGTTTTCTGCTCATAATTTATGGATGGTATAATGTTTTTTCCCATTTTCTATGTGCCCAAACTGAGCTCATCAATGGAGAATAATTTATGCATGGTATAATGTTTTTTCATTTTTATTTTTTGTGCCCATTCCGAGCTCATCAATTGAGAATACAAAATGTGCTTTACTTCTCTTTTTCTTCATGCTCCATCAGGAGATATTTCTAAATTGTATGAGGACCTGGCAAGCGCTGGTACCTACATGTGTCCCATCATGGTTTTGTTCTAGTAATGCTTGTTCCGTGAGCTTGTTACATTGCTTTCTAGTGGTTGTTGGTATCATGAAAAGCACATGACCTAGTTCAGTTGGCAGCATGAAAAGTACATAGCCCAATTCTTGGAAAAATTTCATTATTGCCCTTCCCATGTGATATATGTTTGGGTCTAATGTGGCTAGTCCGTACGGATCATGCACTCGTGGGGGCAAGCAGAGACAATAATGAGATCTTGTCCTATTAAACTTTGTTGGTATATGACCACCGATTGGGCTGAACATTATTGGAGAGGTAAATAATCATGGCCATGGCTCATTCATGACATTTTCCTTTTCTCTAATGGTCATAAGTTAATTGGTGAATGTATCTCCTTAAAAATGTCACCGAACACTATGCTATGATATATGTCTAATGAACCTTAGGCTGTAACATTTGGCTTGTGCCACATTTCAACCATCAGTGACTTGGGTGTTATGTGTTTGTTGCTTCTGTTGGTTGTGCTTATAGCTTCCACTTTAGCTGATACTTGTCTATGATGGACAGTCCAAATTGCAGTATCAGAGACACATGCTCACACATGGATGGGCTCCATGTGTTTCAATAAAGTCATGCAGCTCCCTGGAGTTGTACAATTAAAGGTACATGGGACCTTGACATTATATGCATCTGGCTGTACCTCACTTTCAGGGAACTTCCTGTAAGATTTGTCAATACAGGGCTAGAAGCGGTGTCAGGCTTTTTTGTTGTTTAAATAATTAAATGCATATTAGTTTCAGAATAGTAGAGCAAAAGTGCCCCTACACTATGTTTTTTATCCTTTTTGAAAAGGAGCTTGAACCTTACAAAGTAAAAAAGTGTGGCGGCTGCCATTTTGTTTATGCTTTGAATAAATGAATTCCTGTTACTATTTTGATAAAGGGACCTTGATTGATCTGAGGCTACGTGTGGTGCTTCGTGATCTTTGAAAATGGAAGATAAAAAGGGATATATGAGATGCTTGTGTGAAACCATTGTATGGGTTTGTATCGCACATGAGAAGTTATAATGCCAACAAAGTGATGTACTCCTACATGTATTGTGTGGAATCTGAGATTGGGCAGACTATCCGAAGACCCTAGCATCACATATGCAATATGTCAGGCTTGTAGCTCAGTAGTACTATTATGACCAGTACCAGTGGTTTTTTTGTTAGTGAGCTGACCCCATTTTTGGCATGGCTATGCTGTAAATAGGGAATCTTACTACTGCGTCAGCTTAGCTGGTTTATTCCCATACACACCAAGAGAAAGTGGGCTGAGTAGAACTGATGCTAAGCCACAGAAGCACTGCAGCATATTGAAGATTTGTATTCACCTTGGAGCTTAGTACATCAAGTCAAGTATTGGCTGGGTCAAGCTTCTTATGAAAGCACAAGGGATAAGTGGCAATATAACACAAGATCATGGTGCCATGACATTTGCATATGCTTGCTTCACATCATCTGTTGAGTATTCTTCCTCGTTTTGCTTTGATATTGGTTTTGTTAATCTATCTCAGACTTTTTATTACAGTAGAATGATCTTTGCGAGTATTGAACTTTTTATGGGTGTAGTAATTGTACACGTGGGCACATCAGCAAAGTAAAGCATTATTACTAGGACTGGATGCATCCCTTATTTGTTTGGACATAGACATCTGATGCTGGTACAGTATGGTATGGACATGACAGTTAGAAAATACTAGCAGGTTACAACATGTTGTTTATTCTAATGTTCTCTATTTTAGTTGAGTGCAGTTCGGTGACAACTATCTGGCACTGGAACAGACTATACTGTCAAACTGCAAAGAACGTATAGTCTATCATGTCCCATGTCCAAGATGTCAGTATGTGTTACCTCGTCTGGAAAATAGTGAAACCACTCCATGGCATGTGAGCATTTCATGTGCTTCAGTTGGTTAGGTTGCCTGGGCTCTTGTTACTCCATGTTTAACCTCAACTACATGCCATATTAAGACTGCCGCTCAACAAAGATTTACTTCAGAAGCAGATGTTACATCTGCTCCGTGCTGTTCGAGGCATGAAGTTAAGATGCAATGTAGACTATATTCTAGAAATAGACGATATATCGGATATGGTAAGTTTCTGACTCCCACTAATTCTTTTACTTGTCATGCTGTATCCACCACCATCAAAGCGTGTTCAGCATTATTGCAGTTCTGTTGCATGTTGCTATCGGACACCTGATTTTTAAGGGTTCACGTGAGGAGTTAGACTTTAAAGTAGCAAGTGGACAGTGGTTACTGGTGATCTGGAGAGAGACCAGTCAAGGCTCATTTGCTTGCTGATAACTGAAAGCCTGAGAAATATTGTCGAACATTGATTCTTGGATGCTTCACAAATCGGACTGTACTAAGGTAATATCTACCATGAGTGTTGCATCTGTCATAATCACTGGAGCATGTTGGTGTGACGTATTAGCATATATCTTGCATGGTTAGAAATGAATCCCACGGTTGTACTTGAAGCAATGGACCTTGACTAAAATATGTTCTGTTCGCTTCTGACAGAAATTCTAACAGTTCTTTATTTATTTTTTCTTACATTTTTATTTTGCAGAGTGTAACTATATGCTGTTATGCAAGATAAAATCAATAAAGTAGAATCTTCCTACATTATGAGTTTACACAAGAGCTCAGCCTAAGTTACTGACCGGGATTTTCTTGTGATTACTGTGTCTCGGAGGTATGTTCTTGAGCACTACATGTCTACATCTATGTTCTGCATTCTGAGGATTTTAAGTACATTATTTACCATTGACAAAAAAAAGTATTCATAATGTGGTAAAAAACATCGGAATTGCTCTATCTATATACTGCATTTATTTGTGCAATGATTTCCGTCCTCCAGATAACATTGAAAGGAAAAACTGAATAAGCAACAACTCTATACGATGCAGAGAGCAGGAGCTTAGATCATTGCTCTGCTGGCCAACACCAACCATTGCTTTGTCAGTAACAATGGGTGGCTTCTCAGTTAAAAAAAAACAATGGGTGGCTTCTCCTGCCAAGCAAACACCTTATGTGTAACCGCACACAAGATTGACAGCTCACAAACATACTACTACCGGGGGTACAAGAGATGAGAAGGCAAGAAAATGTTCTTCCCTCCCATTAAATGTACAATTGCAACCAATTCTGAGCTCAAAAACCTCTAACCATGGGCATTGCAGTGGACCGACCGTACTGAGACGGAGGCACGGCATCCTTCACGCACCGTAGATGACGGAGAGCCTCCGCAAGGCGGCCACCTTGAGCTCGAGCAGGCAGATGTACTCGGCGGTCCGCTGGAGCAGCATGTCCACGTCGGCGTCGCGGGCGTCGGGGACTATCTTCTTGAGCTCCCGGAGCCTCCTCAGCACCATGTGCTGGAAGGGCCTCCTGTGCAGCAGCGATGCCACCACTCCCCTGGGCTTCCCCACTGTGAAAATGGCCTTCCTTCTCATCTCTCTCCCCCGTCCCCGAGTTGCTCTGCCGCACGCTTGTGCTATGTGAAGTATGTGTGTGCTGAAAGACGCAGCGAGGGGGGCAATATATAGGTGAGAGCCAGGGGATGTTTCACTTGGCCGCCATGTGCCAGGAACTAGGTTCTAACCTGTAGACTGAGCTGTAAGGATAGCTAGCTCCCACAGGCCATGAATCGCGTGGTGGTCACCGGTGTCTCGGTACTTCAAGTTGCAACCTGTACTGTTTTGGTTGAAAGCTAGGCTGCTCGGTGATTACAGTTTAACCCAGGGGGAACCTAAGGACGTCGTTCATAATAGCGATCTTGGTTGTTGCCAACTTTCGTGTTAATGTTCATCTTATGATTGACTCCGCTGTAAGCTCCGCGTCCACTTTTTTTTCAGGAAAAACTGTCTGTCAGGTGTAAGCATCCAGTTTCATTGGTTCAAGTCTTCTTTCCCAGGTGATTTTAATTCACGATTCCGTTTAGCTGATAGCATGCGCACGCTGTTTAGTTTACCCTTTTAATTTAACAGCGAGACGCAATCCTGTAAGGAATGAAGGTGGCCCGCCTGACAGACAGGATGAAGCTGTTGTTTGTAATGTTTCATCCGTGTGTGTGAACCTGCATTTCTTTCTTTCTTCCCATGGCGCTATTATGCCTTGCTGTATGGGTACAGTCTACTGATTCGCCGTGACTCCTATAATAACCAGCTAAGCAGCGCACTGCTCAGATGTGTTCTGCTGAGCACAGAGCTGCCCTCTCTCGTTGTTTTTTTGCTCGCCTGCACTGCACTGCTAGCCCAGGACAAGTCTTTCCTGTCCTAATCACAATCATGGAACGAGACTTTGCATTATTTGGAAATGATCGGGAGAAATATCCATGTGATCTTGGCCAGCTTGCGTCCTGTAAACTGCAGCTTGATGGCACTTTGTCAGTGTGACCAAGTACCAAATACTGCACTCCTCTGCATATCAGGATCGGAGGAGAATTTGGAACTTCTAATGTTGAGAAGACACTCTTTTTTTCTTTTGCAAAGAAGTGTCGGATTTGTAAACCAAAACTAGGCCTTTATGGACACTTACCTCAGTAGACTTCACACTGATAATTCCATGGTGATCTCATCTGTAAGACCTCACAAAAACACCTTAGAAAACCTAAGCTGCCACAGTAGTCTTGGAGCCAAGGCACCAGCAGAACAGGGAAAGAGACCGGTTCCAGGGACACGGCATGTGACTCGTCCAACGCCGCTGGGGAGGAACATGGGCTCGCGCCGGTGCACGCACTGCTCGCGCGCAGACAGACACAGGGGGACAGGCGCAAATGCCTTCGCAATTCATAAAGGTAGCGCCGGGGCAACTGCGTGATGTGGAGTGCGTAGCGACCACGTACGACGTAATTAGATATTTAGATAGATGTGTATATATATGCCGATCTTTTTGGTTTCCTTGTCAGAAGAATCATTTTTCATTCGGATCTTATCGTCGATCAGCGTTACCATAGGGAGCTGCCGGCCATGCACCGTACTCTCTCTTCTCTTTCTTGGATGTCATGTAATGTAATGTAATATGTGTGAGTTGGTAAACTGTTGGCCCGTTGCATTATTATTGTTTTGCGGTGGCGACCGACATGTGTGATCTCCATCCTTTTATTGTCTTTCCTCCGGTAGCCCGGCCTCCGTATCGTCGAATGCATGGGGCAATAATTTTTTGCGGAACATGGTGTATATATAAATGGGCACATGAAAGAACAATGACAGAGAACCCAAATTGCGGAATGATAAGGTTATCAATTCTCCATTGGCCTTACTGTAATTTGTTTCTCCATTATGTGCCATAACTAGTCATCGGGGGACCAAAATCCACCTAGCACAAGTGCACGACTGCTAGTAAACCAACAATATGACCACAGTACTCTAGGAGACTAGGACAACCTCTTTTAAGAAAGGATTGTCTCTTGCCGGTTTAATCAACAAAAGCTAGACTTTGGAGTATCATCGCAAAAGTTGACATTCAGGCCAACACCTTCGATAGGGAAAAAGACATAGGTACGTACGTCAAGACTATCATATGAGCTTCCACTCCTGGCGAATACGTCTCTTCAAACTCTTTGCTGAATCCAACTAGCGAGATAAGATCGGTGCCACCATCCACCATCTCTATTAGTTGGTGCTTGCTTCCAGCGTGACCAAGAAAATCAAAATGCCGCCGCAAAATCCTGCACGATAAACCATACGGTTGCTCGAGCATGGATCTTAAGAGAAGCTCATATGAAGCCATGAAGGACAATGTCACGTATTTGTCGTCCATCTTTGTATTGGACCATTTTGCATCAAACATCCACGGTCACTGTTCTGACCTCTTTTTTTTTTTGAAACTAGGCAAAAGATTTGTCATTTTCATTAATACAAAAGGAGTTTTCATTAGATGTCTTACAAAGGCCAAAAACGACAACAAGCATATGAAAAGACTACTCTCGCGAAATCAAGTTACAAAGCTCTTTAGCACCCGCAAGGCTCCAAAGATTTGCCTCTTCTTTAATCTTTAGGATGAGCATGTTGACGGTGGAGAATTGATTTCTAAAAACCCGAACATTCCGCTCCTTCCAAACCTCCCAAGTCACCATCATGGCTGTAGAGGCCAACGCCCTTCTAGCATCACCTCCCAACATCCCTCGCGCATATCCCCTCTTGTGTCCACCATCCGCACTTGGTTGTCGCACTAAGAAATCAAAAATCATAAGGAACTCGGTGCTTTAACTGAAATAACGAGAAAGTAAGTTCACTTACTATTGGTAGCCTAATGAATCTAGCACTTCTTTCATTTGAAAGCTTACTATAGTTAGAGCAGTGCTAAAAATATAATACAAGGTTTGGTAACTCAAGACAATCAAAATAAAATTTCTATAAGCATAAACAACTAGAATTGTAGCAATCATTCCAATTTCTTTAGTTAACTCTCAGCTTGCCAATAAACACTAGGAAGTTTCTCATTAGCATATTAATTGTAAGAGATCATTTCATAAAGAAGCATAACAATGAAGTGTCTCATTAGATAACACCCACATCAACAAATCAAGACTATGAAAACACTTCTTTTATATTAATTGTCTTTTAAGAAAATCCATCCGGGCAAACGTATCTACAACCGTCCTCTTTCTCCTCTCTACCCTACCCCTTCCCTTGAGAGTCGTCCTGAAGCTTCCGGGCCGATCCCGAGCGGCCTCCGTCGGCGTCGCCGGTCGGAGACTGCAAAGGAGAGGCGTCGGCTTAGTAGGTAGGTTTAGATGTAGTTTGTTTGGCAGTTTGCCGTGTAGTTGGAGTAGGGCATGGGGATCTTGGAGCCGGTTCCCGTGCAGTTCGAGCCTGGGCTTTGTCGATGGCGCTCTGGTGGTCAGAGCCAGCGGTGACGGTCTTTGCCTCAAAGATCTCCGTAATAAGGCTTCGTTCTGCTGCCTCCTTCTCGGGCTTGCTGTGGTGGTGCTCTTCCCATCCCTAACCGGCCGTGGCGGCGAGGGGGGAGGGAGTAGCTGCTGTCGGTTGGAGCTTCGTCTCGGAGGTTCGTGAAGGTCTTCTCACAGTCTGGTGATTGGGTGCAGCGCCAGCTGGAGCTCGCCTTGGTTCTTGGTTCGGTTTCAATGGTGGAAGCCGACGGGATTCTTGGCGGCGGATCTTCTAAATAAGCATCCCCGCCTGTGCTGCGTCTTCATCAACACTCAAAGCGGTGTCCTGGCCGGCCGAGGTGGCGGGGGGGAGGGGACATCGGGATGGATGGTGGCGTCGCCGCGCAGCACAGGCTACTGCCTCTTCGAGCACATCGCCGGGTGGCTGTGTCGGCCACCGGCATCCTTGGCCGCATGAGCGGTGAGATTGCACGACGGCGAGGCGTGCCTGCAACCTCCAGGAGGGAGGCCCCCTTGAAGTCCTGCGTCGGCGCTCTGCATCGTCCTCTTACCAAGTGGTGTGTCCCCGGTGAGAGTTCGATGGCTGGCGGCGAGGTTTCAGTTCGATGGTTCGGTCAAAGGACCCGATTGCTTTCTCCATATGTTTCTCAGGGTCTTTGGTGCAAATGTTCAGGACTGCTTTTATTTCCTTTTTCTTCAAAGGTCCTGTATGTAATTGTAACCGACCGACAATGACTTAATGGAAGCATCTTCGGGGTCCTTCGCGACCCCTCTTTGTTCAAAAAAAATCCATCCATTAGTAACGAGACCATGCCAAAATTTCTAAGATGACTCATTTGGTTTTCTTAAAAGTTTCCAATAGAAACTTTGTGCACATCCCTTAAGAGTACCAATAATTTTGCCCATTAGTAGCATAGCTACACATGTCATTAACTCAGAGCTAAAATTAGGAGTCATCCATAGATCGTTCGAAGGCTAGCGGAGGTGTTGGCATCCCAGGGTGTGCATCAACAATTTGTAGAAAAGCTTTAAACAATATCGACTTTTGATTCACAACTTTCAACTTTGGCATGCATCTCAATTACCACTAGACTTTATATCCTTCAAACAACTCATTTTAAGAGTGTCATCAAGTCTATGATCATATCTATGTGGTTGAGTATCTTCAAAATTAAACCTTTAAGACAATTACAGATCACACAAGTCATAATTGGAGACTTTTCTTGTTGTACTTGTTTGGCAAAAATATTTCCAAGGCAACACTCGGTTAACTACAAGAACTAGAGAAAAATCCTACACAACTAATCAATCATACAAATAACAAGTCTTACCCTAACTATCTTGAATTACTCCCACTAGTATAATATCTTAACAAAGCTACTAACTAGCATAAAAAATTCAAACTTCTAAAGTGTGGGAGACATAATACATACCTCTCATGAGTTAATTCACAATTCTCTTCCGTATGATGTGTTCCTTCAAAACTCAATTAATAATATTAAAGCAAAGAGGCAAATATCCACTTTTCACGAATAAAGATAAAAATAAAAATATTTTTGTATTTATGAATATTGGGTTTAGAGAATAGAAAGGATTGATGACAAAGAAAGGAACTTAAAACAAATAATAAGAACACTAAAAAAAGAAAGCAAAAATGAATAAGCAAAGTGTTGGAACAAGTCCAACACGAGTGTTTCAAAGCTCACTTGGAGCTATAGTACAACCTCATTACATAAATAAATTGCTTAGGTAACACATCCCAAGCTTAGGTGTTTGCAATCCCTCTTTTTGCTCATTGTGGTGGTGGTGGATAATCTCCCAAGTTTCATTGGCCGCTCCAATAAGTGAACTGGGACGAGAGGTTCACAGTGGACTCGCGAAGTTTGATGGCGAGGTTGTTCATGTTATGGATGTTTCCTTCGAGCGCGTATATATTCTCATTGTGGTGTAGGGGTTCGGTGGCTTCTACTCTTGTTCGGTGCCTTCTTGCTCTTCTTCTTCTCCTCCCATGACTACTTCTTGTCAGGGTAGTCTCGCTTCAATCTGCGCATCATAAATGGGTGTCCACCCCTTATTGGGGATCCATGTAGTCTCCACTTACATACCTTATTATTCCTACAATGCACCATAACTCTTTTTGGTCACTCTTTTCAATGGTATGATCAAGCCTAACTTTTATTGCAAAGGTGGCAACTAGGTATCTACAGTCCTCCACAGTATCAAAGATAGTCCCCTCATTAATTGTAGGGTTGTCCCTCTCAAATTGTATCACTCGCATGTCCTCCTCGTCATCATCTGCTCCCATTTTCGCATCTTCAACATCCTCTTCCTTAGTAGTCCCTTAGTCAGGCTCAAAGTTCGAATCATTCAAATATTTCATACTTTCCATCTTATTAGAATCAACAATGACATCTAAATATGCTTTCTCGTCGTCGTCATCTCTAAAAACAAGATCATACTTAGCCCCCCATTTATATGCCTTTCTACTCGCTTGACAAGGCATCATGCTCAAGGAGAGCTAGCCGGTCGCGTTCAGTACCGCGAGGACATGCTTCTCTGTTATGGTCAGTTGAGTTGTTTGTGTTGCAGATGGTCCGAATTTATTGACGTCGGTGTCTTCCCTAGTCTCTTTGTTAACAATGTGGACAGACATCAACACAATGCTCATCTCTAGATATTTACCCCACATCACTAGTAGGGCCTCATCAGTCCTAATGTCACAGAAATTATGAGAATTGTGTCGTAATACCTAGGTATGAATTCCTCATTCTGGCTAATCGGAAACTTGTCAAAGTTTGTGAGCAGGTCACATAGAGTTAGATATGTCGAGTCTACTATCGGTCGATAATCGAAACTAGCTAACCGCAATTCTACTTCAAGTAAGGTTTTTGTCTGACACCCATGCCGAATCTTTAGCAGAAATCCTGATGCGAAAAATGTTCTACGGTTATCAACACATATCCTTCCTATTGCCAGGGGTTTCAGATCGCTAATTGGAAAAATCATAGATAAAATTATAGGTGTTACCCTTTAGGGAGGATGAACGACACATTCACATGGCTCCAGAGCTTTGTTTCCTGCGTCCTCTTCCCCTATGCCGCCCTCGTTCGTGCTCTCTAGGCTTGCAGGATCCATATCTATGTCGGATCTGCTTCACGTCCATCGTCATAGGCATGCAGCCAACGGTTTACTCACGCTTTTCGCTTTCAGCCTACAGACCATGCCAGGACAGGTCACGGTGGGAAGCAGAGAGGGCATGGAAGGGACATCGGCGTGGGCGATGAATAGAGGCCAAATGGGAGGTTGGGAGAGGTGTGGAGTGACGCCACGGGGCGTAACGGTGCAACATGAGGGACCGGAGTAGTGAAGCGGAGCGAGGGAATGAGAAAATATGAAAATTCACAATAGTGGGGGCTCGGATCCTCGAATCTAGGAAACGAGCCTTCGACAGCTAAGGTAGTAGGCCCTGCTCATTAGAATAATGATCATAACAACAGCTGGATATGATAGGACCCACATGTAAAAAAACTGAGTTAACCAAACGGCAAGTCAGACAGGACCGTTGAGTAACATATTGTACTAGGTATAGGTCCCCGTGTTTTGTCAGGGTTGTACCTGTAATTGTACATGTGTCCGCCTATATATACATGAGCAGCCGACCCAATTGGTGCTGTGCAATCTCCAATTCCCTTCTACATGGTATCAGAGACCCTCTGGTCCCTGACCTAGCCGCTGCCCCCTCCCTACCCTAGGGCGCCGCCGGCCCCTCCCCCTAGCCGCCACCCCCTCCCTACCCTAGGGCGCCGGCGGCTCCTCTCCATAGCCGCCGCCTCCTCCACGGCGCCGCCGCTCCTCTTCCCCCAACCCCAGCCGCCGCCCACCGCTTCCGCCTCCCACCACCATCACCGCTTCCGCCATGGCCGGTTTCTCCTCCTCCGGCCCCTCTGATCCCTTCAACTCCTCCCGCTCGAGTAGCAGCAACCCCTCCGTCGCCGTCATCCGCGACATCTCTATCGCCGAGCGCGTGCCAGTGACGCTCTCCACCACCGCTGCCAACTTCTTCCCGTGGAAGACGTACTTCGGGCTGCTCTTCCGCGAGTATGATCTCCTCGACCACGTCGATGGCACCATCGACCTCCTTGCCATGCCGCACGACCCCGAGTGGCTCGCGATCGATGCCACCATCATCCGCTGGTTTTACCAGACCGTCTCCAACGACATCTTCCGCACCGTCGTCCGGGACGGCGACACCGCGCACACGGTTTGGGAGAAAATCACCGGCCTCTTCACCGACAACAAGATCCAGTGGGTCACCTTCCTCCAGAAGGAGTTCTTCGGCACCCACCAGAATGACCACTCTCTCGACGAGTACGTTCTCAAGCTGAAGAGCCTCTCCGACGAGCTTCGCGACTTGGAGTTTCCGATCGACGACAAGATCATGCTCTCCACCCTGTCGGCAGGTCTCGGCGAGGATCTCAGCAACGCTGCCTCCAACCTCACACTCCTCACCACGCCCTCCTTCGAGCAGTTTGTTGCCTACCTACGCCTTGAGGAGCGCCGCCTCAAGCATCTCCGGGCTCGGGCGGCCCACACCGCCTTCGTCGCCGGTCTCTCACGTGGCGCCCCAGCACCCGCGCCTCGCGCCCCCGCTCCTGCCTCAGCGCCTCGCCCCATGGGTCCGCCTCCGGGCTTCTACACCCAGCCGCCCCCTCCCCCCACCACCGGCGGTGGTGGTCGCCGCGGGCGTCGTCGCCGTGGCGGTGGTGGCAACGGCGGTGGCACTGGTGGTGCCAACGCCACTGCCCCCGCGCCTCGTCCACCTCAGCACACCGCCTCCACTCCGCCGTGGCTCGCGGGTCACAATCCGTGGACCGGGGTCGTCCATGCCTACTCCATGCCCCTGTCGCGCGCTCCCTACCCGGGCATCATGGGGCCGCGTCCGGCCACCCACCAGTCTTTCTACACGGCGCCCCAACCCGCAGTCACGCCAAGCTACGCCGCCGCCCCAGGCTACGGTGCCACGCCCTACTCCGCCCTGGCCTACGCCCCCCCCCCCCCCCGAGCTCAGCCTCGTGGGACCCCGCGCTCCTGACCGCCCTCCAGAGCGCCCCCACCGCTGGGGCGTATGGTGGCGGTGGCGAATGGTTCATGGACACCGGCGCCTCCGCGCATATGGCAGCGCACCTCGATAACCTCTCTTCTTCTACACCCTCCTCCACATCCTCTCGCATCATCGTTGGCAACGGTCATGCTCTCCCCATTACTCACACCGGTTCCATCTCTTTTCCTTCCACTTCCAGTCCTCTCTCTCTCTCTAAATAACGTTCTTGTTTCCCCTGCCTTGATTAAAAATCTTGTTTCCGTTAAATCTTTCTGTCGTGATAATCCTGTGACTGTGGAATTTGACGCCTTTGGTTTCTCTATCAAGGATGGTCGTACTCGGATGCTCCTCCACTGATGTGACAGCCCCGGCGATCTGTACCCTGTTGGTTCGGCCACCACCACCGCCAGCAGCCCACTCGCCATCTCCACCGGTGTCGATCTCTGGCACGCTCGCCTCGGCCATCCTAACTCCACCGCTCTGCGTAAAAAATGTAAGGCTTTTCCTTTACCTGTAATAAAACGGATGCCCACTCTTGTGAAGCATGTCTTCTAGGCAAACATGTTCGCCTCCCGTTTAGTTCCTCCTCCACAGTCGCGTCTTTTCTGTTTCAACTTATTCATAGTGATGTTTGGACCTCGCCTGTTCCAAGTAATTCTGGTTATAATTATTATCTCGTGATTTTGGATGATCACTCTCATTTTGTATGGACTTTTCCTCTTCGTCATAAATCCAACGTTGCCGCCACCCTCACCGCGTTTTTCGCCTTCGTTTCCACTCAGTTCGGTCGTCCCATTCACGCCTTACAAACTGACAACGGCAAAGAGTTCGACAACATCACTATTCGCTCACTTCTTTCCGCCCATGGCACCATCTTCCGCCTCACGTGTCCCTACACTTCCCCACAGAACGGTCGTGCTGAACGGATGCTTCGTACTATCAACGAGTCCGCACCCTTCTGTTCCACGCACACATGCCCCCACGGTTCTGGCCGGATGCTCTTGCCATGGCGACTCTCCTCGTCAACATCCGCCCGTGTCGTGTGCGTTGGTCTTACACGCCGCATCACCTCCTCTATGGTGCGCCACCCGCCTATGATGACCTCCGCGTCTTCGGCTACAAGTGTTATCCTAACACAGCTGCTACCGCCGCGCACAAGCTTGCGCCCCGCTCTCTCCCTTGTGTGTTTCTAGGCTACCCCGCCAACACCAAGGGCTACCGCTGCTACGACCCGGTCTCACATCGCGTCCTCACCTCCCGGCACGTGTACTTTGACGAGTTGTCTTTTCCGTTTCAGCAGGGACTCTTGGCGACGCCTCCGATGACGCCCCCGGCGCCCGCTGGCCCCTCTGTGGCCGGACCTGCGCGCCGACGACTGCCCGCGGCGGCCCCAGCGGCCCCCTCTGCGCCGGCCCCGCCTGGTCCCGCGGAGCCCCCGTCGCCCCCTCCTGCGACGCCTCCGGCGCCGTCGACCAGCCCGACCACCTCTTCGTCACCCGCTTCATCGGCCGCCTCGGCCCCCGCCTCGCCGCCCGTCGCTGCGGCTCCTGCGCCCATGCTCACCCGAGCACATGCGGGAGTGCAGAGGCTGTCTACGCGCTACCCCGCCGACCAGTACGTCTGCACGGCGTTCCCGTCCGCCGCGTCTGCCTTCTGGGCCAGCGGGAATAGTGTCCTGTCGCATGACGGTGGGGTGTCTTCGTCCAGCGAGGGGGAGGCACACTCCCCGCTGCCGAGTGCGCCGTCTACTTCCTCCCTCTCGCTGGTGCCCACCTTGGCTCGCGCCGTCTTGCGCGACCCGCATTGGCGCGCTGCCATGTAGGAGGAGTATGATGCGCTGCAGCGTAACCGGACCTGGGAGCTGGTTCCCCGGCCCCCTCGTGCTAATGTCATCATCGGCAAATGGGTCTTCAAGCACAAGCTCGGCTCCAATGGTACTCTCGAGAGCTACAAGGCGCGCTGGGTCGTGCGCGGCTTTCGGCAACGCGCTGATGTCGACTTCACGGATACGTTTGCCCCGATTGTCAAACCGGGCATGATCCGCACGGTGTTGCACCTCGCCGCTTCTCGCGCGTGGCCGGTGCATCAGATGGACGTCTCCAACGCCTTCCTCCATGGCCATCTGTCGGAGCAGGTATACTGTCAGCAGCCCGTCGGCTTCGTCGACGCCGAGCGCCCCGATGACGTGTGCTTGCTTTCTCGGTCCTTGTATGGACTGAAGCAGGCGTCCCGTGCCTGGTACCAGCGCATCGCCGCGTTTCTGCATCAGCTCGGCTTCCGCTCCACGCGTTCCGATACGTCGTTGTTCGTCTACCAGACCGGCAACGACATGGCCTACCTGTTGCTGTTCGTCGACGACATCATCTTGACAGCCTCCACCGCTGGTCTTCTTTGATAGCTCACCGACAGTCTTCGCGCTGAATTCGCGTTGAAGGACCTCGGCTCACTCCACTACTTCCTCGGCATCGAGGTTGTCCGGCGTGCGGACGGGTTCTTTCTTCATCAGCAGAAGTACGCCCGCGAGCTTCTCGAGCGTGCAGGGATGCTTAACTGCAACCCTGCGCCTACTCCTGTCGACACGAAGGCCAAGCTTTCGGCCAGTGATGGGTCGCTGGCCTCCGACGCGCCGTTCTACCGCTCCATCGTAGGCGCCCTCCAGTACTTGACGTTGACACGTCCGGATCTCCAGTACGCTGTGCAGCAGGTGTTCTTGCACATGCATGCTCCTCGGGATGCCCATTGGGCCGCGGTGAAGCGGATTCTCCGCTACATCTGTGGCACCATGGGCTACGGCCTATCGTTGCATGCCTCGCCCTCGACGTCGACCGACCTCGTCGCCTACTCGGACGCGGACTGGGCGGGCTGCCCGGACACGCGGCGCTCCACCAGCGGCTACTGTGTCTACCTCGGCTCGTCGCTCGTCTCTTGGTCCTCCAAGAGGCAGCCCACCGTGTCTCGCTCCAGTGCCGATGCCGAGTACCGCGTTGTGGCTAACGCTGTGGCCGAGTGCACGTGGCTTCGCCAGCTTCTCTCCGAGCTCTCTTGTCCCGTTGACAAGGCTACGGTGGTCTTCTGCGACAACGTGTCGGCTGTCTACCTCTCCGCCAACCCCGTTCATCATCGGCGCACCAAGCACATCGAGTTGGACATCCACTTTGTTCATGAGCAAGTTTCCCTCGGTCACGTTCGAGTTCTTCACGTACCGACGTCTCAGCAGTTTGCAGATATCATGACAAAGGGAGTTTCGCTCCAGTCTATGTTGCGGTGCCGACTCTTCAACTGCGGGGGGTGTTGAGTAATATATTGTACTAGGTATAGGTCCTCGTGTTTTGTCAGGGTTGTACCTGTAATTGTACATGTGTCTGTCTATATATACGTGAGCAGTCGGCCCAATTGATGCTGTGCAATCTCCAATTCCTTTTTACAAGGACGTCTGACAGCGGGCGTCAAACAAAACTAGAGGTATAGATGTAAGGAAATGACGCAGATTGGTCATGTTTCTTCAGTTAATCTATTAGTAGTAGTAGTGGCACAACCCCAATTTCCGATGAGCTGGGAAGACCGTCGTATTGGCACGACTGGAGCACGTACTATACCCCTCGCACTTGGTCCAGCGTGGGGCATCCTTGGCAATTAATTGCAGGTAACGCGTCACTGATTGCACAGTGTTCTCGCATGCAGGGGCCGGATCGATGAGGGCCAGCAAAGTACGGTGCAAGCTAGACAAACACTGTGTTAAATACTCCAGATAAGAAGGACACCGAGCTACTAGCTAGCTACCGGTGTTGATCCGTGCATAGTATATATACGTAGTACCGGCCTATCGAGCTTGATCAAACAGAGACAGACACGATATATATATCGTGGTGTAATTCAACCTACTGCGTGCTCGTCAGTGATCAGGAGTAATTCAACTTTTACGTACTGCTCGAGCTAGTACGTATCTCCATGTCGTACGTACGGCATTGTGATCTCATCGCAAGCTAGCCGGCTGCCGGCGCTGAGCACGCTCGTCGTCACCACAGAAGCGAGCGCCCTGTGCTCGTGACGACTGGCGCGCTCGCCCCGTCGATCGACCCGGCCAGCTGCATGGTACCGCGACCCGTCGTCGTCGAAAGTGATCGAGGGAGACGCCGATGGATCAGCCGTAGTAATCGCGCCAGCGGTTGGCAGCTAGCTGAGCTCACCGGCCGGACCCGGCCGCAGTGGGCCGCGAAGGGAGGGCGCTACAGCTAGCTTTGGAAAGGCGCGGGCGCGCGCGCGGGTACAGGCGGTGCATGTGCACGTCGCCTTCTCCACATACGGCCGTGGGCACAAGCTAAGCCCGCGTGCACGTGCGCGCGCCATGGACTCGCGCACAGTGCCGCGCGCATGGCCCTGGATCTCGGTGCCTACGTTCCGTCGGTCATGACTGATTGCACGCACGGCACGGCACGGCATGCATGGCATGGCATGTCCGATCGCATCGCATGCACATGCACATGCACGTCACTTCAGCCATGAATGGTGGTAATTAGTCGGCGAAACACAGCCTGAAACTGCAACAAACTGTAAATATGTGTACAGGCGAACTGGCACGCGGTGTGGCTAGATCCTGACTTCCAGCTGGCATGAATGGTCGAGCCAGCGAGTGTGTTCACGGTGGACCGGCCGGCCGACCGTCGTTGTAAATAAATAAAATGTCTGGGGGTAGCCTACTACGGTCCGGCGCAGGGGCATGCATGCACCGATGGATCATGTGGCTGGTGCGTTCGCGTGATGCATGGCTCCCCGGCCCCGGCCACTCCTGTCGCGCGCTTGACGTCGCCCGTCGTACCGTACGTACGTGTCGACCGCGAGCGAGGGGGAGCAGGAACACCACGGTACACCGCACGTGCGGGTGGCCGTAGAAAACGACGCCCCGCCAGCTCCGCCACCACCTTTCCGGGGCCGGCCGTAGAAAACGGCAGACGCGCGCGGCCAAAACGCAATCGCTTTGACCACACGGCGCATACCCTGCCGACGATCCCTCTTCTCTCTCACGCAGTGGCGATGGAAAAAAAAAATTAAGGTCGAACGATGTCTAAAGCATTAAAAAAAAATTGTGCCGATAAAATTGTAAAAGCATAATCATGTTGTACAATGGTAATAGCGTTAAATCGAAGTAGAAGATACAACGTACCGATAGTCCTAGTCAATGAAATATCTCTACCTTTTTCTTCTGATTTTTTTTTAAATTTCATCAAGATCTAGACCTTAGAATATCCCTTGTTCGACGTAGCATATAATCAAATTATTAAGCCAACCATCAGACATCATATAATCAAATCATTAAGCCTAGCAGGGGCTGGTTACATGACGTCCCCCGGGTCTCAACGCAGGAGCAATCAGGGAGCTCCTCGAAGTGGCGGATCGAGTGGAAGAAATCACCCTCATAGAGGGGACGCAGGACGTCCTCAAGTGGAACTGGGACCCGAGCAACTGCTACACGGCCCGATCCTACTACCAGGCCTTTTTTGCCGGGTGAACTTCGATGGCAAGTGTTCTTCAAATCTGGCGGTCCCAAGCCCCTGCCAGCTGCAAGGTGACACTTTGGTTAGCCGTGAGGAACAGATACTGGACCGCCGATAGGCTGAGCCGGCGTGACCTTCAACATCCGGCGGCCTGCCCCTTCTGTGACCAATGTGAAGAGATCATCGATCATCTTTTTATGGGATGCGTCCTAGCCCGCGAAGTTTCGGCAGCCTGCTTAGGCTGGTGGAACAAGAGGCATTGGATGCCGGAGCATGACTCCCAATTTGTTGCTTGGCTCCAAGATAGGCGGGGTGGCAAAGGCCACGAGCGCGACCTCTGTACAGGGATCTCTTTGGTTTGTTGGACGCTATGGCGCACCGGAACGACGTGGTCTTCGATGGGGCCGCTCCTTCTTCCAGAGAGGTCATCCGAAAAATCACCGCGGAGGCAGACCTCTGGAGGACAGCAGGGCTTTTCCGCGACTGTCTAGGGCATGTGGATAGGTGGAGATGATGCGAGTAGTTGCTTAGGTTGCGTGTGCTGTCCTTGTGGCAGCGTGGAGTTGCACCCTTGGCACCTGTGCCACGATGCATTGTAAAACTTGGCCTCTTGGCCATTCTTCTATGAAAACGATACATCTTCCAGGACGTATCCTTGAAAAAACACACAAAATACCTTTTCAAATATGTAATTGAATTATTGAAAACAAAATCAAAGTTCTTTCAATAGTTCAATCTGGATTGAGTTCAGTTGACCATACAATAAAAAATTATACATGCGACTCTCGTAGCTGCAGGCTTATTCCCTTCTTGCCTATCTCTACCACAAATTCGCGGAACCTAGATAGTCCTAGAAAGCAGTACGGACAATCGGTTAGGAAGAACCAATGTATGCAGAATACTTCCAATTGCCAATTGTTTGATTTTTTTTGAGAAATTACGCTAAGCCTCAAACCCAAAAGAAAAGCATTAATATAATAAGACTAAGTTGTCAATAGACTAAGTTTTGGGAAAACGAGAGCACCTTTGGGAGTCTCGGCTGCGTGTTCATATATGCTCGGAAAAGCCCCGAGCGTGGCCAGTACAAGAGGCGGCACAATTACAGGAGATATAATCGCTAGCAATCAAACTCATAAAAGGATAAGAACTCTATCTCCCTATCTCTAATATTGTTACAGATACACGTGAGTACGTACGTCAGGTGTGACGTCTTGACGTCTCCATGATCATCACGTTACCACATTACAATGATACAAATATTTAGTCTAACAGCCCCCCTTAATCACAACCTGCTGAAAGGTTGAGATTACTCTTGAACTCATTTAGATCCTTAACTGCCAAAGCTTTGGTGAAACCATCTGCAACTTGATCTTTGCTTGAAATAAATTTGATCTCAAGCATTTTGTTAGCAACTCGTTCTCGAACAAAGTGATAATCAATCTCAATATGTTTTATTCTAGCATGAAAGATAGGATTTGCAGACAGATAGGTAGCGCCTAAGTTATCACACCATAAACATGGCTTTACCTTTAGTTGAACACCAAGTTCACCAAGCAAAGCTTCAATCCATATCAATTCTGCTGTGGCATTTGCAAGAGCTTTGTATTCTGCTTCAGTGCTGGATCTAGAAACTGTAGGTTGTTTCCTTGCACTCCATGAAACCAAGTTCGGTCCAAAAAATACAGCAAATCCTCCTGTAGATCTTCTATCATACAAACAGCCTGTCCAATCTGTATCTGAGAAGGCACTCAGCAAACTAGATGAAGATTTCTGAAAAGTTAAACCAACATGTATGGTACCCTGGACATATCTCAAAATTCTTTTGGCAGCTGTCCAATGAGCAGTGGTAGGAGCATGAAGATACTGACAAACTTTATTTACTGAGAAAGAAATATCAGGCCTGGTGAGTGTCAAGTACTGTAAGGCTCCTACAATGCTTCTATATTGTGTACTATCATCAGGACCAAGAGGAGTTCCCTCGGTTAAGGACAATTTTTCAGTGGAGGATAGCGGTGTGGGAGAGGATGTGCATTTTATCATATTTACTTTCGTCAGCAAATCAACAACATACTTTTCCTGAGTAAGAAGCAAACCATTCAGAGTTTTCTTTACCTCTATACCCAAAAAGAAATGCAAATCTCCTAGATCCTTGAGTGCAAAATCATCATTAAGGTCTTGAAGAAGTGCAGAGATAGCCTGATCTGATGAGCTAGTGACTATGATATCATCAACATATATTAGAACAAATATCATAACATTAGCTTTGTGATAAAGAAAGAGTGAAGTGTCTGCTTTGGAAGGAGCAAAACCAAGTTGTTGCAACTTGGTGCTAAGTCTGGAGTACCATGCTCGGGGAGCTTGCTTGAGTCCATATAGAGCTTTGTCAAGTTTGCAAATATAGTGAGGAGTAGCGGAAGACTCAAAACCTGGGGGTTGTTTTATGTAGACCTCCTCTTCCAGAACACCATGCAGAAACGCGTTCTTGACATCTAGCTGCCTCAAACTCCAGTCCCTAGAGACAGCAATGGACAGAACAATTCTAATAGTTGCTGCCTTGACAACGGGACTGAAAGTATCCTCATAATCTATTCCATATCTTTGCTTGAAGCCTTTTGCAACCAAGCGTGCCTTGTATCTATCAACTGTGCCATCTGCATGTTTCTTGACATGGTACACCCATTTACAGTCAATAAGATTTTTTTTAAATGTGGAGGAACAAGATACCATGTTTTATTTTGTATTAAAGCAGTGTACTCATCTTCCATCGCCTTTCGCCATCTGTCATCCTCAAGAGCCTCTGAAAGTGTACTAGGTTCACCTGTAGACGTGAACAGACTATACGGAACTGTACCATCAGTGTATATTTTGGGGCGTCGTATACCTTTCTGAAGCCGTGTCCGTGGTTCGGGTTGAGGTGGTGGAGGAGTTGGAGATGAAATCGGTGATGAAGATGTAGCAGTATTGTCCATAGAAGATCCGTCCCGGTCACTGTCAGGGGTGCGAGCGGGAGAATCTGCCCAGTCATCATTGCCTAGCGCGTCGAGTGATGGGGAGAGCCTTGGCTCGGTCGCGCGTGGAGGAGACCGAGAGCGACAGGACTCGGTCGCACGTGGAGGAGAGCGCGAGCGACAGAGCTCCCGCGGTGGGGTCCGTGATCAGGGTCGAGGTGTAGATGACGAGACGGACGCGTCCGTACGTGGAGAGGCGTCGTTCCCGGCGCGTGGCTGATGTGGAGACCGCGGTGGGGTTCGCGAGCGGGACCGCAGCAGGGTCCGCGATCGTGGACGTCGCGCAGATGGAGAGCCTGACGCGTTCGTACGTGGAGAAGCACCCGTTCCGTCGCGTGGCTGGCGTGGCGACCGCGGTGGGGTCCGCGAGCGGGACCGTGGCGGGCTCCACGATCGAGGGCGCGAACGAGGCGAGGCCGTACGTTGAGCAGGTGTCGTGCGCCACTCGGACTCCGCGCGCGTGACGCCGGAGAATCCTTCGGGATTGGCACGTATTGGATCCACCTCGGGATGAGTTTGTTCATTGTTTTCTTCAGCAATTTTTTCCGGTGTTCCTGTTTCCTGTGAAGAATCTTTTTCTGCAATAACTTCATCAGTATTAGCAACAACTGGTACAAATGGCAAAGGCATATAGTCATCAACAGATGCATCCCCACTAGATGGTGTGTGATGTGGTAGAAGAAGGATGTCATTTCTAAGACGAGAGCCGGCATTAGGATGCAGCTCGGAGAAAGGAAAGATGTTTTCATCAAATACTACATCTCGGGAAATATAAGCACGACCAGTTGATACGTCTAGGCACTTGACGCCTTTATGACGGGGGTAGCCTAGAAAGACACATCTGGTGGAGCGAAAAGATAATTTTCTTTTGTTATAGGGACGGAGATTGGGCCAACAAGCACAACCAAAGACTCTAAGGGATTCATAATTTGGTTTTGTATGAAGAAGACGTTCAACAGGGGTGTCATGATTTATTACCTTGCTAGGTAGAAGATTTATGAGAAAAGTAGCAGTGAGGAATGCTTCATCCCAGAACTTGAGAGGCATTGATGCATTTGCAAGTAAAGAAAGACCCACTTCAACAATATGGCGATGTTTTCTTTCAGCAGAACCATTTTGCTGATGGGCATGTGGACAAGAAACATGATGAGTAATGCCAATCTTTTGAAAGAAACTGTTTAACTTTTCATATTCTACTCCCCAATCAGTTTGCATAGTAACTATTTTCCTAGCAAACTTTCTTTCAACAAGTTGTTGGAAATTAAGAAACACTTGATAGACATCAGAACGCTTTTTGAGCAAATAAATCCAAGTAAACTTACTAAAATCATCAATGAAGCTTACATAATATGAATGTTTACCAGCAGACACAGGTGTTGGACCCCATACATCAGAGAACACTTGTTCTAAAGGAACAGTGGAAACACTAGTAGAGACAGGATATGGCAGTTGATGGCTCTTAGCTAGTTGACAAGGGTCACAAATGTATGGGTTTATTTCAGGAGAATAAGAAATACTATGTTTTCTAAGTACTTGTTGAACCACAAAAGATGAAGGATGTCCTAAACGGTGATGCCACGTAGAGGAAGATGGCTTTATTGTGACGAGAGCTTGCTTGTGAGACCCAGTAGATGAAGGTACAAGTGGATAGAGGCCACCATGACATGGTCCCTTAAACAGAATCCTCCTTGTTGCCTGATCCTTAATCAAAAAGAAGTATGGGTGAAACTCAAGAAAGACATTATTATCGAGAGTAAGTTTATGAACGGAAAGAAGATTCTTTGAGGCACTTGGAACATGGAGAACATTGTGGAGATGTAAAGAATTATGTGGGGTGCATAATGTTGAATGACCTATATGACTTATTTGCATACCGTTGCCGTTGGCCGTGTGGACGCGATCACGCCCGTTGTACTTGTCATGCGTGTGAAGTTTGCTGAGTTCTGATGTTACATGGTGAGTCGCACCTGAATCAGGATACCAGTTGGTGTCGACGCCGTAGGATGCGACATGTGCACCCTTCTCACCTCCATCATCATCGGAATCATGACGGTCTTGATAGCGCCACCAGCAGGCACTGGCAGGATGACCGTGGATCTTGCAGATTTGGCAGGTTACGTCGACGTAGGGTGTAGGGGCACGGCCACGGCGGCGCCCCCCATCATCACGGCGCCCTCCTCCATCATCACGACGACGGCTGCCGTCATCGCGGCGGCGCCCTCCGTCTTCACGGCGGTTGTCACGACCAGCATCATCACGATGCCAGTCATGACGTCCGTCGCGGTTGTTGTCGCGTCCTTGATCATCACGGCGGCGCCAGCGCCCTCCACCATCACGGCGATCCCCGCCCCCACGCTCAGGGCGAGCGAGAGAGCGCCCACGGTCAGCTCGTGGGCGGGCGTCGCGGCTGTTGTCGTGGGATGGCCGGGTGGCGACGTTGGCGGAGGAGGTGAAGCCGGTATCATGTCCTGTGTCGGAGAGCATCTCGGTGCGAATATCATTAGCACATATTTGATCATAGATGTCATCAAGGGTGGTACCGGGGTTTCCGTTGACGGAGGCGACGACGGAGTTGTAGCTGGCGTCGAGACCGTTGAGGATGTACCCAACCATCTCGTCTTCATCAACAGGTTTGCCCGCCGCAGCAAGTTCAGAGGCGAAGCCCTTCATCGTCGCAAAGAACTGTGCGGCGGTCAGCTCGTTCTTCTTGGTGTTGTTCAGCGCCCCGCGGAGATGGTTGATCTTCGTGCGGGAGTGGGAGGAACACGTGGCGGTGATGACAGACCACACCGCTGCAGACGTCTCCAACCCCACAACATGAGGTATGATTTCCGGTGACAACGAGTTTACGAGAAACCCGAGCACCGTCTGATCCCGCGAGAGCCATGCCGCGAAGGCAGGGTTGGGGATTGTGATCTTCTTCTGGTTGTCATCTTCAGCCTCCAGGGTCTTCGCCGGCGCGGCGTCGGTGCCATCGAGCAAGCCGAGAGCTTGGGCGCCACGCAGGGGAGGGTAGACGAGAGTCTTCCAGTAAAGGAAGTTAGCCCGTTTCAGCTTCTGGGAGGGAGGGGATCCAAGGGCAGCGGAGAGCGTCGTCGTCGATGAAGAGGAAGACGTCATGGCCACCAGGAAGGATCCGATCGTGGTCTTGGTGTTGTAGCGGCGGCGGCGGCAAAGATGCGGCGGCGGCGGCAAGGATTTTTTCTTGGCTTTGTGTGGATTGATTTTTGGCGGCTAAGTCATGGAAGAGGTAGCTCTGATACCATGTCAATAGACTAAGTTTTGGGAAAACGAGAGCACCTTTGGGAGTCTCGGCTGCGTGTTCATATATGCTCGGAAAAGCCCCGAGCGTGGCCAGTACAAGAGGCGGCACAATTACAGGAGATATAATCGCTAGCAATCAAACTGATAAAAGGATAAGAACTCTATCTCCCTATCTCTAATATTGTTACAGATACACGTGAGTAAGTACGTCAGGTGTGACGTCTTGACGTCTCCATGATCATCACGTTACCACATTACAATGATACAAATATTTAGTCTAACATAAGTGAGCCTCTCTAAAGGCAGACTCTAGTCTCAAATAAGAAAGAAATTTTCAAATTTGTAAAGTAGAATCAAGAAATTACCAATTCCAGCCTAGCCCTAGCCAGACGGTACTGGAGAGTGTAGCCAGAGAAACAGGGGCTTGTGGACCGGCGGCTGGCGGGCAGTCGTGGCATCGGACTGTCGGAGGAGTCACGACAACATCGACGGGAGACGCCGCTCACCCGCGCGGGAGGACAGGAAGACGGCGGCGCTCCTGAGTGGTGGTTCTGTACTGATCAGTTCGATCGGGGGATCAGCACTCGAACGGGTCGGGGCAAGTGGGACACACACACAGCTTGGGTACATCGATCGGGGCAAGCGAACAAGCACATCTTGGGTCCTCTCTCCATCGCGCAGCCCAACAAAGGCCCAGGAAGTCCTAAATCACCCCAACGCAGCCCATGGTCGCATTTCCATTTGGTTTTTGTTCAGAGCGATACGAAATTTGCTTAAATTGTATCTATATGGAAGAGAAGCATAGATATATGTTGTTCTTTTCCAAACTTTAAGGTAGGGTAGCTGCCATACCTTGTCCAAAGGAGAGCTTCGCTCCTGCTCTCGCGCTAGTTATAGTTAAAAGTAACTTAGCTAGTAATATGCATATATATACAATGCTAACTAGGTAAACTGGTGACATGACAATGATAATTAATTTTATAAGAGAGTAGTAACTTAGCTAGTTACTCCCTCCATTCCGGATTATAAGGCTAAGACTAGTCATAATAGTAAGTATTATATAGTAGTCTCATGTAGTAGTAACATAGTTTTAATGTATTTATTATTTTGTAGAAACTCAATGTAAAATTGTATACATGATTTATTTGAGATTAGTTTTTCTAGTTTTATGTGCCACGATACCGTATCTATCTATGATACTAACGCAATCTCTTTCATCGTTAACTGCAGTGACACGTAAACATTTTGCATGCATGTGGTGTATGATACCACCTATGATACTTTTATTAGGGTTAGTCTAAGGCTGGTCCTAGTGGGAGTATTATAGCTTGTATCATGCATTGCCATGTTGACAAAAATCCGATATGGCACAACAATTAATAAAGAAAGAAATGGTTAGAGTATCATAGCACATAAAACTAGAAAATTCGCATACAAATAAATCTTGTACTTTGCTTTATTTGTCCACACTTTCAGGTGCTTTTTACATGTTTTCTGGTACTAACCTATTAGCAAGTTGCAACAGTGCTAGATGCCTGTTTTCTGCTGTTTTTGGTTTCAGAAAAATTAGTAAAGAAATATTCTCGGAATTGGACGGGATGAAGGACAAAGTCAACAACTATCTTGGCCAAGTTTGTGATCTTGCATGCTCTCCGTTGTTAGTAGCTATCTTGGCCAAGTAGTTTCTAGTGACTCCAAGAGGGGGTATTTGTGCTCGATAGTGGGTTCATGCCTCTAGTTTCCAAGGAAAGTGACAGAAATCTGTTCGGTTGTAGATGTGTTGTTGCTACTAGGGAGAAAACAACGGTCTCTTGTTCATGGAACATGTGGACTATTTACCTTACACACTTTGCTTAAAGCAGTTGTCTGTTGCTTGCAACTTAATACTGGAGGGGGTTCGGATGATAACCTGAAGGTGGACTTATAGTCATAGATGCAGTTGGATGGCGATCTATGTATCTTATTGTATTGCCTAATCAACCCCATAAGATCTTTCTGACTAGTAATTGCATTGTTATGCCTTGCTTAGTTCCTGTCAATTGTCCTGCTATAATTTGTTTACCCTTTATGCCATATTGTTTATCTAAGAAGAGCACCTCTAGTGAACTATGGACCCGGTCCAATCTTTACCATTGATACATCTTCCACTATTACTTGTTTATTTGCTGCAAACCATTACCTTCCACACCATACGTTTCCTTCCTCCTTCTGGTTCGATAACCTCGGTCTCAACTGAAGGAAAACTTGCTGCTTGCTGATAGGGATATGCCTACCGGGGTATACCCAGCAGGACGTTTCCTACTGGCCTAAGCCGTCAGCGAGTGGGCCTGCAGGACGGCGACTGGATCAAGACTTGGCGTGGACTCAGGCGACTGGAAGCTGGAGGCCCAGGAGCGTAGCTAGGCCCAGTCGGACTAGGTCATAAAATCTCCGAATTCTTAACTAATTCGGTTGTGATCTGTAAACCCAAGCGAGGTGAGCCTATATAAACCTTCCTAGGGTACGCATAAGGGATACGTTCCATCATACACCCAAGCGACTCGTCGCCTAGTCGTCGAGCTCGCCCCATTGTATTCTCACCATAATACAATCTAGCACGAGTAGGTATTTACCCTCCGGGGGGCCGAACCTGGGTAAACCCTTGTGTCTCTGCCCTCATCTTGCACCGCAGATGGCTGGCCACCCTTGTGAAGGGATTCGCGGCATAGTAAATCAAAATTTTCTACGGATGCGAACAGAGGGAAAGCCATGATCTAATCTAGGAGATGCAATCAACAAGAGAGATTGGATTAGATCTTCATACCCTTGAAGATTCGCACAGCGGAACGTTCATCGGAACGTGGGTGATGTAGTCGTACTCGCTTCTCCTCCTCGCGATCCGATCCGATCTAGCACCACAAGTGGCGGTGCCTCCGTGAGATGCACACGTGCAGCACCTCGACGTCTCCTCCTTCCTCGGACCAGCAAGTATGGTGGAGAGATAGATTGGATCTACAACACGACGGCGTGGTGTATATGGTGGAGAATTTCTGTAGCAGGGCTTCGCCTACAAACAGTCGGGAGGGAGAGAGGAAGGCAGCAAGGCAACTAGGGTTGGAGGCAAGGTGTAGGGGGGAGGGGGCGCCCCAGCCCTCTTTATATAGAGGGGGGGGCGGCCAGCCCTTTCCCCTCCTCCAAGCCTTGGGCCGGCGGCCAAGGGAGGGAGGAGTGGGGGGGTGAGGACTCTCCCCCTTCTAGAAACCCTATCTCTAGTTTAAACGAATTTAAACTCTCTAGGATCGGCTGGGCCCTATGGGGCCTTGTGCCCCTGGCCCAATGTGGCCAGGACACTCCCTCATAGGCCCATGCCCCCTCCCGGAAGGTGGGGCCACGTTGGTCCCCTTCCGGAAGGTTCTAGAAGCTTCCGGTACAATACCGATTAACCCGGAACAATTCCGAACTCCAAAAACTACACTGCCTTATATGAATCTTATTCTCCGGACCACTCCGGAACCTCTCGTGATGTCCCGGATCCCATCCGAGACTCCGAACAAAAATTCATAAACCAATTATCCAATCTATCCTAGCGTCGAGATACATTAAGTGTGTGACCCTGCGGGTTCGAGAATATGCAGACATGATCTTTTATCAATAATCAACAGCGGGGTCTGGGCACCCATATTGACTCCCACACATTCATCGATGATCATATCGGATGAACCACGATGTCAGTATTCAAACAATCCCATATATATATTCCCTTCGTCTCGCGATATTTTACTTGCCTGAGATTCGATCGTCGGTACCGTCATACCTAGTTCAATCTCGTTCACAACAAGTACTTTACTCGTTCCGTAATCCGATATCACTTTGTGATTAACTCCTTAACCACATGCTTGCAAGCGGTGTTGATATCGATTACCGAGTGGGCCCGAAGTATATCTCTCCGACTTGGGAGGGACAAATTCCATCTCGATACATACAACCCAACAGATACTTTCAGATCACCTGAGAGACACCTTTATGATCACCCTCTCATAGGATGACGTTTTGATGACCTCAAAGCTTTCTTCCGATACCAGGGAGTTGTATTATCTCATGGTCTAAGGAATACAATATTTGACATAAGAAAAGCTTCGCAAAGACGAACACGATGACACGATCTAATTGCTTCGCTTAGTTTGGGTCTGTCCATCATATCATTCTCCAATGTTATGATCTCATTATCAATTGACAACTCATGTCTATGGTTAGGAAACCTTAACCATCATTGATCAATGAGCTAGTCCATAGAGGCGTACTAGGGACACGGTGTTGTTCACAAACCACACAAGTATTAAAGTTTCCGCTTAATACAATTCTAGCATGGAATATAAACTTTATCATGAACAAGAATTATAATAATAACATCTTTATTATTGCCTCTAGGGCATAATTCCAACAGTCTCCCACTTGCACTAGAGTCAATAATCTAGTTTACATTTGGCAACAATCTCACACCCATGGCACTAAGGTGATGATCATGTTTTACACGTGGAAGAGGTTTAGTCAATGGATCTGCGACATTCAGATCTGTATGTACTTTGCTAATCTTCAGATCTCCATCTGCAATATAATCTCGGATTATATGAAACTTGCGATTGATATGCTTGGTCTTTGGATGATATCTTGGTTCCTTAGCGAGTGCTATGGCGCCAGTGTTGTCACACAATATCTCCAGTGGGTCCAATGCACTTGGAACCACGCCAAGCTCAGTGATGAAGTTTCTGATCCAAACTCCTTCACTTGACGCTTCTGCAGCAGCCATGTATTCCGCTTCCACTGTAGATCCCGCGATCACGCTTTGCTTGCAGCTTCTCCAGCTCACAGCTCCTCCATTCAAAATATAAACGTATCCTGTCTGAGATTTGGAATCATCCTTGTCGGTGTCCAAACTAGCGTCGACGTAACCTTTTACGACAAGCTGTTCATCACCCCCATAGACTAAGAACATTTCTTTAGTCCTATTTAGGTACTTTAGGATGTTCTTCACGGCTGTCCAGTGTTCCACTCCTGGATCACTTTGATATCTGCTCGTCAAACTAAGAGCATTGGACACATCCGGTCTAGTACACAGCATGACATACATGATGGAACCTATGGCCGAGGCATAAGGCACCTTGCTCATAGCTTCCCTATCATTTACCGTAGCTGGACACTGAGCCTTGCTCAATATCTTACCTGACAACATAGGCACTGAACCTTTGTTTGCCTTATCCATTCTGAACCTTTTCAGAACTTTGTCTAGGTATGTACTCTGGCTTAAAGCTATCAGGCGTCTTTGTCTATCTATATAGATCTTGATGCCCAATATATAAGCAGCTTCACCTAGGTCTTTCATTGAAAAACACTTGTTCAAATAACTCTTCACATCGTTAAGCATGTTGATATCATTTCCGATAATCAATATGTCATCCACATATAGTACCAGAAATGTCACCGAGCTCCCACTCACTTTCTTGTAGATGCAAGCTTCGTAGCAATTTGGAACAAATCCAAAGCTCTTGATCACTTGATCAAAATGAAGGTTCTAACTCCGAGATGCTTGCTTCAGTCCATAAATGGAACGCTGAAGTTTGCATACTTTATCAGCATCCTTAGGATCGACAAAACCTTCGGGTTACATCATATACAACTCTTCATCAATGTTGCCATTGAGGAAAGCAGTCTTGACATCCATCTGCCATATTTCATAATCATGAAACGTAGCAATTGCTAATAAAATCCGAATGGACTTAAACATTGCTACGGGAGAGAAAGTCTCATCGTAGTCAAGACCTTGAACTTGTCGAAAACCTTTCGCGACAAGCCGTGCTTTATAGACGGTAACATTACCATCCGCGTCCGTTTTCTTCTTGAAGATCCATTTGCACTCAACGGCCTTTCGGTCGCTAGGAGGGTCCACCAAAGTCCATACTTGGTTTTCGCTCATGGATCCCAATTCGGATTTCATGGCTTCTAGCCATTTCTCAGAGTCTGGGCTCATCATCGCTTCCTCATAGTTCGTAGGTTCACTGTCTTCTACCAACAAGACAGTCAAGACAGGGTTGCCGTACCACTCAGGAGGGGCACGCGACCTTGTCGACCTGCGACGTTCAGTAGCAGCATCGTCCGAAGCTTCATGATCCTTGTCATTAGCTTCCTCTATTGTTGGTGCAGGCGGCACTGGAACAATTTCAGGTGCTGCGCTACTCTCCAATTCAACAGAAGGTTCAATAACCTCGTCAAGCTCTACTTTCCTCCCACTCACTTATTTCGAGAGAAACTCCTTCTCAAGAAAGGAACCGTTCTTTGCGACAAACACTTTGCCTTCGGTTTTGTGATAGAAGGTATACCCAATAGTTTCCTTAGGGTATCCTATGAAGACGCATTTCTCCGCTTTGGGTTCGAGCTTGTTCGGCATCAACTTCTTGACGTAAGCTTCGCATCCCCAAACTTTAAGAAACGACAACTTAGGTTTAGCACCAAACCACAGTTCATACGGTGTCGTCTCAACGGATTTAGATGGAGCCCTATTCAGCGGTTTCTAATGCATAACCCCAAAATGATAACGGCAAATCAGTAAGAGACATCATTGATCGGACCATATCTAATAGGGTTCGATTCCGGCGTTCAGACACACCATTGCGCTGTGGTGTTCCGGGTGGCGTGAGTTGTCAAACGATTCCACTTGCTTTAAGATGCGTGAGAAAATCATAACTCAAATATTCACCTCCACGATCGGATCGTAGAAACTTAATCTTTCTGTTACGATGGTTCTCCACTTCATTCTGAAATTCTTTGAACTTTTCAAACGTTTCAGATTTATGTTTCATTAAATAGATATACCCATATCTACTTAAGTCATCGGTAAAAGTGAGAAAATAGCGATATCCACCGCGCGTCGAAACACTCATCGGTCCGCATACATCGGTATGTATGATTTCCAACAAGTCCGTTGCTCGCTCCATCATACCGGAGAACGGGGTTTTGATCATCTTGCCCATGAGGCATGGTTCGCATGTGTCAAATGATTCAAAATCAAGAGACTCCAAAAGTCCATCAGAATGGAGTTTCTTCATGCGCTTTACACCAATATGACCTAGACGACAGTGCCACAAATAAGTAGTATTATCACTATCTACTTTGCATCTCTTAGCCTCAGTGTTATGGATGTGTGTTTCATCCCTTTCGAGATTTAGAAGAAATAAACCATTCACAAGAGGTGCATGACCATAAAAGATGTTACTCATATAAATAGAACAACCATTATTCTCCGATTTAAATGAATAACCGTCTTGCAATAAACACGATCCAGAAATAATGTTCATGCTCAACGCAGGCACATAATAAAACTTATTAAGGTTTAAAACTAATCCCGAAGGTAAAACTAAGGAGAGCGTGCCGACGGCCATCACATCAACTCTTGATCCGTTGCCAACACGCATCGTCACCTCATCCCTCGCAAGCCGCCGTCTATTCCGTAGCTCCTGTTTCGAGTTACAAATATTAGCAACTGAATCGGTATCAAATACCCAGGCACTACAACGAGGGCTAGTAAGGAAAACATCAATAACATGTATATCAAATATACCTTTGATTGTGCCAGCCTTCTTGTCCGCTAAGTACTTCGGACAGTTGCGCTTCCAGTGACCCTTGTCCTTGCAATAGAAGCACTCAGTGTCCGGCTTAGGACCAGACTTGAGCTTCTTCTCAGCAGGAGCATTGCGCTTGCCGCCGCCCTTCTTGAAGGGCTTCTTTGCTCCCTTACCTTTCTTAAAGGAGGGTTCGTTGACCATCAACACATGATTATCCTTCTTGATGTCCACCTCCGCAGCCTTCTGCTTTGCGAAGAGCTCGGTGATCGTATCAGTGGAGCCAATCTGATTATGAGTCACTACAAAACTTTTGTAGCTGGGAGGGAGTGATTGCAGAACCCTGTCAATCTTGAGCTCCTCTGGAATCGTGCATTCCAGTTGCCCAAGGCGTTGAGTGTAGCCCGACATCTTTATGGCGTGCTCACTAACGGAACTCACTTCCTCCATCTTGCAGTTAAAGAACTTCTCAGAGATCTCATATCTCTCAGAACGGGCTTGAGTCTGAAACATGGTTTTCAGCTCCTCGAGAATCTCAAAGGGCCCGGGATAGGTTTCAAAACGATTTTGAAGTTCCGGTTCCATAGCAAACAACATGGTGCTCTTAATCACACCATAATCATCATTGCGCGACTGATAGACAGCTTTCTCATCAGCCGGCGCAGTTGCAGCAGGGGGGTCACCTAACGCTTTCCCAAGGACATAGTCCTTTTGTCCGCCAGACAGAATGATTCTTAGATTGCGGAACCAATTGGTGAAGTTAGACCCATTGTTTCTAAGTTTTTCCTTCTCAGCAAAAACGTTGAAGTTGAAGTTGGATTTGGCCATGTGATCTACAGTATTTGCAAGTACAATTTAGACTATGTTCATGATAAATAGTTCAACTTAATCAAATTACTAGATGAACTCCCACTAAATTCAACATCCCTCAAGTTGTTTAGTGAACACGATCCAAATTCACCACACCTAATCCGATCTTCACGAGAAGAGATGTGGTTTCAATGGTGGACAACGAAGTGTCGATCATATCATTCATATGACTCATGCTTAACCTTTCGGTTCTTGTGTTCCGAAGCCATGTCTGTACATGATAGGCTCGTCAAGTTAGACCCAAGTATTTCCGCGTGTGCAAAACTGGCTTGCACCCGTTGTATGTGAGCGTAGAGTCTATAGCACCCGATCATCATGTGATGCTTGGACACGACGAACTTTCGCAACGGTGCATACTTGGGGAGAACACAGTTTTTATCTTGATCTTTAAGTGAGGAATCATCTTATAATGCTACCGTCGCGATCTAAGCATAATAAGATACATAAAAGGATAAACATCACATGCATATAACTTTATGTGACATGGTATTAGCCAATCTTCGCGCAATGATCTCCATCTTGTGCGTTCCGGCATGATCTCCATCACTCCACCATGATTGCCTCCACCACGAATAACAACTACAACTATTGCTAACTACTTAGCGATAAAGTAAAGCTATTACATGGCGTATAAGAAGTTGACTCGCAGGTCATACACAATTATAAAGACAACCATATGGCTCCTGCCGGTTGTGTACTCATCGACATGCAAGTCATGAAACATTACAAAACATGATCATCACATACAATATACACATCATATCTTGGGCCATACCATATCACAGAAAACACTCCCTGCAAAAACAAGTTAGACGCCTCTACTTTGTTGTTGCATGTTTTACGTGGCTTATGGGAGTAGATGCTAAGAACGATTCTTACCTACGGTAAGCCACAACGGTGATATTATGGTTGCCAAACTCCGGTGTTAATCCCATGACAACTATAGTGAGAGAAACTGACATCCACCAGCCGCATATGTGGAACAAGCCACACGTCAAGTACGGAGCCGGTCTCGCGAACGACGTCGCGTAAGGTTGGCCTGGACTGCTTCAATCTCACTATCCCGTGTCATAAGAAGAACACAAACAAGAGGCTTGCAACAGAAAACATCAACGCCCGCAACAACCATGTTGCGTTCTACTCGTGAAACACATCTACGCATAGATCTAGCTCTGATACCACTTAAGGGATTCGCGGCATAGTAAATCAAAATTTTCTACGGATGCGAACAGAGGGAAAGCCATGATCTAATCTAGGAGATGCAATCAACGAGAGAGATTGGATTAGATCTTCATACCCTTGAAGATTCGCACAGCGGAACGTTCGTCGGAACGTGGGTGATGTAGTCGTACTCGCTTCTCCTCGCGATCCGATCCGATCTAGCACCACAAGTGGCGGTGCCTCCGTGAGATGCACATGTGCAGCACCTCGACGTCTCCTCCTTCCTCGGACCAGCAAGTATGGTGGAGAGATAGATTGGATCTACAACACGACGGCGTGGTGTATATGGTGGAGAATTTCTGCAGCAGGGCTTCGCCTACAAACAGTCGGGAGGGAGAGAGGAAGGCAGCAAGGCAACTAGGGTTGGAGGCAAGGTGTAGGGGGGAGGGGGCGCCCCAGCCCTCTTTATATAGAGGGGGGGCGGCCAGCCCTTGCCCCTCCTCCAATCCTTGGGCCGGCGGCCAAGGGAGGGAGGAGTGGGGGGTGAGGAATCTCCCCCTTCTAGAAACCCTATCTCTAGTTTAAACGAATTTAAACTCTCTAGGATCGGATGGGCCCTATGGGGCCTTGTGCCCCTGGCCCAATGCGGCCAGGACACTCCCTCATAGGCCCATGCCCCCTCCCGGAAGGTGGGGCCACGTTGGTCCCCTTCCGGAAGGTTCTAGAATCTTCCGGTACAATACCGATTAACCCGGAACAATTCCGAACTCCAAAAACTGCACTGCCTTATATGAATCTTATTCTCCGGACCACTCCGGAACCTCTCGTGATGTCCCGGATCCCATCCGAGACTCCGAACAAAAATTCATAAACCAATTATCCAATCTATCCTAGCGTCGAGATACGTTAAGTGTGTGACCCTGCGGGTTCGAGAATATGCAGACATGATCTTCTATCAATAATCAACAGCGGGGTCTGGGCACCCATATTGACTCCCACACATTCATCGATGATCATATCGGATGAACCACGATGTCAGGATTCAAACAATCCCATATATATATTCCCTTCGTCTCGCGATATTTTACTTGCCCGAGATTCGATCGTCGGTACCATCATACCTAGTTCAATCTCGTTCACAGCAAGTACTTTACTCGTTCCGTAATCCGATATCACTTTGTGATTAACTCCTTAACCACATGCTTGCAAGTGGTGTTGATATTGATTACCGAGTGGGCCCGAAGTATATCTCTCTGACTTGGGAGGGACAAATTCCATCTCGATACATACAACCCAACAGATACTTTCAGATCACCTGAGAGACACCTTTATGATCACCCTCTCATAGGATGACGTTTTGATGACCTCAAAGCTTTCTTCCGATACCAGGGAGTTGTATTATCTCATGGTCTAAGGAATACAATATTTGACATAAGAAAAGCTTCGCAAAGACGAACACGATGACACGATCTAATTGCTTCGCTTAGTTTGGGTCTGTCCATCATATCATTCTCCAATGTTATGATCTCATTATCAATTGACAACTCATGTCTATGGTTAGGAAACCTTAACCATCATTGATCAATGAGCTAGTCCATAGAGGCGTACTAGGGACACGGTGTTGTTCACAAACCACACAAGTATTAAAGTTTCCGCTTATTACAATTCTAGCATGGAATATAAACATTATCATGAACAAGAATTATAATAATAACATCTTTATTATTGCCTCTAGGGCATAATTCCAACAGTCTCCCACTTGCACTAGAGTCAATAATCTAGTTTACATTTGGCAACAATCTCACACCCATGGCACTAAGGTGCTGATCATGTTTTACACGTGGAAGAGGTTTAGTCAATGGATCTGCGACATTCAGATCTGTATGTACTTTGCTAATCTTCAGATCTCCATCTGCAATATAATCTCGGATTATATGAAACTTGCGGTTGATATGCTTGGTCTTTGGATGATATCTTGGTCGAGGAACTTCGCCTGAAACTGGCGGAGACAGTCCGCAAGGAACAAGCCCAGCGCGAGAAATTTCGCCTCGAGCAGGTGATAGCGCAGGAGCTGTCGCGCTACCACCAACTCCGAATTAGGTCGCGCCTGAATCCTACCGCTCAGGGGCGCGCCCTGAATTTCGACGACGAAAACGACCTGGCCCGCATGGCCGAGCGCGCGATCAGCGAGAACGCGCCGCCAGGAGGAAGCGTCCGACCCCCACCAGGGGCGACGGCCAACGGCGCCCCACCACCACCCAATCGCGCACCCCCCAGGGACCAGCCAAGGATTGTGGTCTCCTCACGAGAGCGAGACGCGAACGGCCTCCCGCTGTTCTCCATCCCAATGGACAATGTCGTCGCGGGCCGAGCAGCAGTCGACAACATCCAAGTCACCAGGGAAGGCGCCCTGCAGATCCAGTACACCAAGGCTTTGCTTGCCAAAGCAGTCGAGCAATAAAACGCGGGCATCGAATCACAAGGTCGGATGTACTCGCGTTCATCAGGCAGCAGGGCGGCCTCGAGCGGTCGCCCCATGGCGGCGAATACTCTCAACTGCCTGCCACCCGAACCCCTGCAGCTCCAACACCGACCCGCGAACACGGCACTCTCCACCAACGACCCGTGGCCGGCGAACAACTTCGTCGCCGCCAACGGACAGCCCGTCGACGCACGCACCCACATCATCAACAACCAGAGCTGGCGCGCACGCCAGCCTGAAGACTTGAGGCATACCCTCACCAACCGCCGCGACGACGAACCAAGGGGATCGCTGAGCCGAGTCGGACCCCAGTGCTTCAGACCGATGATCCGAGGCGAAAGATACCCGGCGAACTTCAAAGCGCCGAAGGAGATCGAGAAGTACGACCCATCGTACGATTCGTCCGTGTGGCTGGACACCTACCTCATGGCGATGGGGATCATCGGCCACACTGATCTACTCACCGTCCGCTACCTCCCCCTGATGATGGAGGGAGCGTGCAGGCAGTGGATTAACACCCTCCCCACGGATAGCATCGACTCCTGGGAGGAAATGCACGACGCCTTCGGCAGGCACTTCGAGGGCTCATATAACCGCGCCACCACCATCGAGGACCTGGAGCGATGCATCCAGGGACCCCGCGAGTTGACCCGCAGCTGGGTCCAACGGTGGCAAGATATGTGGTATAACGCGGCCGGAATCCACCCGGACACCGCGATCCACTATTTCAAGACCTCGTGCCGCTACGAGCCCCTGGTCGCCAAGCTCAAGCGAGTAAACAGAACACTCGACAACATACCGAACCTCCTAGAGATTGCAAAGAAGTACGCGGAGGAGGATCCAAACCAAGAAACCGACGACGAGTCGGGAGGATATCGCCGCACGAGCGGCCACGACAACGGGAGGCGACCCGAGTTACGCTACAGCAACACTCGCCTCACCGGCAAATGCCTCACTGACGGGCGAGTCGACTTTGTCGCCAACGCCGGATACGCGCAGCGCAAGCCCAAGAGCTTCCGCCGCGACGGAGGACAGCGCCGCGACGGTGGCAACTACAAGGCAAAGCCGAGTTCGATCCCGCGGCTCTTCTCAACCAACCCTGTGTGTTTCACAGCAGGGAAGGAAAGCCCGCCACACACACGACCGCCGACTGCCACTCTCTCAAGGAGATCGAGAAGGCACGGCGCGCGCGGGAAGACCCCGACAACAACCCGCCAAACGACGGAAAATTCGGCAGCGTCGCCGGCTCGCTCCACACCTTCGCAGACTTCAACACGAAGCGCGAGGAGAAGGTCATTGCCCGCGCCGTCGCCGTCAACGCGGTGGCCCAGATAGACATCCCCCAGTTCCTCAACTAGTCTGAGCAACCAATCATCTGGAGCCGCGAGGACCACTCGCCACAGATCGAGTATGCGGGCCGAGTCGCCCTAGTGGTCAAGCCCAAGGTGGGAGACTACTGGCTCCCCAAAACGCTGATGGACGGCGGTAGCTCCATCAACATCCTGTACCTGGACACGTTCAGGCGACTGTGGCTCCCGCAGTCGATGATCAAGATGACCTACACCATCTTCCACGGCATCGTCCCCGGTCGGAAGGTGTACCCGATAGGCAAGGTGACGCTATCAGTCACCTTCGGCACACCAGCAAACTTCCGTACCGAGCGGATCGTCTTCGAGCTGGTGCCCTTCGACAGCCCCTACCACTGCGTCCTGGGGCGCCAGGCGTTCGCCAAATTCATGGCAGCACCCCACTACGCGTACAACGCGATGAAGCTACCTGGGCCGTGCGGCATCATCACTATCCATGGTGACCCCGACATGTCTGCAGAATGCGAGGCCAAAGGGGTCGAACTCGCTGACGCCGTCATCGCGGCAGAGTCCAACCACGCTGAGGAGCTTGCCAAGTACGCAAGCGGGGTCAACAGAGACGACCCCACTATACTCAAGAAACCCAATTCGGAGGGTGGCAACTCCACCGCCTTCGAGGCAACGATGCACACCCGCACCGTCGAGCTGGTCCTAGGCGACTCCAGCCAGACGGTGACGATCGGGACATGCATGAGCCCATCATAGGAAGGCGTGCTCATCGAGTTCCTCCGTGGGAACAGGGATATCTTCGCATGACATGCCTGGTGTCCCGAGGGAACTCGCTGAGCACAAACTCAACACCGACCCCAAAGTGCGACTTGCCAAGCAGTCGCTGTGGCCCTTCAATGAAGAGCGCCGCCGAGCCATCGCCGAGGAGGTGCAGCGTCTATTCGCTGCAGGCTTCATCCGGCCAATTAAGTACTCCAAGTGGCTAGCAAACCCAGTCCTGGTCGAGAAGAAAAATGGGACCTGGAGAATGTGTATCGATTACACAAACTTAAACATTGCCTGCCCGAAGGAACAATTCGTCCTCCCGCGGATCGACCAAATCATCGATTCCACTATGGGCTCGGAGGCGCTATGCTTCCTCGACGCCTACTCTGGGTACAACCAGATCAAAATGGCCATCGAGGACGAAGAGAAGACGGCGTTCATCACGCCATTCAGAGCCTTCTGCTACACTGCCATGACCTTCGGCTTCAAAAACGCCAGAGCGACCTACCAGCGGTGCATGCAGGAGTACCTCACGAGCCAGATTGGCCGCAACATCCACGTCTACATCGACGACGTGGTGGTAAAATCCGCTCGCCAGGGCGATCTACTCAGCTGACCTGGCGTAAACATTTGCCAACCTGCAGAAGTACAAGATAAAGCTAAACCCAGGAAAGTGCACCTTCGGTGTGCCAACCGGACAGCTACTGGGATACGTCGTCTCCAAGCGCGGAATCGAGGCGAACCACGCCAAGATCAAAACGATCGCTCGACTCGGCAGACCCGAGTGCCTGCGCGACGTCCAGAAGCTGGCCGGGCGAGTCGCGGCTCTCAGTCGCTTCATCCCCCGGTTAGGCGAAAAGGCGATGCCCCTCTACCGCCTAATGCGCAAGAACCCCACCTTCCAGTGGGACAAGGAGGCAGACGACGCACTCCACGCCCTCAAGGAGGTGCTACTCGCAGCACCGCTACTCGCCACCCCCGTCGACAAGGAACCCATGCTGGTCTATGTCGCGGCTTCTGAACGCGTCGTCAGCGCCCTCATGGTCGTCGAATGGCCAGAGGAAGGAAATGAGCGCCCGGTGTAGCGACCCATGTACTACATCAGCGAAGTCCTCACCGAGTCGCGTTAGTGCTACCCGCAATACCAGAAATTGGTATACGCGGTCTTCAGAGCATAGCGGCGACTGCCGCACTACTTCCAGGAGCACCCAATAACGGTCGTCTCCTCAGCACCGTTGCAGGCGACCGGGCGAGTCGCCAAGTGGGCCGTCGAGATCGGCGTCCACAACATCAAGTACGAGCTGCGCAAGGCGATCAAATCGCAAGCTCTCGCAGACTTCCTCGCCGATTGGGAGGAGGCCCAGCAGCCAGAGAAGCTGCCATACCTCCACTACTGGAGCCTACACTTCGAAGGCTCCAAGAACACGGACGGCGCAGGAGCGGGGATCGTGCTAACATCTCCGAAGGGCGACAAGCTCCACTACGTCCTCTACCTCGACTTCACCCCCTGCACCAACAACATGGCCAAGTACGAGGCGCTACTCCATGGAATGCGAGCAGCCAAGGAGATTAACGTCAATCGCTTGCGCTGCTACGGAGACTCCGACCTCGTCGTCGGGCAAGTCGCCGGCACCTATGACGCCGTCTCCCCCACCATGGCGGCATATCGCCAAACAATGGACCAGCTTGGTGGACACTTCGCAGGCTACTCCGTCGAGTGGATCGACAGGCGAAAAAACGAGGAGGCCAACACACTCTCTCGCATCAGCTCGGCTCGACTCGCACCACCCGCCGGCGTCTTCCTCGACACCATCACCAAACCTTCAGTCTCTCCCCCAAGGGAGATTGACATCGAAATCCCGCTGCAACCAGAAGCAGCCCTAGTCGCACTAATCGCCGAGCCAAGCGACTGGGCCGCGCCATACGTCGCCTACCTGGAAAGAGGCACCCTACCCGCGGATGAAATGGAGGCCCGGATGGTAGCACGTTGTTGCAAATCCTTCGTTATCATCAACGGCGAGCTCCATAAGCGCAGCGTGACCAGCGTGTTCTAACGCTGCGTTCAACCCGTCGAAGGACACAAAATCCTCCAAGACATCCATTCCGACGACTGCGGCCACCACGCCGGCGCCCGCTCTATGGTCGCCAAGGCTATGCGACACGGCTTCTACTGGCTCACCGCACACGTAGACACTGTCGATATTGTCCAGCGGTGCGTCGGATGCCAGAAATATGCCAACCAGACTCACGTGCCGAGCTTGGCGCTCAAGACAATCCCCATCACCTGGTCGTTCGTCGTATGGGGCATGGACATGGTAGGCCCCTTCAAGAAGGCCCCCTCCGGCTTCACCCACCTCCTAGTCGCAGTCGACAAATTCACAAAATGGGTGGAGGCCAAGCCAGTCCGCAAGTGCGATAGGAAGATCGCCACCAAGTTCCTACGCGAGCTCATGTATCTCTACGGGTTCCCAAACAGCTTCGTCACAGACAACGGCACCAACTTCGCCAAAGGAGCCATGGTCGAGTTCTGCGAGGAACACCACATCCGGCTCGACCTTGCCTCAGTCGCTCACCCAGAGTCCAATGTCCAGGCGAAACGTGTGTTGGAGATATGCCCTAGAGGCAATAATAAATGTAGTTATTATTATATCTTTGTGTTTATGATAAATGTTTACATTCATGCTATAATAGTATTAACAAGGGAAACATTAATACTTGTGTGATTTATAAACTAAAATAGAGTCCCTAGTAAAGCCTCTTTATAATACTAGCTTGTTGGTTAATAAATGATTGTGGTTTCCCTATCATGAACATTGAGATGTTATTAACAACAAGATCATATCGTTAGGAGAATGATATGGTGGACATACTCCTATAGATAAGCGTAGCATAAAGATCAAGTAATTTTAATAGTTCAATTGCTATATGCTTTCTGATACATAGTAACCTAATTCCTTCGACCATGAGATCATGCATATCACCTTTACCGGATGGATGCTTTGATGACATCAAACACCACACTGTAACTGGGTGGCTATAAAGGTGGCATTGAGTGTTCGGAAAGTATTGGTTGAAACACATGGATCAAGAGTGGGATTTGTCCATCCATATGACGGATAGATATACTCTGGGCCCTCTCGGTGAAATGCCATCCAATTAGCTTACAAGCATGTGACTGGCTCACAAGGGATCACATATCACGGTAACGAGAAAAGAGTACTTATCAGTAACGAGGTTGAACTAGGTATGCAGAGATACCGACGATCATAACCTCGGATAAGTAAACTATCGTGAGACAAAGGGAAATTGGTATCGTATGTAAGTGGTTCATTCGATCGCAAAGTAATCGTAGAAATATGTGGGAGCCATATGAATTTACAGATTCCTCTATTAGTTATTGTTCGGAGAAGTGTCTCGATCATGTCCGCATAATTCACGAACCGTAGGGAGACACACTTAAGGATTTGACGTTGTTTGAGTAGTTATGGAATAATGAGAAAGAGACCGAATGTTGTTAGGAGTCTCGGATGGAATCCGGGATATCACGAGGAGATCCGGAATGGTCCGGAGAATAAGATTCATATAAGGAAAGTCCTGTTTCGGGGTTGGAGAATGGTTCCGGTGTTTTCATTGGGAATGTTCTAGAAGGTTCCGGAATGTCCAGCACTCCGAAGGGGAAGGGTACATTGTAGCATCCCAGTTGTCTAACACCTGTAATGCTACTTGTTCTAGTAATAAAAGGGCCACTTCCAACATATAATTATTGCATCATCATCATATCATGCTCATGTCATCATGTCACCTTGCATTTGGGCATCATATAAAAACCCCTTCTTGTTTGGTTCTTATCTCATGTGCATTATTAATTGTAGTTGCCTCTTGATATTGTATTTGGTTCTTGATATATTGTTAAATGCCCAAGTTGAGTTGGGGGCATATCTCTTATTAACTCCACCACCTTTTCTTTCACCACCTTATAATTCCACCATCCAATTAATATGAGCTTGGCATTTTATTTGAGTTTACTTCTAGCTCATGTGGGTTGGGATGGATCCTTCTTCTTTTCCACATGTTCTCATCTTGGCATCATTTTGTTTTCACATTATTGATGCATGAGAGCCACATGGCCACCTTTGCATGCCTTGTGAGTGGGACCCTTTTTCCCTAGCTTCCATATGGGTGTTGTTGGGGTTATCATCATGTGGGAATATTTTTGTGGGCTTAATTAAATACCTAGTGGCATATACACACTAGCAAGTCCCAAATATATTCCAATGTGATCATCTCCTCATACCCCACTTGGAATTCTTTCTAATTTCTTTTGCTTGGGCCTTTTTCCACACTTGGGAATGCATAAGAAAGTGCCATGTAATTAATCTTGTTTTCACAAAGATAAATATGGTACCAATTAACTATGCATGGCCCATGCAGGAGCCCCTTAGCTTGACATTTGTTTTTATTTGGATTTTACATGGAACATCTCTCTACCCCTTGGGTTTGGTCTTGTTTGAACATGCCTAAACCCCATCACCCTAGCCATCCTTGCCATCATCACCTTCCTCCCTTGCTCTAGTCTTGGTTCTTGTTGTGGGTTGTTTGGTGCAAGATTGGATCTTGTCGGAAGAGCATCTAGCATCAAACCTTCCCCCTCTCAAAATCTAAACCCCCCCTAAGCTAACCATGCCCCATCCTAGCTACACTCTAAAACCCACCTAATCTAAACCAAACCCTAAGTTGCTTCTCTCTTTCTCTCCCCTCTAGCTAACCTAGCTGGCCACATGATCACCATGTTCCACTATCTACCCCACCCTCACAATCAAGGGCACCCCCTCACCTAACCCTAGCCCGAGCCGGCCCCCTCCCCCTCTTTTCTCTCCCTGCCCTAGGGCCCCTCCTACCTGCCTGGGCCACGAGCTTTCCCCCAGGTCCACCTGGCAGCCTCCCTAGCTCTACCAGCCCTGCCCCTGCCCTGCCCTGGCCGAACTGAGCACGTGAGGAGGTGGAGGAAAGGTGGCCGAGGCCACCTTTATCCCCAGCTGCTCCCACACGGCAACCACGGCATCCTCTCCCCCTCTGGCCTTATCTACCCCCCCCTCTCTCAACCTCCCCTGCTACCCAGATCCATCCCAGGGGCCTCGCCTCCCCTCTTCCCTCACCCTCGCCACCGTCTACCCCTGAGCGCCGACCACCGCCAGTCTACCTCCTGCCCATCAACCTAGCCGGTGGCGTGGCAGCTGCGGGTGTCGAGGAGGTCGCGAGGGACCTCTACGTCGCCCCGTACCCAGCGAGGAGAAGGATAAGCCCCCCAGTAGCCTTGCACGTCGGCGCCGCCCCGACAAACCCTAGCTGTGCCCGGCGTCAGCTCCGCCGTCGATCGCCTGCGCCTCGAGCCGAACCACCGCCACCGACAGCCTCGCGGTGAGCCCCTCTTCCTCCCTGACACGGTCCGCCTCGCCGCGCCGCCCTAGATCCGCCGGCCCTTCCGTCGAGCACCCTCGGTGCACAGACGAGCGTGACGTCTGTTCGCTCCAGCGTCGCGCGGCGACCTAACTAGACCCAGTCCGCCTCTCTGTCATCAATCGCACACGCACCGCAGTGGCAACCGCCGTCGCCAGCACGCCAGAGGGCGCGGGTTCGATCCCCACCCCGCCTCTCTGTCGCTCGCGGCGATTAGGAAGAAAAACAGTACTGCTGTCCGCTTTGCACAACCCCCCCCCCAAACATTTTTGTCAAACCGCGGTCCTTGGAGCCCACTGTCAGTCCCGGGGTGCGTTTTATAAAAAGGGTCCTCTTGTTTTGTTTATTTAACCCGCGGTCCACCTTCCTCCCAACCACTGGCATGTGGGTCCGGGTGAGCGCCGGTCCCCCTGTCAGCGTCTGGGGCTAGCTGAGCCTGGGTACAAAGTTTGGCTGATTGTCTGTTTAAATTCAAAAACTAAATCCACTTATTTAAATTCAAATTCAATTTCTGTTTTAATATAACTTTTGGAAAACAAACTCAAATAATACATATGGTATATGTTTCTGGACCAGAAAAATGAGAGGATTTCAAATATGCTATTCAAATTGCCTTTTGCACATTTAAAATTCCAAGTTAAGTTAAATTACCACAAATGCCACTAGAATTTAAATAATTAATAATTTTCGATTTATAAATCCAAATTTAGCAAATGATATGTCTAAAATGATCAGCTCGACGAGACCTTTCTGTTTATGCTATCCATGACTTCAATTGCAGCATGCATCATATAAAAATATAGTGTACAGCAACTATTATGGCAACGAATGTGATCCAAAACCCCATTAAAAATGCTATTTCTTGTCTTCCACACCTCACCCTTGCCATGCTACTTTAATGCCATGCAAATTGTGCATCATTCATCATGGCATGATTGTTTGCTTGACGCATCTTATTCATATGCTTGTGCTCTATATTCATGTTGGCCTTGTTTGTTTGGTTTTTCTCGGATAGACACTGAGCAGGGGATATATCAAGAGAACCAGGAGCACTACCTAGATCCGTCCCTCGCTTCAACTGAGTTGCCAGGCAAGCACTACCACATGCTTGCATACATACAGTACCTATTGCCTCTATCTTATTCTTGCATCATTGAGTCGCGATTGCATTAAATTGAATTCCAAGTATTGCATAGCCTTTACTTTAAACCCCACCAAGCTTGTCCCTCCATCCCATGAGCCACTACTACAGGAGTTGTTTGAGCCATGCGAGTCGTAGAACAGCATGTGTAGGGTATGTGAGAGTCTGATGGATAACGAGGTACCTAAACAACTTAACCTGAGTAGTAATGGGATAACTAATGAAAGTGGCACCGGTGAGCAACATCTGCTATTTGGTTTTTCCTGCTCACTTGTGTCCCGTAAGACCCCGAGTACTTGATTCCTGTTCCAAGATTTATCGCGTTATCCACATCCGGGAGGTATATGGGACCCCCCTGAGCCAGAGCTTGATTCCGTCTTATTTCTTGGGGCCACAAACTAGTTTGAGGTTTTATTTACTATCCTGTACTTATGCCATGTTTACTGCTTTAATTAAATTGTGCGACAGATAGCACCTGTACTGTTTAGGATCGGGACACGTTTTCACGGTGTCGACAAGCCCAGTTTTGGGTTCCCAGTCGCTCACAGCCGTCCACCCAAACCTTGAGGCCGTCTCGAAGTCAGCTAACTTCGTTGCGGAACTACTTTAAGGGGTGGCCCCCTGAAATAATTCTGAATCTTGTGATTGCTTTGTCGTGAAGGCCTCGTTGGGTTTTGATTTGGTTTTTCCGAGGTTGATCGAGTGTGTGTTGCTATTTGTGCACCCCTGCAGGGTAAAACTTTCTGAAAGCCGTGTCCGCGGTTATGGACGACTTGGAGCACAGTTTCTCGACCATAGACAAGCATAACTAAAGTACCGCCTTTAATTTGACTAAGTAATTGACTAGTAAATAGTGCAACACTCATGGAATGGTTAATAAAATTGCCAACGGATGGGGGTTGTTCGTCCGCTTCCTCGTTGGTAAGCGGGGAGGAGGATGGATCTGTGGAAATTACTGTTATAACTGTTGTCTTAATTCACGGACATCCGTCTATCCTTGGTTAGGCGGATGGTTAGCGTTTATCTATAGAACTGTTAGGGTTTATCTTTCGCTGCAATTGCGTCACCCCAGGTTGTGTCCCCTTTAGAGGCATTAAGACTTGCTGAGTACCCTTAGGGTCTCACACGATAAATTATTGGTTCAGATGAACAGGTACCCTCGCAGGACGGATACTGGGTGGAAGAGGCTGATGATGTGGGCAACGACCGTTCGGTGTAGAGATTCCAGGAACGGGGATCCGTGAGATCTGTGGGCGGGATGTGCTTATTTCTATGGCATCTTATGCCGATTTGCTTCTTATCCGTACTCGGACTTTGTTTGCCGCTTCCGCCTGATACTCTGATGTGTGTTGTATGAGGAATTATCCTAAAATATTATATCTATCTAGGTCATTTGAATCTTGCGTATGGCGTTGCTATATTTCCTTTCTTTTTAGATGGAATGGCTCTGATGTACTCTTGTATGGCGGCTTGCATACATACCCACTTGTGTATGTAGTTGATCCCTTCGCCTGCCGATTACGCCGCCCGTACAGGTCCCGATGGATTAGAAGTGGTTGGGACGGCCGAAAGGTCTACCCGTGAGTGGCTTTTAGGGCCCCACCGTACTATTTCAACCACTACCGTCCATCCAGGCTTGTATCTAGGAGCGTAATTCACCGAGGTAGTTACATACATGAATGTGTCATACCAAGTTGGAATGATTGCATCATGTACTAGGTGTCATCGCTGAACAAAATAAAGGGTTTAATCAAATCCTAGTTTGAAAAGTCAAACAACTATTTTGGGAAGTGGAGGGGAAGGTGGAAACCGAGTTGGGGAGGAGTTCCTCCCCTCCACCGCCGGCCCCCTTGGGAAACCGAGTTGGGGAGGGACTCCCCTCCCCTGGCGCGCCCCCTCCACCTATATAAGGAGGGGCAGGGCTGCCCCTCCTAGCACCCAACACCTCCACCCGCAAACCCTAGCCCTAAGCCGCCGGACCTCCTGCAGCCGCCGCCGCCCTAGGGCAAGCCGCCGCCACCTAGCTAACCCTAGCCGTCGGCCACGCCTCCTCCTTGGTGTGTCTAAACCCTAGATCGCCTAGGAGCTCTCTCATAGTCCACCATACTCGCTCCGGCTTAAGGCGAAGCCCTGCGAGATCTCCCCTCTATTTCCGGTACCACGCCGTTGTGCTACCGGAATCGCGAGGAGAGTGCTACAACCTCCGCTGCCCGCTGGAACAAGGGAGAGGAAGGTCTTCGTCGAGTACTGAACGTGTGACCGACTGCGGGAGCGCTGCTGGAACGCAGCGCCGGAAGGATCGTCTACGCGATCTTGAGATCGGGAAGAGTACGACTACATCACCCACGAGAATCCGCTCTCGTTAAACACTTTGGAATCTTCGAGGGTGAGTTATTCCATCGACTCATTGCTACAATCTAGTAGATATATCTTGGCTTGTTTGTTTGTATGCGGTAGAAATTTTTTGTTTTCCATGCTACGAAACCCTACAGTGGTATCAGAGCCGTGTCTATATGTAGATTTTTTGCACGAGTAGAACACAATGGTCATTGTGGGCGTTGATGCTTTTATTATCGATTGCTTCTTGTGTACTTTGCATCTTGCGGGATGTTGGGATGAAGCGGCCCGGACTAAACTTACATGACATCGTTCATGAGACTTGCTCCACGCTTGACATGCAACTTGTATTGCATAAGTGGCTTTGCGGGTGCCTATTTCTCCCAGCATAGTTAAGATTCAATTTACAACGGGTGATTGACAATACTAGTATCAATGTTGTGGTTCTTGTTCGTAAGTTAGAAGGACACTTATTGAAAGCCCCAAACCACGTAAAACATGCAAAGAAAGTAGAGGCGTCTAACTTTGTTTTGCAGGGGTGTGTTGTGATGTGATATGGCCATGATTGTGATTATATTTGATGTATGCAATTTTCCTTATTGTAAGTTGGCAACCGACAGGAGCCATATGGTTGTCTTTAATTTTGTTAAGACTCGCGTGTCTATTCAAAGTAGTTGTAATAGTTGAAGCCAGTGGACGACAACCATGGAGAAGCGTCATTGACCTTAATGCAATGCCGTTAATGATGGATATCATGTTCGTGCTTGAAGATGGAGATCAGAATCACAAAGAAGAAAGGCCATATCATATCACATATTATGAATTGCATGTGATGTTAATCCTTTATGCATCTTGTATTGCTTAGTTAACGACGGTAGCATTATAAGATGATCCCTCATGCACATGAATTTCAAGTCATAAAGTGTTCACCCTTAGTTAGCACCGTTGCTAAAGCTTGTTGTTTCGAAGCACCACGCGATGATCGGGTGTGTTAGATTCCGCAAGTATATACAACGTGAGCAAGCCAGATTTGCTCATGCGGAAGCTAAGGTTTGATCTTGACGAGCCTAGCATGTACAGACATGGTCTCGGAACACGGATCACCAAAAGGTAAAGCATGAATCATATAGAAGATATGATGAACATGTCGATTGTTCGCCATTGAAACTATATCAACTCTCGTGATGATCGGTGTTGATGTGGTGGATTTGGTTCGTATGATCACTAAAACAATGTGAGGGATATTGTTTTGAGTGGGAGTTCACCTAGATTAATTTAACTATTAATTAGAACTCAATTTGTCATAAACTTAGTCTAAACTACTGCAAATATGTTGTAGATCAATGGCGGCCCCTACCATCAATTTTAATGCGTTCCTAGAGAAAGAAAAGTTGAAAAACAATGGAAGCAACTTCGCGGATTGGTTCCGCAATTTGAGGATTGTCCTCACAGCTGGTAGTTTGACCTATGTGCTGGATGCACTGCTGGGTGACCCACCTGCAGCTACTGCTACCGATGAAGTAAAGAATGTTTACCTCGCTCGGAAGACTCAGTACTCCACAGTTCAGTGTGCTATCTTGTATGGTTTAGAATCGGAGCTTCAGAAAAGGTTTGAGAATTCAGACCCACGTGATATTGTCTGTGATCTCAAATTGATCTTTGAGACTCACGCGGCAATTGAGAGCTATGAGGCTTCTGAAAAGTTCTTTAACTGCAAGATGGAAGAGGGCAGCTCCGTCAGTGAGCATGTGCTTAAGATGTCTGGGCACGCAAACAAACTTCAAAGCTTGGGTATAGTGATTCCTAATGCTTTGGGGATTTACCGTGTCCTCCAATCACTACCACCAAGTTACAAGAACTTTGTGATGAACTACAATATGCAAAACATGAACAAACAGTTGCCAGAACTCTTTGCCATGTTGAAATCTGCAGAAGTGGAGATCAAGAAAGAGCACCAAGTGTTGATGGTCAATAATACCACCAAATTCAAGAAAGGCAAGTCTAAGCAAAAGGGACACTTCAAGAAGGGTGGTAAGAAAGTTACCGCGCCGACGAAGAAGACCAAGGCTGGACCTAAGCCTGATACTGAGTGCTTTTACTGCAAGGGAGAAGGTCACTAGAAGTGGAATTACCCAAAGTACTTGGCGGATTTGAAGAACGGCAACATCAAGAACAAAGGTATATTCGATATACATGTTATTGATGTGTATCTCACTAGTACTCGTAGTAGTGCCTGGGTATTTGATACTGGTTCGGTTGCTCATATTTCTAACTCGAAACAGGTGCTGCAGAATAAACGGAAGCTAGCGAAGAATGAGGTGACGATGCGCGTGGGAAACGGATCAAAGGTTGATGTGATCGCGGTAGGCACGCTACCCCTTCATCTACCATCGGGATTAGTTTTATACTTAAATAATTGTTATTTGGTGCCTGCGTTAAGCATGAAAATTATATCGGGATCTTGTTTATTGCGAGACGGTTACTTGTTTAAGTCCGAGAATAATGGTTGTTCGATTTATATGAGTAATATGTTTTATGCACATGCACCTTTGATAGATGGTCTATTCTTATTGAATCTCGATAGTGGAAATACACATATTAATAACATTGAGGCTAAACGTTTGAAATCGAGCGATAACTCGACCTATATGTGGCACTGTCGTCTTGGTCACATTGGAGTGAAGCATATGAAGAAACTCCATTCCGATGGACTTCTTGAATCACTTGATTTTGAATCACTTGAAAGATGCGAAGCATGTCTGATGGGTAAAATGACTAAGACTCCATTTTTTGGTATGATGGAGCGAGCTACGGACTTATTGGAAATCATACATACCGATGTGTGTGGTCCAATGAGTGTAGCATTGTGCGGTGGTTATCGTTATGTTCTTACCTTCACGGATGACTTGAGTAGACATGGGTATATCTATTTCATGAAACATAAGTCCGAAACTTTCGAGAAGTTTAAGGAATTTCAAAGTGAGGTAGAGAATCAACGTAACAAGAAGATTAAATTTCTACGTTCTGATCGTGGAGGTGAATATCTAAGTTACGAGTTTGGCGAGCATTTGAAGAAATGCGGAATACTTTCACATTTGACACCGCCGGGAACACCACAGCGTAATGGTGTGTCCGAACGTCGTAATCGAACTCTCTTAGATATGGTTCATTCTATGATGTCACTTACAGATTTACCGCTATCATTTTGGGGTTATGCATTAGAAACAGCCGCATTCACTTTAAATGGGGCACCATCTAAATCCGTTGAAACGACACCATATGAATTATGGTTTGGGAAGAAACCTAAATTGTCGTTCCTTAAAGTTTGGGGTTGCGAAGCCTATGTAAAGAAGTTACAGCCGGACAAGCTTGAACCCAAAGCGGAAAAATGCGTCTTCATAGGATACCCGAAGGAAACTATTGGGTATACCTTCTATCATAGATCCGAGGGCAAAATCTTCGTTGCCAAGAATGGATCCTTTCTAGAGAAGGAATTTCTCTCGAAAGAAGTGACTGGAAGGAAAGTAGAACTCGACGAGGTTGTCGAACCTTCCCTCGAACTTGCGAGTAGCGCAGCACCAGAAGAAGTTCTTGTGGTGCCTGCACCAATAAGAGAGGAAGCTAATGATGGTGATCATGAAACTTCGGTTGTAGTTGCTACAGAGCCTCACAGGTCAACGAGAACTCATACAACTCCAGATTGGTATGATCCCGTTATGAGTGTCATGTTGGTGGATAACACCGATGACCCTGCGACATATGAGGAAGCGATGATGAGCCCAGATTCCAATAAATGGCAAGAAGCCATGAAATCCAAGATTGGATCCATGAACGAAAACCAAGTATGGACTTTGGTGGACTTACCGGATGGCCGGAAGGCTGTCGAGAACAAATGGATCTTCAAGAAGAAAACAGATGCTGATGGTAATGTTACTGTCTATAAAGCTCGACTTGTCGCAAAAGGGTTTCGACAAATTCAAGGAGTTGACTACGATAAGACGTTCTCACCGGTAGCTAAGCTAAAGTCTGTGAGGATTATGTTAGCAATCGCTGCATATTATGATTATGAGATATGGCAGATGGATGTCAAAACAGCATTCCTCAATGGAGACATTGATGAAGATTTGTATATGATGCAACCCAAAGGTTTTGTCGATCCTAAAGATGCTAACAAGGTATGCAAACATCAACGGTCCATCTATGGATTGAAGCAAGCATCCCGAAGTTGGAATCAACGTTTTGATAAGGTGATCAAAAGTTTTGGTTTTATACAAACTTATGGAGAAGCTTGTATTTACAAGAAAGTGAGTGGGAGCTCTGTAGCATTCTTAATACTATATGTAGATGACATATTATTGATTGGGAATGATGTAGACCTTCTTAATAGTGTCAAGGAATATCTGAATAATAGTTTTTCAATGAAGGATGTTGGCGAAGCAGCTTACATATTAGGCATAAAGATTTATAGAGATAGATCGAGACGCCTAATATAATTGTCACAAAGTAGATATTTGGACAAAGTTCTAAAGAGGTTTGGAATGGAAGATAGCAAGAAAGGGTTCTTGCCCATGTTGCCCAATACGACCTTGAGTAAAACTCAAAGTTCGACAACGACAGAAGATAGAGAAAGGATGAGTAAGACTCCCTATGCCTCAGCCATAGGATCTCTAATGTATGCCATGCTATGTACTAGACCCGACATTGCATATGCTGTTAGTTTAACTAGGAGATATCAAAGTGATCCAGGAGTGGATCATTGGACAGCGGTCAAAAACATCCTTAAGTACTTGAGAAGAACTAAGGATATGGTTCTTTCTTATGGAGGTGATGAACAACTCGTTGTTAATGGTTACACCGATGCTAGTTGGAACACCGATCCGGATGAATCTAAATCTCAATCTGGATACATATTTACTTTGAATGGTGCAGCAGTTAGCTGGAGGAGTGCAAAGCAAAGCGTTGTGGCGAGATCTTCAACTGAATCGGAATACATGGCTGCTTCGGAGGCTTCACAAGAAGCGATATGGATGAAAGAGTTCATTACAGAGCTGGGTGTGGTTCCTAGTGTGCTGGACCCAATGTCTATCTACTGTGATAACATGGGCGCCATAGCCAATGCGCAAGAACCAAGGTCACACAAGAAGCTGAAGCACATCAAGCTACGTTTTCACGCTATTCGAGAACATGTCCAAGATGGGGACATAAAGATTTGCAAAGTACACACAGATCTGAATGTGGCAGATCCGTTGACTAAACCTCTCCCGAGGGCAAAACATGACCAGCACCAAACTGCCATGGGTGTTCGGTATATTACCATGTAATCTAGATTAGATGACTCTAGTGCAAGTGGGAGACTGTTGGAGATATGCCCTAGAGGCAATAATAAATGTATTTATTATTATATCTTTGTGTTTATGATAAATGTTTACATTCATGCTATAATAGTATTAACAAGGGAAACATTAATACTTGTGTGATTTGTAAACTAAAATAGAGTCCCTAGTAAAGCCTCTTTATAATACTAGCTTGTTGGTTAATAAATGATTGTGGTTTCCCTATCATGAACATTGAGATGTTATTAACAACAAGATCATATCGTTAGGAGAATGATATGGTGGACATACTCCTATAGATAAGCGTAGCATAAAGATCAAGTCATTTTAATAGTTCAATTGCTATATGCTTTCTGATACATAGTAACCTAATTCCTTCGACCATGAGATCATGCATATCACCTTTACCGGATGGATGCTTTGATGACATCAAACACCACACCATAGCTGGGTGGCTATAAAGGTGGCATTGAGTGTTCGGAAAGTATTGGTTGAAACACATGGATCAAGAGTGGGATTTGTCCATCCATATGACGGATAGATATACTCTCGGCCCTCTCGGTGAAATGTCATCCAATTAGCTTGCAAGCATGTGACTGGCTCACAAGGGATCACATATCACGGGAACGAGAAAAGAGTACTTATCAATAACGAGGTTGAACTAGGTATGCAGAGATACCGACGATCATAACCGCGGATAAGTAAACTATCGTGAGACAAAGGGAAATTGGTATCGTATGTAAGTGATTCATTTGATCGCAAAGTAATCGTATAAATATGTGGGAGCCATATGAATTTCCAGATTCCTCTATTGGTTATTGTTCGGAGAAGTGTCTCGATCATGTCCGCATAATTCACAAACCGTAGGGAGACACACTTAAGGATTCGACGTTGTTTGAGTAGTTATGGAATAATGAGAAAGAGACCGAATGTTGTTCGAGTCTCGGATGGAATCCGGGATATCACGAGGAGATCCGGAATGGTCCGGAGAATAAGATTCATATAAGGAAAGTCTTGTTTCGGGGTTGGAGAATGGTTCCGGTGTTTTCATCGGAAATGTTCTAAAAGGTTCCAGAATGTCCAGCACTCCGAAGGGGAAGGGTACATGAATGTGTCATACCAAGTTGGAATGATTGCATCATGTACTAGTGTTATCGCCACATTTTGGCCAAAGGAGGAGATGGGCCGTAGTCAAGATGGGCTTAGAAGATACGTATATGCAACGTGTTGTTGAATCGGCCTTGTGCGTTGGTTTGGGCTAAATTGCCCGTGTATCTTATATTGTAATAGGTTCCGTTTCGGTTTAGGTAAGAGATAGAGTTGTTAGAGTTATTCCAAAGATAGAAAGTCTCCGGACTATAAATATGTACCTAAGGTTATTGAGAAAAAGAGGACGATCACGTTCACGACAAACACAATCTCGGCGCATCGCCACCCCTTGTTTCTAGGGTTTTTATCGGGTAAGTGCCATTTGCGATCTAGGCAGTATCTACTTATGCGTTATTTGGTGTTACTCGTACTGAAGCCTTGTTGATGGCGAGTAACACTATTATCATAGATTTGTTTAGGCTAGCATCGGTACCTTTTTGCTATGATCGTTTAGTTATGCTACCTCTAGTTATCTAGCCGCCTTTGCACCTTTTCCCGGGTGTAAGGGTGGCATCTTGCTTGATCTTTATTTAAGTCGATTTGATCTGTTATAGTTGTGCCTTGTTCTCCAAGGTTTAGTTTGATATCCACATGATCAGGCCTTGCAAACGGGTTGAACGATCCAGTAATATGTAAGATATGGTTTGCCAATCCGAGACGAGTTGTTCCGGGAATTGAATTTACGTTGGTTTTTAGGCCTTCTCTAGGGTTAGTTTTCTATCATCTTTTGTATCTACCAGGCTCAATTACGTGTAGGATGTTCCAATTATGTGGTGAAAACGTTAAACTGTCGTAGATCGATTTAACTTGTATTGATGAAGCAAAACCCCATGTTATCGTAGATCTAATGCAGAACCATGGGATAATCGGCTCCAGGAGCCGATTCACAGGGAAACCTGGGAGCCGGTTGCGGCTTGAATTTTACCTGTGTTTGTTTGCCATGCAGGAAACCACTCGAAGCAACCCATCACCTTCCTGACCAGGTATAGGTCAGGTGGCACGCCCTCGCATCCGCCAGGACGTGTGCCGGAGTTTTGCGGGCCGTTGCCCGAGGGACCAGGGCCTACCAGCAGTTCTGGGAGCCTCCCGGCTCTTCGTGTTGCTCGTCGCTGCTCGCCGATGGGTTTTGACAGGCAACACATTCTGGCACGCCCGGTGGGACATTCAACAACATCTGCATCAACATCCGACGCTGCGATGGAGGGCAGACCGGTCACGTACGACGGTTTGCCTGAGGATCACAAGGCAAAGTACGATGATATCAAAGCTCTCTTCGAAGCCGATCTCATCGGCTCTTTTGAGAGGACTCGTAAACATGGCATCAGGTGGAAAGGGTTCTCACCCGAAGGTGCTCTTGATGAGGTGGATCTGTCCGTTCCCTCAGAGGAGCGCACCAGAGCTCTGCGACAGGAAGTTAATTACATGGTAGCTCATTCTCTTCACCGCCATTCAGAGAGCTTAGTGAACGCTTTCGAGCGTGTCGCGGTTCACGTAGTTCAGGAGATCATGAAACATCAGTACTCTCCGTCGGGGCCTACTTTAGGGACTCACCAGGGAGAAAGACCGCTCCAGACCAGGCCACAACTGCCATTCACGCTTGCAGCTCCGAAGCCACCAGGGGCACCGACGTACGTCATCTACAAGATCGGAGGTGACCCTGGCGATTGCCAATTCCTGTGTGAACCACCTAAAGAAATCCCACATGGATATGTGTGCACCTACGTGCCGGACTGCAACAGCTTGACGCGCACGAACCAGATTGCAACCGCAGGGATTGCTGGGGCAGGAGTTTCTGGAGCAGGGGCTTCAGGAGCAGGTGTTTCTGGAGCAGGGATCTCTGGGATGGACGCTGATAAACAGGCATGGCTAGCCAAGTATGCCACCGGAACAAGTCATGAGAATTTAGCCCCTGCAGCTCAAACGGTGGAGCAAATTCGTACTATCCTAAGAGACCAGTTCGGCTTCGTGCCGAAGAGAAGGACAATCGGCTATTCCAAGCCATACCCCAACGAGTTTGATCTGATTCCGCTGCCACCCAAGTATCGGCTTCCTGAGTTCTCAAGGTTTAGCGGATCAGAAGGGTTGAGCTCGATCGAGCATGTGAGCCGATACCTGGCACAGTTAGGCATGATATCAGCATCAGATCAGTTGCGCGTAAGGTTCTTTGCGCAATCTCTGACAGGACCAGCTTTTGGGTGGTACACCTCGCTGCCACCTGATTCGATCCAGACCTGGAAGCAACTGGAAGAGCAGTTCCACATTCAGTATCATTCAGAAGCTACCGAGGCTGGCATTGCAGATCTGGCGCAGGTGCGGCAAAAGCGGGGAGAGACGGTGGCCGAGTACATCCAGCGTTTCAGGACTGTCAAGAACCGATGTTATTCGGCCCGTTTAACTGAGAAAGAATCAGTCGAGCTGGCAGTGTTGGGTCTCTCGGCACCTATTAAGGACCTGGCTTTCCAAGTAGAGTACAATTCATTGGCGCACATGGCCCAGAAGCTGACAATGTACGAACAGCGCCACCCTGAGTTGTACCAAGACAAGTTCAAACGTCCGATAAGCCTGGTCGATATAGAAGAGGAGGATCCTGTACAAGACCAGGAGGTGGCCGTGGCTGAATGGGCTCGGGGGGCAGATCCTGTGTCCTGCAAATGGGTAAAGCAGCAAGGGCCTGCAAAAGGGTTCGACTTTGATGTGAGCAAAGCTGAGCAGATATTCGATTTACTGCTGAAAGAAAAGCAGCTGGAGTTACCCGAAGGCCATAAAATCCCTACGGCTCAAGAGATGAACGGGAGACCATACTGCAAGTGGCATCACTCGTTCACCCACACCACCAATGATTGCAAAGAGCTACGTCGCCAGATCCAAACGGCCATAGAACAGGGTCGTCTGATCCTTGGGCAATTCGCCATGAAAGTAGACACAAACCCATTTCCCGGCGTCAACATGGTAGAACATAGCCACTCCACGAGGCGCCAGTTGGATTTCTCGTTCGATGTTAACATGGCAGGACCTGTGTACCACCGTGACACATATAAGGAGGAAGGCGGTCGCTCTCGGGGCAGAGAAAGAGAAGAGGCTAGTCCACGTGACCGGCCCCGTTACGATGACAGGCGGTATTTAACCGGGGAGCAAGTGAGAAGCGTGCGATATCAGAAGCCACACTCCACGCATCTCCTTAACAAGTATGAGCGTCAGTATCACCGACGTCATCGGCACGATGGGGACAATGAAGGATATGAGCACCTCGCTAGGAAAAAGTCGAAGGAAAAAGAAGGCGTGGATAAACATTGGGAGTGTCCTTTCTTCAAGTACTGCTGGGACGCGGGAATGAGCCGATTGCCTACGATCGACAACTGCCCGGAGTGTGGACAGCAGAAGGATGACACCGGTCCAGTCTCAGTGTTCAAGCGTCTAGGACCCCTCCCACCTCAGAACAGGCAAGAGGAGTCATCTCGAGCACAAGGTCTCAAGGAGCTAAAGGGTGAAAAAGAAGAAGACAGATATCACCGGCCAAGGTGGTGCCCCGATGGGCTCAGACACACCCAAAAGCGTAGAGTTCAGCGACTGCGTAGCTTGGAGGAGGCCGAGGCGCAGTACCTCCACGCTTTGAGGAAAGCACGGCCCGATCTGGCCGTGAAAGTTCGGCAAACCTTGGAAACGGAGGCTCGTCCGAAAAGGAAGGAGTGGTGCCCCAAACCAGTAAAAGCCGACGCAAAGACATCGGCTGGCACGAACATGGAGTTCACACTTCCGCCAGAGTTTTGTGCTCCAAGAACCAAAGAACTACCAGTGGCACAGTTTGACTGCGGCCCACGGCCGGTTATCTTTGAAAAGCCACGAGAGAAGAGCTACAAACATCTGAAAGCCCTGTACCTGCGAGGTTATATCAATGGGCAGCCTGTCAGCAAGATGCTGGTTGACACCGGAGCAGCAGTTAACATAATGCTGTACTCCATGCTACGACGTTTGGGACGCTCCACTGCAGATCTGATCAAAACCAACGTCACGTTAAGCGACTTCAACGGCCAAACTTCGGAAACGCAAGGCATACTGAACGTGGATCTAACCGTGGGCAGAAAAACCATCCCTACATCATTCTTCGTCGTAGACAGCAAAAGCACCTACGCTGTCTTACTGGGGAGAGATTGGATTCACGCCAACTGCTGCATTCCATCCACGATGCACCAGTGCCTAATACAGTGGGATGGAGATGAAGTGGAGGTCATTCATGCAGATGATTCGATCGATATCTCCATAGCTGGCATGAACGTCTGGGAAGCAGACGACCAAGAGCCGATCTCTGGAATCAGTCTAGACGGCTGTGAGCGCATTGAAGTTACAAAAAACGGGGTGAGGCTGGTCTTATCCACTGGCCTGACAGAGTAGTAAAGTCCACGATCGTGCGTGGTATGGCCGATCCCCGCGATCGGCCGCAAAAAATAAAAAGCAGTAGTCTTGCGACAAGCAGGCCATGCAGTCGTAGTAGGGAGATGCCCTGCCATTGTGGAGCACAGATAAGTTGTAAACCTTCCTTGGCTAATGCAATCAGAAAGGGGGCCGATTCAGGCAATCGGCCCAAATTATTATTGTTACCCTCACCAACTGTTTTCCCCGTCTTTAGCATCGATTTAACAGGTGACGGAAAGCTAGGGTATGGGTTCACCTCCGCTGATGAGCTAGAAGAAATTGACATCGGTCCTGGGGATAAGCCACGACCGACATTTATCAGCAAGAAGTTGGATCCGAATCTGCGGGGTCCGATGATAGCTTTGTTGAAAGAATATCCAGATTGCTTTGCCTGGGACTATACAGAAATGCCCGGGCTAGACAGGAGCATCATCGAGCATAGACTCCCGCTTAAAAAAGGTTTTCGGCCGTTCCAGCAGCGAGCACGATAGATGAAGGCCGAAATTTTGGAAGAAGTCAAGAAAGAGATCGAGAAAATGTTGACAGCTAAGTTGATCAGGCCATGCAGGTATGCTGAGTGGATTTCTAGTATCGTACCTGTAGAGAAAAAAGATGGCCGCTGGCGCGTTGCCATAGATTTTCGGGATCTCAATAGAGCCACTCCAAAGGATGAGTATCCGATGCCGGTAGCAGAGACATTAATCAACGCAGCTGCTGGTCATAAAGTCTTGAGCTTCATGGATGGCAATGCCGGTTACAACCAAATTTTATGGCTCCGGAAGATATACACAAGACTGCATTCAGAGTCCCAGGCTCGGTGGGGTTGTTTGAATACGTAGTCATGACGTTTGGACTGAAGAATGCCGGCGCCACGTACCAAAGAGCCATGAATTACATTTTCCATGATCTGATCGGCAAGCTGGTGGAAATTTATATCGATGACGTAGTGGTCAAGTCTGCCTCAGTAGAAGGACACTTGGGCGATCTGCAGCACGTCCTGGACCGCACAAGAAAATTCGGCCTACGGATGAATCCAAAGAAGTGTGCCTTCGGTGTAACGTCCGGTCAGTTCTTGGGTTTCTTGGTCCATGAACGCGGAATTGAGATCGGCCTGAAAAGTCAAGAGGCAGTGCGAACAATGAAGACACCTACCACGAATAAAGAACTGCAGTCTCTCATCGGCAAGATCAACTTCGTCAGAAGATTCATCTCCAATCTGTCAGGAAGAATAGAGCCGTTCATGGGACTGGTAAAAATTAAATCTGATGAGGAGTTCCGCTGGGGAACAGAACAACAACGAGCCTTCGACGAAATCAAAGAATATTTAACGAAGCCGCCAGTGTTGGTTCCACCCCAGCCAGATAGGCCATTCTACATTTACTTGTCAGTAGCTGACACGTCCATCGCCTCGGTGGTGGTGCAAGTTTACGATGGCCTGGAGCGAGTTGTGTTTTACATCAGCAGAAGGATGCTGGATGCAGAGACAAGGTATCCTGAGGTTGATAAGTTGTGCCTCTGCCTGTTTTTCACCTGCACCAAGCTGCGCCACATCTTGCTCTCAGCAGAGATTATCATTATATGCAAATCGGATGTCATAAAGCACATGCTATCGGCTCCTATGTTGAAAGGCCGACTCGGCAAATGGATGTTTGCATTATCGGAGTTTGATATCCGGTATCAACCCGCGAAAGCGGTTAAGGGTCAGGTGTTAGCCGATCTTATTGCCGAAAGGATCAACACCAATATAGCAGCACTGTCTATACGAGCGTGGGCTATGTTCTTCGATGGATCGGTTTGTGATGATGGTTGCGGCATCGGCATTCTACTCGTGTCGCCCCGGGGGGCAACATATTCCTTCTCCATCAGGCTATCTACCCCTTGCACCAACAACGTCACTGAGTATGAGGCGATACGCAAGGGAATGGAGTTGCTCATCGAAGCTAGAGCAGAAGCAGTGGAAATTTTTGGAGACTCCAAATTGGTGATTTCCCAACTCATGGAGGAATACAAGTGCGAGAGCGAGTCGCTCTTCCCATTATGGTTGCAATGCCGTGAGCTGATGGCACAGTTCCGGTACATAAATTTGCACTGGATCCCGCGATCGCAGAATATCGAGGCGAATGATCTCGCACAAATGGCTTCAGGATACAAGGACGTAGCAGATGGAGCTGATGTTCAGGTACAGTTCCTGGAGGCGGACGACTGGAGAGCCGATATCTTCAATTACTTGAAGGATTCGGCTCGGGGGGCACCTAAACGGATAAGGTACAAGGCCATGAAATATGTGCTTATCGGGGACGACATGTTCTACAGGACTCTGGAAGGGTTACTGCTCAAATGTCTGGGGCCAACCGAGGCCAATCGGCTCCTGCACGAGGTACACGAAGGCGCCTGTGGAACTCACCAATCGGCTCACAAGATGAAATGGTTGATCAGGCGATCAGGGTTTTATTGGCCCACCATGCTTGAGGACTGTTTTAGGTACTACAAAGGGTGTCAAGCATGTCAGAAATTTGGAAAAATTCAGATGGTACCCGCGTCAGCAATGAACCCCATCATCAAGCCTTGGCCATTCCGAGGTTGGGGCATGGATATGATTGGCAAGATCAATCCTCCGTCAAGCAAAGGCCACATGTGTATTTTGGCCATTACGGATTATTTCACTAAATGGGTGGAAGCCGTCCCTATGAAGTCAGTGAGCTCGAAGGATGTTATCGATTTTGTGAAAGAACATGTCATTCATAGATTCGGGATTCCCCAGACCATCACGACCGATGGAGGTTCGGTCTTCATTTCTCACGAGTTTAGAAAGTTCTGTGAGGACACAGGGATTAAGCTGATTCGATCATCTCCATACTATGCTCAAGCAAATGGGAAAGCTGAAGCGTCCAACCAGAGCCTTATCAAGCTGATCAAGAGGAAGGTCGACGAGCACCCTAGGCGTTGGCACGAGGTTTTGTCAGAGGCTTTATGGGCTTACCGCATGTCATGTCATGGAGCGATAAAAACCTCGCCATACCATCTAGTCTATGGACAAGAAGCCGTATTGCCCTGGGAAATTACGGCTGGATCGAGACGTGTCACTTTTCAGAACGATCTAACAACTGAAGAATATGCGGCCCTGATGAGTGACAGTGTTGAGGATTTGACTGAGCTTAGGCTGTGGTCGCTTGAGAAAATCAAAGAAAACAAGGCCAAGGTAGCTCGTGCATATAATAAGAAAGTGAGACCAAAGGAGTTCCACGTTGGCGATCTCGTATGGGAAGATGTATTGCCATTAGGGACCAAGGATGCAGCATACGGTAAATGGTCTCCAAATTGGCACGGGCCATACAGGGTTGATCAGGTCTTAAGGGGGAACGCGTACATGCCGGAGGAGCTGGATGGCGTGAAATTCCCAGTGGCTGTCAACGGTCAGCATCTCAAGAAATATTTCCCGAGCATGTGGGATGATGGACAGTGAGATATGGGGGCCGATACATGAAATCGGCCAATAAAAAAAATATATTTCCCAAAGCACGTGGGATGATGGACAGTGAGATATGGGGGCCGATACATGAAATCGGCCAATAAACAAAATATACAGCCGATGCACAGCCATCGACTCTAGAGGTTCAAACTGTTACAAGCAGGTGCCAGTTTACATGAACGAGCTACTCAAGGAATGCCTCGAGGGTGTGGAGGGCGTCAGCACGGACACGATCCACCTCGGCGATCTCGGCTTCGTCATCTTCGTCCTTGCCCGTCACTAGCTGCTTGTTCAGGGCACGTATTTCTGCCAGATCGGTCTTCAGTTGAGCTTTGAGGCTTTCTGCTTCGTCTTGGGAGCGGGCGATGGATGCTTCCTTGTCACGAATGAGCTGTTTAGTCGCCCGGACCTTCTCTTCAAGATCTTCCAACTCCCTTTTTAAGGATGCGAGCTCGACAGTACTGACAGAGGTGTCAGTTTTGGCATCCAGAGACGCCTTTTTCTCGTTGAGCTGCTGACATCTGTCTGCAATATTGGCCTTCAGCGGAAGTTGGGCGCGGCGCAGATTGATCCTTTCACGAGCTAGCTTCACCCTTGACCCGTAGAAAGACAGAGTTACAACTGGCCAAAGCTTCACCTGCAATGCTACTGGGAGTTGGTCCTTGATTTCGGCAACAACGCTCTTCACCTCCTCAGAACCCTCGATCAACTCCTCGATCGGGGAGGACAGCAAGGCTTTAAGACGCTGGAATTGAGGTAGAACAGCCCTGGCTTGTGGTTCATCGTTGGCGACAGAGGGAGTTGGTTCGATGGATTCAGGGTCGAACGTCAACAAGCCTGAAATATCACAACCCTGGCAGCCCGAAAAAGCGTCAGTGTGCGTCCAACATGGAAGGATGAGCCGAAAGAAGCTAACATACCTCTCCTAAGATCGAGGGGATAGCAGATGGCGAGACAATCGGCTTGTGTGTGGTTGCTGGGGGCTCGGCCAAAGTGGTAGCCGTTTTACCTGCACCTTCGGGGATTGCTAGGTCCGGGTTGGCTAAAGGCATCGGCGCGGCCCCGGCCTTCCCACTAGAAGCATCGGTCGTCTGCATGAAAGGTGCTTAGCCGATGCGAATAGTGATGAATCGGCAGATGAAGAAACAAGTAGTAAGAGCATGAAGGGTGATGGCTTTCGAAACCTCTTGGCTCGACGAAGAAGTTTGCAGTCCCTTGCGAGCCCGCTTGGGGCTCACAGGTGGCCCCGCCTCGACTGATGCTCGGGGGGCAGTAGGTTCAGGAACCGGCCTTTTCCTGGGAGCCGATGGTGGCAAATCTGGCTGGTTTGGTGTGGCAGTCCTCTCAGAGTCTGTTGGGCTCGATTCTCCTCGATTGGGTGGTGTGCCCTCATGGGAGGTGTCTTCGACGGAAGCCTGCAAGAGGAGGAAAGCTAGTAAACACGAGCATGTCTGCAAGAATGAAAAAATGAGAGAGATCAACCAAGGCATGGATCAGCGTACATGCGAACTTCCTGGAGAAGGGCTCCGGCGCCTCAAAGTCTTCCTGGCAGCTACCTTCTTCACCACCGTTCTTGTTTTAGTTGGAACTCGAGGGGCAGCTGACCTTGAAGTTACTTGGTTCTTAGAAGCCGATTGTGGTGATATCGGCTGGTTCTGCATCACGACCTTTTTCAAAGGTGGCGAGTTTTTGCAAAAAAGGACCACTGGAGCTGGTGGGAAGAATTCGAAGGGGGAGCCATCATCGTGTGTAGGTTCAGGACCATCTTGTTGCTGCAAGGAGACAGAGCGGGTTATTAGAAGAGTCATTCCTGAGCTGCATCAAGAAAATTTGCAAGTAATAGTACCTGTTCTACGGGGATATCATATTCAGCATCGAGCTGTTTCAGCAACGGTCCCAGAGCTCTCCTGAAGACATGAGTCTTCCACATCGACCACCAGTTTTCAAAGCCATCGGTTGATGAAGCAAAGGTGAGGTCGTTAGGAATTGGGATGGTCAGAGCATCGAAGAAGGAATAACACCTTTGACTAGTGAGAGGATCGGGCAGGTCGGCTCTGCTCTCTGTAAGATGGTGGAGAAAGAAATGGGGAGGTACTTGTCCAAGGCCAAATTGCCGAGCCACCACGACCGGCTGGTAGAATTCATACCCAGGCTTGATTATTCTGTTGGATGTACTCATGCCAACTGGAAGGAAACAGGGACGGATCACAGTGGAAAAGAGCTGCCGAGTGCTGGTGTCATCGGCAAAGTTGTCTAGCCTGAAGGAGATTGGATTTTCAAAATGTTCCGATTCTTCCATGTAAGGAAAGAATATAGGGTTGTCCAGGCCTTGAAAGAAAGTGCTGAACCACTTGGATGCTTCCTGAGGGATCAGTTTACTACCTGGCAGTCTATACAAAGCTTGGCCGTAGCTGGTGCATCGGATCTGCTTCCCTTTGACATCTGGAAAGGTGCAACTCGCCAAAAGGGGGAAGTTTGGGGCGTGGTTTTGAAAATACAGCTGGGCCCATAGCTGAATGAACCACCAAGGACCTCCTATTTTGACTGCTATGCCAGAGAATAGTTTGACAGACATCAACTGGAGATATCGATAGACCTCTCCAAGGAACAGTTTGCCGATGCCAAGTTGAGTGCCTTTGGCAAGATCGTAGGCTAAGGAGAGATAATTTTTGGTTGGAGCAAGGGAAGGGCCACAGAATATGAAATGTTCCAGCCAGAAGTTGAGAAAAGCTGTGTGTTCTTTATCTGTGACAGGACCTTTAGTTTTCATATGGCGTTGGAGGTAGGCACCCCAGTTCGTGCAGTCTGTTTTGGAAGACAGCTTGTAAGGGACCTTGGTCAGTTTAAAAGCAGAGGGGCTGGGTGATGTAACATCCAGACCAGTAATCATCACCACGTCTAACAGAGTTGGTGTCATGGGGCCATGGCCAAACATAAAGCAGTTTAGAGCATCGGACCAGAAATAGCCGATGGTTTTTAGAAGATTTTCGTGTTTTTCAAGGGGAGACAATGACAAATGCAAGGCATCAGCTATTTCCGTGGTTTCCCATTGGGATTGGTAAGCTCTAGCTACCCTGCTGAACCAAGAGACCCAATGTTCAGGGGGATTAGGCCAGGCTCGCAAGCAGTCGGCCCAAGAGTTCAAATCTAGGTCTTGGCTTATGAAGGGGATTCTGTTTGCTTCACAAGAGATCAGGTGGGCAGGACTGGATTCTGTACGGGGGCCAAGACAGAGAGAATTTGGGAGAGAAGGATGCGGCAGCAGAACGTCTGAAACCTAAGAAATTTTAATGGTGGAATAAGGCATTAATTCAGGTGTTTGCCATTAATTCTAGCATCGTGTTCAGACTGTGAGGAGTAGGCGTACCTTCAGACCAGAGACCGCTGGGTTGGTGTTGGACGATTCCGCCATCTAGTTTGCCGGCGGAGATGGATCTATGCAATTGGGGATCGAAGGTTCTTGTCGCTGTGAGCTCGATTTGGTCGGTGAGCAATTGGAGATCTGGGTCGCCCTTTTTTGAAGAGGGTCGCAGGCTACCGTTTGAAACTGGAAAGTGGCCGCTCAGATTTGTCTAAGCATGCGACCAGATTTGACCTTGTCAACGTTTTTGGGAAAGCCGATGTTTTACCATCGGCTCTTTGGGCTGTGACTTGGTTGACTATATGAGCGTAGCATGGTGAAAGCCGATACATTACTGTCGGCTTCTGGAACATCGACCTATTTTGGCTATCGACAAAATTGAGTCGGAAAAGCAATCTTCGAGTTGACAAAAGCAATCTTTGTTCATTCAAAAGACGATTGTTTACAATGGAGATGATTGCTTACAAAAGGAAATCTAGTACTAGTACTACTAATACTAGTTCCTAATCTAGAGGCCGGTGTCGTCGCTGCTGTCTTCGTCGTCGGCTTGTTCGCTGTCGTCAGCACTGCTGCCAGCGTCGTCTTCGCTGCTGCTGCTGAAGATGCCAGCGGGGGCCTCCTCGTCCTCGTCGTCGTCTTCGGTGTCCTCGCTGGACCCGGCGCGGAAGCGCTTCACTGGCGGGTACTCATCGGAGGAGGTGTCCTCCTCCGCTTCCTCCTCCTCGTCGGAGGATTCGACGCCATCCCAGGACCAGGCGTCGTCGGTGCTCTCCGCCTCCAGTTCCCCGTCAACAAGGAACTGCAGGCCCTCCTCGCCGTCGGTCAAGGACTCGTCGTCCTCCGACCAGGCGGCGAAGTTCCAATCCCTCTCGTCCCACCATTGTGGGGCGAGGGTCTCGTACGCCGCCGTTGGCGGGTGCTCCGGCGTCGGCTCCCGGTCGCTAATCGTGTTGGAAGATTGGGAGGAAAGGGCGGAAGAAGAGGAGGCCATGGCGGAGGAAGAGGGTTTTTTCGGCGGAGGAAGAGGGTTTTTTGGCTGCTGGAGGAAGATGGGGCTGCAAACTGCTCAGATGAATTTAAATAAGGGGAATAGTGGGAGGTGGTTCAATGCTATAGCGGTTTCCCAGAATGTGCTGCCGAAATTGTCAAATCATGCACTGCGGAGAAGTGGAGAAGACAGGGCATCATGATGAGGGGGTGGCGTGACGATTCTGTTCTGCAACGCATTCTGGCAACGCGTAACCCGATATAGAAAAAAAAAAGAGGAGAAGGAAAAAACAGAGTGGTTTTGGAATTATTATTGCCAAAACCAGGGGGCATGTGTTATCGCCACATTTTGGCCAAAGGAGGAGATGGGCCGTAGTCAAGATGGGCTTAGAAGATACGTATATGTAACGTGTTGTTGAATCGGCCTTGTGCGTTGGTTTGGGCTAAATTGCCCGTGTATCTTATATTGTAATAGGTTCCGTTTCGGTTTAGGTAAGAGATAGAGTTGTTAGAGTTATTCCAAAGATAGTCGGACTATAAATATGTACCTAAGGTTATTGAGAAAAAGAGGACGATCACGTTCACGACAAACACAATCTCGGCGCATCGCCACCCCTTGTTTCTAGGGTTTTTCTCGGGTAAGTGCCATGCTGCCTAGATCGCATCTTGCGATCTAGGCAGTATCTACTTATGCGTTATTTGCTGTTACTCGTACTGAAGCCTTGTTGATGGCGAGTAACACTATTATCATAGATTTGTTTAGGCTAGCATCGGTACCTTTTTGCTATGATCGTTTAGTTATGCTACCTCTAGTTATCTAGCCGCCTTTGCACCTTTTCCCGGGTGTAAGGGTGGCATCTTGCTTGATCTTTATTTAAGTCGATTTGATCGGTTATAGTTGTGCCTTGTTCTCCAAGGTTTAGTTTGATATCCACATGATCAGGCCTTGCAAACGGGTTGAACGATCCAGTAATATGTAAGATATGGTTTGCCAATCCGAGAGGAGTTGTTCCGGGAATTGACTTTACGTTGGTTTTTAGGCCTTCTCTAGGGTTAGTTTTCTATCATCTTTTGTATCTACCAGGCTCAATTACGTGTAGGATGTTCCAATTATGTGGTGAAAACGTTAAACTGTCGTAGATCGATTTAACTTGTATTGATGAAGCAAAACCCCATGTTATCGTAGATCTAATGCAGAACCATGGGATAATCGGCTCCAGGAGCCGATTCACAAGGAAACCTGGGAGCCGGTTGCGGCTTGAATTTTACGTGTGTTTGTTTGCCATGCAGGAAACCACTCGAAGCAACCCCATCACGTTCCTGACCAGGTATAGGTCAGGTGGCACGCCCTCGCATCCGCCAGGACGTGTGCCGGAGTTTTGCGGGCCGTTGCCCGAGGGACCAGGGCCCACCAGCAGTTCTGGGAGCCTCCCGGCTCTTCGTGTTGCTCGTCGCTGCTCGCCGGTGGGTTTTGACAGGCAACAACTAGGTGTCATCGCTGAACAAAATAAAGGGTTTAATCAAATCCTAGTTTGAAAAGTCAAACGCCAATTTGAAAAGTCAAACGGCTATTTTGGGAAGTGGAGGGGAAGGTGGAAACCGAGTTGGGGAGGAGTTCCTCCCCTCCACTGCCGTCCCCCTTGGGAAACCGAGTTGGGAAGGGACTCCCCTCCCCTGGCGCGCCCCCTCCACCTATATAAGGAGGGGCAGGGCTGCCCCTCCTAGCACCCAACACCTCCACCCGCAAACCCTATCCCTAAGCCGCCGGCCCTCCTGCAGCCGCCGCCGCCCTAGGGCAAGCCGCCGCCACCTAGCTAACCCTAGCCGCCGGCCAAGCCTCCTCCTTGGTGTGTCTAAACCCTAGATCACCGAGGAGCTCTCTCATAGTCCACCATACTCGCTCCGGCTTAAGGCGAAGCCCTGCGAGATCTCCCCTCTATTTCCGGTACCGCGCCGTTGTGCTGCCGGAATCGCGAGGAGAGTGCTACAACCTCCGCTGCCTGCTGGAACAAGGGAGTGGAAGGTCTTCGTCGAGTACCGAACGTGTGACCGACTGCGGGAGCGCTGCCGGAACGCAGCGCCGGAAGGATCGTCTACGCGATCTTGAGATCGGGAAGAGTACGACTACATCACCCACGAGAATCCGCTCTCGTTAAACACTTTGGAATCTTTGAGGGTGAGTTATTCCATTGACTCGTTGCTACAATCTAGTGGATATATCTTGGCTTGTTTGTTTGTATGCGGTAGAATTTTTTTGTTTTCCATGCTACGAAACCCTACAACGTGCCAATCAGAGCATCCTCCATGGCCTGAAGCCACGACTACAAGTCCCACTCGAGCGCACCGCCGGGTGCTGGGTCGAGGAGCTACCCTCCGTCATCTGGGGCATCCGCACCTCCGTCAACAGGTCGACAGGATTCACCCCCTTCTTCATGGTTTACGGCACCGAGGCAGTCATGCCAACTGACCTCGAGCACGGTTCACCAAGGGTGGTCAACTATAGGGAGGCTGCAAACGAGCTCGCACGCCAAGACGGAGTCGACCAGCTCGACGAAGCACGCGACCTAGCTCGCTCCCGCACCGCCATCTACCAGCAAGGGATCCGCCGCTACCATAGCCGGCGAGTGAGGACTCGCACTTTCCAGGAGGGCGACCTGGTGCTGCGTCTAATCCAGGACAAGAAAGGCATGCACAAGCTTTCACCCCCTTGGGATGGACCATTCGCCATCGGGCGAGTCATGGGCAACGACGCCTACTACCTCACCGACGTCCGAGGGGACGAAAAACTCGACGTCAAGCGGCCATCTTACGGAAGTTCTACTCTTAGAACTCCAGTTATGTACCCCCACCCGCTATGAAATAAAACATATCGGTTACCACAAAATTGTGTCTACTCTCCGTGTCTTGTGCCACTCGCACACGTAATAACAGCGTTGCGCTATTCACAGAAGTCAACCTCTGGCAAAGCGACCGGCACGGCCAAGTAGTGCGATACGAGGGCACTGGGAAACCTTAGGCCTCGTAACGTCCATGAAAAACGCTAACCCGGAGCCCCATTGGAGTCGCCTAGCTCGACTGGCTCCCCGAGCCAAGACAACTGCACTCGCTCCCCACAGCGACCAAGTCCTCCGCATCCTTGGCGCAGCGACTCGAACAGCCAAGTACCACGCTCGGGGACTGACACTCGGTCAAATACGAGCGACTAGGGAAAAACGCCAGGTATGAGAGCGTGCCTAGGACTCGCCATGCGACTGATCCTCCGGATCAGGCAGGAGCGACGCGCTTAGTCCTCACCTACCCTGGGCCTGCTACTAGAACGGCCAAGTACCATGCTCGGAGACTCGGCAACCCGACCTTGTTCGCGCCCGGGAAAACGGTCAAGTAAAGAGCACCCCTGGGAGTCGCCATGCGACTGGCTCTCCGAGCCATGGCGAGTCGACCTTAACTCATTAAAAGTCAACAAAACATATAACAACGAGGTAAACCCCATAAAAAGGGCGGACGGGCTCGGGGACTCACACAATCAACATCCAAAATCGCAAAACGAATGACAAAATAGCACAGAGTTTCCTTTATACCAGCATAATTTGTTCCACATACAAGGAAAGTTACATATTTATTCCATACTAATGCCCAAGGGCAAAACACTTTTACTCCGCAGGTTTCGATGCAGACGTGCCACCGTCCCTGCGGCTGCGGATGAAGGACACGTACGGGTTCGACGGGTACATCGTCAACTTGCTCGCCATCGTCGCACGGAACGGCTGCTCGACCTTGAAGTCCCGATGCTTCGGTTCAGGATCATTGGGAGCGACAATCGTCTCCTGATAGGGGATGAGTCAAGGGTTTCGCGGCATAGTAAATCAAAATTTTCTACGGAGCGAACAGAGGGAAAGCCAAGATCTAATCTAGGAGATGCAAACAACGAGAGAGATTGGATTAGATCTTCATACCCTTGAAGATTCGCACAGCGGAACGTTCGTCAGAACGTGGGTGATGTAGTCGTACTTGCTTCTCCTCCTCGCGATCCGATCCGATCTAGCACCACAAGTGGCGGTGCCTCCGTGAGATGCACACGTGCAGCACCTCGACGTCTCCTCCTTCCTCGGACCAGCGAGTATGGTGGAGAGATAGATTGGATCTACAGCACGACGGCGTGGTGTATATGGTGGAGAATTTCTGCTGCAGGGCTTCGCCTACAAACAGTCGGGAGGGAGAGAGGAAGGTAGCAAGGCTGCTAGGGCTTGGAGGAAGGTGTGTGTGTGGGGAGGGGCGCACCACCCCTCTATATATAGAGGGGGCGGCCATCCCTTGCCCCTCCTCCAAGCCTATCTCTAGTTTAAACAATTTAAACTCTCCCTTATCTAGAAATCCTATCTCTAGTTTAAACGATTTAAACTCTCCCTTATCTAGAAATTCTATCCCGAGATTTAAACGAGTCAAATCTCTCTAGAATCGGCTGGGCCCTATGGGGCCTTGTGCCCCTGGCCCAATGCGGCCAGGACACTCCCTCATAGGCCCATGCCCCCTCCCGGAAGGTGGGGCCACGTTGGTCCCCTTCCGAAAGGTTCTAGAAGCTTCCGGTACAATACCGATTAACCCGGAACAATTCCGAACTCCAAAAACTACACTGCCTTATATGAATCTTATTCTCCGGACCATTCCGGAACTTCTCGTTGTAGGGTTCGCAGCATAGAAAACAAAAATTTTCCTACGATGTGAACTATATACCAAGATCTATATATACTAGATACAAACAATGGGCGGATGTATATCCGTAGAGAACATACCCTTGAAGACCGACAAAGCTTAACGAGTTCAACTCGTGGTTGATGTAGACGATCTCTTGCCGATCTCAAGATCGAGAGGAAGTCCTAGCGCCGCAAATCAGCAGCGCATCCGTGCTCGCACACACGTTCGAGGCACCGAGCAACCTCCGCCTCCTCGCTCCAGCGATGCAGCGGAAGCACAACTCTTTCTTGCCGAATAGCCACCGGGAACATGTATCTCGCTAGTCCGAGACCATGGGGGATAAATTCTAGAGGGGGAGAGAGATCCTTCACGAGGAGGTGTGAGAGACAAGTGAGGAGGAGGGGCTCCTTTTATAGGAGGAGGGGGGAACCCCAAGGGGGTGGCCGGCGCATGGGGGCTGCCCCCTTGCCCTCCCCTCTTCATGTGGGTGGACACTCCACTCACAAAACTCCTCTAAATTCCCTCCACTCAAAAGTCCACTCAAAATTCCCATTAAATTTCCACCAAATTTAATGCAAACTCTCATTAAATAAAACTCTTTTATTTTATTCAGAATTTTGTCAATTACTTTAATGACAAACATTCACAAATAACCCCTTGCTAGAATTCTATTTCACATGCATAACCACTTTATGCAATTTCACCCGAAAACCTGTTTCGGTATCTAGTGAAATAAATTCCTGCGCTTGTTCATTCTTTCGGCATGAAACTTTTGCTCCAATTGGATGTCGGTGTCTCTTAAGTGTGTCACCCTACGGTTCGTGAATAATGCGGACATGATCGAGACCCCTCTCAGATCAATAATCAGAAGCGGGATCTGGAGACCCATACTGACTCCCACACATTCAACGATGACTTTCTTGTGATCGTCGGAACCTTTTACGCTAGTATCTTAATCCCTTTGTTTCACGATATATTACATGTCCGAGATTCGATCATCGGTATCTCCATACCTAGTTTAATCTCGTTACCGACATGCACTCTTTTCTCGTTCCTGTGATATAACATTCTAGTGATCAAATCACTTGCTTGCAAGCTAATCAATGTGATATCACCGAGAGGGCCCAGAGTATATCTATCCGTCATCGGGATGAAAAAATTCCACTCTTGATCCATGAGCCTCAACATAACACTTTGTTAGTTCTGAATCCATCTTTATAATCACCCTGTTACGGTGTGACGTTTGATGTTATCAAGAAACTCTTCCGGTGTTAGTGATTGACATGATCTCATGGTCTAAGGACTATGATCACTTCGTAAGTTGTTATAGCAATATAAACTCAATGACTTTGATCGTAATGCTATACTTCGGATGAATGTTCATCACATCATTACACTAATGTTGTGATCCCGTTATTAACAACATCCAATGTCCATGATCAGGAAACCTTGATCATCTTGTTAATCAACGAGCTAGTTTATGAGAGAGGCATAACTAGGAACTTTCTGTTTGTTTATTAAACACACATGTATTAACGTTTCCGTATTAATACAATTATAGCATGCAAAATAAACATCTATCATATACTTGGAATACACATAATAACCACTTTATTATTGCCTCTCAGGGCATATTCCCTTCAGTCTCCCACTTGCACTAGAGACAATAATCTAGTTACATAGTGATAAATCTAACACCCATTGAGTTCTGGTGTTGATCATGTTTTGCTCTAGGGAGAGTTTTAGTCAACGGATCTGCTACATTGAGATCCGTATGTACTTTACAAATCTTTATATCTCCATCCTTGACATGCTCGCGGATGGAGTGAAACCGGCGCTTAATATGCTTGGAATGCTTGTGAGACCTTGGCTCTTTGGCATTGGCAATGGCACCATTGTTGTCACAATAGATCACCATTGGGTCCAACGCGTTTGCCACAACTCCTAGTTCGGATATGAACTCCTTCATCCAAACTGCTTCCCGAGCCGCTTCCGAAGCAGCAACATATTCGGCCTCCGTTGTTGATCCCGCTACCACAGGTTGTTTGGAGCTCCTCCAACTAACCGCTCCGCCATTCATGAGAAATACGTATCCGGATTGAGACTTAGAGTCATCCGGATCGGTGTCAAAGCTAGCGTCGACATAACACTTAGCGACGAGCTCTTCTTCACCTCCGTATACAAGAAACATATCCTTAGTTCTTCGTAAGTACTTAAGGATATTCTTGACCGCTATCCAGTGTTCCGAACCTGGATCCGATTGGTACCTACTAGTCAAACTAATAGCGTGTGCCACATCCGGTCTTGTACATAGCATGGCGTACATTATAGAGCCTATGGCTGAAGCATAGGGGACTTTGTCCATTATCTCTCTTTCTTCCGCCGAAGCCGGACTTTGAGTCTTACTCAATGTCTTGCCTTGCAACATAGGTAAGAACCCCTTCTTACTTCCGTCCATTTTAAACTTCTTTAAAATCTTATCAAGGTATGTACTTTGTGATAGCCCTATTAGGCGCCTAGATCTATCTCTATAGATCTTTATGCCTAATATGTATGACGCTTCACCTAGGTCCTTCATTGAAAATTTGCTGTTTAGATAACTTTTAACACTGTTTAAAAGTTCTATATCATTTCCGATCAATAATATGTCATCCATATATAATATCAGAAATGCCACATTGCTCCCACTCACTTTCTTGTAAATACAAGCTTCTCCATAAGTTTGGACAAATCCAAACTCTTTGATCACCTCATCAAAGCGGAGATTCCAACTTCGTGATGCTTGCTTCAATCCGTAGATGGATCGCTGAAGCTTGCACACCTTGTTAGCATCCTTAGGATCGACAAAACCCTTTGGTTGTATCATATACAACTCTTCTTCAATATTACCATTGAGAAACGCGGTTTTGACATCCATCTGCCATATTTCATAATCGAAATATGCAGCAATTGCTAACATAATCCTAACTGACTTTAGCATCGCTACGGGAGAGAAAGTCTCATCGTAGTCAACTCCTTGAATTTGTCGAAACCCCTTTGCGACAATTCGAGCTTTATAGATGGTCACATTACCATCAGCATCAGTTTTCCTTTTGAAAATCCATTTGTTCTCCACGGCCTTTCGGTCGTGAGGTAATTCCACCAAGTTCCAAACTTGATTTTCATACATGGATTCCATCTCGGATTTCATGGCTTCTAACCATTTGTTGGAATCCGGGCTCATCATCGCTTCTTCATACGTCGCAGGGTCATTGTTTTCATCAACCATGAAATTTATGACAGGATTTCCGTACAGCTCGGGAGCTGCACGCGTCCTGTTTGACCTGCGAGGTTCGGTAGTACTCTCTTTCGGAGTTTCATGATCATTATCATTAGTTCCCTCTTCAACAGGTGGAGCCAACTCCGGAACAACTTCCGGCGCTGCGCTACTCGCCATACTTTGAAGAGAAGGTTCCACAACCTCTTCGAGTTCTACCTTCCGACTACTCACACCTTTCGCGAGAAACTCTTTCTCTAGAAAGGATCCATTCTTGGCAACAAAAACCTTGCCCTCAGATCTGTGATAGAAGGAATACCCAATAGTTTCTTTAGGGTATCCTATGAAGACGCATTTTTCCGCTTTGGGTTCGAGTTTATCCGGTTGAAGTTTCTTCACATAAACATCGCATCCCCAAACCTTAAGAAATGACAGCTTAGGTTTGTTTCCAAACCACAATTCATACGGTGTCTTTTCAACGGATTTAGATGGTGCCCGATTTAAAGTGAATGCAGCAGTTTCTAGTGCATAACCCCAAAATGACAACGGCAAGTCCGTCAGAGACATCATAGATCGAACCATATCTAATAAAGTACGATTACGACATTCCGACACACCATTTCGCTGTGGTGTTCCGGCAGGTGTGAGTTGTGAAACAATTCCACACTCTTTCATGTGAGTGCTAAACTCGTAACTTAGATACTCACCTCCACGGTCAGACCATAGAAATTTGATCTTTCTATTACGATGATTTTCCACTTCATTCTGAAATTCCTTGAACTTTTCAAAGGTTTCAGACTTGTGTTTCATCAAGTAGATATAACCGTATCTACTCAAATCATCCGTGAAAGTAACAAAATAACGATATCCACCTCGCGCCGACACACTCATTGGACCACATACATCAGAATGTATGATTTCCAATAAATCTGTTGCCCGTTCCATTGAACCGGAAAACGGCGTTCTAGTCATCTTGCCCATAAGGCATGGCTCACATGTATCAAATGATTCATAATCAAGTGATTCCAAAAGTCCATCTGAATGGAGCTTCTTCATGCGTTTAATGCCAATATGACCTAGACGGCAGTGCCACATATATGCGGATATATCATCATTAAGTTTAATCCTTTTAGCATCAACATTATGAATATGTGTAACATTATCATTGAGATCTAACAGAAATAAACCATTCATCATCGGTGCATGACCATAAAAGATTTCATTCATATAAATGGAACAACCATTGTTCTCAGATTTAAATGAATAACCACTTTGCATCAAACATGATCCAGATACAATGTTCATGCTCAGTGCAGGCACCAGATAACATTTATTTAAGTTTATGACTAATCCCGATGGTAAGTGGAGAGGCAGCGTTCCGACGGCGATTACATCAACGTTTGATCCATTGCCGACACGCATCTTGACCTCACCCCTTGCTAGCGGTCGCTTGTTCCGCAGCCCCTGATTCGAGTTACAAATATTAGCAACTGAACCGGTATCAAATACCCAGGTGCTACTGCGAGCACTAGTCAAGTACACATCAATAACATGTATATCATATATACCTTTGTTTGCCTTGCCGGCCTTCTTGTCTGCCAGATACTTGGGGCAGTTGCGCTTCCAGTGGCCATTCCCCTTACAATAGTAGCACTCGGAATCAGACTTAGGTCCAACTCGGGGTTTCTTTTCAGGCGAGGCAACAGGCTTGCCGCCCTTACTTCCCTTCCGTTTTTCCTTCTTGTCTTTCTTGAAACCAGTGTTCCTATTGATCATCAACACTTGATGTTCCTTTTTGATCTCCACTTCTGCAGTTTTAAGCATTGACAGAAGCTCGGGGAGAGACTTCTTCATGCCTTGCATATTATAGTTCATCACGAAGCTCTTATAGCTAGGTGGCAGAGACTGCAGAACACGATGGATGCCTAAGTCAATGGGAATCGTTATTCCCAAGGACACAAGCTTATCGGCGTAACCCGACATCTTGAGTACATGCTCACTAACGGAGCTGTGCTCTTCCATCATGCAGCTAAAGAACTTTTCTGAAGCATTGTAGCTCTCTACAGCAGCATGTGTGTCGAAAATCATTTTCAACTCACCCATTGTATCAAATGCATTGCCGTTTTCGAAACGCTTTCGAAGTTCCGGCTCTAGCCCATACAATATGCCGCAATGAACTAAGTTGTGGTCCTCCTGACGAGTCTGATAGACATTCTTCTCCTCGTCAGGGGCATCATCAAAAGGTGGGGGGCCTAACGGCGCTTCTAGCACATATTGCTTTTGTGCAGCAGAGAGGAGAATCCTCAAATTCATGGCCCATTCAGTAAAGTTGCTACCGTTCGTTGCTAGTTTCTCTTTCTCCATGAACGCATTGAAATTAAAAGCAGGTGGTGCCATCTACAACAGAATTTGTAAAGTTTAGACTAAGTGTATGATAGATCGAGTTCAACTAATCTATATTACGAATGAACTCCCACTCAAAAGCGACATCCCTCGTGTCCTTTTGGTGATTACATGAACCAAATCCACTACACCAAGTCCGATCATCACGTGAGTTGGTATAGCTTCAAAGGCGAGCATCAAATGGGCATCATATCAACTATATGACTCATGCTTAACCTTTCGGTCTGTGTTCCGAGGCCATGTCTGTACATGCTAGGCTCGCCAAGTTAGAACCTTATTATTTGCGTGTGTAACTGTTTTACACCCGAAATATGGTCGTGGATCCAAGAACACCCGATCATCACGTGATGTCTTGGAGCGACGAAAACATAATCGGTGCATACTAAAGGAAGAACACATTCTTATCTTGATATTTAAATGAGGGATCATCTTATTATGCTTGACAAAGCGCTAAACAAGCAATATAAGATGCAACCAAACATCATATGTTTATTAGTGAAATTATATGGTTCCCGCAGATGATCTCCATCATGTGCATCATGGTATGATCACTATCATACCTATATGTGTAAATCCAAGGTCTATGGATTTTACACGCTATGTGTGTTGTAAGAGTATCATCTCATACTTCTACTTACAACACTACCATATCATAACACTAGCCCAGCAACAATCTAAACTAGACGCCTCTAATTTATCCATTACAAGTTTTACGTGGCTTAGGGCTTTCGAGATAGAACCGTTCTTACCTACGAACATGAACCACAACGAGGATAATCAAATTGTTGACAACTCGCTTGCAAAATAGATATTGACTATAGTAGGAGAGACAGACACCCGCTAGCCACTTATGCAAACTAGTTGCATGTCAAGCGTGGAACAGGTCTCATGTGCGAGGACATGTAAAGTTTGTCCGGGCCGCTTCATCCCACTATGCCACCAATATCCAAAATCACAACAAAGGAGCAACAACATGATCATCATCACCCACATACTCATATGTGTACTACCCGTGTAAAGTATCTACGCATAGATCCGGCTCTGATACCACTGTAGGGTTCGCAGCATAGAAAACAAAAATTTTCCTACGATGTGAACTATATACCAAGATCTATATATACTAGATACAAACAACGGGCGGATGTATATCCGTAGAGAACATACCCTTGAAGACCGACAAAGCTTAACGAGTTCAACTCGTGGTTGATGTAGACGATCTCTTGCCGATCTCAAGATCGAGAGGAAGTCCTAGCGCCGCAAATCAGCAGCGCATCCGTGCTCGCACACACGTTCGAGGCACCGAGCAACCTCCGCCTCCTCGCTCCAGCGATGCAGCGTAAGCACAACTCTTTCTTGCCGAATAGCCACCGGGAACATGTATCTCGCTAGTCCGAGACCATGGGGGATAAATTCTAGAGGGGGAGAGAGATCCTTCACGAGGAGGTGTGAGAGACAAGTGAGGAGGAGGGGCTCCTTTTATAGGAGGAGGGGGGGACCCCAAGGGGGTGGCCGGCGCATGGGGGCTGCCCCCTTGCCCTCCCCTCTTCATGTGGGTGGACACTCCACTCACAAAACTCCTCTAAATTCCCTCCACTCAAAAGTCCACTCAAAATTCCCATTAAATTTCCACCAAATTTAATGCAAACTCTCATTAAATAAAACTCTTTTATTTTATTCAGAATTTTGTCAATTACTTTAATGACAAACATTCACAAATAACCCCTTGCTAGAATTCTATTTCACATGCATAACCACTTTATGCAATTTCACCCGAAACCTGTTTCGGTATCTAGTGAAATAAATTCCTGCGCTTGTTCATTCTTTCGGCATGAAACTTTTGCTCCAATTGGATGTCGGTGTCTCTTAAGTGTGTCACCCTACGGTTCGTGAATAATGCGGACATGATCGAGACCCCTCTCAGATCAATAATCAGAAGCGGGATCTGGAGACCCATACTGACTCCCACACATTCAACGATGACTTTCTTGTGATCGTCGGAACCTTTTACGCTAGTATCTTAATCCCTTTGTTTCACGATATATTACATGTCCGAGATTCGATCATCGGTATCTCCATACCTAGTTTAATCTCGTTACCGACATGCACTCTTTTCTCGTTCCTGTGATATAACATTCTAGTGATCAAATCACTTGCTTGCAAGCTAATCAATGTGATATCACCGAGAGGGCCCAGAGTATATCTATCCGTCATCGGGATGAACAAATTCCACTCTTGATCCATGAGCCTCAACATAACACTTTGTTAGTTCTGAATCCATCTTTATAATCACCCTGTTACGGTGTGACGTTTGATGTTATCAAGAAACTCTTCCGGTGTTAGTGATTGACATGATCTCATGGTCTAAGGACTATGATCACTTCGTAAGTTGTTATAGCAATATAAACTCAATGACTTTGATCGTAATGCTATACTTCGGATGAATGTTCATCACATCATTACACTAATGTTGTGATCCCGTTATTAACAACATCCAATGTCCATGATCAGGAAACCTTGATCATCTTGTTAATCAACGAGCTAGTTTATGAGAGAGGCATAACTAGGAACTTTCTGTTTGTTTATTAAACACACATGTATTAACGTTTCCGTATTAATACAATTATAGCATGCAAAATAAACATCTATCATATACTTGGAATACACATAATAACCACTTTATTATTGCCTCTCAGGGCATATTCCCTTCACTCGTGATATCCCGGATCCCATCCGAGACTCCGAACAAAAATTCATAAACCAATTATCCAATCTATCCTAGCGTCGAGATACGTTAAGTGTGTGACCCTGCGGGTTCGAGAATATGCAGACATGATCTTCTATCAATAATCAACAGCGGGGTCTGGGCACCCATATTGACTCCCACACATTCATCGATGATCATATCGGATGAACCACGATGCCAGGATTCAATCAATCCCATATATATATTCCCTTTGTCTCGCGATATTTTACTTGCCCGAGATTCGATCGTCGGTACCGTCATACCAAGTTCAATCTCGTTCACAGCAAGTACTTTACTCGTTCCGTAATCCGATATCACTTTGTGATTAACTCCTTAACCACATGCTTGCAAGCGGTGTTGATATCGATTACCGAGTGGGCCCGAAGTATATCTCTCCGACTTGGGAGGGACAAATTCCATCTCGATACATACAACCCAACAGATACTTTCCGATCACCTGAGAGACACCTTTTGTAGGGGTTCGTAGCATGGAAAACAAAAATTTTCTATCGCATACAAACAAACAAGCCAAGATCTATCTACTAGATTGTAGCAACGAGTCGATGGTATAACTTACCCTCGAAGATTCCAAAGCGTTTAACGAGAGCGGATTCTCGTGGGTGATGTAGTCGTACTCTTTCCGATCTCAAGATCGTGTAGACGATCCTTCCAGCGCCACGTTCCGGCAGCGCTTCCGCAGTCGGTCACACGTTCGGTACTCGACGAAGACCTTCCTCTCCCTTGTTCCAGCAGGCAGCGGAGGTTGTAGCACTCTCCTCGCGATTCCGGCAGCACAACGGCGTGGTACCGGAAGTAGAGGGGAAATCCCGCAGGGCTTCGCCTTAAGCCGGTGCGAGTATGGTGGAGCTTATGAGAGAGGCTATTAGTGGTCTAGTAATTAGATACACAAATTAGAAGGCTCTAAACCAATTAGAAGGCTCTAAACCGTTGGCTAAAGCAATTAGAAGCTCTAATCCAAAACGGCTCTAAACCGGAGATCTAGAGGTGAAAGTTGTGTGTCTAGGAGGGGAGCCCTGCCCCTCCTTATATAGGTGGGAGGGTCCTTGGCGCGCCAGGGAGGGAGGGATTCCCTCCCCAACTCGGCCTAGGGCTGTCCGCCGGCTTGGAGGAGTGGGACTCCTCCTCCAAGTTGGTTCCAACTCCTCTTGCTTGTTTCCCACAGTTTCTTGTTTTGGCCGTTTGACTTTCAAACTGGACATTTGACTTTTCTGTTTTAGGATTCAATTTAATCCTTTATTTGGGACAGCAAGAACACTTAGTACATGATGCAATCATTCCAATATGTAATGACACATTCATGTACCCCTCCCCCCCCGGAGTGCCGGACAATCCGGAACCTTCTAGAACATTCCTGATGAAAACACCGGAATCATTCCGCAACTCCGAAACGGGACTTTCCTTATATGAATCTTATTCTCCGGACCATTCCGGATCACCTCGTGATATCCCGGATCCCATCCGAGACTCCGAACAACATTCGGTCTCTTTCTCATAATACCATAACTACTCAAACAACGTCGAATCCTTAAGTGTGTCTCCCTACGGTTCGTGAATTATGCGGACATGATCGAGACACTTCTCCGAACAATAACCAATAGAGGAATCTGGAAATTCATATGGCTCCCACATATTTCTACGATTACTTTGCGATCGAATGAACCACTTACATACGATACCAATTTCCCTTTGTCTCACGATATGTTACTTATCCGAGGTTATGATCGTCGGTATCTCTGCATACCTAGTTCAACCTCGTTACTGATAAGTACTCTTTTCTCGTTCCCGTGATATGTGATCCCTTGTGACCAAGTCACATGCTTGCAAGCTAATTGGATGACATTCCACCGAGAGGGCCCAGAGTATATCTATCCGTCATATGGATGGACAAATCCCACTCTTGATCCATGTGTCTCAACCAATACTTTCCGAACACTCAATGCCACTTTTATAACCACCCAGTTACGGTGTGGTGTTTGATGTCATCAAAGCATCCATCCGGTAAAGGTGATATGCATGATCTCATGGTCGAAGGAATTAGGTTACTATGTATCAGAAAGCATATAGCAATTGAACTATTGAAATGACTTGATCTTTATGCTACGCTTATCTATAGGAGTATGTCCATCACATCATTCTCCTAATGATATGACCCTGTTGTTAATAACATCTCTATGTTCATGATCAGGAAACCATGATCATATATTAACCAACAAGCTAGTTTAACAAGAGGCTTTACTAGGGACTCTTGTTTTAGTTTACAAATCACACAAGTATTAATGTTTCCATTTAATACAATTATAGCATGGTATGTAAACATTTATCATAAGTGTGAAGATATGATAATAACCACTTTATTATTGCCTCTTGGGCATATCTCCAACACCTTTATGATCACCCTCTCATAGGATGACGTTTGATGACCTCAAAGCTTTCTTCCGATACCAGGGAGTTGCATTATCTCATGGTCTAAGGAATACAATATTTGACATAGAAAAAGCTTCACAAAGACGAACACGATGACACGATCTAATTGCTCTGCTTTGTTTGGGTCTATCCACCATATCATTCTCCCAATGATATGATCTCATTATCAATTGACAACTCATGTCTATGGTTAGGAAACCTTAACCATCATTGATCAATGAGCTAGTCCATAGAGGCGTACTAGGGACACGGTGTTGTTTACAAACCACACAAGTATTAAAGTTTCCGCTTAATACAATTCTAGCATGGAATATAAACTTTATCATGAACAAGAATTATAATAATAACATCTTTATTATTGCCTCTAGGGCATAATTCCAACAGTCTCCCACTTGCACTAGAGTCAATAATCTAGTTTACATCTGGCAACAATCTCACACCCATGGCACTGAGGTGTTGATCATGTTTTACACGTGGAAGAGGTTTAGTCAGTGGATCTGCGACATTCAGATCCATATGTACTTTGCTAATCTTCAGATCTCCATCTGCAATATAATCTCGGATTATATGAAACTTGCGGTTGATATGCTTGGTCTTTGGATGATATCTTGGTTCCTTAGCGAGTGCTATGGCGCCAGTGTTGTCACACAATATCTCCAGTGGGTCCAATGCACTTGGAACCACGCCAAGCTCAGTGATGAAGTTTCTGATCCAAACTCCTTCACTTGACGCTTCTGCAGCAGCCATGTATTCCGCTTCTACTGTAGATCCCGCGATCACGCTTTGCTTGCAGCTTCTCCAGCTCACAGCTCCTCCATTCAAAATATAAACATATCCTGTCTGAGATTTAGAATCATCCTTGTCAGTGTCGAAACTAGCATCGACGTAACCTTTTACGACAAGCTGTTCATCACCCCCATAGACTAAGAACATTTCTTTAGTTCTATTTAGGTACTTTAGGATGTTCTTCACGGCTATCTAGTGTTCCACTCCTGGATCACTTTGATATCTGCTCGTCAAACTAAGAGCATTGGACACATCCGGTCTAGTACACAGCATGGCATACATGATGGAACCTATGGCCGAGGCATAAGGCACTTTGCTCATAGCTTCCCTATCATTTACCGTAGCTGGACACTGAGCCTTGCTCAATATCTTACCTGACAACATAGGCACTGAACCTTTCTTTGCCTTATCCATTCTGAACCTTTTCAGAACTTTGTCTAGGTATGTACTCTGGCTTAAAGCTATCAGGCGTCTTTGTCTATCTCTATAGATCTTGATGCCCAATATATAAGCAGCTTCACCTAGGTCTTTCATTGAAAAACACTTGTTCAAATAACTCTTCACATCGTTAAGCATGTTGATGTCATTTACAATAATCAATATGTCATCCACATATAGTACCAGAAACGTCACCGAGCTCCCACTCACTTTCTTGTAGATACAAGCTTCGTAGCAATTTGGAACAAATCCAATGCTCTTGATCACTTGATCAAAACGAAGGTTCCAACTCCGAGATGCTTGCTTCAGTCCATAAATGGAACGCTGAAGTTTGCATACTTTACTAGCATCCTTAGGATCGACAAAACCTTCGGGTTGCATCATATACAACTCTTCATCAATGTTGCCATTGAGGAAAGCAGTCTTGACATCCATCTGCCATATTTCATAATCATGAAACGCAGCAATTGCTAATAAAATCCGAATGGACTTAAACATCGCTACGGGAGAGAAAGTCTCATCGTAGTCAACACCTTGAACTTGTCGAAAACCTTTTGCGAGAAGCCGTGCTTTATAGACGGTAACATTACCATCCGTGTCCGTTTTCTTCTTGAATATCCATTTGCACTCAACGGCCTTTCGGTCGCTAGGAGGATCCACCAAAGTCCATACTTGGTTTTCGCTCATGGATCCCAATTCGGATTTCATGGCTTCCAGCCATTTCTCAGAGTCTGGGCTCATCATCGCTTCCTCATAGTTCGTAGGTTCACTGTCTTCTACCAACAAGACAGTCAAGACAGGGTTGCCGTACCACTCAGGAGGGGCACGCGACCTTGTCGACCTGCGACATTCAGTAGCAGCATCGTCCGAAGCTTCATGATCCTTGTCATTAGCTTCCTCTATTGTTGGTGCAGGCGGCACTGGAACAATTTCAGGTGCTGCGCTACTCTCCAATTCAAGAGAAGGTTCAATAACCTCGTCTAGCTCTACTTTCCTCCCACTCACTTCTTTCGAGAGAAACTCCTTCTCAAGAAAGGAACCGTTCTTTGCGACAAACACTTTGCCTTCGGTTCTGTGATAGAAGGTATACCCAATAGTTTCCTTAGGGTATCCTATGAAGACGCATTTCTCCGCTTTGGGTTCGAGCTTGTCCGGCATCAACTTCTTGACGTAAGCTTCGCATCCCCAAACTTTAAGAAACGACAACTTAGGTTTAGCACCAAACCACAGTTCATACGGTGTCGTCTCAACGGATTTAGATGGAGCCCTATTTAAAGTGAATGCAGCGGTTTCTAATGCATAACCCCAAAATGATAACGGCAAATCAGTAAGAGACATCATCGATCGGACCATATCTAATAGGGTTCGATTCCGGCGTTCAGACACACCATTACGCTGTGGTGTTCCGGGTGGCGTGAGTTGCGAAACAATTCCGCTTGCTTTAAGATGCGTGAGAAAATCATAACTCAAATATTCGCCCCCACGATCGGATCGTAGAAAATTAATCTTTCTGTTACAATGGTTCTCCACTTCATTCTGAAATTCTTTGAACTTTTCAAACGTTTCAGATTTATGTTTCATTAAATAGATATACCCATATCTACTTAAGTCATCGGTAAAAGTGAGGAAATAGCGATATCCACCGCGCGTCGAAACACTCATCGGTCCGCATACATCGGTATGTATGATTTCCAACAAGTCCGTTGCTCGCTCCATCATACCGGAGAACGGGGTTTTGATCATCTTGCCCATGAGGCATGGTTCGCATGTGTCAAATGATTCAAAATCAAGAGGCTCCAAAAGTCCATCAGAATGGAGTTTCTTCATGCGCTTTACTCCAATATGACCTAGACAACAGTGCCACAAATAAGTAGTATTATCACTATCTACTTTGCATCTCTTAGCCTTAATGTTATGGATGTGTGTTTCATCCCTTTCGAGATTTAGAAGAAATAAACCATTCACAAGAGGTGCATGACCATAAAAGATGTTACTCATATAAATAGAACAACCATTATTCTCCGATTTAAATGAATAACCATCTTGCAATAAACACGATCCGGAAATGATGTTCATGCTCAACGCAGGCACATAATAACATTTATTAAGGTTTAAAACTAATCCCGAAGGTAAAACTAAGGAGAGCGTGCCGACGGCCATCACATCAACTCTTGATCCGTTGCCAACGCGCATCGTCACCTCATCCCTCGCAAGCCGCCGTCTATTCCGTATCTCCTGTTTCGAGTTACAAATATTAGCAACTGAACCGGTATCAAATACCCAGGCACTACAACGAGGGCTAGTAAGGAAAACATCAATAACATGTATATCAAATATACCTTTGATGGTGCCAGCCTTTTTGTCCGCTAAGTACTTCGGACAGTTGCGCTTCCAGTGACCCTTGTCCTTGCAATAGAAGCACTCAGTGTTCGGCTTGGGACCAGACCTGAGCTTCTTCTCAGCAGGGGCATTGCGCTTGCCGCCGCCCTTCTTGAAGGGCTTCTTTGCTCCCTTACCTTTCTTAAAGGAGGGCTTGTTGACCATCAACACATGATTATCCTTCTTGATGTCCACTTCCGCAGCCTTCAGCTTTGCGAAGAGCTCGGTGATCGTATCAGTGGAACCAATCTGATTATGAGTCACTACAAAACCTTTTGTAGCTGGGAGGGAGTGATTGCAGAACCCTGTCAATCTTGAGCTCCTCTAGAATCGTGCATTCCAGTTGCTCAAGGCGTTGAGTGTAGCCCGACATCTTTATGGCGTGCTCACTAACGAAACCCCCTTCCTCCATCTTGCAGTTAAAGAACTTCTCAGAGATCTCATATCTCTCAGAACGGGCTTGAGTCTGAAACATGGTTTTCAGCTCCTCGAGAATCTCAAAGGGCCCGAGATAGGTTTCAAAAACGATTTTGAAGCTCCGGTTCCATAGCAAACAACATGGTGCTCTTAATCACACCATAATCATCTTTGCGCGACTGATAGACAACTTTCTCATCAGCCGGCGCAGTTGCAGCAGGGGGGTCACCTAACGCTTTACCAAGGACATAGTCCTTTTGTCCGCCAGACAGAATGATTCTTAGATTGTGGAACCAATTGGTGAAGTTAGACCCATTGTTTCTAAGCTTTTCCTTCTCAGCAAAAACGTTGAAGTTGAAGTTGGATTTGGCCATGTGATCTATAGTATTTGCAAGTACAATTTAGACTATGTTCATGATAAATAGTTCAACTTAATCAAATTACTAGATGAACTCCCACTAAATTCAACATCCCTCAAGTTGTTTAGTGAACACGATCCAAATTCACCACACCTAATCCGATCATCACGAGAAGAGATGTGGTTTCAATGGTGGACAACGAAGTGTCGATCATATCATTCATATGACTCATGCTTAACCTTTCGGTTCTTGTGTTCCGAGGCCATGTCTGTACATGCTAGGCTCGTCAAGTTAGACCCAAGTATTTCCGCGTGTGCAAAAACTGGCTTGCACCCGTTGTATGTGAGCGTAGAGTCTATAGCACCCGATCATCACGTGATGCTTGGACACGACGAACTTTCGCAACGGTGCATACTTGGGGAGAACACAGTTTTTATCTTGATCTTTAAGTGAGGAATCATCTTATAATGCTACCGTCGCGATCTAAGCATAATAAGATACATAAAGGATAAACATCACATGCATATAACTTTATCCACCATGATTGCCTCCACCACGAATAGCAACTACAACTATTGCTAACTACTTAGCGATAAAGTAAAGCTATTACATGGCGTATAAGAAGTTGACTCGCAGGTCATACACAATTATAAAGACAACCATATGGCTCCTGCCGGTTGTGTACTCATCGACATGCAAGTCGTGAAACATTACAAAACATGATCATCGCATACAATATACACATCACATCTTGGGCCATACCATATCACAGAAAACACTCCCTGCAAAAACAAGTTAGACGCCTCTACTTTGTTGTTGCATGTTTTACGTGGCTTATGGGAGTAGATGCTAAGAACGATTCTTACCTACGGAAAGCCACAACGGTGATATTATGGTTGCCAAACTCCGGTGTTAATCCCATGACAACTATAGTGAGAGAAACTGACATCCACCAGCCGCATGTGTGGAACAAGCCACACGTCAAGTGCGGAGCCGGTCTCGCGAGCGACGTCGCGTAAGGTTGGCCTGGACCGCTTCAATCTCACTATCCCGCGTCATAAGAAGAACACAAACAAGAGGCTTGCAACAGAAAACATCGACGCCCGCAACAACCATGTTGCGTTCTACTCGTGAAACACATCTACGCATAGATCTAGCTCTGATACCACTGAAGGGTTTCGCGGCATAGTAAATCAAAATTTTCTACGGAGCGAACAGAGGGAAAGCCAAGATCTAATCTAGGAGATGCAAACAACGAGAGAGATTCGATTAGATCTTCATACCCTTGAAGATTCGCACAGCGGAACGTTCGTCGGAATGTGGGTGATGTAGTCGTACTCGCTTCTCCTCCTCGCGATCCGATCCGATCTAGCACCACAAGTGGCGGTGCCTCCGTGAGATGCACACGTGCAGCACCTCGACGTCTCCTCCTTCCTCGGACCAGCGAGTATGGTGGAGAGATAGATTGGATCTACAGCAGACGGCGTGGTGTATATGGTGGAGAATTTCTGCTGCAGGGCTTCGCCTACAAACAGTCGGGAGGGAGAGAGGAAGGTAGCAAGGCTGCTAGGGCTTGGAGGAAGGTGTGTGTGGGGGGGGAGGGGCGCACCACCCCTCTATATATAGAGGGGGGGCGGCCAGCCCTTGCCCCTCCTCCAAGCCTATCTCTAGTTTAAACAATTTAAACTCTCCCTTATCTAGAAATCCTATCTCTAGTTTAAACGATTTAAACTCTCCCTTATCTAGAAATTCTATCCCGAGATTTAAACGAGTCAAATCTCTCTAGAATCGGCTGGGCCCTATGGGGCCTTGTGCCCCTGGCCCAATGCGGCCAGGACACTCCCTCATAGGCCCATGCCCCCTCCCGGAAGGTGGGGCCACGTTGGTCCCCTTCCGGAAGGTTCTAGAAGCTTCCGGTACAATACCGATTAACCCGGAACAATTCCGAACTCCAAAAATTGCACTGCCTTATATGAATCTTATTCTCCGGACCATTCCGGAACCTCTCGTGATATCCCGGATCCCATCCGAGACTCCGAACAAAAATTCATAAACCAATTATCCAATCTATCCTAGCGTCGAGATACGTTAAGTGTGTGACCCTGCGGGTTCGAGAATATGCAGACATGATCTTCTATCAATAATCAACAGCGGGGTCTGGGCACCCATATTGACTCCCACACATTCATCGATGATCATATCGGATGAACCACGATGCCAGGATTCAATCAATCCCATATATATATTCCCTTCGTCTCGCGATATTTTACTTGCCCGAGATTCGATCGTCGGTACCGTCATACCTAGTTCAATCTCGTTCACAACAAGTACTTTACTCGTTCCGTAATCCGATATCACTTTGTGATTAACTCCTTAACCACATGCTTGCAAGCGGTGTTGATATCGATTACCGAGTGGGCCCGAAGTATATCTGTCCGACTTGGGAGGGACAAATTCCATCTCGATACATACAACCCAACAGATACTTTCCGATCACCTGAGAGACACCTTTATGATCACCCTCTCATAGGATGATGTTTGATGACCTCAAAGCTTTCTTCCGATACCAGGGAGTTGCATTATCTCATGGTCTAAGGAATACAATATTTGACATAGGAAAAGCTTCACAAAGACGAACACGATGACACGATCTAATTGCTCTGCTTTGTTTGGGTCTATCCACCATATCATTCTCCCAATGATATGATCTCATTATCAATTGACAACTCATGTCTATGGTTAGGAAACCTTAACCATCATTGATCAATGAGCTAGTCCATAGAGGCGTACTAGGGACACGGTGTTGTTTACAAACCACACAAGTATTAAAGTTTCCGCTTAATACAATTCTAGCATGGAATATAAACTTTATCATGAACAAGAATTATAATAATAACATCTTTATTATTGCCTCTAGGGCATAATTCCAACAATGAGGTCGCCCATCGCCCAAACACGATCGGAGTACACCGCGACCCGGTCCGTCAGCTTCAACACCTCGGCAATCTCCACCGAGCCCGTCAACGAGGGGTAACCGCTCGTGACATCATCGAGGTCTAAATCCTCCGGGAAGTGGGCAAGCCCAAGGCTGAGCGCCGTCGCTGCCCCGCGACGAAAGGCCGACCACGTCATGAACTCGACGATCGACGGAGCCTTCTCCAGGTAGCGCCATACCTCGACAAGGTCGCTGGGGATCACCTCCGTGGGCGATATCTCCTGAATATATGCACGAAGGCAAGTCGCTGACAACGCGGCTGATTCGACCAGGGTGGTCACACATTGTCGCGCGTCGTACGACCGCGCCTCTTCCGCGTCATCAATGATCCGACCTGCGGCACAGAAGCAAGCAGTGAGCAAACCATCGACATCACAATACAGTTATCGCAGTCGGAAGGTGGCTGTGGCATCCCGCAAAACCACTACTAGAAAATCGCGTTGTTTTTGTGCATTGCATCATCATGACCGCATGCTCATGTCATCATGCCTCATTGCATTTGAGCATCGTCATCATCATGCATATTATTTTACTTGAAACTATGTTGCGAAAGTCTATTGTTTTCTGAAACTAGCCCTCCTTCTATTTCAAATTAAACCCCCGGATGTTTCCGGATATTTTGTTTGTCTAAAACTAATTATAAAAGTTATTTTTAAATTAAATAAAAACCTATATTATTTTTAGGGGGCAGTCGAACGGGCCGACCCGACCCAGTCGACCACCCCCAGTACAAAAATGGTCCACCCCAAACCCTTTTCTACCTAGTCCTAACCTACCCAGCCACTCCCAGCCCTCCACCTCACCCCCCTAGGCCACCTCACCCCCCTGGACCCCAATCCCCACCCACCTTGCCACCTCATCAATCCTAACCCCCAACTCCCTTCCCTCTCTCTCTCCTGGACACACACACGCCACCCACCCCGCACACACACCCAGCCTCGCCTGGGCGCGTCCCCACGCCCTGGACCCACCACCCAGCCACCTCGCCTGCCCGCGTCCACCCACCCCGCGCCCTCTCTCCCCTCTGGCCCCAACCGCAGCCGCGCACGCGCCTGTCCCCGCCGCCCTCTCCTCCTCAGGCGAGCACCTCCCCCGCTCGAGCATCCCCTCTGCCCGACCCCGCCCCTTCTCCTCCTCCGGTGAGCCGCCGCCGCCAGCGGGCTCCTCCGCCCTCCCTCGCTCGCTCCCCTACCTCCCCCCTCAAGCCGCTCCGCCGCCCCGGGGGTCCTCCTCTCCTCCTCCCGTCTCCCTCCGCGGCCCCTTCCCCGCCGTCTCCTCTCGGGCCCGCCGCCGGCTTCCCCGGCCAGAGCCCCTCGCCGCCACCGAGCTCCCCTCCGCGTCCCCGGCCGCCGTCGGGTCCCCTCCTCCGGCGCCTCCCTCCTCCTACCGCCGCCTCCGGCCGCGTCGCCTCGCCCCTCCGGCCGCTCAAGCCGGGCACGCGCCACTGCCTCCTCTCTCTCGTCGTCGCCGGCCGTCGCCTCTTCCCCGTCACCGTGCGAACTCCCGCTGCCGCCCTACCTCGGAGCTCCGCCGCCCTCCTCTGTGCGTCGCCACGACCCCCGGCCGCATCTCCGTCGCCAGCTTCCTCGGCCGCGTCGACCTGTCGCCGCCGGCACCTCGGCGCCCCCGTCGGCTCCGCTCAACCACCGCGCCGCCGGTCCTCGCCTCGGGGCCACCTCGACCTGGCAGTGCGGCCCCTATCCTCCGCCGGCGCCACCGCGAGCGTCCCCCACTCACCCTCCTCTACTCAGCTCGCGCCCGCGAGGTTCCTACCGCCGTGCCCTGTTTTCTCGCTCGACCTCCGGCCGGCCGACCCCATCCTTGACCTCGTGCCTCCTGCTGTTTGCCAAGTTCAGGAAAGCTGTCACACGTGGTACCGCTGCAGGAATTCCAAACACAAGATCGATCACTCGACCAAGTTCAACTAGGACCAGGAGGGTTACAATGTCGACAGGACGAAGACACGGAATCGCCCCGCGACGACTGAACCCGAGGATTCACCAAGTTCGACAACGACCCATACGATGAACCGCCGGCACCAAACAAGTCACCCTCGAATACCGTTGCCGAGACCCCCGACACAAGATCTCCTGAAGGCCCTGGCATCAAACAAGTTCTCCATCGATAACAAGATCGCCCCACGAACCCTGGACATGGAACACCATGAACTCCTTCTCGGACCCCAAGTTCAGCCGCTTCCGAAGACCGATCACGGATCCGGTGGCCGAGACCCGGATGCCAAGATCCACGACTCGGAGATGCCGGAACACCAAGTTCGTCGAGACCCTGAAGACCCGTTCCTGGAGGGGAAGTCCGGACCCAATGACCGCCAAGATCGCCACCGGAACAACAAGCACTCCACCGCGGAACGTCAAGTCCTTCTTCCCGGATGCGACAAGACCGTCTCCCGGACGCCATGACCGTCTACACGGACCCGAAGACCCCGGTACCCGATCCGCTCCAGTTTGCCATCGCCGACAAGATCGACCGCTGGGCACCCAAGTTCTCCATCTTGTATTTGAACCCTGCCTTCCGTCGAACCCTGAGACCAACCCCGAACCCTGGAACCCCAAGATCTCCGACCCTAATGTGTGACCCTGATCGGAGCCCCTATTTTTATAAATGCTATATATAAAACTTGTTGCATGTTAAATTGTTCATGCATGCATATTGTCATGTGTTTTGGGGGCCTTATGCCGTTTCACCTCATAATTAAATATGGGGCCCATATGCGGGCAAATCTAGTCTTATACTGGCCTCATTTAATTTTGTGTAGCGAACCGATGCTATATTTTGCCATGTTAAGACAACATTTAAATGGCGGGTATCTAAACAACATGAACCTTCTAAATAAATGTCGGGACCCCGGTTCCGCTTAATATGGCCTAATTGCATCGCATCTTTGCCATGCCATACATCATTCATGCATCATGCCCGATCTTCTGCCGTTGTATTAAATAGTGCATCCGGTGTTTATTCTAGTGTTTTGCTTCTTCGCGGATAAGGCCGTTGAGTTGATGCGAGTGTCGACCCGATCTTCGGTTGAACCTTCGGCAATGTTTTCAGGCGAGCATCTCCCCCTTTCTACCTATCTTACTTTTATAGTATTTATTCCCTCCTGTTGGTCTATTGCTACCTGTGTTGCGATGCTCTAGTTTCCGTACCCGAGATATCCCTTGCAGCCATATATTGCCTTGGACACATCCTATTACCTGTTGTTTGGGAGATAGTTGGACTTGCGCGTCGTAGTCGCTTGCTCAAGTGTTGTTGCGTGTCGTCCGGTACCACAATTGTTGGAGTGTTGCCGCATGTTTAAGGTTGGAGATGATCATGGCTTTCATTATCGTTTACTTTAATTACTGTTTAACAACTAAAATTGAAGTAAGTAAGCAGAGGCACAGGTGGGCAATAGATGTTATTTGGTTGTTAACCGTCCACTTGTGTCCCGTAGGACCCCGAGTACTTGATACCTGTTCCTTGAATATTCGCGCTATCCACATCCGGGAGGATTATGGGACCCCCTGAGCCAGAGCTTGATTCATTCTTATTTCTTGGGGCCACAAACTAGTTTGAGGTTTTATTTACGATCCTGTACTTATGCCATGCTTTACTGCTTTATTTACGATTGTGCGAGGAGCACCTGTACTGTTTAGGTAAGCGGAGTGTTTTCGCGGTATCGACAAGCCCAGTTTTGGGTTCCCAGTCGTTTACAGCCACTGGCGCAAACCTTGAGTCCGTCTCGAAGTCAGCTAACTTCGTTGCGGGTAGCTTAATGGGGTGGCCCCCTGAAATATTTCTGAATCTGGTGATTGCTTTGTCGTGAATGCCTCGTTGGATTTTGATTTGTTTTTTCCGAGGTTGATCGAGTGTGTGTTGCTATTTGTGCACCCCTGCAGGGTAAAAACTTTCTGAAAGCCGTGTCCGCGGTTATGGACGACTTGGAGTACAGTATCTCGATCATAGACAACTATAACTAAAGTAGTGCTATAAATTTGACTTTATAATGACTAGTAATCAGCTTCACTATAATGGAATGGCTAAATAAAACTGCCCACAATTGCTTGTTCGGGTTGTCGCTTGCGACCATTGTATATGACTAGTAAGTATTGCAACTATAACGGAATGGCTAAATAAAAGTACCAACAACTGTTGGGTTTTTGGGATATCTCATGCTTATTGTATCTGACTAGTAAGTGTTGCAACTACAACGGAATGCTTAACTAAAACTGCCCACTGCTTATTTTATCAGGATGACTATCTATACTGACTAGTAATTGCTGCAACGATAACCGAATAAATAAAACTGCCAACGGTGTGAGTTCCTCGGTTGACTTCCTCGTTTGGCCTCGAGGAGGAAATACCAGGATGGGTTTGTTTGGTGTTAGAATCAGGTTGGTTCCGGATAGGTCTTTCTTACCCCTCTCTGATTGCCGCTAGTTGTATCGAGTCTCTATAGGTTGTTCAGTGCACGCTGCCGCTTCAGTCCACCATACCTATGTAGGCGAGGACCGCCGAATTCTAGTCTCGCCGTGTACTGGCCTCAGTACTGACGCTCCTCTTTTTCCTTTGCCCTTTGCCGGCACCCCTTTTGTTTAAGCAGGTTATGAGCTCGACGTCGTTAGCAGGGTTACCCTTCCGGCTTGGCCTGGGCAGGGTTATGGACGCCATTGGTTATTCTTCAGGGCTCTTAGCCCCATTTGCATCTTGTCCATAGTCGGACGCTCTATCATTTTCAAGGTGATTTGGATCTTTGCTCTGTATATCTGTATTCTTGACTCATTGAGTCGCTGTTGTATATATATATATATATCTGTTCTGTGGGTCCCATCGAGGACTGTTGTGTAATGTTATTACTTCATTTTCCACCCGCACGAAAGTGCCTGGTGGGCACCTTTGAATCGTTTCTATGCGGGTTTGGCGGGAAGCGCTGAAACTTGCATAGGGTCGATTCTGAGGGTGTTACAGTGGCTGAAGGAGGGTTTACCAATTAGCGGTCGGCAGAAGTCCGTGATGAAGCTTTGAAGAGAAGAAAAGTCATTCTGCAACCCAACAATGAGTGTATCAGATACTTTCCGCTCTTCAGCGGCAGAACTAACGGCAGCCTTGGCTCGTCCTTCCGCTGAGCTCGTTCCTCCTTCGCCTCCTTGAGCTCACGCTCCAGTTCGGCGACTCGCTGCTCGGCCGTGCTCAGAGCGGATTGAGCCGCCGTCAAGTCACCCACCGGGACAAGGCCTTGGCGGGCTTCCTTCACCTCGGCCGCAGCTGCTTGAAGCTCCTTGTTCGTCTCCTAGACGATAACAAGCTCCCTCTCCAAGCGACACTTCGTAGCAAGCCGTTCGGATGACTCACGCTGCAGGCCCTGCACAAAAAAACATTAAGAATCCGACCACTAAAATTTAGTGGCCAGATCCTCGGGGACTGGACATACCTGGATAGCAGTGCCTAGCATGCCATGAAGCTCCAGCGCATCCACCGATGCAAGCATGACCGGAGTGTGGCCACGACGCTGACCAATCTCCGTCTTGGCGGCCCCAGGAAGCCGGCTTGATGGAACCGAGGCACCCGCTATGGACGCCTTCGCCACGAAGCGAGGGAAAGTTGCTGCAGCGGCCGCTGCACCACTCGGGGTCGGCTCAACCACATCGGTTGAGTCCGCAAGCACCATAGGCTGCGACCCGACATCTTCCTTGGCCTTCGAAGCCGCTTCCGCTGCGTTTGGAGGTTCGCTCGGAGCAACAGCCGGATCATCAAAGACCGTGACGACATCATCACCTTTCGCCCTTTTGATGCCTTCGGCGGGAGCAACGACCTCGTCGCCCTTCCTCTTCCGCGAGGAATCTACTGGCACCTCTATGACGACTGGCGGAACCTTGGCCACAGAAGGATGGCCTATCTTCTTAACACCCGTCCTGTGAAACATTTCTATCAATAAAACTTTCCGATTGAAACACAAAGCAGGCAGACGAGTAAAGGACAAAGGAGCACTCACTTGGCGACTGGAAGGAATCATAGGCCGGTGCGGATGCTAGCCGACTTCTCCAGTTCCATCCCCAGCTTCCGAGGGAGGCCCGTCTCGAACACATCGTGTGTCCAAGACACTAACGGCTTCTTTGAAGATGAAGCCGCGGCGGGAGCCTCCGTGGCAATTGTTATGGGAGCCCCCCTTGGTGGCGAGGCCCCTGCGGCTGGAGCGGCTCCCAAGCTAGTGACTGGGGTGAATGGCGGTGGCAATGACGCCAGCGGCACCTCGTCCCTTGTGACGGCGGCGCTAGCTGCCGCGGCCGCGTGCGTTGTTGCGTCCTCAGCCGAGCTGGTGGCGTCGGAGCTGCTCGCAGATCGAGGCGGAGATAGCGGCTTCGCCGACTTCGTCTTCTTCTTTGGCGGAGCTTTCTTCTTCGACAGCATGGCCACGTGACATGAGGTGTGCTCAGGGAGTCATCGTTCGTCATCATCGTGGGGCTCGAGGCTCCTGCTGGCCTCGAGTTCACGCTGGTGCTGCCCACGAGTCTTGCGAACCGTGGGGGCAGCGACTTCAACGGGGTCGTCGTCTTCATCATCGTCGTTATCACCCCCGTCGCTCTCGGCGTTGACCTTGGGGGACGATGACTCGCTCCCGTCCTGGGCGGACGAGCTTGAGTTCACGTCGTCTGCGGGTGGAAGCCACCCTTCCACCACTTGAAACAACTGCAACAAGAACAAACGACATTAGCACGACCGCGAATGCACCAACTGCGACTGGCAGTGCAAATGGAATAACGGCTTACCATTGGAGCTGGGCGCCTCGCGGTATAAGGGGCGACCCCGGCCTTCGCGTCAAGGTACACTGCCTGGGTAATCTTCTTCAGGGCCAGTGTATAATCGTTGAGTCTCCACTCGACGAGGCAGGATTTCGTCGGGTCGTCCTTACCCGTGTACTCGTACATGTAGTGGTCATGGCTGGCCAGGGGCCCGAGCCGCCGCCCGAGCCAGCAGTTGTAGAGATTGATGGTCTGGAGACCTTTCTTCTTCAGGGTGCGAATGGTTTGTAACATCTCGTCAACAAACATCCGCTGATCCAGCGAGAGTTTGACGATCTGGAGCCGACGCGGCTCGGGCTGTTCGGCAGAGTACCTTGGAAGCGCCACTTCGTCGCCTAGAGTCGACTCGGTGACGTAGAACCAGTACTTCTTCCACTCGTTCGCCGCCTTGGCGGGCAGCATCAAATCAAAGAACGAAGCCTTTGACTACAGCTGGAACGTCAGGCCGCCCGCGGCAAGCATCGGGCGCATGTTTCTTCGCGGCTGATTCTCCCGTGGAATAGGTCTTGCCACAAGGGGAAGTAGGGCCTGCAACCCAGATAGCACTCGCAGAACGCCACGAAAATGGCGAGCTACTCGATGCTATGCGGACCCAGATCCGATGGTTGGATTTCATAGTAGGCACAGAAACGCCGAAAGAAGAGGGATGTTGGGAACCTGAGCCCCCGCTCCAGGTGGCTGGTGAAGCAAATGAACTCCCCCTCGCGTGGATCCAGAATTACTTCTTCGGCCGCGGGGATGCGCCATCTCCCGGCGCGGAGGATCCCTGCCTCCTCGAAAGATGCTAGCAGTGCCTTAGTGCACTTGGATCTACCCCATGGCTCGGTGGAGGGGGCCATAGGCTGGAAGTTCGTGGATATCGAAGCTCTCTAGATTGTTCTGATCGCTGCACGGAATGGGGAAACAGAGATATGCGAGATCGGAGGAGGTGAAAGAAGCGTTTTCCCGTTCGCCCTTCACCCTCCTTATATAGCGGTTGTTACCCTCCATTTTCGAGAGCCGTTACTGCGTGATAATTACGCCAATATTACCATTGGGTTACCCAACGGCTAGTTTTACCACAATTGACGGTCCAACTTCATATACTCGACTCGTTGCTTCCAGCGGCTCGACGATTCGCCGACCCGATCACTATAACAGTGACTGAGCACTCGCCGAGCTGCGATACGATTGGTTGCCTTTAGTGCGACTAAAGATGACTAGTTCTTTCCTTTGTTCAGGAGTCCGCCGCCGATTCGACTAGGCGTCCGCATTGGACCCGCATACTCCGACTGCCAGCAAACACCTGCAACAAATCAACGACGGCCTCGGGGACTACTGATGGGGATATGCCTACCAAGGTATATCCAGCAGGACGTTTCCTACTGGCCTAAGCCGTCAGCGAGTGGGCCTGCAGGACGACGACTGGATCAAGACTTGGCGTGGACTCAGGCGACTGGAAGCTGGAGGCCCAGGAGCGTAGCTAGGCCTAGTTGGACTAGGTCATAAAATCTCTGAATCATTAAATAATTCGGTTGTGATATGTAAACCCTAGCGAGGTGAGCCTATATAAACCTCCCTAGGGTACGCATAAGGGATACGTTCCATCATACACCCAAGCGACTCGCCGCCTAGTCGTCGAGCTCGCCCCGTTGTACTCTCACCATAATACAATATAGCAGGAGTAGGTCTTTACCCTCTGGGGGGCGAACCTGGGTAAACCCGCACTGCAGATGGCTAGCCACCCTTGCCCCATGTTATACTACTCGCTGCCGATTGCAGCGTCTGCCGTGGTCATTCCCACGACACTTGCTGCTTCACACCTTGCTCTTGGGGTTCCCAACAGGCTCCACATCAACTGAGCCATCAACAAGTTTTCTGGCGCCGTTGCTAGGGAGGCTAATGACGTCTTCACTAGGGGAGTCCTTCATTTCCTTTCTCTTTACTTTGTTTTTAGTTTGCTTTGTTTCTTTTGCTTGGTTTTGTTTGCCTCTTTCCAAAAAAAAACTAAAAAATTAGTCTAGTTTGGTTTGCTTGCTTTATTCAAAAACACAAAAAAAATAGTTCCTGCTCTAGTTACCACCTTGCTTTATCTCACCATGTTGCTCCCCAAGTTCGCCCTGAAATATCTTGCAATAGGTAGTGGCTCCATAATTGGGAAAGATAATATTGAAGAATTCTTTAATTATGTTAGCAAGCATGAGGATATTGAGGATAAATCTATAGCAGAACTTGCTCCTAGTTATGAGATTGCTGCAACTTCTTTAGTTCATATGTTGGAGGCTAGGTTTGTTAGCCTTAACCCCTTCATACAATTTTTGTTCCTAAAACTAAAAGAATAAAAGAATGCTAAAAAGAGAGAATTCATCCTTGAAACTTTATCAAAAGAATTCCATGATGTTTCTAGGGAAGCCAAAAAGGTTTTTGAGCGTTTCAATATACTAGGCTCAAGTGTAGATGTTGTGGGTATTTCTGATAAAACTAAGCCTAGAGAAGATTTTAAGATACCCATACCCTTTAAGCTTATTGGAATGCATGAAGCTTTTGAAGAGAATTTTGATTGGAATGTTTCTGAAAATCTTTTTGATGAAGGTATTAGACCAAAGAGAGATGAGAAGGTATCCTCCAAAACCCATTTGGATGAGATACCTTTCATAGTTGAGGACTTTGCAAGTATGAATGTTAATGCTTCTTCATTTGAAAATACTTGATTCTTCTTACTTCTTGTGCCTAACTTAAAGGCGTTAAAGAAAAGTACTTGTTGGGAGATAACCCAAGAGTTTCCTTGAGTCTTGGAAGTTATTACTTCTGTAATGACCTCTACTTATCCTTTTTGTTTACTTTTTGTGCCAAGAATGACCTCTAATGAGAGGGAAGTAAGATTTGGGGAGTTGCTGTCCCAAAATAGATTTATGTCCTCCACCAAAAAATTTTGTGAGGAGGATATGTAACTCGGATTGAGCTCAAAATTTACGAATAAATCCCCCAGTATGTTAGCTAACTTTCATTAGTTCAACACTTTTTTATTTGAGCAACATAAGATGTTCAAAAAAATCGATTTCTACCTACTGGTCCGTTTTGACAGATTTCTGCCATTATTTGCATTTGCTTCTTATTGATTTATTTTTGAGTTCTCTTCAGGTAAATTGAGCTTTTTGAAGGAGTTACTACATTAGCTTGTGTTTTTAGTGAAAATCCTTGCTGTTCCAAAGTTTTTTCCATGGTCTAATATCTTTTGAATAAACTAATGTTGCTAATAAAGATTGTGTGAAGTTTTGTATGAAGGAAAATTTTCAGGTGTAGAGAGAGAATGATGCAATGAGATGAAGAATGGACAAAATCTCAAGCTTGGGGATGCTACCATGGTGTCACCCCAAGAAATATCCAAGAGGTACAAGCGTCAAAGCTTGGGGATGCCCAAGGTATACCCTTCTTCATTAATAAAAAGCTCAGGTCTGTCTAGACACTTCGTTTTTATTGTTTCATGCACAGTTGTGTTGTTCTGGGAGCGTCTTAGTTTTTGTTTGCTTTGATTAGGTTATTTAGTTTGCTTGAATAAAGTAATTTAGACCCCCGTTCTCGCTGTGTTGTTTTTCAAGTAAGGTTGCTTGGTGTTTGGAAAGGAGTAGTGAGTTCTTGCTTAAAGTCCAAGAGGAGTTTGCATTGACTATGACTTAGACTTTAGCATGACATGCTAGGTGTTGTTTTAGCATTATGCTTAGTGATTATTGTTGTAGCATGTCTTGTTCCAAACTATTGGGATTGATTAGTGTGCCTTGAAGAATTATGCGTTGTTTTAGCATTCAAAAGCATAGTATTGTGGTATTCTCCTTCAATGTTTTGCTTGGGTTGACTTGGCACATGCTCACACCATGTTATGACTATGAAAATTCACCATTAGCCTCTATGATCATTTAGTCCTTGACTTATAGTACCACTCTTTGCTTTGATTAGTTTGCTTTGTTGCATTGCATGATTTTGGCCATTATTGCTCTCTTAGTTGGTTGCTCCCAGTATTTTGCAAGCCTCCACCTGTATGAGTAAGTTTTACTCATGCCTCCAACTCCCAAGAAACCAAGTTATTCCAAAGTGTCCACTATAAATTCTTATGCATGGTGTGTTACACCATTTCAAGTATATTCTTGTTTTCAACTATCTTCCAATTAAAAACTATTTTGTTATATGAAAACTTAGTGATTAAAGCCCTCACGAACTTGATGGCACATTTTATTCTTTGCCCCTAATAAACTTGAACCATTGTGACAACTTTGTTATATATGCTTGCACTTATAAGTTGGAATTAGCAGAATCGTGCTGTCACGGGGAACGTTTTTAACATTGCACTTGTACCTTGTTGTACTCAGTTGATATCATGTTTTTTTGTCTATGGATGTCACCTGTGTGAAATAAATAGGGAACTTGTAAGTCCATGGAGTTTGTATTCTGTGTTAGAGAAACGCCTGGGCCGCTAGCCTAATCCATGCCTAATCATGCTAGAAACTTGCAGCATCACCATAGTGAGCTATCTATGAAGCATCCTCAATAAAAAGCTATGCATATGGTAAATAAAAAGATTGCTGAAATGCTCATTGTCTGCTTGCCTTGTCATTTTGGTTATGGGAAAGCTCGTGCACCATGTGCAAGGGGTACCCCGTTGGCGGTTCTCAATGATATGCAAATACTTACAATGACAAGAACTTACCTGGACCCAAAGTTGAGTATGCATAAGGTGTGGCCCTCGTATTCAAAGGGCATGAGATTGCCAACTTATACTTCGTCAAGCATATACTCCAGCTTTGCCACTTTAACCTTAACCACTTCAAGATGCTTATGATAGGGGCAATGAGGGCTGAAAGCTAACAAGTATCATAATTTTTGGAAGCTCTTTTTGAAACTTGTAACCCGTACTTCATTTACAAAAAGGCCTTTCTTCCACCACTATTGAGTCTCCACCTTCTACCTTTAGACACCATTAAGAGAGCATAGTTGTCATTCTGTATGCAGTGTTCCAAATCTTATTAATTGATGCATACTGTGTTATTGCTTGTTCTTGTGCTATTTATTTCTAGTCACCCTTGTGAACTTTGAATGTGTCCTATGCATCTATATTGCTACTCTACGAGGAACAAGCTTAGGGATGTTGATACGTTGGAAACGTATCTATAATTTTTGATGCTCCATGCTTGTTTTGTATTTACTTTGCTTTACTTGTCCACACTTTGAGGTGATTTTACATGTTTTCTGGTACTAACCTATTAACAAGTTGCAACAGTGCCAGATGCCTGTTTTCTGCTGTTTTTGGTTTCAGAAAAGTTAGTAAAGAAATATTCTCGGAATTGGACGGGACAAGGGACAAAGTCAATTACTTTCCGTGGGGAACAAGAAGTCCAGAGGAGAGCCCGAGAGGCCAGCCAGGTGGGGCAGACCCACCCCAGGCGCGGGTGGGCCCCACCCCACCTCTGGCTAGGGTTTGGTGGCCCTGGCCGCCTCCTCGGTCTCCCCCTTCGCCTATAAGAAGCCCCCGATGCAGAAACCCTAAGTACCCGATCAGAAATCCACGAAACCGTCTATAGCCGCCGCCACCATCGTCCCTAGATCGGGGGGATCTGAAGTTCTTCCCGGCACCCTGCCGGAGGGGAGATCATCCAGAGGCCTTTTCTCCGGTATGATGCGTGAGTAGTTCCACCTTAGACTATGGGTCCATGTAGTAGCTAGATGGTTGTATCTCCTCCTTTATGCTTTCATGTATAGATCTTGTGAGCTCCGTTCATAATCAAGATCTAATCTATTTCTAATCATGCATGTTGTGTTTGCGGGGATACGATAGATATTGAGATTATTATGTTGGTTTGATTAATGGTTTTGTTTTTATAATTCTATCGTGTCTGTGTTGTTTGTGATCTTGCATGCTCTCCGTTGTTAGTAGCTATCTTGGCCAAGTAGTTGCTAGTGACTCCAAGAGGGGATATTTATGCTCGATAGTGGGTTCATGCCTCTAGTTTCCAAGGGAAGTGATAGAAATCTCTTCGGTTGTAGATGTGTTGTTGCTACTAGGGAGAAAACAACGGTCTCTTGTTCATGAAACATGTGGACTGTTATCTTACACACTTTTCTTAAAGCAGTTGTTTGTTGCTTGCAACTTAATACTAGAGAGGGTGCAGATGATAACCTAAAAGTGGACTTCTAGTCATAGATGCAGTTGGATGGCGGTCTATGTGTCTTGTTGTATTGCCCAATCAATCTTATAGGATTTTTCTGATTAGTAATTGTATTGTTATGTCTTGCTTAGTTTCTGTCAATTGTCTGCTATAATTTATTTACCCTTCATGCCATGTTGTTTATCTAAGAAGAGCACCTCTAGTGAATTATGGACACCGGTGCAAGATACATCTTACACTGTTACTTGTTTACTTGCTGCAAACCATTACCTTACACACCATACATTTAATCATTTGTTACAGCAAACCGGTGAGCTTGATACCTCACTGTTCGTTGGGGCAAAGTCTTAAGTTTGTGTTGTGCAGGTCTCCGCGTTGCTTGCAACACCTGTGCGATGTTTCCTTCCTCCTTCTGGTTCAATAACCTCGGTCTCAACTGAGGGAAAACTTGCTGCTTGCTGCTTCACACCTTACTCTTTGGATGCTACACACCCCATATTTGAAAAAATAAAAAATAACTAAAAAAGGTTTAAAAATTTTGAACTTTTTTAAAAATCAAAGATGACCAGATATGCTACTCGTATAAAAATATTTGAAAAGGAAATGATTCGTATGATCTTTAGAAAAAAAACTGACGAATCAAAGGTGAATAGTACCTGGTCATGGGACGTTTTGAATTTGTTTTCTTTACCCAGAAATCCAGAATACAATTAAAGTAATTTCCCAAAAAAATATTTGTATACAAGTAGCATACCTGGTCATCTTTAATTTTTTTAAAAATTCGAACTTTTTAACCTTTTTTAATTTTTCTAGATATGGGTTGTGTTGCATCCGAGAGTCATATTGTAATTCTCTCTACATAGTACCTCAAAAACATGATATAACAACGGGATAAGGTACCAACGTTACGGGCCCTGGTCGATGGAATACCTAGCCCGTGAATTGGGCCCTGAGGCAAACATTTGTTATCTAGAACCAGAAAGGGTTTAGAGTTTTTAGCCCATTTTCAAAATAAACAAAGGCCCAGTTCTCTAGCCCATGTTTGTTAGTCCAAGAGCTAGCCTGCCAAAAGTCCAGCGTGCCACCAACGCACAAATCCCAGCAAACCCTAGCCTCTCCACCTCCAGCCTCCAGCCTCCGCGCACCCGCTCTACACGCCGCCGGCCCCTCAACGCCTCCATTCTCAGACGCCCTCATCCGCTGAGGCACCCCGGCGACGCTCGTCAACTCCGCCGCTCTACGCCTCCGCTCTCCGCTGGATCCATATCTCCTCCGCCGCAAACTCAAGGCAAGTTAACCGACCTGATCGATTTTCTCTCAGAGTCGGGATTGCATGCCGCTGCGCCCTTGTTACAGCCTCGCTGCGCGCTGGACGTAGCGACCGCCTCGTTGCGTCCCAATCCTAGTCGCCGACGACCCTTGGAATCTCATTGACCCTATGGCAAGATGACGTGTCTTGCGTTGGTTGTATCTTTGTTAGTTCTGTCTCACGAATTTTCTCAGTTTAGTTGGCTTATTATGTTCAGTTTATAGGTCTAGTCTGCTCATGCACGCGAACTTGCACCTTTTGTGAAGCTGCACAGTATTGTGTGGGCAATGAATCAGCATCAAACTATATGCTGCTTCGAGGAATTGCCATCATTTAACTTGTTTTCCTCGATAGAAACCAATGTAGAGTGGCAGTTAAGTTTATACAATCGAAGTTCAAAATGGGAACTTAGTCTGCTTGATTGTATCGTACCTTTGCATCCCATGCCGTTCAATTGTGTGTTTTATTTGATCAGTCACACGGACAACTTCGATGCCGTTCTCCATTAACTTCTTTTGACGATTTTGTTTTACTCCTGAGGTTAGATTCATCCATTTTAGTCATTCCGAAAGCATTTGTTTTATTTTTCTCTCATGAGTGCCATTTCTATGTTCCGAGGATAGTTTTTCTCTTGCCGTTGGTCTATTCCCTGTGATGTAAATATACTTGGCATGCTTTCTTCTGTAGTTTGTATTGACGATAATTAGTTTGCAGAGCTTTAATCCAGTTGAAGGAAAAGAACAGGCAAAGCCATGGCATCTCGTTTCTGGGGACAGGTATTTTTTCTCACTTGTGCTAAGCCCCAAATTCTATCTTGCATACACACAGTAATATTTATATCTTTTGTGCTCATCAAATGCATTACCTAATACCCATTGCTGTTTCTGTCCAACATCAGGGAGACAGTGACTCTGAGGAAGAGGTTGACGAGATTGAGTCAGAGCAAGGAAGCGATGATGAAAAGTCGGAAGCAGGTGATGGGGGACGTGATGGTAACAAGAACCGTTACTTGAACAAATATACACATGACAGTGATGAGTCTGATACCGAGAACCATCGCGTGATTCGCTCGTTGAAGGACAAGCGCAATGATGAGATGAAAGCTACTGCTGATCAGATGCGCAATGCAATGAAGATCAATGACTGGCTTAGCTTGCAAGAGAGTTTTGACAAGCTCAACAAGCAGCTTGAGAAAGTAGTTCGTGTCAATGAATCTGCAAAAATTCCAAATGGGTATATCACGACTCTTGTATTACTGGAGGATTTCCTGGCTGAGGCTCTTGCAAACAAGGAAGCCAAGAAGAAGATGAGCAGCAGCAATGCAAAGGCGTTAAATGCGATGAAACAAAAACTTAAGAAGAACAACAAGCAGTATGAAGACCTGATCCAGAAGTGCAGGGATAATCCAGCGAGTTTTGAAGATGATGTTGTAGATGACAAGAACATGGATGATTCTGACGATGATGATGATGATGGCAGTGGTGAAGATATTGTGGATCCTGATAAAATGGATGGGTCTGAATCAGATGAATCTGGAAAGGAAGACGATGAAGGTGAAGAAGGGGGAGGCTGGGAAAAGAAGTTGAGCAAGAAAGATAAGGTTATGGACAAGCAGTTCTTAAAAGACCCAAGTGAGATAACATGGGATATAGTTGATAAAAAGCTAAAGGAGATTGTGGCATCGAGGGGTAAGAAGGGCACTGGGAGAGTTGAGCGTGTGGAGCAGCTGACGTTTTTGACCAGGGTGGCAAAAACCCCTGCTCAGAAGCTTGAAATTCTTTTTCATGTGATTTCTGCCCAGTTTGACGTCAACCCAAGCTTGCTCGGTCATATGCCAGTCAATGTGTGGAAGAAGTGTGTTAATAATATGCTTCTTGTGCTTGATATACTGCAACGATATCCTAATATTGTTGTGGACACCTCAGTCGAGCCTGATGAGAAGGAAACTCAAAAGGGTGCCGACTACGATGGAACAATCCATGTTACGGGTGACCTTGTTGCATTCCTGGAGAGAATTGATTCTGAATTTTTCAAGAGTTTACAGTGCAGTGATCCATATACCAAAGATTATGTTCAGAGGCTTAGAGATGAACCCTTGTATTTGGTTCTTGCACAGAATGTGCAAGATTACCAGGAGAGGGTTGGGAATCTTAAGGCTGCTGCCAAGGTTGCACTGCGTCGTGTTGAGCTAATCTACTACAAACCTCAGGCAGTGTATGATGCAATGAGAAAGCTAGCTGAGCAAACTGAGATAAGCGAGGAGGATGGAGATACCGAGGCTGGGGAGGAGCATCAAGCAGCTGATGATAGGGGACCGCCACCATTTGTTGTGATTCCAGAGGTTGTGCCTAGGAAACCTACTTTCCCAGAGAGTGGCAGAGCCTTGATGGATGCGTTGATGTCTCTAATTTACAAGTATGGAGATGAAAGGACGAAAGCCAGGGCAATGTTGTGTCACATATATCACTATGCAATCTCTGATGAATTTTCAGTGGCTCGTGACTTGCTCTTAATGAGTCGTTTACAAGATGGGATTCAACTTATGGACATCCCATCACAGATCTTATTTAATAGAGTCATGGCCCAACTCGGGCTATGTGCTTTCAGGTCTGGTTTGATCTCTGATGCTCATAGTTGCTTGTCTGAGTTATATTCAACTGGAAGGGTGAAAGAGTTACTTGCTCAAGGTGTCCAGTATAGTCGATACCACGAAAGAACTCCTGAACAGGTGAACATCCCTCTTGTTTCTCGTGAATATCTGCACACATTCTCATGTGAATACCTGCACGCATGTTAGCTAGTCTCCGATGCAGCACTGATACAACACATCTGTACAATACTGAAACAGTTAACCGCCATGCTCCCCATAAGATATTGATATGGCTCCCATAAGATATTGATATGTGTAGATGGTCAATGTTAATTTATACTTCATGTTTTTAACACAAAGTGCTAAGGTGTTGGTGCGGCACCGGGATAGGGTAGGTTATGTCGGCTAATAGAAGGAACCGTCATTTACGTTCTTCTTTCCTTATGTGTGCTCTGTTTCATGTGTTACTTGGTTCTTTTCAGAAGTTCAAATGCTTGAGAGTTTTACACAAAAGTACCTATGATCTTGCATTTATTCCGTGAGCTCCTTTGGTGTCTTGTTTATGTCGATTAAGGTCCCTTCAAGAGCATCTTTCCCGACTCTTGGTTTTCCTAGAACAGATATACAAACTTCAACTCTTCATTTTAGCTATATACGATTTAATTGGCATAGATATGCACAATACAGATACTAAGTACATATTTTGTGTTAGTTGTCATGGATGCTCACATCATAGTTACTCTTGCAGGAAAGACTTGAGAGGAGAAGGATGATGCCCTACCATATGCATATAAACCTTGAACTTTTGGAAGCCACACACTTGATTTGTGCAATGCTAATTGAGGTGCCCTATATGGCTTCCACTACTTATGACAAGCGGAGGCCTATGAGCAAGACATTCCGCAGGCTTCTCGAAATGAGTGAGAGGCAGACTTTTGTTGGACCTCCAGAAACTGTGAGGGATCATGTAATGGCTGCCACAAGGGCCCTCAATAAGGGTGACCACGAGAAAGCATTCAGTGTCATTAGTTCTCTGGATACCTGGAAGCTTTTGAGGAACAAGGAGCACATTCTTGAGATGCTGAAGCTTAAGATCAAGGAAGAAGCTCTAAGAACCTATCTCTTCTCTTACCCGTCTTGTTATGAATCATTGAGCCTTGACCAGCTCACTACCATGTTTGATCTTAGCGAGGCACAAGCTCACAGTATTGTTAGCAAGATGATGATGCACGAGGAGCTTCATGCAAGCTGGGACCAGCCAACCAAGTGCATAGTTTTCCAGAACGTGGATCAAACTAGGCTGCAGGGACTAATCTTCCAGATGACAGATAGGCTCTCTGTCCTTGTGGAAAGCAATGAAAGGGCGTATGAAGCCAGGACTGGGGGTGCCCTTGAGGGTGCACCACCGAGGCGCAGGGGTGGTGATGGTCAAGACTCATCCAATTTGGGAAAGTGGCAGGAGAACTTTGTGTCATCACAAGGACGGAGAGGCGGTGGAAGGTTTGGTTACGCTGGCAGAACCGGAGGCTCTGGACAGGGTGGTGGGTACCAGAACGACAGGGGTGGTCAGGGTTCCCGTGGTGGCTATGGTGGTGGTGGCTCACGGTTCCAGGAGGGAAGGTCTCGCACACAGACTGGTTCCTCATCTAGAGGGGATGGCAATGCACGTATGGTGAACCTGAACAGGCCTGGCAGAGTTTAGAAGTCTGATAGATTCAAGAAGAAATTTTGAGCAAGGTTGCTTTGAAGCACTGTTTCCTGCCTGTTCACAAACTCCTTAGTCCATCTGTTTGCTGTATTTCGCTGTAGCTTTTATCATAAACCTATCAAGAAACTCGGACTAGTAATCTTGTTTGTATCATGGAAGTGAGGACCACATATTCACTCCTATATTTGATATCAAGTTGTGACAATTTAATACTGTTTCCTCTCTTTGCAAGCTGTGTTGTTCATTTGAGTCGTGTGAAGAAAGAATTTGATCGAGTGTATGTTAATCTTGTATTTCTGCAATCTGCCTTGGTAGTTCATGCAGTCATTAATTTGCCACAAGAGCCCTCATTAAGGGTGACCACGAGAAAGGAGCCGACTCTTTAGTACCTCCTCTCAAAGCATCTTATAATTTGGAACAGAGGTACTCTGGTTTGCTACGAGTCACTGGACCTTGAACTGCTCACTACTATGTTTGACCTTGCCGAGCCAAAGGTTCACAGCATATTGGCCAGATGATGCCATTGAGTGGGGCGCCACCCAGCCACCCAGGCGTAAAGCTGGATGGTGTAAACAAGCGCGCGTGAAAAACCGTCATTTTCCAATTTGGGGAAGTGGCAAGAGAAACATTAGCACAAGGTCACTGAGGCGGTGGCATGTTTGGTCCTTCAGAGTCGTTTGAATCAGAGAGACAGGAAAATAATTTCTTGCTGACTCCGAAGAGAGTTTTCAAATTACCTTTCTTGTTTTTTTTTTTTGTTAATTAAAGAAGAACCTTTCTTGTGAGATGTGACGAAATCATGAAAATGGAATAGAGATGGAGCGGTTCAAAATTCGACCTGGGTACGGTACAATTCAAGTCAAATAACAACACTACTACGGTGAGTTCAAAATTCGGCCCGACTCATCCATCCTCGGTCGGCCGGGCCTGGGCCGATACGACTGTCTTGACCGGCCTTGACGTCCTCAGCACCTTCCGGCATGGCGCGGTGGCAAAGCCTCGCCGCCCTCGCCGCCGCCGCCGCCGTCCTCTCAGGTACTCCCGCCCTTCTCTGGCCTCATGGATCCAAGTATCGAACACTCGCCTCTCCTTTCTCACCAACGCACCTATCCCCGCAGGCCTTCTCTACAGACGCAAATGCGCTCGCCTGACCGCGCGGGTCCGGGAGCTAGAGGACTCCCTGGCCGACGCCGCGGAGAAGGCCGCTGCAGAGCGCCGCGGCAGGGTTCGAGCTCAGCAGGTCGGTCCTCCACTCCACTCCACGAAGCTCCGCACGTATAAGCTTGCGCATTTCATCTCATATTGCGGTACTTCGTTTTCTGGCAGTCATTACGGAAGGCTCTGAGCGAGCAGGAGGCTGCACCGAACAAGGAGAAGCCTGCCAAGGCCGCGTCGTCGTACCCGATGGCGCCGATCGGAACCGTGCAGTCTTGCTTCTCCACTAGGTGCTGTTCTGTCACTCGGCGAACTTAATTTGTCGGAGTTTGTGATCTGTATGAGTGAAGGCGTGTGGTGTTCATGTGTATGGCTGTTGATTCTGCAGGAACGGCACACCGAGACAGCCTTTGGTGGTGCCGCTGGCCAGAGCGACAGTGGTGCTTAATCCGGCCCGTGTCCCAGCTGAAGCGCTAGAGGGACTCGCTAGCTACTCTCATTGTTGGATCCTCTATGTGTTCCATCTGAACACTGATCTTGATAAAATGTGGAAAGACCCTGCTAGGTCCAAGCTGAAAGCGAAGGTGTGATCTGTTGTTGGCCCTTAGTTGGTTCTAGTTCTTACTGGAAAATTTGTTATTCTGAATGTTATTGTGGATACGGGTCTGAACTAGTAAATTCTTCTCTTCTTGTGGAAGGTGAGAGTACCTAGACTGAAAGGGGGCAAGATGGGGGTTCTGGCAACAAGGTCTCCTCATAGGCCTAATCCAATTGGACTCAGTGTTGCAAAGGTAAGTAATGAGTACTTTTCTAGGATCTAGTCTTGTCTTCTTAGTGTTGTATATCCTACGCCGCTTAAGGATGGATTGCAAGTGTCACTTGAAAAAGTTAAATGTATGTAACTATGCATCCAAATACTATTGCTATCTTGGGACATAGATTGATGGACCATGATATATAAGCGTACTTAGTTCTAGGGTTGATGGGATTTGTGAACTTCTAGAGGGTAATCTGAATTGTCATAGCTCTAAGTATGTTGCTTATTTATACATTGTATGGAAGGACATCATTTGTACTAAATATGTGCACAAAGGGATGCTATCAGGGGAGGTTGCTTTGTCACACGATTCTGCAATACATGCTGCACTGTCACTTCTATAAGAGAAGCAACTTTTAGGCTGATTGGATTTTGATGAGAACTGAAAAGCATCTCTCTGTATCACCACGCATGATAAACCATAGGGTGTTTAGCATTCCGTTATGCCTTGAGATTTTTTATCTCGTAATTTTTTAATTGAATTTTTATAGGTGGAGGCAGTGGATGGACATGCAGTTTTACTTTCTGGAGTAGACTTGGTTGATGGCACGGTATTATGTTGAATGCTTTTGTTCCCAAGCATTGTAAAATTACTTTTATAATTTATAACACTGTCACCGTTGAACTCGTCTTAATACATTGTTTCCTCCATGTACAGCCTGTACTTGATATTAAACCATACCTGCCATATTCTGATAGTGTTAAAGGTGCGGCCATCCCGAATTGGTTAGAGGTACACACTGTGTCAGTGGCATGTTAGTCCATGCATTACTCTCTTGATCTTTACACTTTAGTTATTTTTCTGTTTGTTCATAACATGCTTATTCTGCATAATAGCGGAAGTACATCATGCTACACTTTATAGATTGATTGTTAGCTACTCTTCTGTATTCAGAGTTTCAGACAATGATTTCCTAGTCTTATCCAAACGCCCTTACATGACCAAAGATATGTATTCTCTACCTCTTCGTAACCCTACACATTTTTCTTGTCTTATTACAAAATTTCCCTGCTTTGAAGCTGGAGTTGATACTAGAGGAAGATCTGAATCTTAAAAATCTGATAGACCTACCTTTTCTGTGCAATGTAGGCTGAAAGTTCACTTATTTAGTTGTGCTGACTGCAGACTACTGACCTGGTGGCAGGCAGAATCTTGTACTGATGTCTAAATTTTTGTGCTCTAGTCAAAGTATCACATATATTTCCTTAGCTACACAGAACCTTCATGCGTCAGGATAACCTGTTCACTTTTTTATGGCAATGTTCCAACCGATTTACTCTTGTGTTGCCTGGATTGTTTGCCACCTACTAATGCTGTATATTATGTCCAAGTAGGTTGACGGTGCATTAGCTGTGGAGTCCATCCACTTCTCTGAGCGCTTCATTTCTTCACTTTCCGACTGCTGGGTGCATGTAGTAAGTGTTATTAGTCCTTCACATAAATATATTTTTGCTTCTTCATGCACACCTTACCAACATGTTAATATATTGGTAAATAATTATACACTGCTAAGCCAGTTTCTGACTTACAGTTTATCAAACTTAATCTGTTTCAGCAAAAGCAGACGCTCTATGCCTCAGCAGATGAGTTTCAGGATCTGATCAAGGAGGTGCTCTCCTGGGACATCAGATCATTGTCTCAGCGAATCCGACCTCACCAGGTGACCTTGGAACACGAGACTGATAATTATGCTAGCAAATCCGACAAGGATTACAGAAAGAAAGAAGATTGTGAAGCGACTGACTCATGCTCCGTCGTTGCCTACCACCTTCATCTGGAAGGAATTGATGTGTCGTACAAAATTGATGAAAACTCCAACATTGTTGTTGACAATGCGACCCTTCTTCACAGTGCTGCAAACCAAAACAGGTGTTGCTACCTGACTTGGAGGGATAAACTTAGCACTCCGTAGGAGAGTTTTTTTCTCTCGAAGACTCACCCATCTGTGCATCATTTTTTATTAGAAGAAGACGCCAAGATGACGCAGGTCATACAGCCAAACAAACGGACACAAAAAACAAAAGGCAAACTTTTGATAAAATTCATGAGGCCGATGAATTCGCCTCGGTCACCTGACCTTGTAGAGAATATCCTGGAATCAATATAATATTTTTGGATTCATCTTTATATGTGTATTCACATAGCATTGAATTGCATTTTTTTATGTATATTGGCTTGCAAAATAAGCATTTGTCGAATAGAAAGTTTAAAAGAAGTGCCATAACATGAAGAATTGAGGTTCGTCGTTGAAGTGTGAATTGACAAGTATCATAGGGAACGACTTCAGCAGAACTGTCTAGGTTAAGTTCTTGTAAGAAGGTATGCATCTATTGGTTCTTTTGTTATATGTGTAGCAGACTCTGAAACTTCTGTTTGGGTTTCATATCTAGCCTACCCCAACTTGTTTGGGACAAAAGGCTTGGTTGTTGTTGTAGACTCTGAAACTTCGCCTTGAACCTGTGAAATAGATACACTTCCAAAAATGTTTGCCAGTTATGTACATAACTTGTTGAAATGAGTTCATTGTGAAATTGTGGCACAGTTGAGCGTGCTAGAAAAAAACAACTGATCATTTTGGAAATGCTAAATAGATCCAGCTCGGTGAGATTTCTGCTTCTTGAGGAGATGAGCTTCCCTCTGGGGGTTTAATAAAGGTGTGTATATAAGCAAAACATCAGATTGGCAGTCAATCAAATAAAATAAGATTTTACAGTTCTCTTTGGATTCAACTTTCAAGTTTAAACCCTGGTGAGGCATTTTGCTCAGGGCTGCTAATCTGCTGAATTGGAAAGTATTAGCTCAGCTGAGCTCACTGAGAGAACAGCTGATGAAAAGGTAGACTGAACTTCAGGCGAGTTCCACTTACAGGCCATTAGTTCTTTCACTACTGCTGAAAATGATAATTGACCCATCGGTTGACACAACTATAGTACTATACTCATCAGTCACTTTTTGTCAGATACCAGTTCACTGGTTTTTTCTTCTAGCCCATTTTCCTCTCTGCCTGCTAACTGTGCATTTTCTTCAACTCTTCCTCCTTGATTTCCTTCTTGGTGCTCACTGCTTTCGTCACTTATTCCAGTGTCTTCTGGTCGATTCAAAATATCTAATGTAATATTTTTTGACCTGTGTTTCTTTTTGTAAAAATAAATTATCAGTGCTATCAAAATGGAAGAAGTTGAAGCAACTCCAGTAAGGATGAATAGTCCCCTGAAGTTGGCGAAGGTGAGTCTACTTGAACCACTGACAGGGCCCAGATTCTGGCAGTTGTTTTGATCTCCAATCCATTTTTTCTCAATTTGGATCATAGTATCCCCCCTGTTACATTGAGGATTGCCTTTGAGATGTCGCCGAGTAAGGGACTTCCCTTTGCTAATGCCTGAGCAAGAAATATGGCCATTTATTGACTCATTTACACCAACAGACAACACTGGATTATGTCTTGTCTGGTGCAAGTAAACATACTGTACAAACGTAATTGAACTTGGTACTAATGTTAGTGAAACTATATTTTAGTAATCTGTCTAACCTTAACTTCTAAGCAGCATGTTATTACGCAGTAGGCACAATAATTTAGTAGCTTATATTTTACCAAGAGAATCATAGGACACTCAAACGCATTTTCACGTGATTGCTAGCTGGCATTCAGTTCTTTAGGAGAATCCAATTTGATTAGATTGTATTTACTTTTTCTATAGGGATATAATGTGAAAGAATCATATCTAATGCAATTAAACTTACATATCCAAAACCTGCAGCCTTGTAAATTGGTCCCACCATGGTGTACCCTTTGCAGTGGTTCGCCAGAAATAGTTTAATGTATGGAACCTCATGCACAAGGGCAGCAATACCACCATTGTTGCTTCCTCTGGAAAGTGCATTATGAAAATCATCAGGGGAATCATAGGGCTTGATCTTGGACCTGTCAAAACCGATTTCTTCCAAAAGTCCCTTGACGTACGAGCCGCGATGATATCCTACATATTCTCCATTTTTTAGGAGTTCATGCACATCTGTCACAGTTGGCTGAAGCTGCTGTACGGTTAGCATTGATGTCAAACTCGCAGTGTAACTTGATGTAAGTACCATCAGAAAAACTAGCCAAACAATCAGAACTATCCGGGACAGAAAGCGTTGCACAAGCTCTTCTGCAAAAGTTACAGAAAATAAATTTAGTTTATTTTTTGCTATTCCGAAGGTGAAAACCACAACATCCATATCATACTAATTATCAATGGTAGAACATTGTTCTGTTTCATGGTTTAGATACTTAATTTATTCTCCCACAGTGTAGTTATGAACCTACCACAATTTTACAAATGTAAAGTTAACCAAACATGTATTGAGATATGCTATATGTATTGTCTGTCTGTTATTAATTGTGCTGTGTTAGTTGCATCAGGATTTATAGTTGCCTTCCATTCTGACCTCTCAGCTTGATGCTAAACGGCGTATTTTTATGCATCAACATAGAAAATGTGGTAAGTGTACTCAACTCTCTTCAAATATGGAGAAAAAGATCATAATCCCTAGCTGTCTTGGAATTGGCCCACGGACATTCTCGTTATTTCCTAGAAATTCCAATATTAATACGACCACACCTGTGTAGATAAAGAATACAATGCTTCCAAACCACATGCCAGGTGCCAGTGGCTTCAAGAAAATCCACGTATTCTTGTTTCTACTATCCCTGACTGGAACAATCATTGCTATTCCCGATTCTGTGTATGGCAGGGTGAAGTCAGCATAGAATGTTCGATTATACCTTATTGTTATATCTCCAATTACTATATCATATATCTGTAATGGAAAAAAATGAGACATTAACTGAGCAGACAGAAAAGAATTTTCGGCTTAAATATTCTTTTACTAAAAATAACAGTTGCGGAATATGGATAACCAAGTGAGAAGTCACAGTAGCGGTGCTACACACAAGCTGTGATGCCAAGCGACATCACAGCTTGTGCAAAAACGCTTGATTTTGTACATGTAATTTTTTATACAAGTATGTATACTTTTGATGGATTGGCACCACAAGATCTTACGTCTAGTACCGCCAGTGAGCACTTAATATGTAGTCATGCTTTTTCCATATATTGTTGTAAATTATTTGTCTATACTATCTTCTCTCATCAAATAGGGGTTTCTGTTGGTATTGAAAGTTTACTATCATATAACTGGTTCTACGCACGGAAAAATCATGTGGCATGCTTAGGTTGTTTGTCATGAGAACCAACTACTCAAACTAGATGATGAGACTAGCATATATGTCTCCTCGAAGTGAAGAAGGATCACAATGGTTATATGATACTACGTGGAGTAACTTCAGGATTATCTATGTCATCCACCATCATCTAATAGAAATATTCAATATCATGCTTCTAATGTTAAATGGCATATGTGGAAGCTTGGTTTGATGCTTCAAGGCCTCAACTATTTACTAACTAAAGAAGCTCAAGTAGGGAATGCGCAGGGCTTAAATCTTTCATACCTCAAGATAAACTTGGTAGACAAAATCATTGTAATCTTTGGTACTTCCGTCATCCTTGGTACTAAATAGTACATATTCATAAGGGACTGCATAAGGAAGTCTCTTAACAGCCTCTTCAAATACATCCACTGAAAGTCCGGTTGCTTTAGTTGCACCTGTGGTATGATCCTTTTCAACCTTCACAAATTCTGGAAATCCACTTGTGCACACACCAACTTGAAGTTTCTTCCCGCTTACAGGAATATGAAAACCCCGGGGTACTTCTATGGACTCTCCTGGCCAAATCACAGGATTTAGATCACGCACTGAACCCAGATGTGTTGTCGCCAGTCTGGTTTTATTTGATTGCCGTGAGATTCCATTTTGTGCAGTCCAGAGTCCAATTTCTCTCCATCCGTTCCCTACTACATTTATTATTTGAAACGTTGAAATCTGCAGCTGCCTATTTGAAAGGTCAAATTTGCCACTGAGACCTCTAAATTTGTTCTGCAGGATTGCTTGCAACAGTTTTGGACCATTACTAGATATTTCCAAGGTTTCCAAGCTTGTTGAATTCCTTTTGGCACCTGGTTTTTTAAATGTGTTGTTTGCCTGTCCAACTTTTTCTGCGACTTGTGCTACTGCCCAGATTGTATCATAGCCCCATAGTCCGAAGATGCTCAATTTCAATGGTGGATAGGCTGGGTTCTCAATTTGAAACCTCATATTCCATCTCGTGGTGAAGTCATCAAGTTCCCTTGATTTGGGAACATAAAACTCAACACCTAAGGCACCATTCAACGAGCCTAGGACAGAAGGATTCAGTGAATCTATTAGATTGGTTACTCCATCTGTCATGATCCATGCATGTCCTTTGTTCATCATCCCTACTTTTTTTGCTTTTATGAAGAAGAGGGAGGCCAAGGTAACTGACATATGCACAACAAAGACTGTTGTTTGCATTGTCATCAACTTATATAGTTCTAGGGTAATTTCTTCACTAGTTGCTGATAGAGGGATCACACTTCGGTAGGGAATTTGGGCATCAACTTCATGTAGGACATCAACAAGGTAAGGTATGATACCTCTACCATAGTCAGTGTCTTCATAGATAGGCACCACCTCTCTCCATCCATATGTTTTAACTACGGAGGCAATGCAATTCACCTGTGCTGAGTCATTTATTGTAGCTCGCACAAAATATGGAAGACCTCTAGATGATAGAGATGGGTCTGTTGCCGTGAATGATATGACTGGGACATGACTTATATTTCCAATTTTTGAGACAAATATAGCTTGCGAAGATTTCTGAGGACCGATGATGGCTTCTACATTGTATTTTTCTAGTAGGTCAATAGCTGCATAATTGTATATGGAGACAAGCTTTAGATGAATATCTTAAATCGAATAAAATTCACAATTTGCATAAATCCCAAATAATGATATGGAATCTGATAATCTAATATGTAAGACAATGCAAGAACAGAAGATGGTGAAGTCTCCAAGTTGCACTCATGCATATAGTTCCAGATCACCAGATGCAATCCACCTGTTGGACCTGTGTGTTTTCAGAAATGCTTCCACTTACTGATATGAACAGTGTGTAGAAAAGCGAAATAGACGATTACCTAGATAAATAGTTGACTGATTGCAAATTAGGATAATTTATCGCATATTGTATTTTGTATTGCCCTCTTGATGGTTCTAAAATATCATTTCTTGGTGCACATAATGAATTTCTTGTCACTCTCTCTGCGATCTCATGAATGGATAAAAAAATCCAGCATTATTTTACTTTTACTAGTGTCAGCTTTTTAGTCATCTAAGAAACTCATCTACCAGTATGCTAATTTTTTTTTCTCAGAGCCAGTCAGAGACTTCCACTGCATGTCCCTCTCAAATGTGACCTATAGAGTTGCCAAAACAGGTAGTTTCTGATCTCCAGGTGTATTGTAGTTTTGTATAACTTTCTGTTCCTATTTTGTTTTTAGTGCATCAAGTTTCACGTCGTAATAACTCAAATACATGTGTGTGTGTGTGTAGTTAGAGCTCTTTCCCATGTTGGTTCACCTCTAACCACATATATATCCACTGCCCCCAGTCCCTGCTGAGGTGGTGGGCTCAGTTCTTAAGATGCACAGTTTAGGAATTGAGTGTTCAACAAATGCATTTCAGCAGCATGGCAGAATAAGCCGATGCAGTTGAATCGTGACAAGAGCTCAGAACATGTACCTTCAGACGCAGCTTGGACGTCATCGCTCATGGAATCCCTGATGTGGAGGACTATCTTGGTGCTATAGTTCTGATGAACAGCATAGAAGTCTTCCATAGCCATCGAAATACTGGTCCGTGCTATTTTGCCAACCATGGACCCCAAGTCAAGGAGAACTCCGACATGGAGTTCCTGTACTACTTCTCTAGAAGCACTTTGGGTGATCGCAAAGCTAGTTGTCAGCAAGAGAAGCAGGATGATTCTACGTGCTACTTCCATCTACGAGCCGTGAGGTTTGCAGACTCTCCCTGCACCCGTTGTGCTCAGTCAGTCAGTCATATAGACTTTTTTGAGGAGGTGATCAAGACCTGTTCTCAGTAACGAGCTATGCTAGTTGATCCCATAAAAAAAGTAACTTCAGTTGACCTTCATTTGCCTCCTATTGGATTCTCTAATGATCTCATTGCTACGTTGTCTTCTTGGAGCAAGTCAGAGGCTTCCACTGCACGCATTTCTTCTTGGCCCATGTGATGGTTGACATGAGTGTATTAGTGAGAGGTATTATGTGATCTAGACATGTGGTTATGATTGGTGAGAGGTATTATGTGATCTAGCCATGTGGTTATGATTGGTGCAGTTTGATATTTATATCTCAACTGACATCACATATAGTTTGGTTCTGACTTCTCGGCACAATGCGCATTTTCAACTTTGGAGGCCACTGTGACTTATTATTTCTTGTTTTTGATGCTAGAGGCAAGGAACTGACATCAGATGCCCCCCCCCCCCTGTTATGAGGTATGTTTGTCCTCCTGCATATAGATAACTGGACCCTTGTCTAGAACAATGATGTGTAGTTAATGTCCATTTTTCTATAAAAAAGTGCGTCTTTTTTCGAGAAAATGCAAAAAAATTGCGTCTCGATGCATTGATAGAAAATAATGTTTATGTACAAGCCTAAACACGGATCAGCACCCCAGACCGAACCCTCCTCTCAGTGGAGGTTTTGGTTTCTATAATTGGCAGTGAAGAGGAGCAATATGACTCTACACGATCTCCATCTTCCAAGCCATGTGGTTATCAGACCCTTCTTGCGCCCATTGTGTTCAGTTATATAGACTTTTTTAGCAGTCTCTTTCCGGAAGGTAGTCACATCTGTTCTCAGTAATTAAGTAACTACTTAACTAATACTGTTTGATTACTTGAAAATGTAACGTTAGCTGTAATTCATTTTCCGTCTACTTGATGATGGAACAATCACACTATTCTCAGAGCAAGTCAGAGGCTTCCACTGCACGTCTTTTCTGCTGGCACATATGTGATGGTTGACTTGACTGCATTAGTAAAATGGCCTATTTAGTTATGATTGTCTCGATGTGATATTCTTTATCTCAATTGGCATTTGATATCCTCCCTCCGTCTCGAATTAGATGTCGGAGATTTGTCTAGATTCGCATGTACCTATACACCAGAACGTGTTTAGATACATGCGAGTCTAGAGAAATCTCTGACATCTAATTGGAGACTGAGGGAGTAGTTCTCACTTCTGACCGCAATGTACATATTCAACTCTGGAGAAAAGTTTTACGGCCTGATCTCACCACTATGACATATTTCCCTCTTGTAGGTTAGGAGTGCTGAGGTAAGATAGTTTTTCCCCAATAATGAAGTGGAATAACTCCATATAGAACTTCGTTTTTCCTAAAGAACTCTTGCATCTTGACCGAATCCTTCTATCAGAGGAATGTTTGGCTGTTTGATTTAGTAATAAACTGGGATCTCCTTTTCTCACTATTTTCTGAATGAACTGTGAAGGTATTGACGAGGTTTAACATTGAGGGTTACTACGGGGGAAATAAGGACAAAAATGGTACTCCCTCCGATCCATATTACTTGTCACTAAAATGCATGTATCTAGACATGTTTTAATGCTAGATACATCCATTTCAACGACAAGTAATATGGATAGGAGGGAGTAAGATAATTGGATAAAAAAATCAGGCTTAATGACTTGCGTTGCGAGCGGTGTATTTGCTCCCATACCAAAGTTGATGCCAGGTTCATACAGAGTACTTCATAGGTGGCATGGCTCAAATCAAAGGTGGACTGTCGGACATGCTCTATGTAATTTTAGGTACGTACTACCTGACGGCCCAAACTGACGATCCATATTGTTCCTCTACTATTTTCAAGCTTGGTGTCAGCCCTGCCCCGCCTGCCGCCACAACGGTTCCTAGGTGTGCGACTCTGAGCCACTCGCCCATCCACTATAGTACAGAGGGAGGGCCCATCCCTCGCGCGGCGAGGCTGGCGGCAAACGGCGAGGTACGTCCAGTCTTGATACCTTGCCCCCATCAGTTCTAACGCTACAGTTTAATTATCTTGGAACTGATGGGGACAAGGTGTTTGTTATAATGCCAACGTAAGCTTTCCAGCTCGTTACAAACAAGTTATTCAACTAGGGATGCTCCATGTGCGCCTGATATACATGATTCCATTGTAATGTGAAAAAGGGAGCAGATCAGAATTCAGAATGATCATGCGAAAACTCAAACGGTGAAGTACATAAGGCGCTGCACCAACCCCCTCTCGCCCCAGCTGTTCGTCCTCGCCATCGACGTCCTTGGTTGCTTGATGAGGCGCGCTTCTGCCCTGGGCATACTGCAACAGCTGCATCCCTGGCGTGCAATCCCGCCAATCTTGCTGTATGCGGATGGCGAGGGTTTCGTCGTGGTCAAAAGCATTGTGCAACTATTCGGGCACACATCCAGGCTTCAGGTCAATTTTGCAGAGTTCCGCCACTCTTGTGCACTGCAGCGACGACGACGACAACACATTGGTTGCCCGGCAACTTGGATGCCCCATCGTAGAATTTCCCATTGTCTTCCTGGGCATCCCCTTGTCGATACATAAGCTCACAGCTGCCCAACTGAAGCAACTAGTTGACAAGACACAAGTGAAGCTGATGAACAAGACCGGCCATCTAGTGCTCGTCAAGTCCATTCTAAACGCGATCCCCATGCATCAGATCATGTCCTGGCGCCACCAAAGAAAACCATCAAAGCTCTGAGAAAGCCGAGTGAGGTTTATTCTGGGAAGGCAAGACGGAGATGAAGGGAGGAAACTGCCACGTCAACTGAGCTCTGAGAAAGCCGAGTGAGGTTTATTCTGGGAAGGCAAGACGGAGATGAAGGGAGGAAACTGCCACGTCAACTGGAGACGAGTCAGCCGACCCATCGCCCTTGACGTCCTTGGGGTCTGGGACCTGGAATGAGCAGGGCTAGCTCTGCGCCTATGCTGGCGTTCTTTGGTTAAGCCGTACAGATGCAAACAGAGCTTGGAGCAACCTGGATCTCCAATTCTCGGCTGCCGAGAGAGTCCTGTTCTTTGCATCGACCACCATGACAGTGGGCAACGGTCTGAAAGCAATGTTCTGGGAAGACCGCTGGATCGATGGCTGCTCTATTAGCGAGATTGCGCCACAAATATATGTTTGCATACAGAAGCGAAGATGGAAAACACGATCAGTGGCTGATGGATTACAGGTAAACAATTGGGTGCACCCGGCGTGCTTGGCATAGATGAGATAGGCCACTACCTGCTACTCTGGCAAAACATCCAGCACACAATTCTCACGGCCGAGCCAGACGCTTGATCTGGAAGTGGACAGTTCATGGATCATACTCAAGGAAGTCGTGCTACCTAGGAAGTAGGACCATCCAGGGATCGACTTCCTCCTGTGCTTTGAAGTTCATCTAGAGGAACTGGGCGCCGCCATGGGTCAAGTTTTTCCATTGGTTCCCTCATATGGACCGCAGCCCAGGTGGCTTGTCCAGGACTGCAGCACCACCCCGCCTGCCTTCTGTGTGGGCAGGCACCGGAGAAGATGATGCTACTCGCATGCCCCTCTCCAGGCCGGTATGGCGAGAGGTTCTCTCCTAGATCAGAGCGACCTGCGAGCCACCAAATCAGGAAGCATCCCTCTCGGACTGGTGGCACAAGGCCAAGCTCACCACACCCAAGCCCTTGCGCAAAGGCCTTGCCTCCATGGTGCTTCTGACCCCATGGATGATCTGGAAACAGCAGAACGCCTCGTCTTCGACTGTGATCAGCCATTGATCAATGGCCTTATCTCCTAGATCAAAGAGAAGCAACTCTCTGGGCTAGAGCTGGTGCACAGGGCCTTAGGGTAGTCTTGCCATCGACCTGGGATGTACATTAAGTAGCAGACGTTGTAATCCACCTCCTAGGAGGCTTGTAAAAAACTATCTATCTTTTCAATGAAATGAAACGCAACTTTGCGTTTTCTCGAAAAAAGGTCACTAGGCACAATCTTACAGAAGGGGTATATAGCCTAGTTCAGATTGAACTTTGACTTTTCCAAGGTAAAAATACATGATATAATGAGACTGGTTAGCTTTTCAACCATTGACTTTGGTGTTGCCTGAAAGTTTGAAGCATATGGAAACTGAAGATTTACTTGATTTTGCACGCGTAGCAAAATTCACATACCAAAGTTCAGTCAGGCCAGATTTCCCCGCAGTTAGTTGTGGATGTTTGAGCTTGAAAGGCGAACTTTGCTCAGCCATGAACTAATTCGAGCCACTTAATGACATACTACTTGTGTCTCCCCTGTGAATGATCAGCGAACCAGTATGTGTCAGTGATGTTGCCTTGTTCATTTCTGTGCATCTACAACCTGTATTGTTGTTCTTGCTGTCTGGTAGTTGATCACTGTTTGTGTCCGAACTGAGAGGCACTGGCAATGTTGTTTGGTTCTCTATATCAGTGGAGTTTCCATTATCATCACTATTCTGATATCCTGGCTCTCCTACTGAATCTCCATTTTCTTCTTGTTGCCCAAATGCACATCCATTTTGATCATCTCCTTTGCTCCCTGCAACTTGCTGTTTTTTCTTGTAGCGGTTCATCATCATGGCTACAAAAAGGGCGCAGGTTGTCACAATCCCAGTTAGGAGGAATAATCCGCCAAAACTTCCAAAAGTGATAGCGCCTGAACCATCAATTGTATCCTCATTTTGATGGCTATCTGGATCTATCCATTTCTTTTCAATTTCAATGATTCTATCTCCTCCTGTTATGTTGAGTATTGCCTTCGTTATTTCAGCACGTAGTGGAGATTGCTTGGGAAGTGCCTAATCACCAAAGAAATCATTGTTATAAGTTTGCACATTTTAGCATATAAAGAATTCCACATCGTAATATCTGACCCAATAAAGGCCTGAAAGGTAAAATTTCTAATAGGACTGAACATTCTTAGCTAACATGATACAATGAAATTTGGTCAATAATGTTATTATTTAGCAATACCATAGGGGCTAAATAGTATTACAAAGATCCAGTAAACTGACCATAGGGGCTAGAGCTGCTTTCATGCTTAGTTTGTGGTTGAGCTGTGAAAATTATGTTACTCTGTTTGATAATCATGCTAGAATTACATATAGTGGATGTATTTTTATTTTATTTTTCAGAGGACTAAAACTATCCGTCCTAGTAGGTGTAATTAAACTTACAAATGCAAATCCTGCACCCTTGTAAATAGGCCCCACCATTGTGTAACCTTTGCTGTAATTTGCAAGAAACAATTTGATGTACGGGACTTCATGTACAAGTGCAGCAATGCCACCATTTTTGCTTCCTTTTGAAAGAGCACCATAGAAATCGTCAGGTGTATCATAGGGCCTGATCTTTGATCTTTCGAAACCAATTTCCACCAGTAGACCCTCTATATAGGAACCACGGTGGAACCCTACATATTCCCCTCTCTTCTGGAGTTCATGATAATCAGTCACTGTCGGGGAAAGTTTCTCTACAGTTAGCATTGAAGCAAAGCTTGCTGTATAACTTGATGTAAGTACCAGAAGAACAAACATCCATACAAGTAGAACAATTCTAGATAGAAAGCATTCCAGCTTCTCCTCTGCAAGAATAACAAGGTATAAGATGCTAAACAAATTGATCTCTTGGATACTGCAATGCACGCTATTTCAGACTTGGTATGTAATATCCATTTCTTTAGATGATAAATGCAAGCTTCACCATCAATTTTTCTACTGATGCAAACAGAGGACAATGTCGAGATGGATTTTCTCTTCAGCAAAGTGTAATTATGAAGAACATATGTCTTAAACGCTTTTTCAGAAGATCAAACTAGAATTATTTATTTTCCTTTTTTCTGATACTTAATATTGCATTTGTTAAAATTGTTAACTATGCAGATATAACTTCTTATTTTGGGATAAAATTCAAGATGAATTTAAATAAATAAGAGTCCTAGAGATGATTTTTTCCTTTCTTAAAACCTATAGAGGTGCAGTTAGGTCAGATCAAGTAGTAATCTTTCTTGCAGGACCATTTAGGTGCTTCTTCTTATTTTAGTATAGTGTAGCATATAATTTGTGTATGCAACGGAAATACTTGTTAAAACCTCTGCAAAGATCTAGGAAACTGTAATATTTACTTACTCTCTTCAAGAATGGAGAAAAACATTGTGATCCCCAGTTGTTTGAGTGAAAAGGGACCATGAACATGTTCATTGCCATTTAGATACTCCAGCAGCCAAACAACAAGTCCTGTGTACGTAAATAATATGATGCTGCCAAACCACATTCCAGTGCTTAATGGTTTCAAGAAAATCCACATATTCTTGATCATGTCTTGCTTGACTGGAACAAGCATCCCTACTCCGGATTCTGTGTATGGTATAGTGAAGTCGACATACAATGTTCTATTGTATCTTACAGTTATATCTCCAATCGCTATGTCGATTTTCTGCGATTGCATTAACATTAGTCAGCTTTAAATATTTGAAAAATAAAAATGAGTATCTAGCTTTTATGATTGATTAGATACTAGAAGCTCGATTGTTCAACAAAAGGAAATATTTTGGCACGCAATATTCTTTTTATTTGCTTTGAGAAAAAAGTATAGTGAGTCTTTTCTTAACTGTGAAAGCAAGATTCGAGTTTATGCACATGGAAAATTGATAAATGGAAGCTACATCTTCTATGAAGTATTTCTTACCTGAAGATAGACTTGGTAAACAAAATCATTGTAGCTCCCCGAACTTGCTCTATCATCTGTGCCAAATGCTACATATTCATAAGTAAGTGCAAAAGGTAGCCTCTTTACCGCCTCCTCGAATATATCAACTGAAAGACCGCTCGCTCTTGTTGCATTTGTGACAGGATCTCTTAGTGTTTTTATATACTGTGGATATCCACTTGTGAGCACACCGACTCTAAGCTTCTTATCAACTGCAGGAATTTCCCAGCCCCTTGGTATTTTGGTTGACTCTCCAGGCCAAATTACAGGGTTTAGATCAGGCATTGATGTTGATCCTGTTATTTTCAAGGCAGTTTGATTTAACTGCCGTGAAAGTCCACTTTCCACAGTCCAAAATCCTATCTCCCTCCAACCTCTCCCTACCACATTAATTATTTGGAACACAGAAACTTTAAGCTGCTGTCTGTCTGTTAGGTCGAAGTCACCACTTAAACCTCTGAACTTGTTTTGTACAATTTCTGTTAAGAGTTCATGACCATTTGGAGAAATAACCATGGATTCCAAGCATGTGGAGTTCTTACCGGACCATGTCCGCTTATTTCTTGTACTGGATATCCCAACCTTTTCCGCTGCCTCTGCTAATGCCCATGCCGCATCATATCCCCATAAACCAACAATGCTTAACTTATTAAAGGGTGATTCATATGGATTATCCCGATGGTACATTCTGCTCCACCTTATGGAGAACTTATCAAGTTCTTGTGATTTAGGGACATGATACCTTACTCCTAGTACACCATTCATTACCTCAATAACACTCGGATTTAGTGAGTCGAGGATGTTTGCTACACCATCTGTAATAATCCACACAAATCCTTTGTTCATCATCCCTACCTCTTTTGCCTTTGTAAAGAGAAGGGAAGTGATAGTGGATGACATATGAACAATGAATACCCTTGTTTGCATTTTCATCAACTTATTGAGTTCTTGCATAATGTTTTCACTTGTTGCTAACAAAGGGATGACACTACGATATGGAATACGTATATCAATTTCTTGAAGTGCATCATTGAGGTATGGTAGAATGCCTCTCCCATAGTCAGTGTCGTCATATACTAGCACTACTTCTCTCCATCCATAGGCTTGTAGAAGCGAGGCAATGCTATTCACCTGAGCTGAGTCATTCATTGTTGCACGCACAAAATATGGCATATTATCAGAAGTCAGAGAAGTCAGAGAGGAGCTTGTTGCTGTGAAGGATACCGTGGGGACTTGGGTTATATTTCCAAGTTTAGATATGAATACAGCTTCCGATGATTTCTGGGGACCAATGATGGCTTGCACTTTGTAATTCTCCAATAATTCAATAGCTTTTGGTAGGGAACAAAAAAGAGAATGTTGATCAATATAATATCGGTGGAATAATATGTACTGCTAGATCATAACCAGGTTTTTCAAGACTGAAAAAAGGTATGAACTTCAACCTTCCGGTTTTTGTTTGGTTGAGACTCTAATTTAGACTACAAACTTCTATGACAACTGTAACATTTTTTCCTCTATGATCTCTTGACCTAACTAATAGTCAAGTAATGCTACAAAAGTTAAATGCTTGATACAACAGACATGTGCTTCTAGGGAACACATCAGGGAAGAGCCCTGCTGTTTGTTGAATATATTGGAATTTAGTGGTAACACTACAAAGATTATTTTTGGGGAGACTGTAAAGAGATGTTTACCAGCAGATTCTATTTACAATACGAGATACAAGGCCAAAAGGGCAGAAATATTAACCCATCCAGTCATAACAAAGTTACCAAGGTTGGGAGTTGTGACATTTTAGTAAACTAGAATGTATTGTCTTTCTAATTATGCTAGTCAATTTAGATGGGAATATTTTGAGTAGACTGTATGGGAAGTTTCGATAATACTTTATTTCATAGATTTACTACAAACGACGTCTTTCTAGCTTTGGCTTATCGCCAACATTTTGGAGAGTGGGAGAGCTTGACAACATCTATTCATTTCAGGCCATAGTTTTCAAAAGGGATTGTTTCATTGGACCCATTTGGAGAAATATGTCACTCAGGTATGGTTTGCAAATTGAAAATAAACCCTGGCTTTCTAACATATGTGGTTTTCTTACGTCTCGTGTTTTGTCTAAGGTCTCTCAGGTATTCAAACTGAGAAACTGACAATACTAACCAAGTACTAAATACCTTATTTTTTTCTGAAATGTTATTTTGTAAGTAGCAAGTGAAATTATTTGGCTTCCCTGAGTCCACACAACGTGACATACTGTAGAACACATACCTGCTGATGCAGCCTGGACATCACTGGCCGAGGAATCCCTAATGTGGAGAACAAGCTTCGTGCTGTAGTTTGGATGGGCTGCGTAGAAATCTTCAACAGCCAATTCAACACTGGTCCGTGCAACCTTCCCCACCAGTGATCCCAGGTCGAGGATTACCCCGACATGGAACTCATCTGCTTTGCTGGTGGTGTTTTGAGCTGCGCCGAAATAGACAATGAGCAACAAGAAGAGGATGGCTCGAGGTGCTCTCTCCATTAGAGGTACTTTCTCCATTACTTGGAGCATCGCACCCTCTTATACAGGGCTGTACCTGCTGATGACTTTGCTTCTTAACGATGGTGTCCGTAGTCTAACTGAAAGTTGCAACTTGCGAGATTGAGAGGTCACTTGTTTTTTTTCGGGCTTGTATGTCTACTATTCCTCCTTAACTAGACTTTTGATGCCCGCTGCAGCGAAAATACCGGGAATTTCACGCGGAGTTGTCTATGCGTCAGTGAATTTATTGCTCGCAAAATTTAAAAAGTAGAAAGACGCGTAGAGTGGCGTGCTGACGTATCTTTGATTCCCAATTGTCTGCAAGTAAACGAGTTCTTTTTTGAATGTGTGTGCAAGTAAACGTTGACACTAGGATTTTTTTTTCTTTGAGAGGAGGGTACGTTGACTTCTTCCATTTAGGCCTAACTAACCTGTTGCAGTCTTGCAGACGCTCCGGGTTAACACTAATCCAGTTTAGCACAAGGCTCCCCTGAAAAAGAAGGCCAGGCCTAGGCTGTACTTGGAGCATTGCACCCTCTTATATAGGGCTGTACTTGTTCGAGGACTTTGCTTCTTAACAAAGGCGTCCGTGGTCAAACTAAAAGTTGCAAGGTTGAGAGGTTAGAGGTCACTTGTTTTTTCGAGCTTGCCTGTCCATTCTTCCTTGACTAGACATTTGCTGTTCGTTTGCAGCGAAAGTACTGGGAATTTCAAGTGGACTTGTGTGTTAAAAGGGAGAAAGATTCCTAGGGTGCCGTCTATCTTTGATCCCTAATTTGTTTGTGTAAATAAACGAGTTCTTTTTTGACGTTACCTAAGGATCGGTCTGAAAAAATAGAAACCCAGCGGAAGCTTAGATATGAATTTGTCAAACAATTGCATACACGGTATTTTTTAGGACTAAATGACAGGATTTTTGATTAGCCGTTTCAATTCAAATATAAAAAATTAAAATGTTTTCTAGGTCAAATCGTTTGTCTGAATTAAGATCCGTTTTCACCGTTAGGCTAGTCGCGACGATATCTTCGAACTAGATCCTATGTTAGTATGTTCTAACAATTTTTTTTGGACCAAAGTTATCCATCCGTAACACGCGAGTTATCCGGACTTTAGCATGTAAGTTACCCACCCAATAACATGTAAGTTATCCACCGTTATAAAATTACCCACAAATCACATGTTAGGGTTATGTAATTTTTTTGTTTATCCACAAGTTACCCATCAGTAACATAAGAGTTATCCATGCTTTATCAAATAAGTTACCCACTCAATAACATGTAAGTTATCCAGCACTATAAAAAATTAACCACATATAGAATATAAAAAGTTATTCTAACGGCTCGGCAGAAGGGCCTTGATCTCCTATTAGTGTTTTGGCTCCTATGAACATGAGTGATACAAATTTCTCGAATACTAAGAAGGGCCTTGATCTCCTTTATCATTGTAGTATGCCTTGATCTAGATCATCCTTCTTCGGTCTAGATCATCCTTATCCAGTAGCTTTGTTATATCCTTATATCTAGACTATCCGTTTCAACTATAAAAGGTTTATCATCAACTATAAAAGGTTTATCACTCCAATGTAGTGCGAAATACCCTCTCGAACACACAAGCAATTCAGCTTTCAAAGCACTACTACAGTTAAACAGCTGACGGCAAGATGACATTGCAATGTCATTCGAATCATCTCTCAGCACCATATCTAAGCCTGCATCTCCATTAGCAATATAAGGCCCATTAGTATTCAACTTGTGCCAACCTGGAAAAGGACAACACCATTGTGGTGCATGTGGTACCGGAACGTCAACCTGAGAATGAAAGGCCCTTTCAGCGGCGCAGGTGATAAACTTGCCTTTTAAAATATCCTCTTGCGGATGAAGTTTAATCTGGATAAGGGAGTCCATATAGCTCATCAAGAAACTCCTAGAGGCTTCAGTTGGAGGTGTCGGTTTATCATGTAGCACTCATTATGAACTTATGATGTCACCTGATAGGTTACCAAATAGGTTTAAGGGTCATTCTTTCCCAGTATTTGAAATCGACTCGGTCTAAGGTAGGTCCCAAACTTCAGACATAGCATGCCACAAGCTCTTGGAATACGTACACCATACGAATGGGTGAAAATTATCCTCTCATTTTACACCATAGAATGGGCACTGATCCATAACTTTAAGATTGCGTTTAACTTTGTTCTGCCACGTAGGTAGACAATCAGTAATGAACCTCCAACCAAAACGTTGGACTTTATGAGGAAAAATTGATTTCCTGATATTGTCCCAAACTTTCGTCATACCCTTAGGAGCCGAACTTGATGATTTCGTAGGCCACGACTCCTCCATCGCAAACCAATAAGCTTTTTGACAGTAAATAAGCCATGTTTTTCTAGTGTCCAGACCAAATGATCGGCCTCTAATCGTCACGAGGGTTTAATCTTTAGTATCTCGCTAACTTCAGTCGTATTGCTGCAATACATTAGACCTCCAATTACCATGGTGATCTATCAAGTCACTAACAAAACGGAGCCTGCATCGATCCTATCTTGATACTGGTTTGAAAGAAGGTGGTCTTGGTGTTGGAGATATGCCCAAGAGGCAATAATAAAGTGGTTATTATCATATCTTCATACTTATGATAAATTTTTACATACCATGCTATAATTGTATTAACCGGAAACATTAATACTTGTGTGATTTGTAAACATAAAAGAGTCTCTAGTAAAGCCTCTTGATAAACTAGCTTGTTGGTTAATATATGATCATGGTTTCCTGATCATGAACATAGAGATGTTATTAACAACAGGGTCATATCATTGGGAGAATGATGTGATGGACATACTCCTATAGATAAGCGTGGCATAAAGATCAAGTCATTTAATATAGTTCATTTTCTATATGCTTTCTGATACATAGTAACGTAATTCCTTCGACCATGAGATCATGCTAATCACCATCACCGGAAGGATGCTTTGATGACATCAAACACCACACCGTAACTGGGTGGCTATAAAGGTGGCATTGAGTGTTCGGAAAATATGTGTTGAGGCATATGGATCAAGAGTGAGATTTGTCCATCCATATGACGGATAGATATACTCTGGGCCCTCTCGGTGGAATGTCATCCAATTAGCTTGCAAGCATGTGACTGGCTCACAAGGGATCACATATCACGGGAACGAGAAAAGAGTACTTATTGGTAATGAGGTTGAACTAGGTATGCAGAGATACCGACGATCAAAACCTTGGATAAGTAAACTATCATGAGACAAAGGGAAATTGGTATCGTATGTAAGTGGTTCATTCGATCGCAAAGTAATCGTAGAAATATGTGGGAGCCATATGAATTTCCAGATTCCTCTATTGGTTATTGATCGGAGAAGTGTCTCGATCATGTCCGCATAATTCACGAACCGTAGGGAGACACACTTAAGGATTCGATGTTGTTGAGTAGTTATGGAATGATGAGTAAGAGACCGAATGTTGTTCGGAGTCTCGAATGGGATCCGGGATATCATGAGGAGATCCGGAATGGTCCGGAGAATAAGATTCATATAAGGAAAGTCCTGTTTCGGAGTTGGGGAATGATTCCGGTGTTTTCACCGGGAATGTTCTAGAAGGTTCCGGAAGGTCCGGCACTCCGGAGGGGAAGGGTACATGAATGTGTCATAAAAAGTTGGAATGGTTGCATCATGTACTAGGTGTCATCGCTGAGCAAAATAAAGGGATAAATCAAATCCTAGTTTGAAAAGTCAAACGCCAATTTGAAAAGTCAAACGGCAAGTTTGCTTGGTGGAGGGAGAGTAGGAAACCTACTTAGGGAGGAAGTCCTACTCCCTCCACCCGCCGGCCAAGGAGGAGGAGTTGGAGGAGGACTCCCTCCTCCCAACCGCGCCTCCCTCCCACCTATAAAAGAAGGGGCAAGGGTGCCCCTCTTCCCTACACCTCTCTCCTCTAAACCCTAGCCCTAGCCGCCGGCCTCCACCAAGTCGCCGCCGCCCCTAGGGTTTGCCTAGCCGCCGAGTTGAAGGGTTTCGCGGCATAGTAAATCAAAATTTTCTACGGATGCGAACAGAGGGAAAGCCAAGATCTAATCTAGGAGATGCAAACAACGAGAGAGATTGGATTAGATCTTCATACCCTTGAAGATTCGCACAACGGAACGTTCGTCGGAACGTGGGTGATGTAGTCGTACTCGCTTCTCCTCCTCGCGACCCGATCCGATCTAGCACCACAAGTGGCGGTGCCTCCGTGATATGCACACGTGCAGCACCTCGACGTCTCCTGCTTCCTCGGTCCAGCAAGTATGGTGGAGAGACGGATTGGATCTACAACACGACGGCGTGGTGTATGGGGTGGAGAGTTTCTGCAGCAGGGCTTCGCCTACACGCAGTCGGGAGGGAGAGAGAGAGAGAGGAGGGCAGCAGGGCGGCTAGCTTTGGAGGGGAAGGTGTGTGTGTGTGTGGGGGGGGTGGTGCGCCCCCAGCCCTCTTTATAGAGAGGGGTGGGCGGCTGCCCTAGCCCCTCCCCCAAGTCCAAACCGGTGGCCACAAGGAGGAGGAGTGGGGGGCAAGGAACCCCCCCTTCTAGAAGGTCTAGTTAGGGTTTTACCCTAGCTGGCCGGTTGGGCCCTATCGGGCCTTGTGCCCCTGGCCCAATGCGGCCAGGGCACTCCCTCATAGGCCCATGCCCCCTCCCGGAAGGTGGGGCCACGTTGGTCCACTTCCGGAAGGTTCTAGAAGCTTCCGGTACAATACCGATTAACCCGGAACAATCCCGAACTCCAAAAACTGCACTGCCTTATATGAATCTTATTCTCCGGACCACTCCGGAACCTCTCGTGATGTCCCGGATCCCATCCGAGACTCCGAACAAAAACTCATAAACCAATTATCCAATCTATCCTAGCGTCGAGACACGTTAAGTGTGTGACCCTGCGGGTTCGAGAATATGCAGACATGATCTTCTATCAATAATCAACAGCGGGGTCTAGAAACCCATATTGACTTCCACACATTCATCGATGATCATATCGGATGAACCACGATGCCAGGATTCAATCAATCCCATATATATATTCCCTTCGTCTCGCGATATTTTATTTGCCCAAGATTTGATCGTCGGTACCGTCATACCTAGTTCAATCTCGTTCACAGCAAGTACTTTACTCGTTCCGTAATCCGATATCACTTTGTGATTAACTCCTTAACCACATGCTTGCAAGCGGTGTTGATATCGATTACCGAGTGGGCCCGAAGTATATCTCTCTGACTTGGGAGGGACAAATTCCATCTCGATACATACAACCCAACAGATACTTTCCGATCACCTGAGAGACACCTTTATGATCACCCTCTCATAGGATGACGTTTGATGACCTCAAAGATTTCTTCCGATACTAGGGAGTTGTATTATCTCATGGTCTAAGGAATACAATATTTGACATAAGAAAAACTTCGCAAAGATGAACACGATGACACGATCTAATTGCTTCGCTTAGTTTGGGTCTGTCCATCATATCATTCTCCCAATGATACGATCTCATTATTAATCGACAACTCATGTCCATGGTTAGGAAACCTTAACCATCATTAATCAATGAGCTAGTCCATAGAGGCGTACTAGGGACATGGTGTTGTTCACAAACCACACAAGTATTAAAGTTTCCGCTTAATACAATTCTAGCATGGAATATAAACATTATCATGAACAAGAATTATAATAATAACATCTTTATTATTGCCTCTAGGGCATAATTCCAACAGTCTCCCATTTGCACTAGAGTCAATAATCTAGTTTACATTTGGCAACAATCTCACACCCATGGCACTGAGGTGCTGATCATGTTTTACACGTGGAAGAGGTTTAGTCAATGGATCTGCAACATTCAGATCTGTATGTACTTTGCTGATCTTCAAATCTCCATCTGCTATATAATCTCGGATTATATGAAACTTGCGGTTGATATGCTTGGTCTTTGGATGATATCTTGGTTCCTTAGCGAGTGCTATGGCGCCAGTGTTGTCACACAATATCTCGAGTGGGTCCAATGCACTTGGAACCACGCCAAGCTCAGTGATGAAGTTCCTGATCCAAACTCCTTCACTTGACGCTTCTGCAGCAGCCATGTATTCCGCTTCTACTGTAGATCCCGCGATCACGCTTTGTTTGCAGCTTCTCCAGCTCACAGCTCCTCCATTCAAAATATACACGTATCCTGTCTGAGATTTAGAATCATCCTTGTCGGTGTCAAAACTAGCGTCGACGTAACCTTTTACGACGAGCTGTTCATCACCCCCATAGACTAAGAACATTTATTTAGTTCTATTTAGGTACTTTAGGATGTTCTTCACGGCTGTCCAGTGTTCCACTCCTGGATCACTTTGATATCTGCTCGTCAAACTAAGAGCATTGGACACATCCGGTCTAGTACACAGCATGGCATACATGATAGAACCTATGGCCGAGGCATAAGGCACTTTGCTCATAGCTTCCCTATCATTTACCGTAGCTGGACATTGAGCCTTGCTCAATATCTTACCTGACAACATAGGCACTGAACCTTTCTTTGCCTTATCCATTCTGAACCTTTTCAGAACTTTGTCTAGGTATGTACTCTGGCTTAAAGCTATCAGGCGTCTTTCTCTATCTCTATAGATTTTGATGCCCAATATATAAGCAGCTTCACCTAGGTCTTTCATTGAAAAACACTTGTTCAAATAACTCTTCACATCGTTAAGCATGTTGATGTCATTTCCAATAATCAATATGTCATCCACATATAGTACCAGAAACGTCACCGAGCTCCCACTCACTTTCTTGTAGATACAAGATTCGTAGCAATTTGGAACAAATCCAAAGCTCTTAATCACTTGATCAAAACGAAGGTTCCAACTCCGAGATGCTTGCTTCAGTCCATAAATGGAACGCTGAAGTTTGCATACTTTATCAGCATCCTTAGGATCGACAAAACCTTCGGGTTGCATCATATACAACTCTTCATCAATGTTGCCATTGAGGAACGCAGTCTTGACATCCATCTGTCATATTTCATAATCATGAAACGCAGCAATTGCTAATAAAATCCGAATGGACTTAAACATTGCTACGGGAGAGAAAGTCTCATCGTAGTCAACACCTTGAACTTGTCGAAAACCTTTCGCGACAAGCCGTGCTTTATAGACGGTAACATTACCATCCGCGTCCGTTTTCTTCTTGAAGATCCATTTGCACTCAACGGCCTTACGGTCGCTAGGAGGGTCCACCAAAGTCCATACTTGGTTTTCGCTCATGGATCCTAGTTCGGATTTCATGGCTTCTAGCCATTTCTCAGAGTCTGGGCTCATCATCGCTTCCTCATAGTTCGTAGGTTCACTGTCTTCTACCAACAAGACAGTCAAGACAGGGTTGTCGTACCACTCAGGAGGGGCACGCGACCTCGTCGACCTGCGATGTTCAGTAGCAGCATCGTCCGAAGCTTCATGATCCTTGTCATTAGCTTCCTCTATTGTTGGTGCAGGCGGCACTGGAATAATTTCAGGTGCTGCGCTACTCTCCAATTCAAGAGAAGGTTCAGTAACCTCGTCTAGCTCTACTTTCCTCCCACTCACTTGTTTCGAGAGAAACTCCTTCTCAAGAAAGGAACCGTTCTTTGCGACAAACACTTTGCCTTCGGTTCTGTGATAGAAGGTATACCCAATAGTTTCCTTAGGGTATCCTATGAAGACGCATTTCTCCGCTTTGGGTTCGAGCTTATCCGACATCAATTTCTTGACGTAAGCTTCTCATCCCCAAACTTTGAGAAACGACAACTTAGGTTTAGCACCAAACCACAGTTCATACGGTGTCGTCTCAACGGATTTAGATGGTGCCCTATTTAAAGTGAATGCAGCGGTTTCTAATGCATAACCCCAAAATGATAACGGCAAATCAGTAAGAGACATCATCGATCGGACCATATCTAATAGGGTTCGGTTCCGGCGTTCAGACACACCATTGCGCTGTGGTGTTCCGGGTGCGTGAGCTGTGAAACGATTCCACTTGCTTTAAGATGCGTGAGAAAATCGTAACTCAAATATTCACCTCCACGATCGGATCGTAGAAACTTAATCTTTCTGTTACGATGGTTCTCCACTTCATTCTGAAATTCTTTGAACTTTTCAAACGTTTCAGATTTATGTTTCATTAAATAGATATACCCATATCTACTTAAGTCATCGGTAAAAGTGAGAAAATAGCGATATCCACCGCGCGTCGAAACACTCATCGGTCCGCATACATCGGTATGTATGATTTCCAACAAGTCCGTTGCTTGCTCCATCATACCAGAGAACGGGGTTTTGATCATCTTGCCCATGAGGCATGGTTCGCATGTGTCAAATGATTCAAAATCAAGAGACTCCAAAAGTCCATCAAAATGGAGTTTCTTCATGCGCTTTACACCAATATGACCTAGACGACAGTGCCACAAATAAGTAGTATTATCACTATCTACTTTGCATCTCTTAGCCTCAATGTTATGGATGTGTGTTTCATCCCTTTCGAGATTTAGAAGAAATAAACTATTCACAATAGGTGCATGACCATAAAAGATGTTACTCATATAAATAGAACAACCATTATTCTCCAATTTAAATGAATAACCGTCTTGCAATAAACAAGATCCAGAAATAATGTTCATGCTCAACGCATGCACATAATAACATTTATTGAGGTTTAAAACTAATCCCGAAGGTAAAACTAAGGAGAGCGTGCCGACGGCCATCACATCAACTCTTGATCCGTTTCCAACGCGCATCGTCACCTCATCCCTCGCAAGCCGCCGTCTATTCCGTAGCTCCTGTTTCGAGTTACAAATATTAGCAACTGAACCAGTATCAAATACCCAGGCACTACAGCGAGGGCTAGTAAGGAAAACATCAATAACATGTATATAAAATATACCTTTGATGGTGCCAGCCTTCTTGTCCGCTAAGTACTTCAGACAGTTGCGCTTCCAGTGACCCTTGTCCTTGCAATAGAAGCACTTAGTGTCCGGCTTAGCACCAGACTTGAGCTTCTTCTCAGCAGGGGCAGTGCGCTTGCCGCCGCCCTTCTTGAAGGGCTTCTTTGCTCCCTTACCTTTCTTGAAGGTGGGCTTGTTGACCATCAACACATGATTATCCTTTTTGATGTCCACCTCCGCAACCTTCAGTTTTGCGAAGAGCTCGGTGATCGTATCAGTGGAACCAATCTGATTGTGAGTCACTACAAAACTTTTGTAGCTGGGAGGGAGTGATTGCAGAACCCTGTCAATCTTGAGCTCCTCTGGAATCGTGCATTCCAGTTGCTCAAGGCGTTGAGTGTAGCCCGTCATCTTAATGGCGTGCTCACTAACGGAACTCCCTTCCTCCATCTTGCAGTTAAAGAACTTCCCAGAGATCTCATATCTCTCAGAACGGGCCTGAGTCTGAAATATGGTTTTCAGCTCTTCGAGAATCTCAAAGGGCCCGGGATAGTCTTCAAAACGATTTTGAAGTTCCGGTTCCATAGCAAACAACATGGTGCTCTTAATCACACCATAATCATCTTTGCGCGACTGATAAACAACTTTCTCATCAGCCGGCGCAGTTGCAGCAGGGGGGTCACCTAACGCTTTCCCAAGGACATAGTCCTTTTGACCGCCAGAGAGAATGATTCTCAGATTGCGGAACCAATTGGTGAAGTTAGACCCATTGTTTCTAAGCTTTTCCTTCTCAGCGAAAACGTTGAAGTTGAAGTTGGATTTAGCCATTTGATCTACAATATTTGCAAGTAAAAATTAGACTATGTTCATGATAACTAGTTCAACTTTTAATCAAATTACTAGATGAACTCCCACTAAATTCAACATCCCTCAAGTTGTTTAGTGAACACGATCCAAATTCACCACACCTAATCCGATCTTCACGAGAAGAGATGTGGTTTCAATGGTGGACAACGAAGTGTCGATCATATCATTCATATGAATCATGCTTAACCTTTCGGTTCATGTGTTCCGAGGCCATGTCTGTACATGCTAGGCTCGTCAAGTTAGACCCAAGTATTTCCGCGTGTGCAAAACTGGCTTGCACCCGTTGTATGTGAGCGTAGAGTCTATAGCACCCGATCATCACGTGATGCTTGGACACGACGAACTTTCGCAACGGTGCATACTTGGGGAGAACACAGTTTTTATCTTGATGTTTAAGTGAGGAATCATCTTATAATGCTACCGTCGCGATCTAAGCATAATAAGATACATAAAAGGATAAACATCACATGCATATAACTTTATGTGACATGGTATAGCAAATCTTCGCGCAATAATCTCCATCTTGTGCGTTCCGGCATGATCTCCATCACTCCACCATGATTGCCTCCACCACGAATAGCAACTACAACTATTGCTAACTACTTAGCGATAAAGTGAAACTATTACATGGCGCATAAGAAGTTGACACACAGGTCATACACAATTATAAATACAACCATATGGCTCCTGCCGGTTGTGTACTCATCGACATGCAAGTCGTGAAACATTACAAAACATGATCATCGCATACATTATACACATCACATCTTGGGCCATACCATATCACAGAAAACACTCCCTGCAAAAACAAGTTAGTAGCCTCTACTTTGTTGTTGCATGTTTTACGTGGCTTATGGGAGTAGATGCTAAGAACGATTCTTACCTACGGAAAGCCACAACGGTGATATTATGGTTGCCAAACTCCGGTGTTAATCCCATGACAACTATAGTGAGAGAAACTGACATCCACCAGCCGCATGTGTGGAACAAGCCACACGTCAAGTGCGGAGCCGGTCTCGCGAACGACGTCGCGTAAGGTTGGCCTGGACCGCTTCAATCTCACTATCCTGCGTCATAAGAAGAACACAAACAAGAGGCTTTCAACAGAAAACATCAACGCCCGCAACAACCATGTTGCGTTCTACTCGTGAAACACATCTACGCATAGATCTAGCTCTGATACCACTGAAGGGTTTCGCGGCATAGTAAATCAAAATTTTCTACGGATGCGAACAGAGGGAAAGCCAAGATCTAATCTAGGAGATGCAAACAACAAGAGAGATTGGATTAGATCTTCATACCCTTGAAGATTCGCACAGCGGAACGTTCGTCGGAACGTGGGTGATGTAGTCGTACTCGCTTCTCCTCCTCGCGACCCGATCCGATCTAGCACCACAAGTGGCGGTGCCTCCGTGAGATGCACACGTGCAGCACCTCGACGTCTCCTCCTTCCTCGGTCCAGCAAGTATGGTGGAGAGACGGATTGGATCTACAACACGACGGCGTGGTGTATGGGGTGGAGAGTTTCTGCAGCAGGGCTTCGCCTACACGCAGTCGGGAGGGAGAGAGAGAGGAGGGCAGCAGGGCGGCTAGCTTTGGAGGGGAAGGTGTGTGTGTGGGGGGGTGCGCCCCCAGCCCTCTTTATATAGAGGGGTGGGCGGCTGCCCTAGCCCCTCCCCCAAGTCCAAACCGGCGGCCACAAGGAGGAGGAGTGGGGGGCAAGGAAACCCCCCCTTCTAGAAGGTCTAGTTAGGGTTTTACCCTAGCTGGCCGGTTGGGCCCTATGGGGCCTTGTGCCCCTGGCCCAATGCAGCCAGGGAACTCCCTCATAGGCCCATGCCCCTCCCGGAAGGTGGGGCCACGTTGGTCCCCTTCCGGAAGGTTCTAGAAGCTTCCGGTACAATACCGATTAACCCGGAACAATTCCGAACTCCAAAAACTGCACTGCCTTATATGAATCTTATTCTCCGGACCACTCCGGAACCTCTCGTGATGTCCCGGATCCCATCCGAGACTCCTAACAAAAACTCATAAACCAATTATCCAATCTATCCTAGCATCGAGACACGTTAAGTGTGTGACCCTGCGGGTTCGAGAATATGCAGACATGATCTTCTATCAATAATCAACAGCGGGGTCTGGAAACCCATATTGACTCCCACACATTCATCGATGATCATATCAGATGAACCACGATGCCAGGATTCAATCAATCCCATATATATATTCCCTTCGTCTCGCGATATTTTACTTGCCCAAGATTTGATCGTCGGTACCGTCATACCTAGTTCAATCTCGTTCACAGCAAGTACTTTACTCGTTCCGTAATCCGATATCACTTTGTGATTAACTCCTTAACCACATGCTTGCAAGCGGTGTTGATATCGATTACCGAGTGGGCCCGAAGTATATCTCTCCGACTTGGGAGGGACAAATTCCATCTCGATACATACAACCCAACAGATACTTTCCGATCACCTGAGAGACACCTTTATGATCACCCTCTCATAGGATGACGTTTGATGACCTCAAAGCTTTCTTACGATACTAGGGAGTTGTATTATCTCATGGTCTAAGGAATACAATATTTGACATAAGAAAAACTTCGCAAAGATGAACATGATGACACGATCTAATTGCTTCGCTTAGTTTGGGTTTGTCCATCATATCATTCTCCCAATGATACGATCTCATTATTAATCGACAACTCATGTCCATGGTTAGGAAACCTTAACCATCATTAATCAATGAGGTAGTCCATAGAGGCGTACTAGGGACACGGTGTTGTTAACAAACCACACAAGTATTAAAGTTTCCGCTTAATACAATTCTAGCATGGAATATAAACATTATCATGAACAAGAATTATAATAATAACATCTTTATTATTGCCTCTAGGGCATAATTCCAACACGAGTTGGGGCCCTCCCCTTGTCCTACCCGCCGGCCTAGCCCTCTCTCCTTGGTGCCTCTAAACCCTAGATCGCCAAGGCCTCTCTCATAGTCCACCATACTCGCTCCGGCTTAAGACGAAGCCCTGCGAGATCTCCCCTTTACTTCCGGTACCACGCCGTCGTGCTGCCGGAATCGCGAGGAGAGTGCTACAACCTCCGCTGCCTGCTGGAACAAGGGAGAGGAAGGTCTTCATCGAGTACCGAACGTGTGACCGACTGCGGAAGCGCTGCCGGAACGCAGCGCCGGAAGGATCGTCTACGCGATCTTGAGATCGGCAAGAGTACGACTACATCACCCACGAGAATCTGCTCTCGTTAACCGCTTTGGAATCTTCGAGGATTAGTATTCCATCGACTCGTTGCTACAATATAGTAGATAGATCTTGGCTTGATCATAGATTAGATCTTGATTGTGTGCTCATGCGGTAGAATTTTTTTGTTTTCCATGCTACGAACCCCTATAGTGGTATTAGATCCAGGTCTATATGTAGATCTGTTGCACGAGTAGAACACAATGGTCATTGTGGGCATTGATGTTTTTGTTGTCGATTGCTTCTTGTGTACTTTGCATCTTGCGGGATGGTGGGATGAAGCGGTCCGGGCTAACCTTACATGACATCGTTCATGAGACTTGCTCCACGCTTGACATGCAACTTGTATTGCATAAGTGGCTTTGCGGGTGCCTGTTTCTCCCAACATAGTTAAGATTCAATTTACAACGGGTGATTGACAATACTAGTATCAATGTTGTGGTTCTTGTTCATAAGTTAGAACGACACTTATTGAAAGCCCCAAACCACTTAAAACATGCAAAGAAAATTAGAGGCGTCTAACTTTGTTTTGCAGGGGTATGCTGTGATGTGATATGGCCATGATTATGATTATATATGATGTATGCAATGTTCCTTATTGTAAGTTGGCAACCGGCAGGAGCCATATGGTTGTTTCCATTAAGTCCTGTGTGTCTATTATTCAAAGTAGTTGTAATAGTTGATGCTGGTGGAAGACAACCATGAAGCGGCGCCATTGACCTTGACGCCACACCGGTGATGATGGAGATCATGTTCGTGCTTGAAGATGGAGATCGGAAGCACAAGAAGAAAGGCCATATCATATCACATATTATGAACTGCATGTGATGTTAATCCTTTTATGCATCTTGTATTGCTTAGTTCACGACGGTAGCATGATAAGATGATCCCTCAAGCACACAATTTCAAGTTTTAAAGTGTTCATCCTTAGTAAGCACCGTTGCTCAAGCTCGTTGTTTCGAAGCACCACGTGATGATCGGATGTGTTAGATTCTGCGAGTGTATACAACGTGAGCAAGCCAGATTTGCTCATGCGGAAGCTAAGGTTTGATCTTGACGAGCTGTAACACCCTCAGAATCGGACCTATGCAAGTTTTAGCGAAACCCGCCAAACCCGCATAGAAACGATTCAAAGGTGCCCACCAGGCACTTGCGTGCGGGTGGAAAACGAAGTAATAACATTACACAACAGTCCTCGATGGGACCCACAGAACAGATATATATACAACAGCGACTCAATGAGTCAAGAATACAGATATAATATACAAAGATCCAAATCACCTTGAAAATGATAGAGCGTCCGACTACGGACAAGATGCAAATGGGGCTAAGAGCCCTGAAGAATAACCAATGGCGTCCATAACCCTGCCCAGGCCAAGCCGGAAGGGTAACCCTTCTAACGACGTCGATCTCAAAACCTGCTTAAACAAAAAGGGGTGCCGACAAAGGGCAAAGGAAAAAGAGGAGCGTCAGTACTGAGGCCAGTACACGGCGAGGCTAGAATTCGGCGGTCCTCGCCTACATAGGTATGGTGGACTGAGGCGGCAGCGCAGCATGCACTGAACAACCTATAGAGACTCGATACAACTAGCGGCTATCAGAGAGGGGTAAGAAAGACCTAATCGGAACCAACCTGATACTACCATCAAACAAACCCATCCTGGCGTTTCCCCCTCGAGACCAAACGGGGAAGTCAACCGAGGAACTCACACAGTTGGCAGTTTTATTTATTCAGTTATCGTTGCAGCAATTACTAGTCAAGTATAGATAATCATCCTGATAAAATAAGCAGTGGGCCATTTTAGTTAACCATTCCGTTGGAGTTGCAACACTTACTAGTCAGATACAATTAGCATGAGATATCCCAAAAACCCAGCAGTTGTTGGTACTTTTATTATGCCATTCCGTTGTAGTTGCAATACTTACTAGTCAGGTACAAGGGTCGCAAGCGACCATCCAAACAAGCAATTGTGGGCAGTATTATTTAGCCATTCCATTATAGTGAAGCCGATTACTAGTCATTATAAAGTCAAATTAATAGCACTACTTTAGTTATAGTTGTCTATGGTCGAGATACTGTGCTCCAAGTCGTCCATAACCGCGGACACGGCTTTCAGAAAGTTTTAACCCGACCGGGGTGCACAAATAGCAACACACACTCGATCAACCTCGGAAAAACCAAATCAAAACCCAACGAGGCCTTCACGACAAAGCAATCACAGGATTCAGAAATATTTCAGGGGGCCACCCCTTGGAGTACACCCGCAACGAAGTAAGCTAGCTCCGAGACGGACCCGAGGTTTGGGTGGACGGCTGTGAACGACTGGGAACCCAAAACTGGGCTTGTCGACACCGCGGAATCGTGTCCCGATCCTAAACAGTACAGTGTGCTCCTCGCACAATCGTAAATACAGTAATAAAGCATGGCATAAGTACAGGATAGTAAATAAAACCTCAAACTAGTTTGTGGCCCCAAGAAATAAGACGGAATCAAGCTCTGGCTCAGGGGGGTCCCATAATCCTCCCGGATGTGGATAGCGCGATAAATCAAGGAACAGGTATCAAGTACTCGGGGTCCTACGGGACACAAGTGGGCGTTCGGAAACCAAATATTATCTATCACCCACCGATGCCTCTGCTTACTTCAATTTTAGTTGTTAAACAGGAATTAAAGTGAACGATAAGTAAAACCATGAACATCTCCAACATCAAACATGCGGCAAGGCTCCAACAACTGTGGTACTTGGTGACACGCAACAACACTTGAGCAAGCGACTACGACACGCAAGTCCAACTATCTACCAAACAACAGGTAATAGGAAGTGTCCAAGGCAATATAAGGCTGCGGGGGATATCACGGGTACGAAAACTAGAGCATCGCAACACAGATAGCAATAGATCAACAGGAGGGAAATAAATACTATAAAAGTAAGATAGGTAGAAAGAGGGAGATGCTCGCCTGAAAACGTTGCCGATGGTTTAACCGAAGATCGGGTCGACACTCGCATCAACTCAACGGCCTGATCCGCGAAGAAGCAAAACACTAGAAGAAACACCGGATGCACTATTTAATACAACGGCAGAAGATCGGCATGATGCATGTATGATGTATGACAGGGCAAAGGTGCAATGCAATTTGGTCATATTAAACGGAACCGGGGTCCCGACTATTAAATATATGGTTCTAGTTGTTTAGATACCCCGCAATTTAAATGTTGTATTATCAAGACAAAAGATAGCACCGGTTCGCTACACAAATTTAAATGAGGCCAATATAAGGCTAGATTTGCCCGCATATGGGCCCCATATTTAATTATGAGGTGAATCGGCATAAGGCCCCCAAACCACATGATAAGCATGCATGCATGAACAATTTGATATGCAACAAGTTACATTATGTTATAAAATAGGGTTTCGGGAAGGGGTTCACACATTAGGGTTCGGCGAACTTGGGGTTCCGGGGTTCCGGGTTGGTCTCAGGGTTCAGGGTTCGACGGGATCGGTCTCGGCAGAAGCGTTCTCGGTTAACAGAGTAGATCTTGTCGCATCCGAGAAGAAGAACTTGGTTGGCGTCGGGGGCACATCGGTCTCGCCCTGGTCGGTGTCGATCTTGTCGGGCCCGCGTATCAGGTCTGTCTTGGCGTCCGGGATGAAGAACTTGGCGTTCTGCGTTGGTGTCCTTACCGTCCGGGTTCTCGAGCATCGCATCCGGGAAGGAGTACTTGGCGTCCATCGGTTCCATGTCGACGACCTTGGTTTCCTCGATGGCGAACTCGGTGTATCCGTGTAGGAGAAATCGAGGTCGATGGCGAACTTGTCCGGTACCGGGGTTTTTCGGAGTTCATGGCGCGGCACCGGGTACGGGATCGGTCTTCGGGTTCGGGGGTCTCGGCGTCCTCGGATTCGATGGAAGATCTTGGCGTTCGGCGGGATCGGTCTTGCGGTTTCCGTGTGGTTGATCTTGGCATCCCGACTCCAATGTCGAGGAAGTACTTAAGACGGCGTCGATCTTGTGATGGTGAGCTTCGAGTCCGGTGTTCTCGCCTTGGGGTTCTAGGTCGAAGTTCTCGAAATTCGGCGCCGGTGGTTGAAGTCGGACTTGGGTTGTCACCAAGGTGTTCGGATGCACACAGCCTCGGTGTAGATGGCGTTGACGAGCTTGAGACAAAGTACGGGTACTGTAACCAGGGGTTCGGACATCGACTTGGTACCACACACAAGCACCAACACATACACGCATGGTCATAGACGTACTGTCCTTTCCCCTTGGCTCACTCGCGCTGGAGGGCAGACGGCGGACGGCGGAGCCCTGCGGCGCGCAGAGGCGACGCGGCGAGAGGTTGCAGGGGCGTCGGTCTTGGCGAGCGGCGGATGGAGGGAGCCGGGCGGGGCTGCAGGCGGTCGCGGACGGCAGGAGAGGACGCCGGCAGAGGGGGTGGATGAAGGCCGGTGGGCGGTGGAGGCTGCCGGCGGCGCGGCCACAGACGGGGCGACGGGGAGGCCGGCCGGGCGAGGGCGGCTCTGGCCGGAGAAGGAGAGGCCGCGGAGGGGACGGGCGACACTGGGCGAGGCCGGCGGCAGGTCCGCGCTGTGGACGGCTCCGGGGAGGCGGGGTGGTGGAGAAGGCGAGCGGGAGGGTCGCCGGCGGCGCCGGTGGAGGAAGGGGAGAGCGGGCCGGGGAGGAGAGGCCGGCGGCGGGGCGGGGTGCTGCCGAGGGACGCCGGGGAAGGCGCGGGCCGGAGGAATGGCGAGCGGCGCCGCACGGGCCAGAGGAGGCGGCGAGCGCTCGCGCGGCTGGTGCCAGCGACGAGCGGAGGGGCGGGAAGGAGACGGCTTGCAGCAGCGGACGCGCGACGAGGAGGGCCGCGGGAGGCGGAGGAGGACGACAGTCGACGCGGGCGGAGGGAGGATGGGGCGCGGCGGCGACGGCTGAGCAGAGGGGAGGCGACGCGCTTGGGCGGTGGCGGCCGCTCGCGGAGGGTGGTGGGGTTGGCGGCCAGAGGGAGCGGAGCAAGGACGGGGGAAGAGCGGGGTCGCCGGCGCTGGAGGGGGAAACGCGAGCGGGGCGAGGTGGGGGCCGCGTCGGTGGTCGGGGAAGAACCAGGGAAGAGGGAGAGAGAAGCCTGGCGCGTGGTGGGGAACTCGTGGGTGGGGCCGGGGGTGCGGGGTGGTTCTGGGGCTAGGCGTTGGGGTCATGTGTGGCGTGGTGTGTGTGTGTGTTTGCTGCATCGCGCGCGTGTGGGTATCGAACGGGGGTGGGAGGGCGCGCGCGTGCTGTCTGCTGGCGGCGGCGGGGTGGAGAGATGGTAGGGTTAGGTGGGATCTGGTTAGGGCTAGGGTTTCCACTGGTTGGGCCTGGCCAGTTTAGGTCTAGGTTTTATTTTGATTTATATTTAAAATATTTTATGTTTCTTTTCTTTTGTATAATAAACATTTTGTAAACAACTTTACACGTGTTAAAATAGCAAAAATAAAGTTTGAATAACGAACGAGATGTAATGTAGAAACCAATGTAGGGTTTTATCGAAAATAGTTTTTGAGACAAAGTATGCAACAATGATGTCATGATGATACACAAATTCGAAACAACATGCAATTTCTAATAGTGGTTTCACCCGGGGTGCTACAATTCGACACCACTAACAATGGATCTCGCCCTCGAGATCCGCCTCATGGTACCGGAAAGAAGGTCGGTGATCTGCATCTTCTCGCTTCGTGTAGGTCCTCGCGACACCACTAACAAGAGGTAGTTGATCCTGTTCGTCAAGAGAGCACTCCGGATAAACAACGGACGAAGTTAAAGGTAAGGCCACCTCTAACTTTCGTGGAAGGAGTTAAACTGCTGGATCCACTGATTCGATGTCCAAGAGCGAATGATAAGAGTAGTCGGATGGTGATCAGTCCATCGCGCACCCAAACCATTACTCTGAACACGAATAGGCGGATTATGCAACCAACTCTCGGAATCAGACGGAAGATCTCGACAAGCGAGGTTCGGAACAACGGAGTGATGCAGACTCTGCATCAGAGCTGGCATAGAGGATGATGTCGTCGCGTCGGGAAACACCGGAAAGCACAAACAAGGAACACAGAATGGTACCACAGTAGACGGATTCCTCAGGCAGCTTGAACACCGGATGGTAGAACACCGTCATCAAAGAAGGAAGCTAAACCCTGAAGGTACGACGGAATCCCAACCACGAGAAATCCTGGACTCGAAGAAAATACGAGAGCGAATTCAAAACACGTAGAGGTAAGAGGAGAATAGCAGAGGGGTAAGGAATAAAAGCAGACCTAACCAGATCTATCCAACCGATTTTGCAAAATAGTTTTTGACACTCTACTTCGGCCGTTAGCTAGGTTATCCTACAGGCTGGACTTGTGGGGTATCGCAACTGCTGAGCTCTGATACCACTCTGTAACACCCTTAGAATCGGACCTATGCAAGTTTTAGCGAAACCCGCCAAACCCGCATAGAAACGATTCAAAGGTGCCCACCAGGCACTTGCGTGCGGGTGGAAAACGAAGTAATAACATTACACAACATTCCTCGATGGGACCCACAGAACAGATATATATACAACAGCGACTCAATGAGTCAAGAATACAGATATAATATACAAAGATCCAAATCACCTTGAAAATGATAGAGCGTCCGACTACGGACAAGATGCAAATGGGGCTAAGAGCCCTGAAGAATAACCAATGGCGTCCATAACCCTGCCCAGGCCAAGCCGGAAGGGTAACCCTGCTAACGACGTCGATCTCAAAACCTGCTTAAACAAAAAGGGGTGCCGACAAAGGGCAAAGGAAAAAGAGGAGCGTCAGTACTGAGGCCAGTACACGGCGATGCTAGAATTCGGCGGTCCTCGCCTACATAGGTATGGTGGACTGAGGCGGCAGCGCAGCATGCACTGAACAACCTATAGAGACTCGATACAACTAGCGTCTATCAGAGAGGGGTAAGAAAGACCTAATCGGAACCAACCTGATACTACCATCAAACAAACCCATCCCGGCGTTTCCCCCTCGAGACCAAACAGGGAAGTCAACCGAGGAACTCACACAGTTGGCAGTTTTATTTATTCAGTTATCGTTGCAGCAATTACTAGTCAAGTATAGATAATCATCCTGATAAAATAAGCAGTGGGCCATTTTAGTTAACCATTCCGTTGGAGTTGCAACACTTACTAGTCAGATACAATTAGCATGAGATATCCCAAAAACCCAGCAGTTGTTGGTACTTTTATTATGCCATTCCGTTGTAGTTGCAATACTTACTAGTCAGGTACAAGGGTCGCAAGCGACCATCCAAACAAGCAATTGTGGGCAGTATTATTTAGCCATTCCATTATAGTGAAGCCGATTACTAGTCATTATAAAGTCAAATTTATAGCACTACTTTAGTTATAGTTGTCTATGGTCGAGATACTGTGCTCCAAGTCGTCCATAACCGCGGACACGGCTTTCAGAAAGTTTTAACCCGACCGGGGTGCACAAATAGCAACACACACTCGATCAACCTCGGAAAAACCAAATCAAAACCCAACGAGGCCTTCACGACAAAGCAATCACAGGATTCAGAAATATTTCAGGGGGCCACCCCTTGGAGTACACCCGCAACGAAGTAAGCTAGCTCCGAGACGGACCCGAGGTTTGGGTGGACGGCTGTGAACGACTGGGAACCCAAAACTGGGCTTGTCGACACCGCGGAATCGTGTCCCGATCCTAAACAGTACAGTGTGCTCCTCGCACAATCGTAAATACAGTAATAAAGCATGGCATAAGTACATGATAGTAAATAAAACCTCAAACTAGTTTGTGGCCCCAAGAAATAAGACGGAATCAAGCTCTGGCTCAGGGGGGTCCCATAATCCTCCCGGATGTGGATAGCGCGATAAATCAAGGAACATGTATCAAGTACTCGGGGTCCTACGGGACACAAGTGGGCGTTCGGAAACCAAATATTATCTATCACCCACCGATGCCTCTGCTTACTTCAATTTTAGTTGTTAAACAGGAATTAAAGTGAACGATAAGTAAAACCATGAACATCTCCAACATCAAACATGCGGCAAGGCTCCAACAACTGTGGTACTTGGTGACACGCAACAACACTTGAGCAAGCGACTACGACACGCAAGTCCAACTATCTACCAAACAACAGGTAATAGGAAGTGTCCAAGGCAATATAAGTCTGCGGGGGATATCACGGGTACGAAAACTAGAGCATCGCAACACAGATAGCAATAGATCAACAGGAGGGAAATAAATACTATAAAAGTAAGATAGGTAGAAAGAGGGAGATGCTCGCCTGAAAACGTTGCCGAAGGTTTAACCGAAGATCGGGTCGACACTCGCATCAACTCAACGGCCTGATCCGCGAAGAAGCAAAACACTAGAAGAAACACCGGATGCACTATTTAATACAACGGCAGAAGATCGGCATGATGCATGTATGATGTATGACAGGGCAAAGGTGCAATGCAATTTGGTCATATTAAACGGAACCGGGGTCCCGACTATTAAATATATGGTTCTAGTTGTTTAGATACCCCACAATTTAAATGTTGTATTATCAAGACAAAAGATAGCACCGATTCGCTACACAAATTTAAATGAGGCCAATATAAGGCTAGATTTGCCCGCATATGGGCCCCATATTTAATTATGAGGTGAATCGGCATAAGGCCCCCAAACCACATGATAAGCATGCATGCATGAACAATTTGATATGCAACAAGTTACATTATGTTATAAAATAGGGTTTCGGGAAGGGGTTCACACATTAGGGTTCGGCGAACTTGGGGTTCCGGGGTTCGGGGTTGGTCTCAGGGTTCAGGGTTCGACGGGATTGGTCTCGGCAGAAGCGTTCTCGGTTAACAGAGTAGATCTTGTCGCATCCGAGAAGAAGAACTTGGTTGGCGTCGGGGGCACATCGGTCTCGCCCTGGTCGGTGTCGATCTTGTCGGGCCCGCGTATCAGGTCTGTCTTGGCGTCCGGGATGAAGAACTTGGCGTTCTGCGTTGGTGTCCTTACCGTCCGGGTTCTCGAGCATCGCATCCGGGAAGGAGTACTTGGCGTCCATCGGTTCCATGTCGACGACCTTGGTTTCCTCGATGGCGAACTCGTGTATCCGTGTAGGATAAATCGAGGTCGATGGCGAACTTGTCCGGTACCGGGGTTTTTCGGAGTTCATGGCGCGGCACCGGGTACGGGATCGGTCTTCTGGTTCGGGGGTCTCGGCGTCCTCGGATCCGATGGAAGATCTTGGCATTCGGCGGGATCGGTCTTGCGGTTTCCATGTGGTTGATCTTGGCATCCCGACTCCAATGTCGAGGAAGTACTTGACACGGCGTCGATCTTGTGATGGTGAGCTTCGAGTCCGGTGTTCTCGCCTTGGGGTTCTAGGTCGAAGTTCTCGAAATTCGGCGCCGGTGGTTGAAGTCGGACTTGGGTTGTCACCAAGGTGTTCGGATGCACACAGCCTCGGTGTAGATGGCGTTGACGAGCTTGAGACAAAGTACGGGTACTGTAACCAGGGGTTCGGACATCGACTTGGTACCACACACAAGCACCAACACATACACGCATGGTCATAGACGTACTGTCCTTTCCCCTTGGCTCACTCGCGCTGGAGGGCAGACGGCGGACGGCGGAGCCCTGTGGCGCGCAGAGGCGACGCGGCGAGAGGTTGCAGGGGCGTCGGTCTTGGCGAGCGGCGGATGGAGGGAGCCGGGCGGGGCTGCAGGCGGTCGCGGACGGCAGGAGAGGACGCCGGCAGAGGGGGTGGATGAAGGCCGGCGGGCGGTGGAGGCTGCCGGCGGCGCGGCCACAGACGGGGCGACGGGGAGGCCGGCCGGGCGAGGGCGGCTCTGGCCGGAGAAGGAGAGGCCGCGGAGGGGACGGGCGACGCTGGGCGAGGCCGGCGGCAGGTCCGCGCTGCGGACGGCTCCGGGGAGGCGGGGTGGTGGAGAAGGCGAGCGGGAGGGTCGCCAGCGGCGCCGGTGGAGGAAGGGGAGAGCGGGCCGGGGAGGAGAGGCCGGCGGCGGGGCGGGGTGCTGCCGAGGGACGCCGGGGAAGGCGCGGGCCGGAGGAACGACGAGCGGCGCCGCACGGGCCAGAGGAGGCGGCGAGCGCTCGCGCGGCTGGGGCCGGCGACGAGCGGAGGGGCGGGGAGGAGACGTCTTGCAGCAACGGACGTGCGACGAGGAGGGCCGCGGGAGGCGGAGGAGGACGACGGTCGACGCGGGCGGAGGGAGGATGGGGCGCGGTGGCGACGGCTGAGCAGAGGGGAGGCGACGCGCTTGGGCGGTGGCGGCCGCTCGCGGAGGGTGGTGGGGTTGGCGGCCAGAGGGAGCGGAGCAAGGACGGGGGAAGAGCGGGGTCGCCGGCGCTGGAGGGGGAAACACGAGCGGGGCGAGGTGGGGGTCGCGTCGGTGGTCGGGGAAGAACCAGGGAAGAGGGAGAGATAAGCCTGGCGCGTGGTGGGGAACTCGTGGGTGGGGCCGGGGGTGCGGGGTGGTTCTGGGGCTAGGCGCTGGGTCATGTGTGGCGTGGTGTGTGTGTGTTTTCTGCATCGCGCTCGTGTGGGTATCGAACGAGGGTGGGAGGGCGCGCGCGTGCTATCTGCTTGCGGCGGCGGGGTGGAGAGATGGTAGGGTTAGGTGGGATCTGGTTAGGGCTAGGGTTTCCACTGGTTGGGCCATTTGGGCCTGGCCAGTTTAGGTCTAGGTTTTATTTTGATTTATATTTAAAATATTTTATGTTTCTTTTCTTTTGTATAATAAACATTTTGTAAACAACTTTACACGTGTTAAAATAGCAAAAATAAAGTTTGAATAACGAACGAGATGTAATGTAGAAACCAATGTAGGGTTTTATCGAAAATAGTTTTTGAGACAAAGTATGCAACAATGATGTCATGATGATACACAAATTCGAAACAACATGCAATTTCTAATAGTGGTTTCACCCGGGGTGCTACACGAGCCTAGCATGTACAGACATGGTCTCGGAACACGGATCACCGAAAGGTAAAGCATGAGTCATATAGTAGATATGATGAACATGTTGATTGTTCGCCATTGAAGCTACATCAACTCTCGTGATGATCGGTTTTGATGTGGTGGATTTGGTTCGTGTGATCACTAAAACAATGTGAGGGATATTGTTTTGAGTGGAAGTTCAACAACAATATGATTAAAAGTTGAACACTATTTATCATAAATTAAATCAAAGAGAATTTGCATATTTGTTCTAGTCATTGGCATCCGTTTACCACCTTGCGCTTAGTTTTAATTGAGATGATAGAACTATAGAATTCTGGTTAGTTACTTTACGAACTGGTATCGTATTGTTTTGAAGTGTTAATCTAAAGTTTAAAAGTCCTATTGCAAACTTTCAGTAAGTTACGATTCCTCCATGAAGTTTAATAATTAGTATTAACACAAGAGTGACAATTCCAGTGTTAGTGTATAAGTATCATGTTTGTCTCCATGATTCTTGATATTCGAAAGATAGTTTCAATATCAAGGTAATCTAGGAGTTGAAAGAGTTGTTTCAGAAACCATGATGTGTGGAAGATATTGTGATATCTGAAACGAAGTTTTGGTTGTAACATGATAGAGTATAATATGGCAAAAGTCATGTTCTCATATTTGATGAGAATTTGCAAAAGGTTAGAGACGCTGGTCGTCTTAATTCTCTAAAAAAGGTTTTGGAGAGCAACATTATACTCGCGATTCACCATTATAAGCTAAAAGTAGCTTGATCATGGATAATTCCATGATAAGGGTGAATATATGATGTAGGTAAAATGTTTACTACACCAAGAGATCACTAAAGAAAGGAATTTGAAAGAACACCAAACATTTGATGATGGTAATCTATTTCAAAGTGCATGTCCAAATACATTGGTATTTAACTATACACGCTTTGGACTATGTGTCATGTGTATGCCTCCACTATTGATGTTGATAGATTCTTTCAAACAAAAAAAATACTGAAAGAGAATCTCATAAATATATGGCAGAAAAGAAAAGACTAGAATTGTTCAGTTTAGGTATATAAAGGATATACGTGTTATGGCTATATTCTTTGCTTGTTAAATAATGTGGTTCTTAAGTATTGGATACTGAATTTGTTGGTATGAATCGTCATATGAAACAACAGAATTCATGAACTACAATGGCCTAAGTAACTAGCAAAAGAATATGTGATGATGTTCATCGAGATCAAATAAAAGGTTATTGTGTTGTTCGTTAAACATCAAAGCTTGCCTTCAAGATTTGTTTTATCAGGTATTATGAGAACAAAAGGGTTGTTCAAATAATTGCCGTAATCCATAAAAGATGGATGATTTACAAATCTCGTTGGAGAAATCACATCCATAAAACTAGTGCTAAAAAATGTCGAAAGAAAAATTGATTGCAAGATAACTTAGGAAGTGACATCGCCGTTTAAATTATATTGGAAAGAAAACATGAAGAAACTCCATGTGGATGGAATTTTGGAGTCTTTTGATTTTTGATCAAATGACGCTTGTGAAACTTTCCTAGAGATAATTAAAACTTCGTTCATAGGCTGAAAGGGAACAAATGACTAGCTTATTGGAACTTGTACATATTGTTGTACAAATTCCATTATGTGTAGTCAAGAGCGATGGATTTCAACTTCATATGCTTTCTCCGAAAATTTGAGTGAATATATGAATATTTACTTAATAAGGATGAAGTATGAAACATTTGAAAAGTTCAAAGACTTTCAAGATGAAGTGCAAAATCATTGTAACAAGAATATAAATAGTTTATGATAAGATCATAAAGGAAGATATTTGAGTTACAAGTTTAGCATAATACCTAAGATTTAAGGAATTTTTCCGTGGATTTACATTTCCCAAAACACCATAAGAGTATGGAGCATTCGAGATATAAACCTTGTTTGACATGGTAAAATCAAAGGTGTAATTCATAAAACTGCCATTATATTTTAAAGATTAAAAGCTTTAGAGACTACCGTTTTTCCACTGAAAAGAGCTTCATCATAATCCGCTGAAATGACACCATATAAAGTTATGGTTTGGGATTCAACCCAAGTTGTCCTTTCTTAAACATTGGCATGCTATGCATAAGAAAGATGTTTGCAAACAAAGTCGGATGAACCTGTCTTTATATGTTATTTCGAATAACTGTTCCTCCATAACATCGGAGACAAAAGTGTTTGTCGCTTAGAACATCAAGTTTCTTTGAGAAGAAATTTTTCGTGAAAAGATAAGTGGGAGGACAATAGAACTTTGATAAGGTTAAAAGAACCTTAGCTATATGTGCAAAGTTGCGCAGCGCCGACAAGTGTTCCGGAGGCAGCAACAATGCTCATGGCTCACATGCCTCAAAGGTTGTGGTTAGGAAGGTCAAAGTTTCTATTGAACCAAGTAGGTCGGGTAAACAATCAAATACCAAGATTTGAGGGTTGAATCATTATTTGAGAATATTGAACGGACTACATGCAAAGAAGCGATGATGGGCCCTGACTCCGTAAAATGGCTTGAAGCCATAAAATTCGTGATAGTTCCATACACGAGAAATCAAGTTTTGAACTTGAAGGACCCTCGAGAAAGGTGTAAGACCTTACAGTTGTGTTTGGATCTATAAATAAATAGACATAGATGTTTCACATCTATGAAAGAGTCGACATGTTGGGAAAGAGTTCACAACAATGTTCAAAGGTTGACTATGACAATATTTGATCTTTCATAGCGATATTTAGTCTAGACGGATTAATGTAGCAACCACTACATATAATTTTGTTATGTGGTAGTTGAATAAACAAAACAAGTTCTTCTAATAGAATTGTTACCTAGGACATGTGCATAACACGGTCCATAGGGTTTTGTTAATTAAAAGGATGCTAAAAGCATATGCAAACTTCAATGGTTGAAGTAAGCATTGCGGAGTTAGAATCTTCACTATGATGAAATTGTTAAAGGAGTTTAAATTCGTCGAAGGCGATGAAGATGCTTGCATTTGCAAGAAATTAAGTGGGAGCGCTAAGACATGTTTCTAATACATTATGTGGAAGACATATTGTTGATTGGAAATGCTGTATCTTTCATTAACACATATTAAGAATTTCATCCCGATGAAAGACTTAGTCAAAACCCAAATATTTGGCATCAATAGATGCTAATATGGTTGTGCCGAAAGTACATAGATGATGTATTGAATGAGTTCAATATAAAAACTACAAGAAAGGTTCTTGTCGCACAGAAAGGATTGAATGAGTTCAATATTGATGATATATTCAAGTGTATTGACACTGGGTAAGGGAAACAAAGATTCAAGTATAGATTGATATTTGATGTATGAAATCACAAAGAGTATTTATATCAATCATACTGTGATATGTACAAATCCAGATATGTCCTATACTCTAAATGTTATGAGCATATACCAGAATGATTCATAAGATGATCATTGGACAATAGTAAGGATATTCTTATGATCTTTTGGAAGAACTAAGAGTATATTATTTGTAGAAGTGACAAATAGATGGTTGTTTCATTGTAAAAGTACTACATTGATACTAGTTTTCTCACAAAGTACAAATTAAGTTTACCTCAATCTAAACTAAGGGTGGCACAATATAATGGAAAGTAAGTTCCATAATGGATTTGGATGAGTTCCAAAGTTAAGACATTGTGACAGATACTACAATAATGAGGGCTAAGTATATAACTGCTATTATAGCAGCTAAAGAGGGCATTTGTGTCAATTAGTTTGTTATCAAACTAGGTGTAGTTCACAGCGGGATAATACTATGAAGATATATTGTACGACAATGTTATCAACCTGTTTTAACCCCAAAGAACTAAAGGTCTCACCAAAGGACCAAATTTATAAAAAGCCATCTCATTAGATAATGAGTGATGCGTAGAGATGCAAAGACATGCAATTACACACGGACCTGGAAGTGTCAGATCCGGAGATCAGTTGACCACTAGCAATCGTGTACATACAACACCAGAAAGCCATAGGTGTTGAATACACAAAGGTTTGAAACTAGATTATTGACTCTAGTGCAAGTGGGAGACTGTTGGAGATATGCCCAAGAGGCAATAATAAAGTGGTTATTATCATATCTTCATACTTATGATAAATGTTTACATACCATGCTATAATTGTATTAACCGGAAACATTAATACTTGTGTGATTTGTAAACATAAAATAGTCCCTAGTAAAGCCTCTTGATAAACTAGCTTGTTGGTTAATATATGATCATGGTTTCCTGATCATGAACATAGAGATGTTATTAAAAACAGGGTCATATCATTGGGAGAATGATGTGATGGACATACTCCTATAGATAAGTGTAGCATAAAGATCAAGTCATTTAATATAGTTCATTTGCTATATGCTTTCTGATACATAGTAACCTAATTCCTTCGACCATGAGATCATGCTAATCACCATCACCAGAAGGATGCTTTGATGACATCAAACACGACACCATAACTGGGTGGCTATAAAGGTGGCATTGAGTGTTCGGAAAGTATGTGTTGAGGCACATGGATCAAGAGTGGGATTTGTCCATCCATATGACGGATAGATATACTCTGGGCCCTCTCGGTGGAATGTCATCCAATTAGCTTGCAAGCATGTGACTGGCTCACAAGGGATCACATATCACGGGAACGAGAAAAGAGTACTTATCGGTAACGAGGTTGAACTAGGTATGCAGAGATACCGACGATCAAAACCTCGGATAAGTAAACTATCATGAGACAAAGGGAAATTGGTATTGTATGTAAGTGGTTCATTCGATCGCAAAGTAATCGTAGAAATATGTGGGAGCCATATGAATTTCCAAATTCCTCTATTGGTTATTGATCGGAGAAGTGTCTCGATCATGTCCGCATAATTCACGAACCGTAGGGAGACACACTTAAGGATTCGATGTTGTTGAGTAGTTATGAAATGATGAGTAAGATACCGAATGTTGTCCGGAGTCTCGGATGGGATCCGGGATATCATGAGGAGATCCGGAATGGTCCGGAGAATAAGATTCATATAAGGAAAGTCCTGTTTCGGAGTTGGGGAATGATTCCGGTGTTTTCACCGGGAATGTTCTAGAAGGTTCCGGAAGGTCCGGCACTCCGGAGGGGAAGGGTACATGAATGTGTCATAACAAGTTGGAATGGTTGCATCATGTACTAGGTATCATCGCTGAGAAAAATAAAGGGATAAATCAAATCCTAGTTTGAAAAGTCAAACACCAATTTGAAAAGTCAAACGGCAAGTTTGCTTGGTGGAGGGAGAGTAGGAAACCTACTTAGGGAGAAAGTCCTACTCCCTCCACCCGCCGACCAATGAGGAGGAGTTGGAGGAGGACTCCCTCCTCCCAACCGCGCCTCCCTCCCACCTATAAAAGGAGGGGCAGGGGTGCCCCTCTTCCCTACACCTCTCTCCTCTAAACCCTAGCCCTAGCCGCCGGCCTCCACTAAGTCGCTGCCGCCCCTAGGGTTTGCCTAGCCGCCGAGTTGGGGCCCTCCCCTTGACCTAGCCTCCGGCCTAGCCCTCTCTCCTTGGTGCCTCTAAACCCTAGATCACCAAGGCCTCTCTCATAGTCCACCATACTCGCTCCGGCTTAAGGTGAAGCCCTGCGAGATCTCCCCTTTACTTCCGGTACCACGTCGTCGTGCTGCCGGAATCGCGAGGAGAGTGCTACAACCTCCGCTGCCTGCTGGAACAAGGGAGAGGAAGGTCTTCATCGAATACCGAACGTGTGACCAACTGCGGAAGCGCTTCCGGAACGCAGCGCCGGAAGTATCGTCTACGCGATCTTGAGATTGGCAAGAGTACGACTACATCACCCACGAGAATCTGCTCTCGTTAACCGCTTTGGAATCTTCGAGGGTTAGTATTTTATCGACTCGTTGCTACAATCTAGTAGATAGATCTTGGCTTGATCATAGATTAGATCTTGATTGTGTGTTCATGCGGTAGAATTTTTTTGTTTTCCATGCTACGAACCCCTACACTTGGAATCCACGGATCTCGCCAAATACGAATATTTTGACCATTGCTAACTCGCCAGATTATTTCTTTCTTCAACAATTCAAGGCCATGGGAAATTGCTTGTCAAGTGGATGAGGCGTTCCTAGAAAAGACCGTATCCACCAGACTTCCATTAGGGTAATATTTAGCTTTTAGTACCCTTGCACATAGCGTCTAGCTTGGCAATCAACCTCCACGCTTAGCGTGCCAATAGCGCTTGATTAAAAACACGAAAGTCTCAGAATCCCAAGCCTCCTTGCCTCTTGGGTCTTTAGAGCTTTTCCCAGGCCCACCAATGGATTTTTCTCTTGCCATCCTTTTCTTCCCAAAAGAAATTTTGTACCAACTTAGTCAGATTGTCACACATCAAGAGGGGAAGTTTAAAAACACTCATAATGTAAGAAGGAAGTGCTTGGGCAATCGCCTTAATAAAGAATTTTCTCCCTGCTTGATCAATGTGGCCATCTCCCCATTGCAGGAGTCGCTTAGTGAGTTGTGCTTGCAGGTTCTGTAGTCTTCCTCTAGATAACCGACCATCAAGAGTCGGCAATCCCAAATATTTCTTATCAAAGGATTCTACATTAACTCCAAATATTGTCCTGATTTGCTCCTTAACACCATTAAGACATGCTTCACCAAACATTAAAAAACATTTTAATGGATTAATCAATTGACCTATAGACGCAGCATATACATCCATGGCATTCTTCACAAAGGCCTCTTCCTCTTGGGATGCTTTAAGAAATAAGAGTGTATCATCGGAGAATAATAAATGTGATACACCTAGAGTGCGCCGACAGGCTTTAAGTGGAGATATCAAATTATCATCAATCCCTTTATTCAATAGAGCAAAAAGACCATCAGCCACAAAAAGTAAAAAAAATGGGGATACTGGGTCACCTTGCTATAGGCTGTAACATCCCTAAATTCATGTTTCAAAGCTCATTCATATCATCCTTGCATCCATCATCATTTAGGGTTTTCTCAAAACATTTCAGAAAACAGAAACATATGGTATCATGATTTTATGTGGACAGACTTATTTTAAATGGCCAACACCACTTGTAAGTTTGATTGTTGTGAACCAGGAAGGTTGCCTTCTATGAGCATAGGATTTAAGTGTAGATTTAAAACCAAGTTTTTCAAATGGAAATGGGTTCCAAAAACCATCTTCCAAATTTTAAACCAAGTGCCTAGCCTCTGATATTTTGATCTCCAAGCTTGACCAATCCTTTACAAAGCTACCCCATGGTTATATGACCATTTTTGAGACTACTGCTCACTACAAAAATCCCAGGAAAATTTGAATTCAAATTGAACTTGATTTCATTTGAAAATCTACCCAGAAAATCAAAATAGAAAAGGAAAAAGAAATAAACAAAGGAAAAGGCCACGCGCCAGGTTTTAGGCCCAGCATCGAATCGAGCCCAACAAGCCCACCCGGGGGTTTTCTTTTCCTCTCGCACGCGCCAGCGCACCCAGACGGTCACTGACGACCGGACCCCACCCTCACTTCGCGCACATCGCTGACGAGCGGGCCCTGCCCACGCTGTCCTCGTCTTCCCCAAACCGCGCCCGCGACCATGTCGCAGATGCAGTCATGGCCGGTAATGGAGCGGCATAATTGGGCATTAATCCGCGAGCGTTTCCTGTCGCACCCGAGCCTATTTAACCCTCTCTGCCTCGCAAGCATTTCCCCCCAAACACCTCGCCCACTCCGCCACCAGGCTGCGCGCAATTGCATTCGAAGCTCCGCAGAACCGAGAACTCCGGCAACCAAATACGGTGAGCCTCGACCACCCCTCCCTCTCTAGTTCAAACGAGAATGATCAGAATATTCTTGCGCACCCTCTGATACTTTTGTTTTGGCCGCTCGTGACCCAGGTTGTCATCTCCATCCATAGCCGAAACCACCTGCGCCGCCGGCAAACCTCGGCAACCATTTAAGGTAAATCCAGACCGCCCCTTGCCTTCTTCCTCACACGAGCCTGTTCGCCTGTGACTTGCGCAAGTACTGATGCCACACGTTCGTGCTAGGGCGAGTGCCAAGCCTCGGCAAGGACCACGTCTGCAAGATACTGTCGCCGCCCGTAACTCCGACGAGCAATCCTCGCCGTGTCAGCGCGCCCCTCCGCAAACCAGTACCACGTCGAGCTTCAGCATGCCTTTGCGGATCTGGTAAGCACCTTCTTGCTTCCTGGGGCGATCTAGAACGCCGGCACCGTCGTAGTCAGACGCGCCGCCGCCAGTCAACGCCGCTAGCGCCGCCTGAGTATGGTTAGGTTGATTAGCAACGTTGGATCTAGATCTTGTGGCGTAGATTAGAAAGAGGACGAAGAGGTACACGCGCGTCTGAGCCGCCAGATCTCACTTAGATTGTGCGGTCCGCAGGACCCGATCCAACCGAAGCGGTACGCGCCAATAGGGACGCGACGCGTGGCAAGTGTTAGAACTAAAAACAGATTTAAAACCAGAATTTGATCCAAATTTCAAATGCTTATAACTTTTGATTGCCACGTTGGAATTTTGCAAACTTTATACCGTTGGATTCAGTGAAACAAGACCCTTCTGAATATCCAATGTGTTTAACATATAGTAACTGTTAAAAGGACTTTATTTTTAGAAACATGTTTAAGGCTATTTTGAGAATAGATTTGTTTAGTAAATTGTTTTGATGCCAAATAAGTTTGATTTGGCAAACTTTGTGTCTTGTTATGTTTCAGTATCATGCACATGCTTGGTAGAGATTTCAAAATCACCACTTAGTAAAATCTTGCATGCATGCATTCATATTATTTTTGATTGAATATAAAATTGTGTGTAATTGTATGCTACAAACTTTGTGTAGATTTTGCTAGTGATGGTGACTGTGAAGAGTGCTGCTCTCCCCATTACCAAGGCAAGTGATATTTTCATGAATATTCCTTTCCCATATTTTGTATTAGCATTAGATATTTTGCTAAGTCTTGCATGCTATTTTTACCAAATGCTAAGTTGGGAAATCCTAAGTAGTGTGGAATTATAGAATTGCTAGGGAATTTTCCTAAGTTAAGTTACTATGCCATGCTTAGCCTAGCTAGTAGAAAACAAGGGTTGGTAAAGAATGTACATGCTATGGTGAAATAATTCTAAGTCCTTTGGGACTCATGCTTTTCTTAATAAAACAACTAAGTCAATGAACTTCCTGGGTGGAATGGGACTTGAATGGTGGTTTTTGGTTGAGTGGTTACACAAGGCCATGGACTTGGCTTGTGTATCTCACTTGTGGTATGCCACCCAGGCACAAAGGGATTTGGAGGCCAAGTGTTGAGAAAGCTTACAGTGCAACCACTTGGCAATATGGGCTCTGCCATGATCATATAGGTTGCTAGAACTTAGTCACTTGGACAGTTGGTGGTAGTGGGAATGATAGGTTGGAGCGCGTCCAGTTGACTAAGGAAAGGCTTCTGAAAGGTCCTGTCTTGGGAAACCAAGTCTGGTGGGGAAAGTGCACAACCTCTACAGATGGAAAATCTAAGTACTTAGCCTAGTCCAAGGCATTGGACAATTTGAGCATCAAGACATGGAAGCTACAAGAATCTCATCACTCCAACTTCTAAGTAAAAATTGGTGGGTGAACAAGGGTGAAGGACCCCAATGTCTATTGGTGGTTTCTTGGGAATGTTTTGACAAAGAAAAACTTAGTGATTTCAACTAATAGGAAAAACCTATTTTGAGCAAAGCAAGCCAAGCTACACTTAGCCAAAATGCATATAGTAATATAGTCCACTTGAAATAAACTAAGGTATCACTTGCCAATACTATTCCAAAGTATTGACCCTCTGTGGCTATAACTTGTGATGTTGCAGGTTACTCCGATGATGAATAGGAGTCATGAGTCTACACTCAACATGCTTGCCTGTGGCACATGAAGATGAAGACTTATGTTTATTTACTTATTCCTTAAACTCTTGTATTAGGCCTATGGCCCGGAGTTGTAAAAGACTATGTTTTATCTCTGGAATGAATGTAATAAACGACCTTTGTTTCTGTGTACTTCATCTTAAACTGTGGATGCTAGCATTGATCCAGGGACTAGCATTGCAATCACAGGGATCCTTTCCTTTATAAAGGAGGGTTCTAACAGATGGTATCAGAGCACTGTGTTGCCTGTAGGATTATGACCCTAGGATTGGAAAACCACTAAAGAAAAAAAAATTCAACTACTTCAACACTTGTCTATTCTTCTCGTAAAACTTTTCTAATCTTCTCATTCTCATCTCCATTTGTAGATGAACTCCATCAACGAAGCCGTGAAGAAAGGGCCACTCATGACCATGACCTTGGAGTGTGAAACTGAGTTTCCCAAGATTCTCAAGGACCTCATGGTGGCAATGGATGCACATGGAGCAGCTATATACAAAGGCTTTCCAGTGATGGATAAAGGAGTGGAGTATTGGTGGGTGCAACTCCACTTGTACAAAAACAAGGAAGACAACCACAAAGAAAGGGGATTCTGCATGTACACCAACACTGTAATGCACACCACATTCTTTGAGTCAGCCAGAGATGCAGCTTGGAGGACTATCAAAGAACTAAGTGCTAGAGTCAAGTGCAGAATGCTCAACCTCCAAAAAGACTTAGATAAAGAGAAGGAACTTACCCAAGAGTTGGAAGCCACCAACCAAGAGTTAAGGGGAGATATAATAGACTTAGTGATGGAATCAAGTGAACAAGATAGGTGGATTGCCTCTAGGAACATTGTGTTTTCTAATAGATCCAGTGAGATAGGATTGTAAGGACACTTCATTAGTTGGACCACCACTTATCACCTTATTTTCCAAAATGATACCTTAAATAAGTTGGACCTTGATTGATGAAATGGATTCATGTATGCATGACTTGTGTGATTTTGTGATTCCAAGGATGTGTATGTGATGTTGTCTTTATTTATCTTAAATTGTGTTGTTCTAAATTTTTCAATCTTATAAATAGATGCCTATTACCATCAACACCGTTGAGGAGTTCCAGGTTACCCGTTTTGGTCCCCGTATCGTTGAGCTTACCACTTTGCTCGATCTCCCTCTTCCCACCATCACGGTGTACCCACTCACCAAGTTCGAGAGGAAGGACCTCTGGGGCTTCAAGGTGAACCAGCCCGGACGCCAGACAGAGCCCACTACAGAGGCCATCATCTTCAAGCTGATGCACGACGACAGGGAGAGAGGCATGGAGGTAGTCATGCAGGACCTGATAGGACGTCTGTTAGGCCGTCACTCCCGACAGGTTAGGGGCACTCACTTCCACGTCTTCGGAAGACGTGATGTTGATGGAGAGTCCATCGACTTTGAGGACGACTCGAGGGACGCGGCAGAGACGATACGTCTCTATCTCCAGGACTTAGAGTCTCTCATCAGGCACGTGGACACGGACAGGACGAACGTCATGCTCAGCAATGACGAGCTCCAGGTGCAGCTTCGCGAGAAGGACAAGCTTTTCGCACAGCAGGATGAGATGGTCAAGGAAATGGAGACGAAGTTCGAGGCCCAGGACCGCAAGTTCAAGAGTCAGGAGAAACGCGTCCAGGATAGGAACAAGAAGATCCGGGATATGACCGAGGAACTAAAGTCCAAGGATTTCGAGCTAGAGTAGCAGCAGATGGTTATTGAGAGGCTTCGCTCCCAGAAGAGGGCTCTCAAGGCCAAGGTCGATTCCTTGACCACTACGATTGAGGAGAACAAGACCGCGATGGAGAACGCACGTCTTACCTTCGTCGAGGAGGAGATTGATGCTGATGAGTAGACTTGACTACTCGTTTATCTTTCATATTCGTACTTGTTATTTGTGAACTTATTATTGGACCATCCGACATGTGGATGGCTTGCCACTTGTGTGTTTTATTTCTAGAACTTTGTTATTCCGTTGTTGAGCTTTTATCCTTGAGTTGCATGTTATGTATTTGCTTGTGATGTATTGTGCATAAAACATCTATGGGTATCTCATTCTTATCTATTTGAACAAACCACAGATGCCTCCCCGTCGCGCAAACCCCAACCCCAACAACATCACCCCGGAAATGCAACAAATGATGAATGCGCAAACACAGCTTATGCAAATGATGACAACATTCATCCAAAACCAGAATAACAACAACAACAACCCCAACAACAACAACAACAACAACCCTCCGGGTTTTGATATGCTCACCAGATTTCTGCGTTTGAGGCCAGCAAAGTTTTCAGGGACGACTGATCCCATGGTGGCCAATGACTGGCTACGTTCTGTGAACAAAGATTTAGTGACCGTGGGCTGCACGGATGCTGAAAAATTCAGGTTCGCAACACATCTGTTGGAAGGACCAGCCGCCACATGGTGGGACAACTTCCAAATCACCACTCCTTTGGATGAGGTGACTTGGGCTATCTTTGAAGATGGCTTTCGCACTGCTCATATATCATCAGGAATGATGAGTCTGAAAAAGAAGGAGTTTCACAACCTGAAGCAGCGCCACCGCAGCATGGAAGAATACATAGAAGAGTTCAACAATCTGGCGCGCTATGCACCGGATGAGGTTGACCCAGATGCCAAAAGAAAGGAAAAGTTTCTGGAAGGCTTGAATGATGAGTTGAATCTGCAGCTGTCTGTGGCATATGTTCCAACTTATCAGTCTTTGTGTGACAAGGCTGCTATTTTGGAGAATAAAATGAAGCAAGTCGAGAGTAGGAAGAGGAAACATTCCGACAAGCACAGCTCAGGATCGTCTCACAAGCGATCTCACTATGATGACAGTGGCAGCTCGGGATCCCATAAGCATGGGAAATTCAACAAGCACCACAACCACAATCGTCATGACAACAAGAACCACCGCAGTCATGACAATGACAAGTACAAGAACCACAAGAGTGGACATAAGAGCCACCATAGTGGGAATGGTAGTGGAAGTGGAAGTCAGCCTGCAAAAAGGGACATCAGTCAGGTTGAGTGCTTCAAATGCAAGAAGCTGGGGCATTATGCTAATGAGTGCCCTGAGAAGAAAGTTGAAGGACCTAACAAGCCAAATCCTTTTCAGAAAGGACAGGTTAACCACATCAATGTGGAGGAGGTCTATGAGGAGCCTGATGCCGTTGCTGGTAAGTTCAGACTCAATTCCATTCCAGCATTTATACTCTTTGACACTGGTGCATCTCATTCATTCATATCAAAAGCATTTGTTGATAGAAATGGGTTTGCATCTGAAAACATTGGGTGTCCAATAAAAGTTAGTTCTCCGGGTGGAGATATGATAGTAAGTCTTGGATGCCGGGATCTTGTCATAGAGTTTGGAAAGCATAAGTTCCCAGTGAGCCTGATAATCCTAGATTCCCAAGGACTAGACATAATATTGGGAATGGATTTGATGGCTAAGTATGAAGGAGTACTAGATTGTGCTAATCGTACTGTTGCACTCACAACCCCAGAAGGAAAAAGAATAAAATTCAGGTCAAACTTTGAATCCAAAGGAAGTAAGCTGAATTCTCTTAAGGGGGTTAGCATGGACAGTGTGCCAATTGTATGTGAGTATCCGGATGTGTTTCCGGAAGAGTTGCTAGGAATGCCACCAGATAGAGATGTGGAGTTTCTGATAGATTTGGTACCAGGTTCTGGACCAATAGCAAAAAGACCATACAAAATGTCAGTTGATGAACTGAAAGAGCTCAAGAAGCAACTAGGAGAACAGTTGCAGAAAGGGTTTATTCAACCAAGTTCTTCATCTTGGGGAGCCCCAGTATTGTTCGTGGAAAAGAAAGATAGAAGCCAAAGGTTATGTATTGACTACCGATCCCTCAACGAGGTAACCATCAAGAACAAATATCCTTTGCCAAGAATCAACGACTTGTTTGATCAGCTAGAAGGAGCATGTGTATTCTCAAAGATTGATCTCCGGTCAGGTTATTTTCAACTCAAGATAAGAGAGCAAGACATACCTAAGACAGCATTCACCACAAGGTATGGATTGTATGAGTACACTGTAATGCCTTTTGGTTTAACCAATGCTCCAGCATACTTCATGAATATGATGAACAAGGTGTTCATGGAATTTCTTGACAAGTTTGTTGTCGTTTTCATCGATGACATCTTAGTCTACTCCAAGAGCAAGGAAGAACATGAAAGACACTTACGCTTGATACTTGAAAAGTTAAGAGATCATAAACTTTACGCCAAATTCAGCAAGTGTGAGTTCTGGTTAGAAGAAGTTGGTTTTCTTGGTCATGTTATGACAAAGGATGGTGTGGCAGTTGATCCTGCTAAAGTTTCAGCTATGACTGAATGGGAATCTCCTAAGAACGTAAAAGAAGTTCGCAGTTTCCTTGGTTTAGCAGGTTACTACAGAAGGTTCATTGAGAATTTCTCAAAAGTTACTAAGCCAATGACTGAATTGTTAAAGAAGGACAAGAAATTTGCTTGGTCTGAAGGTTGTGAAGTCAGATTCCAAGAATTGAAGAAGAGACTTGTAACAGCACCGGTACTATGTCTGCCAGATTTGGAAAAGGATTTCCAAGTATATTGTGATGCGTCTCATCAAGGTTTGGGTGCCGTACTTATGCAAGACGGTAAAGTTGTGGCCTATGCCTCGAGACAACTCAAAACTCATGAAGTAAACTATCCTACTCATGATTTGGAGTTAGCCTCTGTCGTCCATGCACTCAAAACATGGAGACATTACCTTTTGGGAAAGCGATGTGAAGTGTTCACCGATCATAAGAGTTTGAAGTATATCTTCACCCAGAAGGAAATCAACATGAGACAAAGGAGATGGCTAGAACTTATCAAGGATTACGACTTGAGTTTGCAATACCACCCCGGTAAAGCAAATGTAGTAGCAGATGCTCTAAGTCGTAAGGCATTCGTAAATGGCCTTACCGATGTTGAATTGCCAGACGACTTGTGTAAGCAATTCAAAGAACTCAGATTGGAGATTGTACCAGAAGGACATCTTATGACTTTGGATGTTCAACCCACTCTATTGGATAAGATTAAAGAAGCCCAGAAGACGGATAAGGAAATCGAAGAGATTAAGGAAAGGATTAGCCAAGGGAAAGCTAAAAGTTTCCATATAGACGAACAAGGTACTTTATGGCACGGGAAACGTATTTGTGTTCCACAAGACCTGGAGTTGCGGAAACTGATTTTACAGGAAGCCCACAACTCTCCGTATTCAATTCACCCGGGAAACACCAAGATGTACATGGATATGAAAGAAAGATTTTGGTGGAACAATCTAAAAAGGGACATCGCCGAACATATTGCTTTGTGTGATGTGTGTAGTAGAGTAAAAGCGGAGCATCGAAAACCAGCAGGTTTGCTTCAACCCCTGCCTATTCCTGAATGGAAGTGGGAAAATATCGGTATGGATTTCATTACCGGATTACCAAGGACCAGGTCAGGGTATGATTCTATATGGGTAGTAGTGGATCGCCTAACTAAAGTGGCTCATTTTATACCCGTGAAGACAACTTATACAAGTGCCAAGTCAGCTAAAATCTACATGAGCAGAATTGTATGCCTTCACGGTGTGCCTAAGAGTATTGTGTCAGATAGAGGAACTCAGTTCACTTCTCACTTTTGGAGACAGCTACATGAATCATTGGGAACAAGGTTGGAATTCAGTACTGCTTTTTATCCTCAAACTGATGGACAAACGGAAAGGACTAACCAAATTCTTGAAGACATGTTGAGGGCATGCGCCCTAGATTATGGAGCAAGTTGGGATGAAAGTCTGCCTTACGCAGAATTTTCTTATAACAACAGCTATCAATCTAGTATTGGGATGGCACCATTTGAGTTTCTCTACGGAAGGAAGTGTACCACCCCATTGCTATGGAATGGAGTGGGAGAAAGGAGTTTGTTTGGACCTGATCTTATCAAGGACGCCGAAGAGAAAGTCAAACTGGTTAAGGACAGGTTGAAGATAGCACAGTCCCGACAGAAAAGCTACGCGGATTCTAAGCGTAGATAAGTCACCTACGAAGTTGGGGATAGAGCTTATCTTAGAGTATCACCACTTCGTGGAGTGAAAAGATTTGGAGTCAAAGGAAAGTTGGCACCAAGATATGTTGGGCCATTCAAAATTTTAAGTCGCAAGGGAGAAGTTGCATATGAAGTCGAATTGCCAGAATCTCTGTCAGCTGTCCATAATGTGTTTCATGTGATTCAGCTTAAGAAATGTCACCCAGAGATGGAAGAATCATCTTTGAAGGATACCATACCCTTGGAAGAAGTCCAGCTAGAAAGTGATCTCACCTATGAGGAAAAGCCTGTCAAGATTCTTGAGACCGCAGAAAGAGTCACAAGGACAAAAACTATCAAGTTTTGCAAGGTGCAATGGAATCATCATTCCGAAGAGGAAGCAACATGGGAAAGAGAAGATGATCTTCGGAAAGACCACCCTCACCTATTTGCTAGCCAATCCGAATCTCGAGGGCGAGATTCATCTTAAGGGGGTTAGATTTGTAACATCCCTAAATTCATGTTTCAAAGCTCATTCATATCATAATTGCATCCATCATCATTTAGGGTTTTCTCAAAACATTTCAGAGAACAGAAACATATGGTATCATGATTTTATGTGGACAGACTTATTTTAAATGGACAACACCACTTGTAAGTTTGATTGTTGTGAACCAGGAAGGTTGCCTTCTATGAGCATAGGATTTAAGTGTAGATTTAAAACCAAGTTTTTCAAATGGAAATGGGTTCCAAAAACCATCTTTCAAATTTTAAACCAAGTGCCTAGCCTCTGATATTTTGATCTCCAAGCTTGACCAATCCTTTACAAAGCTACCCCATGGTTATATGACTATTTTTGAGACTACTGCTCACTACAAAAATCCCAGGAAAATTTGAATTCAAATTGAACTTGATTTCATTTGAAAATCTACCCAGAAAATCAAAATAGAAAAGGAAAAAGAACTAAACAAAGGAAAAGGCCACGCGCCAGGTTTTAGGCCCAGCATCGAATCGAGCCCAACAAGTCCACCCGGGGGTTTTCTTTTCCTCTCGCACGCGCCAGCGCACCCAGACGGTCACTGACGACCGGACCCCACCCTCACTTCGCGCACATCGCTGACGAGCGGGCCCTGCCCATGCTGTCCTCGTCTTCCCCAAACCGCGCCCGCGACCACGTCGCAGCTGCAGTCATGGCCGGTAATGGCGCGGCATAATTGGGCATTAATCCGCGAGCGTTTCCTGTCGCACCCGAGCCTATTTAACCCTCTCTGCCTCGCAAGCATTCCCCCCCAAACACCTCGCCCACTCCGCCACCAGGCTGCGCGCAATTGCATTCGAAGCTCCGCAGAACCGAGAACTCCGGCGACCAAATATGGTGAGCCTCGACCACCCCTCCCTCTCTGGTTCAAACGAGAATGATCAGAATGTTCTTGCGCACCCTCTGATACTTTTGTTTTGGCTGCTCGTGACCCAGGTTGTCATCTCCATCCATAGCCGAAACCACCTGCGCCGCCGGCAAACCTCGGCAACCAATTAAGGTAAATCCAGACCGCCCCTTGCCTTCTTCCTCACACGAGCCTGTTCACCTGTGACTTGCACAAGTACTGATGCCACACGTTCGTGCTAGGGCGACGCCAAGCCTCGGCAAGGACCACGTCTGCAAGCTACTGTCGCCGCCCGTAACTCCGACGAGCAATCCTCGCCGTGTAAGCGCACCCCTCCGCAAACCAGTACCACATCGAGCTTCAGCATGCCTTTGCGGATCTGGTAAGCACCTTCTTGCTTCCTGGGGTGATCTAGAACGCCGGCACCGCCGTAGTCAGACGCGCCGCCGCCAGTCAACGCCGCTAGCGCCGCCCGAGTATGGTTAGGTTGATTAGGAACGTTGGATCTAGATCCTGTGGCGTAGATTAGAAAGAGGACGAAGAGGTACGCGCGCGTCTGAGCCGCCAGATCTCACTTAGATCGTGCGGTCCGCAGGACCCGATCCAACCGAAGCGGTACGCGCCAATAGGGACGCGACGCGTGGCAAGTGTTAGAACTAAAAACAGATTTAAAACCAGAATTTGATCCAAATTTCAAATGCTTATAACTTTTGATTGCCACGTTGGAATTTTGCAAACTTTATACCGTTGGATTCAGTGAAACAAGACCCTTCTGAATATCCAATGTGTTTAACATATAGTAACTGTTAAAATGACTTTATTTGTAGAAACATGTTTAAGGCTATTTTGAGAAAATTGTTTTGATGCCAAATAAGTTTTATTTGGCAAACTTTGTATCTTGTTATGTTTCAGTATCATGCACCTGCTTGGTAGAGATTTCAAAATCACCACTTAGTAAAATCTTGCATGCATGCATTCATATTATTTTTGATTGAATATAAAATTGTGTGTAATTGTATGCTACAAACTTTGTGTAGATTTTGCTAGTGATTGTGACCTGTGAAGAGTGCTGCTCTCCCCATTACCAAGGCAAGTGATATTTTCATGAATATTCCTTTCCCATATTTTGTATTAGCATTAGATATTTTGCTAAGTCTTGCATGCTATTTTTTCCAAATGCTAAGTTGGGAAATCCTAAGTAGTGTGGAATTATAGAATTGCTAGGGAATTTTCCTAAGTTAAGTTACTATGCCATGCTTAGCCTAGCTAGTAGAAAACAAGGGTTGATAAATAATGTACATGCTATGGTGAAATAATTCTAAGTCCTTTGGGACTCATGCTTTTCTTAATAAAACAACTAAGTCAATGAACTTCCTGGGTGGAATGGGACTTGAATGGTGGTTTTTGGTTGAGTGGTTACATAAGGCCATGGACTTGGCTTGTGTATCTGACTTGTGGTATGCCACCCAAGCACAAAGGGATTTGGAGGCCAAGTGTTGAGAAAGCTTACAGTGCAACCACTTGGCAATATGGGCTCTGCCATGATCATATAGGTTGCTAGAACTTAGTCACTTGGACAGTTGGTGGTAGTGGGAATGATAGGTTGGAGCGCGTCCATTTGACTAAGGAAAGGCTTCTGAAAGGTCCTGTCTTGGGAAACCAAGTCTGGTGGGGAAAGTGCACAACCTCTGCAGATGGAAAATCTAAGTACTTAGCCTAGTCCAAGGCATTGGACAATTTGAGCATCAAGACATGGAAGCTACAAGAATCTCATCACTCCAACTTCTAAGTAAAAATTGGTGGGTGAACAAGGGTGAAGGACCCCAATGTCTATTGGTGGTTTCTTGGGAATGTTTTGACAAAGAAAAACTTAGTGATTTCAACTAATAGGAAAAACCTATTTTGAGCAAAGCAAGCCAAGCTACACTTAGCCAAAATGCATATAGTAATATAGTCCACTTGAAATAAACTAAGGTATCACTTGCCAATACTATTCCAAAGTATTGACCCTTTGTGGCTGTAACTTGTGATGTTGCAGGTTACTCCGATGATGAAGAGGAGTCATGAGTCTACACTCAACATGCTTGCCTGTGGCACATGAAGATGAAGACTTATGTTTATTTACTTATTCCTTAAACTCTTGTATTAGGCCTATGGCCCGGAGTTGTAAAAGACTATGTTTTATCTCTGGAATGAATGTAATAAACGACCGTTGTTTCTGTGTACTTCATCTTAAAATGTGGATGCTAGCATTGATCCAGGGACTAGCATTGCAATCACAGGATCCTTTCCTTTATAAAGGAGGGGTCTAACAAGGCTATGCGACGGTGCAAATGAATCCAGGAGAGTTCTGTTAAATTTGACAGCATATCTTAGCGATGTCACACATGACATTATCCACTCGACAAACTGGTGAGAGAAACCCATCTTTTGCATCACTTGCCTCAAGAAAAACCATTCAACCCTATCATATGCCTTAGAGAGATCCAATTTATAAGAATAAAATCTCTTTGTCGGATCCTTCACTTGTTTTATGTGACGAATACACTCAAATGCTAGAAGCGCGTTATCTGTAATTAGCCTTTCCGGAACAAATGCACTTTGCGTAGGGGAGATAATATCATCCAGCAATGGTCTTAATGTATTGACTAGACACTTTGAAACCACCTTATAGACCACATTGCATAGACTAATAGGACAATATTCAAATAATTTGGTAGGGTTTGCAACCTTGGGAATCAACACAATAGAAGTAGTGTTAGCACCTTCCGGCATTATTACAGGAAATGTGCCCTAGAGGCAAATAATAAAGGAGTTTATTAAACATATTCCATTAGTTCATAATATTTTTATATCATACTATAACTATATCAATAAGGAAATATTGATATAGGTGTGACATATAAACAAACCCAAGTCCATAGTAGCCTCTGTTTAACTAGTCCATTGGTCAACGGATGGTCAAAGGTTTCATGACCATGATGGTGCCTCGACACCTAATTAACAATGGAGCTATCTCATTGGAGAATGAGATAGTGGACACCGTTCCGTAGATGATTGTTGCAACACGATCATATCACAAAGTTCACAGTTGCAATTGTCAGAAACATAGTTCCAAACCTGCTGACCCGAGCCGATTGCCAAACAAATAAAATCTTTTCTGTTCCTCGGAAGTGAGACCGCGGAGGGATCGTGAAAACTATCCTTCATAAATTGGTGCACCAAGTAGGGGGAGCTCGCGTCATGCAGATCGGATCTATGAAATAACTCCCACAAATTGCTCCTGCCTAGGGTGTTATGGTGTGGAACACGGCAGTACCATCATGGATGGCTTAGAAGTAAGCAATCAGGGGCAAGCGGAGGCTTCCACGGGCGGGATTGGGCATAAGCACCGCTAACACAGCGAAGTACCCAGGTTCAGGGCACTCTATGCAAGGTAACACCTCTACTCCTGCACGGATCTCACTATATGGGGGAGAATACACAATACAAGTGCTCCTCGAGCTATATACTAGATGAACTTGGGGGGAGATGGAGACTAGAAATGATCAACCTCTTAATGGAGGTGCTGCCCTGTTGGGGTTCGAGGGCAGAAAACAAAATTTTCCATACGATCGAAACCCTAATGCCAGGATTTATCTACTAGTAATGCTATAATGGGAGGGGGTATGGTATTCATACCTTTGAAGACCAAGAATGGTTAACATACCGCGAGGAACGTGGATGAAGAAGACGCCATGACGCTGACCTCAAGGTCACGAAGTCCTACGGCTCCCCGACAACTCCTAGTATAGAAAGAACGGTACCACTAGAGGGAGTCACACACTTACGGTGCTTGATGACAACCCCCGTTTCTCCCCGATCCAGCCGAGATTGCAGAAGTTGATCTCCTAGCTCCGAATCCCGTAGCATGACGGCGCTCCCCGGTGAAGAAGTCCTCACTCGCATAGCCCTGACAAGGGGGCCACGGTCGCAAGAGACAGAGAGAAGAGATAGGCAACCATGCCTTTTATTCATTTCCAGGTTGAAATTGGTGTGTTTTTAATCCTCCTATGGGCACCCCTTTATATAGGCAGAGGGAGGGCGTCCCTCCACCTTAGGGTTCCCATGTGGGACTAAACAAATAAAGGAAAAAGGAGGCAGACAGCCGCCGGCCGGGTGGGCCGCTATAAGATCCCTCCTTTGTAAAGGAAAGGATCCCTGTGATTGCAATGCTAGTCCCTGGATCAATGCTAGCATCCATAGTTTAAGATGAAGTACACAGAAACAAAGGTCATTATTACAAGACATTCCAGAGACAAACATAGTCTTTTACAAACTCCATGGCCATAGGCCTAGTACAAGAGTTCAAATATGTAATAAGATAAATAAGTCTTCATCTTCATGTGCCACAGGCAAGCATGTTGAGTGTAGACTCATGACTCCTAATCATCATTAGAATAACCTGCAACATCACAAGTTATAGCCACAGTGGGTCAATACATTGGAATAGTATTGGCAAGTGATACCTTAGTAGAATTTTGGTAGACTAAATACTATATGCATTTTGGCTAAGTGTAGCTTAGGCTTGCTTTTCTCAAAATAGGTTTACCTATTAGTTGAAAACACTAAGTTTTTCTTTGACAAAAACTTTCCCAAGGAACCACCAATAGAAATTGGGGAACCTTCACCCTTGTTCAACCACAAGTTTTTACTTAGAAATTGGGATGAGGAGATTCTTGATAGCTTCCATGTCTTGATGCTCAAGTTGTCCAATACCAGGGACATGGCTAAGTACTTAGATTCTTCCATCTGCAGAGGTTGTGCACTTTCCCCACAAGACTTGATTTTCACCAAGACAGGACCTTTTAGAAGCCTTCCCTTAGACCAAATGGATGCGCTCCAACCTATCATCCCACTACCACCAACTGTCCAAGTGGCTAAGTTATTGCAACCTATATGATCCAGGAATAGCCCATATTGCCAAGTGGCTGCACTAGAAGCTTCTTAACATATGGCATCTCAAATCCATTTGTTCCTGGGTGGCTTTCCACAAGTGAGATACACAAGGTAAACCTTAGAAATGGGCCTTGTGTAACCACTCAACATAAACCATTCCTTCCATTCCACCCAGGTGTTTCATTCACTTAGTTGTTTTATTAAACACAAACTCAAGTCCAAAGACTTAGAAATATTTTCTCATAGTATGAATATATAACCACCCTTGGTTTCTACTAGCTAGGCTAAGCACGGCATAGATAAGCATCTTAACTTAGAAATTTCTAGCAATTCTACAACTACTAGGATTTCCCAAGCATAGCATATAGATCAAAATATCCATGCAAGTCTAGCAAAATATTTCTAATGCATAGTTGAAAAACATAGGAATAAATCATGAAGCACCACTTGCCTTGGTAGTTTGGAGAGTAGCTACAATCCTCACAATCACAATCACTATTTGCACCAAAATCTACACATAAAATAATGGCACAAAATCACATACACAAATAATACAAGCAAAAATACATGAATGTATGCAATATGCCATGTGATTATTTTCTACACCAAACAAGTAAAGTGCACTGTATTGAATCATAAACAAGTACAAAACAAGCTAAATAAACTTTATTTGAATAGCAAAACATTTTCCAAATAATTACTATACTCAATTTATGCCTACAAATGTTTCTGCAAAAACAACTATTTTAACAGAGGCAAAATATTAAACACATTGCATAATTGGAAAGGATTTTCTCTCCTGATTCCATTGATATAATTTTTTTCAAATTTGGACGTTGGAATCAAAAGTTATGAATTAAACAAGTTTAACCATCTAATTGATCTAATTCAAAATTTTAAAACGAAACTCATGCCACGCGGCAGCATATGGTTGGCTGGTACCGCTTCGCGCTGGATCGCGCTTGCGAACCGTTAGATCTAACTAACACGCACGGATCAGATCCACCCATACCTCTTCACCTGGCTTCTAATCTCAACCACTAGATCTAGATCCAGTGGATCTAATCGCTTTGACCACAACTCGGCGGCGCAAATGGCTAGAACGGCGGCGATGGCTCTGCCGGCGATGGATCGGCGAATCTAGCGAGGGCTGGAGCAGTGGTGATTCTTACCAGACTCACACGTGCACGAGGAAGCTCAACGTGGTCGTCGTGGAAACGGGGGCGTGTTGCTGTGGCCGTGGAAGCTCGTCGGAGTCGGGGGCAGCGTCAGGCTTAGGTGGGCGGCGACGTTGGCGATGTTCTGATCCGCCCTAATACAAACGGAAGGCATCAGTGTGTGCACGACGTTCAGGCGAACTGGTTAGGGTCAAGGGGAAGGCACGGGGCGGTCGAACCTCACCGTAATTCCTTGTCGGAGTTGGAGACGGCGTCGGTAGTTTGTGGTGCTCGACGGAGTCGACGACCTGGGGCAGTACAAGACGAACCAAAGGTGTCAGAAGGAGCGCAAGATGGTTTCGAAGCAGCTCGCCTGAACCAGAGAGGGAGGCGTGCACGAGGCTTACCATAATCGGTCGCCAGAGTTTGTCGGGACAACGACGATGTGGAGAGGAAAGCGAGCAGCCTGGCGGCGTTCAGAGGAAATTGAGTGGGGGGAAATGGAGCGGGGACTGTGGGGCTTAAGTAGCCGGAGCTGGGTGAGGAGTTACTCGGCGAATCAACGGCATTTACTCGCGCAATAAACGGCAGTGACGCGGGGAGGAAACAGCGGAGGGCTCGGTCGTGGGTGGGGTTTGGGGACGACAATGACGGGGAAGGTGGGTCCGGGGCGTCAGTGAGAGGGGGGTGCTCGCGCGGGTGAGAAACAGAGGGAGAGGGAAACTCCGGGTGGGCTGGTTGTTGGGCTGGATCTAGTGTTGGGCCAGATTGGCGGCGCTGGCCCTTTTTCTTTTCTTTACTCCTTTTCTAATTCTGTTTTAATTTTCTGGATCCATTTTCAAACAAATTCAAAGGCCATTTGAATTCAAATCTTTTCTGGATTTTTGTAGAGTGTAACACTCATATTTTTGGGCATAAAACTCTGTGGTCTCTCTGTACTAGCTTGGTCCCTTTGATTGAACAAAATAAACAGTGCTATAGCACTTGATTTGAATAAGTTTTGAAAATGGTTTTTAAATCATATTTGTTTGTAAATTTTCACTAAACTCCAACAATCAAACCAAGTAATAAGAGAGCAAGTAAGGCTTGGTTTAAAACAAATAATCTCTCATTGGAGAGTAGCATTTGATCAATGCTTTGCTTACATAAAATAATAGCACCAAGTGCTACTGTTTTTCTTGAAATGAGTTGGAAATTTGATCCCTAGATGATATGCATGCATGGATGATATGCAATATTTAAAAACATGATTTTAGGGATGTTACAGCCGCATGCCCACCCGTGCGCGGCCCGGCAAGCAGAGGCGATGGAGGCAAAGGGCCCTGGGGTGGGCCAGCGACCAGCCTGCTGCGCAACAACGATGGCCAGCTTGCGAGGCCCGGGTGGGCCGACACCAGCCCGCGGCGGCCTGCCAACAGCTGCCCAGCAGCGCCAACGTGGCAGCCCGGGTGGGCTGGCGACTGTGTCCTAGCAGCGCGGTAGCAGGTGGAGCACGCGACGTGCAGTTCTAGCCGCCCACGTGCGGAACACACTAAGTGCCGCCCACGTGGGTTATTTCAAAAAAGCTCCCTCTGTTGCCTTTTCCGTCCGTTTCTTTTTAAGGTGAAATCCCTCTAGGATTTTGCCTAACTTATAAGACGTCTTTTATAAATCTTTATTCAAATATTTATTTACAATGTATTAATTCACAATTAATATATAATAAACATATTTAAATAACCATTTATTCGAAAACCCTTTTCTGGTCCTTGTCCTTATCCTTTCTCTAAACACCTTCGGATCTCCCCGTAACTTTTTTGGTCTCTCTCTTCTTACTTCTTTAGTGATTCAAACTAGCCATTAACGATCTCCAAGCTTCATCAAGATCTTAAGTGTGCTACCTAACAGTTCGAGAATACTACACACATGGCCAAGACTCCTCTCTGACCAATGATCAACATCGGGACCTGAATGCCCATAATGATCACATGTGTACTCAGATCACTGTAGAGCTTTGTTGGGAGACCCCAAGAGGAAGGTATGATGAGTACAGTAGCAAGTTTTTCTCTCAGTAAGAAACCAAGGTTATCGAACCAGTAGGAGGAAGAAAACTACTCAAAGGTGTTGCTAGCAACTAGAAACCCGCACAACACAAACTCAAGACTTTGCCCCAACGAACAGTGAGGTTGTCAATCTCACCGGTTTGCTGAAAACAGAGGATTAACAGTATGGTGTGGAAGGTAATGGTGGTTTGCAGAAAGTAAATAGTAATAGTGGAAGATGTATCAATGGTAAATATTGGACCGGGGTCTATAGTTCACTAGAGGTGTTCTCCTTAAGATAAACAACATGGCATGCTGGGTAAACAAATTACAGCAGGGCAATTGATAGGACAGAGCAAGGCATAACAATGCAATACTAGACATTTATGATCCTATTAGATTTGATTTGGAAATACAACAAGACACATAGACCGCCATCCAACTGCATCTATGACTAGTAATCCACCTTAAGGTTATCATCCGAACCCGCTCTAGTATTAAGTTGTAAGCAACAGATAACTGCTTTAAGCAAAGTGTGTAAGGTAAACAATCCACTTGTTCCATGAACAAGAGATCGTTGCTTTCTCCCTAGTAGCAACAGCACATCTACAACCTTAGAGACTTCTGTCACTTCCCCAGATTAAATAGAGGCATGAAACCACTATCGAGCATAAATACTCCCTCTTGGAGTCACTAGCATCTACTTGGCCAAGATAGCTACTAGAAACGGAGAGCATGCAAGATCACAAACAACATAGACATGATAGAATCAATAAGATAGAACCATTAACCAATCTAACATAGTAATCTCAATATCCATCGGATCCCCACAAACACAACATGCATGATTACAAATAAATGATCTTGATCATGAATGGAGCTCACAAGATCTAAACATGGTAGAACAAAGGAGGAGAAACAACCATCTAGCTACTACATGGACCCGTAGTCCAAGGTGGAACTACTCACGCATCATACCGGAGGCTGGCATGGTGATGAAGAAGGCCTCCGGGATGATCTCTCCCCTCCGACAGGGTGCCGGGAAGAGCTTCATATCCTCCCCCCTGATCTAGGGACGATGGTGGCGGCGGCTACGAACTATTTCGTGGAAGATTGATCGGGTCCTTAGGGTTTTGGTATCGAGGGCTTCTTATAGGCGAAGAGGTGAGGCAGGGGGCACCCAGGGTGGCCGCCCCCCCAGGCGCGGGCTAGGCCTGGCCGCGTGGCCAGGGGGTGTGGCCCCCTAGTGGCTCCCCTCCGTCTCGTACTCTGGCTCCGTGTTCCCCACGGTAAAATATTGACTTTGGCTTTTTGTCCCGTCCAATTTCGATAATATTGATTTTCTGCCTTTTTTGGAACCAAAAAGAGAAGAAAACAGGCAACTGGCACTGTGGCATCTTGTTAATAGGTTAGTCCCAAAAAACATATAAAAATACCTCAAAGTGTAGACAAAGCAAAGCAAAGTAGATACTAAACAAGCATGGAACATCAAAAACTATAGATACGTTTACGACGTATCACCGCGTTCCAGCAGCGCTCCCGTAAGCGGTCACATGTTTAGTACTCAATGAAGACCTTCCTCTCCCTTGTTCCAGAAGGCAGCCAAGGTTATAGATCTCTCCTCGCGATTCTGGCAGCACGACAGCGTGGTGGCGGAAGTAGAGGGGAAATCCCGCAGGGCTTCGCCTAAGCCGGAGCGAGTATGGTGGAGTAGAAGAGGGCCTCGGCGATCTAGGGTTTAGAGGTCCGAGGGGAGGTGGTCGCCGGCGACTAGTAGAGGGGCTAGGCGGTGGCTAATTTAAAGGGCTCTAAATCGATGGCAACTTTAGAGGGTTGCGGCCAATCTAGGGTTTCAAGTGTGGGGGGCAAGGGGCGCCCCCTCCTCTCTATTTATGAGAGGGAGAGGCGGTTTGGGGGGAGGGGAGTCCTCCCCCAACTCCTCCTTGTGGTTGAAGGCAAGGGAAGGGGAGGAATCCTCCCCTAGGTAGGATTCCTTCCCACCCTCCACTAGGCAACCATGTTGGGATTTAACTTTTCAAATTGGCGTTTGACTTTTCAAACTAGAGTTTGATTTCTCTCTTCCCATTTCCCAGCCAAGTGACCTAGGACATGATGCAACTTTGTCATGACACATCCATATACCCTTCCCACTTCGGATTGGTGGACCTTCTAGACCCTTCTAGAACATTCTGGTGAAAACACCGAAACCATTCCCGAACTCCGGAATTGGACTTTCCTTATATGAATCTTATTCTTCGGACCATTTCAGATCTCCTCGTGATATCCGGGATCCAATCCGAAACTTCGAACAACATTCGGTCTCTTTACTCACATTCCATATCTACTAAACAACATCGAATCCTTAAGTGTGTCTCCCTACGGTTCGTGAATTATGCAGACATGATCGAGACTCTTCTCCGATCAATAACCAATAGAGGAATCTGGAAATTCATATGCCCCCCACATATTTATATGATTACTTTATGATCAAATGAACCATTTACATATGATACTAATTTCCCTTTGTCTCGCAATACTTTACTTATCTGTGGTTTGATCGTCGGTATCTCTGCATACCTAGTTCAACCTCGTTACCGATAAGTACTCTTTACTTGTTCTTGTGATATGTGATCCCTTGTGAGCTAGTCACATGCTTGCAAGCTAATTGGATGACATTCCACCGAGAGGGCCTAGAGTATATCTATCCGTCATATGGATGGACAAATCCCACTCTTGATCCATGTGCCTCAACACATACTTTCCGAACACTCAATGCCACCTTTATAACCACCCAGTTATGAAGTGGTGTTTGATGTCATCAAAGTATCCATCTGGTGATGGTGATTAACATGATCTCATGGTCGAACGATTTAGGTTACTATGTATCTGAAAGCTTATAGCAAACGAACTATTGAAATGACTTGATCTTATGCTACGCTTAACTATAGGAGTATGTCCATCACATCATTCTCCTAATGATATGATGTTGTTGTTAATAACATCTCAATTTTCATGATCAGAAAACCAAGATCATCTATTAACCAACAAGCTAGTTTAACAAAGAGGCTTTACCAGGGACTCTTTTCTGTTTACAAATCACACAAGTATTAATGTTTCTGGTTAATACAATTAAAGCATGAATGTAAACATTTATCATAAACACAAACATATAATAATAAATACTTTTATTATTGCCTTTTGGGCATATCCCCAACATGATTCCCATAGGAACGATGGTCCGATGAGACCCCCGGTCCGACGAGGGTTGGCTGGTGGCTTCCTCCTCCAAGCCTTGGAGCTCGCACTCTGCCATTCGTCAGGCGGTGCTAGAGCGAGTGGTGGCCCCAATCATGTCTCGAGCGGCTCCTCCCGAGATCCTAGGTATGGCCATTGGGGTCGAAGGTGAATATGCCGATGTAGATCACCGTTGATGCGCCCCTGCCTGGTACGCTAGATGTCGTATCTTGGATTTCTACACCGGGGATGGAGGATCCCCTTTTTAGTTCGTCCAATGGCGCAATGTTTGGCTCGCTGGATCAAATATACGTCGGAAACGTATCTATAATTTTTTATGTTCCATGCTTGTTTAGTATCTACTTTGATTTGCTTTGTCTACACTTTGAGGTGTTTTTATATGTTTTTTGGTACTAACCTATTAACAAGATGCCACAGTGCCAGTTGTATGTTTTCTTCTGTTTTTGGTTCCAGAAAGGCATAAAATCAATATTCTCGGAATTAGACGGGACAAAAGCCAAAGTCAATATTTTAGCGTGGGAAACACGAAGCTAGAAGACGAGACAGAGGAGGGCCTCGAGGGGGCCACACCCCTGGCCCGCGCCTGGGGGGTGCAGCCACCTCGGGCACCCCCTCGGCCTCCCTCTTCGCCTATAAGAATCCCCCGATGCCTAAACCCTAAGTACCCGATCAATATTCCATGAAACCGTCTGTAGCCGCCGCCACCATCGACCCTAGATCGGGGGGATCTGAAGCTCTTCCCGGCACCCTGACGGAGGGGAGATCATCCCGGAGGCCTTCTTCTTCATCATGCCAGCCTTCAGTATGAAGCGTGAGTAGTTCCACCTTGGACAACGGGTCCATGTAGTAGCTAGATGGTTGTGTCTCCTCCTCGGTTCTTTCATGTTTAGATCTTTGATGGCGCTACGTCAACGTGGAGCGCTTCGTTGGGAAACCCCAAGAGCAAGGTATGATGCAGCACAACAACAAGTTTTCCCTCAGTAAGAAACTGAGGTTATCGAACCAGTAGGAGGAAGTAAACGTCTCAAAGGTGTCGCAAGCAATGTGGAAACCTGCACAACACAAACTCAAGACTTTGCCCCAACTAATAGTGAGGTTGATAATCTCACCGGTTGCTGTAACAAAGGATTAACTGTATGGTGTGGAAGGTGATGATGGTTTGCAGCAAGTAAACAGTAACAGTGGAAGATCTATCAATGGTAGAGATTGGAACGGGGTCCATAGTTCACTAGAGGTGTTCTCCTTAGATAAACAAACATGGCATGCAGGGTAAGTAGGGAAATTGACAGGATTGAGGAATACATAACAATGCAATACTAGACATAAAGATCCTATGAGATTCGATTGGATAATACAACAAGATACATAGACCGCCATCCAACTGCATCTATGACTAGAAGTCCACCTTTGGGTTATCATCCGAACCCCCTCCAGTATTAAGTTGCAAGCAACAGACAACTGCTTTAAGCAAAGTGTGTAAGGTAAACAATCCACTTGTTCCATGAACAAGAGACCATTGTTTTCTCCCTAGTGGCAACAGCACATCTACAACCTTAGAGATTTCTGTCACTTACCTTATATTAAATAGAGGCATGAACCCACTATCGAGCATAAATACGCCCTCTTGGAGTCACTAGCAACTACTTGTCCAAGATAGCTACTAACAACGAAGAGCATGCAAGATCACAAACAACACAGACATGATAGAATCAATAATACAAAACCATTAATCAATCTGACCTAGTAATCTCAATATCCATCGGATCCCCGCAAACACAACATGCATGATTACAAATAGATGAGATCTTTATCATGAACTGAGCTCACAAGATCTAGATATGAAAGCACAAAGGAGGAGATACAACCATCTAGCTACTACATGGACCCGTAGTCCAAAGTGGAACTACTCACGCTTCATATCGGAGGCTGGCATGATGAAGAAGAAGGCCTCCAGGATGATCTCCCCTCCGACGAGGTGCCGGGAAGAGCTTCAGATCCCCTGATCTAGGGACGATGGTGGCGGCGGCTACAGACGGTTTTGTGGAATATTGATCGGGTCCTGAGGGTTTAGGCATCGGGGGATTCTTATAGGCGAAGAGGCGAGGCTGGGAGGCAGCCAGGGGGGCCACACCTTGCCCAGACGCAACCCAGGGTGGACCCGCGCCTGGGGAGTGCTGCCGCCCCGTGGAGCCCCTTCGTCTCTCCTCTGGACTCCGTGTTCTCCTCGGTGAAATATTGACTTTGGCTTTTGTCCCGTCTAGTTCCGAGAATATTTCCTTACTAGCTTTTCTGGAACCAAAAACAACAAAAAATAGGCAACTGGCACTGTGGCAACTTGTTAATAGGTTAGTACCAGAAAACATATAAAAAGCACCTCAAAGTGTGGACAAGGCAAAGCAAAGTAGATACTAAACAAGCATGAAACATAAAAAATTATAGTTACATTTCCGACGTATCAAGCATCCCAAAGCTTAACTCTTGCTCGTCCTCGAGTAGGTAAGTGATAAAAAGAATAATTTTTGAGGTTACATGCACCATCAAAACCAAGATCAAACCATTTGCAAGCGTTGAAAGCTGGGATCAAAGAACTCTAAACATGTGCATGAAAGATGGAGTTCTAACAATAAGACAAAGTAACTATGCATGCAACATGAAAGGATACAAACAAAGATCATGAATAACATGCATTAAAAAACGTTTGTTTGTTTCACATACAGAAAACATGGCATAGTGGCATTCAGCTTGTCCCTCATAGAGTAGCAAATAGATGCATAGGACACCTTCAAAGTTCATAAGAGTGACTAGATACAAATAGCACAAGAAGAAGCAATATCAACAATATGCATCGATCAATAAGTTTTGGGACACTGCACATAGACCTAAGAATGGCAACCATGCTCTCTTAACTGGTGCCTAAAGGTAGAAGTTGGAGACTCAATATAATTGTGGAAGAAAGGCCCTTCAAAGGGAAGCAGGGATTTCAAGTTTCAAAAAGAGCTTCCAAAAATTATGGTACTTGTTAGCTTTCAGCCCTCATTGCCCCTATCATAAGCATCTTGAAGTGATTAAGGTTAAAGTGAACAAACTATGGAGCATATGCTTGACAAAGTATAAGTTGGCAATCTCATGTCCCTTGAATACGAGGGCCGCTCCTCATGCTACTCAAGTTTAGTTACTTGCAAGTTCTTGTCATAGTAAGTACATGTGTATCATAGAGAACCTCCAACGGGGTACCCCTTGCACATGGTACATGAGCTTTCCCATAACCAAAATGACAAGGCAATAAGACAATGAGCATCTCAACATTCTTCTTATTTACCATGGGATATGGTGCTTTTTTCTCTCTTTCATCTTTTCTCAATATGTCTCTTTTTTCTCAATCTCTTTTTTATAAGAATAATGCTTCATAGATGTCTCTATGGTGATGCTGCAAGTTTTCACCATGATTAGGCATGGCTTAGGCTAGCGACCCAGATGTTTCTCTAATACAAAATACATAACTCCATGGACTTACAAGCTCCCCTTTCATTTCACACCGACGACATCCATAGACAAAAGATCATGATATCAACTGTGTATAAAGTACAAGTGCAATGTTGAAAGCGTTCCCCATGAAAACATGGTTCTGCTAATTCCAACGTATAAGTGCAAGCATATACAACATAGATGACACAATGGTTCAAGTTTATTAGGGGCAAGAAATAAAAGGTGTGCCATCAAGTTCGTGAGAGCTTTAATCACTAAGTTTTCATATAACAAAATACTTTTTAATTGGAAGATATCTGAAAAAAAGAATATACTTGGAATGGTGTAACACACCATGCATAGGAATTTATAGTGGACACTTTGGAATAACTTGGTTTCTTCGGAGTTGGAAGCATTGATACGTCGGAAACGTATCTATAATTTTTTATGTTCCATGATTGTTTAGTATCTACTTTGCGTTGGTTTGTCTACACTTTGAGGTGTTTTTATATGTTTTATGGAACTAACCTATTAACAAGTTGTCACAGTGCCAGTTGTCTGTTTTCTTCTGTTTTTGGTTCCAGAAAGGCAGAAAATCAATATTCTCGGAATTGGACGGGACAAAAGCCAAAGTCAATATTTTACCGTGGTCAACACAAAGACAGAATACGAGACGTAGGAGGCTCACCAGGGGGCCACACTCCCTGGCGGCGCGGCCTAGGGCTAGGCACGCCTGGGGAGGGGTGCAGCCGCCCTGGTGGCCTCCCTGCCTCGTCTCTTAGCCTATAAAGTCCCCCCGATGCCAAAACCCTAAACACCCGATCAATATTCCACGAAACCATCTGTAGCCGCCGCCACCATCGTCCCTAGATTGGGGGATCTGAAGTTCTTCCCGGCACCCTGCCGGAGGGGAGATCATCCCGGAGGCCTTCTTCTCCGGTATGAAGCGTGAGTAGTTCCACCTTGGACTGCGGGTCCATGTAGTAGCTAGATGGTTGTATCTCCTTGTTGTGCTTTCATGTATAGATCTTGTGAGCTCTGTTCATGATCAAGATCGAATCTATTTGTAATCATGCATGTTGTGTTTGCGAGGATCCGATGGATATTGAGATTACTATGTCACATTGATTAATGGTTTTGTCTTATTGATTCTATCATGTCTGTGTTGTTTGTGATCTTGCATGCTCTCCGTTGTTAGTAGCTATCTTGGCCAAGTAGTTTCTAGTGACTCCAAGAGGGGGTATTTATTCTCGATAGTGGGTTCATGCCTCTATTTAATCTAAGGGAAGTGACAGAAATCTCTAAGGTTGTAGATGTGTTGTTGCCACTAGGGAGAAAACAGCGGTATCTTGTTCATGGAACAAGTGGATTGTTTACCTTACACACTTTGCTTAAAGCAGTTGTCTGTTGCTTGCAACTTAATACTAGAGGGGGTTCGGATGATAACCTGAAGGTGGACTTCTAGTCATAGATGAAGTTGGATGGCGGTCTATGTATATTGTTGTATTGCCCAATCGAATCTCATAGGATCTTTTTGTCTAGTATTGCATTGTTATGCCTTGATCAGTTCCTGTCAATTGTCCTACTATAATTTGTTTACCCTTCATGCCATGTTGTTTATCTAAGGAGAGCACCTCTAGTGAACTATGGACCCCGGTCCAATCTTTACCATTGATACATCTTCCACTATTACATGTTTACTTGCTGCAAACCATCATCACCTTCCACACCATACAGTTAATCCTTTGTTACAGCAAACCGGTGAGCTTGACAACATCACTGTTCGTTGGGGCAAAGTCTTGAGTTTGTGTTGTGCAGGTTTGCATGTTGCTTGCAACACCTTTGAGACGTTTCCTTCCTCCTACTGGTTCGATAACCTCGGTTTTTTACTGAGGGAAACTTGCTACCGCGCTCATCACACCTTGCTCTTGGGGTTTCCAACTAAGCGTCTGTGGCATCCCGCAAAACCACTACTAGAAAATCGCGTTGTTTTTGTGCATTGCATCGTCATCATCATGCATTGTTTGTCTGAAACTATTTTCGAAACGCCTAGTTTTGTTTTCTAAATAGCCCCCGTCTTTATTTCAAATTAAAACATCGGTCTGTTCAGATCTTTTATTTGTCTAAAAACTATTTACAAAAGGTTATTTTAAATTAAATAAAGATTTATAATATTTTTTTGGGAGGCAGCCGCTAGGCCCGAAAGCCCGGCTGGCCACCTCCAGTTAAAAATCCTGGCTACCCCAAATCTTTCCTACCTACACCTAGTCTACCCACCCTACCTCCACCTCACCCCGACCATTCACCTCGCGCCACCTCACCCCTCCACATCACTCCCTCCTATCCCAGCCCGCCACCTGGCCCACCTCCTCTCACCCCACTCCCCACTCAACCCTGCCGCCCCACACATGCCCCCCCAACACACGCAGCACACACGCATCACACGCACACACCCGACCCCGTCCACCCTCTCCCTGGCCCACCCGCAACATCACACCACCCACACAACGCACGCCTGCCGCCCCGGTCCCACCTCCCCATCCCGCGTCTGCCGCTGTCTCCCCCACCTTCCTCCCCCGACGCTCCTCTCCCCCACCTCGCCTCGCCTCGTTCCTCCCTCTTCCTCCGCGTCGGCCCCGCAACCGCCGTTCGCCGGAGCTCGACCCCGCCCGCCTCTCTGCATCGTCTCCCTCAATCTCCTCGCCGCCGGGCTCCCCGCCGCCTGGGCTCCCTCCTCCGTTCCGCCCCGCATCAGCCCTTTCCGGCCGCGGCCGAGCCCTGCTCCGGCGCCCCCACGCCGCCGCTCGGACCCGACGCCGCCCCGGCGCCTCGGCCCCGCGCGCCGAGCCCGAGCCCGCCACCGGCCGCTCGCGGCTGCTCGCCCCGTCCCCGATCGTGCGTCTCCTGTGGTGGCCCCAGACACCGCTGCTTGTCCTCCTCCTCGCCGTCCGTCCTGCGCAACCGGGGCTGTCCCCTACCTCGCGTGCACCCCGTCGCCAGGAACTCCCTCCGCCTCGCCAGCGAGCCCCGCCGGCCGACCTCCTCTCCGTTGGCCCTCCTCCTTCCCTGCCGCCCTCTGCTGCTTCGGGCCCCGCGCCGTCGCCACGTCGTCTGCGCCGTCCGCCTGTCCTCGGTCGCCCCCCCGGGTCCCCCTCGCCGTTGCTCGCGCCAAGCCCCGCCTTCGCGCCCTCTTCTCTCTGCATCGCGCCCGCGTGCCAGCCTCGTCCTCGCCCTCCTGGACGCACGCAGAGCCGTGGGTCGGTGCCGCACTCCCTGCATCATGGTCGCCGCCCTCTGTCCCCCCAGTCTCAGGCCACGCGCCGCCCTCGCCTGCAGCGCCTCCGGCACGCCGCACGGCATCGCCATCCCCAGCTTCGTCTTCGGTTGCTCGGGCTTGTAGCACCTCATAAGTGTCTCCTGGCTTGATGCCTTGCCCAGCCAAGATCGTCTACGTGAAGTTGGTGTGTTGCCCTGAGAAGGACAAGTTCCATTCTGTACCCATGCATGAAGGTGAACCTAAGTACACGACAAGGATTCCACTTGAAAGCTACCGGCGATGTTTCGAGTCTGTCATCGACTCTCAATGCTGGTACCTGAACACCCGCTGCACGAAACGCCAAGATCTTCATCGAAACCCCGAGAACTCCGCCGCGGTACCCGGGGATCTCCTACGTGGAACCATCGGGCCACATAAGACCATCGACGCCACACCCGGATCCGAAGACCGAACCCGATAACCGCCAAGGCCGCCGACACGGATACACTGAGTTCTCCATCAAGGACACCAAGACCGTCGACAGGGAACGAAGGACGTCAAGCACTGCTTCCCGGACGCCAAGACCGTCCCGATACATGGACCCGGCAAGATCTTCGCGACGGCAAGATCGACTGCTTGGAACCAAGTACTCCTCTTGCATCCGAACCTCGCCAATCCCGCCGAGACCGAACCCCAGATCCGGACCCTGAGACCAACCCCGAACCCCTCGGAGCCCAAGTTCGCCGAACCCTAATGTGTGACCCTGATCCGAGCCCCTATTTTATAAATGCCATCTATATAAATTGTTGCATATTAAATTTTCATACTCGCATGCATATTGGTGTGGTTTGGGGCCTTATGCCGATTCACCATATAATTAAATATTGGGCCCATATGCGGGCAAATCTAGTCTTATATTGGCCCCATTTAAATTTGTGTAGCGAACCGGTGCTATCTTTTGCCATGTTAAGACAACATTTAAATTGCGGGGTATCTAAACAACTAGAACCATATATTTAATTGTCGGGACCCCGGTTCCGCTGAATATGGCCTAATTGCATTGCACCTTTGCCATGCCATGCATCATATCATAAGCATGCCCGATCTTTTGCCGTAGCATTAAATAGTGCATCCGGTGTTTCTTCTAGTGTTTTGGTTCTTCGCGGATAAGGCCGTTGAGTTGATGCGAGTGTCGACCCGATCTTCGGTTGAACCTTCGACAATGTTTTCAGGCGAGCATCTCCCCCTTTCTACCTATCTTACTTTTATAGTATTTATTCCCTTCTGTTGATCTATTGCTATCTGTGTTGCGATGCTCTAGTTTTCGTGCCCGTGATATCCCTTGCAGCCTTACATTGCCTTGTACACATCCTATTACCTGTTGTTTGGTAGATAGTTGGACTTGCGCGTCGTAGTCGCTTGCTCAAGTGATGTTGCGTGTCGTCAAGTACCACAGTTGTTGGAGTATTGCCGCATGTTTAGTGTTGGAGATGATCATGGCTTTAATTATCATTTACTTTAATTATTGTTTAATAACTAAAATTGAGTAGGTAAATGCAGAGGCACCGGTGGGTGATAGATAATATTTGTTTTCCGACCGCTCACTGGTGTCCCGTAGGACCCCGAGTTCTTGACACCTGTTCCGAGATCGAGCGCGCTAACCACAGGTAGGGAGATATGGGCCCCCCATCGATTAGTACCTGATTTCAAAGTATTATACTGGGGGCCACAAACTAGTTTGAGGTTTTATTTACTATCATGTACTTATGCCATGCTTTACTGCTTTATTTAAATTGTGCGATGGATAGCACCTGTACTGTTTAGGATCGGGACACGATTTTGCGGTGTCGACAAGCCCAGTTTTGGGTTCCCAGTCGTTCACAGCCGTCTACCCAAACCCTGAGTCCGTCTCGGAGACCGGCCGACTTCGTTGCGGGTGTACTTAGTGGGGTGGCCCCCCGTGCTTGCTTTGGGTCTGGGAAACGTCATGACTTAGGCCCCGCCGACATACCGATGGGTGTATGTTAACTGATCTGGCAAAAAGGGTCGAAGTGCTTGTGGATACTTTGGTGCACCCCTGCAGGGTTAAATCTTTTCGAGAAGCCGTGTCCGCGGTTATGGACGACTTGGAGCACAGGTCTCGATCATAGACAACTATAACTAAAGTTTACTGTTATAAATTGACTTGTATCCGATATGACTAGTAATCAGCTTCACTGCAACGGAATGGCTAAATAAAAGTATCAACAACTGCTGGGTTTGGGGATATCTCATGCTAATTATATCTGACTAGTAAGTGTCGCAACTACAACGGAATGTTTAACTAAAAGTGCCCATTGCTTATTATATCAGGATGACTATCTATACCTGACTAGTAATTGCCGCAACTATAACGGAATGAGTAAAACTGCCAACGGTGTGAGTTCCTCGGTTGACTTCCTCGATTGGTCTCGAGGGGGAAATACCAGGAGGGGTTTGTTTGGTGTTAGATTCAGGTTGGATCCGAATAGATCTTTCTTACCCCTCTCTGATAGCCGACAGTTATATCGAGTCTCTATAGGTTGTTTAGTGCATGCTGCCGCTGCCGCTTGAGTCCACCACACCTATGTAGGCGAGGACCGCCAAATTCTAGTCTCGCCGTGTACTGGCCTCAGTACTGACCGCTCTCTCTTTTTCCTTTGCCCTTTGTCGGCACCCCTTTTGTTTAAGCAGGTTTTGAGATCGACGTCGTTAGCAGGGTTACCCTTCCGGCTTGGCCTGGGCAGGGTTATGGACGCCATTGGTTATTCTTCAGGGCTCTTAGCCCATTTGCATCTTGTCCGTAGCTGGACGCTCTATCGTTTTCAAGGTGATTTGGATCTTTGTTCTGTATATCTGTATTCTTGACTCATGGAGTCGTGTTGTATATATATCTGTTCTGTGGGTCCCATCGAGGACTGTTGTGTAATGTTATTACTTCGTTTTCCACCCGCACGCAAGTGCCTGGTGGGCACCTTTGAATCGTTTCTATGCGGGTTTGGCGGGAAGCGCTGAAACTTGCATAGGGCCGATTCTGAGGGTGTTACAGAGTGGTATCAGAGCTCAGCAATTGCGATACCCCACAAGTCCAGCTTGTAGGATAACCTAGCTAACGGCCGAAGTAGAGTGTCAAAACTATTTTTGGAAAAATCGGTTGGATAGTTCTGATTAGGTCTGATTTTACTCCTTACCCATCTGCTGCTCTCCTCTCACCTCTGCGTGTTTTAAATCCGCTCTCTTCTCTCTCTTCGAGTCCAGGATTTCTCGTGGTTGGGTTCCGTCGTACCTTCAGGGTTTCGCTTCCTCTTTTGGTAACGGTGTTTCTACATCCGGTCCTCCTGCTATCTGAGTGGTCCTTTATCTGTGGTACCATCCTTTGTTCCTTGTTTGTGCCTTCCGGTGTTTTTTCGACGCGACGACATCCTCTACGTCAGATCCGATGCAGAGTCTGCATCACTCCTTTGTTTCCGAACCTCGCTTGCCGAGATCTACAATCTGAATTCCGAGAGTTGGTTGCATAATTCTCCTATTCATGTACAGAGTAATGCTTTGAGTGCGGGATGGAGTCGCGACCATACCACTACTCTTATCATTCGCTTCTGTACGTTGGATGGGTGGATCAATGCAATTTTACTCCTTCCACGGAAGTTAGAGGTGGCCTTACCTTTTGAGACCTCTATCTTCGACTTTGTTCCTACGGAGTGTTCTCTCGACGAACATGATCAACGACCTCTTGTTAGTGGTGTCGCAAAGATCTACACGAAGCGGGAAGATTCAGATCACCAACCTTCTTTCCGGTACCATGAGGCGGATCTCGAGGGCGAGATCCATTGTTAGTGGTGTCGAATTGTGGCATCCCGCAAAACCACTACTAGAAAATTGCGTTGTTTTTGTGCATTGCATCGTCATCATCATGCATTGTTTGTCTGAAACTATTTTCGAAACGCCTAGTTTTGTTTTCTAAATAGCCCCCGTCTTTATTTCAAATTAAAACATCGGTCTGTTCAGATCTTTTATTTGTCTAAAAACTATTTACAAAAGGTTATTTTAAATTAAATAAAGATTTGTAATATTTTTTGGGAGGCAGCCGCTAGGCCCGAAAGCCCGGCTGGCCACCTCCAGTTAAAAATCCTGGCTACCCCAAATCTTTCCTACCTACACCTAGTCTACCCACCCTACCTCCACCTCACCCCGACCATTCACCTCGCGCCACCTCACCCCTCCACATCACTCCCTCCTATCCCAGCCCGCCACCTGGCCCACCTCCTCTCACCCCACTCCCCACTCAACCCTGCCGCCCCACACATGCCCCCCCAACACACGCAGCACACACGCATCACACGCACACACCCGACCCCGTCCACCCTCTCCCTGGCCCCACCCGCAACATCACACCACCCACACAACGCACGCCTGCCGCCCCGGTCCCACCTCCCCATCCCGCGTCTGCCGCTGTCTCCCCCACCTTCCTCCCCCGACGCTCCTCTCCCCCACCTCGCCTCACCTCGTTCCTCCCTCTTCCTCCGCGTCGGCCCCGCAACCGCCGTCCGCCGGAGCTCGACCCCGCCCGCCTCTCTGCATCGTCTCCCCCAATCTCCTCGCCGCCGAGCTCCCCGCCGCCTGGGCTCCCTCCTCCGTTCCGCCCCGCATTAGCCCTCTCCGGCCGCGGCCGAGCCCTGCTCCAGCGCCCCCACGCCGCCGCTCGGACCCGACGCCGCCCCGGCGCCTCGGCCCCGCGCGCCGAGCCCGAGCCCACCACCGGCCGCCCGCGGCTGCTCGCCCCGTCCCCGACCGTGCGTCTCCTGCGGCGGCCCCGGACACCGCTGCTTGTCCTCCTCCTCGTCCCCCGGACACCGCTGCTTGTCCTCCTCCTCGTCGTCCGTCCTGCGCAACCGGGGCTATCCCCTACCTCGCGTGCACCCCGTCACCAGGAACTCCCTCCGCCTCGCCAGCGAGCCCCGCCGGCCGACCTCCTCTCCGTCGGCCCTCCTTCTTCCCCGCCGCCCTCTGCTGCTTCGGGCCCCGCGCCGTCGCCACGTCGTCTGCGCCGTCCGCCTGTCCTCGGCCGCCCCCCCGGGTCCCCCTCGCCGTTGCTCGCGCCAAGCCCCGCCTTCGCGCCCTCTTCTCTCTGCATCGCGCCCGCGTGCCAGCCTCGTCCTCGCCCTCCTGGACGCACGCAAAGCCGTGGGTCGGTGCCGCGCTCCCCGCATCATGGTCGCCGCCCTCTGTCCCCCCAGTCTCAGGGCACGCGCCGCCCTCGCCTGCAGCACCTCCGGCACGCCGCACGGCATCGCCATCCCCAGCTTCGTCTTCGGTTGCTCGGGCTTGTAGCACCTCATAAGTGTCTCCTGGATTGATGCCTTGCCCAGCCAAGATCATCTACGTGAAGTTGGTGTGTTGCCCTGAGAAGGACAAGTTCCATTCTGTACCCATGCATGAAGGTGAACCTAAGTACACGACAAGGATTCCACTTGAAAGCTACCGGCGATGTTTCGAGTCTGTCATCGACTCTCAATGCTGGTACCTGAACACCCGCTGCAGGAAATGCCAAGATCTTCATCGAAACCCAGAGAACTCCGCCGCGGTACCCGGGGATCTCCTACGTGGAACCATCGGGCCACATAAGACCATCGACGCCACACCCGGATCCGAAGACCGAACCCGATAACCGCCAAGGCCGCCGACACGGATACACTGAGTTCTCCATCAAGGACACCAAGACCGTCGACAGGGAACGAAGGACGTCAAGCACTGCTTCTCGGACGCCAAGACCGTCCCGATACATGGACCCGACAAGATCTTCGCGACGGCAAGATCGACCGCTTGGAACCAAGTACTCCTCTTGCATCCGAACCTCGCCGATCCCGCCGAGACCGAACCCCAGATCCGGACCCTGAGACCAACCCCGAACCCCTCGGAGCCCAAGTTCGCCGAACCCTAATGTGTGACCCTGATCCGAGCCCCTATTTTATAAATGCCATCTATATAAATTGTTGCATATTAAATTGTCATACTCGCATGCATATTGGTGTGGTTTGGGGCCTTATGCCGATTCACCATATAATTAAATATGGGGCCCATATGCGGGCAAATCTAGTCTTATATTGGCCCCATTTAAATTTGTGTAGCGAACCGGTGCTATCTTTTGCCATGTTAAGACAACATTTAAATTGCGGGGTATCTAAACAACTAGAACCATATATTTAATTGTCGGGACCCCGGTTCCGCTTAATATGGCCTAATTGCATTGCACCTTTGCCATGCCATGCATCATATCATAAGCATGCCCGATCTTTTGCCGTAGCATTAAATAGTGCATCCGGTGTTTCTTCTAGTGTTTTGGTTCTTCGCGGATAAGGCCGTTGAGTTGATGCGAGTGTCGACCCGATCTTCGGTTGAACCTTCGACAATGTTTTCAGGCGAGCATCTCCCCCTTTCTACCTATCTTACTTTTATAGTATTTATTCCCTTCTGTTGATCTATTGCTATCTGTGTTGCGATGCTCTAGTTTTCGTACCCGTGATATCCCTTTCAGCCTTACATTGCCTTGGACACATCCTATTACCTGTTGTTTGGTAGATAGTTGGACTTGCGCGTCGTAGTCGCTTGCTCAAGTGCTGTTGCGTGTCGTCAAGTACCACAGTTGTTGGAGTATTGCCGCATGTTTAGTGTTGGAGATGATCATGGCTTTAATTATCGTTTACTTTAATTATTGTTTAATAACTAAAATTGAGTAGGTAAATGCAGAGGCACCGGTGGGTGATAGATAATATTTGTTTTCCGACCGCTCACTGGTGTCCCGTAGGATCCCGAGTTCTTGACACCTGTTCCAAGATCGAGCGCGCTAACCACAGGTGGGGAGATATGGGCCCCCCATCGATTAGTGCCTGATTTCAAAGTATTGTACTGGGGCCCACAAACTAGTTTGAGGTCTTATTTACTATCATGTATTTATGCCATGCTTTACTGCTTTATCTAAATTGTGCGATGGATAGCACCTATACTGTTTAGGATCGGGACACGATTTCGCGGTGTCGACAAGCCCAGTTTTGGGTTCCCAGTCGTTCACAGCCGTCTACCCAAACCCTGAGTCCGTCTCGGAGACCGGCCGACTTTGTTGCGGGTGTACTTAGTGGGGTGGCCCCCCGTGCTTGCTTTGGGTCTGGGAAACGTCATGACTTAGGCCCCGCCGACATACCGATGGGTGTATGTTAACTGATCTGGCAAAAAGGGTCGAAGTGCTTGTGGATACTTTGGTGCACCCCTGCAGGGTTAAATCTTTTCGAGAAGCCGTGTCCGCGGTTATGGACGACTTGGAGCACAGGTCTCGATCATAGACAACTATAACTAAAGTTTACTGTTATAAATTGACTTGTATCCGATATGACTAGCAATCAGCTTCACTGCAACGGAATGGCTAAATAAAAGTACCAACAACTGCTGGGTTTGGGGATATCTCATGCTAATTATATCTGACTAGTAAGTGTCGCAACTACAACGGAATGGTTAACTAAAAGTGCCCATTGCTTATTATATCAGGATGACTATCTATACCTGACTAGTAATTGCCGCAACTATAACGGAATGAGTAAAACTGCCAACGGTGTGATTTCCTCGGTTGACTTCCTCGATTGGTCTCGAGGGGGAAATACCAGGAGGGGTTTGTTTGGTGTTAGATTCAGGTTGGATCCGAATAGATCTTTCTTACCCCTCTCTGATAGCCGACAGTTATATCAAGTCTCTATAGGTTGTTTAGTGCATGCTGCCGCTGCCGCTTGAGTCCACCACACCTATGTAGGCGAGGACCGCCGAATTCTAGTCTCGCCGTGTACTGGCCTCAGTACTGACCGCTCTCTCTTTTTCCTTTGCCCTTTGTCGGCACCCCTTTTGTTTAAGCAGGTTTTGAGATCGACGTCGTTAGCAGGGTTACCCTTCCGGCTTGGCCTGGGCAGGGTTATGGACGCCATTGGTTATTCTTCAGGGCTCTTAGCCCATTTGCATCTTGTCCGTAGCTGGACGCTCTATCGTTTTCAAGGTGATTTGGATCTTTGTTCTGTATATCTGTATTCTTGACTCATGGAGTCGTGTTGTATATATATCTGTTCTGTGGGTCCCATCGAGGACTGTTGTGTAATGTTATTACTTCGTTTTCCACCCGCACGCAAGTGCCTGGTGGGCACCTTTGAATCGTTTCTATGCGGGTTTGGCGGGAAGCGCTGAAACTTGCATAGGGCCGATTCTGAGGGTGTTACAGCGTCTCACAACAGTACTGGGTGCCATCAAGCTCGTTCTGGCACTGTTGCCGGGGAGGCTAAGGACGTCTTCACAAGGGGAGTCCTCCTCAACCTTTCTCTTTACTTTGTTTTTAGTTTGCTTAGTTTCTTTTGCTCGGTTTTGTTTGCCTCTTTTTATCAAAAACTCAAAAAAATTAGTTTAGTTTGGTTTGCTTTCTCTATCAAAAAACACAAAAAAATTAGTTCCTGCCCTAGTTGCTACCATGTCTGGTTTTGGTCCAATCTCTATGACACCTATGGAAGAGATCTTCACTTTTACAAAAAAGTGAAGAGAGTTTTAAAGAATCTTGGTCTAGAATCTCTTCTTTACAAAGGGAAACTGAGCCTAAGATGAGTGTTAGCTTAGTTATTATATCGCGGTATTGCTCTTTGTTATAGATATGCTTTGGATGCTATGGCTGAGAAAGATATTTTTCAATGTACTAAGGATGACGCTTTTGATGCCATAAATAAATTGATTATAATTTATAATACGCCTGTCAAGTCTGATTCCTCTTTCATAAATATTTTTTCTAGGTTGAACACTCTTGAGTCCAGTACTGCTGCTTTGAACAGTTGCTATCACATACTTAGGGAGTACCATGATTATGTTCCAATGAATTCTGAGCCTTCAAAGTGGTTTCCCACAATCAAAGTCACTATAAATAGTGCAACTTTTGATGCTCGTTGTGATATCATGTCTGAATTTTGCCTTATGCCTAAAGGTATTTATGAGTCTTTGAGTCTTTGGGGGCTTTCTAAAGGAGGAGAGGAAATCTCTCTTACTAATAATGCCACTTTATTATCCATTGGAATAGCTGAAGGTGTGTTTACAAAAATCTCAGGAAAAAAGGTGTCTACTGATTATCTTGTTATTGAATGTGTAGGCAAAGGACAAATTACACTTGGAAGATCCCTACTGAAACACCTTGGAGCAATAATAGATGTGGGAGAAGGTATTATGCATTTGGCTCCTCCAGTAAGAAATCATATATTCCCTAAAGATAAGAAGAAAGGTAAGAAAGGAAGGAGCAAGAGAGTTGATAACTCCTCATTTGAAAATACTTGATTTCTTGCTTCTTGTGCCTAACTTAAAGGCGTTAAAGAAAAGTACTTGTTGGAAGATAACCTAAGAGTTTACTTGAGTCTTTGAAGTTATTACTTCAGTAATGACCTCTCCTTATCCTTTTTGTTTGCTTTTTGTGCCAAGAATGACCTCTAATGAGAGGGAAGTAAGATTTGAGGAGTTGCTGTCCCGAAATAGATTTTTGTCCTCGACCATAAAAATTTGTGAGGCGTCACTATAACTCGTATTGGGATGAAAATTTACGAATAAATCCCCCAGTATGTTAGCTAACTTTCTTTAGTTCAACACTTTTTGATTTTAGCAACATAAGGTCTTCGAAAAAATCGGTTTCGACCTGCTGGTCTGTTTTGATAGATTTCTGCCATTATTTGCATTTGCTTCTTATTGATTCCTTTTTGGGTTCTTTTTGGAAAATTGAGCGTTTTGAAAGTTGCTACAGTAGCTTGTGTTTTTATTGAAAAGTTTTGCTGTTCCAAAGCTAATCCTAAAGGTCTATTATCTTTTGAATACACTAATGTTGCTAATGAAGATTGTGTGAAGTTTTGTATGAAGAAAAAATTTCAGGTGTAGAGAGAGAATGATGTAATGAGATGAAGAATGGACAAAAGCTTAAGCTTGGGGATGCCACCCCGGTGTCACCCCAAGAAATGTCCAAGAGATATAAGCGTCAAAGCTTGGGGATGTCCAAGTCATCCCCTTCTTCATCAATAAAAAGCTTAGGTCTGTCTAGACACTTCGTTTTTATTGTTTCATGCACTGTTGTGTTGTTCTTGGAGCATCTTAGTTTTTGTTTTCTTTGCTTAGTTTGATTAGTTTGCTTAAATAAAGTAGTTTGGAGCCCGTTCTCGCTGTGTTGTTTTAAATAAGTCGATTGGTGTTGGAAAGGACTAGAAAGTTCTTGCTTGAAAAGTGCAAGAGGAGCTTGCATTGACTGTGACTTAGACTTTAGCATGTCATGCTAGGTGTTGTTTTGACCTTAAGCCTAGTGATTATTGATGTATCATGACTTGTTCCAAACATTTGGAATTGCTTAGTGTGCCTTGAAAGAATTATGCGTTGTTTTAGCATGAAAAATCATAGTATTGTGGTATTCTCCTTTGATGTTTTGTTTGGGTTGACTTGGCACATGCTTACACCATGTTATGACTATGAACAAGTCACCATAGCCTCTATGATCAATTAGTCCTTGACTTGTAGTACCACTCTATACTTTGATTAGTAATGTTTTGTCGCTTTGCATGATTTTGACAATTATTGCTCTCTTAGTTGGTCGCTCCAAGTCTTTTGCTAGCCTCCACTTGTATGAGTAAGCTCTACTCATGCTTCCAACTCCCAAGAAACCAAGCAAAGTGTCCACTATAAATTCCTATGCATGGTGTGTTACACCATTTCAAGTATATTCTTTATTTCATCTATTTTCCAATTAAAAAGTATTTTGTTATGTGAAAACTTAGTGATTAAAGCTCTCACAAACTTGATGGCACACTTTATATTCTTTTCCCCTAATAAACTTGAACCATTGTGTCATCTATGTTATATATGCTTGCACTTATACGTTGGAATTAGCAGAACCATGCTGTCATGGGGAACGCTTTCAACATTGCACATGTACTTTGTACACAGTTGATATCATACTCTTTTGTCTATGGATGTCACCAGTATGAAATAAAGAGGGAGCTTGTAAGTCCATGGAGTTAAGTATTTTGTGTTAGAGAAACGCCTGGGCCGCTAACCTAAGCCATGCCTAATCATGGTGGAAACTTGCAGCATCACCATAATGAGCTATCTGTGAAGCATCCTCAATAAAAAATCTATGCAAATAGTAAATAAAAAGATCGCTGAGATGCTCATTGTCTGCTTGCCTTGTCATTTTGGTTATGGGATAGCTCATGTACCATGTGCAAGGGGTACCCCGTTGGCGGTTCTCTATGATACACATGTACTTACTATGACAAGAACTTACAGGTGACTGAAGTTGAGTAGCATGAGGTGTGGCCCTCGTATTCAAGGGACATGATATTGCCAACTTATACTTTGTCAAGCATATACTCCATAGTTTGCTCATTTTAACCTTAATCACTTCAAGATGCTTATGATAGGGAAACGAGGGCTGAAAGCTAACAAGTACCATAATTTTTGGAAGCTCTTTTTGAAACTTGAAATCCCTGCTTCGCTTTATGAAGGGCCTTTCTTACACTATTATGTTTAGTCTCCACCTTCTATCTTTTAGGCACCATTAAGAGAGAATATTTGCCATTCTTAGTTCTATGTGCAGTGTCCCAAAACTTATTGATTGATGCATATTGTTGATATTGATTGTTATTGTGCTATTTGTATCTAGCCACTCTTATGAACTTAGAAGGTGTCCTATGCATCTATTTGCTACTCTATGAGGGACAAGCTGATTGCCACTATGCCATGTTTTCTGTATGTGAAACAAACAAACGTTTTTCAATGCATGCTATTCATGATCTTTGTTTGTAGCATAGTTACTTTGCCTTACTGTTAGAACTCCATCTTTCATGCACATGTTTAGAGTTCTTTGATCCCAGCTTTCAATGCTTACAAATGGTTTGATCTTGGTTTTGATGGTGCATGTCACCTCAAAAATTATTCTTTTTATCACTTACCTACTCGAGGACGAGCAGGAGTTAAGCTTGGAAATGCTTGATACGTCGGAAACATATCTATAATTTTTGATGTTCCATGCTTGTTTAGTATCTACTTTGCTTTGCTTTCTCTACACTTTGAGGTGTTTTTATATGGTTTCTGGAACTAACCTATTAACAAGTTGCCACAGTGCCAGTTGCATGTTTTCTTCTGTTTTGGATTCCAGAAAGGCAGAAAATCAATATTCTCGGAATTGGACGGGACAAAAGCCAAAGTCAATATTTTACCGTGGGAAACACGAAGCCAGAATACGAGACGGAGGAGGCTCACTAGGGGGCCACACCCCCCTCGCGGCGCGGCCTAGGGCTAGGCGTGCCTGGGGGGTGCAGCCGCCCTGGTAGCCCCCCTGCCTCGGCTCTTCGCCTATAGAGTCCCCCCGATGCCAAAACCCTAAACACCCGATCAATATTCCACGAAACCGTCTGTAGCCGCCGCCACCATCATCCCTACATCGGGGGATCTGAAATTCTTCCCAGCACCCTACCAGAGGGGAGATCATCCCAGAGGCCTTCTTCTCTGGTATGAAGCGTGAGTAGTTCCACCTTGGACTACGGGTCCATGTAGTAGGTAGATGGTTGTATCTCCTCCTTGTGCTTTCATGTATAGATATTGTGAGCTCCGTTCATGATCAAGATCTAATCTATTTGTAATCATGCATGTTGTGTTTGTGGGGATTCGATGGATATTGAGATTACTAGGTCAGATTGATTAATGGTTTTGTCTTATCGATTATATCATGTATGTGTTGTTTGTGATCTTGTATGCTCTCCGTTGTTAGTAGCTATCTTGGCCAAGTAGTTACTAGTGACTCCAAGAGGGGGCATTTATGCTCGATAGTGGGTTCATGCCTCTAGTTTTCAAGGGAAGTGACATAAATCTCTTCGATGGTAGATGTGCCATTGCCACTAGGGAGAAAACAACGGTCTATTGTTCATGGAACAAGTGGAATGTTTACCTTACACACTTTGCTTAAAGCAGTTGTTTGTTGCTTGCAACTTAATACTGGAGGGGGTTTGGATGATAACCTGAAGGTGGACTTCTATTCATAGATGCAGTTGGATGGCGGTCTATGTATATTGTTGTATTGCCCAATCGAATCTCATAGGATCTTTTTGTCTAGTATTGCATTGTTTTGCCTTGCTCAGTTCCTGTCAATTGCCCTGCTGTAATTTGTTTACCCTTCATGTCATGTTGTTTATCTAAGGAGAGCACCTCTAGTGAACTATGGACCCCGGTCCAATCTTCACCATTGATACATCTTCCACTGTTACCTGTTTACTTGTTGCAAACCATCACCACCTTCCACACCATACACTTAATCCTTTGTTATAGCAAACCGGTGAGCTTGACAACCTCACTGTTTGTTGGGGCAAAGTCTTGAGTTTGTGTTGTGCATGTTTCCACATTGCTTGCAACACCTTTGAGATGTTTCCTTACTCCTACTGGTTCGATAACCTCGGTTTATTACTGAGAGAAAACTTGTTGTTGTGCTCATCACACCTTGCTCTTGGGGTTTCCAACGAAGCGTCCCACAACAGTAATGGGCGCCCTCAAGCATGAGTAGAGCTTACTCATACAAGTGGAGGCTAGCAAAAGACTGGGAGCGACCAACTAAGAGAGCAATAATGGCCATAATCATGCAAAGCGACAAAACATTACTAATCAAAGCATAGAGTGGTACTACAAGTCAAGAAATAAATGATCATAGAGGCTATGGTGACTTGTTCATAGTCATAACATGGTGTGAGCATGTGCCAAGTCAACCCAAACAAAGCATCAAAGGAGAATACCACAATACTATGCTTTTGTATGCTAAAACAACGCATGATTCTTTCAAGGCACACTAAGCAATCGTAATTGTTTGGAACAAGTCATGGTACAACAATAATCACTAAGCATAAGGTCAAAACAACACCTAGCATGACATGATAAAGTCTAAGTCACAGTCAAAGCAAGCTCCTCTTGCACTTTTCAAGCAAGAACTTTCTACTCCTTTCCAACACTAATCGACTTATTTGAAATAGCACAGCGAGAACGAGGGTCCAAACTACTTTATTCAAGCAAACTAAGCAAACTAAGCAAAGCAAACGAAAACTAAGACGCTCCAAGAACAACACAACAGTGCATGAAACAATAAAAACGAAGTGTCTAGAAAGATCTGAGATTTTTATTGATGAAGAAAGGGATGCCTTGGGCATCCCCAAGCTTTGACTCTTGTACATCTTGGATATTTATTGGGATGACACCGGGTGTGGCATCCCCAAGCTTCATATTTTTTCCATTCTTCATCTCATTACATCATTCTCTCTCTACACCTAAATTTTTTCCTTCATACAAAACTTCACACAATCTTCATTAGCAACATTAGTGTATTTAAAAGATAATAGACCCTTGGGTTTAGATTTGGAACAACAAACTTTCACTAAAAACACAAGCTACTGTATCAACTCCTTCAAAAAGCTCAATTTCCCAAAAAGAACCCAAAAAGGAATCAATAAGAAGCAAATACAAATAATGGCAGAAATCTGTCAAAACAGACCAACAGGTAGAAACCAATTTTTCGAAGACCTTTTGTTGCTCAAATCAAAAAGTGTTGAACTAACGAAAGTTATCTAACATACTGGGGGATTTATTCTTAAAATATCAGCTCAATCCTACTTACAAAGATTCCTCACAAATTTTTATGGTGGAGCACAAAAATCTGTTTCGGGACAACAACTCCCCAAATCCTACTTCCATCTCATTAGAGGTCATTCTTGGCATAAAAAGAAAACAAAAAGGATAAGGAGAGGCCATTACTGAAGTAATAACTTCCAAGACTCAATAAAACTTTTGGGTTATCTCCCAATAAGTACTTTTCTTTAACGCCTTTAAGTTAGGCACAAGAAGCAAGAAACCAAGTATTTTCAAATGAAGAAGCATTAACATCAAACCTTGCTTTCAAAGGAGGAGAAAAAATCAACTTCTCTCTCCTCATAGGGAAGTGTTTAATACCTTTCTTGAATGGAAATTTATATATAATGGTGCCTTCTTTCATATCAATGATGGCACCAACAGTTCTAAGAAAAGGTCTTCCCAAAGTAATAGAACAAGAAGCATTGTATTCAACATCCAAAACATAGAAATCAATAGGGACATAAGAATTGTTAACCACAATGATAACATCATTAACACTCCCCCTGAATTTATTCTTAGCATTATCATTAAGTGGGACATCCAAATAACAATCTTCCAAAGGTGGCAAATCAAGCATTTCATAAATCTTCCTAGGAATAATAGAGACACTAGAACCAAGATCACATGAAGCTTTGAGATCAAAGTCATTCACTTGCATATTAATAATGGGTTCCCAACTATCTTCTACTTTCCTAGGAATAGAAGTTTTGTGTTTTAACTTCTCTTCCTTAATTTTAACAAGAGCATCTGTAATGTGTTTGGTGAAAGCAACATGCATATCACTAGCATCGAGACTTGTAGAAAGATTTTGCAGGAACATAATCACTTCGGAAATATTGCAACCATCAAGATCAAAATCAAACTTAGCATCACTAGTAGTAGACTCATTAGGCTTAGGCATTGTAGGAGGAGAAATAGGGACTTCTTGTGGTTTAGTGGCATCCATATGGGTGGTGGTGATGGTGCACAGACTATTGTTTCTATCAATTTCAGCTTCCCTTTCCCACTTAGCATGAAGTTGGGCTAACAGTCTAACATTTCCATCAATAGTAACTTGTATGGCACGAGTAGCAGGAAAGGTACTTTCCATGGTTTCAGGTTTAGCAGCCATTTTATTAATCAAAGAGGACTGTGCTTCAGACAAAGAGGAAATATTTTCTCTACATTCAAAAGCTTTTCCTCTACAGTCTTGTTGAAAGTGGTTTGTTTACTAATAAAGTCTTTGAGCATGAATTCAAGTTCAGAGGGGGCACTTCTAGCATTGTTGTAGGAGTTTCCATAGGTATTGCCATTATTAGGAGGATAAGGCCTATAATTGTTGTTACTACCAAAAATTATTCCTATAGGCATTGTTGTTGAAATTGTTGTTTCTAATGAAGTTCACATCAACTTGCTCTTCTTGAGCAACCAAAGAGGCTAACGGAACATTATTTGGATCTAAAGGAGCTTTCCCATTAACAAGCATAGCCATAATAACATCTATCTTATCACTCAACGAGGAGGTTTCTTCAACAGAATTTACCTTCTTACCATGTGGAGCTTTCTCAGTGTACCATTCAGAATAATTAACCATCATATTATCAAGGAGTTTTGTTGCAACACCCAAGGTAATGGTCATAAAGGTACCTCCAGCAGCTGAATCCAACAGGTTTCTTGAAGAGAAGTTCAAACCTGCATAAAAAGTCTGGATAATCATCCAAGCAGTAAGTCCATGAGTGGGACAATTCTTAACCAAAGATTTCATTCTTTCCCAAGCATGAGTAGCATGTTCATTATCAAGTTGTTTAAATTTCATAATATCACTTCTCATAGATATAATCTTACCAGTAGGGTAGTACTTTTCAATAAAAGAATCTTTGCACTTAATCCAAGAATCAATACTATTTTAGGCAAGGATAGCAACCATTCTTTAGATTTTCCTCTCAAGGAGAAAGGAAACAACTTGAGCTTAATAATATCTCCATCTACATCCTTATACTTTTGCACCTCACAAAGTTTAACAAAGTTATTGAGATGGGCAATAGCAGCATCAGAAATAGCACCAGAAAATTGCTCTCTCATCACAAGATTCAACAAAGCAGGCTTAATTTCATAAAAGGTAGAATCGGGAGCAGGTGGAGCAATAGGAGTGCTTAGGAAATCATTGTTGTTTGTGCTAGTGAAGTCACACAACTTGGTGTTCTCAGCAGAGTTCATTTTGGCAAAAGTGGAGCAAGCCAAAAATAGCAGCACCAGCTAGAGCAGGAACTAATTTTTTTGTGTGTTTTTTATAAGAGAAAGCAAACCAAACTAAACTATTTTTTTTGGAGTTTTTGATAGAAATAGGCTAACAAAACGAAGCAAAAGAAACTAAGCAAAACAAAAACAAAGTAAAGTGAAAGGTTGTGGAGGACTCTCCTTGTAAAGACGTCCTTAGCCTCCCGGCAACGACGCCAGAAAATCTTGATGGCACTGCGTCAACGTGGAACGCTTCGTTGGGAAACCCCAAGAGCAAGGTATGATGCATCATAGCAGCAAGTCTTCCCTTAATAAGAAACCGAGGTTATCGAACCAGTAGGAGGAAGGAAACGTCTCAAAGGTGTTGCAAGCAACGTGGAAACCTACACAACACAAACTCAAGACTTTGCCCCAACTAACAGTGAGGTTATCAATCTCACTGGTTGCTGTAACAAAGGATTAACTGTATGGTGTGTAAGGTGATGATGGACCCACAAGTGTAGGGGATCGCAACAGTCTTCGCGGGTAGTATTACCCAATTTATTGATTCGACACAAGGGGAGCCAAAGAATACTTGCAAGCCTTAACAACTGAGTTGTCAATTCAGCTGCACCTGGAAATAGTTCTTGCTCACAGAAGTTTATCAGTAGCAACAGTTTGTAGTAGCAACAACAACAGTAAAACAGGAGCAATAGTAACAGTAACAGTAAATAGTGAGATTCGAGTGCGGTAGGCATAGGGATGGATGAATGGGTGTTACATGGACGAGTCTAAACATATAACTTCAAGATCTAGGACATTGCAGATAAATAATAACAAGCATCCAGGTACTAAACAATCCTAGGCATGTGCTCCATATATAGTCATGCGTGCTCGCAATGAGAACTTGCACAACATATTCTGTCTAGCTAGCCCGTGGCAGCGGGGCCTCTAGGGAACTACTGGCAATTAAGGTGCTCCTTTTGATAGAGCACCGAAGCAAAGCATTAATACTCCATGAACACATCTGATCCTCACACCACAGGCATCCCCTCTGGTTGTCCCGATTATTGTCACTTTGGGGCCTTTGGATTCGAACAATGATATGTGTACACAACTTGCAGATAATATCACAAATAATACTATCATAATGATTCAATAATAAGTTCAGATCTGAGATCATGGCACTCGGGCCCTAGTGACAAGCATTAAGCACAACAAGTTGCAACAAAGTCAAATAGCACTAATAGAGATACTAGGCACTATGCCCTAACAATCTTATTTGATTTCATGATAGAACTCATCCAATCCCTACCATCCCCAAGCCTACAACAGGGGATTACTCACTTATGGATGAGCGAAACATTGATGGTCGATGGGGATACGTTGGTGATGACGATGGCGATGATCCTCTCCAAATTCCCCGTCCCTGCAGGGTGCCAGAACGGAGTTTTTGGATCCGAATCTTGGTTTCTGGTGGTGGCGGTGGAACGGAACTCTTTCTGGAAAACTATCCAACCCCCTTGATTTTTAGGTCGATAGGCAACTTATAGGCGCAGAGGGAGGCCGAGGGGGTGCCTGGGGTGGCTGCACCCTCCCTAGGCGCGACCAGTGGTGGGCCCACGCCTAGCAGGGGTGTTGGACCCCAGGCCCCTTCTCCGTATCGTCTTCTGGCTCCGTGGATCTTCTGGTGAAATATAATTTTTGGCATATTTTCCGGGATTTTTCCTGATAGTTCATTTTCTGCACAAAAACTAGACACCAAGGTAATTCTGCTGAAAAGAGCGTCAGTCCGTGTTAGTTGTATCCAAATCACACAAGTTTAGAGGAGAAATAATAGCAAAAGTGTTTGGGAAAGTAGATACGTTTTGGGCGTATCAACTCCCCCCAAGCTTAGCTTATTGCTTGTCCTCAATCAATTCAGTTGAAAATTGAGTGCGATAAAAGAACTTTCACGAACACATTTGCTTCATATGATGTAAATATTCTTAGCATAGGAGTAGATGCTTAGACAATTCATAATAAAGAGTATGCAACTAAGTCTACTCAATAGTCATTGCAAGCTATGAAGAGAAACCAACTCGATAATAATAAGTAGCATGGAACATAAACATAAGCAACATTGCAATGCTCATAGTAAGGTATGATAGAGTGGTATCTCGCTTGCCTTTGTTTGAAGATCACAATATAAATGCCAAGGCACCTCTGAAGTTCACATGAAGACTAGAAGTAAAGATATCAGAGATACACGCATCAAAGTCATGACATAATTAACCAAGTTTTGGAACAAACACAAGAATGACAACTATGCTCTCAAGAAGGTGCTCATAGAATAAGTGGTGACTCAACAAGGTTGTGAAAACGGTTTTGAAAGGTTTGAAGGGCTTCCAAATGATGAAAGGAAGGTACTCATGAGCTTTGAGCTCTCATTGCCCCTATCATAGGCATCTTCATGTGGTTAAGGTGAAAGTGAGGCCCACTCTGAATCATATGCTTGACAGACCATAGACTGGAAATCCCAAGTCCCTTGTGTACGAGGGTCGCTCTGCATGCTACTCAACTTTGGCCTGAAAGTTCTTGTCATTTTAAATACATGCATATCATAGAGAACCGCCAACGGGGTACCCCTTGCACATGATACCTGAGCTATCCCATGATCAAAATGACAAGGCAAGCAGACAATGAGCATCTCAGTGATCTTTTTATTTACTATGTGTATAGCTTTTTATTGAGGATGCTTCATAAATGCTCATTATGGTGTGCTGCAAGTTTCCACCATGATTAGGCATGGATTAGGCTAGCGGCCCAGACGTTTCTCTAACACAATGTATAGACTCCATGAACTCACAAACTCCCCTTTTATTTCACATCGTCGATATCCGCAAACAAAAAAGCAAGGAATCAACTAGATGAGATATCCAAAAAGTGTTGAAAGCGTACCCCGTGACAGCACGGTTCTGCTGACTCCCAGTATATAATTTGCAAGCATATAACTTTCATGGACATGTCACAATGGTTCAGGATTATTAAGCGCAAGGAATAAAGTGTGCCATCAAGTTCATGAGAGCTTTACTAACTAACTTTCTCAAAACCGACAAACATTTTATTTTGGAAGAAAACACAGCATATATGTTAGACCCCTCCTTTATAAAGGATAGGATCCCTGTGATTGCAATGCTAGTCCCTGGATCAATGCTAGCATCCACAGTTTAAGATGAAGTACACAGATACAAAGGTCGTTTATTACATTCATTCCAGAGATAAAACATAGTCTTTTACAACTCAGGGCCATAGGATTAATACAAGAGTTTTAAGGAATAAGTAAATAAACACAAGTCTTCATCTTCATGTGCCACAGGCAAGCATGTTGAGTGTAGACTCATGACTCCTAATCATCATCGGAGTAACCTGCAACATCACAAGTTACAGCCACAGAGGGTCAATACTTTGGAATAGTATTGGCAAGTGATACCTTAGTATATTTTAAGTGGACTACACAACTATATGCTTTTTGGCTAGTGTAGCTTGGCTTGCTTTGCTTTAAAATAAGTTTTTTTCCTATTAGTTGAAATCACTAAATTTTTCTTTGTCAAACTTTCCCAAGGAACCCACCAATAGACATTGGGGTCCTTCACCCTTGTTCACCCACAAATTTTTACTTAGAAGTTGGAATGATGAGATTATTGTAGCTTCCATGTCTTGATGCTCAAAAGTGTCCATTTCCTTGGACAAGGCTAAGTACTTAGATTTTCCAACTGCAGAGGTTGTGCACTTTTCCCACCAGACTTGGTTTCCCAAGACAGGACCTTTCAGAAGCCTTTCCTTAGTCAAATGGACGCGCTCCATCCTATCATCCCATCTACCACCAACTGTCCAAATGACTAAGTTCTAGCTACCTATATGATCAAGGCAGAGCCCATATTGCCAAGTGGTTGCACGGTAAGCTTTCTCAACACTTGGCCTCCAAATCCCTTTGTGCCTGGGTGGCATTCCACAAGTGAGATACACAACCCAAGTCCATGGCCCTGTGTAACCACTCAACATAACCCAATCTTCCCATTCCACCCAGGAGTTCATTTGTCTTAGTTGTTTTATTAAGAAAATATAAGTCTCTTGACTTAGAATATTTTTATCATATAGTATATAGATGTTCACCACCCTTGTTTGCTATGAGCTAGACTAGGCAAAAATATGGTTACTTAACTTAGGAAAATTTCCCTAGCAATTCTACTATTTCACTCTACTTAGGATTTCCCAATTAGCCCTTAGCAAAATATCATGCAATACTTTAGCAAAATAACTAATGCTAACATAAAACTTAGGATAGGAATATTCATGAAAATATCACTTGCCTTGGTAGTGTGGAGAGTAGCACTCTTCACAATCACAATCACTAGCAAAATCTACACAAGAAATCAAAGCATACAATTACATACAATTAAATACAACCAAAAATAATATGAATGCATGCATGCAAAAATTTACCTAGTGTTAATTTTTGAAAATCCTACCAAGTGTGTTCATGACTACAGAAACATAGCATATCACAAGTTTGCCCAATAAATTTATTTGGTCATAATACAAGAGTTTTATAATTCTATCTCTTAAAATAGCCCTAAACTTGTCCCACAAACAAAACCATTTTAACTGTTACTATATGCTAAACCAATTGGATATTCAGAAAGGCCTTGTTTCACTGAATCCAACGGTATAAAGTTTGCAAAAATCTAACGTGGCATTTGAAAGTTATGAGCATTTGAAGTTTGAATCTAAATCAGGTTTTAAATTCTGTTTTTAATCCAAACCTTGCCACGCGTCGCGTTTTCATTCGCCCGTACCGCTTCGCATCGGATCGAGATCTACAGCCGTAGGATTTAAATGAAATCTGGCGGCTCAGATCGCGTACCGCTTCAGAGTAAGTGATTCTATCCTAGCGCTCCGATAAGGATCTGACGGCTGCTATCGTACTGACTAAAAACTGGCGGCGGAGCGACGGCTACCGGCGGCGAAGTGGTCAGTCGTTGCCGGAGGCGGCGCTACAGGGGGTAAGGGAGAACAAGGAGTAGCTCATCGTGCTCAGGAGATCTTGGCGAGGCTCGACGTACTCGTGGTTGGTCAGGGGGCGCTCGGGCACGGCTGTGATTGTTCACCGGAGTTCGTGGCGGCGTCGGGTGCGTCAGGTGCTCGTTGTGGTCGTCGCTGTGGACCACCTCAAGGCAAAAGAACGACGCGATTAGGTTCACAGGGTCAAGGGAAAGTTGTGTGCATGAACGGGGAGGCGAGGGGCGGTCTGTACTTACCGGAAAAACTCGTCGGAGTTGATGTCGCCGTCAGTACTCGCGGTGTCGAGTGGAACTGGCGACCTGGGGCAGTATAAGACGGGCTAGAGTGGTCAGGAGGTGCGCAAGGATGCACTGAGTCTGGCAGCAAGAACGACGGGTAGAGGGGAACACGAGGCTCACCTGAATCGCTCGTCGGAGGGGGCTCTGTCAGCGGCGATTCGCGGGGGATTGAGGGCAGCCTGGGGGCGGAGTGAGCGAGGTGTTTGGGGGAAAAAGATCGCGGGGCAGAGAGGGTCTTATAGCCGGGGAGTCGACAAGAAACGCTCGAGGATTATTGCCTCATTACGCCGCGCCATTACCGGCCATCACTGCCGCAGCGACGTGGTCGCAGGCGCAGTCTGGGGAAGACGAGGACGACGTGGTCTGGTCCCGCTTGTCAGCGAAACGCGCATAGTGCTGGTGGGGTCAGGTTGTCGGCGACTGTTTGCGTGTGCTTGCGCGTGTGAGAAGAAAAGGTGATCCCCGGGTGGGCTTGCTGGGCTTGTTTGGTTGCTGGGCCAGATACTGGCCGCGCGGCCTTTTCCTTTTGTTTAAGTCTTTTTTTTTCTATTTCTATTTCCTGGAATGATTTTTGATATGAATTCAAATCCTTTTGAATCTAAACTATTTTGGGAATTTTGTAGGGTTTTGTGGTTTCATAAACAGTCATTTTTAACCAAGTGGTTACTTGGTAAAGCTTGGTCAAGCTTAGGTTTCAAGTAAACAGAGATTTGCTCTAGTTTGCAAATAGTTGAAAAAGGACTTTGAATCCATTTCTAAATTTGAAAACTTGGTTTTTAAAGTTTCACTTAATCTTTCCATCAATGGAGGCAAGCAACAGGTATTTAAACTTTCAAATATCAAAGGGTGATAGTCATTTGAGATAAATTGTCCACATGAAATCATAGCACCAACTTCCATTTCTAAAATGATTTTTAAGAAAACCCTAAATGGATGAATGATGCAAGATGATATGAATGAGTTTTGAAACTATGATTTTTGGGATGTTACAATATAGAATATGCACTGAAGTAGCAAATGATGCTAATAGGTAGGTATGGTGGACACAGTTGGAAATATTGGTTTTGGGGAGTTGGAAGCACATGTAGAGCTCATACTCAGTGCAAGTGAAAGCTAGCAATAGAGAGGGAGCGACAAACGAGAGAGCAATAACTGTCATAATCATGCTTGCAACAAAACAGGACTAACTATGGCATGAAAGTGATACGAGAAATCTGAAGCAAAATAAATCATCGAGGCTTACTAACTATTGATTAGTCATATGCATGCATGAGCATGTGGCAAGTCGATTCACATGAAACTTTCAGAGGTGGATGCCACAATATCATACCAAAGTATGAATAAAACAATGCAAGCAAACATTCATATGACATGCTACAAACTATTAGCAAGCTGGAGCTAATCACAAGCAAGCAAGAACTACTAAGCATCCATAATGACATACACCTTACACGAACAGACTAAGCATGCTCACCATGATGAGTATATGTACAAAAATGAAACAAATAGAGTTCGTTACCAGCCTCTTACCACACCTCAAGTTGTCTTAATCTTCATTATTGCTCTTCACTTGTGTGACTTGAATAATAACATGAAACCAAAATGCACTGAGGACGGCTGAACCCTGCAAAGAACTCACAAAACCAAAGAAGAACAACAAATATATTTGGTGTTTTCGATTTTTAGAAACAAGCAAACAAAGAAAAAGCAAACCAAACAAGAAGCAAACAAAGCAAAGCAAACAAAGCAAAATATTTTTGGATTTTTATTTTAAGGAAAACCAAAACAAAGAAACAAACCAAGAGAAACAACGAAAATATTTTTGGTATTTTTGTGTTTTTGAGAAAGAAGCAACAAGAACAAAAAAGAAAGCGAAACAATGGATATACAAAGAATCGAACAAACATGATATATAGATGAGCGTGATGTCAGCATACCTCCCCCCAAGATTAGGATTTTGGCCTAAGTGGGGCTCAATAGCGCGGGTAGTAACTCCAAGCTGGTGGGTCATCATAGGAATGATCGTAGTCAGGATCTTGCGATGAAGAAGAAGACGTGCCCCAATCAAATGAGGGCTGCTGGTATGGAGACTCTCCCAATTTGGAGTACTGAACCTAATCGTCTTTGGCATCCTCTTCAACATTCTCCTCTTGCTGGGAGAGATCCGCCACATAAGTGTCAAACTCTTCCTCCGTGAGCGACCATCCTTGCCTGTTATCAAAATTAAAAAAAGCAGGTGCAGCCAAATGAACTATTTTCTCAGTCCTACCCTTTCTCTGTCCTTGCTGGGCAAAATACAATTCATATGGTAAACTTCTCACATTAGCCCCCAAAGAAACAAAACCATGCTGAATCATGGATTCAAGATCAAGCCTCTCTATGGGGAACCGATAATCTGAATAGTGAGGCTCTAAACCATAGAAAGCTAGCAACCTAGAAGCAATGAGACCTCCACAAATTCCACCCTTCTTGCGGTTGGTGGTGAGACGGTGAGCTATCAAAGCACCCAGGCTATAAGATCTATTCCTATTCAAAGCAGCTGTGATAAAAGCTAGATCAAAAGAAGATAACTTTCTAGCAATATTTCTAGCAAGAACACACTTGGTAATGAAATAGGTAAAATATCTAATGGCTGGGAACTGAATATTCCTAATTTTACCACTTTCCTTTGAGAAGTCGAAACCTTGGCAAATCTCAGCATACAAATCCATAAGTGACTTGGGCCTCTCCTTGATCTTCTCACAAGATCCCCGCTGAGGTACTCTAATTGCTGCATAGAAATCAGCAAAAGGCAGTTCGACAGATATATTATATATTTTGTAATGGACCATGGGGTTAGACGTATACCAAGTGAACCGAAAGTCCTGCACAAAAGCCATGGTTAGCTTAACATATTGGAAATGGTTCACCTTCAACAAAGTGTTCCAACCCTGCATTTGTAACCATAGTTTGGAAATCTTGGAGGATCCCTGCAGTTCTCATAAATTCATGGCATGGATAAACGGAAGGGAAAACTCCTTCCTCACGATGAACCTTCATTGGATCAGGCACCATCAAATCATATTGGTTCAGTGGATAAGCACTCATCTTCCTTGCTGAAATTTTTAGACAACCATCAAACCAAGTGATTTCTAAGTTGATAAATGATGAGGAACTACTATAGGAACTTGCTAGAGGGATACACATGCATCAAAATGAAATATCTAAGCATATAACAAGCATGCAAACTCACACAACCTGACACCTATAGCAGCAAAATACTCAAGATACAATCTACCAATCACAAATCTAATTGGACAAGTGGAGGAGGCACATACCAAGGAGCAATCCCTCCAAAAATCAGCAGCAAAGATGGGCTGAGCAAGGAGACCAAAAATCGTGAGCAAGAACTCAAGCTTGAGCAAGTTTTCTGGTGTTTTTCGGGAGAGAGAAAGAAGGTGGCTTTGAGGAGGCAGCCTGGAGGGGGCCAGGTGGGCCAGACCCCCGCAGGCGCCGCCCACAGGTAGGCCGCGCCTACCATGGGTGTGGTGGACTGGGGTGGCCCCCTGGGTCACTTCAGGTGTCTCTCTGCCCTTTTTTCGAGGAAAATTTTATTTTGAATTTTCTGGGATTTTTCAGGAAACTTTATTTTTGGCCAATATTCAGGGTATGAAAATTGATTTTCTCGCAGAAACAGTTTTTTTTCAGAAGAAGCAAAAGCAAACCAAAAGCCAAACTACAGAAGATCTAAGACACACTAACCAGCAAACAACTAGCAAAACCAAAGCTAGCAAAAAAAGCAAAGACTAGGAAGGAGACAAGTAAAAGAAAGCAAGTATAACCACAGTGAAAACATTATTTTGTTCATTAAAATCCTTTTGTTAACAAGGTTGATCAAGTCTTGTTACCAAAACAATCTTATATGAAACAAAACTTTGCAATCCACAAGGTGATTATGTTACCTCATACTTGATAGCAATGGTCCCAATCATAATAGTTTCAAAATTTTCTTGTGGAATGGGACAATATATTTCTCCAACCTTGATGCTCTAAATATTTTCAATGGAATTCAGGCAATAGCTCTTAGCAACCTACTTGGGGAAATAGACAGTATGCTCTTTGTCATTAATATTGAATGTTACTTTTCCTTGATTACAATTGATGACAACACCTGCAGTATTAAGAAAAGGTCTCCCAAGAATAATAGACATATTATCATCTTTAGGCATCTCAAGCACAACAAAATCAGCTAAAACCATGCAATTATGAGCTACTTGAACAGGAACATCCTCACATATACCAACAATAATAGTAGTTGACTTATCAGCCATTTGCAAAGATATATCAGTTGGTATCAACTTTTCTAGCTGGAGTCTTTTGTAGAGAGAAAAAGGCATAACACTAACTCCAGCTCCCAAATCACATAAAGCAGTTCTAACATAATTATTCTTAATAGAGCAAGGAATAGTTGGTATACCTGGATCACCAAGTTTCTTTGGAACCTTACCATCGAAGGAATAATTAGCAAGCAAAGTAGAAATCTCCTCATTAGGGATCTTCCTTTTATTAGATACAATATCCTCCATATACGTTGAATAAGGAGGCAACTTAATAGCATCGGTCAAAGGAATTTGCAAGAATAAAGGTTTCATCCACTCACAAAACTTGTTGTAGTGTTCTTCCTCCTTTGACTTGTGTTTCTTACCTGGAAAAGGCATAGGTTTCTGCACCCAAGGTTCTCTCTCTTTACCATGTTTATTAGCAATAAAATCTTCCTTTGTGTACCTAGTGTTCTTAGTGTGCTTCTCAAGTTCTTCCTCAACCTCCTCCTTATCAGGATCATCATTTTTATCATTACCACTCTTAGTTTCAGCATCAGATACAGATATACTATTAGGATCTACAGCAGGTTCAAGTGGTTCCTCAACTATTTTATGTTTCTTTTTCTTTCTCTTACGAGGACTACCACTACTCTCACCTTGTTGAGAATCCTGCTCAATTATTTTAGGATGTCCTTCAGGATATAAAGGATCTTGAGTAGCTATACCACTCCTAGTTCTAATTCCATAAGCATGTTTATCTCCTGAAGCATTAACTAGCATATCCTTTTGTACCTTAGCAAGTTGATCAAGTTGGGTATGAACCATTTGAAAGTGTTTACAAAGCATTTTAATATCATTAGAAGTTCTTTCCACAATATCTTTCAACTCATTGATAGCTCTAGAGTTTTCCAATAAATTATTCTGAACTTGTTTATTAAAATGACCTTGTTTAACAATAAAAATGTCAAGTTCCTCTAAGCATTGATCAGGAGGCTTACCATAAGGAATATCACCTTCATCAAAGTGTTGGAGAGAGTGTACCTCAATAGTAGATGAGTGGGGAATTGGCTTACATAATTCTTCTATAGGAGGTAGTTTCTTCACATCTTCAGCTCTAATACCTTTGTCCTTTAGACATTTCTTATCTTCCTTCATCACTTCATCATTTAATGCAATTACTCCCCTCTTCTTTGGTGTTGGTGTTGGAACTGGTTCATGCACAATAGGTTCAGGAATAATAGGCTCAGGTGTATTTAGCTCAATTGAAGTCCAATCATCATAATTCTTGCTTATCTTAGCCATTAATTTTCAGCATATGTAGGAGTTCTTTTCCTAAAAACACAATCAGCAAAGCTATCTAGGTATGTCCTAGAATCACCAGTTAGTCCATTATAATAAATATCAAGAAATTCATTCTTAGGCAATGAACATCCAGGATGTGCATGAATCATGGCACAGAACCTTGTCCATGACTCAGGTAATTTCTCTTCTTCCTGTTTAAAATCAAAATGTCTCTGCAAAGCAGCATGTCTAGCACTGGGAGGAAAATATTTCTGGAAGAAAGAAGCAATCAAGAAATCCGTGCTATCAATGGAACCAGGAGGTAATCTATTAAACCAAGCCCTAACTTCTCCTTTTAGTGAAAAATGGAAGATCTTAGTAACAAAGTACTTGCGCATCTTAAAATCATTAGAGAACAAAGCACTCACAGTAGAAAGCCATTCATATGAGCCACAACACTCTCATTTTCAGTCCCACAGAAAGGTTCTTTCTCAACAATGTCCAAGTAGGATAAATCAAGAGAGAAATCATAATCTTTATATTTAATATCTATGGGAGAGGTGGCAAACTTAGGATCAGAGGACAGTTTAGACATAATAGTACGTCTAGCAAGGAGACTCTTAATAGCACTAGTACCATGTGTGTTTCGGCACTCTTCAACAAAATCATCAGTTAACTCAATGTAACCATCATTAATATCATAACTCTCACTAGACTCAGGTGAGCTAACAGGTGTAACAGTGTTTTCACTAGGAGTTTTGGTATTTCCTAGACTAGCCATAGTAGCATCTAGAAAAGGACCTAATGAACCACTCGCATCAAGCATAGTAGAAGTAACATCATGAGTATCAAAAGTAGTTTCAGACTCAGCAGTAGTAGTAGTGTGTGTAGCATGTATATATGGTGGTGGTGTGACAAGCTTACTTATAACAGATGGTTAATCAAGAGCAGCAGAGGTGTTTAGGACTGTACCTCTTCTTGTAGTGGATGGTAAAATAGGGAACTTTCCATCACGAGACTTCCCCATGATGGAAGGAGTAGCAGTGAACAATAATATATCCAAGTGGGCTTTTACAAATAAAACTATGCTCCCCAGAAACGGTGCCAGAAAATAGTCTTGATGACCCACAAGTGTAGGGGATCGCAATAGTCTTCGCGGGTAGTATTACCCAATTTATTGATTCGACGCAAGGGGAGCCAAAGAATACTTGCAAGCCTTAACAACTGAGTTGTCAGTTTAGCTGCACTTGGAAATAGTTCTTGCTAACAGAATTTTATCAGTAGGAACAGTTTGTAGTAGCAACAACAAAGCAACAACAATAGTGAAACAAGAGCAATAGTAACAGTAACGGTAACAGTAAGATTCGAGTGCGGTAGGCATAGGGATGGATGGACGGACATTGCATGGACAAGTCTAAACATGTAACTTCAAGATCTAGGGCATTGCAGATAAATAAGAATAAGCATCCAAGTACTAAACAATCCTAGGCATGTGCTCCATATATAGTCATATGTGCTCACAATGAGAACTTGCACAACATCTTTTGTCCAGCCAGCCCGTGGCAGCGGGGCCTCTAGGGAACTACTAGAAATTAAGGTGCTCCTTTTAATAGAGCATCGGGGCAAAGCATTAACACTCTGTGAACACATGTGATCCTAACAGCACAACCATCCCCTCCGGTTGTCCCAATTATTGTCACTTTGGGGCCTTTGGATCCGAACAATGATATGTGTACACAACTTGCAGATAAGATCACAAACAATACTATCATAATGATTCAAGTTCAGATATGATATCATGGCACTCGGGCCCTAGAGACAAGCATTAGGCACAACACGTTGCAACAAAGTCAAATAGCAATAATAGAGATACTAGGCACTATGCCCTAACAATCTTATTCGATTACATGATAGAACTCATCCAATCCCTACCATCCCCAAGCCTACAGCGGGGGGATTACTCAATCATGGATGAGGGAAACATTGATGGTCAATGGAGATGCGTTGGTGATGACGATGGCGATGATCCTCTCCAAATTCCCCGTCCCGATAGGGTGCCAAAACGGAGTTTCTGGATCTGAATCTTGGTTTCTGGTGGCGGCGGTAGAGCAGAACTCTTTCTGGAAAACTATCGAACCCCCCTCGGTTTTTAGGTCGATAGGCAACTTATATGCGCAGAGGGAGGCTGAGGGGGTGTCTGGGGTGGCTGCACTGTAGGGTTTGCAGCATAGAAAACAAAAAGTTTCCTACGATGGGAACTATGTACCAAGATCTATCTACTAGATACAAACAACGGGCGGATGTATATCCGTCGAGAACATACCCTTGAATACCGATAAAGCTTAATGAGTTAAACTCGTGGTTGATGTAGACGATCTCTTGCCGATCTCAAGATTGAGAGGAAATCCTAGCGCCGCAAAATAGTAGCGCATCCGTGCTCGCACACACGTACAAGACACCGAGCAACCTCCGCCTCCTCGCTCCAGCGATGCAGTGGAAGCACAACCCTTTCTTTCCGAATAGCCATCAGGAACATGTATCTCGCTAGTCCGATACCATGGGGGATAAATTCTACAGGGGGAGAGAGATCCTTCACGAGGAGGTGTGAGTGAGAGAGAGGAGAGGGGTGCCTTTTATAGGAGAGGGGGGAACCCCAAGGGGGTGGCCGGCGCATGGGGGCTGCCCCTTGCCCTTCCCTCATTCATGTGGGTGGACACTCCACTCACAAAAATCTTCAATTCCCTCCACTCAAAATTGCTATTAAATTTCCACCAAATTTAATGCAAACTCTCATTAAATAAAAATCCTTTTATTTATTCAGAATTTTGCCAATTACTTTAATTACAAACATTCACATATAACCCCTTGCTAGTATTCCATTTTACACGCAAAAATACTTTCTTCAATTTCACCCGAAAACCTGTTTCGGTATCTAGTGAAATAAATTCCTGCGCTTGTTATTCTTTTCGGCATGAAACTTTTGCTCCAATTGCATGTCAGTGTCCCTTATGTGTGCCACCCTACGGTTCACGAATAATGCGGACATGATCGAGACCCTTCTCCGATCAATAATCAGAAGCGGGACCTGAAGATCCATACTGACTCCCACACATTCAACGATGACTTTCCTGTGATCGTCGGAACCTTTTACGCTAGTATCTTAATCCCTTTGTTTCACGATATATTACATGTCCGAGATTCGATCATTGGTATCTCCATACCTAGTTTGATCTCATTACTGACATGCACTCTTTTCTCATTCCCGTGATATAACATTTTAGTGATCAAATCACTTGCTTGCAAGCTAATCAATGTGATATCACCGAGAGGGCCCATAGTATATCTATCCGTCATCGGGATGAAAAAATTCCACTCTCAATCCATGAGCCTCAACATAACACTTTAGTAGTTATGAAGCCATCTTTATAATCACCCAGTTACGGTGTGACGTTTGATGTCATCAAGAAACTCTTCTGGTGTTAGTGATTGACATGATCTCATGGTCTAAGGATTAGGATCACTTCGTAAGTTGTTATAGCAATATAAACTCAATGAATTTGATCGTAATTCTATACTTCGGATGAATGTTCATCACATCATTACACTAATGTTGTGACCTCATTATTAACAACATCCAATGTCTATGATCGGGAAACTTTGATCATCTTGTAAATCAACGAGCTAGTTTATGAGAGAGGCATTACTAGGAACTTTCTATTTATTTATTAAACACACATGTATTAACGTTTCCGTATTAATACAATTATATCATGCAAAATAAACATCTATCATATACTTGGAATACACATAATAAACACTTTATTATTGCCTCTCGGGGCATATTCCCTTCAGTCTCCCACTTGCACTAGAGACAATAATCTAGTTACATAGTGATGTATCTAACACCCATGTAGTTCTGGTGTTGATCATGTTTTGCTCTAGGGAGAGTTTTAGTCAACAGATCTGCTACATTGAGATCTGTATGTACTTTACAAATCTTTATATCTCCATCCTTGACATGTTTAGGATGGAGTGAAACCGGCGCTTAATATGCTTGGAATACTTGTGAGACCTTGGTTCTTTGGAAATGGCACCATTGTTGTCACAATAGATCACCATTGGGTCCAACGCGCTTGCAACCACACCTAGTTCGGATATGAACTCCTTCATCCAAACTGCTTCCTGAGCTGCTTCCGAAGCAGCAACATATTCGGCCTCCGTTGTTGATCCCGCCACCATAGGTTGTTTGGAGCTCCTCCAACTAACCGCTCCTCCATTCATGAGAAATACGTATCCGGATTGAGACTTAGAGTCATCCGGATTGGTGTCAAAGCTAGCGCCGACATAACACTTAGCGACGAGCTCTTATTCACCTCCGTATACAAGAAACACATCCTTAGTTCTTCGCAAGTACTTAAGGATATTCTTGACCGCTTTCCAGTGTTCCAAACCTGGATCTAATTGGTACCTACTAGTCAAACTAATAGCATGTGCCACATCCGGTCTTGTACATAGCATGGCATACATTATAGAGCCTATGGCTGAAGCATAGGGGACTTTGTCCATTATCTCTTTTTCTTCCGTCGTAGCCGGACTTTGAGTCTTACTCAATGTCGTGCCTTGCAACATAGGTAAGAACCCCTTCTTACTTTCGTCCATTTTAAACTTCTTTAAAATCTTATCAAGGTATGTACTTTGCGATAGCCCTATTAGGCGCCTAGATCTATCTCTATAGATCTTTATGCCTAATATGTATGGCGCTTCACCTAGGTCCTTCATTGAGAATTTGCTGTCTATATAACTTTTAACAATGTTTAAAAGATCTATATCATTTCCGAACAATAATATGGCATCCACATATAATATCAGAAATGCCACATTGCTCTCACTCACTTTCTTGTAAATACAAGCTTCTCTATAAGTTTGGACAAATCCAAACTCTTTGCTCACCTCATCAAAGCGGAGATTCCAACTTCGTGATGCTTGCTTCAATCCATAGATGGATCGCTGAAGCTTGCACACCTTGTTAGCATCCTTAGGATCGACAAAACCCTTTGGTTGTATCATATACAACTCTTCTTCAATATTGCCATTGAGGAACGCGGTTTTGACATCCATCTGCCATATCTCATAATCGAAATATGCAGCAATTGCTAACATAATCCTAACTGATTTTAGCATCACTACGAGAGAGAGAATGTCTCGTCGTAGTCAACTCCTTGAATTTGTCAAAACCCATTTGCGACAAGTCGAGCTTTATAGACGGTCACATTACCATCAGCATCAGTTTTTCTTTTGAAAATCCATTTATTCTCCACGGCCTTTCGGTCATGAGGTAAGTCCACCAAGTTCCAAACTTGATTTTCATACATGGATTCCATCTCGGATTTCATGGCTTCTAACCATTTGTTGGAATCCGCGCTCATCATTGATTCTTCATACGTCGCAGGGTCATCATTTTCATCAACCATGAAATTCATGACAGGATTTCCGTACAGCTCGGGAGCTACACGCGTCCTGCTAGACCTGCGAGGTTTGGTAGTACTCTCTTTCGGAGTTTCATGATCATTATCATTAGTTACTTCTTCAACTGGTGAAGCCAACTCCAGAACAACTTCCGGCGCTGCGCTACTCGCCATACTTTGAAGAGAAGGTTCAATAACCTCTTCGAGTTCTACCTTTCAACTACTCACACCTTTCGCGAGAAACTCTTTCTCTAGAAAGGATCCATTCTTGGCAACAAAAACCTCGCCCTCGGATCTGTGATAGAAGGAATACCCAATTGTTTCCTTAGGGTATCCCATGAAGACGCATTTTTCCGCTTTGGGTTCGAGTTTATCCGGTTAAAGTTCTTCACATAAACATCGCATCCCCAAACTTTAAGAAATGACAGCTTAGGTTTGTTTCCAAACCATAATTCATATGGTGTCTTTTCAACGGATTTAGATGGTGCCCGATTTAAAGTGAATGCAGCAGTTTCTAGTGCATAACCCCAAAATGACAACGGCAAGTCCGTCAAAGACATCATAGATCGAACCATATCTAATAAAGTACGATTACAATGTTCCGACACACCATTTCGCTGTGGTGTTCCGTCAGGTGTGAGTTGTGAAACAATTCCACACTCTTTCATGTGAGTGCTAAACTCCTAACTTAGATACTCACCTCCACGGTCGGACCGTAGAAATTTGATCTTTCTATTACGATGATTTTCCACTTCATTCTGAAATTCCTTGAACTTTTCAAAGGTTTCAGACTTGTGTTTCATCAAGTAGATATAACCGTATCTACTCAAATCATCTGTGAAAGTTACAAAATAACGATATCCACCTCGCGCCGACACACTCATTGGACCACAAACATCAGAATGTATGATTTCCAATAAATCTGTCGCCCGTTCCATTGAACCGGAAAACGGCGTTCTAGTCATCTTGCCCATAAGGCATGGCTCACATGTATCAAATGATTCAAAATCAAGTGATTCCAAAAGTCCATCCGAATGGAGCTTCTTCATGCGTTTAACGCCAATATGACCTAGACAGCAGTGCCACATATATGTGGATATATCATCATTAAGTTTAATCCTTTTAGCATCAACATTATGAATATGTGTAACACTATTATCGAGATCCAACAGAAATAAACCATTCATCATCGGTGCATGACCATAAAAGATTTCATTCATATAAATAGAACAACCATTGTTCTCGGATTTAAATGAATAACCACTTCGCATCAAACACGATCCAGATACAATGTTCATGCTAAGTGCTGGCACCAGATAACAATTATTCAAGTTTATTACTAATCCCGATGGCAAGTGGAGAGGCAGCGTTCCGACGGCGATCACATCAACACTTGATCCATTGTCGACACACATCTTGACCTCACCCCTTGCTAGCGGTCGCTTGTTCCGCAGCCCCTGATTCGAGTTACAAATATTAGCAACCGAACCGGTATCAAATACCCAGGTGCTACTGTGAGCACTAGTCAAGTACACATCAATAACATGTATATCATATATACCTTTGTTTGCCTTTCCGGCCTTCTTTTCTGCCAAATACTTGGGGCAGTTGCGCTTCCAGTGGCCAGTCCCCTTACAATAGTAGCACTCGGTATCAGACTTAGGTCCAACTCGGGCTTTCTTTTCAGGCACGGCAACCGACTTGCCGCCCTTACTTCCCTTCCGTTTTCCCTTCTTGTCTTTCTTGAAACCAGTGTTCTTACTGATCATCAACACTTGATGTTCCTTTTTGATCTCCACTTCTGTAGTTTTAAGCATTGACAAAAGCTCGGGGAGAGACTTCTTCATGCCTTGCATATTATAGTTCATCATGAAGTTCTTATAGCTAGGTGGCAGAGACTGCAAAACACGATGGATGCCTAAGTCAATGAGAATCGTTATTCCCAGGGAAACAAGCTTATCGACGTAACCTGACATCTTGAGTACATGCTCACTTACGGAGCTATGCTCTTCCATCATGCAGCTAAAGAACTTTTCTGAAGCATTGTAGCTCTGTACAGCAGCATGTGTGTCGAAAATGATTTTCAACTCACCCATTTTATCAAATGCATTGCCGTTTTCGAAACGCTTTCGAAGTTCTGGCTCTAGCCCATACAAAATGCCGCAATGAACTAAGTTGTGGTCCTCCTGACGAGTCTGATAGACATTCTTCTCCTCGTCAGGGGCATCATCGAAAGGTGGGGGGCCTAACGGCGCTTCTAGCACTTATTGCTTTTGTGCAGCAGAGAGGAGAATCCTCAAATTCATGGCCCATTCGGTAAAGTTGCTACCGTTCGTTGCTAGTTTCTCTTTCTCCATGAACACATTGAAATTAAAAGCAGGTGGTGCCATCTACAACATAATTTGTAAAGTTTAGACTAAGTTTATAATAGATTGAGTTCAACTAATCCACATTACGAATGAACTCCCACTCAAAAACGACATCCATCGTGCCTTTTTGGTGATTACATGAACCAAATCCACTACACCAAGTCCGATCATCACGTGAGTCGGTGTAGCTTCAAAGGCGATCATCAAATGGGCATCATATCTACTATATGACTCATGCTTAACCTTTCGGTCCGTGTTCCGAGGCCATGTCTGTACATGCTAGGCTCGCCAAGTTAGAACCTTAGTATTCGTGTGTGTAACTGTTTTACACCTGAAATATGGTCGTGGATCCAAGAACACCCGATCATCACGTGATGTCTTGGAGCGACGAAAATATAATCGGTGCATACTAAAGGAAGAACACATTCTTATCTTGATATTTAAATGATGGATCATCTTATTATGCTAATAAAACACCAAACAAGCAATATAAGATGCTATCAAACATCACATGCTTATTAGTGAAATGATATGGTTCCCGCATATGATCTCTATCATGTGCACCGTGGTATGATCACTATCATACCTTTATGTGTAAGGACAAGGTCTATGGAACTTACACGTTATGTATGTTGTAAGAGTATCATCTCAGACTTCTACTTACAACATCACCATATCATAACACTAGCCCAACAACAATCTAAACTAGACCATAGCATTTTGTATGTTGGAAGAGGTTGTTTGTGATAATTGTGGGAAGGACCATAGCATTTTGGTCTGTCAAGAGAAGAAGCCATGGGAGTATGTTCCTCTCTTCTTTGGTAGTACTGATTTTGAGCAGGGTTTTCATTCTATTCCTGTGGTGGAGTCAAATGTTCAGTCTATGGAGCAGCTGCATTATGCTCATATAAGTGTGGTGAGAGGTGATGTCACTGGCAAGGATCTGGAGAAGGAGTTTCAAATTTGGGCTGATGCTATGGGATCTGGTTGGAGGTTCAATGCCAGGTCCATTAATGATGTGGAATTTTTGATGAGGTTTCCTTCTGCCAGGTCTATTGATGATTTCCATTTTGGGAAGGTCTTCATGAAAACAATTCCTGATGCTGTGATTCAGTTGTCTAAGTGGAATGGGGATTTGCAACCTGTTGAATGGTTAGAAGAAGCCTGGTTCAGGATTGTGGGTATCCCTATGAAGTACAGGGAGAAGTCAACTGTCTTTTATGTTGCTTCTTTAGTGGGCAAGCCTGTGGCCCTGGACAGAAATAGTTTGAGGAATTTGGCGTATGTGAGAGTAAAAATTGCATGTTTAGATGTCTCTTTGGTTCCTAATACCAGAAGGGGGGAGATGCAAGGTGGGATCTATGAATTCAAGTATACCAGGGAGATTTTTGCTCCAGATGCTGTATCAAATCTGCCTTCTGCTGTGGGGATTGATGGACAGGATGGTAATGTTGGGGTGGATAAGGAGAATGAGGGTGAAGATGTGCTTGGGAGACCTGTTGGTGATAATGAGCAAAGAAATGTTCCTGGTGCAAGTAATGTTGGAAGTGCTGGTGGTCGCCAACATGGTGGCAATGGTGCTGGTGAAGCTGGATTGGACAAAGGGAAACAGGTTGTGGTGGAGCAGGAGAATTCTGGGGGTGTTTCTTTTGGGACTAAAATGGCTAACATTTGGGCTAGTGGGGGAGGTGTTGGTCGTTCGAGGGGAATAGTGATTAGCGAGAATGTGGCAGGTGGCTCTGATGTTGGTGGTAATCAAAACAGATCAACTGTTGTGGGAATGCAGGTTGATTCTCAGGAAATTGTGGCTGGGGGAGATGGGCTGGGTAGTAATCTCATGGATGTGGAGCAAGGTCCATCTTCTGAGGTGGTTAAAGAGGTCAATGTTGAGATTGCTGCTGGTCCCCAGAGGTTTGATGACTTTATCAGGGGGCTGTTGAAGGATAAAAGTAGTGATAAACATTATGAACTCATGAAGCAATATGGGCATCTGCTGGAAGAGGAGAATGAGCAAGAGGAGGGTGCACAGGCAAGGAATGACAGTGCTTCTACTGATACTTCGTTTGGGTCTTCTTTTGATAGTGAGAAAAAAGGAGCTGTTGGGGGTTCTGGGTTGGAAGGTGCTCAGGACATGGAAGCTGTCAATCAGGATCAGGAAACAGTGGCTATTGGTTTGTCTCAGCCTGATGGTTCTACCCAGGAAAGTGTGGATTCTCAATCTGATCAGGTGGTTGATGTGGAAGAACAGCAGGGTATTAGAAGGAGCTCGAGGGTGGTTGATCAAGGTGGTGCTAGAAACATGGCTGAAGGACTTTTGGCTCAGCATAATCCTAGAGACCTTTCAGGTACAAATCTAAATTTACATAATTCTTTTGCTGTTCTGGATGATGATGTTATTATGCATAGAGCGTTGGAAATGGGGATTGATGCTTCTTCTATATCTTTGGAACATATTAACTCCTTAAAAGAATTAGAGATTGCTAGTTATAGTTTGCAGGATAGGAGGCAGGTAGTGAATGAATGTGCTCCTGATATGAATGAGAAGGTTTTGTTTCTGGATTGGAAGGAGGCTAGTAATGATGAAGAAGAATTCACTCCTGTGGTTTCTAGGAGACAGAAGAAAAAGTTGAGAATTGGTTCTGTTATGAGGGAGAGAAAGTTAAAGGCTGCTGCTGTGAAGGTTCACAATTACCACACTATGAGTGGTATTGTGACTGGAACAAGAGAAAGAAAATCTGTTTTATGATAGGTGCTATGTGGAATATTAGGGGTGTGGGGAAGAAAGGTGCAGGTGCTTATTTGAACAATTTGTTGAGGCAGGAGAGGGTGGATTTTATTGGTTTACAGGAAACTATTAAGAAAGACTATTCTGAGGCTTTTTTCAGGAGGATTGATCCTATGAATCAATTTTCCTGGAGTTGGCTGCCATCTGTTGAAAAATCTGGGGGCATTTTGGGGGGCCTACGTTCCTCTAAATTGACTCAGGTTGGGGTGTCTGTGGATAAGTTTCATGTTAAGTTGAAGGTGTTTGATGTTTTGAAACAGATTCAATGGCATCTGGTTATTGTGTATGGGGCTGCCCAAGAGGAGCATAAAGAGGAATTTTTGGTTGAGTTAGCTGAGGTTTGTCAGGATCAAACTATTCCTTTGTTGATAGGAGGTGATTTTAATGTGATCAGGTGTGTTTCTGAAAAGAACAAAGGTCATGTTTTGAACAAGTGGGGACACATGTTTAATTCGATTATTAATGCTCATGGGTTAAGAGAGATTTGTATGTCTGGTGGGCAATTTACTTGGTCTAATAATCAAAAGAATCCAACCTTGGAGAAACTGGATAGAATCTTAGTTTGTAGAGAATGGGAGAAGCTGTTTCCTCTCACTACAGTACACAAGTTGTCTAGGGAGGTTTCTGATCATAGTCCTTTGATCCTGGATACTATGGAAGGGCAAGAACCAGGGGGTAGAGAATTCAGATTTGAGAAAAGTTGGTTACAGTGTGATGATTTTTTGGCCAGAGTGGAGAAAGTTTGAAAAAAACATGTGAATGGCAAGAACAGTCTGGACAGATTGCAGAAGAAGCTCAAAAATGTCAGAAATGATTTGAAAGGTTGGGGGATCCATTTAAGGGGAGAGGAAAAGAAAAGGAAGAAGAGGTTGGTAGAGGAGCTGCTGGAACTTGAAAGTATTGAGGAATTGATTTTACTTACTGCTGAGCAACTTCAACGAAAAGCAGTTATTCAGAAAGAGCTGTTGGAGGTGTATGAAAATGAGGAGAGATTTTGGCAGCAAAGGTCGAGAGATAATTGGTTGCTTAGGGGTGACAATAATACTGGATATTTTCATAGGATTGATAATGGGGTGAGGAGAAAGAAAATGATTTTTTCCATGAAAGATGGGGAGAATGAGATTCAGGGGACCTGTGATCTCCTGAAGCATGCCACTAGTTATTATAAATCTTTGTTTGGGCCCGCTGGTGGATTTTCTATTCGGCTTGCTGATGATAATTGGCAGGACTGGGAGAAACTTAATGATGAAGATAGGGAGAAAATGGGAGTGCCTTTTACTGAGAAAGAAGTTAAAGAGGTTATTGATCAGATGGAGAAAAATAAGGCTGCTGGTCCTTATGGGATTCCTATTGAATTTTATCAGCATTGTTGGGTAGTTATTAAATCAGATGTTATGGCTGTGTTTGATGATTTCTTTGCTCATAAGATTGATTTGAGAAGCATTAACTATGGGGTGATTACTCTGCTGCCAAAGGGTGATGATGCTGATAGGATTCAGAAGTATAGGCCTATTTGTCTGCTCCAGGTGTTGTTTAAGATTTTTACCAAGACTCTGACAGTTAGAACTGAGCCTGTGATGGGGAAATTAATTGATACTTGTCAGACTGCCTTTATTAAGGGGAGATTTATTGCAGATGGTGTGACTCTATTGCAGGAGATTTTGAAAGAGTCGAAAAGTCAGAAACAGCAGGGTGTGATTTTGAAAATTGACTTTGAGAAAGCATATGACAAAGTTAACTGGGACTTTTTGTTCTATTGTTGTAAGCAGAAAGGTTTTAGTGATGATTGGATGGTTTGGCTAAGAAGTGCTGTGACTCAGGGTACTCTCAGTGTTAAGGTCAATGGGGAAACTGGTCCTTACTTTGGCAGTTTTAAAGGGGTTAGGCAAGGGGACCCCTTTTCTCCTTTTCTGTTTAATTTGGCAGGGGAATGTTTGGCTAAGATGGTGTCTAATGCTCAGACTGGTGGATTGTTTACAGGTCTGGTTGGTAATTTGTTTGATAAAGGAATTGCCATTTTACAATATGCTGATGATACCATTCTGTTTATTAAGGAAGATCCTAAGGGGGCTAGAAACTTAAAGCTGCTGTTATATTTGTTTGAATCCATGTCTGGCCTCGAGATTAACTTTGAGAAGAGTGAGGTGTTAATGGTGTTAGAGGATGAGGAGAAATTGTCCAATTATGCTGAGATGTTTAACTGTCAGAAGGGTAGCTGGCCTATTAAGTATTTGGGTTTGCCTGTGTGTAGCAGGAGATGTTCAGTGGCTGAAATGGGTTTTGTTGGTGATAGGTTGAAGAAAAAATTGGATGGTTGGATGGGGGAGCTTTGTCCTTGGGAGGGCGACATGTTAAAATCACTGCTTGTGTATCTAGTGTGGCTGTTTATCCTATGTCTATGTTTCTTTTACATAGGTCGAATGTTGAAGAAATTGAGAAACAGACTAGGGCCTTCTTTTGTTATGGGAAAGTGGGCAAGAAGAAATATCATCTGGTGAAATGGAAATGTGTGTGTAGGCCCAGGAAAAAGGGTGGACTGGGAATTAAAAATATCAGACTCTTTAACATTTGTTTGTTGTGTAAGTGGTGGTGGCGTCTCGAGGCTGAGGAAGGTCCTTGGCAAGATTTTGTGCGGAAAAAATATTTGAAAAAGGGTGGGATTAGTAATGTGATACATAGGCAGAGTGACTCTCCATGTTGGCAGGATTTGATTAAGATTAGGGGCTTCTATTTGGCTGGTAGGAGAATGAAGATTGGTAATGGGGAATTGACTGACTTCTGGCATGATGCTTGGTGTTTGGACTCACCATTGAAGGATAGGTTTCCTGGTTTATTTGATATTTGTCAGAACCAAAAAATCACAGTGGCTGACATGGCAAAGAAAAGATGGTGTTTCTGTTTTAGGAGATGGTTGGATGCTGATGGGTTGAATCATCAGGAGCAGTTGAGAGAATTGTTATCTGGGGTGTGTCTGAATCAGGAAAAAGATAGGCCAGTGTGGATGTGGAGTAAATCTGGCAAGTTCTCTGTTAAGTCAATGTATACGCATCTGTCGAATGTGGGGATTGATAGAAGTTTTAAACATCTGTGGAAAGCAAAAATTCCTTTAAAGATTAAGATTTGGTTGTGGCTTATCTGGCATAATGCTATTCTCACCAAAGACAATATGAGAAGAAAGAATTGGGTTGGAGATTTTACTTGTCGGTTTTGTAGGATGGATGAGAGCATTGGGCACTTGTTCTTTTCATGTGTGGCCGCTAAATATGTTTGGGGGGTGGTTGCCATAGTTGCTGGTGTTGCAAATAGACCTGGTTCTTTCTCCCAGTATTTTTGGTGGGCTTCTCAGTATGTGGGAGTTAGTAGGAATGTGCAGATTACGGTTGTGGCGGCTATATGCTGGGCTATGTGGAAACTTAGGAATAGAGCTTGCTTTGAAAAAAAGCTCATTAACTCACCTGTTGACTTGATCATATATGCTTGTGTATTCATTCGTTATTGGGCAGGTTTACATGGGGAAGACGACCGTGCGGTGCTGCAAGCTGGAGCTGATTCTCTTCAGCAGAACGCACTGGCTGATGCGGCGGCTATGGATGTGGCCCCTGTTCCTTTCTTGGGTCTGCCTGCAATTCCTGGAGATCGTGGTCGTGAAGCTCCAGAACTGGAAAGAGGGAGGGAGAAGAGAAGGAAGACTGGAAGATAAAAAGCAACTGAGGGACCGGCAAAAAAATGAGTTTGATGTTGGTGTTCTGTTTTGGACAGCTTCCCACTAGCCTGCGGGCGGTGTTCTTGCGTCTCCATCTTCCTTCCTATTTTCTGTCTAGTTTGGGTAATGTGTAAGTTGAACTTCTGTTTCCTTTTTGACCCCCTAGGTGGGTCAGTACTATGACGGTGTGTGTGGTTGTTGTTCCGTTGTCTGATGATAATGGAACCCGATCCCTCTCCTTGGGGGATTGTATGGAAAAAAAACAATCTAAACTAGACGCCTCTAATTTATCCATTGCAAGTTTTATGTGGCTTAGGGCTTTCGAAGATAGAACCGTTCATACCTACGAACATGAACCACAACGAGGATAACCAAATTGTTGACAACTCGTTGAAAAATAGATATTGACTATAGTAGGAGAGACAGACACCCGCTAGCCACTTATGCAAACTAGTTGCATGTCAAGCGTGGAACAGGTCTCATGTGCGAGGACATGTAAAGTTTGTTCAGGCCGCTTCATCCCACTATGCCACCAATATCCAAATTACAACTAAGAAGCAACAACATGATCATCATCGCCCACAAACTCATATGTGTACTACCCGTGTAAAGCATATACGCATAGTTCCGACTCTGATACCACTGTAGGGTTCGCAACATAGAAAACAAATTTTTTGCTATGATGGGAACTATGTACCAAGATCTATCTACTAGATACAAACAACGGGCGGATGTATATCCATAGAGAACATACCCTTGAAGACCGACAAAGCTTAACGAGTTAAACTCGTGGTTGATGTAGACGATCTCTTGCCGATCTCAAGATCGAGAGGAAGTCCTAGCGCCGCAAAACAGCAGCGCATCCGTGCTCGCACACACGTACAAGACACCGAGCAACCTCCGCCTCATCGATCCAGCGATGCAGCGGAAGCACAACCCTTTCTTGCCGAATAGCCACCGAGAACATGTATCTCGCTAGTCTGAGACCATGGGGGATAAATTCTAGAGGGGGAGAGAGATCCTTCACGAGGAGGTGTGAGTGAGAGAGAGGAGAGGGGGTGCCTTTTATAGGAGAAGGGGGGAACCCCAAGGGGGTGGCCAGCGCATGGGGTCTGCCCCTTGCCCTCCCCTCATTCATGTGGGTGGACACTCCACTCACAAAAATCTCTTCAATTCCCTCCACTCAAAATCCCACTCAAAATTGCTATTAAATTTCCACCAAATTTAATGCAAACTCTCATTAAATAAAACTCCTTTTATTTATTCAGAATTTTGTCAATTAATTTAATGACAAATATTCGCATATAACCCCTTTCTAGTATTCCATTTCACATGCAAAAACATTTTCTGCATTTTCACCCGAAAACCTGTTTCGGTATCTAGTGAAATAAATTCCTGCGCTTGTTATTCTTTTCAGCATGAAACTTTTGCTCCAATTGGATGTCGGTGTCCCTTAAGTGTTCCACCCTACGGTTCGCGAATAATGCGGACATGATCGAGACCCTTCTCCGATCAATAATCAGAAGCGGTACCTGGAGATCCATACTGACTCCCACACATTCAACGATGAATTTCCTATGATCGTCGGGACCTTTTACGCTAGTATCTTAATCCCTTTGTTTCACGATATATTACATGTCCAGATTAGATCATCGGTATCTCCATACCTAGTTTGATCTCGTTACTGACATGCACTCTTTTCTTGTTCCCGTGATATAACATTCTAGTGATCAAATCACTTGCTTGCAAGCTAATCAATGAGATATCACCGTGAGGGCCCAGAGTATATCTATCCGTCATCGGGATGAACAAATTCCACTCTCGATCCATGAGCCTCAACATAACACTTTAGTAGTTCTGAAGCCATCTTTATAATCACCCAGTTACGGTGTGACATTTGATGTCATCAAGAAACTCTTCCGGTGTTAGTGATTAACATGATCTCATGGTCTAAGGATTAGGATCACTTCGTAAGTTGTTATAGCAATATAAACTCAATGACTTTGATCATAATGCTATACTTCGGATGAATGTTCATCACATCATTACACTAATGTTGTGACCTCGTTATTAACAACATCCAATGTCTATGATCAGGAAACTTTGATCATCTTGTTAATCAACGAGCTAGTTTATGAGAGAGGCATATCTAGGAACTTTCTGTTTTTTATTAAACACACATGTATTAAAGCTTCCGTATTAATACAATTATAGCATGAAAAATAAACATCTATCATATACTTGGAATACACATAATAAACACTTTATTATTCCCTCTCAGGGCATATTCCCTTCATGCACCCCCTAGGCACGGCCAGTGGTGGGCCCGCGCCTGGTAGGGGTGTGGGCCCCCCAGGCCCCATCTTCGTCTCGTCTTCTGGCTCCGTGGATCTTCTAGTGAAATATAATTTTTGGCATATTTTCCGGGATTTTTCCTGATAGTTCATTTTCTGCACAAAAACTAGACACCAAGGTAATTCTGCTGAAAACAGCGTCAGTCCGTGTTAGTTGTATCCAAATCACAAAACTTTAGAGGAGAAACAATAGTAAAAGTGTTCGGAAAAGTAGATACGTTTTGGACGTATCAATGGTTTGCAGCAAGTAAACAATAATAGTGGAAGATGTATCAATGGTAAAGATTGGACCGGGGTCCATAGTTCACTAGTGGTGTTCTCCTTAGATAAACAAGCATGGCATGCAGGGTAAACAAATTATAACAGGGCAATTGACAGGACTGATCAAGGCATACCAATGTAATACTAGACATAATATCCTATGAGATTCGATTGGGCAATACAACAAGATACATAGACCGCCATCCAACTGCATCTATGACTAGAATTTCACCTTTGGGTTATCATCCGAACCCCCTCCAGTATTAAGTTGGAAGCAACAGACAACTGCTTTAAGCAAAGTGTGTAAGGTAAACAATCCACTTGTTCCATGAACAAGAGACCGTTGTTTTCTCCCTAGTGGCAATAGCACATCTACAACCTTAGAGATTTCTGTCACTTCTCTTAGATTAAATAGAGGCATGAACCCACTATCGAGCATAAATACCCCCTCTTGGAGTCACTAGCAACTACTTGGCCAAGATAGCTACTAACAACGGAGAGCATGCAAGATCACAAACAACACAGACATGATAGAATCAATAAGACAAAACCATTAATCAATCTGACATAGTAATCTCAATATGCATCGTATCCCCGCAAACATAACATGCATGATTACAAATAGATGAGATCTTGATCATGAAGGGAGCTCACAAGATCTAGACATGAAAGCACAAAGGAGGAGATACAAGCATCTAGCTACTACATGGACCCGTAGTCCAACGTGGAACTACTCACGCTTCATATCGAAGGCTGGCATGATGAAGAAGAAGGCCACCGGGATGATCTCCCCTCCAGTAGGGTGCCGGGAAGAGCTTCAGATCCGCCCGATCTAGGGACGATGGTGGAGGCGGCTACAGACGGTTTCGTGGAATATTGATCGGGTCCTTAGGGTTTAGGCACCGGGGGCTTCTTATAGGCGAAGAGGCAAGGGTGGGAGGCGGCCAGGAGGCTCACACCCTGCCCAGGCACGACCCAGGGTGGACCCATGCCTGGGTGTGCGGCCGCCCTGTGGCGCCCCTCCATCTCTCCTCTAGACTTCGTGTTCTCCTCGGTGAAATATTGACTTTGGCTTTTGTCCCGTCCAATTCTGAGAATATTTCCTTACTAGATTTTCTGGAACCAAAAACAGCAGAAAACAGGCAACTGGCACTGTGGCAACTTCTTAATAGGTTAGTACCAGAAAACATATAAAAATCACCTCAAAGTGTGGACAAAGCAAAGAAAAGTAGATACTAAACAAGCATGGAACCTCTAAAATTATAGATACGTTTCCGACGTATCAATCTTGTGAGATCCGTTCATGATCAAGATCTCATCTATTTGTAATCCTGCATGTTGTGTTTGCAAGGATCCGATGGATATTGAGATTACTATGTCAGATTGATTAATGGTTTTGTCTTATTGATTCTATCATGTCTGTGTTGTTTGTGATCTTGCATGCTCTTCGTTGTTATTAGCTATCTTGGCCAAGTAGTTGCTAGTCACTCCAAGAGGGGGTATTTATGCTCGATAGTGGGTTCATGCCTCTATTTAATCTAAGGGAAGTGACAGAAATCTCTAAGGTTGTAGATGTGATGTTGCCACTAGGGAGAAAATAACGGTCTCTTGTTCATGGAACAAGTGGATTGTTTACCTTACACACTTTTCTTAAAGCAATTGTCTATTGCTTGCAACTTAATACTGGAGGGGGTTCAGATTATAACCCAAAGGTGGACTTCTAGTCATAGATGCGGTTGGATGGCGGTCTATGTATCTTGTTGTGTTGCCCAATCGAATATCATAGGATCATGAATGTCTAGTATTGCATTGTTGTGCCTTGCTCAATATTTACCCAGCTGTAATTTGTTTACCCAGCATGCCATGTTTGTTTATCTAAGTATAACACCTCTAGTGAACTATGGACCCCGGTCCAATATTTACCATTGATACATTTTCCACTGTTATTGTTACTTGTTGCAAACCACTATTACCTTCCACACCATACAATTAATCCTTTCTTACAGCAAACCGGTGAGATTGACAACCTCACTGTTCGTTGGGGCAAAGTCTTGAGTTTGTGTTGTGCAGGTCTCCAAGTTGCTAGAAACACCTTTGAGTCGTTTCCTTCCTCCTACTGGTTCGATAACCTCGGTTTTTTACTGAGTGAAAACTTGATGTTGTTCTCATCATACCTTCCTCTTGGGGTCTCCCAACGAAGTGTTCACGCACTCATCAAGCCTTTTTCTGGCGCCGTTGCCGGGGAGGCTATGGACGTCTTCACAAGGGAAGTCCTTCTCAACCTTTCTCTTTACTTTGTTTTTGTTTTGCTTAGTTTCTTTTGCTTGGTTTTGTTTGCCTCTTTTTATCAAAAACTCCAAAAAAATTAGTTTAGTTTGGTTTGCTTTCTCTTATAAAAAACACAAAACATTAGTTCCTACTCTAGTTGCTGGTCTGTTATTGCCTTGATTTGTCATGCTTTCTATCAATGGATGGTTTCTTTGGAACTAGTTCTTATTGGTAAGGTGGGTTCACGGAAGAACAAAAGTATTTTTATAAGGAACACCGTTTGTCACAAAAAGGGAAACACTTATGGGAACAAATTTATAAATTTAATACTATTGCTAGAGAGGTGTGCTCTACTTATAATGTTACTTATTGCTTTGATAAATCTTGTTGTTGTAGGAGGTATAAACACCTGCCTTTTCAATGTGAGTATAATGCTATCATATATTCTTATGTTAAAGGAAATTATGACATGATGTGGAACAAATTGAAGAATTTATTGCTTTCAAGGGTGCATTTGAACTTGCTAGTTTGCTTGAAAATACCGATGACTCACCTTATGAATATGAGGTTTATGATATACTTAAATTTTGCTTTGATAATTATAAGGAAGAAAATGGCTATATTCTTGAATATTTTAATAGATGCTTTCCACAAATGGAAGATACTAATGCCTTGCAGGAGCCTATGGAAGAAGAAATTGCTAAACCTGAAAGCTCATTAGATGAAAAAGAGGAGGAAAGTGATGGTCAAGAGGAGGAAGAATGGATCTACCCATGCCTACCTTCTAATCAGAGTAACTCTTTACCTCTTACATTATTTGATTGTCCCCCATTCTTACCAAAGGAGGATGAATGCTATGTTCATGTGGATTATTTTGAAATATCTGCTATAGGTAAAACTTGTGATAATAGTTATGCTCCTGTTATCTATGATAATCCTATATTTGTGCCTAACTTCGAAATGCATGGTACTAAAGAGTTTTGCTTAGGAAATGTTTATGATAAATCTCTAGATGATGGTCCTATATTGAATGACCAGTCACCTTATTATAAAATTGTTAAAAGTGGGTTTGAAGGTTTTAATCCCACTATTTTTGAGCTTGATAGAAATTATGTGTTTGTGGATCATGAAAAACATGCTTTATGTGATAGTTATATTGTTGAGTTTATTCATGATGCTACTGAAAGTTATTATGAGAGAGGGAAACTTGGTCTTATGTATCTCAACAATATTAAGTTTCCCCTCTTTATGTTGAAAATCTTGAAGTTGCACTTGTTTTGCTTTCCTATGTTTGTTGCTTTGGGCTTCTTTGATTTATTTTTTTACAAGATTCCTATGCATAGGGAGTGGGTTAGACTTAAATGTGTTTTGAATTTGCTTCTTGATGCTCTCTTTTACTTCAATTCATATTTCTTTTGTGAGCATCTTCTCAAACTATCATGCCTAACTTAAAGGCGTTAAAGAAAACTACTTATTGGGAGATAACCCCAAAGTTTTCTTGAGTCTTGGAAGTTATTACTTCAGTAATGACCTCTCCTTATCCTTTTTGTTTGCTTTTTGTGCCAAGAATGACCTCTAATGAGAGGGAAGTAAGATTTGGGGAGTTGCTACCCCCAACAGATTTTTGTGCTCCACCATAAATATTAGTGAGGAATATATGTAAGTAGGATTGAGATGATATTTTTCGAATAAATCCCCCAATATGTTAGCTAACTTTACTTAGTTCAACACTTTTTGATTTGCGCAACATAAGGTCTTCGAAAAAATCGGTTTCTACTTGCTGGTCTGTTTTGACAGATTTCTGCCATTATTTGCATTTGCTTCTTATTGATTGCTTTTTTGTTCTTTTTGGGAAATTAAGCTTTTTGAGGAATTTGCTACAGTAGGTTGTGTTTTTAGTGAAAGTTTCGTTGTTCTAAAGCTAAACCCAAGGGTCTATTATCTTTTGAATACTCTAATGTTGCTAATGAAGATTGTGTGAAGTTTTGTATGAAGGAAAATTTTCCGGTATAGAGAGAGAATGAACTAATGAGATGAAGAATGAACAAAAGATCAAGCTTGGGGATGCCACCCCATGTCACTCCAAGAAACATTCAAGAGGTACAAGTGTCAAAGCTTGGGGATGCCCAAGGCATACCCATCTTCATCAATAAAAATCTCAGGTCTTTCTAGACACTTCATTTTTATTGTTTCATGCATTGTTGTGTTGTTCTTGAAGCGTCTTAGTTTTCATTTGGTTTACTTGAATAAAGTAGTTTGGACCCCCGTTCTCGCTGTGTTGTTCCAAACAAGTTGATTGGTGTTGGAAAGGAGTAGAAAGTTCTTGCTTGAATAGTGCAAGATGAGCTTCCTTTGACTGTGACTTAGACTTTAGAATGTCATGCTAGATGTTATTTTGACCTTATGCTTAGTGATTATTGCTGTAGCATGACTTGTTCCAAAAAATTGGGATTTCTTAGTGTGCCTTGAAAGAATCATGTGTTGTTTTAGCATGCAAAAGCATAGTAATTGTGGTATTCTCCTTTGATGCTTTGTTTGGGTTGACTTGGTAGATGCTCACACCATGTTATGACTATGAACAAGTCACCATAGCCTCTATGATCATTTAGTACTTGACTTGTAGTACCACTCTATGCCTTGATTAGTAATGTTTTGTCACTCTGCATGATTATGGCCATTATTGCTCTCTTAGTTGGTCGCTCCCAGTCTTTTGCTAGCCTCCACTTGTATGAGTAAGCTCTACTCATGCTTCCAACTCCCAAGAAACCAAGATATTCCAAAGTGTCCACTATAAATTCCTATGCATGGTGTGTTACACCATTTCAAGTATATTCTTTATTTCATCTTTTTTCCAATTAAAAAGTAATTTGTTATGTGAAAACTTAGTGATTAAAGCTCTCACAAACTTGATGGCACACTTTATATTCTTTGCCCCTAATAAACTTGAACCATTGTGTCATCTATGTTGTATATGCTTGCACTTATATGCTGGAATTAGCAGAAAACCATGCTATCATGGGGAACGCTTTCAACATTGCACTTGTACATTATACACAGTTGATATCATGCTCTTTTGTATATGGATGTCGTCGATGTGAAATAAAAGGGGAGCTTATAAGTCCATGTAGTTATGTATGTGTGTTAGAGAAACGCCTGGGCCGCTAGCCTAAGCCATGCCTAATTATGGTGGAAACTTGCATCATCACCATAGTGACATCTATGAAGCATTCTTATTATAAAAAAGAGAGACATATTGGAAAATAGGAAAGAGAGAAAAAATCACCATATTCCCATGGTAAATAAGAAGATTGATGAGATGCTCATTATCTTCTTGCCTTGTCATTTTGGTTATGGGATAGCTCCTGTACCATGTACAAGGGGTACCCCATTGGCGGTTCTCTATGATACACATGTACTTACTATGACAAGAACTTACAGGTGAATAAATTTGAGTAGCATGAGGAGAGCCCCTCGTATTCAAGGGACATGAGATTGCTAACTTATACTTTGTCAAGCATATACTCCATAGTTTATTCACTTTAACCTTAATCACATCAAGATGCTTATGCTAGGGGCAATGAGAGCTGAAAGCTAACATGTACCATAATTTTTGGATGCTCTTTTTTGAAACTTGAAATGCTTGCTTTCCTATATGAAGGGCCTTTCTTCCACCATTATATTAAGTCTCCATCTTCTACCTTTAGGCACCAGTTAAGAGAGCATAGTTGTCATTCTTAGTTCTATGTGCATTGTCCCAAAACTTATTGATTGATGAATATTGTTGACATTACTTGTTCTTGTGCTATTTGTATCTAGTCACTCTTATGAACTTTGAAGGTGCCATATGCATCTATTTGCTACTCCATGAGGGACAAGCTGATTGTCACTATGCTATGTTTTCTGTATGTGAAACAAACAAACGTTTCAATGCATGTTATTCATGATCTTTGTTTGTAGACTTTCATGTTGCATGCATAGTTACTTTGTCTTACTGTTAGAACTCCATCTTTTATGCTCATGTTTAGAGTTCTTTGATCCTAGCTTTCAATGCTTGCAAATGGTTTGATCTTGATTTTGATGGTGCAAGTCACCTCAAAAATTATTCTTTTTATCACTTACCTACTCGAGGACGAGCAGGATTTAAGCCTGGGGATGCTTGATACGTCGGAAACATATCTATAATTTTTGATGTTCCATGCTTGTTTAGTATCTACTTTTCTTTGCTTTGTCTACACTTTGAGGTGTTTTTATATGTTTTCTGGTACTAACCTATTAACAAGATGCCACAGTTCCAGTTGCATGTTTTCTTTTGTGTTTGGTTCCAGAAAAGCAGAAATCAATATTCTCAGAATTGGACGGGACAAAAGACAAAGTCAATATTTTACCATGGGGAACACAGAGCCATAAGACGAGACGGAGGAGGGCCTCAAGGGGGCCACACCTCCTGGTCGTGCGGCCAGGCCTGGCCCACGCCTGGGGGGTGCAGCCGTCTCGGGCACCCCCTTGGCCTCCCTCTTCGCCTATAAGAAGCCCCCGACGCCTAAACCCTTAGTACCCGATCAATATTCCACGAAACCGTCTATAGATGCCGCCACCATCATCCCTAGATCGGTGGGATCTAAAGCTCTTCCCGGCACCCTGCCGGAGAGGAGATCATCCCGGAGGCATTCTTCTTCATCATGCCAGCCTCCGGTATAAAGCGTGAGTAGTTTCACCTTGGACTACGGGTCCATGTAGCTAGATGGTCGTATCTCCTCCTTTGTGCTTTCATGTTTAGATCTTGTGAGCTCCGTTCATGATCAAGATCTCATCTATTTGTAATCTTGCATGTTGTGTTTGCGGGGATCCGATGGATATTGAGATTACTATGTCAGATTGATTAATGGTTTTGTCTTATTGATTCTATCATGTCTGTGTTGTTTGTGATCTTGCATGCTCTTCGTTGTTAGTAGCTATCTTGGCCAAGTAGTTGCTAGTGACTCCAAGAGGGGATATTTATGCTCGATAGTGGGTTCATGCCTCTATTTAATCTTAGGGTAGTGACAGAAATCTCTAAGGTTGTATATGTGTTGTTGCCACTAGGGACAAAACAACGGTCTCTTGTTCATGAAACAAGTGGATTGTTTACCTTACACACTTTGCTTAAAGCAGTTGTCTGTTGCTTGCAACTTAATACTAGAGGGGGTTCGGATGATAAACCAAAGGTGGACTTCTAGTCATAGATGCAGTTGGATGGCGGTCTATATATATTGTTGTATTGCCCAATCGAATCTCATAGGATCATGAATGTCTAGTATTGCATTGTTGTGCCTTGCTCAGTCCTGTCAATTGCCTTGCTGTAATTTGTTTACCGAGCATGTCATGTTTGTTTATCTAAGGAGACCTTTAGTGAACTATAGACCCCGGTCCAATCTTTATCATTGATACATTTTCCACTATTACTGTTACTTGTTGCAGACCACTATTACCTTCCATAACATACAGTTAATCCTTTGTTAAAACAAATCGGTGATATTGACAACCTCACTGTTCGTTGGGGCAAAGTCTTGAGTTTGTGTTGTGCAGGTCTCCAAGTTGCTAGCAACACCTTTGAGTCATTTCCTTCCTCCTACTAGTTCGATAACCTCGGTTTCTTACTGAGGGAAAACTTGTTGTTGTGCTCATTATACCTTCCTCTTGGGCATTAGCGGATCCAAAAAAGTTGCAAAGCCTGGGCAGTCCTTTAACTCTCAGGTCTAATTTGCTAATTATTAGTCAAATAATCATGCACTTAGGCTGTGCGGCCGGCCGGAAGCCCGAGCAGCTGCCCGGGCAACTGGGATGCTGGGTCCGCCCTTGCTCTTGGGGTCTCCCAACGAAGTGTTCATGCACTCATCAATCAACAAGTGAGACAAACACAATCACACATAGTCACACAGGTTATTAACCCAGGCTCAGGCCGTGATGTGCGGATCCCTATGTACCACGACTATCTATTATATGGTGGATGATCACACGATGACAGAGTTTTTTCCTGGGGAAGAACACACCTAGTTATTTCCTCTCTAAGTACTTTTTCTCCTCTCGACCGATCTGGGCCTTATTTTATAGTGACAAGGGGACACCAGAGGGGGCGGTCACCATGCGGCGACACCTAGGCACCACACGTCAATGTGGGAAGTGTATGGCCTCGACATGGCGCCGAATGTCGTGTTGTCCACTAGCGCCAGAGTGCGAACAGGGGTACCCTAGCGTGTGACAGAGTGCGAACAGGGGGTACCCTAGCGCCTAGGTCAGGCATCGTCGGCCACCTGTCTCCTTTGTTCCTAGGCTTTTCTCACGGGGGCTCCGAGTGCATCCTTGTCTCGTAGCCCCGTGAAATGTTCCCTAGACACCCTCGGCTGTAGGGTACCCGAATCTCTAAAGGTATCCAGGCAGGCTCTGCTCGCCCGGGATAGGCTTGCTTAGGGTTGGTTTCCTCGTACGTGTGGGTGGGCTCGCTGGGGATCCCTTTCTCTACGGGACCGACATCCACCGGCGCTAAATGCACCACTGGAGCGAGAATAGGAAGAGAAGGACCTTATTCCGATTTCAAGATGTAGTTGTTGTCTCACTATTCCGAAAAAAACACTGAAAACAACCTAAAAATAATGAGAACCCTTCCACCGGGAAGAGGCCGTGGTCCGTCACGCCTCCAAATCCCTAAAGCCAACGGAGACGATGTGGACCGCTGGCGTCACCGGCAAGGAGACAGAACCCTAGATGGGTACTCACTTATCTATAAAAGTAGTTGTGTTATGTCATAAAAAGAGGTTGACGGGGATGCATGATATTTTCAGGTTGTGCACACCATCCACAATAGTATGTGGAATTTTTTCGGTTCATAAAAGGATGTCCGAGATTTGTTTTATATTTGCATGTATGTATACCTTAAGATACATGATTTAAATACATGTGAATGTAGATAAATATTCAACATCTTTTTTTAGATGGAGGAGTACTATTTTTTTTAGGAAACTGCAAGTTTTTTTGAACACGATTTTGTTTTCGAAAAATGCAAGCATTCCCTGCTTTGAACCTCTAGACGACTCCTTGAGCCCAGTTGAATCATTCCACTTGAACCACTCGTCTTCGCCCATATTTCCAAGTCCTACTCCACACCGGCCGTGCAAATTGGCGCCGCTCCTCGAGCACAGGGAAGCCGTCGGCCTGGCAACCGGATCTCGTCGGAAACCCCGCGGAGGGGCTCTCCGCAGCTAGCGACGGCACGCGCCCAGCTCGGGCGAACGATAGGGATTCCTCCTGCTCCTCGGAACCTATGGCTATGAGAGGTAAGCTGAGCGTAGTGGAGATGTCAGCCATTCCTATTTCACCCTACGGGATTTCGCCGCACGCATTGTTGTCCATGTGATGAAATCGCTATCTTTTTTCTTTACGCCTGATCAACGGGAGCATTTTTTTTCAGGTTGAGAAGTTGTAGAGCGTTCATGGTTGAATCTGGAAGAAAAAGGGATGGTGCTTTCGGATGACCTGGAGAAGGGGCACAGTGCACAGGTGCCAAATTGCAGTTCAGGTTACCGTGACACTCTCTTGCCGAGACACTACTTTGGGGCAGCATAAGCTGTCACTTATGAAATGTGGGCTTGAATGTTGGACTGTTTTTTTGTTTTTGTTTTTTTATACCAGTGATCACTGACCACCACATGCCCTGGACAAGTTTGCTACGACTTGTTTCTCTGAAATAGGTATTACAGTCAAACAGAAAAATTAGTAGTATATGGAGTTGATTCAGAATATCTATTTGTCTGTCTTATTTATCTTGGTAGCTCCTTGGATTAAACTGTCTTACACATATAGATTATTTGGTTTACACTTGGAACCGAATCCAAATCAGAATACTTAATAAGCCTACAGTTGCATTGCCGCTGCACTGACATGCAGGTAGTAAGCATTACTGTTAGCATCCATATTCAGGCGTATTCAGGAGGCTTGAGAGCCTGAATATGGCTTAATTAACATGGCGCTACGCACCATTGCTTGATGTTCCATGAGGTATAAAATCTGGAGTTGTTTGGACTTCTGAACTAGGACTGTGCTCTCTGGATATTTCTATCTCTTGTTCGCAGGCGTAGCTATCTGAATCATCTGGTACAGTTAGCTGCAGGTTCTGGGACGGGTTAGAAGATTCTGTTGTCCTCTCTCTGGTTCGTTCATCTATATGCTCTTCTCCATATCCCATCTGAATCTGATTGGGGCCTATGCTGTTCCTTATCTTGTGCTTCTTGTAGAGGAACATCACCAGGGCTATTAAAAGGGCAGAAGTTGAAGCAACTCCCGTGAGTAGAAAGAGTCCTGAAAAGTTTTTGAACTTTAATCTGCTAGAGCCGATGATGGGACCATCATTCTGACAGGCATGTTGATTTCCTACCCATTTCCTTTCTATCTGAATGATGGCATCTCCCTCTGTTATGCTGAGGATTGCCCTTGAAAAATCGTAGACCAGAGGGGACCGCTTGGGGAATGCCTAAGCAAGCAGTATAACATATTCAGTAATACGCTTACTACCTAAGTAATGGGAATTTATATGATCTTTGCAAGGAAAATTTATTTAAACTAAGTAAATTGCATGGTAGATTAGATTCCAAATGTACAATAAAATTATATTTAAGATGAATAAATTGTGCGGTATTTACTGCATTTTCCAGGTTTTGTGAACAAGTGCATGCGAGTTCAGCTTTTTCCGGAACAAGATATTTCATGTTTTAGCTGGCAGAAAGCTGATATGCATTTGTAGAGTCTCTGGGGCTAGCCATTTTGTATGCGATGTATTAACACATCACTAGGGAGATCTATAAAATGCATATTAAGTGAAAACATGATAATTATTTAGAATAATTTCTATAAAGAGCAATTGACTGTTATTTAAGATTCTACTCGACGCTAGAAGGAACAGAAATCACAGTAAGTAGCAACTGTTTGCCTTTCCTTTTAAGAGATATCTTATTTGCTTATATCTGTCTTTCAAGGTTCTCCTTGTGTCAAACGAATTACAACACCATATTCATGTCAGTGTCTTGGTAATGTGCATACCACTCCACTGCCTATAGTTTTTGTGTAATTGACGTCTTCACCAATAAGTTTTATTCTAGAACCAAATGTATGATCTTCACTCTCCAACGTACCTCTATGTTTAGAAGTTAGAACTTCCTTGCTCTTATTAAGTTTTTTGTATAAACAATGTGCTCCATATAGTATGTGGACCTTATAACATTGGCCAATAGTTCTTATTGCTAAAAGTTGCTTGTCAAAACAAATTACTTCGAGTGACGGTATGACTTAAAATTGTTTGAAAGTGTGAATTTTGGTAAATGGTTGCACAGAATGATCAGTTCCATACCAGGCATAGCCTTGTTAGAGTGCACTTATTTGTTATCATCTTGGTCTTAGCACTGTACATTGGTCATCCAGCAACTTCGTATATGTACATCTGTATTTCCATATGTGCTCTATGTTTTGATAAGTATCTCTACCTTTATGAATTGTTCTTTTCAAAGTCTGAGCAGTTTTCAAGTATATATTTCCTAGGAATATATACTGATGTTCATGAACTCCTTAAGAAAGGAGACTATGTAAGATCTGTTGTATATAGTATAATGTACCAAAATGTATCTGGTGTAGCTAACTTACAAAGCCAAATCCTTCAGACTTGTAAATTGGTCCAACCATTGTGTAACCTTTGCAATGCTTAGCGAGGAATATTTCGATGTATGGAACTTCATGTATGACTGCAGCAATACCACCATTTTTGCTCCCTTTGTAGAGTGCATCAGCAAAATCATCTTGACTATTGTAGGCCCTGATCTTTCTTCTGTCAAAACCAAGTTGTTCTAATAGGTCCCCTACATAAGAACCATTATGATATCCTACATAGTCTCCTTTCTTAAGGAGTTCATGAACATCAGTTACTGTGGGCTGAAGCTGCTGCACAGTAAGCATTGACGATAAATTGGCTGTATAACTTGACGTAATTACCAATAGTACGAAAACCCATACAATGATAACCAGTCTAGACAAAATACTTTCCACCCTCTCCTCTGCAAAATGGACAATCATCTGTCAGAAACTTCAAATAGAACATGACTGCTGAATTTACTCTATATGTCAGTTTCCTTCATTTATATAGTAATAAAAAATAAAAAAGATATATACTCCCTCCGTTTCAAAATAAGTGTCTCAGCTTTGTCTAGATATGAATGTATCTAGACACATTTTAGTGTGTAGATACATGTGTATCTAAACCATATGATCTAAACAAAGATGCGACATTTAGAACAGAGGGAGTACATAGTTACATACATTGAGTAATTTGCACAAATCACTAGATAAATAGTCACAAAGGACCAGGTTTTTGAATTTAGTAAAATCGACCTTATATTCTCAAGTCATTGGTACTTTGCTGAAATAACACTCAGTTCCTCCCCCGTTAGCCTCTTAGCCTATTCGTTACAGTTGTGTACTTACTGTGTTTTCTTGATGCAAACAGAAAACGAAACTCCTCCTTATTTCGGTGTTCTCTTGTCTAAAGCACCATGTGTAACGCTGAAATCCTTAATCCCCACATTTTGCTTGATACATGAGTCACTCGAGGCAGCTAGGCTGCGCCTAGTTTTACATTGCCCCTACTGGCGTCCCAATACTTGTGGCTGTGTGCAAATAAATTAATAACATAGTGTTTTGTGTTACTAATGATTATTTACACAGTGTTCCGTGAATTAAAAAATCTATGGTAAAATACTGCAGTTGGAAGAATTTTCATGGTGGGAAGGCAATACCAGCTGCAACATCGTGGCAATGATGTCCAACTAGGACATGAGTAAGTTGCACTGCACCAAATTGTGTCTGTATTGACTCCGAAACATTAGTTTATCTTTTATTATGGAAGTTATAAAATAGAGTTTGGTTTATGATACGAACTTGATATTTCCTAGGAGATGAGAGTTTGAGTTGGGCACAATCATTAGGAAGTCTGATTCTATTTAATAGATATGGCAAGTGCATAATGAATGGAGTGAGAGCTACTAATCTATCTCGCTCTCGTATTTCATCCCTTCTAACCCCACAGACCCTTCCTTTGAGTATGTTACTGTTGTTCCTACCGTAGACTACCTGCATGGTGGCTACGGGACAGTGAGGCGAGGCTGTAGGCTGAAGTGTGTACTGGTTCCTAATCTAAACTATACCGGTTCCTGCTTACTCTACAGACTATATACTGTTCAGGTTAATTCTTTTTCGGAAACAAGAACTTGCTTCTAAGAAATTCCTAAAAATCCTGTTTGAGGTTTTATTGTATCATATGTCAAAAATGCAATCTTTTATGGAATTGAGAAAATTTAATATATTTGATAAGATCATCACTTACTATCTATAAAGAAGGGGAAATACATTGCTATCGCAAGCTGTCGGGAAATGGGACCAGTCAGTTCACTGTTGTCAATCCGTCGCTCCAATAGCCAGATGGCAGCACCTGTGAATATAAAGAACACAATGCTTCCAAACCACAGGTCAGTAGTTAATGGCTTCAAGAATATCCAAGTATCCTTAGTTGTGCCATCCTTGACTGGCACAATCATTGCTATCCCAGATTCAGTATAAGGTAGTGTGAAGTCAGCATAGGACGTTCTGTTGTACCTGATGGTTATATCCCCAATTACTGCTTGGTATACCTGCAAGCATGTCATTTAGTGTTGCATAAGTACGTAGCCATGTTTCTTTTGATCAATCATCAGCCGATCAGTATACTGCTCAAGGTCAGCAAAACTAGTGAAGTATGAGGGCTCGTGGAAAACATTAGCAAACATGCAAAAATTATAACGATCAGTTCTATCCTAATATGAAAAGAAACACAAGCACTATCATCTGTATGTTGGGCATACATCTAGTCCCTTTGTATCTTGATTGGTATAGAATCATACAATTTTTTTTAGCAGAATATAAAATCATACAATTAGTAACATTTCTTCCATTCAGAATAAATATCCTTCTGCAGTATGCACATAGAACAATGAGGGAGCTATTCCCTTAGTTTTCACATATTTATCATGTATACCTATCTATCTAGTACTTGTACCAATCAACATTCAGTTCAAATGATTGGTGGAAAATGTCGCCCAGAAAACCAAACCAGGTAATATTTTCAAACTACAGGAATTTCTAAAATATGATTAAATTGTACAGTTGGGAATAGTAAAATTAGTAAAATATTTTGTGAAAAAAAGGAGCATGCCCTTTCTGCAACTTAACGATATCAAATTGGAGAACCAAAGTTTCTTACCCCGAGATGAACTTGATAGACAAAATCATTATAGGTACCATGGCTTACTCCCTGCGCATTGTCAAATGCTACATATTCATAAGGTATTGCATATGGAAGTTGCTTTAGCACCTCTTCAAATACATCAATTGCATACCCAGTTGCAGTTGTTACATTGGTTACAGGATCCCTTTCCACCTTCATAAACTCAGGATATCCACTTGTGCGGACACCTACTCGGAGCCTTTTTCCATAAGTAGGAAATTGCCATCCTTTAGGAACTATATTCGCTTCTCCTGGCCAAACAACTGGACTGAGGTCAGGTATAGAGTTTAGATATGTGTCTTTGTATCCATTTTGATTTAAATTCCTGTGAATTCCACTCTTTGCTGTCCAAAAACCTAATTCTTTCGACTCGCTTCTGATCACATTGATTATCTGGAATATGGAAAATTGCAACTGCCTGTCTGTAAGGTCAAAATCACCACTTAAGCCTCTGAATTTATGCTGTAAGATTGCTTCTAGGAGTTTTGGACCAATTGTCGACATACCCAAAGTTCCAAGACACGTTGAGTTTTTTCTCTGTTGCTGCTTCTGAGATATGGCATTGATCATGCTCACCTTTTCCGCTGCTTGTGCCAAGGCCCAAATAGTATCATAACCCCTGAGCCCAAAAATACTTGGCTCCGTTGGTGGGTCATTCGGGTTGTCTTGTTTGTACTTCATAGTCCATCTTGTAGTAAAATCACCAAGTTCCTTTGATTTAGGCACATAGAATCTCACACCCAGTGCACCATCCATTGTGTCAAGAACCAAGGGGCTTATTGAGTTAATAATATTTGCCATCCCATCTGTCAAAATCCACACGTATCCATCACTCATCATTCCTAACTCTTTGGCCTTCGTGAAGAGAATGGAACCAATAGATGATGACATGTGTACAACGTAAACCCTTGTTTGCATCGTCATTAGCTTGTATAGTTCTTGTTCAACTTGGTCACTGTTTGCTGATTGAGAGATCCCACTGCGATATGGCATTGAAACTCCAACCTCTTGGAGGGCATCAACCAGGTAAGGTATAATGCCCCTGCCAAAGTCTGTCTCCTCATAGATGGGCACCACTTCCGTCCAACCATAAGCCTTAATGAGAGCAGCAAGGCTTTTCACTTGAGCAGCATCACTTAGAGTTGCACGCAAAAAATATGGCACATTGGCAGACGAAAGGGCGGGATTTGTTGCAGTGAAGGAGATAACAGGGACTTGACTGTTGTTCCCAATATCAGACACAAAAGTAGCCTCCGAAGATTTTTGTGGACCAATGATGGCCCGTACGGAGTAATTTTCCAGCAGGTCTACAGCTGCATAATCCAATTAAGAGAACAAAATTATTTCGAGAAACCAAGATATCTGGTGCATTTATAAACGTTAGGCAACCTGTGATGTTACAGCTTAGTATAATGACTTGTACTATTTTTTGCGAAATATAATGACTTGTACTTTATGATCATTACTTTTAGGTACACTAGTACAGTGGCCCTCGCAAATGCGAGGGTGACATCTTTATTTTTTCGGTAGTGTCTGAGAACTAATTTCATAGTTTGTGGATATTCACATTTTCCATTTTGGGGTAAAAACTAAAGCGATTTTGTGGTCTTAAAAAATATGTCACATTTGTTGTAAATATATTAAAATTTATTTTCCACTAATTTTTTTATATCAGTAAAAATGTAAGGAAATTCAAATACAAGTTTGTACAACAACAACAACTATTCAAAATAATATGTATTATATCAGCATTTTTCTCTCCACTTGGTCTAGGCTCTTCTCGCGTGTATTTTTCTCACCAATTTGAATGATGTATTTTCATTATGTTAAAAGTAGTCAATTTATTGTTTGATTACAATGATTTTAAAGGTTCAAATTACTTCTAATTAAACAATATGTACGAAAAAAATTATATAGTTACTTGAAAGTAACACTAACAACAAAATTAAACAATCTAGGTCTTGAAATAAAAGAAAATTATAAGGTGTAAGCCATTTGTACATCCGAGCAAATTTTTGGTATAAATATTTCCATCAGTCATCATCATTAATAGGACCTTATATGTCACCAAGGAGGATGAAATATATTATATCTCGTATCATTACTCAACTTTCTAGCTTCCACTAATCCCTGATAATTGGTATATTTCCATCAATATAGTTTAGTAAGTTCACAAACAATTAAATTAATGTATGGATTGCATCTAAACCTATTGTTGTTCATCCACATGTCTCACCATTGATGCTATTGCAACATAGCAACAATGATTATTAATTTTTGCAACATAATATATCGAGGTGTTTCCCCATAGTGCCATATTAGAAAACACTTTGTTACACACTCTATCATAATATATTATGTGCCTTATGTGCGGTCCTTATAAGAATTGGTGGTTCCTATTAAACTACTTCTTTGTTTGTTTCAGCCATTGTGATCGTTGCACCCTACCACCTGTTCATGCATGCATGTTATCATCTTCATATGTGTACGCTCAAACTTGTATTTACCAAACTCAGTTGTTCTTATACACTTAAATGACATGGACGTATAAATCAACTACTCCCTTCGTCCGGGTTTATTAGGCTAACACGCAGTTTAAGAAATATTTTTGACTACAAATTTGACCAACAAAATATGAATCATATGTCACAACAATTATATCATTGGATTGATATTTAAAAGCTCTTTCTAATGATATAATTTTTGTGACATATGATTCATATTTGTAGTCAAACATATTTCTTAGGCTGCGTGTTAGCCCAATAAACCCGGACGGAGGGAGTATTCATACCCATCCCTTATTGGATATGATGTGTTACTAAATTAGAACATATTGTTATCTTATACATGTGTCTTTTGCATGTTCTCCTATACAAAACACCTCAATGTGATTCGAGTTGATGTTATATTTCTTCAATTAGTGCATTTCTTTTACAAAACCTTGTGCTCATGCTCACCATACTTAAATTTCCCATGACACTTGTCCACGGAAGAAAGAATAATTACATGTGCATATTAACATGTAAATTATATACAAATCTCAGTCATATTACTTGATATGGAGCTCTTACGGAAAAATCACATTTTTCTCTCATTTATTATTGTGAACTTCACAAAGAAAATGAGAAAATAATAAATAGTAAGTGTTATATAGCTATAGATTTGTATGATAGACGTCTAATATTCATCCACCTTACCAAAGTTATAAATATTGAATATAATTTTTAGCCTAGATGAAGAAATTTGATAATCTATTTTCCAACAATTTTAATAATATAATGATATCTAGATGTATTAATATGATATTTAGTCTTTATATTTCTCATACTTAGGGTGCAATATGTGAGGCATAATCGTACTTGATATGAAGTTCTTACGGAAAAAGTCACATTTTTTCGTTTCTTATTGTGAATTTCATGAAGAATATGTGAAAAATAAATAGTAAATGTGTTATATAGCTATAGATTTATATGATATGGTCATAATATTCATCCACCTTATCAAAGTTTTATACTCCCTCCATCCTAGAAAGGTTGTCGGGGATTTGTCTAAATGAATTTAGACCAATTAAATCTAAATTCATATGTACTACATACGAACTTAGACAATCTCTGACATCCTTTCTTGGACGGAGGGAGTATATCGATTATAATTTTTTATCCTAGATGAACAAATGTGATAATATATTTTTCAACAATTTCAATACTATAATGATATCTAGATGTTTTAATATGATATATAGTATGTATTTCTTATACTCGGGTGCAATATGTGAGCATAATCATGGGATATGCGAGTGGTCTAGTATAGCTCGCATATATCACCATGATCAATAATATCCAAGACTCACCCTCTCTCATTTGACAAAACATATTAACAATTGAATGGACAAACACTCCACTTTTCCTTCGATCGGTCATGAATTTTGTGATGCCTCGGCCAATGGCAAAGTTATTACTCTTCATTCATCTCAAGCAATAGTTAATTTTTCTAGTGGATAGTTTTTATCAATATTTTCCCTATATTAATTAACATACATTATTTTCATGCACGTACTGCTTCCATATTCCTAGTGATCAATCATCGAAGACGTTTTTTTTCTTTTTGACATGTCCTTGACAGTGTCTTGACGATCCACGCTGCTGCCGGTTCTGCCTACTTTTGTTTTTTCCTTTTCAAACCGGACTCCATCGTGTTGGTTCATGCCAGCTAGATATTCTTTATTTTTTCTGTCAAATCTGTTTGGAGCATGCATACGTGGATCCCTATGGTTGCCTATTTGCACGCGTTTTGTTCTCCTGATACCGTGACACCTTTGACTTCTGTTTGTACCAATCTCTTTCTATGTAACTTTTTTATCTTTAAATCATAACCGCAAATAATAGATCTAATGGTTAATATAATTCGGATGATGTGGATCAACCAGATGCCTCAAAAAACACCCTTATATTGCCTTCAGTATATAATAGATTTGATATTTAGGAGCATAAATACATCAGATATTTAGGAACATAAATACATCAAGAATTCAGGTTCATAGGGAAAGTGGCTAGTTTTAGCCACCAGATTCACGGTTGTCGTTTTTTGAGGCTACTTTGTAAAAGCCCTTACTTTGTTACACTTGCAGTGGCAATAGAAACTGTAGCAATACAAGTGTAGAAGTGAAATACTAATGAATTTAATGAAAACTAATTTTTTGCAGTGCTTCTTTGTTTCATTTCACTACAGATAAACCTATTTCTAAATTTTTATCCAAGTTTAGTATGAAAAAAGTTCCTAAATGTTTTTATATTATCATTATATTCAGCAATAGAATTCAAACCGCATATGATTTCCCCTTAGCACCGAACTCCAATTTAATACTAGTTGTTTATTGTGTTCCATAGCTTCGTTCAGTTGAAAATTCTGTCAAGCTTCATGCATTAGCCAACGCAACCAAAAGTCCAAACTGATGGAAAATACGAGTGCAACCCACATAAACTGTAACAAATTCAACAACTGTTCACAAATTGAGATACTTACCTTCTGATGCAGCTTGGATGTTGTCTCCGTTGGAGTCCCTTATGTGGAGAACTAGTTTTGTTGTATAATTCCTGTGGACCTCGTAGAAATCTTCCATAGCCATCAAAATGCTAGTGCGCGCTATCTTGCCCACCAAAGACTGCAGATTGAGGATAGCTCCAACATTGAGTATGTCTGCTCCTCTCTGGGTAACATTTTGAGCGACACCGAGACCGAGGAAAGGCAACACCATTAACAACAACAATGAGGTGGTCTTAGCTGCTGTATCCATCCTTGAGCTGTTGCTGCAGTATGTATGGCATAGTCTCTTATAGTTATGATTCTCATTATTTATCACATTATTCTAAACAAGTCTTGGTCAGCTATGAGCTATAATGTCAACTGTCTGTTCGGCCTATGTTCTGGGAGTATAAAGTGAAGATGATGCCTGCACTTTGAAGTGATGGGCTCAGCAGATTCAAGGAAACTTCCTTTGACAAACTCAAGAAGATCTCCATCTGTTGAATCTTTGATCCTTAAGAAATGGGATTGTGTGGAAGAAGTCAAGGAAAGCTAGATAACTGTGGAAGGTTTGCACTCCCTAGGCGCTAAGATAACTGTGATTAGACAATTCTTCTCAAGAAAAGGGATAACCAGTTAGTCAATGGTCATTGGGTATGGGCATACTGTTCTGTGGAGAGTATATCCATGTTTGTATATTGTCTTTCAAACATTCGGGAGATAGCGGACGACGATGTGTAGGGGTCAAAGTTATGCCGTTCGGTAGCAAGGGAGAGCGGAACAGCAGCACTGAACAAGTAGGCTCCTCAATTTTTTATGTTGCTGTACAGTCAAATATGAAATAATACAGTGGTAAATACATTGCGTTTTTCTAAAGAATAACAACTATGTTTCTAAGCATTACAATCAGTACACTTCATATCGGGGATTACGTGCTATATATAATCCTAAGAGACTAGTATAATTTACAATTTGCAGTTGCTTATCTACAATTCACAGTAATTGGTCACTGTTGTCAATTCCCCTATGAAGCAGAGCATCAAAACAATCGCTGCCATTTTACTGCAGGAAATCGGAGGACATCCGTGACTTTTTACTGTCCGATGCCATTTTCTCTAGAGCCGTCGGTGTTGGGAGCTACCTCTACCCTTGCTTCGCCACCGGTGACCATCTCGATCTCATCGGTAACTGGGGTTGTCGCCACTGACCACTCGCTCGTGTACGGGGCGCTCAGGGGGCTGCCAAACTCACTCTGTGTGATGCGAGGAGAGGCAACCGCTTCGTTCCGTCCTGCCATGGAATCACCATCGTCCTTGATCCTGAATGTATGCGACGAGGGGTCCTTGTCGTCGAAGATCTTGGCCAACCTCCAGAGCCTGCCCTTCCAGGACAAGTTGGACGGGAGCTCCCGCTGGTTAGTCGCGACGAATTTGACAAGATGGACTGCACAGCACAGGAGCGAGGTGACGCCGGTGATGAGGAACAGGCCCCAGAAGCTGCCGAAGTTGAGGCTGTCCGACGTGAACTGTCCATCGCCCTGCGTGTCACTATCGTCGTCGGGGTCCCCGAACCACTTGCGCTCGATCATATTCATCTCATCGCTCTCGGTGAGCTTCAAGATCGCTTGGGACAGGTCCATCACGTACGGCGACCCCTTGGGGAACGCGAAACCGAAGCCGCCGGTCTTGTTGAGCGGGTTGGTCATGGTGAAGTTGTCCCGGTAGGTCTTGAGGAAGATCTTGAGGTAGGGCGTCTCATTGACGATGGCGCCGATGCTGCCATTGAGCAGCGCCTCGTGGAAGCTCTGCGCGTCCGGGTACCGCAGGAGCCTGTCCTGCGAGAAACCCAACTCCGCCATGGCCCTGAGCACGAAGGAGTTGTTCATGACCCCGACCTTCTCCGGGCTACTCCGTAGCGCGCCGTAGTCGGCGACGGTTGGCTCCAGCTGCGGCACCGTGAGCATGGAGGTGAGGCTGGCCGTGTAGCTGGACTGCAGGATGAGCACGACGAAGACCCACACCAGCACGGCGATCCGCGACAGGTTGCTCTTGAGGTTCTCCCTGTGGGCGAAAACGAGGGTGGAGAAGCCGAAGTAGAGGAGGGTGCCGACCTGGTAGGAGGGTGGGCCGCGGAATTCCTCGTTGGCACGATGCTCGATGGCCCAGACGACGAAGCCGGTGAAGAGGAAGAACGCGGTGCTCACGAGCCACAGGTCGTAGCGGAGCGGCTTGAGGAAGACCCACGTCCGCTTGCTGCCCCGCTGGTCGCGCACCGGCACCACCATTGCGATGGCCGTTGCCTCGTAAGGCAGCGTGAAGTCCACGTTGATCGACCGGTCCGCGGTCATGGTGATGTCTGCCACCGCCGCGTCAAATGTCTGAGGAAAAGAGTGAGGCGACACAGTTAGTTTAGCCACAATCTGTTAAACCAACACAACTCCTCAGGTAACAAAAAAATTCAGACAAAAAAGGCCCAACTCCTCTATTAGACTAGTCACAATGGAGAGTATCATATAGTAGTATCATACATATGATACTAGTATATGATACAATATCCACAATGCATAGTATCATGTAGTAGTACCATAGACTTGGTGTATTTATTGTTTTGTAGAATCTCAATGTAAAATAGTGTACAAGATTTATTTGAGATTAGTTTTTCTAGTTCTATGTGCTATGATACCGTATCTACCTATGATACCAATACAATCTCTTTCATCATTAATTGCAGTGACACAAGCATTTTGCATGCATGTAGTGCATAATATTACCTATGATACCTTCATTGGGGCTAGTCTTACTAATTACAAGCACAAGGCATAAAGCCCCAAAATGAAGCTCGTTCATGGCTTCTTCTTGCTCTTCTGCAAAAACCTCAAAAACTATCGAAACTCTTTGATTCTCAGAAAAAAATTGAACTTTTTGGTCATTAAAATATGATCTTACGCTCTCTTACATCGCATTAAAATACCGATAACTTAACATATGGTGATGCAGCCAATGAGGGAATGAGTAAACCTAAGAGAAAAGAAGGAAGTGCGTACACATTTTCATACGCACGTACTCCCTCCATTTTAAAATATAAGATGATATAGCTTTGTGAAGCAAATATATCTAGACTTCTTTTAGTATATATGTTTACTTAAGTTTGGAATGAATCTAGACACTAAAAAAGTCTAGATACATTTTATTTACAAACTAAAACATCTTATATTTTAAAACGGAGAAAGTATCATTTATGCCTTTTTCTTCGCCAAAACGATAATCTGAGCAGACGAGCAGTCTACTATACAAGTGAACTTACAACGCATAGGCTGCAACTTGTTGCTAATCCAATTCAAACAGTATAAGTAAATGCATCCTAATCTCTTGACACCAGACAAGATCAGCAGTGATTCGATTCCCAAAATAAGCAACAGCCACGGTATGCCATGACAAACTCCACACTCGACAGTATGCTATGCAGCATGCGTTCAGACAGCGCCTAACGCTCAGTATGTGGGCGTGATGCTGTCAACCGTGACATAATTTACTCACGTTGGTCGCGCGTCATGTTGTGCTGTCGTTGTTGGACCTAGTGCTTAATGGTGTTTTTTTAATTGCGGGTTGAACTTTCTTCAGTGTGCAAGAGTTCTATATTTTGTATGGAAAATTGTCATTAGTTTGCAGGGTTCAGAATATAATCGAAACCCCAGTAATATAGGTGTATACTAAAATACCTCATACCTACAAATTTCGATTCAAATGAAATGCATAATTGGTCAAAATCTCTCTAAACTTAAAGAAATTTGATCAAGAAAATCTGAAGTTCAGATATTTCGAGGTTTGGTTTTTTTTTTGCCGGGTACATTTTAAACCATGTACCAGTGGAACCACCTCCTTTCAGTTAAATATCCTTCTTGGGAGGGTAACGTCTTGTGGATCTAAACTGTCCTTTTTATGACTTCTTCTATGACAGAGACATTTTTGGAGCTAGCTAGCCTCTGGTCCATGCATGATTGGAACTAACTTGATAACAACAATGTTGAAAGGTCAACTGGCTTAATGGCTAGGAATGTACATCCTAGTCAAAATATTCGACATAGAAATTTGAAAAGGGAGTGTCCAAAATTTTGCCTCAGTTACACACATATACATTGTTATTCTGTGGTCTATATGCCGGTCAAGTAGATAGTTCCTTCGGAGCAAAAGATATACTACAAGCAAGGTTTTGACCATTGCTAATGTGTATTTAAATATGTCTCTCTGAACCGGGCATGCCCCTTATTAATAGGTCAAAATATATACATTTATATTAGGCACTAGTTAATTCATCATGGTGTTTATGGTCCAAGCTTCATTTCATGTATGTGTGTATACTGTATATCAGTTTATGTATAGCTTGCATTATTATTACGTCTGAGGATTGGAACTGGGTTGATATTTCTTCTTATGTAGATCAGTATCAGAATAACAATATATGTCTAGTTACCCAACACCATGGTACCATTAATTTGCACAAATCATGTACTCCCTCCTTCCAGAAATAACTGATTTGGCTTTGTCTAGATTCAAATATATCTAGATACGTTTAAATTTAGACAAATCCAAGTCAGCTATTTCTGAACGGAAGGAGTACTCACTTTGTTTCATAATTCTTGTCATGGTTTTAGTTTAACTTTAAACTAAAATTACGATAGGAATTATGGAACGGAGACGGAGGAAGTACTAGGGCATGTAAGCTATTCTAAGATGGCACGCTAATGAAATATGGGTTTACACTCTAAGAAGAAACGAAATCAAAAAATTGACCAACAATATAATGGTAAATAACAACAACATAAAGCAGGTTACTTACCCCATTACCAACTGCTTCGACCAGCTCGTCGTAGGGCATGGACTTGGCCTTGACGTACTCGAACGGCAGCGCATACGGCAGCAGCCGCACCGCCGCCTCGAACACCTCGATCACGAACCCGCCGGCCGTCGTCTGGTTCGTCACGGGGTCCGTGATAAGGTGCACGATCGGTCGGTAGCTGTCCGAGACATTCCCCGGCACCGCAACCTGCAGCTTCCTCGCGATCGTCGGCTGAACCCACCCACTCGGCCGCACCGTCGAGTCTCCCGGCCAGATCACCGGCTTGAGCTCGCCGTTCAATACCTTGGAAGGGCGGCCTACGTGCCGAGTGAGCCCGTACTGCTGCGTCCAGAACCCGAGGCTCCTCTCCTTTCCATTGTCCATGATGTTCATCACCTCGAAGGCCGGCACTTTGAGCTCGCCGGCGATGAGCTCGAACCAGCCGCCAAGACCCTCGAATCTTGTGGCGTTGATAGCGCGGAGGAAATTTTCGCCTGAAACCGACTTGCCGAGCCCAGCGATGTCGGTGGGGCCGCCCTTACCGCCGATCAGCCCCGGTGGTGATGACAGGTCGCTCGAGCTGAGCCGCTCTGCCGCGGACGCTACGGCCCAAGCGGCGTCGTACGCCCACACGGCGTAGCATCCCATCTCGGCGTGCGCCCGCTCGGCGTCCGGGTGCTCGCGCATGTACCGGTGCGCCCACCGCTTCTTGACCTCGCGCATCCGCGGCGTGTCCCGCACGTAGGCCGCCAGCCCGATCACGCCTTGCGGCGGCTTGACGAAGCCGTGCAGCCCCGTGAGCCCGTCGGTGATGACCCACGCGTATCCCTCGCCCATCATGCCGGCCTCCGCGGCGGCGTCGAACACGCGTTCCGCGAGCTCGGCGCGCGTGTGGAGAACGAAGGCGCGCGTCTGCTCGGACTCCATTCGGTACATGGCCGCGGCCACGGCGTCGCTATTAGCCGCGGCCGGGAGCGCGCAGCGGTATGGGACGGTGGCGCGCGCGCTGGTGAGGGCGTCCACGAGGAACGGCACGAAGGCGGCTCCGTAGTCGTCGTCCTGGTAGATGGGCACCACGCGGCGCCACCCGAAGTACGTGGCGAGCGCGGCAATGGCGCCGGCTTGCGCCGCGTCGCTGAGCGCGGCGCGGGAGAAGAACCTCGCCGTGGTGGGAGACACCGACGGGCTCGTTGCCGAGAACGACACGACAGGGACCTCGGCCCGCGTGGCGAGGTCGGCGACGAAAGTTGACTCGACGGACGACTGCGGGCCGAGGATGGCGCGGGCTCCCTGTACCGTTATCAGCTGCAACGCTGCACGCACGCTAAGCAATTAAGGCCACGCACATGCGGACGTACGTCAAAATAACCCGAGCGGCGTTGGGCTTGGGCATACCGGCGGACGCGGCGGCGACGACGTCCCCGCCGGAGTCGTGATGCAGGATCTGAACCCGAGCGGTGGAGTTGGGGAAGGCGGCGTAGAAGTCGTCGAGGGCCATGGGGATGGTGGTGTTTGCGATCTTGCCCACCGGCGAGCGGGCGTCGATGATGAGCCCCACCTTCACGTCCGTCGGCTGCGCCCGCGACGTCGCTAGGAGGGAGGCGGCCAAGCCGATCAGGAGGAAGAGAAGGTTGCTGGGACCAGCGCGCGCGTCCCCGGCCATGGACAGAGGAGCTTCGGGACAGAGTAGGGTCTTGGCGACTGGCGAGAGAGCTTTGCTCAGTTCGCAGTCGTGGCAGTTACAGGATACCACACGTAGAGTTTGGTTGGATCCTCGTCCATAGACCTTTCGTTGGATTTTTTTTTTTTTTTGAGGAAGACTTTTCGTTGGATGCTGATTTGTCTTTTTTCTTTTCCCTCCGGTCCATATTAATTGAGTCAAATTTGTGTAGATTTAAATCTAGACACTATTTAATATATAGGTTTATTTAAATTTTGACAAATCAAAGTCAATTAATATGGATAAGAGGAAGTAGCTCTTTTTAGCTGGATGATGATGATTTGTCATTCTTAGTTTTCGCGTGGAGAAGGCTCAGAGATGCCACACATGGGCTTGGGCACAGGCGTATAATCTTGATGACCTGTAAAATTATCTGGCCAGATCGAATTGCAGTCATTCTCAGAAAAAAAAGATCAAATGGCAGTAAAGATGGGCAACAACTTTGGCAAGATAAATGCGAGAGAATTTAAATTGGAATATATATGAGGACACTTTTTTTTGGAAGAGATGGGTTTTCCTAAGCATGCATACACACCTACACCATCATTCTTAGACATTTTAGGTTTACTAAAATTCAGAAACGAAATATATACATATTGCGCCATTCACGGGAAAAAATTGATGATTTTCATATTTACAACCACTTCTTATTTTTGTGTACGCCTCATGCTACAAGTTTTCCATCCGATATTTTTTGTGTCACATAGTAGTATAATAGCTTGTATGACATTACTCATCTTTTTTTGTAGTTTATATTGTTGTGATTTAGTATCCAAACAAAATCAAAAGTTAGTGAGGGTGTAGGTGGCATGTTGCTCACTCACAATTCTTCCTTTTTGAAACAGGAACAAAAGACTTGTCTCATCTCATAAATTAAGAGAAGAGAATTGTCTAGGTATTTAATGAAAAATAGGTGAACATCGTCGCAAACACTCACAATACCATCATGGAACATGAACGCATGGGGTAACCCAACCACGCCAGGCGAAGCTCACACAAGGTGCTAAGAAGAACAACCATCGAGGTTTTTGTATGATTTCATTGTCATAACTCATTTGAACCAACGACTCCAACTTCACCTTAGACGATTACCAATGTAGTCCTCGCAGCTTCCCCAGGAACAGACTCCAACTTTGTTGCTCGTCGGTTTCCCCATCCTAGAAGGCAGACACCCCTCAGACACATTGAGTACTTCACACTCCAATCATATATAAACCCATAGAAAGTAAGGTTGTTATCTGCAATCTATTCCCGAGGTCTGAACCTTCATAATTTGCGTGTGCCTGAGATTTTATACCATCGGATCGTGGTCACCCCCCCCCACCACCACCACCACCACCACACACACCCACCTACATACAGATATACGAACATGAATCATAATCCTGACTTTGTGGCAATAACCGAGGATGTGGCGCCCTTGAACTTCAAAAGGTAGGTTGATTTCGCTGTGTATTTTATGGATTTCATGAAGCGCCATCTAATGGTCTCTAGGGTCTCCTCGTTCAGGGTCACATTGTTAAGAGGGTAGGCAAGGCGGGAGAGCTCTAGTAACATATCCGACATTAAGCCAAGAGCAAGATCTTTGAACCATCTATCATTACAAATTGCTTGTTTCACCGTCCTCCTTTTCCTGATGGCGATATCATAGAGTGCGGGGCCACCTACTTGGGAACAAGGCCATTCAACCATCAGATATGTGTGGTATGACCATTGCCAAGAGTGATCGATGTAGCTGCGGCATAAAGGTGTTTATAAATTTCATCACAAGGAAGGGACATGCCAACCAAAGGACCCGTAGGTTGTTAGAAATAATGGGCCAATTCCTTTAGGCCCATGTGCATTTCAGATTTTCCCTAAATCTTCAAGCCCAAATTTGTGACAACTCATATATGTTTGGGCCCATGTTTGTGGCAGCTCACATGGAAGTGGAGTGGGAGCTCAAGTTTAGTCTCACATGGAAAGTTGGAGGAGAGTTGCACCACCTTATAAGGTGGAGTGTTGCACCACTTTGTAAGTGAGTGGTAATAAGAGAGATACACGCGTGTGCTCCTCATCCGACGACGCCGCCGCCTCGCACGCCCGCCCTCCCTTGCGGAAATCTCGCCGAGTCGAGCTTTATTTTGTTGCTCAGGAAAACTGTGAGGTTTTGACAGACGTGTCAAACAGTTAGCTTATTCGGGTCGCTAACCGACCCGAACGTGCGCAACGTAGACTCGGCCCACGTTCGCCTCTGTTAGGGTTTCCTGAGCTGCTCTATATAAAGTCCTGCGCGGCTACCGCCACAACACCACCGAAAACCAATCTAGGGTTTTGCCATCCTCTCTACTTGCGTCGTCACCGTAGTCTACCCCACCCCGCTTGCCGGCGTGCACCCGCGGACGGGAGAGCGGGTCTCCGAAACCACTCGCCCTTGTGATCTTGTACGGGAGAGGGCGAATAAGGTTTTTGAGAAGCGCTCCGCGTGACTGCTCGAGTTCTCCATCACGGGTTGTCTTCCATCCAAGTCAGGCGGTGCTGCCTACCGCCGTCTTCGTCGCCATCTGCTTCGATCAGTCTTCCCTAAAGTTTCTACTACGACAATCGAACGGTACGTGCTACGTGCTTCTGTTTGGTTATTCATCATGTTCTGCGAGTACATGTTAAGTTGCTGTTTGTTTCCGATCATCCTGTAGTTTAGTACATCTAGTATGTTCGAGTTACATGAGCTAGTAGCTGGTTTTGTCATGATTTATATTCTGGAATTAATCGTGGAAATTATGCCTAATAATCCAACATAGGTGATATCCATGCAATCCATAGCTAGCGTGACCAAACTTTTGCAGGTCGTGAAAACTGAGTCCCTCTAGCTTTTTGAGGTGACAGATTATCGATGACTTCACCCAGTAGTGAATCGAGATTTGAAGATGCCATAATTAGATGTGAGCAAAGACCAAGCCATGACAATATGGGCATGGCTGAACTCTTGGAGAAGTTCGTGATCAACCCTGTGACCTTTCCGAAGCAAATAAACAGCGAAAAGGAAGAATACTTGCATGAGACTGGTTTTTCTAGCGTGCACGTTATGCACGTTATCTAACGTGCATGTCTCTATCGTTGATCTGTTGCTTTAGAATGCGTGCTTCACAATTCCATCGAAGTTTCATTAAGTTTCATCAATCTGAGTCAAATTGAATTGCAATTATATGAGCTAAAAGATTGCACGTGATATAATAATCTGCGTGCTAGAATCTACTTTCTATGTTCACATGAATAGTCTAGACGGTGCTTGCAACGCGTTACAGAAAATTGAACCTGCAGAAAAAGCTACTTGTTTTTTTTAACTGGGGAAGGACCGAAAGGTCCCAGATTCTGCATTAAGTCAACAGCGGTGGATACAATTTGTAGATAAGGCCCTAAAGAAGATAAAAATTACACATGACCCCTGAAAACTTGCACTAAAGCACCCTACAAATGATTGCCTGAAAGCAATCAAGCCCTTGACTGCCGACGAAGCGCCACCGCACCTGGCCACCTCTGCCTGCACCGGGGACAAGACCACTTGGGCCTGCAGAGGCGAAAATCGTCAGGACGACGACGGAGGAGATCCTCCCTGTGGAGGAAGATTCAGCCAGCCATGTGGCCATGGATAGCGGCTGCCTACTGGTGCCGCTTGGAGAGCTCGAGATCTACAGAATTGAGGCCCGCCGCCGCAGGCCTCCCCATCCTCGTCCCAGAGCAGAAGCATCAGCCAGCTCCTGTCGTCCCCTCTCGCCGCCACGGCCGGCCAGGGACAAGAGGAGAAGAATGGCTCCGTCCAGGATGAGGACCAGACGCTTATTGAAGAAGCTCGCAAAGATCACCACCTCCTCCATCTTCCACCTCGGAAGCAGATCGATGAGATCCCGTGGCACCCGCCTAGCATCGCGCCCAAACGCTAGAGCGGTAAAGCTCCACAGTCAGACCTTATTATCGGAGATCTCCGATGCCCTCGCCACCACCCACAACGCCTCCTACCACCAGAGGAGTGCGACGGCGGGAAGGAGCATCGGCACACATCCAAGCCGGCCGGCAGGGCCTGGTGCTCTACTCCCACACTCACCCACGACAGGGGAAAACAACCTACTACTACTACCTAAACCTAATCCGGCTCATCTCCTTCACCCTCGCCGGCCGGCAAAACCGCCGCGAGCAGCTCGGGATCTGCCCGGCACCGCTTTTACGACTCTCAACGGAAGGCGGGTGGGAGGGGAAAAAGCTACTTGTTGTAGTGTACTAGTGCAATATGGCTATATTTGACGACCTTTTTTTTTTTAATAACTTGGCTACGCTCGTCTACTACTCTACTTGGTATTGTGGCTGAGAAACAGGCACTTCCTTCGAGTGAGCCGTTAGATCAGAGTTTTTTTGTAACGCTTAGATCAAGATGGAATAAATGGGCCAAAATAATTCAAGTGCATTGTGTGTCATCGTTACATTAAATTTTTCTTCATGAGATGTGCACATTCAGTTTAGTCAAAGTAGTCTTGTGGCCTCACGAATATGGTCCATTTGATGGGCATGGAAAAACTATAATCCATTCCTTTGTTTGTTGGCACGCTATTACTACACGAATTTTCCAAGTGTTGACTGCTCTAGTGCTCTTCCCGGTCGACGGGGGAACAGAATGAGTGCAAAATCCATTGACCACTCAGAGCGCTAGATCTAGCACGTCCTGTAGAATTCTTCGATCAGCAACATTAATTCCCCACTAATTGTCGAACGTATTTTGACTAGTTGACGACTTAGATAGTACTCCCTCTGATCTACATTAGTTGACTTATATATGTCTAGATTTGAATAAATCTAGACACTATTTTGTATATAAGTTTATCCAAATTTTGATAAATCCAAATCAACTAATATAAATCGGAGGAAGTACCATACGGTCATAAGTTCTCACTTAGATTGCTGCGGCTGTTGCTGCAGAAAATTCCAGCTGGAGGGGACATTTTCAACCGCCAAAAATGCCGATCTGGCAATCTTCCGGCGAGGGCGACCATTGGTGCGTGGTCAGCAACTTCGACCCAAAACCGTCCACACGCGGCGCAACGCGTCGCTATAGCCACGCCTCTCGGAAATGCCATGGATTGTTTTAGCTTATCGTTACTTCCATCTGATTTCTTTTGAACATTTCTTTTTTCGTCAAGTCTCCTCGCTGAATTACCGGTAGCTAGCTTGTGTCGCAGAAGGAGCCACGCGTGCGCGTCGCTGCAGCTCTCGGCCGGCCGGCCGCCGTGATCTTGTTGGTTAACAAGTGGGTAGTATTTTTTAATAAAAGCTTCTTTTATATTATTTCAAGAGTTTATACTGTCAGTAGGTAATTATTCTTTAGCTCTACCTCTTAGTGAAAATAGGAATAGTTTAAGTTTGACAATGTTATTTTTCACATTTTAAAACTTTTGCATATCACAAATTTGACAAAAATCATGCAAATGCATAGAGGCATCCTCACTAGCACTCCCCCCAAATTGTTCTTTAGTTATAAGATTTAAAAGGCCAGTACATACTTCAAAACTTTTAGCAGTAATTTTAGGAGTGGTAATAGGTCTAGCTATGAATTGATCATTAGGGGTATTTGTGTAGTCACAAAGTTTTGTTCCTCTTTCTCCCATGTTTGCAAATAAAAAGTTGATACTAATTTTTATGTGTTTTTATGTTTTAAGGAAAACTTAAAAAGACTAAAAACAAGACAAAATAAAATACTTTAAAAATCTAAAAGGAGAAGAAAAGGATCATAATGGTGCAACCTCTCCAAGCTTGGGTTGTTACACAAGTTGATAAATATGACGTCGCTAGAAGATACTTGCAAGTACCACGGCAACAGTGCAAGATGTTGGAGATATGCCCTAGAGGCAATAATAAATGTAGTTATTATTATATCTTTGTGTTTATGATAAATGTTTACATTCATGCTATAATAGTATTAACAAGGAAACATTGATACTTGTGTGATTTGTAAACTTAATTTGAAGTCCCTAGTATAGCCTCTATACATCACTAGCTTGTTGGTTGATAAATGATTGTGGTTTCCCTATCATGAACATTGAGATGTTATCAACAACAAGATCATATCGTTAGGAGAATGATATGGTGGACATACTCCTATAGATAAGCGTAGCATAAAGATCAAGTCATTTCAATAGTTCAATTGCTATATGCTTTCTGATACATAGTAACCTAATTCCTTCGACCATGAGATCATGCATATCACCTTTGCCGGATGGATGCTTTGATGACATCAAACACCACACCGTAACTGGGTGGCTATAAAGGTGGCATTGAGTGTTCGGAAAGTATTGGTTGAAACACATGGATCAAGAGTGGGATTTGTCCATCCATATGATGGATAGATATACTCTGGGCCCTCTCGGTGGAATGTCATCCAATTAGCTTGCAAGCATGTGACTGGCTCACAAGGGATCACATATCACGGGAACGAGAAAAGAGTACTTATCGGTAACGAGGTTAAACTAGGTATGTAGAGATACCGACGATCATAACCTCGGATAAGTAAACTATCGTGAGACAAAGGGAAATTGGTATCGTATGTAAGTGGTTCATTCGATCGCAAGTAATCGTAGAAATATGTGGGAGCCATATGAATTTCCAGATTCCTCTATTGGTTATTGTTCGGAGAAGTGTCTCGATCATGTCCGCATAATTCACGAACCGTAGGGAGACACACTTAAGGATTCGACGTTGTTTGAGTAGTTATGGAATGAATGAGAAAGAAACCGAATGTTGTTCGGAGTCTCGGATGGGATCCGGGATATCACGAGGTGATCCGGAATGGTCCGGAGAATAAGATTCATATAAGGAAAGTCCCGTTTCGGAGTTGGGGAATGATTCCGGTGTTTTCATCAGGAATGTTCTAGAAGGTTCCGGAATGTCCGGCACTCCGGAGGGGAAGGGTACATGAATGTGTTGTATCAATTTGGTATGATTGCATCATGTACTAAGTGTCCTCGTTGTTCCAAGTAAAGGATTAAATTGAATCCTAGTTTGAAAAAGTCAAATAGCTAAATTGAAAAGTCAAATAGCTAAAATTGGAAAGTGGAAAAGAGGAGGAGGGGGGAATCCGAGTTGGGGAGGAGTTCCCTCCTCCAACCGGCGGCAACCCTCCAAGCCGAGCTGGGGAGGGACTCCTCTCCCTCCCCTTGGCCGCCAGCCCCCCTCCACCTATATAAGGAGGGGCAGGGACCCCTCCTAGTACACACAAGTCCCTCACCTCAAACCCTAGAAGCTGCAGCCCACCATAGCCGCCGCCCCCTAGGGTTTTGCCCTAGCCGCCGACTTGGGTGTCCTCGGAACCCTAGCCGCCGGCTCTAGCCTCTCCTCCTTGGTGTGTCTAAAACCTAGATCGCCGAGGAGCTCTCTCATACTCCACCATACTCGCTCCGGCTTAAGGCGAAGCCCTGCGAGATCTCCCCTCTACTTCCGGTACCACGCCGTTGTGCTGCCTGAATCGCGAGGAGAGTGCTACAACCTCCGCTGCCTGCTGGAACAAGGGAGAGGAAGGTCTTCGTCGAGTACCGAACGTGTGACCGACTGCGGGAGCGCTGCCGGAACGCAGCGCCGAAGGATCGTCTACGCGATCTTGAGATCGGGAAGAGTACGACTACATCACCCACGAGAATCCGCTCTCGTTAAACACTTTGGAATCTTCGAGGGTAAGTTATTCCATCGACTCGTTGCTACAATCTAGTAGATAGATCTTGGCTTGTTTGTTTGTATGCGATAGAAAATTTTTGTTTTCCATGCTACGAAACCCTACACAAGAAAATTAAGAAACGGAAAAACTCAACCTGCTACAAGCCTTTACAGTGATTTGGCGCTGCCAGCCGTCTGATGCCATCCAATCTAAGAGTTTGTGGTCCTGATCAGCTGTTTAATCGCCGAGTCTTGTAGTCTTTTCACTGCCCAGCCCGAGCATCCAGTTTAGGCCTAAGTTAATGGGCTGCTACTCCGAAAACTGATATATGCATTCTGTCATGAACTGTGCTCTAAAATTGTGAACGGCTGCAAATGGCCCAGTTGGTACCTCGCCTGTACATTCGTGTCCATTACAAGGTGGCATCCTGGCCCAAGCCGGCCTCCCGATAGCTTCTCTGTTCATAGCGACGAAATTCATGCCGAGGTCCGGTGGCGGCGGAAATCAAGGAGATGTAGCTCGGCCATCATCCCCTTCCGTTACTGTAATAATGTATGTGGCCGGCGGCGGAATCATGCTAAGTTAGCTTTGCCGTTTCCCTTGGGGAGTGAAGATGCATTACTCCCCCTTGGCCTCCTTTCGTTGCTGAACTCCTCTATATAGTTGTGTGTCCTCGTGTATGTTTTCATCCAGATTTGACTCCTCTCTGTTTTCATTGCGCATGGTTCTAGGCTTTGCTGTTCTTATTTCAGGATTAGGATAGGAACTTGCATGCACACAGGAGCCTTGAGGGAATCACTCGATATGTTGGGGCTGGTCGGTTGGACACCCTGGTGTGCTTGACCTCCATTTGTGGGAATAGCTTATATCCAGATAAACTTGTCCCTCTTTCCATATTCATATCTTTGATCTATCATATGTCTTCCTATTTGGTATTAAAATGTATGCCATGAGAACATTGAAATGGAACCCCCACGACTTTCATAGTAGTTTTTTCCTTTGCTTCTATCATATATGTTTGATATACTGTGCTACACTCTATCTTCATTGTTGATCTGTAGCAGGTTATTCAACAATTGCTGATTTAAAGGTACCCTATTTTTCAGTCATATGTATTGCTAAAGCATTATCTTATCTAGAAAACAGGTGGCCAGCATTAGATTTTTCATGCAAACAGTTTGCGTTAATATGAAATTTATCCTGAAGGACCTATCGATCATACGCTTCCAATAATGAGGCATAGCTCAATTGGAGTTCATTTTTGTTAGAACTGGTATAGTACTCTTATCGTCCATATTTCTAAAATAGAAAATGCTACTCCCCAGATTATGATAATAGTTTTTCTTTGTCTTCATCTTCTGTCAAATATGTAATAACTTAAGTTTACATTTTTTGCGATAGATATACAATTACATGTTAACGAATCCAGCTTATGGTAATAGTTTTTCTTTGTGTTCCTCTTATATCAACAACTTAAGTTCAATTCTTTTTGATAGATATACATGTATATGTGCATGTTAAAGAATCAAGCTTATCAGCTTCGGCGCCATGGTCGACCTCAAGTATAGTTTTGATGAGGTCTGTTGGGATACCTGCTTTTCTGTTGTGGAGAAATGCGCAAGTCACGGTTTAAATGTATTTTGATGGCTAGCTATGTGATCAAATAATTGGTATGGTGTGCTACTGCACTTCAACATGGTCGTGAGGAGGAATGCTTGTTCCGAACCAAGGAGTGGATCTTTAAAATATGCTCTATTGAAATTGTAATAGCCATCCCAAAATATTGTGGATACAATATTGTTGTTAATCCTCTACATAAATGATGTCTTGAATATGTTTGACTCTAAAATCCTATATAGATATATTTATTACCATGAACTTTTTTTAGACATTTGTATATTTTTCTAAGATGGACGGGTGCAGCAACGCGCGCATTTATGGTCTAGTAGTCTGGTATTTGTAGTGGGAGTTGACTTGTGCTTCACCACACAGCAACCACTATGATGTATTCTTCTTGCAATTTTCCGGCAACATCGCCAACAAATAGTCTTGATGGCAAAAAACGTCGCCACTTTTCGTTGGGACTCCAAGTGCAGAGTGTTGTAGCAAGTTTCTTTTTCCCACAAGGGTGACTCGAGGATTTATATCGAACTTTCGAGGAACTGGCTATGAAAGGGTATTTGTCTTCTCCTCTTCAAGTAACCTGTAAAGTAAAATAATTTGTCTTATGTTTCCAAGCATAAGGTTTCATATTAGTAATATGAAATAAAATAAAATACAAACTAAAGTAAATAAAGTAAAGTAATGCAAACTAGATGATATGAAAGATAGTAGAGTTGCTTTTGGAGTTTTATGAGTGACTTCAAGTAAGAAAAGTAGTTTTGTATTTTTCAAAATAATAAATTGCAGAAAATATAAAAGATAGTAGATGCAATGGAAAGGTGTTTCTTATAATAAAAATCGGACCGAGGTTTATGGGTTTACTTGTCTACTCAGCTTTTAAGTTGTAGTGATCATAAAACAATTCATCAATAATAAAGATCCATGAAACTTATATATGTGTTTGATAAAGAAATCAATATGGGCATCACGTTCTAACATATAGATGAAATACATCTCTCTTATACTCCTCAAGAAAGGGAAACTCCATGCAATCTTGAATTAAGAACAAATCAGAGCATAGGTTTAAGCAATATAACATGATGTTTGAAATACAAATATGCTACCTTCATATAACAAGATTATCACACTGTCACATGATAACTATAGCACATGATTTCACTTTATCCCTAGTAAGGCAGCAAAAGAAAGGTAAAAAACAAAGTAGATCCTGAATATAGTTTGTCACAATTCAATCTCTACCACCATGCTACTCCATCTAACACACACTTCTCCCCATACAAGTTTTTGCATACAAGTTGGATCAAAACAAGCAATTAAGAACGGGGTGCATGATATTCATCTATCAATACATCTTACACAAAATAGATTTTAATCTCAAATATCAAATCATAGAACAAAGATCCATCACATAGGAATTACAAATATAACCATAATCATGTAGGACAGCTCATATGGTACTAGATCTATGAAGAACAAGAGAGAAATAGATCAAGCTACTATCGCAGACCCATAGCACGGAGGTGGACTACTCCCTCTTCATGATGGTGATGCTGGAGAGGGTGGAGATCCTCCCAGAGGTGGCTCCGATGGAGTTTCCCCCTCCAATCTTCGCTGGATCTAACTCTATTTGGGGGTGTTTTTGTCTCTAGTGTGCTTCGTCTCGAGGACTCCTCGAGGGATCCTTATATATATGAGTTTTTAGGTCAAGAGAAGCCCGTGGACAAAAGAATCAAGTCAATCGAACGGTCGAGGAGCAATCGAGCATGGGTGGCGCGCCCACCTGGACTGGGCACGCCACCTTGGCTCATTTGGGACTCCTGGCCCTCCAGGTGGGATTCTTATGCTCCAGATTAGGGGTGGGCATAAAAACCGATAACCGAAGACCGATACCGAAAAGACCGAGACCGAACTCGAATAGACCAAAACCGAAAAGACCGACAAGAAAATTGGGTAGTGAATTTTATAGACCAAATTTAGTTTGGTCTATTCGGTCTTTAGTTCCTAAGTAACTGAATAGACCGAACTGACCGAATTTTACATGAGACTATTTGAAACTCGAAATTTGTGTGATGTGCATGAATTATGGCATTGTTGAATGGTCATCAAAGTGCTATTGTAGAGTTGCTACATTTTATTAGGATTGTTGCACACTTATTTCTTCCACTAAATGATAACATATGTATTAAAATATTTAAAATATAGTTGAAATACTGTCATATTTTTAATAAGTAATGTCTATATTTTGTGTTGGCAATATTGACCATGTTATTCGGTCATGACCGAACCCGAATTTTTCGGGTAGTAAAACTATAAAGTATAATTTGGTCTTTATTTTTTCAAGGACCGAATTTAAAATATACCGAAATACAAAGACCGAACTGTCGGTCATGACCGAACGCACACCCCTACTCCAGATGCTTCTCATGGATAAATATTGGCATCCTCAAAAGTTCAGGTCCATTTGACTTTGTATAGGTCCTGAAACATCAAAAATATTAAAAACATAGTTTTTCTACTCTGCCGGGTTATAGCCAAAATAAAGGGGATCATTGGTACATCCCAAAAATTAATATAAAAACATGAATATAACATTATATATGATGCAAATACGTGGGAAAACATGTTAACAAACTACAAAGTTCATGTATGCATTTTACATGCAAAATTCAGGCATTTATCCGAATTAGACATAATATGTACGAGCTCGCCTATGTTTAAATAAAATCACTTATATTCTTTATATTCCGCTAAGTTTGTTTAAAATTTAGCCGAAACCGAAAACTCGGCCTGAAAATGCGAGTGGCCGTCAGACGCTAAATAGCGCCGAAATTAGGCTCGAGAACAGCGAACAGGAGGTGCTATAAGGTCATGAGTTCTCACTTATTAGCTGGAGCCTGGAGGAGACATTTTCAACGGCCAAGCATGCCGATATGGCAATCTTCCGACGAGGGCAGGGCGACCATTGGTGCGTGGTCAGCAACTTTGACCCAAAACGGTCCACATGCCGGCATGCGGCTCAACGCGTCGCTGTAGCCTGGCCACACCTCTTGGAAATGCCATGGATTGTTTTTGCTTATTATTACTCCCTTATAAATTAAGATATTTGAAATAACATCTGGTTTCTTTCGTCAAGTTTCCTCGCTGAATTACCGGTAGCTTGGTGTCGCAGAAGGAGCCACGCGTGCGCGTCGCTGAAGCTCTCGGCCGGCCGCCGTGATCTTGTTGGTTAACTTGACCACATACGCTATCTTCTCGACGAAGCAAAAGCACGACAAGTATTCCCCGCAGAATTCCATGGCCCGTGCTGACTAGTTCTCGTGATACTTTTCATTACCAATCTCACATATATTGATACTGTATATGCAACTGGTTGAGTGTGAGATCGGAGTCGGAGAGAGGAATGCCCCGGTCAAGGTCTCGAGGAAGAGAATTGGATGGCGTACGTGTGCATGTAAAGGTAGCCGCAAAGCCATAGCTTCGTCAAAAAGTACCGCCAGTCGACTACTACTTCAGGCGTCCATGGGAGCAGCGCCGCTTCTCTGGATTGTCCTCCGGCGGCGCCACGGTCTCCTCCTCGTCCTCCTTCTTCTCGTCGCCGGCGCTTCCGGCGTCGCGGCGCAGACGGTGGACGTCGGGGTGATCTTGGACAGGACGACATGGGCGGGGAACATGAGCTGGACGTCCATCGAGCTGGCTCGGGAGGAGTTCTATGCTGATCCTCGCTACGCCCGCCACAGAACCAGGCTGAAGCTCCACCTCAGGGACACCGGGCCCGACGCCATCGACGCCGCAGCAGCAGGTACCCGAGAAAGATTCATGGCCGTTGTAGACAGTAGCTAGGCGGTAGGAAGTAGGAACACGGAGCAGCGTGGCGTTGCTGAAACATGGGCCAAATCTTCTAGGTGGGCCGCAATGGGCGTTGTCGCAAACTTAGATTACTCCTCTCATAACGCTAAAAAAAAGATTACTCCTCTCATTCTCTTCGACCGGTTCGACTCGGCGAATCCACGGCGTCCAGCGGCGGCGGCGGCGGCGGCAGCAGCAGAGCGGTTGCCCTATTCTCTTCTCACGCAGCCGGCGGCCGGCGGTGCGCCCCGGCTCGTACTCGACTCATAGACTTGCTTGCCGCCCTCCGCGGTATAGAGAGAAGGTACCCCTGTTTCTCGTCCCGCCAAGTAATTTAGAATGTCGAGCTCCCTTTGGTGGATTCGAGATAATGGAATGAATTCGCCCCGTTCAGAAAGTAATTTAGAATGTATTAGCCATCTAACCCCAACTAGAAGACTTTGTCCTGAACTCGTGATTAGATTTTGGAACTGAAGTATGCGAGCTGGCGCTTTCCTGATTTTATGGACATTTAAAAATCTAGAGTCATCAATCAAACGTGTAGAAGTACTCTCCAGGTCTCGAACATGTAAGAGTAATTGATTATACATTTTTCGAGGGGAAATCCGACATTGCGTATTCGGAGATATTTTAAATCAATACATCAAGTTTCAGTATTGATATGTACCAACGAACGTTTTCCTTGCTGTTGTTTGATAGTGTGCCTTAATTTGCTGCAATAATTACAGGTCTTGATCTACTGAAAAATGTCGGAGTGCAAGCGATTGTTGGACCGCAGACGTCAAGTCAGGCAAAATTTCTTGCCGAGCTTGGGAACAAATCAACGGTTCCAATCATTTCATTTTCTGCAGATTGCCCGTCACGATTCGGACACAATCCATACTTCATCCGGACGGCATGGAATGATTCCTCCCAAGCAGAAGCTATTGCCTCGCTTGTTCAGAAATACAATTGGCGGGAAGTCGTGCCTGTGTTTCAGGACGATGATTCCAACACCAGATTCATACCTGACCTTGTTGATGCCCTCAGGCAAGTAGACACTCGTGTTTCATACAGGTGCAAGATCCGTCCTGCAGCTACAGAGGATGATATGAGGAGAGCTATCTCAAACTTGAGACTCAATTGGACAACTGTATTTGTTGTGCGTATGTCGCATATGTTAGCTCTCGAGTTTTTCCGTCTTGCTAAGGATGAAGGGATGATGGGCCAGGGCTTTGTCTGGATTACCGCGTATGGCTTGACAGATATCTTTGATGTGGTTGGTTCCCCTGCTCTTGATGTGATGCAAGGAGTCCTTGGGGTTGAACCTCATGTTCAAGATACTGTGGAGCTTCAAAACTTTAGACAGAGATGGCGCAACAAGTACCAATCAGAAAATCCAGGCACCTCATTAAGTGAGCCCACAGTGTCTGGACTCTATGCTTATGATACCATATGGGCGATAGCATTAGCAGCAGCGAAGGTTCGATATGTGAATTCAGACTTTGGGCCGTCTGTAGCAAACAATGGGTCCACTGACTTCGACAGAATAGATTCTTCAAAGGCTGCAGAAAAACTGCGAGATGCACTCTTAATGGTCAATTTTTCGGGCATGAGTGGGCAATTTCAGATTGAATACATGCAGTTAGTATCGGTAAATTACAGGATAATCAACATTGTTGAGCAGGAGAGAAGAGTAGTTGGTTTCTGGACTCCAGGATCTGGCATCTCTGGTAGTCTAAATAAGAAGGTTGATCTTGACTCCGTCATATGGCCAGGAGCTAATAAAACTGTACCTAGAGGTTGGCTATTTCCAGTGAATAAAAAACTCAAAATAGGTTTACCTGTGAAGCCTGGGTTTTACGAATTTGTAAGATTTGAAAAGGGTATTGCCAAGGGGTTCTGCGTTGATGTATTTGAGGCAGTAGTTAATGAATTACCCTACAATGTATCCCGTCATTACGAGGAGTTTGGAGATGGGAAAGGATCGAGTAATGGAACCTATGATGATCTTGTCTACAAAGTTTTTCTTCAGGTATGCATGGATTTCTTTCTGTTCCATTCTGCTTAGTCTAGAAAGTTTGTCTTGAGGTATGTATTAGTCTTTAGTATTGAGATATGTAAGATTATATTTCTGCACCTCTTTATCAAATAAAAATATATCTCTGCACCTGTTCATGAAGCATTCATTATTATGAGCTTGTTTTATCCATGTACAAAAAAACAGCAAAAGTGTAAATTCCCTATTTACTTTGTTCTAAGAAAATAATCGTTACCCACTCTTAATTGTAGGCAGATACTTTTGCATGACTTGCATTCTCGGGTGATCAATTTTATAGCCTGACTCTACAGTTAAATTGTGAACACTTGTAAAACCTCTCGAAATAGGCTTTCGCCCCGCTATATTAATATAGCAACCACACGATACAACTGCTGGGCAGCAGCACAATCAAGCCCAAAGCGAAAAAGGAGAGAAAGAAAGAGAAATGCAAGCCAACAATGGCAGATCGACAAAACAAGGGTGACCCACAATCGCTGCGCCCGCCGACGATGTACCACCACAATCCTAGCATTCCGGAGCGCCGCGTACCAAGTAACACCTTCAAGAAGGGGGGCGACGACGACGACGCTGTTACCCGGACTAGTCCTAGGGGTTTCCCCCGGTACTCGAAGGGGAGTGGAGAAGGGGTACACCCGACGCCCTCCAGGAAGGAACGATGACACCCTCAGGCGTCACCGCGTCAGTGCCGGACGAGCCGACATGGATTTCTCCCGACCCCCCAAAAAACCACTCCCCCAGATGCTCCGACGTGCTCCACCATACTTTGCCGCCCACCAACATGTGCCACCACGATCGAGACGCCGCCCTTGTCTGTCTCCCTGAGATCACCAGCATGAGGCCTAGAGGAGTAGGACAGCACAGCAGGAATCGGAGGTGCTAGCAGCGCCGCCGACGGGAGAGAACTACCTCCACCGTGTCCCGGTAGCCGACCGGACGTGGTAGTAGGGTCACACCAGGCCCCGCCGGACCCAAATCGGGCCCGCAAAGCCCCCACTGCCTCGCTGCAGCAAGCCAGCAGCACCGCCACCACCATCCAGATGCCTACGAGAGCTAGACGTCCACCTCTGGGAACCACTGCAGCAGCATGACGTCCGGCCCGCCTGGACCCAGATGGGGCCCGAAGGGCCCATATCTGGGCCGAGCGGGCGCCGCTGCCAACCTCCGCAGAGCTCTCCATCAACGGCCGCGCCCCACGCCGGCGAGCTCCCAGCCGACGTCGAGCTACCCCGCCGCCATGCCGAACCACCGCCGCTGAGGGGCACCGCCGCCGGCTGACCCTCCCGAGCCGAGCCCCGTGCGCGCGCGGGAAGAAGAGCGCCCGCCGCCGCCGGCACCGCGCGGGCAACGCCCGGCGGCGACCGCCGGCGTCGGCGGGGAGGGAGAGGTCGGGGAGACGCTAGGAGAGGGGGGTGCTGGGGTGTGCCACTCCGGTCGCCCGCGCGGGGAGCGACGCGGAGCGGGCCTGTTTTTTTCAGGTCATCGTCGGGACCAAATGAATACCACCGACCGAACACTTGTAAAACCTTATAGCCTGTAGCCGAAAGTTTCTCAACTTAGTTTACATGTGTTGCTCGCAGGAATATGATGCAGTGGTCGGCGATATAACAATCTTGGCCAACCGTTCTTTGTATGTGGACTTCACTCTTCCTTACACAGAGTCAGGGGTACGGATGCTGGTTCCAGTACAGGACCGGAGACAAAAGACTGCATGGACGTTCCTGAAGCCTTTGACAACTGACCTATGGTTAGGAACTGTGGTCTTCTTTGTCTTTACAGGTTTTGTAGTCTGGTGTATTGAGCACAGAACAAATCAAGAATTCAGAGGCCCCCCAGCCAGTCAAATTGGATCGATCTTCTACTTCTCCTTCTCAACCCTCGTATTTGCTCATAGGGAGAGAATAGTGAACAACTTATCAAGAATTGTGTTAGTTGTTTGGCTCTTCGTGGTGTTGATAGTACAACAGAGTTATACTGCAAGCTTAAGCTCGATTCTGACAGTGGAGCAACTTCAGCCAACAGTCACCACTTTAGAAGAAGTTATCAGGAATGGGAGAAATGTTGGCTACCTGAACGATTCTTTCTTGCCTCAGCTTTTGAGAAGGTTGAAAATTGATGAATCAAAGATGATTCCCTTCGACTCTCCCATGGAATACAATGAAGCCTTATCATCTGGAAGAGTTGCAGTTATTGTTGATGAGATACCATACCTTAAGGTGTTCCTTAAACGATATTGCCACAACTACACTATGGTTGGACCAACCTACAAGTTTGATGGATTTGGTTATGTGAGTACCTTTTTTCCAGATTTTGTACAGTATCCCATTTCTGCTGCAATTTTGATGTTGGGAACTGCTAGTAGCTCAAATTTCTCTATTTGTATACCATTAGATTCTTTAGAAGAAAAAGGCATTAGGGTGAACTTCTGGTTAAAGTTACAGTTTCAGCCAATTTTCAAATTGTACTTTGAAATTCATGAATTGTGGATGTGAACGTGCTGAAGTAAGGACGAATTTAAGATTACATTTTTCTTGTCAAGAACCTAAATACACGTTCATGTTCTGCGGAAGGTTTTGGCCTTATATTCGGAAATATAAGGCTTGCTTTTCTGGAACAAAATATAAATATAAGGCTTGCTTGCTTCTTGAAGTATTGAATAACTTGCTAAATCTACCTGATCAGGTTTTCATGTAGTTTGGTTTAACTTTCTCTTTGTGAAACTGTATGAAGTTCATTGAGTTTAATTTTATTAGGATCGTTGAGCATTTTGAAAATGACCTTTATGAAATCACCTTTCGAGGGGCTTGCGTGAATGCCCAGTATACCCGCTTTACAATATAACTCTCTGAACACTATGCCGTGCTTGTATTTCACCACTGACGCCTTCTGCAATCCTCATACGAGTGCTACTTCTACAGGCATTCCCTCGAGGCTCTCCACTCACACCTGACATTTCGAGGGGAATACTGAAATTTGCATCAGAAGAAAGAATGGCCAAGCTTCAGGAAGAACTGTATGGCGATACACCATGCCCCGACAAAGATGACTCCCAAACTTCAAGCAGCCTAACGTTACACAGCTTTCGGGGGTTGTTCATCATCACTGGAGCATCTTCAATGCTGGCACTAATCCTGCACATTGTCATAACTCTTTATAATCACCGACATGATTTTAGCAGTGATGACGGTCAGAGTTCATGGCGCAGATGGCTTACCATTCTCTCGAAGATCTTCCACGAGGGCGATGGTCCTTCCAATACTCCAGATAAAGATGAGACTGCAATGGCAAATGTTGGCAGTACAATTGAGAGCCCGCAAAGCATGCCTAATCACATTATTGAGAACCTTGATTTAGACACAGATACAGGAAGCACACTAGAAGGGGAAGGAACACCAGGTAGGGAAGTTTCTATTCAGGAGACGGAACCAATGTCATTTGCGTATATGCATTCTGGGAGTGGGCGTAGTAGAGTAGCTTTTTTGTCTCGCAGTGGGAGCTCCATCCGCAGGAGACAGACAAGCATGGAATGAACTAAAGTACACGATGAGCCTGTTACTCTACTGATCCCTGTAACTATTTGTTCATTTAGCCGTAGATATGTGTATATGTATTTACGGCTTATCTTTTCTGAACACATAGCCTGATGTAAAGGCATTGTCAGATTTAGGAATTAATACAAGTTACGAGGAGCTAGTGGTCTGGTGCTTGTGGTTCCAAAATATTAGCCTTCTTCTTGTTTTTGCGTCCTGCAAAATTCCGTCAAACTACCAAATGCTGTCGTAATGTAAGTTGCGACATGATGCTGTTTCCAGGCCTGTTATATTAACATACTGAATGCAGACTAGGTGAATATATGTAAATATGCAATGAGTATTGTTTTTGCTTGTTCACTCTTGATCTTCTGTCTAGCATTCTGGGACTGTTACTGCATGCTTGGTAATAGCAGCTGAATTTATTTGCAGTCTGCTTTGTACCAATTGTTGTTGATGCTTCCTCGGTCACGGACCAGCTGGCCGTCATTCTCCTGGAAGAACCTGAGATCTACTGGAGCAGCATCTCGAACTCATCCTCCATGTCGACTGGCGGAAGTCTCGCAACTCGAGCTCGAGCTCTTCAGGCCTGCCGGCAGTGTGTCCCTCAAATGAAATGGCATGGTGTCCTCGTCTTGATGCTTTGAATTGACTCCAGAGAATCTGATGATGTGCAAAGCTTCGGAGTACTGCAGCGTGCCCGTTCTTCCTCCCGAATTGAGACCCATTGTTTATAGGTCTGGAGATAAAGTAGTGACTTTGAATATTAATGAACTTTATAAGAGAGTTATCCGTCGGAACAACAACCTTGCCTATCTATTAAAAAGAAGTGAACTAGCGCCTGCAAATTTAGTAATGTGCCAGGAAAAATTGGTACAAGAAGCCGTGAATACACTTCTTGATAGTGGGTTCCGCGGGCAATCGATAAGGTATGGTCACAATAAAGTATAGAAATCACTTTTGGATGTAATCGAAAGCTAGTCTGAGATGTTGCTGCAGTAAGTTTGCATTTCCTTCCACCTGCTGACAGTCCAGATAATTCCTCATTCCTGGAAGGTTCCAATGATAAAGAAAGCAGTGCCAGCTTGGATTTCTGAGAAAACGTTTTTTGTTGCCGTGGTATCATCATCTTCATCTTTGAGCCACACTAAGCCGAAAGGAAGTGGGGTGTAGCAAGCTTCCGACGCAAAGCCCGGCGTTGTCTTCCGGAGAAATGTCAACTCTTTTTTTTTTTCGACCAAAGGCATAAGAAATGGACAAACCCGCCGGTCCACCGAAGAATGGTAGATCGAGGCATCCGACCAAACTCGCCCAAGTAATTGAAAAATCAGCATGTTGTGGCATCCTATAAAGTATAAACTTCCATTCTGCCATGAGGTAGCTCTCTGCCTCTCTTGCCCAATTAATTGACTGAATGCTCCCGAACTTCCTCTCCCGATGACCGGGGACGTGCGCCTTCTGCTCCTCCGCGTCGGCTTCGCGGCCTGCCTCCTCGCGACGTCGTCGCGGGCCCAGCCGACGGAGGTCAAGGTGGGGCTCATCATCGACGCCGGCTCGCCGGTGGGCAAGATCGCCACGACCACCATCCCCATGGCGCTCCAGGACTTCTACGCCGCCTTCCCCAACTCCACCGCCCGGGTTAAAATCCTGCAGCACGACTCCGGTGGAGACGTCGTCGCCGCCGCGTCAGCCGGTATATATGGCGCCCGAAACATTCTCTGTTCCTATCCGCACGTTCTTTTCCTTTGACTGACGTTGCGTGCGTGGTCTTAATTGCCATGCGTGCGTGTGCCGTGCAGCGCTGCAGCTGATGACGAGCCAGGGCGCGCGCGCCATCCTCGGCCCGCAGTCGTCGGTCGAGTCGGCGTTCGTCGCCGGCCTCGCCACCCAGGCCGAGGTCCCCGTGGTGTCCTTCTCGTCCACCAGCCCCTCCGTGTCCCCCGCCACGGCGCGCTTCTTCTCCCGCGCCGCCCAGGGCGACGCCGCGCAGGCCGGCGCCGTCGCGGCGCTCGCCACGCTCTTCGGCTGGCGCCGCGTCGTGCCCATCTACCAGGACGACGACTACGGCGCCGCGTTCGTGCCCTTCCTCGTCGACGCCCTCGCGTCGGAGCGCGCCGCTGAGGTCCCCTACCGCTGCGCGCTCCCGGCGGACACGTCCCCCGACGCCCTGGCCGCGGAGCTGTACCGCATGGAGTCCGAGCAGACGCGCGTGTTCGTGCTCCACGCGCGGGCCGGCCTCGCCCGCCGCGTGTTCGCCGCCGCCGAGGAGGCCGGCATGACCGGCGAAGGCTACGTGTGGGTCATCACCCAGGGGCTCACGGGCCTCCTGGGCTCCGTCCAGCCGCCGCAGGGCGTGATCGGGCTCGCGCCCTACGTGCCCACCACGCCGCGGCTGCGGGACGTCAAGAAGCGGTGGGCGCAGCGGTACATACGCGACCACCCGGACGACGACCTCTCGCACGCCGTCCTAGGCTGCTACGCCGTGTGGGCCTACGACGCCGCCTGGGCCATGGCCTCCGCGGCAGAGCAACTCAGCGCCGCCGACCTGTCGACGCAACCCGGGCTGGTAAACGGCACGGGCGGGCCGACCGACATCTCGGGGCTCGGGAAGTCAGCATCAGGCGAAAATTTCCTCCAAGCTATCAACGACACGAAATTCGAGGGTCTCGGCGGACGGTTCGACCTCGTCGACGGCGAGCTCGTAGTGCCGGCCTACCGCGTCCTAAACATCATGGACGATGGAAAGGAGAGGGGCGTCGGGTTCTGGACGCCGGCGTACGGGCTGACCCGGCACGTTGGCCGCCGTTCGGACAAACCGGACGGCGCGCTCGCGCCAGTGATTTGGCCAGGAGAGTCGACCGTGCGGCCGAGCGGGTGGGTGCAGCCGACGAACGCGCGGAAGCTGAGGGTGGCAGTGCCGGGGAATGTCTCGGACAGCTACCGGTCGATACTGCACCTTGAAGTCGACACCGTGACGAACCAGACGACGGCCGGCGGGTTCGTGATCGAGGTGTTCGAGGCGGCGGTGCGGCTGCTGCCGTACGCGCTGCCGTTCGAGTACGTCAAGGCGGAGTCACAGCCCTACGACAACCTCATCCTCGGAGTTGAAAATGGGGTAAGCAGTAAGCTAACTTGCTTTTGTATTATACTGCATTTGAATCAACTAATTAATTTGTACTTTATTATACTCCACGTGAATCAATCAATTTCAAATTAGTTATGACTCTAGCTAATACAAATGTACACATTCTAATATATGGTAGTAATAAGGATAGTGATGTATATTTTTGCGAGAATAAACCTAGTAATATTTTATGACAATAGAATGAATATGAAGTTGCATATAAATGGGTCAGCATTTGGACAGCTTAATCAAATGTAGCTCACTATTTTGTTTATTGACAAAAATCATATCTATCAAAAATTCCAAATGGAGCTCGAACATCATGTATCCTTAATTTCGAATGATTCAAAACTTTATTTTTACATTAAGAAAATTCTGAACAAATGTATAAGTACATATAGATGCATAGTGTACATGTATAAATGTTCATCAGAATATCTTCTTAGTTGTGATCTACACAAAAAAAGAGATAAATATATGGAGCAAAATGATGTTTTTATTGCCGATTTTCTTCGACATAGGGCGCTTTTTGTGCCTATTTAGGGCCACATTTGGGTGGAGGTTTTGTGTTAGACGAAAATACAACATACTGTTTAACAAATCTTCGATGGTTTACAAAAACATCTACTCCCTAGAGTACATGTATTTGTTCGATATGAATTCATATTTATTACAAACTTTTAAGTACGACTTCTAAAATACCGAGCTCCCTGGAGGCCCAGGATCCAAAGCGTTGCACCCATATCTGTGGAAAATAAGGACTCTACTCCTTGTTTTAGTCTGGGGCAAACATGGCAATCGAATCCTCCGACATCGAATCCGGGGCAAACATGGCAATGTTCTCGTGCGAACTTGGCTGCTGCTCCTCGTCGCTGAGGCGCTCGACCACAACTGACTGCTGCTCCTCGTCGCGGATGGAGGCACGGATCTCCACCATGCGCTGCTCGTCGCTGAGGTGCTCCACCTCGCTCTGCTTGTTGCTGAGATGCTGCACCTCTCTATGCTTGTCGCTGAGGTGCTCCACCTCGCTCTGCTCGTCGCCGATGGTGACCTGGTCATCAACCTCGCGCTGCTCCTTGTCTTCTTCCTCCAGAATATCTTCATAAGGATCCTGGCTCTCCCCTGCCAAATATTCCTGCTCGCTCTCTCCCCATGGATGGGAATCGCTTTGGTTTTCCATGCAGTCAATGGAAAATAAAGAGGGAGGAAGACGAGTGGGGTTCTGGATTCACGAGGTGAGAGAGGAAATAAATACTACTCTAGAACGTTGGTACAGGAGTGGTTGGAGTAATTACAATGAGGGAGCCGAACGTTGGTGCGGGAGGGCAAGAAGGGAAAAAAGAGGCAAAGTATCCCAGAACGCTAAGTAAAATGGAAAATCTGAGAAAAAGTAAAACGCACACTAAAAAGGGACAGAGGAAGTACTAGTATGATACCCTCGTGCATGGTATGTACATTGTGAAAAATAAGGAGTACGTACTACTACATATCACAGATTATTTAATTCGACCTTAAGTTAAACCCATACCGTGCAGACTAGTTAGACTTTCTTTGACTTTTAATAGTTGTAGATTCCAGAGAACAGGTTTCCAACAATTGAAATTTTGGTTCAATCGCATTCTTCAGTGCAAATGTTGCCGATTCTTTCGTTGAATAACATTCTTATAGGAAGTTGGATCATCGATTGAGAGTGACATGGTCTTATCAACTTGTTTAGAATCATGGACCAGAGACCGGTCAATCCATATATAATTAAGCGGATCCATATATCCCCAATTGAGAGTGACATGACATCTTATCAACTTGGCTAGTAGCCTAGTGTCCGTACTTAGGTACAGCTAGCATGTTAAGAAATCCATTTGGAAACGATCCAATTTTTCTGAACGAGAAGTGATTAAACGAAATATAATATTAGTAAAATCAAAATTCTTTTGAAATTGTAGACTTCTTCTTTGCCATATTTAATTAGAGATTAACATGATCCGTTGGACATTGCCCGTTGTATCTCTCATACATCTATTGCCTAAGGTTTTCTATGGAAAAAATTCTGGATACATTGCCCTGTTCTTCTCAACAACCTTTTTGTTCAATTTGCTGCAGACTTTCGACGCGGCGGTGGCGGACATGACCATCACGGCGGATCGAGCGGTCCATGTGGACTTCACGTCGCCTTACATGTCATCAGACATCGCCATGGTTGTGCCGCTACGCGACCAACGTGGCGGCAACTTCACGTGGTTCTTTTTTCTGAAGCCGCTCAGCTCCGGCCTCTGGCTCGTCAGTGTCGCCTTCTTCCTATTCACCGGCTTTGTCGTCTGGGCCATCGAGCACCGCGACAACGGTGAATTCGGCGCCGAAGTTGAGATCACACCCTCCAACAAAGGAAAACTCACCCCCACCAACCAAGCCGGCACCAAAGGCAAGCTCACCCCCTCCAACCAAGTCGGCACCCTCGTCTACTTCGGCTTCTCCACCCTCGTCTTCTCTCACAGGGAGAAGCTGACGAGCAACCTGTCGAGGCTCGTCGTGATTGTCTGGGTGTTCGTCGTGCTTATCCTGCAGTCCAGCTACACTGCAAGCCTCACGTCCATGCTCACAGTGCCGCGGGTGGAGCCGACCATTCTGCTCCGGGGCACGGAGAAGGTCGGGGTCATGAACAACTCCTTCACGGGCGAGGCCCTGACCCGGTCGGGTTTCCCGCAGGCCAGGATCATGCGGTACTCGACCGCGCGGAGCTTCCAGGAGGCGCTGCTCAATAAAAGCATCGGCGCCGTCGTCAACGAGACGCCCTACTTCAATATCTTCCTCAAGACCTACAGCGACAACTTCACCATGACCGACCAGCGCAACATGACGGGCGGCTTGGGCTTCGCGTTCCCCAAGGGGTCGCCGTACGTGACGGACCTGTCGCGGGCGATCATGAAGCTCACCGAGAGCGACGAGATCAACAAGATCCAGCGGAAGTGGTTCGGCGACCTCAAAGACGGTGATATAGATTCGCAGTTCACGTCCGGCAGCCTCAGCTTCAAGAGCTTCCGGAGCCTGTTCCTCGTCACCGGCGTCACATCGCTGGTCTGTTGCGTCGTCCACCTGATCTTCAACTTCTATGCGGACAACCGCCGACGGACTACCCAACAGATCACGCCGCGCCATTCTTCCCCTCGTGAAGCGCAGTATGTGATCGAAATGGCCGGCAGCAAGCACAGTGCATCATCATCATCGTACACGAGTGAGGGGTCAGGGCCAATGGAGATGGTGATCCTGCCAAGCGATGAGATTGAGCCGTTCAGCGGCGGCCAGAGAGAGGAGGCGGTATCTCCTGCTCGTCAGCGTGACAGCTCTGGGGAGAATAATAGAGAGGTCAGTCACTAATCAGCCGCCATTCTAGACGTCGTCTCTTGCAGTAGAACAATTAACATCCATTGTTTCGTTCATTGAGACGACGATGAACAATTAGAGCTGTAAGATGCAGAGAAACAACTGTACACGTCTAAATAGGATTTAGCAGGTGTATATAAGGTTTAATTTATTGATATGCGACCAGAAGGCCAGTCGGTTCATCAGTGTCTTCATATTCACCCTGATATACAAAATTTGTCCAATGACACCAGCTTTAGTGCATGGTGGATGGAGCTCCGCTCCTATGTCTTCACAGCCGCCATCTGGTCATCGGCGTCTTCTATCTCAGCTCTTACTTCACAAAAGTTTTCCTCCTGAGACACTGTCTTCGGTGTATCATGGATTGAACCCCGCTCCTACGTCTTCACGGCTGCCATACAATCTCCTAAGAAAGAGTTGGTAGCATAAACCTACAATTTTACATGTCAATTTTTCCAATTCATATTAGTCGTCTTCCAAATCACAAAAAACTATCAGATTGAATTCAAGTTATCGTAAAAAAGGCTGATTGCCGTCTGATAGCGAATTGACACAGTTTATGACAAGGGGGCCCACATGTCAGGGCCACGTGACACTCATTAGGCGCCGCCCCGACACGCCCGGTAACGGCCGTTAACCGGCGTTGCTTCGGACACGCTAGGGTATCGGTTAGTACCCGCGCGCGGTTGTCTATCTCTCCCCCCTCACTGGCGATGGCGGGCAGCGACTCCCGGCGATGGCGAGCTTGCCGGCAGCGACCTTCGCGGGACAAGCTCGGCGGCGGCGGCGGAGATTTTGAGGCTAGCTCGCGTGGTGGCGGTGCGGGGCATTACTCCCCCAATGCCTCGCCGCTGCATCTCTCTGCTGTCGCGTTGGCCAAGGCGGTGCTGGCCTCGCCGGCAAAGAGCAGCCATCGTTGGGCTACGTCCTTCGGCGGAGTACTCGACTAAGTTCATCCCTCCCCCTCGACAACCCTATTTTTTCCATTATTTTCTCAGAGATGTGGAAATAGCACTATTCTTGTCAGATTTAGAAGTAATCATGGTTCATCCCTTAAATTAGATAGGTGAACTTGTTTTTAGTAAATGTTAGTTTAGTTAATTGATTGTATTTAGCAAATTTCATATGTTTTGTCATTAGTGGTGCACATTTAGCAGTAAATAAGGTAATTCACTGTAATTAATTGACTGTTTAGATGATGACATATGGGTGATAAGTAATTGGCTGTAATGTTGTAATTCACTGTATTTAGGAAATTTCATATGATTAATCGACTGTAATTCACTGTAATTAATTGACTATAGTGTTGTTCTTTGTTTCACTTATGCAGTTTAGATGATGACATATGGAAGATAAGGTTTCATTTCCCTAGGATAGATAATTTAGAGAGAACATTGGGTCAATCAGACATAACAGTGCTAAATTTGTTAGCACTTGTAAAAGGGCATGGATATGGAACCAACAATAAGATGTATTATGTTAAAAAGGAAAAGAAAAGACTGGAATTGAATGGAGACAATTGACAGTATGGAAAAGGTGTACAAGATGTCAAAGAAATTTAAGGATGAGAAGCTGCTCAACATCACTGTATTGGATTCAACTTCCCCATGGCATGTTGAGTTGAATATTAATGGCACAGAAGCTCATCCTTTGCATGAGGATGTTTTGTTTTCAGTTGACAAAGAAGGTGTCAGATGATATGTCATATGATCAATAACAAGAATAAGAAATAATCCCTATTGATGATGATGGTTTTTCCCAGTAGCTATTGATATTACAGAAGCCTTATATTTTGGCACACAACAAAGCTCCAATCTACAGAAGGGAAAGACAATTGATGTTGAATGCATTAGTGATGAATAATAGGATTGGTTCCAGTACAACACATGTGAATTTAATCTTGAAGAGCACAAGAAAGGAGTTGAAGCTGAGCTGGCCCTAATTAGAAAACTGAGGAAGGAGAGGAAACAGAGACAACATGATGATGAGCATAATATTGCAGTGGGAGCTGAGGTTGACCTTGTTAGAAAATTAAAGGAGCGTCAACAACATAGAGAAGTAGAGGATAATGAAGATACAGAAATCTTGGAGCTTCTCAATGAACAGAAGAGGCAGAGAGAAGACGCTATTCTTCACTATGAAGGAAGGACATAAGGAATCAGATGTTGAAGAATTATCTGAACCAGACATAATTGCAAAGAATCCAGCAAAGAGGCCATGTCCTACTACTAGGTCTCATCATGAGGCTGGTTTTGAAGAACCTTATTATTTTATCCCAAGTGATGATGAGATATGCAGCCCTGATGAGTTGTGTTCTGATGATGATTATGGATTTGTGTCAAAGTTTGCTGTTAGTTGTGGACGGAAGAGTAAATTTAAGAAACCAGCAACGAGGATATGGTATGATCCAAATAGAGCTAACCCCCATGAGAAATTTTGTCTCAAACTATGCTTCAACTCTGTCTATGATTTTAGAATTTCTCTTAGGACTTACCATATTGCACAACTGAGAAATTATCACTATCACAGAAATAGTAGTGAAAGGATCATTGTTGATTGTACTGAGAGAGGGCCCCCTTAGAAATGTCCTTTCTATATATCTACTTCCAAGATTGCACATGAGAAGACCTTTACAATTAGGAATTTAGAGCCCTGCATACATGTATACCTAGTGAAGAGAACACCAAGGTAACTATTAGTTGGGTAGCTCATCAATCTGAGCAGGCTATGAGAGTTGATCCTAATACATGTGTGGATACTCTCATGGACAAGGCTAGGCAGAAATTTGGTGTATAAATTCCAAGAAGCAAAGCTTATAGGGCTAGGACTAAAGAATTCAAGGTTGTGATTGGTGATCAAAAGAGGCAGTACATACATCTGAGGGATTATCTGCAGGTCGTGCTTGATACAAATCCAGGAAGCGGGTGTGTGGTGACAACTAAGCGGCTTGTTGAGCATCCTAACCCAAATCCTAGATTTCATGGGCTGTTTATTTGCCTAAATGCTTGAACGGAGGGATTTTTAAATAGATGCGGGACTTTTATAGGTAACCTTAATGCTACTTATTTGTTTGGATTGCATGGTTGTTTCATAATATCAATCTGAGCCAGCTTTCCTTTTGGCTAATTTTTATTTGTTATGCAATCTAGGTTTGGATTGATGTTTCATAAAGCTCACCACTGGACAATAAATTCTTGCAGCTACTGGAAGGGATGGGAATAACAATATTTTTCCCATTGCCTTTGGTGTAGTTGACAAAGAAGACACAGCTAGATGGATGTGGTTTTTAACCCAGCTTAAGTATTGCTTAAGAGAGGCTTATAACTTTGGTAACTATACCATCATCTTTGATAGGCAGAAGGTATTAAACCCAGCTAAAACATTTTTCCACTGCATTTATTATTATAGTATTGCATTGCCATGAACCCTGATAGTAAAAAGGTACTAAACCCAGCTAAAATAATTCTGTAGGGACTTTTCAAAGCAATATCCACATTATTCCCAAACTCACCACAGAGATATTGTCTTTGGCATATATGTGCAAATTTCCAGATAACTGGTTTAAGAACTTAAGAAACACATGTTTGCAGCTTCATATTCATACACTAGAGCAGGTTTTGACCTTGCAATGCAAGCTCTAAAATATGACTATGAAGAATCTTACAATTGGCTAGTTCAAATCCCACCTGAAACTTGGGCTAGGCATTTGTTTGACACAACATGCAAGACAGACCTGGTAGTGAACAACCTTAGTGAGGTTTTTAATAAGATGATCTTGAATGTTAGAAACAAGCCAATCAGAACAATGCTTGAAGGGATAAGATACAAATTGATGGTGAGGTATAGTGGGATCAGGGAAAATATGGAGAGAACCTATTGGGAAGTTACACCTAATTATTCTGAAATCCTGGCAGAATCCAAGAAGTATTCTAGGGATTGCATTGCTAAGAACTCTGAGGTTGGTTTATGGCAAGTCACGTCTGGGGCTAGAATCCTTGTAGTGGACCTGAGGGCAAAAACATGCTCATGCAGGAAATGTAATGTCACAGGTATTCCCTGCAATCATGTAGTGGCTGCAATCATGAAAATTAAGCAACATCCTGAGGACTATGTGCATGCTTTTTTCCAAAAACCAACTTACCAAGCTGCCTACCAGCACATAATTTACCCTCTGCATGGACATGATGACTGAATAAGGACAGACACTCCATATATTGATCCTCTAGTCTTTAGAGACAAACCTAGAAGGAAGCAAATAGCAAGGAGGAAAGGATCATTTAAGGTGCCAACACCTAGGGATACTTCTAGAATAGGGACAATAACTTGCAGCAATTGCAAGCTCACAGTCCATAGGTACACCACTTGCAATGTTGCATTGAAACCTCACCTGGCACTAAAGAAACAAATCAACATGGTAATGTGCATCTACATCTGGTTTACTAATTCCTCGCCTTGTTTGCATTGAGAATGTTTATTAATTCATCACCTTGTTTAATGTTTTTAGTCACAATGTGCATCTACATCTAGTAATACAATAACAACACCTCCAAGGAAGCCTGGAACTAATCCAGCAAGAACTGCACCAGCCCCTCCAAGGGATAGTAGTCCAGCAAGAACTACACCAACACCTCCTACAAGGTCTGATACTGCACCAGGTACTGCACCTGCAAGAGCTACATGCCCAAGACCCTTCTCTGCACCTAGGAGTGCTGCTGAAGGTGGTTCCAGTTCTGCACCAACAAGGCCTGGCAAAAGGCCAACCAAACTCACAACAAGGATGGCAGGGTACCTTAATGTTGGGAAGCATTCAAGCTATAAGAAGAAGAAATCTGATTCTGTCAAGGATGCTTGAAATGTGGGAATGTCCATTTCAAACATTTTGGAACTGAGTATGTGTAAGACTATGTATTGATGTCCTGGGAAGAACTTGTTTGAGACTATCATGTGTGCAAAACTATGTATGAATCTAATTGTCTGCAAAACTATGTATGAACCTTTGTTATTTAAGACTATCTTTCAATTTGATGGTGATGTTGTGATTGGTGTTGAAATATGTTTGTTAAGATGTCAATAGTATTGTTTTATGGATGCATTTAATAAAGTTCCATTAAAGGTGGCTTTAAAAAGTTGTCGAGACCCTCGACAACATAGTATAGCTTCTACTAAAGGTGGATTTAAAAAGTTGTCGAGACCCCTCGAGGGTTCTCGACAACATAGTATAACTTTTTTTAAAGGTGGCTTTAAAAAGTTGTCGAGACCCCACGAGGGTTCTCGACAACATAGTATAGCTTCTATTAAAGGTGCATTTAACAAAAAAAGAGCCCAACTACACAAGCTACTAGTATTACCACAATAAGTCATAATTTTAAAACATAGACCCAAATTACCACAATAAGTGTAACATACATTACTAGCTTGACATACATTACCACAATAAGTTCAACTTCCATATAGTAGGGTTCTTAAACAACACATATAAAAGGGTTCTTACACATGCATTACATAAATGGGCAACAAACTAGGTAGGTACTCCATCACTACTCATCACATATTGCTTTGATCCTCTTGATCTTCTCCTTGTTACTATAAGTGGCATTGAAAAGATGAAACAAATTGTACTCTAATTTTTTCTTCTCCTCTTTTAGAGTCTGTTTTTCATCCTCCCACTTCTTTTGTTTCTCCTTATAAACTCCTTCTTGGATTTTCAGCACATTCTTCAATTCTTCATTAGCTTTCTTGTAGACCTTCACTTCATTCTTCAACCCTGCTATGTACTTCTCCGTCTGTTCTTCCTGCTTAGCCTCACTGTAAATCCTCCTCTTGTTTTCTTCCAAAGCCTTCTTCCTAGTCTCCTCAAAAAACTTGTTAGTTTCTGCAATAAGGAATGCATGTTTCTTGACAGCCTTTTCCTTCTCTTCTGCAAGATCCTTCAGCATCTTGGAACTCTCATACCTCTCTTCAGTTCTTGCACTATTACTTTCATTATACATTTCCCACAACCTAGCCAATGCATTCTTCATAGTGTTAGGCCACTCTGTATCTATCCAACTGTGAAATCCACAATTATTGACCTGATGTACAAGGATAAAAACAATGTTCCAGATCAGTCTACATATATGAGTTCATGTCCTTCTTGTTGTAACAAAAACAACAATTATACTGGGATTATACTACCTATATGTTCTGAGATAAGATTCTGGTCACTGTATAAGAACAAGATGATGTCCTGTCCACTAAGAATTCCATATTAACTGAGCTAAGATTCTGTTCACTATATACGAACAAGTTTCTGTACACTAAGAATTCCACCCTAAACTGAGGTTCTGGTCACTATATAAGCAGAGATGGTTCCATATTAACTAAGCATTCCATATTAACTGATGCTAGTTCCGGTCACTAAGCATTACTGAAAGGATCGTATGGGCACCTAGAGGGGGGGGTGAATAGGTGCTACTTCAAATTTTCTTCTTTTTCAAATTAGGGTTTGACAATAAGGTAAATTCTCTAGATAATGCAACCAAGGTGAATTTACCTATATGACAAACATGAATAAGATAATGCACAACTAATTAAGAGCAAGTAAGTAAAGTGCGGTAAAGGATATAAGTAACCAAAGTGGTGGACGTGGAGACACAAGGATTTGTTTCCCGTAGTTCCTTCCTTTTGAGGGGAAGTACGTCTACGTTTGGAGAGGGGGTGGTTTCAAACCACCAATGCCACGAGAGGCCTCCCTTGTTCTCCGATGAATCTCACCCCAATGGGATCGATTCACCTTCCACTATATCGGCAACCTTCAAGGTGGAAGCCGACACCTTTACAAGTTTGGGGCACACATCCACAACTTAATCGGAGGCTCCCAAATACAAGCAAGCTGTCAAAGCAATCAAATACAAGCTTGTAAGAACCAAAACAATAACTAGGGTTTCCAAGAAAACACTAGAGCAAAGGGGCCCTCAATTGAATGAGGGGGAAATGAAGATCTCTTTTGGTGAAGTAGTAGATCGGGGCCTCCTCCTTCGATTCCCCAAAGATCAAAGACTTTGGGTGGTGGATTGAGGAGATCTTGAAGATTTGGTGGCTCCAATGGTGGTCTTGACTTTAATGTGGATGAGCACTTTGTCCCAAGGTAGGTGGAGGGGTATTTATACCCCTCCAAGAAATCTAGCCGTTGGAGCCTTTAATGCAGTGGTAGTACCGGAAGTTTAAGCGGTACTATCGGAAAACTCTGCCACTACCGGACGTGCTACCGGAAGAGCAACTTTCAAACTTCATATGCCCTGGCCACTGCGGTATCACAACGTGGTGCTACCGTAAAGCGGTAGTACCGCTTATGGGAACCGGTACTACCGGACGGGCAATGGAATATGCAACTTGGTCAAAAAACTTTCTGTCAGCCAGTGGCTTTTGCCAACATACAAAAGGCTACTGCCACGCTAGGTACAAAAATGCGGTACTGTACCGGGGTGAGCAGTGGCCTTTTATAGGTAGAAAAAAGCCTCTGTCGCGCTAGGTACTAAAATGCGGTGCTACAAAAGCTACTGCCCGCTCCGGTACTAAAATGCGGTACTACCTCTTTTTAGTACCTAGCCCGGCAGTGGCTTTTTGACAACTAGTCTAAACCTACTGCCGCGTCCGGTAGCAAAAAGAGGTACTACCGCTTTTTGGTACCGCGCCTGGCAGAAAGTTCTGGACAGTTGTTTAACCATTGCAAAACCTTTTACAATGCACCTGCGATACACTTGGAAAATAATTAGTCTGATATGTGTGTTGTTATAAAACACCAAAATCACTAGGGATAGGAAATGCTCTTTCAATCTCCCCCTTTTCGGTGTTTGATGACAACACACATTTTGCAGGGTAATCCAATAATGACAAGATAGATATGGGGCTCCCCTAGATATGTAGAATCAAGCCCCATTCTATCTAATAAGTTACCTGGGAGTAGAAGTCCCACTTAGAGCACATACCTTTGCTAAATAACATGTGATGATCAATATTGATTAGGAATAGGGAAGGTCATCACATACACTACATAAGATGGATCCAAATGAGAATAGCCATATTACACACAAGATGGATCCATACGATAACCACATAGTCTCATCATACATCGCACAAATAGTTAGTTCACACATAATAAGAGGCAAGCAAATAAAGTTCACAAGCGAATAAAAATCAATGGCAAGAACGAGCTTGTGACTTTTCCCTCGCAAATCCCGCATACCTAATGTGCAACTTCTCCCCCTTTGGCATCAAGACACCAAAAAGGGTACAAGAGCAACACTAACGTCCCGGAGATCACTCGTCATCATAATCATCCCATGCATCATCATGAGTTGGCGGGGCACGGAAGGAGGAGGTGGCATCATCTGAAGGGTTTCGCGGCATAGTAAATCAAAATTTTCTACGGAGCGAACAGAGGGAAAGCCAAGATCTAATCTAGGAGATGCAAACAACGAGAGAGATTGGATTAGATCTTCATACCCTTGAAGATTCGCACAGCGGAACGTTCGTCGGAACGTGGGTGATGTAGTCGTACTCGCTTCTCCTCCTCGCGATCCGATCCGATCTAGCACCACAAGTGGCGGTGCCTCCGTGAGATGCACACCTGCAGCACCTCGACGTCTCCTCCTTCCTCGGACCAGGGAGTATGGTGGAGAGATAGATTGGATCTACAACACGACGGCGTGGTGTATATGGTGGAGAATTTCTGTTGCAGGGCTTCGCCTACAAACAGTCGGGAGGGAGAGAGGAAGGTAGCAAGGCTGCTAGGGCTTGGAGGAAGGTGTGTGTGGGGGGAGGGGGCGCACCACCCCTCTATATATAGAGGGGGGGCGGCCAGCCCTTGCCCCTCCTCCAAGCCTATCTCTAGTTTAAACAATTTAAACTCTCCCTTATCTAGAAATCCTATCTCTAGTTTAAACGATTTAAACTCTCCCCTAGAAATTCTATCCCGAGATTTAAACGAGTCAAATCTCTCTAGAATCGGCTGGGCCCTATGGGGCCTTGTGCCCCTGGCCCAATGCGGCCAGGACACTCCCTCATAGGCACATGCCCCCTCCCGGAAGGTGGGGCCACGTTGGTCCCCTTCCGGAAGGTTCTAGAAGCTTCCGGTACAATACCGATTAACCCGGAACAATTCCGAACTCCAAAAACTGCACTGCCTTATATGAATCTTATTCTCCGGACCATTCCGGAACCTCTCGTGATATCCCGGATCCCATCCGAGACTCCGAACAAAAATTCATAAACCAATTATCCAATCTATCCTAGCGTCGAGATACGTTAATTGTGTGACCCTGCGGGTTCGAGAATATGCAGACATGATCTTCTATCAATAATCAACAGCGGGGTCTGGGCACCCATATTGACTCCCACACATTCATCGATGATCATATCGGATGAACCACGATGCCAGGATTCAATCAATCCCATATATATATTCCCTTCGTCTCGCGATATTTTACTTGCCCGAGATTCGATCGTCGGTACCGTCATACCTAGTTCAATCTCGTTCACAGCAAGTACTTTACTCGTTCCGTAATCCGATATCACTTTGTGATTAACTCCTTAACCACATGCTTGCAAGCGGTGTTGATATCGATTACCGAGTGGGCCCGAAGTATATCTCTCCGACTTGGGAGGGACAAATTCCATCTCGATACATACAACCCAACAGATACTTTCCGATCACCTGAGAGACACCTTTATGATCACCCTCTCATAGGATGACGTTTGATGACCTCAAAGCTTTCTTCCGATACCAGGGAGTTGCATTATCTCATGGTCTAAGGAATACAATATTTGACATAGGAAAAGCTTCACAAAGACGAACACGATGACACGATCTAATTGCTCTGCTTTGTTTGGGTCTATCCACCATATCATTCTCCCAATGATATGATCTCATTATCAATTGACAACTCATGTCTATGGTTAGGAAACCTTAACCATCATTGATCAATGAGCTAGTCCATAGAGGCGTACTAGGGACACGATGTTGTTTACAAACGACACAAGTATTAAAGTTTCCGCTTAATACAATTCTAGCATGGAACATAAACTTTATCATGAACAAGAATTATAATAATAACATCTTTATTATTGCCTCTAGGGCATAATTCCAACAGTCTCCCACTTGCACTAGAGTCAATAATCTAGTTTACATCTGGCAACAATCTCACACCCATGGCACTGAGGTGTTGATCATGTTTTACACGTGGAAGAGGTTTAGTCAATGGATCTGCGACATTCAGATCCGTATGTACTTTGCTAATCTTCAGATCTCCATCTGCTATATAATCTCGGATTATATGAAACTTGCGGTTGATATGCTTGGTCTTTGGATGATATCTTGGTTCCTTAGCGAGTGCTATGGCGCCAGTGTTGTCACACAATATCTCCAGTGGGTCCAATGCACTTGGAACCACGCCAAGCTCAGTGATGAAGTTTCTGATCCAAACTCCTTCACTTGACGCTTCTGCAGCAGCCATGTATTCCTCTTCTACTGTAGATCCCACGATCACGCTTTGCTTGCAGCTTCTCCAGCTCACAGCTCGTCCATTCAAAATATAAACGTATCCTGTCTGAGATTTAGAATCATCCTTGTCGGTGTCAAAACTAGCATCGACGTAACCTTTTACGACAAGCTGTTCATCACCCCCATAGACTAAGAACATTTCTTTAGTTCTATTTAGGTACTTTAGGATGTTCTTCACGGCTGTCCAGTGTTCCACTCCTGGATCACTTTGATATCTGCTTGTCAAACTAAGAGCATTGGACACATCCGGTCTAGTACACAGCATGGCATACATGATGGAACCTATGGCCGAGGCATAAGGCACTTTGCTCATAGCTTCCCTATCATTTACCGTAGCTGGACACTGAGCCTTGCTCAATATCTTACCTGACAACATAGGCACTGAACCTTTCTTTGCCTTATCCATTCTGAACCTTTTCAGAACTTTGTCTAGGTATGTACTCTGGCTTAAAGCTATCAGGCGTCTTTGTCTATCTCTATAGATCTTGATGCCCAATATATAAGCAGCTTCACCTAGGTCTTTCATTGAAAAACACTTGTTCAAATAACTCTTCACATCGTTAAGCATGTTGATGTCATTTCCGATAATCAATATGTCATCCACATACAGTACCAGAAACGTCACCGAGCTCCCACTCACTTTCTTGTAGATGCAAGCTTCGTAGCAATTTGGAACAAATCCAAAGCTCTTGATCACTTGATCAAAACAAAGGTTCCAACTCCGAGATGCTTGCTTCAGTCTATAAATGGAACGCTGAAGTTTGCATACTTTACTAGCATCCTTAGGATCGACAAAACCCTCGGGTTGCATCATATACAACTCTTCATCAATGTTGCCATTGAGGAAAGCAGTCTTGACATCCATCTGCCATATTTCATAATCATGAAACGCAGCAATTGCTAATAAAATCCAAATGGACTTAAACATCGCTACGGGAGAGAAAGTCTCATCGTAGTCAACACCTTGAACTTGTCGAAAACCTTTTGCGACAAGCCGTGCTTTATAGACGGTAACATTACCATCCGCGTCCGTTTTCTTCTTGAATATCCATTTGCACTCAACGGCCTTTCGGTCGCTAGGAGGATCCACCAAAGTCCATACTTGGTTTTCGCTCATGGATCCCAATTCGGATTTCATGGCTTCCAGCCATTTCTCAGAGTCTCGGCTCATCATCGCTTCCTCATAGTTCGTAGGTTCACTGTCTTCTACCAACAAGACAGTCAAGACAGGGTTGCCGTACCACTCAGGAGGGGCACGCGACCTTGTCGACCTGCGACGTTCAGTAGCATCATCGTCCGAAGCTTCATGATCCTTGTCATTAGCTTCCTCTATTGTTGGTGCAGGCGGCACTGGAACAATTTCAGGTGCTGCGCTACTCTCCAATTCAAGAGAAGGTTCAATAACCTCGTCTAGCTCTACTTTCCTCCCACTCACTTCTTTCGAGAGAAACTCCTTCTCAAGAAAGGAACCGTTCTTTGCGACAAACACTTTGCCTTCGGTTCTGTGATAGAAGGTATACCCAATAGTTTCCTTAGGTTATCCTATGAAGACGCATTTCTCCGCTTTGGGTTCGAGCTTGTCCGGCATCAACTTCTTGACGTAAGCTTCGCATCCCCAAACTTTAAGAAACGACAACTTAGGTTTAGCACCAAACCACAGTTCATACGGTGTCGTCTCAACGGATTTAGATGGAGCCCTATTTAAAGTGAATGCAGCGGTTTCTAATGCATAAACCCAAAATGATAATGGCAAATCAGTAAGAGACATCATCGATCGGACCATATCTAATAGGGTTCGATTCCGGCGTTCAGACACACCATTGCGCTGTGGTGTTCCGGGTGGCGTGAGTTGCGAAACAATTCCGCTTGCTTTAAGATGCGTGAGAAAATCATAACTCAAATATTCGCCCCCACGATCGGATCGTAGAAACTTAATCTTTCTGTTACGATGGTTCTCCACTTCATTTTGAAATTCTTTGAACTTTTCAAACGTTTCAGATTTATGTTTCATAAAATAGATATACCCATATATACTTAAGTCACCGGTAAAAGTGAGGAAATAGCGATATCCACCGCGCGTCGAAACACTCATCGGTCCGCATACATCGGTATGTATGATTTCCAACAAGTCTGTTGCTCGCTCCATCATACCGGAGAACGGGGTTTTGATCATCTTGCCCATGAGGCATGGTTCGCATGTGTCAAATGATTCAAAATCAAGAGACTCCAAAAGTCCATCAGAATGGAGTTTCTTCATGCGCTTTACTCCAATATGACCTAGACGACAGTGCCACAAATAAGTAGTATTATCACTATCTACTTTGCATCTCTTAGCCTCAATGTTATGGATGTGTGTTTCATCCCTTTCGAGATTTAGAAGAAATAAACCATTCACAAGAGGTGCATGACCATAAAATATGTTACTCATATAAATAGAACAACCATTATTCTCCGATTTAAATGAATAACCGTCTTGCAATAAACACGATCCGGAAATGATGTTCATGCTCAACGCAGGCACATACTAACATTTATTAAGGTTTAAAACTAATCTCGAAGGTAAACCTAAGGAGAGCGTGCCGACGGCCATCACATCAACTCTTGATCCGTTGCCAACGCGCATCGTCACCTCATCCCTCGCAAGCCGCCGTCTATTCCGTAGCTCCTGTTTCGAGTTACAAATATTAGCAACTGAACCGGTATCAAATACCCAGGCACTACAACGAGGGCTAGTAAGGAAAACATCAATAACATGTATATCAAATATACCTTTGATGGTGTCAGCCTTCTTGTCCGCTAAGTACTTCGGACAGTTGCGCTTCCAGTGACCCTTGTCCTTGCAATAGAAGCACTCAGTGTCCGGCTTAGGACCAGACCTGAGCTTCTTCTCAGCAGGGGCATTGCGCTTGCCGCCGCCCTTCTTGAAGGGCTTCTTTGCTCCCTTACCTTTCTTAAAGGAGGGCTTGTTGACCATCAACACATGATTATCCTTCTTGATGTCCACTTCCGCAGCCTTCAGCTTTGCGAAGAGCTCGGTGATCGTATCAGTGGAACCAATCTGATTATGAGTCACTACAAAACTTTTGTAGCTGGGAGGGAGTGATTGCAGAACCCTGTCAATCTTGAGCTCCTCTGGAATCGTGCATTCCAGTTGCTCAAGGCGTTGAGTGTAGCCCGACATCTTTTATGGCGTGCTCACTAACGGAATTCCCTTCCTACATCTTGCAGTTAAAGAACTTCTCAGAGATCTCATATCTCTCAGAACGGGCTTGAGTCTGAAACATGGTTTTCAGCTCCTCGAGAATCTCAAAGGGCCCGGGATAGGTTTCAAAATGATTTTGAAGCTCCGGTTCCATAGCAAACAACATGGTGCTCTTAATCACACCATAATCATCTTTGCGCGACTGATAGACAGCTTTCTCATCAGCCGGCTGTAACACCCTCAGAATCGGACCTATACAAGTTTTAGCGAAACCCGCCAAACCCACATAGAAACGATTCAAAGGTGCCCACCAGGCACTTTCGTGCGGGTGGAAAACGAAGTAATAACATTACACCACAGTCCTCGATGGGACCCCCAGAACAGATATATATAACAGCGACTCCATGAGTCAAGAATACAGATATACGGTACAAAGATCCAAATCACCTTGAGAACGATATAGCGTCCAGCTACGGACAAGATGCAAATGGGGCTAAGAGCCCTGAAGAATAACCAATGGCGTCCATAACCCTGCCCAGGCCAAGCCGGAAGGGTAACCCTGCTAACGACGTCGATCTCAAAACTTGCTTAAACAAAGGGGTGCCGACAAAGGGCAAAGGAAAAAGAAGGAGCGTCAGTACTGAGGCCAGTACACGGCGAGACTAGAATTCGGCGGTCCTCGCCTACATAGGTATGGTGGACTGAAGCGGCAGCGGCAGCATGCACTATGTAACACCCTCAGAATCGGCCCTATGCAAGTTTTAGCGAAACTCGCCAAACCCGCATAGAAACGATTCGAAGGTGCTACAGAGTGGTATCAGAGCTCAGCAGTTGCGATACCCCACAAGTCCAGCCTGTAGGATAACCTAGCTAACGGCCGAAGTAGAGTGTCAAAACTATTTTTGCAAAAATCGGTTGGATAGTTCTGATTAGGTCTGATTTTACTCCTTACCCCTCTGCTATTCTCCTCTTACCTCTACGTGTTTTGAATCCGCTCTCTTCTCTTTCTTCGAGTCCAGGACTTCTCGTGGTTGGGTTTTCCGTCGTACCTTCAGGTTTTCGCTTCCTTCTTTGATAACGGTGTTCTACCATCCGGTGTTCATGCTGCCGAGTGATCCTTTACCTGTGGTACCATTCTTTGTTCCTTGTTTGTGCCTTCCGGTGTTTCCGACGCGACGACATCCTCTACGCCAGATCTGATGCAGAGTCTGCATCACCCCTTTGTTTCCGAACCTCGCTTGTCGAGGTCTTCAGTCTGAATCCTGAGGGTTGATTGCATAATCTGTCTATTCGTGTACATAGTAATGCTTTGAGTGCGGGATGGAGTCGCGACCATACCACTACTCCTATCATTCGCTTATGTACCTTGAATGGGGGATCGATGCAATTTACTCCTTCCATGGAAGTTAGAGGTGGCCTTACCTTTAACTTCGTCCGTTGTTTTCCGGAGTGTTCTCTTGATGATCGGGATCAACGACCTCTTGTTAGTGGTGTCGCGAAGATCTACACGAAGCGAGAAGACGCAGATCGCCGACCTTCCTTCCGGTACCATGAGGCGGATCTCGAGGGCGAGATCCTTTGTTAGTGGTGTCGAATTGTGGCATCCCGCAAAACCACTACTAGAAAATCGCGTTGAATTTGTGCATTGCATCGTCATCATCATGCATTGTTTGCTAAAACTATTTCGCAAAGCCCGTTTTGTTTTCTAAAACGCCCCATCTTTATTCAAACGCCAAAACCCGGGTCGCCGGACTATTTTGGTTTGCCCGATATCGGTTTGCAAAAACTTTGTTTGAAATAAATAAAATATTTATTTATCTTAGTAGGGTCAGTCGAACGGGCCAACCCGACCCGAACGACCACCCCCGTATACAACAATCGGTCCACCCTGCCAGCCCTACCTAAATCCTATAGCTACCCAGCTACCTACCCATACTCCCCATCCACATCACCCTGGCCACTCCCCTTGCGCCACCTCAGCTACCCTCTCTTCCCCCCCAATCAAACCCTGCCACATCACCCAAGCCCCCACCCTCTCTCTCTCCTCTCACCACACACGCCACACCCAGCCCCAGCACACACATGCAACGCACACAACCCACCCCCTGACCCTCTCTCTCTCTCTCTCTCCCTGTCGCGCGTGCCCCACCGCCCCGTGGCCCACCACCTGGCCCCAGCCCCACGCCCCCTGTTTCTCTCCCCCCCACCCGCAGCACCTCCTCTCCCCTGCTACCTCCCTTCCGCAACCGCCCACCCGACGCGCTGCCCTTCCTCCCGTCTCCTACCTCCCGCCCGCGCCCACGCTCTCTCCTCCTCGCCGCCCCCGCTCCTCCGGCCACCCCTCCGGCCGCGCCGCCCCCGCGCGCGCCCCGCTCGCCTTCTCCCCATCGGCTCCCTCTCCGCCGCCTATCCCTGCACCCTCGCCGGCGCCGCCGCAGACCCCGCCTCCGCCACCGCCGCCGGACCCCTCAGACCTCCCCGCTGCCTCCCCGCGCGCCCCTCCGAGCGCCGCCAGGCCCCCCTTCGCACCGTCTCCCCGCCGAACCTCTCCCCCTCGCTGACCCCCGTCGACCCGAGCACCGCCGCCTGGCCCAGGCACGCCGCCGCCGCCGCCCGCGTCGGGCCCTGCCCCGTTCTCCTCAGCGCCTCTCGCCGCCCACCCCAAGCCAGCGCCTCCGGCCGACGACCCCAAGCTTCGCCACGTCGCCTTCCCCGTCGGCCCCGCTCCGCGCTCGACCCGAGCACCGCCGCCTGCAAGCCTGCGCCGCCGCCGGAGGCCTCGCCGTCGCCCTCTGGCCCTGCGTGCGTCGGCGAGTTGCCCCAGTCCCGCGAACTGCGTCGCCCTGGGGTCCCTCCTCGGCCGCACCATGCTCCTCTCGTCTTGGGCGTCGGCTACACCGCCTCAGTGTCGCGCTTGCCTGCGCGATCCCGACCTGGAGCCGGCCTCGTTTCCTGCAGCCTCCTTGGAGCCAAGGTCCTCAGAGTGTTCCGCTTCAACCAAGGCAGTGTGTCCCGATCTGCTGGATATAATACCTATGTAGACGAGATGCTACAAAGGGGTTTTGTCGGGATAAGTGGATTCAAGATCAACCGCAATGGTCAATTGGCGCCGCTCCGCGAAGTGCTCGACCAACGCCAAGCTCGCCTCCATGGGACGCCAAGACGGCCGTCGAACCCCGAGAGCCGGACGCGACAAGGTCTACCTCACGGGCACCAAGTCCTTCCCCAGAACCGTCAAGACCACCGTCACGGCCGACAAGATCTCCAGCGAGGATAAGATGCCAGACCCCGAAGACCGATCCCGGCGACCCACATGCGACAAGACCTTCGCCCGAATGCGGAATCGAGAACCCGAACGCCAAGAACGCCGAGGCGGATACGACGAGTACTTCCCCGGATCCGAAGACCGCGAATGCGACAAGAACGACACCAAACCAAGTCCTACCCCGGAGTCCGAGAACGACCCCGTCGAACCCTGGACCCTGAGACCGACCCCGAACCCCGGAACCCAAGATCGTCGAGCCCCCTCTGATGTGTGACCCCTTTTCCTCGGACCCTAGTTTATAACATAACAAATTGTTGCATATTAATTGTCATCTCGCATGCATATTGTTGGTTTGGGGGCCTTATGCCGATTCACCTGCATAATTAAATATGGGGCCCATATGCGGGCAAATCTAGCCTTATATTGGCCTCATTTAAACTTGTGTAGCGAACCGGTGCCATCTCTTGCCTTGCTAAAACAACATTTAAATTGCGGGGTAGTTAAACAACTGGAACCATCTAATCAATTGTCGGGACCCCGGTTCCGCTTAATATGACCTAATTGCATCGCACCTTTGCCATGTCATCCCTCATACATGCATCATGCCGATCTTCTGCCGTTGAATTAAATAGTGCATCCGGTGTTCCTTCTAGTGTTTTGCTTCTTCGCGGATAAGGCCGTTGAGTTGATGTGAGCTTCGCCCCGATCTTCGGTTGAACCTTCGACAAAGTTTTCAGGCGAGCATCCCCCCCTTTCTACCTATCTTACTTTGCTAGTATTTACTTCCCTCCTGTTGATCTTTGCTATCTGTGTTGCGATGCTCTAGATTTCGTACCCGTGATATCCCTTGCAGCCATATATAGCCTTGGACACATCCTATTACCTGTTGTTTGGTAGATAGTTGGACCCGCGTGTCGTAGTCGCTAGCTCAAGTGTTTTGCTTGTCGTCAAGTACCACCTTTGTTGGAGAATTGCCGCATGTTGACGTTGGAGATGATAATGGCTTTAATTATTGTTTCACTTTAATTACTGTTTAACAACTAAAATTGAATTAAGCAGAGGCATCGGTGGGTGATAGGTAAGATTTGGTTTCCGACCGCCCACTTGTGTCCCGTAGGACCCGAGTTCTTGACACCTGTTCCGAGATCGAGCGCGCTAACCACAGGTGGGGAGATATGGGCCCCCCATTGATTATTACCTGATTTCAAAGTATTGTACTGGGGGCCACAAGTAGTTTGGGGCTTTATTACTATCCTGTACTTATGCCATGCTTTACTGTTTTATTTACGATTGTGCGAGGAGCACACTGTACTGTTTAGGAATTGTGACCCGTTTACGTGGTATCGACAGTCCCCGTTTGGGGGCATACTGTCGTTTACCGCCGGCCCCACAAACCCTAAGTCCGTCTCAGAGACCGGCCGACTTCGTTGCGGGTGTACTTAGCGGGGTGGCCCCCCGTGCTTGCTTTGGGTCTGGGAACGTCGTGACTTAGGCCCCGCCGACATACCGATGGGTGTATGTTAACTGATCTGGCAAAAAGGGTCGAAGTGCCTATGGATACTTTGGTGCACCCCTGCAGGGTTAAATCTTTTCGAGAAGCCGTGTCCGCGGTTATGGACGACTTGGAGCACAGTGCTTGATCATAGACAACTCTAACTAAAGTTTACTGTTTTAAATTGACTTGTATCCGATTTGACTAGAAATCAACTTCACCACAACGGAACGGCTATCTAAAAGTACCAACAACTGCTGGGTTTTGGGGTTATCTCATGATAATTGTATCTGACTAGTAAGTGTTGCCACTATAACGGAATGGTTAACTAAAAGTGCCCACTGCTTACTTTATCAGGACGACTATCTAAACCTGACTAGTAAAGTGCCACAACTATAACTGAATAAATAAAACTGCCAACCGTGTGAGTTCCTCGGTTGACTTCCTCGTTTGTTCTCGAGGGGGAAACGCCAGGATGGGTTTGATTGATGCTAGTATCAGGTTGGGTCCGAATAGGTCTTTCTCACCCCTCTCCGTTAGCCGCCAGTTGTATCGAGTCTCTATAGGTTGTTTAGTGCTCGCTGCCGCTGCCGCTTCAGTCCACCATACCTATGTAGGCGAGGACCGCCGAATTCTAGCCTCGCCGTGTACTGGCCTCAGTACTGACGCTCCTTCTTTTTTTCCTTTGCCCTTTGTCGGCACCCCTTTTGTTTAAGCAGGTTTGAGATCGACGTCGTTAGCAGGGTTACCCTTCCGGCTTGGCCTGGGCAGGGTTATGGACGCCATTGGTTATTCTTCAGGGCTCTTAGCCCCATTTGCATCTTGTCCGTAGTCGGACGCTGTATCATTTTCAAGGTGATTTGGATCTTTGCACATTATTTCTGTATTCTTGACTCTTTGAGTCGCTGCTGTATATATATCTGTTCTGTGGGTCCCATCGAGGACTGTTGTGTAATGTTATTACTTTGCTTTCCACCCGCACGAAAGTGCCTGGTGGGCACCTTCGAATCGTTTCTATGCGGGTTTGGCGAGTTTCGCTAAAACTTGCATAGGGCCGATTCTGAGGGTGTTACACACTAGAACAACCTATAGAGACTCGATACAACTGGCGTCAATCAGAGAGGGGTAAGAAAGACCTATCCGGATCCAACCTGATACTACCATCAAACAAACCCATCCTGGCGTTTCCCCCTCGATACCAAACGAGGAAGTCAACCGAGGAACTCACACAGTTGGCAGTTTTATTTGTTCGGTTAACGTTGCAGCAATTACTAGTCAGGTATAGATAATCATCCTGATAAAATAAGCAGTGGGCACTTTTAGTTAATCCTTCCGTTGTAGTTGCAACAATTACTAATCAGATTACAGATAGCATGAGATAAACCCAAAACCCAGCAGTTGTTGGTACTTTTATTCAGCCATTCCGTTGTAGTTGCAATACTTACTAGTCAGGTACAATGGTCGCAAGTGACACTCCAAACAAGCAATTGTGGGCAGTATTACTTAGCCATTCCATTATAGTGAAGCTGATTACTAGTCATTATATAGTCAAATTTATAGCAATAAACTTTAGTTATGCTTGTCTATGGTCGAGATACTGTGCTCCAAGTCGTCCATATCCGCGGACACGGCTTTCAGAAAGTTTTACCCGGCCGGGGTGCACCAATAGCAACACACACTCGATCAACCTCGGAAAAACCAAATCAAAACCCAACGAGGCTTTCACGACTGAACAATCACAGGATTCAGAAATATTTCAGGGGGCCACCCCTTAAGTAGAACCCGCAACGAAGTAAGCTAGCTCCGAGACGGACTCAAGGTTTGGGTGGACGGCTGTGAGCGACTGGGAACCCGAAAGTGTGGCTGGGCTTGTCGACACCGCGTAAACGTGTCCCGATCCTAAACAGTACAGTGTGCTCCTCGCACAATCGTAAATACATAAGTAGCATGGCATAAGTACAGGATCGTAAATAAAACCTCAAACTAGTTTGTGGCCCCAAGAAATAAGACTGAATCAAGCTCTGGCTCAGGGGGGTCCCATATACCTCCCGGATGTGGATAGCGCGATAAATCAAGGAACAGGTATCAAGTACTCGGGGTCTTACGGGACACAAGTGGGCGTTCGGAAACCAAATATTTTCTATCACCCACCGATGCCTCTGCTTATTTCAATTTTAGTTGTTAAACAGGAATTAAAGTGTGCGATAAGTAAAACCATAATCATCTCCAACATCAACATGCGGAAATACATCAACAACTGTGGCACTGGACGACACGCAACAGCACTTGAGCAAGCGACTACGACGCGCAAGTCCAACTATCTACCAAACAACAGGTATTAGGATGTGTCCAAGGCAATATAAGGCTGCAGGGGATATCACGGGTACGAAAACGAGAGCATCGCAACACAGATAGCAATAGATCAACAGGAGGGAATAAATACTATAAAAGTAAGATAGGTAGAAAGGGGGAGATGCTCGCCTGAAAACATGTCGAAGGTTCAACCGAAGATCGGGTCGACACTCGCATCAACTCAACGGCCTTATCCGCGAAGAAGAAAAACACTAGAAGAAACACCGGATGCAATATTTAATACTACGGCAAAAGATCGGCATGATGCATGTATGATGCATGGCATGGCAAGGTGCGATGCAATTAGGCCATATTAAGCGGAACCGGGGTCCCGACAATTAGTTAGGTGGTTCAAGTTATTTAGAAGCCCCGCAATTTAAATGTTGTTTAACAAGGCAGAACATATCACCGGTTCTCTACACAAATTTAAATGAGGCCAATATGAGACTAGATTTGCCCGCATATGGGCCCCATATTTAATTATTAGGTGAATCGGCATAAGGCCCCCAAACCACACAAATATGCATGCGAAATGACAAATAAATATGCAACAATTCATATAGTTGACCATTTATAAAATAGGGTTCTCGGAAAGGGTTCACACATTGGGGGGCTCGACGATCATGGGGTTCCAGGGTTCGGGGTCTCGGCGTCCGGGCTCGGCGTTCGGGGGAAGGAGTAATTGTCGCACGGTGTCCGGGTCACGGCGTCTTCGGATCCGAGAGGAAGAACTTGATGTGCCGGGGTGTAGAACTTGTCGTCCTTCGGTTCCATGTCGACGGTTTTGGAAACACACCCAGGACGGAGATCTTGAGGACACAGACAACCCACCACAACACATTGGCGTCGGTTTTGGAGCAGCAGTACCTCTGCAACACACTACCGCAGCGGAACTACTCTTGACAGAGCAAAACCAACAGTTGTGGGCGCCCTTGACGTTCTTGACTTCGGGAGGCCACAGCGAGGTCGCACGAGACGTACCACGGCCGGAGAGGACGAGCATAGGCGACTCCTCTTCACCAGGCTCGCTGTGGAGAAGGTCCGGAAGCGATGAGGACGACCGACGTCGGCCATAGCTTGGGGGGAGGGCGCTCGCAGCACGCCGGGGATGCAGGGCACGGCGGCGACGGTTCTCGGCCTCGAGCAGACAACGTGGCGGCCACGACCTGGCCGCGAGGAGGGACGCAGAGCCCGGCCGTGGTGGCTCTAGGCCGTGACCAGGGGCACGGTCGGAGGTCAACCGAGAGGCCCGGCCGGGGAGGGTCGGCGGAGGGCGGCGCGGCGCTGGGAGGCGAACGGCGGGGCGGAGCGAGCGCGTCGGAGGCGCGGCGGGGGAGACCGGAGACGGCACGGGCCGCGGCCGGGGCGGCGCGGAGGGGAAGGGGCCGGCGAGCGGAGGCCGAGCGCGGCGAGGTGAGAGGCGGGGAGGAGGCGAGGGGCGGCGGGAGCGCGCGGGAGGCGGGGGCCGGGGGCGCGTGGTGGTGAGAGGGAGCGGCGGCGGCGAGCGACACGGAGAGGAGGAGACCGGCGGAAGGGGCGTGCGGGGCCGCGGTGGCCGCGAGGGGGCGGTCGCCGGAGGGGAGCCCGCAGCAAGGAGGAGGAAGGGGAGGAGCAAGCGCGCGGGGGGGGGGGGGGGTGCTGGCTGGGAGAGAGAGAGCGCGGCCGTGGAGGGAGGCGTGCGGGGGTCGCCGGCGGCGCGGCGACGCGGGCTCGCCGGCGCGCGGCGCAGAGAGCAAGGGAGGAAGAAGGAAGAAGGACGCGGGGGGTCCGGGGTGGGCCGCGCGGTGCGGGTGGGTCCCAGGGGCGGCGGGGTGGCTTGCTGCGTGGGGTGGAGAGAGGGGCAGGTGGGCCAGGCGCCAGGGGGAAGTGGGGTGTGACGGGTGGGTGGTTTTCGGTGGGGTCAGGTGGTGGGAGGCTGATTGGGGGGAGAGAAAAGGAGGGAGAGAGAGAGGGGGTGGGTGAGGTGGCTGTGAGGGTTTGGGTGAGAGAGAGGGAGGGGTGAGGTGGCACGACGGGGTTGGCCGGGGTGATGTGGCCAGAGGGATGGGTAGATAGGTTGGTAGGAAAAGAAAACGGGGTGGACCGATCTGTTTGTACGGGGGTGGTCGTTCGGGTCGGGTCGGCCCGTTCGACTGCCCCCCTAAATTAATTAATTTATTTATTTATTTTAACCAGTGTTTTTTCAAACTGACAACGGACAAAACAAAATAATCCGGTGACCCGGGTTTGCATTTTTAAAACAAGTCGGGGCGTTTAGAAAACAAAACTAGGTTTTTCAAAAATAGTTTTATGCAAGCAAATGCAAGATGATGACGATGCCCAAATGCAATGTGGCATGATGACATGAGCATGCGGTCATGATGATGCAATGCACAAAAACAACGCGATTTTCTAGTAGTGGTTTTGCGGGATGCCACAATTCGACACCACTAACAATGGATCTCGCCCTCGAGATCCGCCTCATGGTACCAGAAGGAAGGTCGGCGATCTGCATCTTCTCGCTTCGGATAGCTCCTCGCGACACCACTAACAAGAGATCGTTGTCCGTGATCGTCGAGGGAACACTCCGGGAACAAAAGGTCAAAGGTAGAGGCATCAACAAATTAAGCCACCTCTAGCTTCGATGGAAAGAGGGAACCGATGCATTCTCATCCACTTCAATGTACATAAGCGAATAGAAGGGGTAGTCGGCATGGGGGCCAATCCATCACGCACCCAAACTATTACTCTGCACAATCAGTAGAAAGAGTGCAACCATTCTCGAAATCAGACTGAAGATCTCGACAAGTGAGGTTCGGAAACAGAGGAGGTATGCAGGCTCTGCATCGGATCTGGCGTAGATGATGTCGTCGCGTCGGAAAACACCGGAAGGCACAAACAAAGAACAAAGGATGGTACCACAGACGAAGGATTCTTCGGATAGCATGAAGACCGGATGTAGAAACACCGTTTCCAAAAGAGGAAGCGAAACCCTGAAGGTACGACGGAACCCAACCACGAGAATTCCTGGACTCAAGAAAGAGACGAGAGCGGATTCAAAACACGTAGAGGTAAGAGGAGAACAGCAGAGGGGTAAGGAGTAAAATCAGACCTAATCAGAACTATCCAACCAATTTTGCAAAATAGTTTTGACAGTCTACTTCAGCCGTTAGCTAGGTTATCCTACAGGCTGGACTTGTGGGGTATCGCAACTGCTGAGCTCTGATACCACTCTGTAACACCCTCAGAATCGGACCTATGCAAGTTTTAGCGAAACCCGCCAAACCCACATAGAAACGATTCAAAGGTGCCCACCAGGCACTTTCGTGCGGGTGGAAAACGAAGTAATAACATTACACAACAGTCCTCGATGGGACCCCCAGAACAGATATATATAACAGCGACTCCATGAGTCAAGAATACAGATATACTGTACAAAGATCCAAATCACCTTGAGAACGATATAGCGTCCAGCTACGGACAAGATGCAAATGGGGCTAAGAGCCCTGAAGAATAACCAATGGCGTCCATAACCCTGCCCAGGCCAAGCCGGAAGGGTAACCCTGCTAACGACGTCGCTCTCAAAACCTGCTTAAACAAAGGGGTGCCGACAAAGGGCAAAGGAAAAAGAAGGAGCGTCAGTACTGAGGCCAGTACACGGCGAGACTAGAATTCGGCGGTCCTCGCCTACATAGATATGGTGGACTGAAGCGGCAGCGGCAGCATGCACTAGAACAACCTATAGAGACTCGATACAACTGGCGTCAATCAGAGAGGGGTAAGAAAGACCTATTCGGATCCAACCTGATACTACCATCAAACAAACCCATCCTGGCGTTTCCCCCTCGATACCAAACGAGAAAGTCAACCGAGGAACTCACACAGTTGGCAGTTTTATTTGTTCGGTTAACGTTGCAGCAATTACTAGTCAGGTATAGATAATCATCCTGATAAAATAAGCAGTGGGCACTTTTAGTTAATCCTTCCGTTGTAGTTGCAACAATTACTAATCAGATTACAGATAGCATGAGATAAACCCAAAACCCAGCAGTTGTTGGTACTTTTATTCAGCCATTCCGTTGTAGTTGCAATACTTACTAGTCAGGTACAATGGTCGCAAGCGACACTCCAAACAAGAAATTGTGGGCATTATTATTTAGCCATTCCATTATAGTGAAGCTGATTACTAGTCATTATATAGTCAAATTTATAGCAATAAACTTTAGTTATGCTTGTATATGGTCGAGATACTGTGCTCCAAGTCGTCCATATCCGCGGACACGGCTTTCAGAAAGTTTTACCCGGCTAGGGTGCACCAATAGCAACACACACTCGATCAACCTCGGAAAAACCAAATCAAAACCCAACGAGGCTTTCACGACTGAACAATCACAGGATTCAGAAATATTTCAGGGGGCCACCCCTTAAGTAGAACCCGCAACGAAGTAAGCTAGCTCCAAGACGGACTCAAGGTTTGGGTGGACGGCTGTGAGCGACTGGGAACCCGAAAGTGTGGCTGGGCTTGTCGACACCACGTAAACGTGTCCCGATCCTAAACAGTACAGTGTGCTCCTCGCACAATCGTAAATACATAAGTAGCATGGCATAAGTACAGGATCGTAAATAAAACCTCAAACTAGTTTGTGGCCCCAAGAAATAAGACTGAATCAAGCTCTGGCTCAGGGGGGTCCCATATACCTCCCGGATGTGGATAGCGCGATAAATCAAGGAACAGGTATCAAGTACTCGGGGTCTTACGGGACACAAGTGGGCGTTCGGAAACCAAATATTTTCTATCACCCACCGATGCCTCTGCTTATTTCAATTTTAGTTGTTAAACAGGAATTAAAGTGTGCGATAAGTAAAACCATAATCATCTCCAACATCAACATGCGGCAATACATCAACAACTGTGGCACTGGACGACACGCAACAGCACTTGAGCAAGCGACTACGACGCGCAAGTCCAACTATCTACCAAACAACAGGTATTAGGATGTGTCCAAGGCAATATAAGGCTGCAGGGGATATCACGGGTACGAAAACGAGAGCATCGCAACACAGATAGCAATAGATCAACAGGAGGGAATAAATACTATAAAAGTAAGATAGGTAGAAAGGGGGAGATGCTCGCCTGAAAACATGTCGAAGGTTCAACCGAAGATCGGGTCGACACTCGCATAAACTCAACGGCCTTATCCGCGAAGAAGAAAAACACTAGAAGAAACACCGGATGCAATATTTAATACTACGGCAAAAGATCGGCATGATGCATGTATGATGCATGGCATGGCAAGGTGCGATGCAATTAGGCCATATTAAGCGGAACCGGGGTCCCGACAATTAGTTAGGTGGTTCAAGTTATTTAGAAGCCCCGCAATTTAAATGTTGTTTAACAAGGCAGAACATATCACCGGTTCGCTACACAAATTTAAATGAGGCCAATATGAGACTAGATTTGCCCGCATATGGGCCCCATATTTAATTATTAGGTGAATCGGCATAAGGCCCCCAAACCACACAAATATGCATGCGAAATGATAAATAAATATGTAACAATTCATATAGTTGACCATTTATAAAATAGGGTTCTCGGAAAGGGTTCACACATTGGGGGGCTCGACGATCATGGGGTTCCGGGGTTCGGGGTCTCGGCGTCCGGGCTCGGCGTTCGGGGGAAGGAGTACTTGTCGCACGGTGTCCGGGTCACGGCGTCTTCGGATCCGAGAGGAAGAACTTGACGTGCCGGGATGTAGAACTTGTCGTCCTTCGGTTCCATGTCGACGGTTTTGGAAACACACCCAGGACGGAGATCTTGAGGACACAGACAACCCACCACAACACATTGGCGTCGGTTTTGGAGCAGCATCACCTCTGCAACACACTACCGCAGCGGAACTACTCTTGACAGAGCAAAACCAACAGTTGTGGGCGCCCTTGACGTTCTTGACTTTGGGAGGCCACAGCGAGGTCGCACGAGACGTACCACGGCCGGAGAGGACGAGCATAGGCGACTCCTCTTCACCAGGCTCGCTGTGGAGAAGGTCCGGAAGCGATGAGGACGACCGACGTCGGCCATAGCTTGGGGGGGAGGGCGCTCGCAGCACGCCGGGGATGCAGGGCACGGCGGCGACGGTTCTCGGCCTCGAGCAGACAACGTGGCGGCCACGACCTGGCCGCGAGGAGGGACGCAGAGCCCGGCCGTGGTGGCTCTAGGCCGCGACCAGGGGCACGGTCGGAGGTCAACCGAGAGGCCCGGCCGGCGAGGGTCGGCGGAGGGCGGCGCCGCGCTGGGAGGCGAACGGCGGGGCGGAACGAGCGCGTCGGAGGCGCGGCGGGGGAGACCAGAGACGGCACGGGCCGCGGCCGGGGCGGCGCGGAGGGGAAGGGGCCGGCGAGCGGAGGACCGAGCGCGGCGAGGGGCGGCGGGAGCGCGCGGGAGGCGGGGGCCGGGGGCGCGTGGTGGTGAGAGGGAGCGGCGGCGGCGAGCGACGCGGAGAGGAGGAGACCGGCGGAAGGGGCGTGCGGGGCCGCGGTGGCCGCGAGGGGGCGGTCGCCGGAGGGGAGCCCGCAGAGAGGAGGAGGAAGGGGAGGAGCAAGCGCGCGGGGGGGGGGGGGTCCTGGCTGGGAGAGAGAGAGCGCGGCCGCGGAGGGAGGCGTGCGGGGGTCGCCGGCGGCGCGGCGACGCGGGCTCACCGGCGCGCGGCGCAGAGAGCAAGGGAGGAAGAAGGAAGAAGGACGCGGGGGGTCCGGGGTGGGCCGCGCGGTGCGGGTGGGTCCCAGGGGCGGCGGGGTGGCTTGCTGCGTGGGGGTGGAGAGAGGGGCAGGTGGGCCAGGCGCCAGGGGAAGTGGGGTGTGACGGGTGGGTGGTTTTCGGTGGGGTCAGGTGGTGGGAGGCTGATTGGGGGGAGAGAAAAGGAGGGAGAGAGAGAGGGGGTGGGTGAGGTGGCTGTGAGGGATTGGGTGAGAGAGAGGGAGGGGTGAGGTGGCACGACGGGGTTGGCCGGGGTGATGTGGCCAGAGGGATGGGTAGATAGGTTGGTAGGAAAAGAAAACGGGGTGGACCGATCTGTTTGTACGGGGGTGGTCGTTCGGGTCGGGTCGGCCCGTTCGACTGCCCCCCTAAATTAATTAATTTATTTATTTATTTCAACCAGCGTTTTTGCAAACTGACAACGGACAAAACAAAATAATCCGGTGACCCGGGTTTGCATTTTTAAAACAAGTCGGGGCGTTTAGAAAACAAAACTAGGTTTTTCAAAAATAGTTTTATGCAAGCAAATGCAAGATGATGACGATTTCCAAATGCAATGTGGCATGATGACATGAGCATGCGGTCATGATGATGCAATGCACAAAAACAACGCAATTTTCTAGTAGTGGTTTTGCGGGATGCCACACCGGCGCAGTTGCAGCAGGGGGGTCACCTAACGCTTTACCAGGGACATAGTCCTTTTGTCTGCCAGACAGAATGATTCTTAGATTGCGGAACCAATTGGTGAAGTTAGACCCATTGTTCCTAAGCTTTTCTTTCTCAGCAAAAACGTTGAAGTTGAAGTTGGATTTGGCCATGTGATCTACAGTATTTGCAAGTACAATTTAGACTATGTTCATGATAAATAGTTCAACTTAATCAAATTACTAGATGAACTCCCACTAAATTCAACATCCCTCAAGTTGTTTAGTGAACACGATCCAAATTCACCACACCTAATCCGATCATCACGAGAAGAGATGTGGTTTCAATGGTGGACAACGAAGTGTCGATCATATCATTCATATGACTCATGCTTAACCTTTCGGTTCTTGTGTTCCGAGGCCATGTCTGTACATGCTAGGCTCGTCAAGTTAGACCCAAGTATTTCCGCGGTGTGCAAAAACTGGCTTGCACCCGTTGTATGTGAGCGTAGAGTCTATAGCACCCGATCATCACGTGATGCTTGGACACGACGAACTTTCGCAACGGTGCATACTTGGGGAGAACACAGTTTTTATCTTGATCTTTAAGTGAGGAATCATCTTATAATGCTACCGTCGCGATCTAAGCATGATAAGATACATAAAAGGATAAACATCACATGCATATAACTTTATGTGACATGGTATAGCCTATCTTCGCGCAATGATCTCCATCTTGTGCGTTCCGGCATGATCTCCATCACTCCACCATGATTGCCTCCACCACGAATAGCAACTACAACTATTGCTAACTACTTAGCGATAAAGTAAAGCTATTACATGGCGTATAAGAAGTTGACTCGCAGGTCATACACAATTATAAAGACAACCATATGGCTCCTGCCGGTTGTGTACTCATCGACATGCAAGTCGTGAAACATTACAAAACATGATCATCGCATACAATATACACATCACATCTTGGGCCATACCATATCACAGAAAACACTCCCTGCAAAAACAAGTTAGACGCCTCTACTTTGTTGTTGCATGTTTTACGTGGCTTTATGGGAGTAGATGCTAAGAACGATTCTTACCTACGGAAAGCCACAACGGTGATATTATGGTTGCCAAACTCCGGTGTTAATCCCATGACAACTATAGTGAGAGAAACTGACATCCACCAGCCGCATGTGTGGAACAAGCCACACGCCAAGTGCAGAACCGGTCTCGCGAACAACGTCGCGTAAGGTTGGCCTGGACCGCTTCAATCTCACTATCCCGCGTCATAAGAAGAACACAAACAAGAGGCTTGCAACAGAAAACATCAACGCCCGCAACAACCATGTTGCGTTCTGCTCGTGAAACACATCTACGCATAGATCTAGCTCTGATACCACTGAAGGGTTTCGCGGCATAGTAAATCAAAATTTTCTACGGAGCGAACAGAGAGAAAGCCAAGATCTAATCTAGGAGATGCAAACAACGAGAGAGATTGGATTAGATCTTCATACCCTTGAAGATTCGCACAGCGGAACGTTCGTCGGAACGTGGGTGATGTAGTCGTACTCGCTTCTCCTCCTCGCGATCCGATCCGATCTAGCACCACAAGTGGCGGTGCCTCCGTGAGATGCACACGTGCAGCACCTCGACGTCTCCTCCTTCCTCGGACCAGCGAGTATGGTGGAGAGATAGATTGGATCTACAACACGACAGCGTGTTGTATATGGTGGAGAATTTCTGCTGCAGGGCTTCGCCTACAAACAGTCGGGAGGGAGAGAGGAAGGTAGCAAGGCTGCTAGGGCTTGGAGGAAGGTGTGTGTGGGGGGAGGGGGCGCACCACCCCTCTATATATAGAGGGGGGGCGGCCAGCCCTTGCCCCTCCTCCAAGCCTATCTATAGTTTAAACAATTTAAACTCTCCCTTATCTAGAAATCCTATCTCTAGTTTAAACGATTTAAACTCTCCCCTAGAAATTCTATCCCGAGATTTAAACGAGTCAAATCTCTCTAGAATCGGCTGGGCCCTATGGGGCCTTGTGCCCCTGGCCCAATGCGGCCAGGACACTCCCTCATAGGCACATTCCCCCTCCCGGAAGGTGGGGCCACGTTGGTCCCCTTCCGGAAGGTTCTAGAAGCTTCCGGTACAATACCGATTAACCCGGAACAATTCCGAACTCCAAAAACTGCACTGCCTTATATGAATCTTATTCTCCGGACCATTCCGGAACCTCTCGTGATATCCCGGATCCCATCCGAGACTCCGTACAAAAATTCATAAACCAATTATCCAATCTATCCTAGCGTCGAGATACGTTAAGTGTGTGACCCTGCGGGTTCGAGAATATGCAGACATGATCTTCTATCAATAATCAACAGCGGGGTCTGGGCACCCATATTGACTCCCACACATTCATCGATGATCATATCGGATGAACCATGATGCCAGGATTCAATCAATCCCATATATATATTCCCTTCGTCTCGCGATATTTTACTTGCCCGAGATTCGATCGTCGGTACCGTCATACCTAGTTCAATCTCGTTCACAGCAAGTACTTTACTCGTTCCGTAATCCGATATCACTTTGTGATTAACTCCTTAACCACATGCTTGCAAGCGGTGTTGATATCGATTACCGAGTGGGCCCGAAGTATATCTCTCCGACTTGGGAGGGACAAATTCCATCTCGATACATACAACCCAACAGATACTTTCCGATCACCTGAGAGACACCTTTATGATCACCCTCTCATAGGATGACGTTTGATGACCTCAAAGCTTTCTTCCGATACCAGGGAGTTGCATTATCTCATGGTCTAAGGAATACAATATTTGACATAGGAAAAGCTTCGCAAAGATGAACACGATGACACGATCTAATTGCTCTGCTTTGTTTGGGTCTATCCACCATATCATTCTCCCAATGATATGATCTCATTATCAATTGACAACTCATGTCTATGGTTAGGAAACCTTAACCATCATTGATCCATGAGCTAGTCCATAGAGGCGTACTAGGGACACGGTGTTGTTTACAAACCACACAAGTATTAAAGTTTCCGCTTAATACAATTCTAGCATGGAACATAAACTTTATCATGAACAAGAATTATAATAATAACATCTTTATTATTGCCTCTAGGGCATAATTCCAACATCATCATCCCAGTGGCTGTGCTTGGAGATCCATTGGTCTTCTGGGGTAATGTTGTTCTCGGAGCCCTTGGAGACGGTCAAACCTTGAGCCTCCATAATTTCCTTCTAACGAGCACATTACTTCTTGGCATAGACATGGGCCTCGTACATGCGTTTCTGATTGTCCACTTGGAAGAAGAAAACCTTCTTGAGTTTGGCCTCAATCCTCTTGGCCCAAGATGGCTGAGCAGGCTTGTGACGTGAGACCACAAAGTCAGCATCCTTCTGGGCATCATCAGCATCACCGGATCCCTCCTCAACAGGGTTCCCATCCTCATCAACAATCTGACCATCGGCATTGCGTGGTTGGAGATGGGTCTTGATGAATAGATTATTGTGGCGGTGAGTGACAAGGCGAAGAGAAGGCATGTCATAGGCAATCACGGGGCACTTGCTAATAATGAGAGCCATGATATACAGAGCAAAAGGAGGCACCCTCCTTTGAAAAGTGGCACAGACCATTTCATTCCAAATAACATCCATCACATCCATAGGTTGGCCGGAGTCACGGTGGTGAAAGGTGGCGAGCATGATATCCACCATGAAGGCATGTATCTCATCAACATTCCCAGCTCAGGGGGCTACAGTCTCACGAAAATTGCGATGCAAGATGTCATATGTAGGTAGAAGCCCTTTGATCTTTCCAGGGATACCGCGCCCCCGGATGTACAGTGGTGCAAGAGCATCCTTCTTCATGGGGCGATCATTGTTGCGACACCGAAAGCCAACGGGAGTGTCCTTGCCATGGTCTTCGTACCCGAGAATAGCCGTGAACTCAACCAAAGTTGCTTGCTTGACAACACCCTCGGTCATCCATGTGAGTGTCCGAGTCTGATTCTTGGCAAAGTTAACGGTTGCATAGAACTGAGTAATGAGAATCGGGTCATAGTTGCACCAGAACTCCATAATGGGAAGCAAGCCAATGTTGGTGCAAATTTCAAGAGCTTCACCAAAGTATTGCAGGTTCTTCCTCACATGATTCATCTCGATCCACTTTTGAGGGACCACAAGTTTGTCATCTTTCATGAGTATCTCATGGAACACCCGCTCCTAGAAATCCGTATAGAAAAGGCTACTTTGCCGAGCTTGAGATTGAGCAGCCACATATGGATTGATAGTCCGCAGTTCATGAAATTCGATCTCAGACAAATCAGATAGCAGCTTTGGCCCAGATGTCCCTGAACTGTGGCTCTTGCGAGGACCGGAGGGAGGAGGAGGTGGAGGAGCCTTACCACGACCAGCACTTTGCTTGACCCCCCCCCCCACCCCGACGACCACGAGTTGTTTGCAGTTTTAGATGGGTGCTAGGTTGAGGCATGATCTCTTCTTCTGACTCTGACTCATAGTCCTCAATCTCATGGTGAGATTTGGAGCGTTTGCGAGATCCCCGGGAACCCCCTGCACCTGTGAAAGAACGAGGTAGATAGCATAGGGGTAAGGGCACAAGAACCTGAGACAAACAGATGATGGAACTCTTGGTTTAAAAAAAAATTGCTATCAGTACAGGGCGGTAGTACCGGATCTGCACATGCGGTAGTACCGGAAAAAGATTCCCGGTACTACCGGCCAGCGACCACAGTGCAGATCTGAGACATAGATCCATGTACGGGCAGTAAAATTGATGTAAAATAGGAATTCCATCGGTCTAAGGGGTAGATCTCGTAGATAGCACACGGTACAACCTCAAGAATACATGTTTTAGCCAAGAATCAAAGTCACCCTAGATTCAATGGAGAAAACAAGTGAGAAGAAGAGGAGGGCGGTAGTACCGGTGTCCATGGCGGTGGAGAGTGAGGAGGAGCCCGCGAGAAGGCCGGATCCGCTGTGGATCTAGGAAAAGGAGAAGGGGGACGGGGCTCCGATGGCGTTCTCCTGCTCCGGCGGCGGCGGTGGTGAGGAGTGGAGATGGGGGACTAATGAGGCACTGAGAGGTGCCCCTCCCACGTCTCCAATCTTAACCGAAACGCAAAGCGGTAGTACCGGAGCCACGAGCGGTAGTGCCGCTAGGCGGTAGTACCGTAGAAAACTACCGGTAGTACCGCACCTAGGAAGTTTCCAGACAAGACCTTGGAAACTGATCCAGACACGGTAGTACCGCTAGCTTTTTACGGTAGTACTGTTTGGCGGTAGTACCGCTAGTTAGCACCGGTAGTACCGTAACCACCAGAACAGAGAGCCAGGATACATAAAGTGGAAGGTTCTTGTGCAGAGTAGATGAGTTTTGTCAAGGGATAAGAATGGCTTAGGTTTAGAGAGTCACATTGATATGGGCCAATGCACTCAAAAATTACTAAAAACATATGAAGAGCCAAATGTGAGTGCACGACCAGAAGAACAAAACCAACTAGAGGATGACAAACACTAGTAAGAACCAATTCAAAAGTGACAAACACGAGTAAGCACATCAACCTCTCGATTGAGAGGGGGCGGTGGCCTAGGCCACCATGTTTGAGTATACTCCTTGGCACCACGAAGATATATCTTGGGTCCATTACCGAAACTCATCATTAAGCTCACATATCACAAAATGATATTAAGAGGAATGATTTTGTTTACTTTGTGCATAATGGGGGAGGGATGGTCCAATCAATTAGGACCGCACTCCCCCTATGTCCATGCCTACACCTAAACCAAATATGGGTCTAATATTAGGTGAGAGTGCAAGATAATCAAGTCAAGCTCCTTGAATCTATGATATTTAGTTCATTCCTCAAGTAGCAAAACCTTGCTTCATCAAGTGGCTTCATGAAGATATCGGCAAGTTGATCTTTGGTTGACACATAGGATAGATCAATATCACCTCGAGCAACATGATCTCTAATGAAGTGATGACGAATCTCAATATGATTCCTTGTGAGATCCACTAGGCTGTATGCAATCTTGATGGCACTTTCATTGTCACATAGAAGAGGCACTTTGTCAATATGGACACCGTATTCCTTTAAAGTTTGCCTCATCCATAGCAATTGAGTGCAAGCACTAGCGGCAGTGACATACTCGGCTTCGGCGGTAGAGAGAGATATACAATTTTGCTTCTTAGAAGACCAACATACCAAGGACCTACCAAGAAATTGGCAATCCCCGGATGTTGATTTTGTATCATCCTTATCACCCGCCCAATCCGAATCCGTGTATCCACAAAGGGCAAATGTTGACCATCGAGGATACCAAAGACCATAAAATGGGGTATGAACTAAATATAGAAAGATTCTCTTGACCGCCATCAAATGGATTTCTTTAGGAGCCACTTTATATCTTGCACACACACCTACACTCAACACAATATCGGGTCTAGATGCACAAAAGTAAAGCAAAGAACCAATCATGGACCGGTATACCTTTTGATCCACATCTTTACCATTTGGATTTTGTTCTAGATGAGTCTTTGTAGCCATGGGAGTAGGAGCTCCATTTAGATCTTGCATTTTGAATCTCTTGAGCATATCTTGAGTATACTTGGCTTGATTGAAGAATGTCCCTCCTCTAACTTGCTTGATCTCAAAGCCAAGAAATACTCTCAACTCTCCCATCAAAGACATCCGGAACCTACTAGTCATAAGCTTTGAGAATTCATCATTAAAAGCTTTGTTAGATGAGCCAAAGATAATATCATCAACATATATTTGGCATGCAAAAAGCTCCCCATTGACCCTCTTAGTAAAATGAGTGGGATCGATTTTCCCAACCTCAAATCCACGGTCAAACAATAATTCTCTAAGGTGCTCATACCACGTGCGTGGGGCTTTCTTGAGCCCATAGAGCGCCTTATCAAGTTTGTAGACATGGTTTGGGAAGTTAGGGTCCTCAAATCCTGGGGGTTGCTTAACATATACTAATTCATTTAATGGGCCATAAAGAAATGCACTTTCTACATCCATTTGTTGCAACTTGAAGTTATGATGTGCCGCATAAGCAAGAAGGATACGGATGGACTCAAGGCAAGCCATGGGTGCATAAGTCTCTCCATAGTCAATGCCTTCAATTTGAGAATACCCTTGTGCAACCAATCTAGCCTTGTTCCTTACTATAATTCCATGCTCATCTTGCTTGTTCTTGAATATCCACTTTGTTCCAATAACATTGCGGCAATCCTTTGGCTTTTCAACTAACTTCCATACTTTGTTTCTCTCAAAGTTGTTGAGCTCTTTGTGCATAGCTTCCAACCAATCCGAATCTTCAAGAGCCTCCCACAATTTCTTAGGTTCAATCATGGAGATGTGAGCTTGATGTTCACTGAACCTCTTCAATTGTGCTCTTGTGGAAATGCCTTTCCTTAGGTCACCAACAACATTTTGTAGAGTGTGGTCTCTTAATTCCAACATTCTTTCCTTTCTAGCTTCACGACGAGCGTGGATCTCCGTGTTGTTTCTTGGGGGACCCTCTTCATCATTTTGATCCTCATCTTGACCATCATCTTGACCTTGATCATCATTGGAATCATCCTCTACATTGGGAGGCAAAGATTGACCTTGGTCTTGATCAAGTGCTCTTCTAGCATCAATTTGAGCTTGTCTCAAAGTAGTTTGTATGGATCTTCCTTGAATAATTGTCTTGGAACCACTTGACATCCTGGCGAATGAATCAAGCTCCCCTTGACTAGAGTTGTCACTTTGATCGCCATGTTGAGGGTCCACATCTTGTCTTTGGCTTGAGTCAATGTCCTCTTCGGTGGATGGAGCATGTTGAGGTTGTGAAGATGAGGGCTCCACTTGAGTGGAGCATAGTTCTTCTCGATCCTCCATAAGGGGTTCCTCAACGGGGCGGATATATCCCACACCCATTCTTCCTATGGCATCCTGAGGCATTTCATCATCTGCATCACAAGCATCAACACGTCCCCCTTGGGGACCATCATATTCTTTGAAGGTCACACTACAAGATTCTATGACGGCTCCGGAGAGCTTATCATAGATTCTATAAGTGTGAGATTCGATACCATAGCCAACAAAAATACCCTCTAATGCTTTAGACTCGAATTTGGACAACCGAACACCTTTTATGAGATAGAAACACTTACAACCGAACACCCGGAAGTAGGATATGTTGGGCTTGTTATCGGTAAGTATTTCATATGGAGTCTTGTTGATTTCTTTGCGGAGGTAGAGCCGGTTTGAAGCATGTCAAGCGGTGGAGATGGCTTCGGCCCAAAAGTTGTATGGAGATTTAAACTCCGCCAACATGGTCCTAGCCATCTCAATAAGAGTCCGGTTCTTCCTTTCGGCCACACCATTTTGTTGAGGGGTGTATGCAGCGGAATATTGATGTTTTATCCCCTCATCACTAAGAAAATCATTCCAGGTGTAGTTATTGAACTCGGTGCCGTTGTCACTTCTTATGATCAACACGGGAAGATTGTATTGTTGTTGGACCATGTTGATGAAGTCGATGAAGGTCTTCTGGGTCTCACTCTTCAACTTTAAGAAGTATACCCATGGGTATCTTGAAAAGTCATCAACGATCACCAAACAATATTTCTTCCCACCAAGACTTGCATGAGATGGAGGACCAAAGAGATCCACATGGAGGAGTTCCAAGATCTTGGTAGACTTGATACGGTTCTTAGGCTTGTGAGGAGCGTCATGCATCTTCCCTACAACACATGCCCTGCAAACATGATCTTTGGCAAAGGAAACATTTTCTTTTAGTCTAACAATATGGCCCTCCTTATGGAGACTTTGCAAAGTTCTCATATTGACATGGGCTAGTCGGCGATGCCATAGCCAACCCACATCGGCCTTTCCGAATAAGCACATCGGACCTGTAGTGGCTTGCTCCGAAAAGTCCACCACATACAAGTCATGTTCGACGTACCCAACGAAAGCGACCTTGAGAGACTTGCTCCACAAGAGGACCACAATATCAACATCAATAAAGACGGCAAAGCCCATCTTTCCAAGAGAAAGGAATGAAAGTAAATTGTATCCAAGGGTCTCAACAAGCATGACGTTCACGAGTGTAATGTCGTGAGCAACCACTACCTTGCCGAAACCCATTACCTTAGACTTTGATTTGTCGGCATATGTCACGGTGATTTGATCATCATTTGGCTTTAAGTCCTTGACAATAGATGAGCTTCCGGTCATATGACTTGTGCAACCACTATCAAGCACCCACTTTGAACCCCCGGAAGCATATGTCTACAAAAGATCAAGCTAATTTTTAGGTACCCATTTTTCAATGGGTCCTCTTTTGTGAGCAACAAGGGTCTTGGGAACCCAAATAGACCAAGCAATATAACCATCATATGGGCCAACATATTGTGCATACACATCACCATAATAATCACGCATTAGAACATAGTGAGGGTTAGTACTTCCCGCAAAGTCATCATGAGACATAGTTTTACCACTTGTGGACTTACTATCCACAATGGCCTTGTTAGTCTCTCGTGTGGGCTTGGCCTTCTTCTTCTTCTTCTTCTTCTTCTTGTTCTTCTTCTTCTTAGTATTGGAGACAAAACTAATGCCCCCTTTATCACCACTAGGCCTTTGCTTGCTCAAAAGATCATCAATGGACTTGTTGCCTTGTGGAAATGTGGCCTTAGCAAGCTCCCCCTTCAACCTAGCATTCTCTTCAAGAATAGTTGTACTACTAGATGGAATGCAGTTACTAGGTGAAGGAATATTGTCCAATTGAGTTTGAAACGTTTCATGGGACCTTGTGAGTGACAAGAGTGCACTCTCCAAAGCCTTGTGGGCCTTGTTAAGCAAACTAAAGTCCTCGGCAAGTTTTTCATGAACCACACCAAACTCAATCTTGTCCTTTTTAGCCCTTTTGTATTTAGCAATAGCATGATCATGCTCTTTGATGAGTTTGTTAACAATAGTGTCATTGGCCTCATCAAGCCCTTCAAGTTTTAATTCAAGTGACAACCTAGTTTCTTGTTCTTCTTCTAGAGCATTGTTTAAAGCCTCTAGCTCAATCATGTGTTCATGCCCAAGTTTACATCTTACATCTAGAAGCTCTTGAGTATGTGAAAGTTGGTCTAAGATGTTTCCAAAATGTAACTTAGCATCTCCTTCTAGGTTAGTCATAAACTCATCAAAGGCAATTAATTCCTTTTTAACATCAAGAGACATCTCATCATCAATTTCATCATTATCTAAGGGAGTAGAGTGGGATGATGAGGATACCTCCGTTCCTCTTGCCATAAGGCAAGTGACGTTCTTGGTGGGAGAGTTCTCATTTGGAGAATCGAAGAGTGAGAATGTTGGAGTAGAAGTGGTGGCTAAAGCAGCCACACCATTAGAAGTTTCCTCTTCCTCATCTTCATCATCTTCATTGTCGGAGGAGTATTCTTCATGAGTGATCAAGACAATTTCTCCCGACTTCTTGTTGATGGGGTTCTTCTTGATGAAAGGTTTCTTGTAAGGTGCTTTTAGAGTCTTCTTCAACACAAGCTCACCCCTGTGATCTTCTCTTTGCTCATAAGGGCAACTAGCCACAAAGTGATAGCGGTCACCACAATTGAAGCAAGTTCTCAATCTAGTATTGTTTTCTAATTTCCCATTTGGATTGCTTCTACATTGCATTTCCATCTTGGCCTTGACGGGGTTTTTCCAAAAGTTTTTTGCATAGAAGGCCATATATTGACTATGAGCAATCTTGACTTCATCAGGATGGTCCATGGACAGTCCTTCATCACTATCATCTTCATCCCCATGATCCACAACTTTGGCCTTCAAAGCAACATTGACAATATTGCTCATACCAAGGGCACGAGCACATGCATCTTTGGCATTCTTGGCGGCAACCTTGAAAGCGGCCATCTCTTGCATAACTTCATTGGAGGTCATGAGATGGTAGTTATGTCTTCCTTGTAAGCTCTTCAAGTCTGTGGGCTCAAAGGGCATGAGTGCACTCACATATTTCCTTTTTATCCATGCATCATCCATATATGAGGCACCCACATTTCTAAAAGCGGTGGCGGTGGTCTTGAGCCTTCGGTACATGTCTTCGTGATCTTCACCTTATTTCATGTAGAAGCCTTCGGCTTCATTGCTTAGAGCATCATATCAGTTCCTCCTCATACTCTCATTTCCAACAAATAATACAATGAGGGCATCCCAAGCTTCCTTGGCAATGCTAAAGTGCTCAATGTGTGGATTATCCTTTGTCCCCAATCCTTGTTGAATCATATGCAAAGCAGTGGCATTGATTTGACTGTTGACAACCTCTCTTCTTGTCAAGTTGTTTGGATCCCCAATAAAGAGTCCATGCTCGATGATGTTCCATAGTTCAATGCAAGAGCTGCGCACATGAGTTCTCATTAGTGATTGCCATTGAGCAAAAGTAGCAGATTCTTCAAGCTTAGGTAGGTCACCTCTATTGTACACATGAGGGTGATGGATTGGAGGGTCGGGAGAGTACCATGAATCATGGTGCTCACCCTTCCCACCATCATTGTGTGTGGAGGAATTAGCGTTGTCTTGTTTACCCCCCACCATCATACCCTCGGGGGAAACCGACGTATTCCCTTTAGGTAAAACGGATGGTGGATCCTCTTGAGGAGATGGGGGTGATGAGCCATCTTTGTCTTTAAGAAGTTTCTCAAGCATCTTCTTGACTTCGTTGACCAAGGAAGAGCTCAATCTTGTTTCCAAGTTTCTGAGATCTTCCATGGTCACCGTGGTCGGCTCACCACCACCATCCCCTTCGTGGCTACCCATATTCTCTTAGGCGGTAAAGCCCAAATAAAGAGCCGAGGCTCTGATACCAATTAAAAGGATCGTATGGGCACCTAGAGGGGGGGTGAATAGGTGCTACTTCAAATTTTCTTCTTTTTCAAATTAGGGTTTGATAATAAGGTAAATTCTCTAGATAATGCAACTAAGGTGAATTTACCTATATGGCAAACATGAATAAGATAATGCACAACTAAGTAAGAGCAAGTAAGTAAAGTGCGGTAAAGGATAGAAGTAACCAAAGTGGTGGACGCGGAGACACAAGGATTTGTTTCCCGTAGTTCCTTCCTTTTAAGGGGAAGTACGTCTATGTTTGGAGAGGGGGTGGTTTCAAACCACCAACGCCACGAGAGGCCTCCTTGTTCTCCGATGAATCTCACCCCAATGGGATCGATTCACCTTCCACTATATCGACAACCTTGAAGGTGGAAGCCGACACCTTTACAAGTTTGGGGCACACATCCACAACTTAATCGGAGGCTCCCAAATACAAGCAAGCTGTCAAAGCAATCAAATACAAGCTTGTAAGAACCAAAACAATAACTAGGGTTTCCAAGAAAACACTAGAGCAAAGGGGTCCTCAATTGAATGAGGGGGAAATGAAGATCTCTTTTGGTGAAGTAGTAGATCATGGCCTCCTCCTTCGATTCCCCAAAGATCAAAGACTTTGGGTGGTGGATTGAGGAGATCTTGAAGATTTGGTGGCTCCAATGGTGGTCTTGACTTTAATGTGGATGAGCACTTTGTCCCAAGGTAGGTGGACTCCAAGAAATCTAGCCGTTGGAGCCTTTAATGCAGCGGTAGTACCGGAAGTTTAAGCGGTACTACCGGAAAACTCCGGCACTATCGGACTTGCTACCGGAAGAGCAACTTTCAAACTTCATATGCCCTGGCCACTGCGGTATCACAACGTGGTGCTACCGTAAAGCGGTAGTACCGCTTATGGGAACCGGTACTACCGGACGGGCAATGGAATATGCAACTTGGTCGAAAAACTTTCTGTCACGCCAGGTAGCAAAATGCAGGCAGCCAGTGGCTTTTGCCAACATACAAAAGGCTACTGCCACGCTAGGTACTAAAATGCGGTACTACCGCATTTTAGTACCGGGGCGAGCAGTGGCCTTTTATAGGTTGAAAAAATCCTCTGCCGCGCTAGGTACTAAAATGCGGTAGTACCGGAGGGGGCAGTAGCTTCTGACAAGTGGTCAAAAAGCTACTGTCGCACTAGGTACTGTCTTACCGCTTTTTAGTACCTAGCCCGGCAGTGGCTTTTTGACAACTAGTCTAAACCTACTGCCGCGTCCGGTAGCAAAAAGCGATACTACCGCCTTTTGGTACCGCGCCTGGCAGAAAGTTCTGGACAATTGTTTCACTACTAGGAAAACAGCTATAGGTAATTAGCACATCCGTGGCTCACATGGTTGAAGTGCCTCACGGCTAAAACAGGCGTGGCTCACCTGTGGGCAGTGCCCTACTAGTAACTAGAACAACTGTGGCGCACATGACTATAGTGCGCCACAGATGTGTGTGGGCCAGGGCCCTGTTGGCCGCACGCCAAACATCTGTAGCGCACTATAGTCATGTGCGCCACGGTTGTTAGTGTCATCTGTGGCGCACATGGGGGGGGGTGCGCTACGCCTAAGCGCACGCCCCTCTCTGCTGTGAACCATCCACAAGCATCTGTGGCGCACATGGCATAGTGCGCCACAGAAGTTTGTACTCTCTGTGGCGCACTATGGCATGTGCGCCACAGATGTAGTGGCATGCACCAACTCCCCCCCCCCCCCCCCCCCGTGGATCGCCTTTTTAGGGTTTGCAAAAAATAAAAGAAAATGATAAACACTTCAAAAATTAAATCCTTTCATATTTAGGTAGGTAATGTGGTATAGCTTCTAGTAAAATTAACAAAAATGAGTTTCGACTTTATTTGCAAAAAAAGTTATGCCACGGTAAAAAGGCCGTAACTTTTGCATACGATATCGAAAAAAATCGTATAATATACCAAAATGACGAGAACGAGATTTCGCATCTGCTCGCAACGACCGTAGGTCGTTTAGCGATTTTTTAGATTTTCAAAATTCGAAAAGAGTAAAAAGTTACGGTCAAAAAACCGTTTTTTCCTGCAGAAAAAAAAATACAGGGCGACTTATCCGTAGCGCACCTACACCTAGTGCGCCACAGATAAGCTTGGGAGGGATTCAAATTTGAATCCCCACCCCGCCCTCCTCCTCCCTTTCCCCTTTTCCCTCTTCCTTTCCCTTTCCCTTTCCACTTTTCCCTTCCCCTTTTCCCTCTTCCTCTCCCTTTCCCTTCTCCTTCTTCCTTCTTCCTTCTTCCTTCTCCCTTCTCCTCCTTCCCCTTCTCCTCTTCTTGCAGTGATGGCACGACGTCGACCTCCTTCTCCTCCTCCTCGCAGTGACAACGGGCGACGGCGGTGCAACGGCGGCCTCCTTCTCCTCCTCCTCGTGACGGCGGTGCAACGGCGGCCTCCTTCTCCTCCTCTTCCTCCTCTGCCTCCTGTTCTTCTCCTCCTCTTCCTCCTCTGCCTCCTCTTCTTCTTTTTCTCCTCCTCTTCCTCCTCTTATCCTCCTCCTCCTCCTCTTCTTCTCCTCCTCTGCCTCATCTTCTTCTTCTCCTCCTCTTCCTCCTATTCTCCTCTTCCTCCTCCTTGCAGTTCCGACGACGACACCGACGCGCGACCGCACTGACGGCGATGGCGACCTGCACCGACGCGCGGCCGCACTGACGACGAGATCCAGATCTGCTGCTTTTTTTTTTGAATTTTGAAATTTACATCCGTGGCGCACAACACCTAGTGCGCCACGGTTATCGTTTCATACGCGTGGCGCACCTGCCCAAACTTCTGTGGCGCACTGGCATGTGCGCCACGCCTGTCTCTAAACTTCTGTGGCGCACTAGGCAGTGCGCCACAGAAGTTTAAACTTCTGTAGCGCAAGGCACGTGGCGCACTGCTAGTGCGCCACAGATGATGTTTCATGGTGCGCCACTAAAGGCCATTTTTCTAGTAGTGTTTAACCATTGCAAAACCTTTTTCAATACACCTGCGATACACTTGGCAAATAATTAGTCTGATATGTGTGTTGTTATAAAACACCAAAATCACTAGGGATAGGAAATGCTCTTTAAATTACATATAAGCAGATGATGATTGCACCAACAATTTCGATATTAACAGAGCTTAAGGAAACTTACATGTCCCACTTGACACAGGTAGAACTTTCTGCCTGTGTTGAACCCTTTAAATGCAACACATTTGCGTAGTGGCAACTTGTGGCCACGACAGAGCTCAGGGAAATTATCAGTGATTTGGGGAAATCGAGTTTAATCTAGGGGAATCTTGGGGAAATTATCAGTGGTCAAGTGGAGTGAATTCCTAATCGAAGAGGAAATCGAGTTTAATCTAGGGGAATTTGGGGAAATCAAAGGAATCCCCAATCAGCTGAAACCCTAACCCTAACACGATGGAGAAATCGGAGCTCTTACCACTAAAATGCTCCCGCTGGAGGAGGACCCGTCATGCCAGCTGGGCATGGCGACGACGGTGGTGGCGAGGCGTAGGCGAACGGCGGCAGCGACGCATCACCAGGCTCAGGAAAGAAGATAGTGGGAAGGACGGAGACTAAGGTCCACCCCGAGATGGGCCCCACTTAATAAATGACGCCGGTGGTTAACGGCCGTTACCGGACGTGTCGGAGTGGAGCCTAACGAGTGCCACGTGGCCCTGGCCCTGACAGGTGGACCCCTTGTCATAAACCGTGTCAATTCGCAGATGGAATCAGTCTTTTTTGCAACAACTTGAATTTAATCTGGTAGTTTTTTACGATTTGAAAGGCGACCGGTATGAATTGGAAAAATTGACATGTAAAGTGGTAGTTTTATGTTATCAACTCCCTAAGAAAGGGACTTGAATTCACATCTAGAATAGCCTGGTTCTAGTCTAACTCGGACAGAATCCGGATTCGACTATGCTTATATCTTGTCTCTTGCATTGGCTATAGATTTTGCATACAAACTCGATGGAGATGCTCCAAAAGGATTTTTTTTGCATTGGAGAGGGAAACAACTCTTGTATTGATCAACATTTTTCTCAAGCCATCTTGATACATCCACGAGGCCATCTTTATAGAATCTCCACCCACATCCCCAGGATCCCCCTCCCAGAGGACACTTTTTCTATCCGGACGGCGAAAATTGGCCTAGCCATGCTTCCCTCTCCTCGATTTCATCCAGATTTGGCCCAAATACATCCGGCGAACACAGGCCAAACCCAACACATTGGGATTCGCCTAGGGGCGCCGAATGAAACGAAAAACATGGAAAAACTCCCCTATCCACACCGACTCGAGTGGACCCGACCTGTCGGCGAGAGGTCGTCTTCGTCCTCATCCCATCGGCTCCTGCACGAATTAAGGCGGTCGCCAGTAGCCTTTGTGTAGGCGACTGGCCCGTCTAGTCCCATTGCTGGTCCATGCGGCAGGGTTATGGCGTGCCACCGCATCTCGGCTTCTCGCATCGCACCTCGGCTTCCCGCGCATCCCTCATGTGTGTTACATCCCTCCCGCCCACCTCGCCGCTATAAAACCGTCAGTTTTCCCTTCGCCATTCACATTTCTCCTCGCGCCGACAAACTCCACCCCTCCTCGGTTTGAGTTTGAGAGAAATAGAGAAAACAATGGCTTGGTACACCTTTTGGCGGTAGAAAAGTTAATCGCAATCAGTGCTAACAAATTACTTTCTCCATTCAGTTGAAATTATAATTTCATTTTAAGATATAAATTTTTATTTTATTACAAGACATAAAACTCATTACAATACACTTTGATTATTATTTCACACCTCTAATGGTCCTAATTTTAAAAGCCGTGCAACTACAAGAGTGCAATAACTAGAAGATGGGTTTGATCTCCTCTTCGTTCAGCTAGCCTTAAATCAGGGCCAAGAGTCCCTAGCTATGTTCTAGGCTCAGTTGAAGATGGTTTTTTTTATCGTACTGTTGAAGATGGTAAATAATGAAATGTCTTTGAGCATCTCTTCGTTCTACACAACGCTGATCACCTAGCCGTTGACCTGACCATCATCTTTCGCGCAGATGGGTGATTAAAAAAGAGAAAGAAGAACAACATGGAATGCGATCTATAGATGGGATGAAGCCTAACATATGGGTTGGAAAGACTTAGGTATTAGAAAATGCCTTCGTGTCGAAGATCCTTCCTTGTTGTAAAGTCGGAGTTGTTGTCGTCCTTCAAGCGGTCACATCGACTTGCGTTGGGCGGACTGGTTGAGAATATCTTCGGCGAGGGCCTTGCATATCTCCTCTTTGGAGCTTGTCATCCGAATTGGAGTTGTCTTGCGCGAAGAGTCAACTATTTGGCATGGTCCGATGTTGGTTTTGGGAGGCCACTACGACAAGGCCTTCTTAGGTGGGTTTTTTGGTGAAATCGGAGTCGTTGGCTTGGGGTGGAGTAATGATGATGGTGTTGTTGGAACCTCGACGACGATTCTTGTTTCCGTTGTGTGGCAGTTTTGTGTTCGTAGCGATGTATACCCTTGCCACGGCTATGTTCCATTATAGCCGCAAAGGGTGTTTGTATCAGTTTTCGCTCATTCCCCACCCCTAATTAGTAGGCGCACTCTCTTCTCAACGATTATTAGAAATGACAAGTATGTTAGTATATTGTTTCCGGAAAACATTAAATACTTAGGCCGTGAGAGACCCTAGCTAGCTAGAGAATAGGAATGCTTCACATCCCCTATCCTAGAATCTCGATCAGTAACCATGGATCCCCTTGACGTTATTATCGCCCCTCTTGTTTTGCTATTACCTCTGTCCGAAAAAGGATATCATAGATTTGTCTAGATTCATCATGGTTGGCGGCTGAAAAGCCCATCTAGTGTCCCGTCCCCTCGCCGGTGATGTGATAGGTCCACTCCGCATCCGGTGGCCTTTGGGCCTTGGAGGTGGGGCGGACCAAGGCCTCCTGTCGACGGGGGGTTTCCATTCTTGTTTAGGCTATGTATTTTGTGTCTTTTCCAGGAGGGTTAGACAACAACTACATCTTAAAGTCAGTGGTCATACTTGCCCTATCCTCGCTCCGATGGTGCATCTATGCCGGCAGAGGGCGCGTGGAGTCGTGTGTCTAGCATATCTTGCCTAAGATCTTATCGGATTTTGTGTTCGTTGGTGTGTTATCATATCAATCTCTTTCGATCTATGTATATCATTATTGGCGATGGTTGTTGCTCTAGTGCACTGGTCCTTTGGGTTCTTAGCACGACGAATTCTTATTTGTCTATTACACAAGCTCTAGTACGAGAAGGTTTGTCGCTGGGGTAATGCGTGTTGCAGAGGCTAGATGTAATTGGTATCTTCGCGATATTAATATATACTCTTTATCGAAAAAAAGCTCTAGTACGAGAAGTTTTGTCCGACTCCGATGATGGAGGGACAAGGACGACGCGACGCCTTCGGCATGCGCTAGTGTTTGTAGTCATCGCTAGGTGGTCCATTGACTACTGATGATTATTATTATACTACAGGAATAACAAGAAACGTCGACGGTCTTCCTTTATGCTGACGGCGAAAGGAATAACATCTGCTCATGCTCGTCAGCTAGGCCAGTCGGCGTAGGGCCAAAACCCCCGACGGCCGCCGTCGGCGTAGAACAACCATCGGCGTAGAGTAAAACTGCTGACGGTGACCGTCGGCATAAACAGTGCCATCGGCATAGGAGGCCACGTGACCCTGCCAAACGGCCCACCCGATGGGCGCGGTCGACGGCGTTAGGCGCGTAGATACGTCGACGGCCAGGTTGTCGGCCTAGCTAGGGCACCACGTCGGGCAAGCCTGCGCCGACGGGATTGTTGGATACGCCGATGGGGTCTCGCCGTCGGCGGCTCGGCGCTACAGGCGTTTCCTGTAGTGTTAATAGATATGTGAAGTTTTCGAAAAAAAAGAAAGATTCGTATGTATACTGTCAATATACATACGGGTTTAGACAAATCTGCATCGTTCTTTTTGGATGAAGGGATCAAAAGATTTTCTTTTTCATTTTTGGAAATGGTGCGAAGGGAGTACAAGTTATGTACGCGAAGGGAAGAAGATTTGTCCGGCTCCAATGATAGAGGGACAAGGACGACGTGACGCCTTTAGCATGCGCTAGTGTTTGTAGTCGTTGCTAGGTGGTCCATTGACTACTGATGATGATTAATAATAGATAGGTGGAGTTTTTGGAAAAAAAATGTCTAGATTTGTATGTATACTATACATACGGATTTTGACAAATGTGCATCATTCTTTTTGGATGATGGGAGCAAAAGATTTTTTTTTCATTTTTGAAAATGGCGCGAAGGGAGTACAAGTTATGTACGCGTTCTAGTTTCATGGTGGGTTGCTTCTGAAGAAAGCTTATCACGCCGTAGTAACATCATGTTCATGTACGCACGCGGCATACTGCAATACTCCGCCGTAGTATTCAACCTGACTATTCAACGGCCGACCCTGACAGTTTATCAATCATCATCCGGTATTCAGGACCAACGATCTACTGGTCTCAGCAACTTCATTTGACCCCCAAACTTCCATTGCGATGCAGACACCGACGTACGAGGATGCATTGGATTGGTATCCCTACTTTCTACCGCTTCAATTCAAATCTTGTACTTCCTCCGACCCATATTAGTTAACTCATATTTGTCTAGATTTGAATGAATCTAGACATTATTTAGTATATAAATTCATCCAAATTTTGACAAATTCAAGTCAACTAATATTGGTCGGAGAAAGTACTACAGTAGTTGCGATAACTAAATCGGGTCGGATGTTGTACTCATTATTTTATTTGCTATCTTGAAGTAACGTCCGGATAACTGTTGGTCGTTATGTCAGCGTGTAGTATATCTTTGCACCATTTGGTTGGTTTATGTGGCGACGCCATCGATCTCAGCCAAGCAAAAAAGTACGACAAGTATTCAGTTAGAATTCCGCCCATGGTCGGCAGAGACGGCATCATTATCAGCCAGAAGGAACAACCTGTTGAGTGTGAGTTTGGATGGATGGAGGGAGGGAGGGAGACGCAGACGCGTCGCTGGTCTCTGGTCAATGGCGCCCGCCCGCCCGCGCCATAGAGAACGTGCGTGAAAAGGCAGCCACACGAAGCTAAAGGTGGAAATTTAAGCAGGCACCGGCAGCTTCATCAAACGTAGTAGCTGCCAGCCAGGAGGCACCGATCCATGACGGCAGCGACGCTCTTCGTCCTACTGCAGCTTCTCGTCGCCGCGGGCGCTGACGGTGTCAGGGCGCAGGGCGGCGACGCGCCGGCCGGAGCTCAAGGGCGGCAGGTGGTGGACGTGGGGGTGATCTTGGACAGGAAGACATGGGTGGGGAACATCAGCTGGACGTGCATCGAGCTGGCTCTGGAGGACTTCTATGCCGACACTAGCCACGCCGGCTACAGCACCAGGCTCAAGCTCCACCTCAGGGACACCGGCCTCGACGCCGTCAGCGCCGCCGCAGCAGGTACGCGCTACTGCTTTTTTCTGTAGTTGTTCCTTTTCACTGCCTCAAAGCAAAATCACTATACCTAGGAGACCATGGGAAGATGGAGATATATGAACATGAGGGGATAAAAAACAATTGAAATGTCCGGGTATTATTTGGAATTAACTCCAATAAACTGCATCATCACTGCATGTGTTAGTGTGATTTTTTGGAAGAAACAAAACTAGAAAATTATGTGCATGTCAAAGAAATGATTGAGCATGGGTTTTTGTTAGAGCAAGTACAATAAGCTAATATAAGCAGGCTATAAGAGATTAAATAATATACTCTTGCTTAGTTGGAAGTGAGAGAAGATGGGAGAGAAAGGGAGTGAGCTCTTGGCTAAGAGCCGGCTGCACCACGTGCTCCTAGACACCATATGAGAGTGAAAGGTGGGTCATGTCATTAATAAAGTAGTATACTTTATGTCTATCCATTATACATGTTGGCTATTAGTTTGACTATAGATGACCCGCGTATATTTTATAGCCAACAACTAGCTTTATTATTGTCCTTGCTCTTATAAAATTGCGCATGAATCTTATGTGGGCTGACTATGTCCCAAATCTTATGTGCGGGCCGTGCACGGGCTTTTAGAAATTAGGGCCTTCGCATAATCTAGCCCACAAAGTCACAAACCCATGACACGGCGATTGCAGAGGCGTCCAGCGGCGGCGGCGGCGGCGGCGCTCTCCTCGCCGTTGCATATTTTTTTCTCTTCCCATCCCGCCGGTGGTACGATCTCCGCTGGTAGTCTGTCCCTTGGCTCCTACTTCTGCTCATTCTGACACCACCCTCCAAAGCGGAGAGACAAGGTACTCCTGCTTCTCGTAGCACCAGTCAATTCAGAAATGCCCCGAATCAGAGCTAGTACTAGAAGATTCTGTCAATTTCCAGTTTCTAAGTTCAATCTCGAGTATGGCGAGTTTGGCGGTTACCTGATGCTATGAACACAGGAGAAATAGAGCCGTCGAACGATGATAGTATTCTCTAACTTTTGTTCATTAGTTGTGGTCGCTCTGTTAGTTAGGGTAAATCCGACGTCGCGTGTTCCGAGTCTTTTCCACCACGGATTTTAATCTAATTTAACCATGTCTTGTGAATGATAGCCATTGTTGTAAAATATATTTCTAAGTAATGTCAGCATTGCAGGCGTTGATCTACTGAAAAATGTCGGTGTGCGAGCGATCGTTGGGCCGCAGACATCAACTCAGGCTAAATTTCTTGCACATCTTGGGAACAAATCATCGGTTCCAGTCATTTCATTCTCCGCAGACTGCCCGTCGCGGTCCGGACTAACTCCATACTTCTTCCGGATTGCGTGGAACGATTCCTCTCAAGCAGAAGCTATCGCCTCACTTGTTCAGAGATACAACTGGAGGGAAGTCATCCCTGTATTTGAGGATGACGACTCCAATGTCAAATTCATTCCTGACCTTGTTGACGCCCTCAGAAAAGTTGATACTCGTGTCTCGTACAGGTGCAAGATCCTTCCTTCAGCTAAAGAGGATGATATCAGGAGGGCTATCTCAAGCTTAAGAGACCATTGGACAAGCGTATTTGTTGTGCGCATGTCGAATACCTTAGCTCTTAAGTTTTTTCAGCTCGCTAAGGATGAAGGGATGATGGGTGAGGGCTTTGTGTGGATTACCGCGTATGGCTTGACAGATGTCTCTGATGTAGTCGGTTCTCCCGCTCTTGATGTGATGCAAGGAGTCCTTGGTGTGAAACCTCATGTTCAAGATACCGCAAAACTTCAAAACTTTAGACAGAGATGGCGCAACAAGTACCAATCAGAAAATCCAGGCACCTCATTAACTGAGCCCACAGTGTCTGGTCTCTATGCTTATGATACCATATGGGCGTTAGCATTAGCAGCAGAGATGGCTGGATTTGTGGATTCAGACTTTGGGCTGTCTATAACAAACAATGGGTCCACTGACTTTGACAGAATAGATGCTTCAAAGCCTGCTAAGAAACTGCGAGATTCACTGTTGAACGTCAATTTTTCTGGCATGAGTGGGAAATTTCAGATTGAAGGCATGCAGTTAGTATCAGTAAATTACACGATAATCAACATCGTTGGTCAGAAGGGAAAAGTAGTCGGTTTCTGGACTCCAGTATATGGCATCTCTAGTAGTCTAAACATGAAGGATGGCCTTCACACCGTCATATGGCCAGGTGACAATGAGACTCAACCTAGAGGTTGGCTATTGCCAAGGAATAAAACTCTTAAGATAGGTGTACCTGTGAAAGGTGGGTTTGGTGAATTTGTAAGATCTGAAGATGGACCCAAAGGTTTCTGCATCGATCTATTTGAGGAAGTAGTTGCTGATTTACCCTACAAAGTACATTTTGACTACCTTCCATTTGAAGATAGGATAGGGGAGAGTAATGGAACTATTGATGAACTTGTCTACAAAGTTTATCTTAAGGTATTATGGATTTCTACTTCCTCCTCTTTGCATTCTATCATATTTCTTTTTTCCTTTTCTACAATTACCTTACTTGAGAGTTGTTATAAACAATATCCTCCTCTTCTAGGGAATAAATTGGCGAAAACTCGATCTGCATCATTATACATGGTGATTTATCTGAGTACTTCAATTAGAGAGCAGTTTACCAATTTAATCAACTACTCCCTCCGTTCCATATTAGTTGTCCCTAATTTAGTACAACTTTTTACTAAATTCAACTTTTTACTAAATTGGAGAAAACTAATATGGCACAAAGGGAGTAGTAAGTACTTAATGACCACCTCCAATCAACAAATGCATAAAATTCCTCCTTTGAAGGATTTTTTTCTCGCAAACATGTGTCCATGCAAAATAAAAACAGAAAATATAAGTCATTACGCACACAAGCAGAACAGAAAATAAAATAGCCATTACTCTTTTTTTCGAATATAAATAGCAATTACTCTTAATTTCTACACAAATTCTTTTGATTTCTTAGCACTCCCTAGATGATTAATAGTTTAGCCAGACTATATATTTATGTTGTATAAAATTGTAAAGCCTTATAGCCTCTACCCGTAACTTTATAATCTCACTCTATATCTGTTCCTGGCAGGAATTCGATGCAGTGGTAGGTGATGTAACAATCTTGGCTAATCGTTCTTTATATGCGGACTTCACTCTTCCTTATACAGAGTCAGGGGTGCGCATGCTGGTTCCAGTCCTGGACCGGAGAAAGAAGACAGCATGGACATTCCTCAAACCTTTGACAGCTGACCTATGGTTAGGAACTGGAGCCTTCGTTGTCTTCACTGGTTTTGTAGTCTGGTATATTGAGCGAAATGAACAATTCAAAGGCCACCCAGCCAGTCAAATTGGATCGGTCTTCTACTTTATCTTCTCAACACTTGTATTTGCTCATAGGGAGGGGATGGTGAACAACTTATCAAGAATTGTAGTAATTGTTTGGCTTTTTGTGGTGCTGATATTGCAGCAGAGTTACACTGCAAGTTTAAGCTCAATTCTGACAGTGGAACAACTTCAGCCAACAGTCACCAGTTTAGAAGAAGTTATCAGTAAAGGGAGCCATGTTGGCTACCTCAATGATTCATTCTTGCCTGGGCTTTTGAGAAGTTTGAAAATTGATGATTCAAAGATGACTGCATTCGACTCTCCCGAGGAGTACAATGAAGCCTTAACAACTGGAAAAGTAGCCGTCATTGTTGATGAGATACCATACCTTAAGGTGTTCCTTAAAAAGTATTGCCACAACTACACTATGATTGGACCAACCTACAAGTTCGACGGATTTGGTTATGTGAGTACCATTTTTTTCGGCTGTACAGTAGCAGATTTACGTCTCTGCAAAATCCTAGACAATGAACCATATTGCTGCTATTTTGTTGTAGGATCCTCCTAGTAGCTCAAACTGTACATAAGGTATATATATACATAATAGTATCTCTCAAACAAAACAAAACAAAACTTATTCCTGAATTTGTCGGATCCCAACAACCTAAAGTAAATACGCATGCAGGATTAGATATATTTTGTCAAGAATTGTATGATCATGTTCCGCTAAAAGTGGTGCCATATTGTTACTTTTCTATTGGGAAATAGAAGGCTTGCATGCTCCTCGAAGTAGTTGAATAACGTGATAAATGTACTTGAGATCAGGTTTTCATTTAGTTTACTTGAATTTTATCTTTGTATTAGACTAAACTGTATCTGAAGTTCATTCAGTATTATCATTACGAGTGCGGGCCTCATCTTACCTATTTTGGGCTTGTATAGATTGATACTATAACTTGCTCAGCGCTGTACCAGGCTTGTATTTCACCACTGACGCCTTCTTCTCATCCTTATTTATGTGCTACTTCTGCAGGCATTCCCTCTAGGCTCTCCACTCACAGCTGATATTTCGAGGGGGATACTGAAACTTGAATCAAATGGCAGAATGGTGGAGCTGCAGAAATCTTTGTATGGCGATAATTCATGCCCAGATAAAGATGACTCCCAAACTTCAAGCAGCCTTACATTGCGCAGCTTCCAGGGGCTGTTCATCATCTCCGGGGCATGTTCAGTGCTGGCATTAACCCTTCATGCTGTCAGAACCATTTATGGTAGTCCACATGGATCGAGCAGCGCAAGCAATCCGAGTCTATGGCGCGGATGGCTCGCCATTCTCTCTAAGCTCTTCCACAAGGGTGGTAGTCCTTCTAATACTCCAGATAATGAAGAGCCCACAGTGCCTGTTGGTACTAGTACAGGTGATACAGGAAGCCCACCAGAAGGAGAAAGAATACCTGGCAGGGAACATTCTGACACAGAACCACCGTCATTTCCACTCCTGAGGGGGCATAGTGGAAGACATATTTTGTCTCGCAATGGGAGTTCATTGCGCCGGCGGCAGATAGAACCATGTAATGAACTACATGGTGAGTTCATGGCGCCGGAGGCAGATAGATCGATGTGATGATTTATTGGCTTAGCTGTAAATTTACGTTTATGTTTAGCTCTTTTGAATGCATAGCTTGATGCAAGACATGGCCACATGGGCAACTAATGAAGTATGTGAAGAGCAAGCAATTGTCATGCTTGTGATTCTGAAAAAAAAACATGTGATTGAGTTGCATCCCCAGAATGCCATCAAATTATCACAGCGTGCTGTATAGTATAAGATGCCATCTGAGTCTGTTTTCTATTGCTCTTACATACCAAATACTAGTTCTCGTTGTTAGCTCTTGAACTTTTGCCTAGTTTTCTAACACTGACACTTCATGCATGCTTGCTGAGTAACTGATGTACTTACCTGTGATAAGAACCAGATGAAACATCACAATTACCTGTAGTTCAGTGGTCAGGCAGATTAAGCAGAGAACCCCTGGTATTAAATCATGCGTACGGGCGAAATCAACTGATATCCCTAACTAAATCTTTATTTTTATTTTCCGAAATGGGGATCTAAATCTATATGTGTATTGATTCTACAGTGATGATACACTCATACAAAGCCAATTCTTCAGAAAAAAGCTATTTCTGTAGCAATGATACATATTCACAAACCTATAGTATCCTGATCATATTCAGATCTGAAATGCCTACTATTATTATCATAAAATTAAGTACTACTCAGTACATACTATATGATTCTACTGCCCGAACCCTTGTTGCACATACTCGTGGAACACCGAGTCCACTCCTGGAGTAGAGCAGGAGCTCCAAGAACCAGCGCTGCCGTCTGCTGCTGCCACTGAAGCGTTGCCAAGGCCGATCAGCTGGCCGTTGTCGTCGTCCTCGAAGGACCTGATCTGCCGGAGCAGCATGTCGATCTCATCCTCCATGTCACCGCCGAAGGTCACAGAGCTCGCCGTCGGTGTTGAGCTCGAGCTGTCGATGCCCGCTGCCGCCTCGCCGGTGGTGCTCGTGGACAGCGGCGTGGTGCCGCCGCTGCTGCTGCTGTCCCAGCCGGCGCCCTGGTCTTGCACGCTAACGCGGCCCGTGTAGGAACTTGTGTTTTGGATATGGGACCAGAACCCGGAGTAGCCACTAGCTGTACTGATCCCCGAGTAGTTGGTGGTAGCAGCAGGAAAAAGCGATTGCTGGGCTGGCCAGGGTGGCGCGGCAAGGCTGCCGTAGAAGGTGAACCCCGGGGTGGTTTCTTGCGGGATGCCGTAGCGCCGCTGCACGCTTAGCCGCATCCTCATCCTCTCCAGCGCCGATGACGCGGCGCCGGCGCCGGTCGGGCTCGCGAGGATGAGGCGTGGCTGCGGCAACGCGTACCTGATCTGCCGGTGGCCGCCACCGAGCAGCCGCCTCTTGAGCTTGGTGTTCCAGTAGTTCTTGACGTCGTTGTCCGTCCTTCCCGGCAGCTGCGCGGCGATGGTCGACCACCTGCGGCACCATGAATTAAACCCTTTAGGTACGCGTCGCAGTGGTTGTAAAGGTGTCTGCACATATATGAACACGGATACGCGTCTGTGCGCGGACACGCACGTACGCACCTGCTCCCTATGGTGGCGTAGAGGCTGCATATGATCCGGTCCTCGTCGTCGGTGAAGCCGCCGTGCCGGATGTTGGGCCGGAGGTAGTTGAGCCACCGCAGCCGGCAGCTCTTGCCGCACCTGTTCAGCCCTGCAGCAATCAACGTACACATGATCGATCGCTCCGGGTGCCACAGATCGAGGCGCATGCGCGTAGCCAGCCGGCCGGCGCGCACGAAAGATCATTGCATCATACATATAGGCGTACCGATCTTCCGGGGGAGCGCGATCCAGTTTTCGCCGGTGCCGTGCGCGGCGATGTAGGCCCTGAGCACGGCGTCCTCCTCCGCCGCCCACGGCCCCTTCTTCACGCTCGCCTTGTCGCAGCACGGCGCCCGCCCCATCTTCAGTTCACGCCGGCCGAGCGAGCTCGACGTCTCGATCGATCTACTGCGCTCCTTCAATTCACCTCTAGTTAATTACCAGCTAGCTCGATCGCATCGCATGAGTGGCAGCAGCAGCAGCTGGTCGATCGACGGCGCCGATGGATGGCTGGTGAGTGGTGAGAGTGTGCCGCGAGGACCGGGCATTTTATAGGAGGGGCCGAGGGGCTCGGGTTGACGCCGTGGGAGGACAAAAGTACTGTGCTGTACTGATCCTGTTGATTTGTATGGCCGTCCCTCTCGAGCCCCGACTCTCGACTGCTAGCTTCATGGGATGCACTGATGATTATGGTGAACTATACTGCGTCAGCTTGTGTTCTTAACTTCTTTTTGCTAATTTTTAGTTACTTGGTGTTTTTTCAATCTCATTCACCTAAAATTAATTCTAGAGAGAATTACTTACTGTAGGTCAACTTACCGGGTCAACCAGTTTCTGGTCCCTCGGCTAGGAAACCTGACAACCTTAACCCCTCAACTAACAAAACCAGCCACTTTTGATTGGGATTGTTGGGTGCTGATCCAAAGGCTGGGTATGCGATCTGGATTAAAAAAATCTCACAACTATGAAATAGACATTCAGCCCTTATTTTACTAAAATAATTACAAAAATAACTCCGGAAGATGGAAAAAAATGATTAGCCAAATGGTAAAAAGAAACTAGTTGGCCCAAAGGAATTATCACAACTCATCTTAGTGCCAAAGACAATTTAATCTACTTTGTAACCGTATAACATATGCCAAAATAAATCCCAGTAGCTCATTAGAAAATGTAGCTCTTAAATAAAACTAGAAAGCCATGGTTATCTTCTCGTACATGGCCTTAGAGAACAAGAAAGTTGATTTGTACATGATGCTCTGGTATCTACATTATTATGAGATGGAATCAAATGCGGCTACCGTTCGCTCTCTAGTCTATGAAGCAACGCAAATGTTTCTTATGGGCGCATTATCCTGAAGAAGAGGATCAAAAGAAGGGCAACGGGCTTAGTCTGATCCACACGATCTAGGCTAATATTTTGATCGCCGTTTTGACTATGGTACCCATTCTGCTAGTGTGAAAATTGTTATGTTTCTTCGTGACCCGATCCGGTACAGGGGAGAAGGAATGAGAGCTAACCACGAACACCAACTCCACATTGGTAAAACCAAGGATCAAGAGGGAGGGGTTGGCGCCCGATGTCAAATGTGCCTAAAGTTGCAGTGATCAAATAAGAAATGTTTCCTTTTCAGATATGGTGATAGTTGTGCATATGTATTATTTGAAAATATTGTTTGAAAACGATGCATACAAAAAATAGTTGGATGCCGATGGGGTATGCTACCATGGTCCACTCTGATGTTGGATTTTTTTTCCGTTGATTGGGGTGGATGATATGTATCCAAACCTCCTCAAAGCATAATTAAACAAAGAATCATAAGTTTCTCGGGCCATGTAAAACCTCGGACCCATATTTAAACTCCCACTTGAAACTTGTGTGGAACATGCAAAACCCTCGACTGGGGGGGGGGGGGGGGGGGTTGCAATATATCACCCTTTTGTAGCGAAGACCATCTTAACAGAGTGTGTGCCTCCGTGCAAAAACTCTCTTATGTATCTTTACAATTAAAAGGGAGTTGATGGCAGCCAGTCATCTTGTCTCACTTCATCCCTTCTCCCGCAAAAAGGAAGGCAAGAAAGAAAGGAAAGAAGTTTTTGTGTTAGATTTGCAAATGGGGAAGAGAAGAAATGATTATTTTCTGTTTAGAAATGGACTAGTAATCAGCAAAGCTTGGATAAAACAAGGAAGGTTTATTTTGGAGAAAACATCGGAAATATGAGTATGAATACTTATGGCCAGTCGATCAATTCTCCAAGACACACTAAGTTTTTGTTTTTAGAAATGGGAACATAGTCTCGATCTCTGCATCGATTGATGCATGCAGCCTCTAGAGACACTAAGTACATGCTTATAACATCTTGAAATATGCCTACACCTTTTTCTTTCTCTCTAAACAACATTGTTGAATAACTTCTTTTCTGTAGCAACGCACATGTATTTAGCTAGTTATATCAATGAACTTATTCGCCATGACCTGTTTGAAAATTGCTTTCGCGATGTCCATGCAATTTAATCGTGGAACTCAAATTTTCGTGAAATTTTACATGTTCCTATTCATGTGTTTTTTCTTCCTACCACGAAAGACACCCCCACACTCAGGTGGAAATAATTCGGATTAAAACAATACTCCACCGTACGTATACTTGTGGAAATAATTAGCATTTAATACAGTGCTACTCTTCATTATCAAAATTGCCAATTGATCAATCTGATATATAGTAGATATAAAATTGAATAAAGTAGTAGTATTGTCCATGCCAACCAGCGTACGATACAAATACGGAGCTAGCAAAAGTCAGCTGCGACCCCTAGTCCAATAACTCATCGACAACGGTATCAAAATATATTATCGACGACGATCGGACGGGTGTGTATAACTAAAACCAGATCCTTATCATTGGGAGGCGTCATCGTGATGTGTACACAAATTGACGACCACCACCGTGAGCCCAGCTTAATAACTAGTTAACCATTTCCATCACAAATTAAGGTACGTACGTATGCATACACTGGCGTATTGCACAGGGTGGCTAGCTAGCACGTACGTACGCCAAGTTTCAACAGGTGCATGCATGACAACCCTGCTGGAATAACTTTCTCCTTTCTCCCTTGTGATAAATAAATGGAAAGGTGAAACTTTTTCTGTAATGGACCAGAAGCCCTAGGGAGAACAAAAAGTTTGTTAGATGAAAGCCCTAAACGAAGAAGGGGAATAGGTGCTTGGAGAAGATGCAGTGAGAAAACGTCGTCCAGCGCATAAAAGTTGCTGCGGCATCGACCTCTTTTTCTGTTGATTTTGACCATTTCTGCGACGACGAAGGCGACGAGGAAGATATCGTCGCAAAGTACATAGTTAGTGGAAGCCGGCCATTACCGACTAGCTAGCTAGGCGATGGATATAGCTTCTTCTCCCCGTGATGCGTTTACAAATCTCGTGGCTCGGAGCGTAACGATTTATATTCCGCTGGGGTGTGGGTTCACACGAGACCCCGTCGGCTTTCGTTGAATCGTTGGTACAGTTTTTGGTACGGTCGATCCAGTAGGAGCTACTAGCACGCAGTTGATTAATTAGGCTTTATATCCTTAGCAGTGATGGATGATATTCTCCCACTGAAAAAAAACACTTCTGAACGACTGAGGTAATATCCTTCTATATATATATGAGCATGCCACATGCGATGTTCAGTACAGATGCTTAAACGTAAATCAGGAATGAACATGCATGGAGGTAAAAGGAAAATAAACGCGGTCCATGCATGTGAAAACTTTTTTCAAGTTGTTTCCCCTTTAGAAAATAGAGGATCGGACAAGATCACTATCACTTTCCTCCTCCTCCTCCTCCTCCTCTTTTAGAAAATGCTAGTATCACTTTCTTCAACGAGACTAACCTAAGTTAACCCCTCATACGCCATGACAAAACTGTCAACATAGTGCTGTAATCGCTGTCATTGACAGCTTAAACATAATTTCCACTATGCCAATCCAACTCAATTCAGCATTCATGAAAGTTGCTAGCGTGATACAAGAGCACACGGTACGGTAAACCATGAATCCAGCAATCTGATGATCCAATTGTTGCCATTTTCATTGCTCATAGCTGCCAGCTAGTATAATGCAGGTTACAGTAATTAGACACTGACTGCTTATATATGGTAAAAAGTTGTTGCTCCTAGCAGCTACTATGCTGCGGTAGAAGTAAAACCTACATTCAATTCAATACGCGATAGATTCACAGTAAGTATACTATAATCGACTGGAAACTAGTGGTTTCAGATTCTCTAGAAAATCCATTGAAATTTCTCTGCAAGACCGCCATGGAAAAACAAAGCACTTTCAGGGCCAAAAAATCAGAAAGATCTAAAACAAGGCCTCCATCGCCCACACAAGCGCAAGTGGCGCCGGTACTTTCACACCAATTTAACCCTCAAATGCAACAACACTAGATGAGAACACCCTGCGTTTTTCCCCGATGCCGTCCGGATACCAAAAAAAAGTGTTAGCCCCACATTGACCTGGTTTCCAGGCTTGAAACGGGAGCAAAAGTGGCACCGGAGAAAGGCAGGGATCATTGCCATCTTTCCACAAAGAATGTGGCCGTGACACCATAACGCGATCGGTCGCGTTGATTAACTCCAAAAGTAGGGAGTAAAGCAGCAGCGACGACTTGGCAAAGGGCAAGGCAATGACAGGGTAATTAAAGTGTATGGCTGCAGCTGTGGGTGTTTTTCTCACCTTGGATCAGTGCTTGGGTTCTGGAATCCCAAGCATGGTGGGGCTTAACCCTTGTTTATGTTGATTAGTTCCTCCCATCAGCATGCTGTGATGACTTGATTAGCCTGCAGATAAAAAAGGTAGTTGCTTTGTAGCATCTAGATTGTAGATACTACACCATGACTTCGTGGCATATATTGTCATCATGTCATAATCTCTTGCTCAATAAATGACAGAAGTCAAAAGCTCCTCTGTACTTTTTTTCATTTCTTCCGGCACAGCGCTAGAAACATTCTCTTGACTGAAATTATTTGCAGCTAGAATAAATCGAAAGAAGCTAGCTGGGTAACTGAGCAATCAAATCCACTGGCTAGCTTCTCGAATACGTCTGTGAGTTGGTCACTATGCATGCGTGTATGATCATCATGATAATTACTTGAGAGGTTAACCGTGTAGTCTAAGTGTTTTAACTCATTCGGATGTGACATTCGAGGTTAAACCAACTGATATTATTTCCTTCTGACCGCATACCGATCCATTCATGGTTCCTTTTGTTTTGTGGCACGAAACCAACATGACGTGGTGAAAAAATGAGAAGAAATAAATTTAATGAATTGACCTAAAACGAGAGAAACACTCAGCTACGTAAGTTTTGTACAGAGGCCCTACAAACGACTATACTACCCTAAATAATACAGGTAAGCTACCGTCCTATTTGTTTCTTAATGATATCTTTGAGCCGGCCAACTTTTGTTAAGTCTCTGGTGTTGGACGTTCTCTTTTAACACTTTTGTTTAGTCTCCTGTTATATCATCAGCGGCAGAAATGTCTGCTATTAAGTCAAACATTTATCTTTATTATTATTTAGATAGGACAAGTGATAACATTGATGACTTGATGAAGTAGAAATTGTAAAATGCATGTTGGAGTGCAACCAGAGTAACTAGTACGTACATAGGATTTGTAAAACCTGATGGATGGTTGGTGGCGTAATTATGATATTATGGCTGGTCCCTTTCAGAAATCCAGCTGCATTGAAAAGATTAGTGTTGATATTTCTTCTAAGAATATTAACAAGAAACTTGCTTCTTGGAAAAAGATAGAAAGAAATGTGTTTCATGCTTGACAAATTAACAATTCAAGGTCAATCATGCATGCATCTACGACTGATACAAGTATGTATGAGGCGACCTTTGCAGTCTTGGAAGTGTTGTCGTATGGAGAAACTGACAAACAAACAATACAGCCAATAGCCATGATAAGTACACACTAATCAATCAATCAATCAATGATTGAGGAATAATAACTATAAACTTAGGAAACCTCCAAAAGGGACGGATGCTTGGATTGCATATGCATGAAATTTTAAAACTAGACTATCTTTGTCATGATTATATAATGAAGATGATAGTTGATGTAATAATACTAGCTCTTCGATAACAAGTCAACGAAAGAATATACCTTGTTCTTTTCAACTTGTTGCATATTTCATCAATGCGTTTTGGGGAGTGTTCTTTCTCCAACCAGACGGCATACAGTGTATGCATTTTCTTTACAGCAATCAGTATGCATATTTGACTTGTGTTCCTGCAACTTGATAGTGAAGATAAACTAGCCCTATCTGATCTCCAGATCGCCATCCTCTGGGCTCCCATCCGAGCTTCAATAGGGGCTATAGTAGCCAACCATCAGGAATAAGGCTTAAGCGCTAAACAAAATCAATTTGATGTGATTGACAGTTTTCAAGATGCACTCACTCCAGGATAAGGAAAACTAGGAGAATTAGTCACCAATTGTATACAGAAGCAACAAATGGTGGCAGCCACATACTACTAGTCCATAATACATCAAGAACAGCCATTAAGTACATGCTTATAAGGTTTTGTTACTACAACGTTGCATACAGTTGGGAAGGATGCCGGCATGAGCGTTCACTTGGTATGAGCTAGAATCAATTGATTCTGGCCTCTTGTTGTGGAAGCAATCAATTCTGCTCAATCAATTCTGCTCCTCTCTTGTTGAAGGGGCCATCCCTGCTGATGGGCTATCCGCAAAATACTCTGGGTGTTTCAGGTTAACACCATGCTGCAAAGAAAATTTCAGAAAAGTATAGATCAGATATGTTTGGAACGCAAGTCAGATATGTTTTCTCATAAAACTGCATTAGATTATTGTTATAAGGACTAGGTGCTTGTGGACTAGTAGTCAGCTCAGCCGAAACAGGGCAAATATTTTAGGAACTGTGACAATGGGTAGCATATACTCAGTTAGTCCATTTACTAACAACAATGGCATGCTGGTAACGGACGTACAGAGAGAGACTCACACACAAAGAACAAAGTTCTATATTAGAGGTACGTCACCCTTGCACAAGCATTTCTGGTGAAAATAGGAGTTACTTTATATTAGACTATGATTTTTCAGCGAATGTCTGGCAAGTGTCTGACGAAAATTTCCTCTGTCCAAGATCTTGAGCAATAAGATATATTGCATATGTCCTTTGTGTGAGGTTTGGGTTGAAGGTAGATATTTTTTTTAGTATAAAGGTAGATTGATTCTGAACCTGAGAATCACAAAATATGCAGTTGTGACTACTGGCATCCAACTAAAGATACCTAGAACTTGATTATCGGCTAAGATGGTAAGCTATTAACCCGCAAAGGAGTAGACAGAAGACATACTGTCTTCTTGGAATAAAACCTCGTAGGAAACTGGATAATAACATTGTAACTCTGTCTGGCCATTGCCGAATTGCTTGAAAATAATGGTCTTGGCTTGTTTAGAACTTTAGATAAGAACATGAGCATTTCACTAAAGATGATCTGAAAACGAGTGGTTGGATTGGAAATGTGGAGATTGATTTTTCTGCTCACATCATCCTTAGTGGTTGCAGTATACCCGTGTTACTTGGACTTGCGAGATGGACATGATTTTAACCTCTGTAGTATCATTCACATTACCTTTATGCTTCCTGCTCTTCAAATTAGGGCGACAATTCACAATTGATTCCATCTTCAGTACAGAGAATGGAATTTATTTTTTATCTCTTTATAGCCCTGTACGCTTTGGTAGCTTTGAAGCGGCTGCGATATCTATAACTGTAGATGTATGTGTAGTTTGTTCTTATACAGATAGAAGCCATATAACTCAAAATTAGTGCACTTAAGGCGTCCAAAACATCGTTATAAAGAAAACCTATACGAAATCATTTGTCTGTTAGATATGTAAGTGTCAGTCAGGATGTCACTCAGTCTATTGCCTGTGCAGCTGTGGCTAAATGCTGATTTTGTCTAAGGTGTCTTTGTTCTGGTAAGATGTTCCTAGCTGTTACTGATTGCACCTAAGATGTGAGAAGCTTGGAACACATAGAATCCATGACATATTTAATTTTTGCACCTAAGATATAACTAACATAAAGCAAACCTCTTGGTCTAAGAGGGTCAACTAAAGCAATCCATCCGCAATAAATTTCAACAGGTTTATCACCAACTACTAAGAGAAGTAATTGACTAATCATGATTCTGCGTACAAACAGAAGAATGTGTGATTCAAACATGAGGAAAAAGGTTGTCTGTTAATGTGCAAAAAAAAACTCAGATGTAACAGGGAAATGGTTTACCTCACGCAAGGCTTTAGAAAGATCATCCATTGTCAATACAAGACGTCTATCCTGAAGTACAATAAGAGATTCTATTAGTAAGCACTGAGCAGTTAGATTTGAATGCAAGATTTCATGATAGAAGGGTTTTTAACTATGAAATAAATTCACCTTCGGTTGTTTGCTCTTGTTGTCTTTGATAGGTGCTGCAACCCTGGCTTTGCAGTGCCTGATTCAAGGGAAAGAATAGTGCACTCGCTATGATATGCTCACACCAACAAACGAATTGCATTGATGTGAATAAACAAACAATAGTGAGATTGTGGATTTGCGTACTGAAGGGAGTCACTTGCAATGTCCGAAATGAACTTTTGAGTAGCTACAGCAACGAGCCTTGTGCTGCAGAGCACGAATTTATGCACACAAAAGAAAAATCACCGAGTTGAAGGGAGAAGCTAAAAATTCTCTCGAATCAGAACGTAACGTGCTAAAATTGTGTATCCGTTATTGCGCGTTTAGCAAATTTCAGTTCAAGATGATCCTAGAGCAGCGAAGGGATCTCAGTTTAACTACCGATTCAACAACTGAATCTTCTCGAGAGAGAGAGGAACTGGAGGTGTAAGAGTACTCACAGGCGTACATCGGGGCAGTGGAAGCCGCTGCGGCCGAGGTAGTGCTCCACCAGCTCGTCCGGAATCTGCCGCAACACGGAATCAAACACAGAACTCGGCATAACGAGAGGGGATTAGGGCAGACGAAAGCTCGGCGTACCGTGGGGGTGTAGTCCATGAGGGAGGAGAGGAACTCGGTGAGTACGGCCTCGTCGTCGTGCCTCCCATCGCTCCCGCCGGCCCTGGGCGACCCCATGCCCGGAGTCATTCCGCCGCCTCCTCCTCCACCGCCGCCGTTGTTGCTTCCCATCATCCTCCCGTCCGTCGCCTTGCTGCGTTAGCCTGAAGCCCGAGGGAGCTGTGGCTGCTAGGCTGGGTGCGTGGCGGGGAGAGGAGGTCGCCGCCGGCAAGGTAGGTGAAGACGATGGCGGGTTCAACAAAGGGTCGTCGGAGGCCCGAGGAAGGAAGGAGAGGGACGCAGCGGGCCGGAATCCGGACTCTTCTTTTGACAAGTTTTACTTTACAAAGGAAAATGATGTGTTTTTCCTAACGATCGCTGTCGTCCCGTCATCCTGCTCATGCGCCGTTGGATCCAACCGTCCAACGCGCGCCATGTGCACAGGTCCCGGACATCCCGGAATATTGTCGAAACCGTCACCTCGCACTTTATTCGGGCAGCTTTTACTGCGGGTTCTATGAAGGTGGAGACGGAGGCGACCGAGACGGAGACGGAGGCGAGCACAGAACGAGGCCCCTCGTCGACGGCGAGTGCTGGCCGGAAATGGTGCCGCCGGCGGTCAGATCTTCCGGTTCGTATCCCTCTTCTCCGTCTCGATTTCCCCTTTCGGCTTTCTCTCCTAGCACACGCCCTCAATTTCCCCTTTGGATCTCGAATCCTTAGGTAGCCACCGTGTATTGCAGGGCAAAAATCTCGGATGGTTCCGTTGAAGAAGAAGACCGGTCGGAAGGGAAAGCCAACCGGCGCGGCCTTAGCCATAGCGGTGAGTTCATCTTCGTTTCCGCCAGTTAGGGTTTCCCTTCATTTTTTTGTTGCCTTCCCCTTCGGGATGTTTCCTGTGTTGTCGTTTGCGGTAGGATTGATGTTCTAGTGTCTGTAAGGAATTGTTGCTGCAGCTTCTAGATCTGTAATTTGATAGGTTTTGCTGCTACAGCTACTAATTATATAAGGAATTTCTCATGTAGCTAGTGTTTGTAAGGAATTGCTAGGAATCTTCGGTTGATTTTTGATTTTTGCTGCAATGTTTGCTTGATGTGGTGCCCCATATAACTAGTTATGCAAGAAATTTCAGATGGAATTTGAATTTGGTACAGTAGCTTTTATAGGCACACTTGTCCTTTAGTTTAATTTTTTTGCTACATTGTTGCTTGTTATGGTGCCCCATTCCAAACAGTTTGCTATATTATGCATGTTTTGCTACAATGTTTTTTTATGCGGTGCCCCATAAAACTACTTTTTTGCTACATTATGCATGTGCCCTACCCTTTTAATTATTTCAGTAGCTTTTCTAGGCAGTTTTTGTCCTTACTTTTTTTTTTGCTACTATGCATCTATCTATTTTAGTTTTTTTGCTTTAATGCAGTTGCTACATTGTCAACTAGTTTTGCTGCACTAAGTTTTGTTTTTCGTGTTTGATGTTGTGCACGAGGATAGGGCGAAGACATGGATGTCTAAAAACCGTCTATCTGCGAAGTGTTTGCTCGCCCTGAAAAAAGATCTTAATCCCGAAAATCGTGCATTTATTGCTTCGAAGAGTGCGTTCAGATCATATTTAGATGTGTCGCCATTCAGGATTTCTAGTGGGTTGATAGATTACATTGTATTGCACACTAATCCGAATCTGCGGGAGGATAAAACACGCAAAAACATTATGGTTTTCACAAGAGATATGGTGAAGAAGGTGTTCGGAATTCGTTGCGGCAACAAACCTGTAGAGCTCCTGAATAAAAATGACTCCTGTGAGCTTCGGGACATTTACAAAGCTGGCAGCACCAGGGCTGAGATAGCTACTGCAGTAGCTTTGCTCGAATCGTGCACCAACACAGATGAGGCAACGATAATCCGGACATGGGATCTTCTTTGCTTGGCTCTCGTGGTTGCTCCTAAGAGCTCCAGCAACATTAGCATTGAATATCTTTCCTCCATGGTTGACCCCACCAAGACCGATGAGTATGCTTGGGATGAACACCTTCTGGATTTAGCTATGGCACAAGTGGATCATATTCGGAAGCAAAAGGCGATGCCACTGAATCTCACCGAGGAAGAGACCAAATATGAGTTCTGGATCACTGGCCCTTTTGCTCTACTTGGTGTACGTTACTCCTCTTCATGGCTTTTTTTTAGTTTGGATGATGCTTCGTTCAACTTCGGATTTCTGTCCCTTACTAGTTTGTTGTCCCATTGCCTATAACAGATTTCATACATGGACCATTTGAGCTTCCCACGAGAATGCGGCCATGTATTCAACAAGTCTCTGCCAAAAGTATGCTTCGTGACAAACAGTGACTTTGAATTTGTTGTGGAACACGACCTTGAGCTTAAGATATTGAACAATACTACAGTTTTTGGTTGGCACCCGGTACGGCATTTCTAGCAGCATTGAATGGGTTACCTTGTTTGTGTTTTTTGTGTTTTGGTTTGTCATCTGACTATATCCTCATTGTGTGCAGTTTCTCCCCCTATTGGAAACTCCGTACAATACTGATCTTGGTAATGAGCAAGTAAACGAAGCTCCTCCAGCTCCTACTTTAGATGAATTTGAAGTCAATCTTTCTGCCTCGTTGAATGAATGGCTAGTGTTTCCCAGTAGCCAAGAACTGGAGGTATAGAATCTGCTGCATTAATGTTTCAGTATTGCTACATTGCCTTAGATAGGTTGCTTACTTATCTAAAATATTTTGCTGCCTTGTATGCATCAGATTGCTTCAAGATTCTATAACATTCTTGCAAAACTATAACATTCTTGCTACATTAGGTTTTATAGTTTGCTTCATTAGTTTTCTATAGTTGCTACCTTGGTGTACATATTTTGCTGCCATGCTTATGTTTATTTTTTGATGTTTTTGTTTCTTTTTTCTTACTATCAGGTGCCTTCCCGCTTCAAGCACTTGGCCGAGAAGCATAAGGCCTTTTGGGCGTCTGATGTTGAAACTACAATGAAGAATCTTGATGTTGGGTTGAAAGGATGCATTCCCAGCGCATGGCTGCGCTATTGGTCGACATTGATGCACAATTGAAAGACGGAGATGGTCCTAGCGTCGTGTTTCCATCTGATGTAGGACTGGACAATGAAGAAGAACGAAAAAGTTTTCGAGGAGCAAGAACCATTCGACGGTTTGAACAAGTCTGATGATGTTGAAGCAAGTGTGTATGCAGCAAAAGATGATGTTACTGAAGAAAGAAGGGATGAAGCAAAAGAGGATGATACGGAAGCAATAGAGGATGAAGCAAAAGAGAATGAGGCAGCAGCTAGAGGTGAGAAGCAGCAAGAGTCTGAGTTGCAAACACATGTTCACATACTGGATATGCCACAGTCTGCTGTAGTTTTGGATTCATCACCCATGGGAGGAATTGATGTGCCAGAGCAGCAACCTGTTGATAGCCCGGTCAGGTCACCACGGCACCGTGACCCATCACCTTGTCCTGCACATATAGACCCTGAAGCATGGAATCGTGCTCCTGAAGCTCCAGGTTTTGAGCTGTTTTCGCAAGATTCTGATGATGTTGAAGGAGACGCAGGTAAAGCAGCTGCAGGTATACCAGCTGTGGAGGTACCAGATTATGCTGCCTCGGTTGCTGCTGAGACACCTAGTGCAGTTGATCGAGCTGAACCATGTATGTACCTTTATCCCTTCGTAGCATTTTTTACCTTTATGCAGCGCTTTTGCTTACTTTGTTTTGCTACATTTTTGTTCCTGTTGGCCTCCCCTACAAGCGTCGTTTGTGCTAAAAATGACTTTTTTGTCTTTTGCAAGGTGGCATGCCTATTGATTCTAGTGCCAAGGGTGATGGAAGCTCTAGGATGGTGACACATGAGAAGAAGACGAGGTTCAAGCGAACAGCAAAGGAGGAACTTACACCTCAAAAGAGTAAGAAGATCAAGGTGTCTAAAGATCAGGATGAAATTTTGTAGGGGTTCGTAGCATGGAAAACAAAAAATTTCTACCGCATACAAACAAACAAGCCAAGATCTATCTACTAGATTGTAGCAACAAGTCGATGGAATAACTCACCCTCGAAGATTCCAAAGTGTTTAACGAGAGCGGATTCTCGTGGATGATGTAGTCGTACTCTTGCCGATCTCAAGATCGTGTAGACGATCCTTCCGGCGCTGCGTTCCGGCAGCGCTCCCGCAGTCGGTCACACGTTCGGTACTCGACGAAGACCTTCCTCTCCCTTGTTCCAGCAGGCAGCAGAGGTTATATCACTCTCCTCGCGATTCCGGCAGCACGACGGCATGGTACCGGAAGTAGAGGGGAGATCTCGCAGGGCTTCGCCTTAAGCCGGAGCGAGTATGGTACTATGAGAGAGGCCTCGGTGATCTAGGGTTTAGACACACCAAGGAGAGAGGGCTAGGCCGACGGCTAGGTCTTGGGGAAGCCCAAGTCGGCGGCTAGGGTTTCCCTAGGCGGCGGCAGCAGCAGGAGGTGGTGGCGCCGACGGCTTAGGGCTAGGGTTTTGGTGAGGCAAGGTGTAGTCTTGGAGGGGCAGCCCTGCCCCTCCTTATATAGGTGGAGGGCACCAGCCAAGGGGAGGGGAGTCCCTCCCCAACTCGGCTTCCAAGGTCGGCGGGTGGAGGGAGAGGAACTCCTCCCCAAGTAGGTTTCCTACTCTCCCTCCACCAAGCAAACTTGTCGTTTGACTTTTCAAATTGGCGTTTGACTTTTTCAAACTAGGATTTGATTTATCCCTTTATTTTGCTCAGCGATGACACCTAGTACATGATGCAACCATTCCAACTTGTTATGACACATTCATGTACCCTTCCCCTCTGGAGTGCCGGACCTTCCGGGACCTTCTAGAACATTCCCGACGAAAACACCGGAACCATTCTCCAACCCCGAAACAGGACTTTCCTTATATGAATCTTATTCTACGGATCATTCCGGATCTCCTCGTGATATCCCGGATCCCATCCGAGACTCCGAACAACATTTGGTCTCTTACTCATCATTCCATAACTACTCAACAACATCGAATCCTTAGGTGTGTCTCCCTACGGTTCGTGAATTATGCGGACATGATCGAGACACTTCTCCGAACAATAACCAATAGAGGAATCTGGAAATTCATATGGCTCCCACATATTTCTACGATTACTTTGCGATCGAATGAACCACTTACATACGATACCAATTTCCCTTTGTCTCACGATAGTTTACTTATCCGAGGTTTTGATCGTCGGTATCTCTACATACCTAGTTCAACCTCGTTACTGATAAGTACTCTTTTCTCGTTCCCGTGATATGTGATCCCTTGTGAGCCAGTCACATGCTTGCAAGCCAATTGGATGACATTCCACCGAGAGGGCCCAGAGTATATCTATCCGTCATATGGATGGACAAATCCCACTCTTGATCCATGTGTCTCAACCAATACTTTCCGAACACTCAATGCCACCTTTATAGCCACCAGTTACGGTGTGGTGTTTGATGTCATCAAAGCATCCTTCCGGTGATGGTGATATGCATGATCTCATGGTCGAAGGAATTAGGTTACTATGTATCAGAAAGCATATAGCAATTGAACTATTAAAATGACTTGATCTTTATGCTATGCTTATCTATAGGAGTATGTCCATCATACCATTCTCCTAAAAATATGATCTTGTTGTTAATAACATCTCAATGTTCATGATAGGGAAACCACAATCATTTATTAACCAACAAGCCAGTATTATAAAGAGGCTTTACTAGGGACTCTAATTTACTTTACAAATCACACAAGTATTAATGTTTTCTTGTTAATACTGTTATAGCATGAATGTAAACATTTATCATAAACACAAATATATACTAATAACTACATTTATTATTGCCTCTAGGGCATATCTCCAACAGTCTCCCACTTGCACTAGAGTCAACTAATCTAGATTACATAGTAATATACCGAACACCCATGGCAGTTTGATGTTGGTCATGTTTTGCCCTCGGGAGAGGTTTAGTCAACGGATCCGCCACATTCAGATCTGTGTGTACTTTGCAAATCTTTATGTCACCATCTTGGACATGTTCTCGAATAGCGTGAAAATGTAGCTTGATGTGCTTCAGCTTCTTGTGTGACCTTGGTTCTTGCGCATTGGCTATGGCGCCCATGTTATCACAGTAGATAGACATTGGGTCCAGCGCACTTGGAACCACACCGAGCTCTGTAATGAACTCCTTCATCCATATCGCTTCTTGTGAAGCCTCCGAAGCAGCTATGTATTCCGATTCGGTTGAAGATCTCGCCACAACGCTTTGCTTTGCACTCCTCCAGCTAACTGCTGCACCATTCAAAGTAAATACGTATCCAGATTGAGATTTAGAATCATCTGGATCGGTGTTCCAACTAGCATCGGTGTAACCATTAACAACGAGTTGTTCATCACCTCCATAAGAAAGAACCATATCCTTAGTTCTTCTCAAGTACTTAAGGATGTTTTTGACCGCTGTCCAGTGATCCACTCCTAGATCACTTTGATATCTGCTAGTCAAACTAACATCATATGCAATGTCGGGTCTAGTACATAGCATGGCATACATTAGAGATCCTATGGCTGAGGCATAGGGAGTCTTACTCATCCTTTCTCTATCTTCTACCGTTGCTGGACTTTGAGTTTTACTCAAGGTCGTATTGGGCAACATGGGCAAGAATCCTTTCTTGCTATCCTCCATTCCAAACCTCTTTAGAACTTTGTCCAAATATGTACTTTGTGACAATGATATTAGGCGTCTCGATCTATCTCTATAAATCTTTATGCCTAATATGTAAGCTGCTTCGCCAAGATCTTTCATTGAAAAACTATTATTCAAATATTCCTTGACACTATTAAGAAGGTCTACATCATTCCCAATCAACAATATGTCATCTACATATAGTATTAAGAATGCTACAGAGCTCCCACTCACTTTTTTGTAAATACAAGCTTCTCCATAAGTTTGTATAAAACCAAAACTTTTGATTACCTTATCAAAATGTTGATTTCAACTTCGGGATGCTTGCTTCAATCCATATATGGACCGTTGAAGTTTGCATACCTTGTTAGCATCTTTAGGATCGACAAAACCTTTGGGTTGCATCATATACAACTCTTCATCAATGTCTCCATTGAGGAACGCCGTTTTGACATCCATCTGCCATATCTCATAGTCATAATATGCAGCGATTGCTAACAAAATCCTTACAGACTTTAGCTTCGCTACTGGTGAGAAAGTCTCATCGTAGTCAACTCCTTGAATTTTTCGAAACCCTTTTGCGACAAGTCGAGCTTTATAGACAGTAACATTACCATCAGGATCTGTTTTCTTCTTGAAAATCCATTTGTTCTCGACATCCTTCCGGCCGTCCGGTAAGTCCACCAAAGTCCATACTTGGTTTTCGTACATGGATCCAATTTCGGATTTCATGGCTTCTTGCCATTTATTGGAATCTGGGCTCATCATCGCTTCCTCATATGTCGCAGGGTCATCGGTGTTGTCCACCAACATGACACTCATAACGGGATCATACCAATCAGGAGTGGTACGAGTTCTTGTTGACCTGCGAGGTTCTGTAGCAACTACAATCGAAGTTTCATGATCATCATCATTAGCTTCCTCTCTTATCGGTGCAGGCACCACAGAAACTTCTTCCGGTGCTGCGCTACTCGCAAGTTCGAGAGAAGGTTCGACAACCTCGTCGAGTTCTACTTTCCTTCCAGTCACTTCTTTCGAGAGAAATTCCTTCTCTAGAAAGGATCCATTCTTGGCAACGAAGATTTTGCCTTCGGATCTATGATAGAAGGTATACCCAATAGTTTCCTTTGGGTATCCTATGAAGACGCATTTTTCCGCTTTGGGTTCAAGCTTGTCCGGCTGTAACTTCTTTACATAGGCTTCGCAACCCCAAACTTTAAGGAACGACAATTTAGGTTTCTTCCCAAACCATAATTCATACGGTGTCGTTTCAACGGATTTAGATGGTGCCCTATTTAAAGTGAATGCGGCTGTTTCTAATGCATAACCCCAAAATGATAGCGGTAAATCTGTAAGTGACATCATAGAACGAACCATATCTAAGAGAGTTCGATTACGACGTTCGGACACACCATTACGTTGTGGTGTTCCCGGTGGTGTCAATTGTGAAAGTATTCCGCATTTCTTCGAATGCTCGCCAAACTCGTAACTTAGATATTCACCTCCATGATTAGAATGTAGAAATTTAATCTTCTTGTTACGTTGATTCTCCACCTCACTTTGAAATTCCTTAAACTTCTCGAAAGTTTCGGACTTATGTTTCATGAAATAGATATACCCATATCTACTCAAGTCATCCGTGAAGGTAAGAACATAACGATAACCACCGCGCGATGCTACACTCATTGGACCACACACATCGGTATGTATGATTTCCAATAAGTCCGTACCTCGCTCCATCATAACAGAAAATGGAGTCTTAGTCATTTTACCCATCAGACATGCTTCGCATCTTTCAAGTGATTCGAAATCAAGTGATTCAAGAAGTCCATCGGAATGGAGTTTCTTCATACGCTTCACTCCAATGTGACCAAGACGACAGTGCCACATATAGGTCGAGTTATCGCTCAATTTCAAACGTTTAGCTTCAATGTTATTAATATGTGTATTCCCACTATCGAGATTCAATAAGAATAGACCATCTATCAAAGGTGCATGTGCATAAAACATATTACTCATATAAATCGAACAACCATTATTCTCGGACTTAAACAAGTAACCATCTCGCAATAAACAAGATCCCGATATAATGTTCATGCTTAACGCAGGCACCAAATAACAATTATTTAAGTATAAAACTAATCCCGATGGTAGATGAAGAGGTAGCGTGCCAACCGCGATCACATCAACCTTTGATCCATTTCCTACGCGCATCATCACCTCGTTCTTCGCTAGCTTCCGTTTATTCTGCAGCACCTGTTTCGAGTTACAAATATGAGCAACCGAACCAGTATCAAATACCCAGGCACTACTACGAGTACTAGTGAGATACACATCAATAACATGTATATCGGATATACCTTTCTTCTTGATGTTGCCGTTCTTCAAATCCGCCAAGTACTTTGGGAAATTCCGCTTCCAGTGACCTTCTCCCTTGCAGTAAAAGCACTCAGTATCAGGCTTAGGTCCAGCCTTGGTCTTCTTCGTCGGTGCGGTAACTTTCTTACCACCCTTATTGAAGTGTCCCTTTTGCTTAGACTTGCCTTTCTTGAATTTGGTGGTCTTATTGACCATCAACACTTGGTGCTCTTTCTTGATCTCCACTTCTATAGATTTTAACATGGAGAAGAGTTCTGGCAACTACTTGTTCATGCTTTGCATATTGTAGTTCATCACAAAGTTCTTGTAACTTGGTGGTAGTGATTGGAGGACATGGTAAATCCCCAAAGCATTAGGAATCACTATACCCAAGCTTTGGAGTTTGTTTGCGTGCCCAGACATCTTAAGAACATGCTCACTAACGGAGCTGCCCTTTTCCATCTTGCAGTTAAAGAACTTTTCAGAAGCCTCGTAGCTTTCAACTGTCGCGTGAGTCTCAAATATCAGTTTGAGTTCACGGACAATATCATGTGTGTCTGAATTCTCAAACCTTTTCTGAAGCTCCGATTCCAAACCATACAAGATAGCACACTGAACTGTGGAGTACTGAGTCTTCTGAGCGAGGTAAACATTCTTTACTTCATCGGTAGCATCAGCTGCAGTCGGGTCACCCAGCGGTGCATCCAGCACATAGGTCAAATTACCAGCATTGAGGACAATCCTCGAATTGCGGAACCAATCCGCGAAGTTGCTTCCATTGTTTTTCAACTTTTCTTTCTCTAGGAATGCATTAAAATTGATGGTAGGGGCCGCCATTGATCTCCAACATATTTGCAATAGTTTAGACTAAGTTTATGACAAATTGAGTTCTAATTAATAGTTAAATTAATCTAGATGAACTCCCACTCAAAACAATATCCCTCACATTGTTTTAGTGATCACACGAACCAAATCCACCACATCAAAACCGATCATCACGAGAGTTGATGTAGCTTCAATGGCGAACAATCGACATGTTCATCATATCTACTATATGATTCATGCTTTACCTTTCGGTGATCCGTGTTCCGAGACCATGTCTTTACATGCTAGGCTCGTCAAGATCAAACCTTAGCTTCCGCATGAGCAAATCTGGCTTGCTCACGTTGTATACACTTGCAGAATTTAACACACCCGATCATCACGTGGTGCTTCAAAACAACAAGCTTTAGCATCGGTGCTTACTAAGGATGAACACTTTAGAACTTGAAATTTATGTGCATGAGGGATCATCTTATAATGCTACCGTCGTTAACTAAGCAATATAAGATGCATAAAGGATTAACATCACATGCAATTCATAATATGTGATATGATATGGCCTTTCTTCTTTGTGCTTCCGATCTCCATCTTCAAGCACGAACATGATCTCCATCATCACCGGCATTGCATCAAGGTCAATGACGCTGCTCCATGATTGTCGTCCACCAGCTTCAACTATTACAACTACTTTGAATAGACACGCGGGTCTTAACGGAAATTAAAGACAACCATATGGCTTCTGCCGGTTGCCAACTTACAATAAGGAACGTTGCATACATCAAATATAATCACAATCATGGCCATATCACATCACAGCACACCCCTGCAAGACAAAGTTAGACGCCTCTAATTTCTTTGCATATTTTACGTGGTTTGGGGCTTTCAATAAGTGTCGATCTAACTTACGAACAAGAACCACAACGTTGATGTTTGAACTATCAAGTGCCCGTTGTAAATTGGATCTATACTATAATGGGAGAGACAGACACCCGCAAAGCCACTTATGCAATACAAGTTGCATGTTGAGCGTGGAGCAAGTATCATGAACGATGTCATGTAAGGTTAGCCCGGGCCGCTTCATCCCATCATACCGCAAGATGCAAAGTACACAAGAAGCAATTGATAATAAAAGCACCACCGCCCACAATGACCATTGTGTTCTACTCGTGCAACAGATCTACATATAGACACGGCTCTGATACCACTGTAGGGGTTCGTAGCATGGAAAACAAAAAAATTCTACCGCATACAAACAAACAAGCCAATATCTATCTACTAGATTGTAGCAATGAGTCGATGGAATAAATCACCCTCGAAGATTCCAAAGTGTTCAGCGAGAGCGGATTCTCATGGGTGATGTAGTCGTACTCTTGCCGATCTCAAGATCGTGTAGACGATCCTTCCGGCGCTGCGTTCCGGCAGCGCTCCCGCAGTCGGTCACACGTTTGGTACTAGACGAAGACCTTCCTCTCCCTTGTTCCAGCAGGCAGCAGAGGTTGTAGCACTCTCCTCGCGATTCCGGCAGCACGACGGCGTGGTACCGGAAGTAGAGGGGAGATCTCGTAGGGCTTCGCCTTAAGCCGGAGCGAGTATGGTGGACTATGAGAGAGGCCTCGGTGATCTAGGGTTTAGACACACCAAGGAGAGAGGGCTAGGACGACGGCTAGGGCTTGGGGAAGCCCAAGTCGGCGGCTAGGGTTTGCCCTAGGCGGCGGCGGCAGCAGGAGGTGGTGGCGCCGACGGCTTAGGGCTAGGGTTTTGGTGAGGCAAGGTGTAGTCTTGGAGGGGCAGCCCTGCCCCTCCTTATATAGGTGGAGGGCGCCGACCAAGGGGAGGGGAGTCCCTCCCCAACTCGGCTTCCAAGGCTGGCGGGTGGAGGGAGAGGAACTCCTCCCCAAGTAGGTTTCCTACTCTCCCTCCACCAAGCAAACTTGTCGTTTGACTTTTCAAATTGGCGTTTGACTTTTTCAAACTAGGATTTGATTTATCCCTTTATTTTGCTCAGCGATGACACCTAGTACATGATGCAACCATTCCAACTTGTTATGACACATTCATGTACCCTTCCCCTCCGGAGTGCCGGACCTTTCGGAACCTTCTAGAACATTCCCGACGAAAACACCGGAACCATTCTCCAACCCCGAAACATGACTTTATTATATGAATCTTATTCTCCGGATCATTCCGAATCTCCTCGTGATATCCCTGATCCCATCCGAGACTCCGAACAACATTCAGTCTCTTACTCATCATTCCATAACTACTCAACGACATCGAATCCTTAAGTGTGTCTCCCCTACGGTTCGTGAATTATGCGGACATGATCGAGACACTTCTCTGAACAATAACCAATAGAGGAATCTGGAAATTCATATGGCTCCCACATATTTCTACGATTACTTTGCGATCGAATGAACCACTTACATACAATACCAATTTCCCTTTGTCTCACGATAGTTTACTTATCCGAGGTTTTGATCGTCGGTATCTCTACATACCTAGTTCAACCTCGTTACTGATAAGTACTCTTTTCTCGTTCCCATGATATGTGATCCCTTGTGAGCCAGTCACATGCTTGCAAGCCAATTGGATGACATTCTACCGAGAGGGCCCAGAGTATATCTATCCGTCATATGGATGGACAAATCCCACTCTTGATCCATGTGTCTCAACCAATACTTTCCGAACACTCATGCCACATTTATAGCCACCCAGTTATGGTGTGGTGTTTGATGTCATCAAAGCATCCTTCCGGTGATGGTGATATGCATGATCTCATGGTCGAATGAATTAGGTTACTATGTTTCATAAAGCATATAGCAATTGAACTATTAAAATGACTTGATCTTTATGCTACGCTTATCTATAGGAGTATGTCCATCATACCATTCTCCTAACGATATGATCTTGTTGTTAATAACATCTCAATGTTCATGATAGGGAAACCACAATCATTTATTAACCAACAAGCTAGTATTATAAAGAGGCTTTACTAGGGACTCTAATTTAGTTTACAAATCACACAAGTATTAATGTTTCCTTGTTATTACTGTTATAGCATGAATGTAAACATTTATCATAAACACAAAGATATAGTAATAACTACATTTATTATTGCCTCTAGGGCATATCTCCAACAAATTTATTCCAAATTTGTCTCAAATGGAAGGACATTTAAGAGGCTCGCAAAGAAGAGGAAGGAGGAGGGACAGGGGCAGTGAGTTTTCTGACACATTTTGTTTTGCTTCAGAAGCTATTGAAATCTGCTACATTTGTTTTAAATTTTAGCTCATTAACTGTATTTTATTTGCTACACTGATTTAGATGTCTTTTTGTCCTTTCCACCTTTTTCTTGTAGATGTTTCATTAGTGTCCTGTTTGTGCTACAATTGTGTTATCTAGTAGCTTACTTACTCTAAAATAGTTGCTTCATCAATTTGGTTTGATTCATTTTTTTCCATTTGTTTGATATGCTTCATTACATTTTATTGCTACATTTTTGTTAATCAGTAGCTTGTTTAGTACATGTTACTTGCTACTTGTAGAAACATGTGTTTGTTCTTACATGAGCTTTGCAGCATATGTAGTAGGGGGGTAGATTATATGTTCAGCTTCAAATGATGTGTTTTGTTGTTTGGTTGCAGGAGTGTTTCGTGCAAATTGGATGCTACTTTTGCACATACAAGGGTTTTAAAGAATCTCTAAAGCCACGTTCATTTCTTAGCACCGAGGTGATGGATGTGTGGATTGAGAAGTTCAACCACGAGGTGCAAGAATAGTGCACGCCACAAAAGACGATATGTGTCACGACCCGGGATCAGGGCTAGACAAATACCAGATCCTTATCTAATATAAGCCTAACCTAATTTCCAAAACACGCAGGGAAAGATCGGTAACATTACAGAACATACAAACCATACATTAATAAGGTAAACTCTTAAGAGAGTTACAAACCAGTCATACAAGCCAAGGGTCACAGACCCCTCATTACATCAAACAACGGAAGCAAACAAGTTGTTCTAAACAACAAACTTAGCAAAGGGCCTAAGAGGCCTTAAACAGAAGTAGCGACCCTTCCATAGATCCTAGGCTGCTACCCGGGAACCCAACCTACTCGTCGACTACGACGTAGAAACCACCTTTAGTTGGAGTAGCATCATCTGTAGGAAAAACATCAACGAAGCAAGGCTGAGTACAGGGTGTACTCCGCAAGACTTATGGCTAGTGGAGTTATTTTGCATAAAGCCATCTTTTGTTTTCAAAACAAGAGGGAGAAGAAAATCGTCTAGTCAGATCATTTTCAAAAGGGGATAAGAAGACTTCAACTCTAGCTCTTAGAATCATCTTTGATATCCACCAAGTATGATCATCAACTGAACCTCTCTTCCCGGACTACCCCGTCAATAACCCCGAGGAAGTATTCCGGATCTCACTTTAGTTGTCAAGTTTTATCATTCGGTTATAGTTCTCTATGATCACAGAATCCGTTCCCAAGTCGTTCATAACCGTGGACACGACTTTTCGAAAAGATTAATAATCCTGCAGGGGTGCACAACTTTACCCACATGTACCAACCGATTCTTAATGCCAAATTATTAACCCTCTTCCTTGGAAGGCCGGTAGAGAGTGGTTTACCATGACCTTTACATTCAAGATCACGGATGTCGAGCATCTCTTGTTCCCGGCCACGCTTACCTACCTGTTATGAATGCACCTCCTTCACCTCCATTCAAGAACAACCAAGATGCGTATGTCGAATGTAAATCCCAAACTATGTGAGTCATGGAATCTACTAGGCAAGTTAGTGAGTCGAGGGGGTTTCCAGGCCCCCGTGTGGTTGTACGCTCGTCTTGGTTCAAGAGGCGAGAACATCAGGTCCTAAGGGTAGCAAGTATGGGACTACAAAAACCACAACCTACGTGGCCTCCCATACAATCCTTAACATGTTTATCATTCATATCTGATCACATCACAGCATCCTACCATACTAGATTCTTTCGCATCTCCGGTGCATCATATGAATGATCAACATCAGACCACTAAGCATGGCTAAGAGTGACTGAAATGTGGCACTAGCGATGCTCATAAGACAAACCCTAGTTATGCTAGGAGCGGTGGATCAGGTAATATAGTTCACAAAGGAAAACATGCATCAGATAGGATTACTCTGTCTACCGATAAAAGACTATTAAACTGAATGCATATGACGAGAATGAAATACTTTGTAATCATAGGATTCATATGTATGAGTGGGGCTTCGCTTGCCTTGTCCGTTGTTGGACTGATACTGCTCTTCGATGGCGTTGACTTCAGCTTCGAGTTCGGTTCCTATTCGCGAGAACCAATCACCGGAAAAGAGAAAGCAACACTCAACACATGGCATGTGCAATGCTCATATAATATGGATGATATGAAAAGTTGGATAGTGTTGAATTGAACCCTAAAACATGTTTGATCACTTTATAGGGAGTCCAAAAGGTCCAAACCCTAGAACAGGGGGATCCTCGGAATCACCTATGGGGTTCAATTGGTTCTTCTAATTAAAATTTCTATCAAAGTTGATTAACAATGTATGATTATAGCTTAGTTAGATAGGTTTCATTATTCTGAACATTTTGGTATATTATTTGTATTTTTCTGATTTAAGATGAATTAGTTATGAATTTCCCAAATTTTAATTCATTTTAAATCATTTTTGGAATATTTGAAATAATTTCCAAACTTGGGCCCACATGTCAGACTTTTAATCATTTCAGAAAATATTTACAGAAAATAATAAAACCCTGACAGGCAGAGCCCACCTATCATATATTTATTAATTACAGAAAACAATTACAGAAATTAGATAAAAGAAAAATAAAAAGGAAATATGACATCAGGATGATGTCATGCGGACATCATCAATGGCTTGCTCTCAGATCGACGATGGAGCTGGCGATTGAGCGCATGCGAGAGGTTGCGGTGGTGGGCGTTGGAAAGAGGGGAACAACGCGAGTCAGACCATGGTGGCGCCGCCAGAAAATGGTCGCCGGAGACGGCAATGCGACGATGGACAGTGGTGGTGAGCGGCGGTGCACGGTGGGGATGATGCCAGGGAGCGAGAGGAAGGAACATAGGAGGTGTGCGAGAACCAGTAGCTCACCCTGAGCGCGATGGTGGTGACGGCAACGCCGGGGGAGGTCTAGAACGGCTGAAATCGACGAAGAAGGCGGTGGCCAGAGCTCAGGAAGGTGAAGTCGATGGCGATGATTCCATGCGTCTCCGGTCGATTCCTCTGGCAGGGATGATCAGCGTGGCAAGGCGAAGCCGGTAGCGGTCTCAGATGGCGAGGGGATGGTCGAGAATGGCGGGGCACGGCGGAGCCCGAGGCTTAGGGTTTCGTCGAGTTTTGGGGAAAAGCCACAGAGGCCACGAGAGGGAGTGAGATGGGTATGGGGAGGAAGAGATCGACGCGGCGGTCCTTATCCTCATCCTCGCAGGCGGCGGCGCGCATCGCAGCGGCGGCGAGATCAACGGCAAGGGCGCTGCTAGGCAGCTGCTTCGTCGGCAGCTCGGGGAAGAAGAAAAGAAGAAGACGGCAAAGGGGTACAGGCCAGATGGGCTGAGGTGGGCCGGCTCTTGGGCTGTTGCGTGCTACGCTTGGCTGCAGAGAGAGAGAGAAGAGAGATGGGCTGCGGCCCAGAGAGCTAGGATTCTTATTTTTTTAATAGAAAAACTGTTTTTCTTTTTCTGTTTTTTCTAATTTCTGGTTGTATTTGAATTTCAAACTTGTTTTGAGTGTTTTCAAAATACAAGAACTTTTATAATATAATTAAAAACACTAAGGGGACCTTGCTACTGATTGGGCTCCATGCATTTTGTGTTTCTTTCCAAATATTTTCAAAACCAGATGAATGTTTCAAATAGGGAGAGGATTTAGGGTTTAGGGTTTTGTTTGTTCTTTCTTGATTAAACCAAAGTGTAAGTGTTATACATGCATGCAATGCTCAAACATATCTTATTTATATTACACAAAAAGGTGGTATATTACAACTCTACCCCACTTACAAGAATCTCGACCCAAGATTCCTAGGTTTTAGAAAAGAAGGTAGGGTACTCAGATCGAAGACGATCTTCGCGTTCCCATGTTTCTTCTGACTCAGAGTGATGAGACCATTGAACTTTCAGGAACTTGATGGTTTAGCGACGAGTCTTGCGCTCGGTTTCATCAAGAATACGAACAGGGTATTCTTGGTAGGTTAGATCATCTTGGAGATCCAAAGTTTCATGGTCCACACCACGAATGGGATCTTTGAAGCAACGCTTGAGTTGAGATACATGAAAAACATCGTGAACCTCTGGAAAAGATGAAGGTAGATCCAATTTGTAGGCAAGCTCACCCAGCTTGGAGAGAATGCGGAAGGGACCAACGTAGCAAGGAGCCAACTTGCCTTTGATACCGAATCGATGGACACCCTTCAGAGGAGTGACCCGGAGATAGACTTGATCACCAACTTCATAATGAACATCAAGATGATGACGATCGTAGTTGGTATTCTGGCGGGATTGAGCGGCCTTTAGACTCTCTCTAATTATGCGAACTTGATCTTCTGCTTCTTGGATCATGTCCGGACCAAAGAATTGTCTTTCGCCGGTTTCTGTCCAGTTTAACGGTGTTCGGCATGTTCTCCCATATAGTAATTGAAAAAGTGCCATTCCCAAACTAGATTGAAAACTGTTGTTATAGGAGAACTCCGCGAAAGGAAGGCATTTCTCCCAGTTCTTTTCAAAGGATATGACACACGCTCTAAGCATGTCTTCAAGAATTTGATTCACTCTTTCGGTCTGACCACCGGTTTTAGGATGATAAGCTGTACTGAAGTAAACTTGAGTTCCCATTGCTTGTTGGATACTAGCCCAGAATTTGGAAGTGAACAAGCTTCCATGATCAGATATGATCTTCTTGGGAACACCATGAAGAACAATGATCCGGGATACATATATCTCTACCAACTGGCTTGCAGTAATGCTTTCCCGGACAGCAAGGAAGTGGGCAACTTTGGATAGTCGATCAATAACTACCCATATGGCATCATGTCTAGATTGTGTCTTTGGGAGTCCGGTAATGAAATCCATACCAATTTCATCCCATTTCCACTCAGGGATTTTCAACGGCTGCAGAAGTCCAGCGGACCTTTGGTGTTCAGCCTTCACACGACGGCAAACGTCACACTCTGCAACAAAGCGAGCGATTTCTGGTTTCATTCCACTCCACCAGAATCTTTGACGGAGATCTAGGTACATCTTGGTACCACCAGGATGGATGGACAAAGGGGATTCATGAGCTTCTAGTAGGATTAGATCTTTGATTTTCTGACTGTTTGGAACCACTAGCCGGTTACTGAAGTATAGGATACCTTGATCATTGATGGAGAAACATTTAGCTTCACCGCTTGCAACACATTCTTTGATCTTGGTAACTTCATCATCTTGCTTTTGAGCTTCCTTGATTTGGTCCTCCAGAGAAGATTTTATTTCAAGGTTAACAAGGACCCCACAAGGAACTACTTCAAGGTTAAGACGCTTGATTTCCTCGTAGAGAGCAGGTTGGGCTTGTGAAATCATCAGATTATTGCAATAAGATTTCCGACTTAGCGCATCAGCAACGACATTGGCTTTGCCTGGTTGATAGTTGAGACCCAAATCATAATCTTTGATGAGTTCCAACCATCGTATTTGCCTGAGATTCAGATCTGGCTGGGTAAAGAGGTACTTCAGACTTTGATGATCCGAGTAAAGTTCGCAATGCTTACCAATGAGGTAATGTCGCCATTGCTTAAGAGCATGAACAACAACAGCGAGTTCGAGATCATGGGTTGGATAATTGTTCTCATGTGGCTTCAACTGCCGAGAAGCATAGGCCACTACATGACCATCTTGCATCAACACACAACCGAGCCCTTGGAGTGAATCATCACAATAGATGACGAAGTCCTTGCTTGTGTCCGGAAGGACAAGCACAGGAGCGGTGGTTAGCTTAGTTTTCAAAGCTTGGGAGCTTTCTTCTGCCTTTTCTGACCATTCAAACTTATTATCTTTCTTAAGAAGATCAGTCATAGGCTTGGCTATCTTGGAGAAGTTCTCGATGAATCGACGGTAATATCCAACCATTCCAAGAAAACTTCAGACTTCCTTGACTGAAGTAGGTGACTTCCATTACAGAATGATCTGAACCTTATCCGGTATGACAGCAACACCACTTGCAGACACAACATGACCAAGGAAGACGAGCTCTTGTAACCAGAACTCACATTTGGAAAACTTGGCGTAGAGGCGATGTTCACGAAGTTTAGTCAATACCAAACATAGATGTTCGGCATGCTCTTCTTCGGTCTTGGAGTAGATTAGAATGTCATCAATGTATACCACGACGAAGTTGTCGAGATGTTCCATGAATATGGAGTCATGAGCCTCATAAATGTGGCAGGGGCATTGGTTAACCCGAAGGACAACATTGTATACTCGTTAAGACCATAACGAGTTGTGAATGTTGTCTTTGGGATATCCTCCTTTCTGATCTTGATTTGATGATACCCTGATCTTAAATCCATTTTGGAGAAGACAGTGGCACCACTTAATTGATCAAAGAGGTCATTTATCCGGGGAAGTGGGTACTTATTCTTGATTGTCACCGTGTTGAGTGGACGGTAATCAACCACCAATCTTGGAATATTTGTATCCCGCTTCTTGACAAAGATGGTAGGGCAACCCCAAGAAGATGTGCTAGGTTGGATGTATCCTAGACCCTCTAACTCTTCAAGTTGCTTCTTCAACTCAACCAACTCATGAGGAGGCATGCAGTAAGGTCTTTTGGAGATAGGAGCAGTTCTAGGAACTAGCTCTATAACAAACTCCACACTTCAATCAGGTGGCATGCCAGGCAACTCTTCAGGAAAGACATCCGGGAAATCACAGACTACATGGACATCTTGGACCTCTAGAATAGGTAGAACATCCATGGCATACAACTCCGAGAAAGGTTTAAGGACCGCTGATGGAGACTTTGAACCATCAGTCCAATACTTGACAGTTATGCCAGCAGGAGAGGTCACAACAACTGTTCTAAGCGCACAGTCAATGACGGCTTGATACTTGGTTAACCAGTCCATGCCCAGAATAACATCTATGTCAGTTGACTTTAGTGTAATGAGGGAAGTGGGAAACTTCTGATATGCTATATCTATATCAACCCCATGAGTAACCAAGATGGTCTGCCAACGAAACCCAGGAGTTCGAATCTCTAGAGGAGAGTCCATAGCTTGAAAAGTGATATCATGCATTTGCGCAAAATCTTGTGATATGAATGTATGTGATGCTCCAGAATCAAACAGGACTGTTGCAAGAATTGAATTGACACGGAGCGTACCCAGAATGACGCGTGGATCTTCCTGAGCTTCCTCAATAGTGACATGGGTCAGACTACCATGTCCAGTACCTTGGGATTTATCATTCTTCTTTGCCTGCTGATCATTGCGTCTGGCAGCCCTTTGAGAACACTCCCTTGAGTAGTGACCAGGCTGACCACAGGAGTAACAGGTAACTCCAGTGTGGGAACTAGCAGGAGGATGATAGTTTTCTCCACTAGTATTTGACTGTGGCTGACGAGAATTATTGCCAGAAAACTTGGGTGCATAAGGATCACGAGGCACAACACTGTATGGAACAAAGACACGACGCTTCTTGTTACCAGAGGAAGAAGCACGATAATTTCCTTCTTCACGCTTCTAAGAGACTTCCATGTCCTTCCTTCCGTGCTCTAAGGTAAGAGCCTGATTGTGCAAGTCCTGGAAAGACTGGAGCTTGAAGGGCAGCAACTCATAGAGAAGTGCAGGGTTAAGTCCTTTACGGAACAACTCTTGCTTATCTTCATCATTGGTCACATCCCTGGTTGCATAGCGAGCCAGGCGAGTAAACTCACGCCCATAGGTTTCAATATCCTTGCGCCCCTGGGTCAGATCCAGAAACTCTCTCCTTTTGAGATCCATGACGACTTAGGGATATAAGAGGCACGAAATTCTGCAACAAACTACTCCCAAGTAACAACATGTCCTTGAGCTTGCATATTCTGAAAACCTTCCCACCAAACACCAGCCTCACCTTCCAGTTGATAGGTGGCGAAGTTGACACGGTCAGCGGGACGGACACAGAGAGAACTGAACTTGCGCTCTATGGTGTGGAGCCAATCATCAGCTTCAAGGGGCTCCTTGGAGTGGGTGAATATTGGAGGAAAAGAGCGGATGAAATCTCCAAGTGTGACACAGTCGTCAGGACGACGTTCAGTGTTCTGCGCCACACGCTCCAGAAGGCGTTCATTCCTCAGACGGTTGGTCTCAATGTTGTTGAGAACCTCGGCCATTGTGGGAGGTGGCGGAAGTTCCTGTTCAGCATTGTTGTTTCCTTGACGGCCAACAAAACCACGAGTACCAGACGACATCCGGAGGAGAAAACAGAAACCATGAGAATGGATTCACCAAAAAGGGTACAACAAAGGATGGCAAAACCATATCAAAAGATCATGGTAGAGATGAACATGTGGATGAAATTTATATCAATGCATTAAGTATGGCAGTAGAACAAGCATACGAAACGTATACGCTACCAACTTAGATACAAACCATAACAATGGAATGCAAGCATGATATGATACCAACAATTCACAAAGGAATTGAGAGCGGGATTAGAGGCATCCTTAGCAAAGTTGAAAAAAACAATGCTTCAGTTGCACAGATTTATCTTGGAAACTCTGAGCCTTGCAACCAAGTACAGAGTACTAGGGAAAAAACAACCCAAACCCGTATGTCCTAAGAGTTTGAAATGATAGACGAGAAGTGAAAACCTTGCAAAGCAAACGAGATAAGATAACTCAGCAATAGAACAACCTTGGATAAGGAGTAAAAAGAGTCCTATTCACAGTTTTGCAAATAGTTTTTAGCTTTCAAATAGTTTTCTCGACCTCTAGACTCCACATCGACCAGCTAGAAGGGTTTCCTACAGGAAGTCCTGCTCTGATACCGAAATCTGTCACATCCCTGGATCAAGGCTAGACAAATACCAGATCCTTATCTGGTATAAGCCTAACCTAAATTCCAAAAAACGCAGGTAAAGATCGGTAACATTACAGAACATACAAACCATACACTAATAAGGTAAACTCTTAAGAGAGTTACAAACCAGTCATACAAGCCAAGGGTCACAGACCCATCATTACATCAAACAACGGAAGCAAACAAGTTGTTCTAAACAACAAACTTAGCAAAGGGCCTAAGAGGCCTTAAACAGAAGTAGCGACCCTTCCATAGATCCTAGGCTGCTGCCCAGGAACCCCAACTACTCGTCGACTTCGACGTAGAAACCACCTTCAGTTGGAGTAACATCATCTGTAGGAAAAACATCAACGAAGCAAGGCTGAGTACAGGGTGTACTCGGCAAGACTTATGGATAGTGGAGTTATTTTGCATAAATCCATCTTTTGTTTTCAAAATAAGAGGGAGAAGAAACTCGTCTAGTCATATCATTTTCAAAAGGGGATAAGAAGACTTCAACTCTAGCTCTTAGAATCATCTTTGATATCCAACAAGTATCATCATCAACTGAAACTCTCTTCCCGGACTACCCCCTTAACAACCCCGAGGAAGAATTTCGGATCTCAATTTAGTTGGCAAGTTTTATCATTCGGTTATAGTTCTCTATGATCACAGAATCCGTTCCCAAGTCATCCATAACTGTGGACACGGCTTTTCGGAAATATTAATAACCCTGCAGGGGTGCACAACTTTACCCACATGTGCCAACCGATTCTTAATGCCAAATTATTAACCCTCTTCCTTGGAAGGTCGACAGAGAGTGTTTGACCACGACCTTTACCTTGCTTTCACAGAGACCATGAGTCATGCACTAGGGAGATGCCGCCATAACGGGTCAAGTCCCGAAGCCGGTCCCTAATGATGTGTGCGGGGTTCAAGATCACAGATGCCGGGCATCTCTTATTCCTGGCCATGCTCCTGCCTGTTATGAATGCACCTCCTTCACCTCCATTCAAGAACAACCAAGATGCGTATGTTGAATGGAAAGCCCAAACTATGTGACTCATGGAATCTACTAGGCAAGTTAGTGAGTCAAGGGGGTTTCCAGGCCCCCGTGTAGTTTTACGCTCGTCTTGGTTCAAGAGGCGAGAACATCAGGTCCTAAGGGTAGCAAGTATGGGACTACAAAAACCACAACCCACGTGGCCTCCCATACAAGCCTTAACATGTTTATCATTCATATCTGATCACATCACAACATCCTACCATACTAGATTCTTTTGCATCTCTGGTGCATCATATGAATGATCAGCATCAGACCACTAAGCATGGCTAAGCTTGACTGAACTGTGGCACTAGCGATGCTCATAAGCCAAACCCTAGTTATGCTAGGAGCGGTGGATCAGGTAATATAGTTCACAAAGGAAAACATGCATCAGATAGGATTACTCTATCTACTCATAAAAGACTGTTGAACCGAATGCATATGACGAGAATGAAATACTTTGTAATCATAGGATTCATATGTATGAGTGGGGCTTCGCTTGCCTTGTTTGTTGTTGGACTAATACTTCTCTTCGGTGGCATTGACTTCAGCTTCGGGTTCGGTTCCTATTCGCGATAAGCAATCACCGAAAAAGAGAAAGCAACACTCAACACATGGCACGTGCAATGCTCATACAATATGGATGATATGACAAGTTGTATAGTGTTGAATTGAACCCTAAAACATGCTTGATCACTTTATAGGGAGTCCGAAAGGTCCAAACCCTAGAACAGGGGGATCCTCGGAATCACCTATGCGGTTCAATTGGTTCTTCTAATTAAACTTGCTATAAAAGTTTATTAACAATGTATGATTATAGCTTAGTTAGATAGGTTTCATTTTTCTGAACATTTTGGTATATTATTTGTATTTTTCTGATTTAAGATGAATTAGTTATGAATTTTCCAAATTTTAATTCATTTTAAATCATTTTTGGAATATTTGAAATAATTTCTAAACTTGGGCCCACATGTCAGACTTTTAATCATTTCAGAAAATAATAAAACCCTGACAGGCAGGGCCCACCTGTCATATTTTTATTAATTACAGAAAACAATTACAGAAATTAGATAAAAGGAAAATAAAAAGGAAATATGACATCAGGATGATGTCATGCGGACATCATCAATGGCTTGCTCTCAGATCGACGATGGAGTTGGCGATTGAGCGCACATGAGAGGCTACGATGGTGGGCATTGGAAATAGGGGAACAACGCGAGTCGAACCGTGGTGGCGCCGCCAGAAAATGGTCGCCGGAGACGGCGATGCGACGACGGACAGTGGCGGCGAGCGGTGGTGCACGGTGGGGAGGATGCCAGGGAGCGAGAGGGAGGAACAGAGGAGGTCTGCGAGAACCAGTAGCTCACCCTGAGCGCGATGGTGGTGACGGCGACGCCGGGGGCGGTCTGGAACGGCCGAAATCGACGAAGAAGGCGATGACCGGAGCTCGGGAAGGTGAAGTCGATGGCGATGATTCCGTGCTTATCCGGTCGATTCCTCTAGCAGGGATGATCAACGTGGCGAGGCGAAGCCGGCAACGGTCTCAGATGGCGAGGGGTTGGTCGGGAATGGCGGGGCACGACGGAGCCCGAGGATTAGGGTTCCGTCGAGTTTTGGGGAAAAGACACAGAGGCCACGAGAGGGAGTGAGATGGGTATGGGGAGGAAGAGATCGACGTGGCGGTCCTTATCCTCATCCTCGCAGGCGGCGGCACGCATCGCAGCGGCGGCGAGATCGACAGCAAGGGCGCTGCCAGGCAGCTGCTTCGTCGGCAGCTCGGGGAAGAAGAAAAGAAGAAGACGATGAAGGGGTACGGGACATATGGGCTGAGGTGTGCCGGCTCTTGGGATGCTGCGTGCTACGCTTGGCTGCAGAGAGAGAAGAGAGATGGGCTGCAGCCCAGAGAGCTAGGATTCTTATTTTTTAATAGAAAATTGTTTTTCTTTTTCTATTTTTTCTAATTTCTGGTTGTATTTGAATTTATGTTAATAGAGGGAGTGAGATGGCCATAGTTTCTATCATTTATGCCATGCTATGTACTAGACCGGATGTGTCCAATGCTCTTAGTTTGACGAGCAGGTACCAAAGTGATCCAGGAGTGGAACACTGGACAGCCGTGAAGAACATCCTAAAGTACTTGAATAGGACTAAAGAAATGTTCTTAGTCTATGGAGGTGATGAACAGCTCATCATAAAGGGTTACGTCGACGCTAGTTTCGACACCGACAAGGATGATTCTAAATCTCAGACATGATACGTTTATATTTTGAATGGAGGAGCTGTGAGCTGGAGAAGCTGCAAGCAAAGCGTGATCGCGGGATCTACAGTAGAAGCGGAATACATGGCTGCTGCAGAAACGTCAAGTGAAGGAGTTTGGATCAGGAACTTCATCACTGAGCTTGGTGTGGTTCCAAGTGCCTTGGACCCACTGGAGATATTGTGTGACAACACTGGCGCCTTAGCACTGGCTAAGGAACCAAGATATCATCCAAAGACCAAGCATATCAACCGCAAGTTTCATATAATCCGAGATTATATAGCAGATGGAGATCTGAAGATTAGCAAAGTACATACAGATCTGAATGTCGCAAATCCATTGACTAAACCTCTTCCACGTGCAAAACATGATCAACACCTTAGTGCCATGGGTGTTAGATTGTTGCCATATGTAAACTAGATTATTGACTCTAGTGCAAGTGGGAGACTGTTGGAATTATTCCCTAGAGGCAATAATAAAGATGTTATTATTATAATTCTTGTTCATGATAAAGTTTATATTCCATGCTAGAATTGTATTAAGCGGAAACTTTAATACTTGTGTGGTTTGTGAACAACATCGTGTCCCTAGTATGCCTCTATGGACTAGCTCATTGATTAATGATGGTTAAGGTTTCCTGACCATAGACATGAGTTGTCGATTAATAATGAGATCATATCATTGGGAGAATGATATGATGGACAGACCCAAACTAAGCGGAGCAATTAGACCGTGTCATCGTGTTCACCTTTGCGAAGCTTTTCCTATGTCAAATATTGTATTCCTTAGACCATGAGATAATGCAACTCCCTGGTAACGGAAGAAAGCTTTGAGGTCATCAAACGTCATCCTATGAGAGGGTGATCATAAAGGTGTCTCTCAGGTGATCGGAAAGTACATGTTGGGTTGTATGTATCGAGATGGGATTTGTCCCTCCAAGTCGGAGAGATATACTTCGGGCCCACTCGGTAATCGATATCAACACCGCTTGCAAGCATGTGGTTAAGGATTTAATCACAAAGTGATATCGTATTACGGAACAAGTAAAGTACTTGCTGTGAACGAGATTGAACTAGGTATGACGGTACCGACGATCAAATCTCGGGCAAGTAAAATATCGTGAGACGAAGGGAATATATATATGGGATTGATTGAATCCTGGCATCGTGGTTCATCCGATATGATCATCGATGAATGTGTGGGAGTAAATATGGGTTTCCAGACCCCGCTGTTGATTATTGATAGAAGATCATGTCTGCATATTCTCGAACCCGAAGGGTCACACACTTAACGTGTCTCGACGCTAGGATAGATTGGATAATTGGTTTATGAGTTTTTGTTCGGAGTCTCGGATGGGATCCGGGACATCACGAGAGGTTCCGAAATGGTCCGGAGAATAAGATTCATATAAGGCAATGCAGTTTTTGGAGTCCGGAATTGGTTTGGGTTAATCGGTATTGTACCAGAAGCTTCTAGAACCTTCCGGAGTAGGACCAACGTGGCCCCACTTGTCGGGAAGGGCATGGGCCTATGAGGGAGTTCCCTGGCCGCATTGGGCCAGGGGCACAAGGCCCCATAGGGCCCAGCCGGCCAAACCCTAGGGAAACCCTAGGGGAGCTTCTAGAAGGGGGGAAACTTGCCCCCCACTCCTCCCTCCTTTGGCCGCCGGCCTAGGGCTTGGGGGAGGGGCAAGGGCCAGCCGCCCACCCCTCTATATAGAGGGCTGGGGGCGCACCCCTCCCACACCTCCTCCATAAACCTAGCCGCCCTGCTGCCCCTCCTCTCTCTCTCCCTCCCGACTGCGCGTAGGCGAAGCCCTGCCACAGAAACTCTCCAGCGCTTGCACCGCGCCGTCGCGTTGTAGATCCAATCCATCTCTCCACCCTACTTGCTGGACCGAGGAAGGAGGAGACGTCGAGGTGCCGCACGTGTGCATATCTCGGAGGCATCGCCACTTGCGGTGTTAGATCAGATCGGATCGCGAGGAGGAGAAGCGAGTACGACTACATCACCCACGTTCCGTTGAACGTTCTGCTGTGCGAATCTTCAAGGGTATGAAGATCTCATCTATCCCCCCTCGTTGTTTGCATCTCCTAGATTAGATCTTGGCTTTCCCGTTCGCATCCGTAGAATCTTTTTGATTTACTATGCTGCGAAACCCTTCAGTGGTATCAGAGCTAGATCTATGCGTAGATGTTTTTCACGAGTAGAATGCAACATGGTTGTTGCGGACGTTGATGTTTTCTGTTGCAAGCCTCTTGTTTGTGTACTTCTTATGACGCGGGATAGTGAGATCGAAGTGGTCCAGGCCAACCTTACGCGGCATCGTTCGCAAGACCGGCTCCGCACTTGACGTGTGGCTTGTTCCACACATGCGGCTGGTGGATGCCAGTTTCTCTCACTATAGTTGTCATGGGATTTACACCGGAGTTTGGCAACCATAATATCACCGTTGTGGCTTTCCGTAGGTAAGAATCGTTCTTAGCTTGCTACTCCCAATAAGCCACGTAAAACATGCAACAACAAAGTAGAGGCGTCTAACTTGTTTTTGCAGGGAGTGTTTTCTGTGATATGGTATGGCCCAAGATGTGATGTGTATGTTGTATGCAATGATCATGTTTTGTAATGTTTCACGACTTGCATGTCGACGAGTACACAACCGGCAGGAGCCATATGGTTGTCTTTATAATTGTGTATGACCTGTGTGTCAACTTCTTATACGCCATGTAATAGTTTTACTTTATCGCTAAGTAGTTAGCAATAGTTTTAAAGTACATACGGATCTCAATGTAGCAGATCTGTTGACTAAAACTCTCCCTAGAACAAAACATGATCAACACCAGAACTCAATGGGTGTTAGATTTATCACTATGTAATTAGATTATTGTCTCTAGTGCAAGTGGGAGACTGAAGGGAATATGCCCTGAGAGGCAATAATAAAGTGTTTATTATGTGTATTCCAAGTATATGATAGATGTTTATTTTGCATCCTATAATTGTATTAATACGGAAACATTAATACATGTGTGTTTAATAAACAAACAGAAAGTTCCTAGTTATGCCTCTCTCATAAACTAGCTCGTTGATTAACAAGATGATCAAGGTTTCCTGATCATGGACATTGGATGTTGTTAATAACGGGATCACACCATTAGTGTAATGGTGTGATGAACATTCATACGAAGTATAGCATTACGATCAAAGTCATTGAGTTTATATTGCTATAACAACTTACGAAGTAATCCTAATCCTTAGACCATGAGATCATGTCAATCACTAACACTGGAAGAGTTTCTTGATAACATCAAACGTCACACCGTAACAGGGTGATTATAAAGATGGATTTAGAACTAATAAAGTGTTATGTTGAGGCTCATGGACCGAGAGTGGAATTTGTTCATCCCGATGACGGATAGATATACTCTGGGCCCTCTCGGTGATATCACATTGATTAGCTTGCAAGCAAGTGATTTGATCACTAGAATGTTATATCACGGGAACGAGAAAAGAGTGCATGTCAGTAACGAGATCAAACTAGGTATGGAGATACCGATGATCGAATCTCGGACATGTAATATATCGTGAAGCAAAGGGATTAAGATACTAGCGTAAAAAGGTTCCGACGATCACAAGAAAGTCATCGTTGAATGTGTGGGAGTCAGTATGGGTCTCCAGATCCCGCTTCTGATTATTGATCCGAGAGGGGTCTCGATCATGTCCGCATTATTCACAAACCATAGGGTGACACACTTAAGAGACACCGACATCCAATTGGAGCAAAAGTTTCATGCCGAAATAATGAACAAGCGCAGGAATTTATTTCACTAGATACCGAAACAGGTTTTCGGGTGAAATTGCATAAAGTGGTTATGCATGTGAAATAGAATTCTAGCAAGGGGTTATTTGTGAATGTTTGTCATTAAAGTAATTGACAAAATTCTGAATAAAATAAAAGAGTTTTATTTAATGAGAGTTTGCATTAAATTTGGTGGAAATTTAATGGCAAGTTTGAGTGGGATTTTGAGTGGAGGCATATGAATGGATTTTTGTGAGTGGAGTGTCCACCCACATGAATGAAGGAGGGGAGGGGCCAGCCCCCATGTCCGGCGGCCACCCCCTTGGGTGCCCCCCTCCTCCTATAAAAGGAGCCCCTCCTCTCACTTCTCACTCACACCTCCTCGTGAAGGATCTCTCTCCCCCTCTAGAATTTATCCCCCATGGTCTCGGACTAGTGAGATACATGTTCCCGGTGGCTATTCATAAAGAAAGAGTTGTGCTTCTGCTGCATCGCTGGAGCGAGGAGGTGGAGGTTGCTCGGTGCCTCGAACATGTGTGCGAGCACGGATGCGCTGCTGATTTGCGACGCTAGGACTTCCTCTCGATCTTGAGATCGGCAAGAGATCGTCTACATCAACCATGAGTTGAACTTGTTAAGCTTTGTCGGTCTTCAAGGGTATGTTCTCTACGGATATACATCCGCCCGTTGTTTGTATCTAATAGATAGATCTTGGTAAATAGTTCACATCATAGGAAATTTTTTGTTTTCTATGCTGCGAACCCTACAGTGGTATCAGAGCCAGGTTTATGCGTAGATGCTTTACACGGGTAGTACACATATGAGTATGTGGGCGATGATGATCATGTTGTTTCTCCTTTGTTGTAATTTTGGATATTGGTGGCATAGTGGGATGAAGCGTCCCGGACAAACTTTACATGTCCTCGCACATGAGACCTATTCCACGCTTGACATGCAACTAGTTTGCATAAGTGGCTAGCGGGTGTCTGTCTCTCCTACTATAGTCAATACCTATTTTGCAACGAGTTGTCAACAATTTGGTTATCCTCGTTGTGGTTCATGTTCGTAGGTAAGAACGGTTCTATCTCGAAAGCCCTAAGCCACGTAAAACTTGCAATGAATAAATTAGAGGCGTCTAGTTTAGATTGTTGCTGAGCTAGTGTTATGATATGGTGATGTTGTAAGTAGAAGTATGAGATGATACTCTTACAACACACATAGCGTGTAAACTCCATAGACCTTGGATTTACACATATAGGTATGATAGTGATCATACCACTATGCACATGATAGAGATCATCTGCGGGAACCATAACATTTCACTAATAAACATGTGATGTTTGATTGCATCTTATATTGCTTGTTTAACGCTTTGTTAGCATAATAAAATGATCCCTCATTTAAATATCAAGATAAGAATGTGTTCTTCCTTTAGTATGCACCGATTATGTTTCGTCGCTCCAAGAAATCACGTGATGATCAGGTGTTCTTGGATCCACGACCATATTTCGGGTGTAAAACAGTTACACACGCGAATACTAAGGTTCTAACTTGGCGAGCCTAGCATGTACAGACATGGCCTCGGAACACGGACCGAAAGGTTAAGCATGAGTCATATAGTTGATATGATGCCCATTTGATGCTCGCCTTTGAAGCTATACCGATTCACGTGATGATCGGACTTGGTATAGTTGATTTGGTTCATGTAATCACCAAAAAGGCACGAGGGATGTCGTTTTTGAGTGGGAGTCCATTCGTAATATGGATTAGTTGAACTCAATCTATCATACACTTAGTATAAACTTTACAAATTCTGTTGTAGATGGCACCACCTGCTTTTAATTTCAATGTGTTCATGGAGAAAGAGAAACTAGCAACGAACGGTAGCAACTTTACCGAATGGGCCATGAATTTGAGGATTCTCCTCTCTGCTGCACAAAAGCAATACGTGCTAGAAGCGCCACTAGGCCCCCCACCTTTTGAGGATGCCCCTGACGAGGAGACGAATGTCTATCAGACTCGTCAGGAGGACCACAACTTAGTTCATTCGGCATATTGTATGGGCTAGAGCCGGAACTTCGAAAGCGTTTCGAAAACGGCAATGCATTTGATACAATGGGTGAGTTGAAAATGATTTTCGACACACATGCTGCTGTAGAGAGCTACAACGCTTCAGAAAAGTTCTTTAGCTGCATGATGGAAGAGCACAACTCCGTTAATGAGCATGTACTCAAGATGTCGGGTTACGCCGATAAGCTTGTGTCCTTGGGAATAACGATTCCCATTGACTTAGTCATCCATCGTGTTCTGCAGTCTCTGCCACCTAGCTATAAGAGCTTTGTGATGAACTATAATATGCAAGGCATGAAGAAGTCTCTCCTCGAGCTTCTGTCAATGCTTAAAACTGCAGAAGTGGAGATCAAAAAGGAACATCAAGTGTTGATGATCAATAGGAACACTGTTTTCAAGAAAGACAAGAAGGGAAAATGGAAGGGAAGTAAGGCCGGCAAGCCTGTTGCCGTGCCTAAAAAGAAACCCCGAGTTGGACCTAAGTCTGATACTGAGTGCTACTATTGTAAGAGGACTGGCCACTGGAAGTGCAACTGCCCCAAGTATTTGGCAGACAAGAAGCCCGGCAAGGCAAACAAAGGTATATATGATATACATGTTATTGATGTGTACTTGACTAGTGCTCGCAGTAGCACCTGGGTATTTGATACCGGTTCAGTTGTTAATATTTGTAACTCGAATCAGGGGCTGCGGAACAAGCGACCACTAGCAAGGGGTGAGGTCAAGATGCATGTCGGCAATGGATCAAGCGTTGATGTGATCGCCGTCGGAACGCTGCCTCTCCATTTGCCGTCGGGATTAGTTATAAACTTGAATAATTGTTATCTAGTGCCTGCACTGAGCATGAACATTGTATCTGGATCGTGTTTGATGCGAAGTGGTTATTCATTTAAATCCGAGAACAATGGTTGTTCCATTTATATGAATATAATCTTTTATGGTCATGCACCGATGATGAATGGTTTATTTCTATTAGATCTTGATGATAATGTTACACATATTCATAATGTTGATGCTAAAAGGATTAAACTTAATGATGATATATCCGCATATATGTGGCACTGCCGTCTAGGTCATATTGGCATTAAACGCATGAAGAAGCTCCATTCAGATGGACTTTTGGAATCACTTGATTTTGAATCATTTGATACAGGTGAGCCATGCCTTATGGGCAAGATGACTAGAACGCCATTTTCCGGTTCAATGGAACGGGCGATAGATTTATTGGAAATCACACATTCTGATGTATGTGGTCCAATGAGTGTGTCGGCGCGAGGTGGATATCGTTATTTTGTTACTTTCACGGATGATTTGAGTAGGTATGGTTATATCTACTTGATGAAACACAAGTCTGAAACCTTTGAAAAGTTCAAGGAATTTCAGAATGAAGTGGAAAATCATCGTAATAGAAAGATCAAATTTCGACAGTCCGACCGTGGAGGTGAGTATCTAAGTTACGAGTTTATCACTCACATGAAAGAGTGTGGAATTGTTTCACAACTCACGCCTGCCAGAACACCACAGCGAAATGGTGTGTCGGAACATCGTAATCGTACTTTATTAGATATGGTTCGATCTATGATGTCTCTGACGGACTTGCCGTTGTCATTTTGGGGTTATGCACTAGAAACTGCTGCATTCACTTTAAATCGGTCACCATCTAAATCCATTGAAAAGACACCGTATGAATTGTGGTTTGGAAACAAACCTAAGCTATCATTTCTTAAAGTTTGGGGATGCGATGTTTATGTGAAGAAACTTCAACCGGATAAACTCGAATCCAAAGCGGAAAAATGCGTCCTCATAGGTTACCCTAAGGAAACTATTGGGTATTCCTTCTATCACAGATCCGAGGGCAAGGTTTTTGTTGCCAAGAATGGATCCTTTCTAGAGAAAGAGTTTCTCGTGAAAGGTGTGAGTAGTCGGAAGGTAGAACTTACCTATGTTGCAAGGCAAGACATTGAGCAAGACTCAAAGTCCGGCTTCGGTGGAAGAAAGAGAGATAATGGACAAAGTCCCCTATGCTTTAGCCATAGGCTCTATAATGTACGCCATGCTATGTATAAGACCGGATGTGGCACATGCTATTAGTTTGACTGGTAGGTACCAATCGGATCCAGGTTCGGAACACTGGATAGCGGTCAAGAATATACTTAAGTACTTACGAAGAACTAAGGATATGTTTCTTGTATACGGAGGTGAAGAAGAGCTCGTCGCTAAGTGTTATGTTGACGCTAGCTTTGACACCGATCCGGATGACTCTAAGTCTCAATCCGGATACGTATTTCTCATGAATGGCGGAGCGGTTAGTTGTAGGAGCTCCAAACAACCTGTGGTAGCGGGATCAACAACGGAGGCCGAATATGTTGCTGCTTCAGAAGCGGCTCAGGAAGCAGTTTGGATGAAGGAGTTCATATCCGAACTAGGATTGGTTGCAAACGCGTTGTACCCAATGGTGATCTATGGTGACAACAATGGTGCCATTGCCAATGCCAAAGAGCCAAGGTCTCACAAGCATTCCAAGCATATTAAGCGCCGGTTTCACTCCATCCGCGAGCATGTCAAGGATGGAGATATAAAGATTTGTAAAGTACATACGGATCTCAATGTAGCAGATCCGTTGACTAAAACTCTCCCTAGAGCAAAACATGATCAACACCAGAACTCAATGGGTGTTAGATTTATCACTATGTAACTAGATTATTGTCTCTAGTGCAAGTGGGAGACTGAAGGGAATATGCCCTGACAGGCAATAATAAAGTGTTTATTATGTGTATTCCAAGTATATGATAGATTTTTATTTTGCATGCTATAATTGTATTAATACGGAAACATTAATACATGTGTGTTTAATAAACAAATAGAAAGTTCCTAGTTATGCCTCTCTCATAAACTAGCTCGTTGATTAACAAGATGATCAAGGTTTCCTGATCATGGACATTGGATGTTGTTAATAACGGGATCACAACATTAGTGTAATGGTGTGATGAACATTCATACGAAGTATAGCATTACGATCAAAGTCATTGAGTTTATATTGCTATAACAACTTACGAAGTAATCCTAATCCTTAGACCATGAGATCATGTCAATCACTAACACCGGAAGAGTTTCTTGATAACATCAAATGTCACACCGTAACAGGGTGATTATAAAGATGGATTCAGAACTAATAAAGTGTTATGTTGAGGCTCATGGACCCTACATCTAGAACCTTCCGGAGTGGGACCAACGTGGCCCCACTTGTCGGGAGGGGGCATGGGCCTATGAGGGAGTGCCCTGGCCGCATTGGGCCAGGGGCACAAGGCCCCATAGGGCCCAACCGGCCAAACCCTAGGGAAACCCTAGGGGAGCTTCTAGAAGGGGGGGAACTTGCCCCCCACTCCTCCCTCCTTTGGCCGCCGGCCTAGAGCTTGGGGGAGGGGCAAGGGCCAGCCGCCCACCCCTCTATATAAAGAGGGCTGATTCAAAAAAAATATCCAAAAATCCAAAAGTAAAAAGGAAATGAATTAGTTAATTCAATAAGAGAAAAAAGGAGACCGGGACTTTATTTCGTTGCCCAAGCGAATCCCATTCAATCGTTTACTCATGAAATGAGTCCGTTGCAAAGTTCAATCAATCTTGTTTTCATATACATTTTTCCTTTTGTGGAGCATCTGTGCCTACTCTACTTTCCTATCTAGGACTGGTGCACCCCTCCCACACCTCCTCCACAACCCTAGCCGCCCTGCTGCCCCTCCTCTCTCTCCCTCCCGACTGCGCGTAGGCGAAGCCCTGCCGCAGAAACTCTCCACCGCTTGCACCACGCTGTCGTGTTATAGATCCAATCCATCTCTCCATCCTACTTGCTGGACCGAGGAAGGAGGAGACGTCGAGGTGCCGCACGTGTGCATCTCTCGGAGGCATCGCCACTTGCGGTTTTAGATCGGATCGGATCGCGAGGAGGAGAAGCGAGTACGACTACATCACCCATGTTCCGTCGAACGTTCCGCTGTGCGAATCTTCAAGGGTATGAAGATATCGTCTATCCCCCCTCGTTGTTTGCATCTCCTAGATTAGATCTTGGCTTTCCCGTTCGCATCCGTAGAATTTTTTTGATTTACTATGCTGCGAAACCCTTCAACATTTTGTGTTTCTTTCCAAATATTTTCAAAACCAGATGAATGTTTCAAATAGAGAGAGGAGTTAGGGTTTAGGGTTTTGTTTGTTCTTTCTTGATTAAACCAAAGTGCAAGTGTTATGCATGCATGCAATGCTCAAACATATCTTATTTATATTACACAAAAGGGTGGTATGTTACAATATGCATTCACGCATAACATTGTGGTGAGCAAGATCTTGTTGCATGGTTTTTTCTGCTTTGTATTTATTTGCTTCGTATTGTGGTGATCAAGATCTTGTTGTTACCCTCGATAACAGGAAAAATTGGTTGCTGATCCGAAGACATTCAACGCAACAACTTGTTTGGATGAGTTCCATGATCAGTGTGCAAAGTACAAGATTCTAAAGTGTGATATTGTGAGTTGTTTTTTCTTGCTACATGTACTGCTACACACTACATCCCGTTTAATCTGGTCTTTGTTTACATGCTTCGATATAGCTTTATTTCCCAACTGTGAGGAATGAGCACTGGGCTGTACCTACTATCAACATTATGATGAAGCAATACCACATATTTGATCCAATGAAGATGGACAAGGGGGATGGTCTCTTGGATGAGCTTGCACGAAACTTGGTATGATGAAGCAAGACATGTTCATGCTATTTTGAGTAGCTTCCTCAAGGGAATATGCCCTGAGAGGCAATAATAAAGTGTTTATTATGTGTATTCCAAGTATATGATAGATGTTTATTTTGCATGCTATAATTGTATTAATACGTAAACGTTAATACATGTGTGTTTAATAAACAAACAGAAAGTTCCTAGTTATGCCTCTCTCATAAACTAGCTCGTTGATTAACAAGATGATCAAGGTTTCCTGATCATGGACATTGGATGTTGTTAATAACGGGATCACAACATTAGTGTAATGGTGTGATGAACATTCATCCGAAGTATAGCATTACGATCAAAGTCATTGAGTTTATATTTCTATAACAACTTACGAAGTGATCCTAATCCTTAGACCATGAGATCATGTCAATCACTAACACCGGAAGAGTTTCTTGATAACATCAAACGTCACACCGTAATAGGGTGATTATAAAGATGGATTCAGAACTAATAAAGTGTTATGTTGAGGCTCATGGATCGAGAGTGGAATTTGTTCATCCCGATGACGGATAGATATACTCTGGGCCCTCTCGGTGATATCACATTGATTAGCTTGCAAGCAAGTGATTTGATCACTAGAATGTTATATCACAGGAACGAGAAAAGAGTGCATGTCGGTAACGAGATCAAACTAGGTATGGAGATACCGATGATTGAATCTCGGACATGTAATATATCGTGAAACAAAGGGATTAAGATACTAGCGTAAAATGTTCCGACGATCACAAGAAAGTCATCGTTGAATGTGTGGGAGTCAGTATGGGTCTCCAGATCCCGCTTCTGATTATTGATCCGAGAGGGGTCTCGATCATGTCCGCATTATTCACGAACCGTAGGGTGACACACTTAAGAGACACTGACATCCAATTGGAGCAAATGTTTCATGCCGAAAGAATGAACAAGCGCAGGAATTTATTTCACTAGATACCGAAATAGGTTTTCGGGTGAAATTGCATAAAGTGGTTATGCATGTGAAATAGAATTCTAGCAAGGGGATATTTGTGAATGTTTGTCATTAAAGTAATTGACAAAATTCTGAATAAATAAAAGAGTTTTATTTAATGAGAGTTTGCATTAAATTTGGTGGAAATTTAATGGGAATTTGAGTGGACTTTTGAGTGGAGGGAATTTAAAGGAGATTTGTGAGTGGAGTGTCCACCCACATGAAGAGGGGAGGGCAAGGGGGCAGCCCCCATGCGCCGGCCACCCCCTTGGGGTCCCCCCCTCCTCCTATAAAAGGAGCCCTCCTCCTCACTTGTCTCTCACACCTCCTCGTGAAGGATATCTCTCCCCCTCTAGAATTTATCCCCCATGGTCTCGGACTAGCGAGATACATGTTCCCGGTGGCTATTCGGCAAGAAAGAGTTGTGCTTCCGCTGCATCGCTGGAGCGAGGAGGCGGAGGTTGCTCGGTGCCTTGAACGTGTGTGCGAGCACGGATGCGCTGCTGATTTGCGGCGCTAGGACTTCCTCTCGATCTTGAGATCGGCAAGAGATCGTCTACATCAACCACGAGTTGAACTCGTTAAGCTTTGTCGGTCTTCAAGGGTATGTTCTCTACGGATATACATCCGTCCGTTGTTTGTATCTAGTAGATAGATCTTGGTATATAGTTCACATCGTAGGAAAATTTTTGTTTTCTATGCTGCGAACCCCACACTTCCGTCTTTTCTTTTTTGCTTCATTTAATAACCAACCTTTTTTTGTTTGAATGGTGCAATTTTTGAACTTCACCACTCTTGTTGATGTATCAAAGTTAGCACCTAAACTTGCTAAAGACATGGAGCTATACCTTCTCAAGACTCCTGACCATCCGCAGCAAGTAACATTGTAAATTTGCATCCTTAGCTTCTCCTTTTTCAAATGCTTCCATAATTAGTTCATCGCTCACATTTAGCTTCTTGTTTGCTTCTTTTCTGCATTTTCCAGATTTGACTGTGGATTCTTTGGCATCCTCTTCATGGAGAATTTCAACGGCAAGGTCATGGCGGAATTCGACAACAACTACTGACCGGATCTTCGCATGACTCTTGCAGCAGATCTCATTGAAGCAAGGGAGAACCAAGATTCGGTGGAGAAGCTCATGGAAGAGGAGTTGAATCCAAAGTAGATTAGCTTATTTAGTAGAAGTAGTGTGATGGAAGCAAGTTTTTACCTAATGGAAACTTTGTTTTGTAGTGCGATGTAACCGTGAATGATGGTTCGGTGTAATCGCATAACTAGTTCTTCTAAATTAAGACAAATGTTAATGACAATTTGGTGTTGATGGTCCCCCACCATTTTTATTGTCCTGATTCAGCTACTCAAATACTGGAATCATTCATGTTTGCAGTATAAAGAACATATTTGTTACATTAGTAGTACATATTTTCTACAAACTAATATATTAACAACTGCAACAGTGCATAAGAAATGCTACCTTTCATCCTGCAGATTTTTTGCTCTGAAATTCAGGACACCACATGCCAGCTTGTTTTTTTGCTTTTGCTACCTATGCCACCAGATATGCTGCCAGAAACAATTGAAATTGTACCTATGAACTTGAGGTATTTTAACCAAAATTATGAATATCTGGACATAATTGTAGTTTTGCTGCATTATAAGAGCAGAAATGCTAACATGGTTGAAATTTCTTGCTCACAATGTAATAAAAAAATTCCTGCCATAAAATGATCCAAGAATGACAATATGGAGATCTTTTTCATGCTAATAAAATATGAAAATTTGATACAACTGTTCACACATGTTGCTGCACACACACTCAATATGAACTTTTACTGTATGTATGGAAGCACTTTACAAGGCAATGGTGACTGTATGTATGGAAGAAAAAAAGAGGTACTCAAAACTAGAGATTCAAATCTATCTTCGCAGCATTTCCCGACATCATAGATTGGAAGAAGACACATTGTTGCACCGTGTGACCCTCTTCATGGCAGTACGGACACTTCTACGCCCTTGGATTCCGCTTGGTTGTTGCCTTCTTTGTCTTATTCTCCGTGGGATGTAGTTCGCCTTCTTGTGCTTTCTTCCTTTGTTTTGCATTCTTTTCATCCCGAATCTCAACCAGTTGCTTTCTTCTATTTGACTTCTCTTTTGGACGCCCTTTTGGCTTAACTCGTGACGGGTTCTTCAACATGCTACTGGGAACATCATCTGGAGCATCTTGTTGTTGCTGTTGTGTGTCTGTAGGTTGTTGTTCACCTTGGTGTGGAGGCAAGCCTTGTTCATGAGTTACAGAATTTTGACCATCATTTTGCTGCGCATCATCCGGAGCACTCAGCAACAACTTTTCTTGCTTCATCAATCATGGTTGACACAACACGATATGTTTCATCGTTGAAACATGCATTCGATGCCAAGTCATTAAACTTCCTGCACAATGAGTTGTATTTGAGAGTATTTGTGCCCAGCACACCAAATCTTGCTGCATTGGAACCAGGATCAGGGGTAGGTGTAGTTGCTGCAGTAGACCAACGTTGGAGCATGTATCGGTCTGGTATTCTCTGGATGTTCAATTGCACCATCACCCCGACGATGTGTGGGCATATAAGTCCACACATCTCAAATGAGTTACAGCCACACAAGTATATCCCCTCTTCAATGTTTGCTTCAACCCGATATGTTTTGAGATCGAATCCGGGGTTTGGTACAAGATCGAAACAAAGCATTTCTGCCTCTGCCTGGAGGGGATAAAACCTTGTTGATGCTTCAAGAATCTTCTGGAACCTACCAAAAACCTCCCTTGCGTAGAATTCAAGGGCCTGCTTTTCAATGCTCCAACTACAAGGAAAATAAGTTTCACACATTGTTAGGGAATGCTATCAAAGTTACTTGAAGCAAAAACACATTATGATGCAACAAACACACTACTAAAGCAAAAACACACTTCTGAAGCAACAAACACACTACTGAAGCAAACAAGACACTTCTGAGCAAAAACACATTTTCTGAAGAAAAAAACACACTACTGAAGCAACAACACATTACTAAAGCAAAAAACATTATAGCACTCACATGCCCCAAAGTGGCGTTGTTGTCGTATCCATTGTAAAACCTGCATTGTCTTCACGACCAAGCATTAGGTTCTGGCACAACTCATATTGCTGCACAAAGTTCCATATCGTGTCACTTGGCTGAACTAGTGTTTTGAAGTAGTTGTTTAGTCCTGCAGATCTGCCAGTTGTGCTAGTGAATGGGAAGAAACTTTTCCTAAAATATACAGGTGCCTATGTGTTCCTTGTTTTCCACATGTTTTGCAGGTGAGTGCTCTGAGCCATCTCAAAGGTTTGCAGCATTATCTGCCAACAGACCTCGAACTGAGCAACCGTGTCAGTGCCATAGATACATGCATATAATGCTTCTCTGAATGGATGACCTTCTCTCAAGTGAGGTCCGAGTTTCGTTCTTGCAAGACGCAACACATGGAATAGGCAGCATTTGTGAACAGCATCAGGAAACACATTTTTGATCGCCCTGCCCATTGCTTGGTCCTGATCAGTCATGATATGGTCATGGAACAACCCATTTGCAGCTTTCTTAACTTGTTTGAAAACCCATTCAAAAGTTTCAATTGTTTCATCAGGCAGGAGAGCACATCCCAAAACTATTGTGTGTGTGTGGTTGTTGATACCCACAAGCGGAGCAAATGGAAGGTTGTATTTGTTGGTGCAAAAGGTCGTGTCGAAGAACACACAATCTTTGTACTTGGGGTACAGTGATGTAACATCCCAAAAATATCAAACTTAGATCAACAAAACACTAATCCTAAAGTTTAGGGTTAACAAAAACTTTTCTAAATCAATTCATGAAAGCATGTCTATGTGTATGCATGAATTTTGAAATTCTTTAAAACCACTTTGTTTGTGTGATCCATTGCTTGTAAAATGTTTCTTAGGTGAAAAGAACATCATCTAAAACATTCCCCACACTTTTCCTAAAGGAAAATAAGTCAAAACCAATATATCAAGTGAATGGTCATTTTGACCAATTTAACTCCCATGCCTACTTTGGCTGACTCAAACTTTCAAAACCTAACAGAAACTTTTCTGGATCTTTGCACCCCTTGAATGTACTCATAACAAAGTATCAAGTCCCACCTTGTGATCATCCAGAAACTTTCAAATGCATAGTTTAAATGACAACTCAAAATTGAATCTTCTTCATATGGGAAGATCCCACTTTTTCAAAACCCACTTAAACAAGCTCAATTTTCAAAACCCAAGCATCTGCAGACTCACCAGAACCAATCTAGCAAACCCACCAAAAATCATTTCAAAATTCAAAACTTGATTTCATGCGGCCATTTCATCAAACAGGTTGCAGACACAAATCAAACAAAACACAAAACACTATAGTGTGCAGTGATTCTTGCCTAACTTGTTCCCTAGTCAGCTCTCACACACCTCAGTAGATCATCTAGAAAGATTAGCCCAACACTAGCACCCTGTGAGCTTGCCATTCCCATTAATGGTGAACAGCCAAGCAACCCCATGTCACCCCAAAGTGGACAGCAAGCTAGGAGCAGCAGCAAGCCTAGCCAGCATGTCTGGGAGGCAGCCCACCGTCCACCGCCACTGCCTGTCCCAGCCGCGAGCGTTGCCAAGCCCTAGACCACGCGCGCAAGACACGCCCAGACCATGCCGAGCGTGCGCCAGAGCGCCACCCTCAACCACCACCCACAGACCGCGCGCCGCCCTCACCGCGCGCACACACGATCACCACCGACCCAGGAGACCGCCAGACATCCCCGTTTAACGCCCCGCGCCATACAGCCACCGCCCGCCGTCGAGAACGCCGCCTCTGCCGCGCAGAGCACCGCCCGTTCCAGACCAAACCACACCGCCCCATCACTCGCGACCATGCCGTTGAGCATCGCCAGGAGACACAGCACCGTCCCCTACCCTTGCCCATGCCATTAGCTGCCTGTAACATCGCCTCCGACGAGCTCACCTTGCGCCCCGACGGTCCCCTCGCTCGACTATAAATAGAGGCCACCCCCGCACGATTTCTTCACACCATCTCACTCCCCTCTCCTCACTGATCGTGCCACACCATTCTCAGAGCAAGGCGAGCACCACCCCGCCGGAATTTCGCCGGAGCCTGCCGCTGCCGGAGAAGAAAGGAGCCAGCGATTGGAGACGCCCCAGGAGAAGCCACCGGTACCAGGAGGTTTGCCGTCGTCGACTTCGTCGTTCGCCCGCCTCGCCGACCCTCGCCCGTACCCCGGTGAGCCCCCAGCACCCCTCACTGGCCGCGCTAGGTTTCGTTCTCGCCGGAGCTGTCTCGCGTCGACGATGACCCTCAGCCGTTGGATTAGAACCAGATCTAACGAACCACGTTGCCCCATACCGCTTCGCCCAGCCCCGTGTCACTGACGAGTGGGGACACCCACTTAAGCAGCCCGCGGGAGCACTGCGCTTAGCAGGCCGGCCCGTTAGAATTTCCCGTGCAGCCCAGCATTTCAAATTAAACTTTTTCTTTTTAAATTCAAACACACTTCAGTACCCAACTTCAAAAATCAACCCAGATCAATTTAGTGCACCAAATTAGATGAAACCAATTTTGTTGGAAAGGTCTGTGAATGCTTAATCCAAGCCCGTTGGATTCAAGTCATTTGGATTTGTAGATCACCCTTAGCAAAAATGACAAGGCAGAAGCTTTTCTGCATTCAAACATTTTTCAAATTTAAACCACAGTAGCTTTTGAGTTGATTCCAACTCTCAAAAATCACTTTCAACCATACCTTTCAGAATATATAAAAATATATATAGGTTACTTGCAGAAATAATGTTCAAGGAATAAAGAAATGCTTCATAAGCATTTCTAGCCACTTTAATTAATTAAAATAAAAGGGTAAAACCTTGTTAAATTGTGACACCACTTTAAATCACATTCCCATGGACTACAACATGTGGTGATGACATGTGTCAACATCATCCCATGTTTAGTTTGGAGAATATTAAATCTTAAGTAGTTCTTCAATGAGTAGAAATTACTTTTCTAAAATAAGAAGACTTAAACCAATCCTTAACCTTGTAATGTTAGAGATGATGCTAGATCATCTATAGGACCCTTGTGTGTGATGATTGCAAGTAGTTAAGTATTGTTTGGTGATTGTGTACCTCGTATTTATTCATAGACGCTAGTACCGACCAAGGCTACGAAGAAGAAGGAGGATACTACGAAGAGGAAGCCGAGGAGAACTTCAACCACTGCTCTGCACAAGGCAAGCTAGTAACTATGCAAGCTTATACTGATATTGATGCAAGCTAACACTTGCAAGATACCCTATTGTTGCCACAACCCATGCTTATGATTACTATATGCCCTAAGCGTATGTAACCATACCCACTCGCTAAACCAATCCTAGTTTTATGGCAAGCTTTTTACTCTATTTCCTTATCAAAGTTTACTTAGAGGCTACCCAAGAAGTTTGGTAGATACTAGACAGTTGTGCTGAAGGTTGCATAAAGAACATTAAAATTTGACCTAAGCTAGACACCTTGCTATCAGCTTATGATATAAGGTTGGACTTAGTTGCAATTTCACTAGTTACCACCCCTCTATTAGTACTACCCCACCTGTAGATGCTAGTGCTAAGCCTAAAACTTGATCAACTTTAGATGGGAATACTTGGTGGAAAAATGGTTATGAAAACCTTGGAATGATGGATCATTCTATTGAAATGTTTTGGACATGTGTTTCCAAACACTTGATGATTTTGGTGATGAAAATGTTGAGGCATGAGCCTTAGCCCTTTATAAAACTGATGGTTGTTTGGATGCGATACCATTCCAATTTTATCGTACAACCACAATACCCGAATATTGGGTAGGGCTTGACTGAAAACTTATATACCTTAGTATTAGTTCCCTCACGGCCAAGGTCTGAGCTGAGGCTACCTTGTGAAGATTGTCCACCTGTGCAGTATCCAAGATGACAGTGTTCATGGTTGGGAGGCCAAACTCACAGGAGAGGTGCTTATACTAGGGAGTGTAAATGGAAGGTTAGGATTGATTATCCGCATACTGAGTATGGTGAATTCAGGATTTGTTCCTGACGGATGTATCGAATGTTGTGGTGAAAGTGTACAATCTCTGCAGAGTGTCAAACTATTCGAATAGCCGCGTCCGCTGTTATGGACAGTTGGAGTGGCCATACTGTTCCCCCGTCAGACTTTTCAAAATGACTTGTGAACGACCTGAGACTTTGACTTGACCACAATAGAGTTGTGACTGGAAATACAAGATCCCACTTAGGAGTTATAAAATTGTGACCAGCTTGGGAACTTAGTAGTATAAATCTGGCTTTTGCAAAACAACCCTAGAGCCTAGTGTCCTATTATCCAAAAACCCCTCTTTCTTGTTAGTATTAGTTTGCGAGTACTTAAAGAGTACTCATGGCTTTGTCCCTGGCTATTCCCATGGCCAGACTATGAAGAGGAGTACCTGGAGGATGGACCCTAGGACGGTTACGACAACTAGGATCATCTCCCATCGTCAGCATTGCCTGTGACCCCGAAGATGGAGCCTCGCCTACGCTACCGTTATTATGCCGTATTCCGCTGCTTGATGTTGTATTAAGGACTGGATCATGAGATCCCTATTTGTGTAAGAACTTATGTATCGTTGTAATGGATGAAGTACTATGGTATCCAATTCTGTTATGTCTCGCAAAAATGGTAATCCTGGGATTGCGATGTATGGCATAACAGGCATCTAGGATTGAAAAATCCGGGTGTTGACAAGTTGGTATCAGAGCCATCCTGACCATAGGAGACCCTAGTTAGATTGGACTCTGAACCAAAAACTTAGTTTCAATACTCAAAAACAAAACTATTTACGAAAACTTATTCTCATTCTTACCTCTTAAATTCTTTAATAAACCTCATGTACCTCAAAAACTCTTGCAAAATATATAAAATTTTGACACACTTGATCACTTTGCTAAACTACTCCTCCTCTATTTTTATAGATGGACGTGAAGTACAACAAGTTTTACCAACTCGGAAATGGAGGAGACCTTATCTTTGAGAGGGATCTGGATCAGCTTTCGGAACTTTTGGAGCGCCCGCATCCCGAGTTCTTCGGAGCTCAGCTCAATGATCAAGGGGGAGAAGATCTACAGTGGCTAATAGTTGCAAGTCTCCGAGGAAAGATTGTACCTCCCACTGCGGAGGGAATTCAGTTTACCTTGAGGGAAAACAACTGGCTCGATGGACTTGCCAGAGCAATGCAGGAAGCTCTTTCCCGTCTGTGTGGGCAGAGCATCAATCAGATCAAAGGTACTCGCTTTGAGTTTTGCCCAAGACGTGATGCAAATGGTCAACCACTGGAAGCCCCATACCACCCCGAGCTGAAGACCCAATTGGACCACCTTAGCTTCATGATGTATGATCGTCAGCAGGAACTGGACAACTGCCGTGACTATTGTAACCACAAGTCTGCCATCATCAAGACGAAGGATCAGACCATCGCCATGCTAGCAAAGGATCGCAAGTCTCGCCGCCGTCAGCTCGACAAGAAGGAGCGCATTATTGCCCGTCTTCGCCATCGTATCTCAGCTCTGGAAGAGACCATCCATGAGAGAGACATGCAGTTAGAGGAAAGGGAAAATGCCGGAGAAGATCTTCGTGGAGACCCTTACTCCTATCTCAGCGATGACGGTGATTTTCTAGAGGACCAGGCCATGGACTTCTTCACCGATGAGGATGATTTCGCCTTCATCGATGATGCGGAAGATGATGAGGCCACAGACTTCGAGCAGTAGTAGCACTGAGCACTAGCGTAGCGAGTAGTAGTCGGTCCCACTGTATCGTAGTTCCCAGAATGGTTCTTAAAACCATCTGTTTTGCTTTGTTGTGGTGTGTGTTGTACTGTGTGCTATGAGTGAATGAATGAAAAAGCAAGTTGCTAGAAAACTTGAGTCAACTCTAAAAACTTTTCAAAGACCCAAAACCTTAGAAATTTCCCTCTTTTCTCATGATCTATATCAATCCTCAGATGCCACGTGGAGGAAGGGGTTCAACCCCCGACCCAATGTTGCAGATCCTGCAAATGTTGACTTCTGACCGCGAAGCTGAACGAGCGGGACGGCAAGCCAACCTAGCTACTCTGCAACAGATAGCCCAGCTAGCCCACAACAACCAAGGTCATGGAAATCAGGACAACCACGGATCTAAGCTCAAGAACTTCCAGAATACCAACCCACCCGTTTTCACCAAGTCAGAAGAACCCCTAGACGCCGATGATTGGCTGCAAACCATGGAGAATAACTTAGAAGTAGCCGGAGTAGAAGCCAACGAGAAAGTCTTGTTCGCCACTCATTATCTAGCCGGAGATGCCAGGGCATGGTGGAACAGTGTTCGTGCAATGACCGGAGGCCAAATGATGACCTAGGAGGAATTCAAGGTCAAGTTTAGCAGAACCCATGTGCCGCCAGGTTTGATCAAGAGAATGAGAGACGAGTTCAGAGAATTGAAGCAAGGAAGGATGACTGTAGTGGAATACCGTGACAAATTTTTGTCATTAGCTAGGTACGCCCCAGATGAGATAGACACCGAAGCTAAGAAGAAAGAAAGATTCCTGAATGGTCTGCATGACGAGATGCAGACAGTATTAGTCAATATTCCCTTTGCTGATATCGAAGCCCTTGTCGACTCCGCTATCCAGATGGAAGGAAAGATCAATCAGGCCAATGAGAACCGCAAGCGTCGCATGATGCATCAACCAGGAACCCATCAGACCCCAAAGTATCGCCCCAACCCATCTCCAGGATTTGCCCCAAGAACCAACAGACCCCCTATGACCCGTCCGAACTATCCCAACCGTGGAAACCCTAGACCCGGAGGAAATCACAACAACCCCGGCAATTCTAGCCCTTTCAACCGTGCCCCACCCAAGTTCAACACCAACCATGCTACCGTCAACCCCAATACTGCCCCGAGGACTGGAAGCAATGATGTGCCTGTCACAGCCAAGGACAAGTCCCAAGTGACCTGTTATGACTGTGGAAATAAAGGCCACTATTCCAACGAGTGCCCCAACAAGAAGAACGCTACAGCCCCTAATACCAATGTCCCAGCCCAGCAGCAGCGTCGTGTCCAGCCAGGGAGAAGATTTGCCCCCGGAAATTCACTCAACCGTAATGGCCGCCTTTTTCTCATGCATGCTGAAGAAGCTCAGGAAGCGCCAGACGTCGTGCTGGGTATGTTTTCTGTTAATTCAGTACTCGCAAGAGTGTTGTTTGATTCTGGTGCATCGCATTCATTTGTCACCGAAGAATTTGCATGCACTAGTAAAACCCAACCAACCAAACTGAAGCATGTGATGATTGTACAAATTCCCGGATCAACCACCAAGGCTAGGCATATTTGCAAAGCCGTCCCTATCCGAATCCATGGCATAGATTTTTATGCTAATCTAATAGTACTCGGAACTAAAGGTTTGGAAGTAGTACTAGGAATGGATTGGATGTCTAAACATAAAGGAATGATTGACTGTGCCAAGAAAGCCATTACCATGACTAGTACCGCCGGAATATTAGTCGAGCATATATCGGAAACCTTACCTCACCAATTCAAGTGTAACAAGAGTCTAGCCCAACCTACCATCGACCAAGTTCGGATAGTCTGTGAATACCCCGATGTATTTCCAGATGTTTTGCCCGGTATGCCCCCAGATAGGGATATCGAGTTTATCATCGAACTAATCCCCGGAACAGGACCTATAGCCCAGAGACCCTATAGTATGAACCCGTCAGAACTAGAAGAACTGAAGAAGCAACTGGATTCCATGTTAGAAATCGGATTGATTCAACCAAGTGCGTCCCCATGGAGGTCACCTGTCTTATTTGTGGACAAGAAGGATGGAGGTAACCGTTTGTGTACGGATTATCGAAAGTTGAATGATGTCACCATCAAGAACAAGTACCCCTTGCCCAAGATAGAGGATTTGTTTGATCAGTTGACCGGTGCCCAGGTGTTTTCTAAGATTGATCTTAGAACTGGTTATCATCAACTCAAAATTCGTGCAGAGGATATTCCAAAGACTGCCTTTACCACCAGATATGGGTTGTATGAGTATACAGTCATGTCTTTTGGATTAACCAATGCCCCCGCTTATTTCATGAACCTCATGAATAAGATTTTTATGGACTTCCTGGATAAGTTTGTCGTTGTTTTCATCGATGACATTCTGATTTATTCCAAATCGGAAGAAGAACATGAGCTACACCTAAGGACCATTCTTGGAACCCTTAGAGAGCATCAGCTGTATGCAAAATTTAGCAAATGTGAATTCTGGTTACAGGAAGTAGGATTCCTCGGTCACATTGTATCAGCCGGAGGAATTGCCGTTGACCCTGCCAAAGTGAAAGATGTAGAAGATTGGCAAGCCCCAACCACTCAAACCCAAGTTCGTGCTTTTCTCGGATTGGCGGGATATTACCGCAAATTCGTAGAAGGATTCTCTAGTATCGCCCGACCCATGACCCAATTGCTGAAGAAGGACAAGAAGTTTGAATGGACGGACAAGTGTGAAGCGAGTTTCCAAGAACTCAAAAGGAGATTGATTTCCGCCCCAATCTTGATCATGCCGGATATCACGAAGCCATTCGATGTGTATTGTGACGCATCCAAGATTGGTCTCGGATGTGTGCTAATGCAAGAAGGCCAAGTTATATCCTATCTATCGCGACAATTGAAGCAGCATGAACAAAATTATCCAACCCATGACCTCGAACTCGCAGCCGTAGTTCTAGCCCTGAAGACATGGAGACATTACCTTATGGGAAACCGTTGTGAGATTTATTCGGATCACAAGAGCCTAAAGTATATATTCACTCAGAAGGAGCTGAATATGAGGCAGAGAAGATGGATCGAGCTAATCAAGGATTACGACCTGGACATTCATTATCACCCTGGAAAAGCCAACGTAGTAGCCGATGCCCTTAGCAGATTGCCGTGCCGCTTGAACTCCATGATTTGGAAGGAGCAACCAAGTTTGCACAAGGAGATGGAAGATTTTCGACTAGAATTAGTAAGTGAAGGATTTTTGGCTAGCATAGAACTTCAGCCCACTTTGATCAGTCAGGTTAAAGAGGCGCAGAAAGGAAATGCTAGTATCGACGGAATTAAACGTCGTATCGGTACAGGCAAAGTACCCGGATTCACCGAGGACGAAGAAGGAGTTTTGTTGTACAAAGGACGCCTTTGTGTACCAGCAGATTCTGAGTTAAAAGAAGTTATCTTGAAGGAGGCCCATGATACTCATTATTCTATCCATCCAGGAGGAACTAAGATGTATCAAGATTTGAAAGAGCAATTTTGGTGGCATAAGATGAAGAGAGAAATCGGAAGCTATATCGCCAAGTGTGATATATGTCAGCGAGTCAAGGCAGGACATCAAAGACCCGCTGGATTGTTGCAACCTTTGCAAATTCCGGAATGGAAATGGGATTCTGTAGGAATGGACTTTATCACTGGACTACCTACTTCTAGTAGGGGAAATGACTCTATTTGGGTCATAGTGGACAGATTGTCCAAAGTCGCCCATTTCTTGCCCCTTAAAACCACCTATCAGAGTTCGAAGCTAGCAGAGTTGTACATCGCTAGGATCGTTAGTTTGCACGGAGTCCCCAAGAATATCGTATCGGATCGAGGAACTCAGTTTACCTCGAGATTCTGGAAGAAGGTCCAGGAAGGTTTAGGAACCCGCCTAGATTTCAGTACCGCGTATCACCCTCAGACCGATGGACAAACGGAGCGAGTAAACCAAATACTCGAAGATATGCTTAGAGCATGTGTGCTAGAGTATGGATCCAAGTGGGAAGACTGTCTACCGTTTGCAGAATTTTCCTACAACAATAGTTACCAAGCCAGTTTGCAAATGGCCCCATTTGAATTCATGTACGGAAGGAAGTGCCGCACCCCTTTGAACTGGTCGGAAGTAGGAGAGAGTCAAATTTTCGGACCCGACATCCTACGAGAAGCAGAAGAGAAGGTTCACAAGATTCGAGAGCACCTCAAGACAGCCCAATCCCGACAAAAGAGTTACGCCGACAAGAGACGTCGAGACCTCGCCTTTAACATTGGAGACTTTGTTTACCTGAAAGTGTCGCCATTGAAGGGAATGCAACGTTTCCAACTCAAAGGAAAGTTAGCCCCCAGATATATCGGACCTTTCAAAATCTTGAACCGTCGAGGAGAAGTATCGTATCAACTCGAGCTACCAGAAGAGATGTCAGCAGTGCACAATGTGTTCCATATCTCGTTACTTCGCAAATGTCTCGAAGTCCCCGAGAAGACCGAAGTGTTCAAGAATATCGATCATAGGACCATAGAGATCAATGATGACCTGACCTATCCTGAAGTACCCATCCGTATATTGGAAGAAGCTTTTCGAAAGACCAGAACCCGAAGCATCAAGTTTCTCAAGATTCAGTGGAGCAACCACACAGAAGAGGAAGCTACCTGGGAACGCGAAGATCACATCAGGACGGAGTTTCCAGATCTCTTCAAATCCTAGGTAATCTTTTCGTCCTTTTTCAAATCTCGGGACGAGATTTTGTTTAAGGGGGGAAGGTTTGTAACATCCCAAAAATATCAAACTTAGATCAACAAAACACTAATCCTAAAGTTTAGGGTTAACAAAAACTTTTCTAAATCAATTCATGAAAGCATGTCTATGTGCATGCATGAATTTTGAAATTATTTAAAACCACTTTGTTTGTGTGATCCATTGCTTGTAAAATGTTTCTTAGGTGAAAAGAACATCATCTAAAACATTCCCCACACTTTTCCTAAAGGAAAATAAGTCAAAACCAATATATCAAGTGAATGGTCATTTTGACCAATTTAACTCCCATGCCTACTTTGGCTGACTCAAACTTTCAAAACCTAACAGAAACTTTTCTGGATCTTTGCACCCCTTGAATGTACTCATAACAAAGTATCAAGGCCCACCTTGTGATCATCCAGAAACTTTCAAATGCATAGTTTAAATGACAACTCAAAATTGAATCTTCTTCATATGGGAAGATCCCACTTTTTCAAAACCCACTTAAACAAGCTCAATTTTCAAAACCCAAGCATCTGCAGACTCACCAGAACGGAGGTGCTACGATCATCAATCTGCAACTTGTCTGTTGTACCCTTCCTCCAATCTTTTGTTCTTGAGCTCCTTATCCATATGTGTTCCTTGCTGGATATCAGTGTCATTGAAAAACATATGAGAAGGACGAGCTTTGGTGAAGTTGGAGTCGACCTTGAGCATGTGTTGTTCATGCCAATGGAACCATCGCGAAACCTAATCAGTGTGTCTTTCATACGTTTTCTGTGGTATCTTCCGGTGTTTCCCGATGTGATGACATCATCTACGCCAGATCCGAAGCAGCGTCTTCATCACTCCTTTGTTCCGAACCTCGTTTGTCGAGATCTTCAGTCTGATTCCGAGAGTTGGTTGCTTAATCCGCCTATTCGTGTGCAGAGTAATGGTTTGAGTGCGGGATGGAGTAGCTACCCTACCACTGCTCTTATCATTCGCTCTTGTACGTCGGATCAGTGGATCCAGCAGTTTTGCTCCGTCCATGGAAGTTAGAGGTGGCCTTACCTTCGACTTCGTCCTTTGTTTCCCCGGAGCGTTCTCCCGACGATCAAGAACAACGAACCTTTGTTGGTGGTGTCGCCGATTTCAAGATGGAGGATGAACCTCGTTAGTGGTGTCGTGAAGATCCACACGAAGCGAGAAGACGCAGATCGCCGACCTTCCTTCCGGTACCATGAGGCGGATCTCGAGGGCGAGATCCCTTGTTAGTGGTGTCGAATTGTGGCATCCCGCAAAACCACTACTAGAAAATCGCGTCGAATTTGTGCATTGCATCGTCATCATCATGCATTGTTTGCCAAAACTATTTTCGCAACACCCGTTTTGTTTACTAAAACGCCCCCTCTTGATTCAAACATCAAAATCCGGGTCGCCGGAATATTTTGTTTTGCCCGATATCGGTTTGCAAAAGCTTTGTTTGAAATAAATAAAATTTATATTTATTTTAGTGGGGCAGTCGAACGGGCCGAGTAGACCCGAACGACCACCCCTGTTTTTAAATCGGTCCATTCAATCCAGCCCCACCTAAATCCTAATCCCACCTAAAATTCTACCCACCCTCTGTGGCCACATCACCCTGGCCACTCCCCTCGCGCCACCTCACCTTCTCTCACCCCTCCCACCACTCAGAACCGGCCACGTGGCCCAGCCACTCCCTCTCTCTCTCCTAAACTAACCCACCCCACTCAACACAGCACACGCACACAGCGCGCGCAGCAGATCCCGTCCCCGCTTGACCCCTGGGCCCCACCCCCCTCGCGCACTCCCACGCGCCCCGGTCCACGCCGCCTGCAGCCTCTTCCTCCCCGCGTCTCTCCCACGCGCTACCTCCCCGCTCCCGCAACCGCTCGCCGGCGACAGCCCCGCCGCCGCTCTCCCTTCCTCGCCGGCCCGCGCCTCAGTGCTCCGCCCACCTCTAGCCCGCTCCCCACCTACCCCGCCGCGCTCGCCCCGCCATGAACCCCTCCGGCGCCGGCCACCAACCACCAGACCCCGCCCCCTCTCGCCGCAGCGCGCCGTTCCCCCTCGCTCGCCGCCCGCGGCCGCTCCTCCGACCCCGCTCCTCCCGTGCTTCGCACGCGTGCCTCGCCGCGCTCGGTCCTCCGTCCGCCGTCGCCGTCTCCGGCGTCCACCGCCACCGTCGACCGCGTCCCGCTTCCCGTCTTCTCCAGCGAGCCCCTCCGCCTCCGCCGCGCCCTTCGCCGCGCTCGGTCCTCCATCCGCCGCCACCCGGTTGTGGCCCTGCCGCCGAGCTCGCTCGCTGCCGCGTCTGCACAAGAAGGCCACGGCCACGCCTCCCCTCTGACCGATCCCCGCCGCCTCTGCTCTTCCGCGAGCCCACCGCGCCGTCGGCCGCGACCTCCTCCGCCTCTGTGCCGCCACCAGGGGCCCTTGGCCGCCTCTAGCCCGCGTCTGGCCGCGCTCCACCGTGCCCGCTTCGTCCAGCAAGTATGATGCCTCGCGTGTGTGTGTATCTGTAGAGGTCGTTGCCACAAGCATGCTACCCTGGCTCCGATGTCCAAGTTTTCTGCTGCATGTTTCTGTGGTGGTGGAACTCAAGTACCAAAAGAAGAGCCGCATGACTTGAGTTTCGCCGTTTCGACATCATGTTGCCGCCAAGATCTCCCTCTCGTCCGTGTCATGGACATGTGCAGACGCCCACCGACAAGACCGGCTCGATGCCAAGGATTCCAAAGAAGGTACATGGCACCACTCGACAACCTCGGCGTTAATCCCCAAGTTCACCATCGACCCAACCCGAGAACCATCGGCGCGGATATAAGTTCGCCTTTGCCGACAAGACCGCCTACCCCGAAAACCAAGTCATCGACATGGAACACCAAGTTCGCCGAGACCTGAGTCCGACACCGACAACTGAAACCATGGAACCGACAAGATCGACCTCACCGACGCCATGATCTCCTTCACGGAATCCGAAGACCCGTTCCCGGGGGCGAAGTCCGGACCCGATGCTCGCCAAGAACGCCACCGGTTCAACAAGCACTCCGTCCCGAACACCAAGTGCTGCATTCCGAACGCCAAGACCGACGCGATGGCGCGGACCCGACAAGACCCTCGCAACGGCAAGATCGACCCCGTGGGTCCCGGCAAGATCTGCCCGACGACAAGAACGACACCGCCCCGGAAGAACCCGATGCGCCCCCGGCGCGGAACCAAGTCCTTCTTCGTGGATGCGACAAGACCTACCTCCGCTATCCGAGAACGTCCCGTCGGACCCTGGACCCCGAGACCGACCCCGAACCCCCGGAACCCCAAGATCGTCGAGACCCCTAATGTGTGAACCCCTTCCCGAAACTCTATTTTATATTATATAACAACTGTTGCATCTTAAATGGTCATCTCGCATGCATATCATTGGTTTGGGGGCCTTATGCCGAATCACCTAATAATTAAATATGGGGCCCATATGCGGGCAAATCTAGCCTTATATTGGCCTCATTTAAATTTGTGTAGCGAACCCGGTGCTATTATTTGCGATGTTAATACAACATTTAAAATGCGGGGTTTCTAAATAACATGAACCACCTAACTAATTGTCGGGACCCCGGTTCCGCTTAATATTGACCTAATTGCATCGCATCTTTGCCATGTCATGCATCATACATGCATCATGCCGATCTTCTGCCGTTGTATTAAATATTGCATCCGGTGTTTCTTCTAGTGTTTTGCTTCTTCGCGGATAAGGCCGTTGAGTTGATGTGAGCTTCGCCCCGATCTTCGGATGAACCTTCGACAATGTTTTCAGGCGAGCATCTCCCTCTTTCTACCTATCTTACTTTTATAGTATTTATTCCCTCCTGTTGATCTATTGCTATCTGTGTTGCGATGCTCTAGTTTTCCGTACCCGTGATATCCCTTGCAGCCCTATATTGCCTCGGACACATCCTATTACCTGTTGTTTGGTAGATAGTTGGACTTGCGCGTCGTAGTCGCTTGCTCAAGTGATGTTGCGTGTTGTCAAATGCCACAGTTGTTGATGTATTGCCGCATGTTGATGTTGGAGCTGATCATAGTTTTACTTATTGTTCACTTTAATTCCTGTTTAACAACTAAAATTGAAATAAGCAGAGGCATCGGTGGGTGATAGATAATATTTGGTTTCCGAACGCCCACTTGTGTCCCGTAAGACCCCGAGTACTTGATACCTGTTCCTTGATTTATCGCGCTATCCACATCCGGGAGGTATATGGGACCCCCCTGAGCCAGAGCTTGATTCAGTCTTATTTCTTGGGGCCACAAACTAGTTTGAGGTTTTATTTACGATCCTGTACTTATGCCATGTTTTACTGCTTTATTTACGATTGTGCGATGTATAGCACACTGTACTGTTTAGGTAAGCGGAATGTTTTCGCGGTATCGACAAGCCCCGTTTGGGGTTCCCAGTCGTTTACAGCCATTGTCGCAGACCTTGAGTCCGTCTCGGAGCTAGCTTACTTCGTTGCGGGTCTACTCAATGGGGTGGCCCCCTGAAATATTTCTGAATCCTGTGATTGTTCAGTCGTGAAAGCCTCGTTGGGTTTTTGATTTGGTTTTTCCGAGGTTGATCGAGCGTGTGTTGCTATTGGTGCACCCCGGCCGGGTAAAACTTTCTGAAAGCCGTGTCCGCGGATATGGACGACTTGGAGCACAGTATCTCGATCATAGACAAGCATAACTAAAGTTTATTGCTATAAATTTGACTTTATAATGACTAGTAATCAGCTTCACTATAACGGAATGTCTAATTAATACTGCCCACAATTGCTTGTTTTGGAGTGTCGTTTGCGACCATTGTACCTGACTAGTAAGTAATGCAACTACAACGGAATGGCTGAATAAAAGTACCAACAACTGCTGGGTTTTGGGTTTATCTCATGCTATCTGTATCTGATTAGTAATTGTTGCAACTACAACGGAATGGTTAGCTAAAAGTGCCCACTGCTTATTTTATCAGGACGACTATCTTTAACCTGACTAGTAATTGCTGCAACGATAACCGAATAAATAAAACTGCCAACTGTGTGAGTTCCTCGGTCGACTTCCTCGATCGGTGTCGAGGGGGGGAAACGCCAGGATGGATTGGTTTGATGCTAGTATCATGTTGGATCTGAATAGGTCTTTCTCACCCCTCTCTGATAGCCGCCAGTTGTATCGAGTCTCTATAGGTTGTCAGTGCATGCTGCCGCTGCCGCTCAGTCCACCATACCTATGTAGGCGAGGACCGCCGAATTCTAGCCTCGCCGTGTACTGGCCTCAGTACTGACGCTCCTCTTTTTCCTTTGCCCTTTGTCGGCACCCCTTTTGTTTAAGCAGGTTTTGAGGTCGACGTCGTTAGCAGGGTTACCCTTCCGGCTTGGCCTGGGCAGGGTTATGGACGCCATTGGTTATTCTTCAGGGCTCTTAGCCCCATTTGCATCTTGTCCGTAGTCGGACGCTCGATCATTTTCAAGGTGATTTGGATCTTTGTATATTATATCTGTATTCTTGACTTATGGAGTCGCTGATATATATATATCTGTTCTGTGGGTCCCATCGAGGACTGTTGTGTAATGTTATTACTTCGTATTCCACCCGCACGAAAGTGCCTGGTGGGCACCTTTGAATCGTTTCTATGCGGGTTTGGCGGGTTTCGCTAAAACTTGCATAGGTCCGATTCTGAGGGTGTTACACATCGTCAGCATTGCCTGTGACCCCGAAGATGGAGCCTCGCCTACGCTACCGTTATTATGCCGTATTCCGCTGCTTGATGTTGTATTAAGGACTGGATCATGAGATCCCTATTTGTGTAAGAACTTATGTATCGTTGTAATGGATGAAGTACTATGGTATCCAATTCTGTTATGTCTCGCAAAAATGGTAATCCTAGGATTGCGATGTATGGCATAACAGGCATCTAGGATTGAAAAATCCGGGTGTTGACAAGTGCCCTTGTCCTTCCATCAACCCAAAAGAGTGCCCGCACAATGTTGTCCTTATCTACTTGCTTCTCAAAGAAGAACTGAGGGACGCCTTTCTCATCTCGAAGTATTCAATCGTCATGCTCAAATCACGCTCTGAAACTTCTTCTCGCGGCATTGTTCTAATGTTGGAAACATCATGCTTCACATACCCAAGGCATCTAGGATCACCCCCATGAACACTGCCGAGGCACCCCATCATCTGCGTTGTAGTTATGTTTTGCTCATGCAAGGTCTTTATTAGCTGGAAATCCTCTTCGGAAACTTTCCTGTGAGAACGATAATACCTACGCTTGCCAATTTGCTGCACCAGTGGATGGGTATGCTCCTCGTTGAAAACTGTCACAGTCCACTTCCCGTCTCGCTTCCCAACAAGCATCTTTGCTTTACAACCAAGCCGCAGCAATCTGTTTCTTTGCCTTGAGTCAGTGACATCCTTCTTCAAACCTGATTGCTTGCTGTGAGGTTTCTATGCAGAAGTGTTGCTCATGTCGATTGTAGCATCTTCTCCGTTAGCAGCAAGACCAGTTGTGCTGCAATGTTGTTTTGCTTCGTCAACAGGCTTCCCGGTGTGCACACACTCAAACACCCTGCTCAGAATAGTGTTATTTGCTGCTCCCTTGCCATGTTGTATTTCGTATTTCATATGTGTGTTCCGAAGCCAAGTTTGAAAGCATAGTCATTATACACTTGCTGCGCCACGTCAAGGCCATCAAAGGTCATACCAACACAACGAACAACTGGCTGAGAGCAAATCTCTTCCCCAGGATTTTTCAACAACAATGGAAGCATTGTCACTTGCTACACTTTGAGGCCCATGTTGAAATTCTGTTCTTTGTTGTCCTTCATCATTTCTTTCTCCAATGTCTGCAGCATAAGCTTTCGGAGGCTGGTTCAGGTCAAAACCTCTGAGCATACTATCAGCTATAAATCCCTGCAATTCAGAATAAGCTTCAGAGATGGAAAATCACAAGATAGCAAAATTCTACAAAATCAACGTATATTGTTGCTACCAAATTAACGCAGCATATAAAACTGTTTTTAGTTTGCTTTATGAACCAATTCCTAAGCTTCTCCCATATGAGCAACATGCTTTCTAATTCATTTGCTACAAAAATAAATTGCTCCCAGAATCAATTACCACCATATTTGATACATGCAGAAATATTAATTTACTAGCAAATTAACTAAATAATGCAACAATATAGTTAATACTAATTTCTATACTATTTTTTTACTAACAACTTTGCTACATTGATTTTTGCTACTGAAGCTAGCTGCTGTAGTAAGTTGAAAGCAAAAATAGCTGCCATGGACTTCAAACCCTAGCTGCTATGGACTTCAAACCCTAGCTTCAAAATCCTTACCGATGATGGAGCTGGGTGATCAATCTCGGGGTCTTGATTGAAGAACACACCGGGATTGTTGTACCGGCCGCGCAACTGCTGCTGCAACTGAGCTCCGGCGCCGCCGCTCGCTGAATCGGATCCATGGCGCCTCCGTGCTATAGGGTTCGAAGAAGTGCTCGAGGCGACGATTGGCGATGGATTGGCATGGTGAGGATGTACAGGGATGGGGTACCGGATGGATGTGCGCAGGTGAGCCATGGGCGCCGCCGGGTTTTCCTGCAGCTGTCGCCGCGGCGCCGCCGTGTGCCGACCGGTGAGCAAAAGCCATGGGGGATGCGTGGGCTTTGATCTGCTCTCGTTTTGCTACAATCAAAACATTTTTTTTCTTCTGAAGCTAACGCGGGGTTATAAGGGCTGGCGGACAGGGTGAGTGGACTGCTACGATCAGGCCAATCGGATGGCTTCGGACCAGGACGATGGTAACCCCGCATCGTCCAGAGGACGCGTAGCACCTTCCATTTACAAATTCCTATTACACGTTTTTCTATTGAACAAATATAATATTACATGTTTTTCTATTGAACAGATATAATATTACACGGTTATATTTTCTTCTTTTCAAAATAGGATGCATGTAGTTTTTATCAAAATTAAACTTCAGCTAGATAGAAAAATTATAACTATTTATAATCTCGAATCAATATTGTTAGGACTACGATGAAATATATTCTCATTTTCTGTATAGGCTTGCAAGCATTCTGAGCCATGTACCGACACTGTCATGTGGGTTCACTTTTCTACTCTTCACATTGACGTGTGGGCCCGTGTGGCGCTCCTTTGTGTATGTGGTGGAGGCGTCGATGTTTTCATTGCATCCCGCGGCATAAGGGCATCTCCACTGGGACTACCCAAACGGTCTTAGTGTGTCCGAATGGGTCCGTGCAGACGCGCGGGACGTGCACGGAGCCCTAGCAATACCACCCATTCGGACTGACGCACCCCGAACCGACCCATCCGGACATCAAATCTGGGTCACGGATGTGTCTGTCCGGACTGACGCGGACACAGGCGGGCCAAGATGCAGACGCACATGGGCCTTCTTCTCTTGCGCTAGCCTAGGTCGCGCTATTGTGCGCGGTCGGCCGGACATGCCAGACCACGACCCTAAATCGTTTGTGGCCCGACCCAAACAGACAGAATCAGACAATTGGGGTCGTCCGTTTGCGTCTTCCTGATGGATATGCCCTAAGAGTCCACCGCCGCCTCCAATCAAGGTGGTTCTAAGATAAAAAAAATGAGCGAAGATATGATAAGCCTAAAAACAACGGTGATTCCGAACGTGTGTAGTTACTGTACCGATTGGGGCGCACCCACACCCCTTTTATATAGATCAAACCGCTATCTTCTTATATCAATACATGCCAGTAGGACATAACAATAAAAAATACGGAGATGGTGTTTTTTTTCACAGATGCAAATGAACCTATTATGAAAATATATAAAAACAATATTAAAATTAAAAATTAAGAAAAAACTTTCCGCGCGTATGTTTAGACATTTTGTGTTGTTACACAACTTTTTGGTAAAAAGAAAATTTTATGTGACTTGTGCAAAAGGACAAAAAATTGTCTAGGAATAATCATGTTGGAGCATCTAAATTTGTGTTTTTATACATGACATAAATAGTGTTCCTTTTTCTCAAGAAAGGTGTGTGCGAACATAGAATGTCCAAATATACACATGGATGTTTTTCCTAATTTTTTTAATATTTTGAAATATATTTTAAAACAATATGTTCATTTGAACTCGCTAGCCGGATTGGATTTTTAGACATATTACGCTTATAGTTTCATAAAACAAATAGTTACAGATATACTGTCTAGGATGTCATAGAACAAACTAATTGCGAATATATTGCACACTAGACCATAAAAGCACGTGTTGCCGTGCCCGTCCATCTTTAGAGATAAATATTAAAATATTTAAGAAATTTTAGACTATAACGACATATGATGAAATTAGCATGGTGCAGCTACTTGTGCATATATAGAAATTTGCTTATAGATATTGTGTATAATGTCAAAACAGGAAATATTCAAACATAAAAAAAGCACCACACTTATCAAAGAGGATTTTCTGAGCAGGCACTCGGGTGTACAGCCCTACCTGGTCTATTCATAGATGCATCAAGATCCGCATTAGCACTTTTTCTTTCAAAGAATTTATATTTTTGTATATCTCAAAATCATACAATATCTGAACCTAAAACTCTGTGGTTCAGTGGAAAATTTAAGATAAATATAAGAAAATTAATTTTGGATTTTTATGACATTAAATTTATATTTAACTAGCTGAGTGCCCGTGCGTTGTTACGGTTTCCACAAATTTATCTTTTTGTCACAATATGAACATTATACAAGAATCTTTCACATGCATAGAAAGAGATATCTACATATTATTCTGAAAAACAATTATTCCACTTTTTTTAACGTCTAATTCCTACTCCCTCTGTTTAAAAACATAAGTCATTTTGGCAGGTCAATTGAACCGACAAAAAGACTCATATAAAGGAACAGAGGTCATACGACTCAAAATCATATGGTAGGAGCCCGTGTAATTACTTCTTGTCTTTTCTTAAGATTTCACTTCTATTCATACCGTGGAGACAAATTTAATATATTTTGTTGTACATTGCCCTTGTGATGTAAAAGTAAACATCATGAGGCCTGAATCAATCCATCACACTTGGGGTCACTCATGTCGTCCGCTCTTGTAATTGTTTGTCCATCTAATTAGCCAATTAAAGCAAAGCCTTCTCTGGCTCGCATCATGAGGCAGATTCTGAAAACTATGATCAAGTAAACATTAGACATAGCCACCTTTAGAAAATTGTATATATTAAATATGCTTTATTATCAATTTAAAATATAAATAATTTTTACATGTTACAAAAGTAAACAATATATTGAAACAGAATGCTCTGCCCTCTCCTTTCCTATTCTTAAACCCTACTGGATATAATTAAACCAATAAATACAAATCACCACTTGTTACATCAAAGTTCACTTAACTCCCTTCAATTGGAATAACTTGTGTTATACATAAACCTAACTTTCCTATACAAGCTACTTTTTTCTCAAGAAAACACATGCGATATATATATGTCATTCCATTAAGTTTAAAAAAATGAGGTTCTAAAATAAAATAGGAGATATATCTAGTTTTGCAATATGGAGACGACTGGAACACCAAGCAATAAGTCTACCTCTACCGCATTGCTACCCGTTGAATTGCAGATAATGTGAAGTGAGCCGTTCATGGAAAGCAGGATGGTGCTGCTCGGATTGAATCAACATTCTTTGCAACCATATGGAGCACCATCAAGCATTCTAGCTTCTGAGAAGATCACCTGAAAACCAGGTGCAAATCAAGGAGAGTAAATCACATGAGATATCATACATCGGTATGGTTTGATACACAATAGTTGAAACATTGGTGTTTGAGAGAGAACGTGAGTTACTTGCCAAATACATTGCTAAAATCAAGACTACAATGGAAAAAAATGAAACTTTCTACCAGAAATCAGCTTTGAGTTGATGGCATTTATTGTTTAGCATGATAATTGCAGCAACCGGGCCTTGATTTTTCAAGGAAACTACAGATGACATTTTCTGCACTTGATGTATTACTATGTAGTGTATCATAATTAAGACATGTGCAGGCAAAGAGTCTTTTAACCATCTGACATGGAATTATTACCATATAGTGTATCATAATTAAATTTGGTACTTGGTAAAAGAAGCTAAACTTATAGTATTAACAAAATGCAAACCTAATCAAGTCTACGATTGAGATTATTTTTTAAACCTCCATTACCGCTAGTTTCACAAAGAACTGTAGTAGGAGGTAACCCTACCAGCACTGAGAGGTCTACTGATATTGCAGCATGCCCGAATCTCTTGAGGACCATCAGCTTCTCCATATTGTTTGAGTATAAGTATATGTCTTGTTGGGTTTATGTCACGAGTCTTAGAATTAGAAGAAGCGTAGAACTATACATAATTCTTGCCCTAAGCCGCTGTTGTTTTTTCGTTCTCGTAGCCGAAAATACAAATATTTAGCTAGGGTAGTTATAGAATAAGCAAAACGAGATAGTAAAGTATGCTCCCAAAGGAGGAAGGGAGAAAGTACAATATGTGTAGGCAAAAAAAGAGAAAGTTAAATATGTTGCTAAAAGGAAAAAAGATGTGCTCACGTATTAATGCAATAACTGAGACAAAACATCATGATATTAAGCATAAAGCTTTTAACAAAACCTCCTCAAGGAAATCAGTACGAAAACACATTGGACAAATAGGGAGGCTTACCTACAGTTTCAATGGAAATATTTGAGATGTAGACTGCTACTGCCCTCTCCTTGTCAAAGTCACTGTCTTCCTTACTGAATAAAATGGTGATATATCCTCTACATGACATGGGAATTAAGTTGCATGGAAAGCATAGTCAAGGAAACCAAAAAAAAAAATATTCAAGTTTCTTTCAAAAAGTAGGATATTGTATATAATAAAGAGAAACATGTTAACTCTACAATTTAATTTCTAGCATATGAAGGCGTTTCCCCATCAAACCTGCCACTAAAATCAATGAGGAACGGGTGCCCTTTATGAAGTTCTTGTATATAATAATCTTGTAGTCTCTCCTGCCCCAAGAGCATGTTAGACTGCAGGGGCAGTAGGATCTTTCAACGGGTGCTACAAAACTTCGTTCTGCTTTATAGATCAGTTTGATGAAACTTTGATTTTCTCTATTAACCTTGCCCAAAGGTCTATATTGGTTCTCTTCTTGTTAACTTATCAAATAGTTCACCGCCTGTGATGAAATCCAGATTAAAACTATTTTCCTTCCTCTTGCCAAAACCTGCACATAATAGAATGGCCTTAAATGATCCTACTGGGACTTAAAAGGACACCTAACAAGAATTATTAGCGATTCCAACACCAATCAGAAAGAAGTAAATACAACACCTCGTGTAACCTGACCATATTGGGATGACTCACGAGCTTATGGAGATCTCTCGCTCTCTCTCACTTGACCGCCAAAATATAATGTTAAATTATATCCAACACCCTAAAATGGTGCTCGCTCAATTAACTCATACAAGTGTAGATCACAAAGGAAGTACAGATTCCCTGCAAAAGTACAAGAAAGCAAGAATGACTGGAATTGTGGCTGCTGCGTTGTCAACGACTTGATGACAAACAGAAGCGGCAGCCTGAGGAAAGGGGCTGAGCACACGGCCACGGATGATTGAGGAAAGGAGAGTAGTTGCCTGAGCCGACGAGGGTGGCAGGGGCATCTTGCCTATACATCACATCACACGTTTTTTCATGTGGATGTACATGTCTTGCAACAATTAGATGTCTCTTGAACAACAAAATATACTAATTTTGTTAGCTCAGGTGTGTAGTTCTCGAAAAAATAATTATTGAATCACACTACGGAAAAGATTGACAAATTAACAACTCCTAGGTGCACAACTTATAGGGTGATGTACTATTTTTCAGTCAGCGAAAGAAAGATGTCATAATTTTTACATGTCCACGCAAAATCTACTAACCCATAAATTTTTATTCTATTTTGAGGACACCACTATAAGATCAAGAGTCTTACCATAAATTTCTGACATAATTGTGCAGAACTTTGCTATCCACAAAACGTATCAAAGCATTTTGTCCAGGAACATTGACAAAATGCCACCTCTTCAACATATGGTAGGTGATAATTACTGCTAAGAAGCACATGTATTATGCAAACTTGTAATTAATTCACATAGTTATAGGCATTACATAATAAAGAGAGCCTCACATCTAACAACATCGCTTGAGCTCTTCCCATATCTACTGTCATTTACCAAAAGGAGAGCCTCACCCGAGTGAATCCTCTATGTTTATGCATCCCCTCTTTCTCCTCAAACTTAACCAACACAGATACTACCAGATGAACGATTAGAGGCTGATATCTTTAGAATTAACCAAACATAGATGAGCTTTCGGAGCATGTACTGAGTAAAGACATCACATTAGGGGGTGAGGGATTTGGGTTGCTATGTCATACCTTGGGAGGAACAGAATAGAAGGACGAGTTGTCGCAGGGAGTAGGTCGTCATACGCTAGTTCGATCTGCAGTCGTAGACTCGAGCCAGCACTCCGCTCACACCTCAGCCGTTCCATGGCCGCCTTCCTATCGTCTTCCTCCTTGTGGGAGTGTTCCTTCAAGTTGACTCGAGCCAGCACTCCGCTCGCACCTCAGTTGTTCCATGGACGCCTTCCTCTCGTCGTCCTCCTTGTGGTGGTGTTCCTTCCAGTTGCCGATAAGATCTAGATCCTCATGGTGTTGCCGCATGTGCCCTACCAGGTGAACTTCCCGTCGTTGTTGCCTATAGCCGTTCAACCGGAGCCCAACTTCCACTACCGCGGCAACTTGTACAGATACGCCCATTCGTGTGCCAGATTGCACATGTCCTACTGGGGCAGCTCCTCCTCAACGGGTTGGGAAAAGACCACGTCGGTCTAGAGGCGGTCCAGAAGGAGGAGGTCGGCCAACTTGGAGGTGCTCCGGCGACATGCGGCTTGAGGGCAGCTAGGGCGGCAATTAGGAGCAAGATGGGAAGGGTGGCGGCGGCGGGACCTATGCTAGGGTTCCATGGGAGGAGGTCAGGGATAGTGTGGGTCGGAGCCTCAGGGCGTTCACGCCTTTTTTGAACTGGTATTGTCTTGCCACTTATCGGTGGCATAAAAACGTAATTAATTAAGCTCGTATTAGGATCATTAGATATAGATTAGACGGTCTAGATTGCTTCAATGTTTGATGTTTGAGGGCGACCTACGATCATCAACTTCCTTTTAATAGTAAAGAATAATTTGTTTTGAATTTAAAATATTCAGAATTGTAGATTACGCAATAAATTTCCGATCTATTTTTGTCACATTCTAGTTGTCTTTTTTTCAGTACATACAAAATTTCAAATCCATTTGTCATATCGTTTGGGAGATAACAACAAATAAAAAATCAAAAAAGTGTGGGTGTGTATATGTCATGGTGCTCACTCACAACGGTACCCCACACTTACAACAAGCGCGCGTCAATCATGTCGATCTATTTGTTCACCCAATAAATTTTTATTATATTTTGGAAAATGGTGGAAAATTTTCCATGGTTAGTTAATTGTCTCATTTCAGTGGATGTACTCCAGACTGATTGACATCACCTCGAGATCTATGAATTTTCTGACACCAAATTTCAATACTTCTAGATCCATGGATGGCAAGAAGAACAAAAGAAAAGCGTATGAATTAATCAAAGAATAAAGAGAAAGAAAAAGCAGTGCAGGTTCACCATGGGAGGTTGTAGGATCTTGTTTTACTGGCTAACGGATAAAATCCCCAAATCCCTTGCCAGGTGCTAGAAAATAGCAGTGATATATTTGAACTGCATCATGTAAGTGGAATAAGAGGGCAATTAGGACAGATCTGGAACATGAGCACAAGAACAAAAACACGTCCTATAGCAGATGCAACATAACCACGGACACCTTCGAGACAAATACTTCAGAATACAGGTGATTAGTCAATTTCCGAACCATAGTCCTTGATTACCATGAACCCAAGAGGAAAGGGACATAACTACCTTGGCAATTTCCCCGGCGAGATGAGGCCACATTTCGCCTGCGCTCTTGCCATATTTTCATGGCTCCTCCTTTTTGATATCCCTGCGGGGTCGGATCTACAGCGAGAGAGCAGTCCTCTGTGTGACTGTCTCATTTGCATCGTCCTCTAAAGTAGCCGGGGGTTGCGCTGCCGCGGCTCCCAATTCGTGTCGCCGGAAAGGTGGAGGCCTCAGGCCTAGAGGGGCCGGGATGCAAACGAAGAACAAAAGACACTAACACAAAAGGATTATATAAATTGAACGAAGATGTTAGAAGAAGTAACGCATCTCCATTACTAAGGGAGGCGAAAGGAGAAAGAAACGGCGCATCGCCATCCGTCCGTCTCCACCGGAACTGAAGGCCGACACTGATTCGGCTGCCTTACTGAGAGCGACGGGCCGCTCAAAGTGATCCAAAGTGGTGAACCGGAGGCGACGGTAGACATCTTGGCCTAGTTAAGGAGAAGCCATCCAGGTCGGTTTGCAGAGAAGAAGCCCGATTACGTTCGCCAGTCTGGTTAACGAGCAGTGAAAGTGGCGTCTAGAGGATCTGGGCCATTCGAACGTGAGATCCAACGGCTAATGATGTCAACTCGCTGTGGCCATTCGAACGTGAGATCCAACGGCTAATGATGTCAACTCGCTGTGGCCATTCGAACGTGAGATCCAACGGCTAATGATGTCAACTCGCTGTGATAGCTCCTAGGTAGCTCAGTTTTACCGTTTCTTAATGCCACGCGTTGCCAGAACGCCATATAGGTGACACGGTGAAGCATGTCTATTTGCCTAGTTCATATTCCTTTTAATATAGTTGGTTACTCTAAAAAGTTTAACTTTGATAGAAAACTATATACATTCTATTTTGAAAAGGAGTACATAGAGTTGTTCGTGGGGCCAATGTCATAACAACTTCGTTAAACCTCGTAAAGTTTCCTTTTTGAGTTGACTCCATTAGATAGAATAGAATCGATGAGTGGAGTTTTGGTGTAAATGGGCACCAATGTTGCCTTCATTTTGAAAAAAGTAATTGTAGTACTTTTGAGTTTAAAGAATATTTTAAAAATCAATGGAAGTGTATATGGTCCATATATTTGTACGAAATTTCAATAAAAAAAATCTATTTTTGGCTACAGGAAAAATAATTTTCTCACAATAAATAAGACTAGAAATAGTATGTCTTCTAAGAAATTTTCCATTTTTTGTGTACCACAAAACAGAACATAATTTTAAGTTTTTATGGCAATAACACCATGTGTACCAACTCGTTGGGACTATAAATGCAGAGTGTTAGTAAGCCTGACTTGTTAGTAAGCGTGACTTGATGGTTTTCCCTGCAAGGGTGACTTGATGGTTTATACCAAACTCTCATAAAATTGGCTAGGGTCTTCTTCTCTTTTTTTTCTTCAAGCAACCTACAGAACAAAGTATTTGCCCTGCATCCTCAACTTTACTGTGTGGTTGTCAAGCACAAAATTTCGTATTAGTAAAGCTAAAATTAAATTATAAATAAATAAAGGTAAACAATCTATGACTAGGTGAGGAAAGTAAAAAACAATAAAGTAAAGTTCTTTTTAACACTTTGTTTGTGTTTGATAATAGTAAAAATATTTTTGTATTTTCGGATTTAATTAGTGCAGAAAATATAAAAGGCAATAAAATTAATGGAAAGTGGTTTATTATAATAAAAAATGGAGTGGGGTTCATGGGTTCACTTGACTACTCTTTCATAAGGTGTAATAAACATAAAACTGTTCAGAAAAGACATAAAAATGATGAAACTTCATTATGTGTTTGATTATAATCTATATGTGCATAGCATCCTAATATAAAGATGATGCAACATGTCTCACTTATACTCCTCTAGAAAGGGAAAACTCCATGCAATCTAAAAAATAAACAGAGTATAACCTTAGATACTTTGACATAATGTTTGAATATCAAATATGACACCTTAAACAAAGAAGACGACCTTGGTTGTCACGATATGATTGTGAGACATGCATTCACCTTTTGCCTAGTAAGGTATCAAAAGAAAGGTAAAAACCATAATGGATCTTGAGTTTGCTGTCACTGCCCAATCATCACCACCATGTTACTCCATATAATACACATGTTTCTCCATACAAGTTTGATCATAACAAGTACTTTAAAATAGGGTACATAATATACATTTATCAATACATCTTAAACATAATAGAATTCTAATCTCAAATATCAAATCATCAAATAAAGATCTACCACATGAGAATTACATATATTACCGTAATCACGCAGAGCAGCTCATATAGTACTAGAATAATGATAACATAAGATAGAGAGGTCAAGCTATTGTCACAAACTCATAGTCTAGAGGTGGACTATTCCCTCACCATGAGTTCTCCTTGATTCCCCAAGTTAGTACGTAAAGGATGACAGCGACTTTATATTCACAGTAAGTGCTACCATCCCTCCGCCTACCAACAGGTAATGCCCTTCATCAAGTCCTCGTAAGAGGCAAATATTAAGGAGGTGCACAACTCCCAATATCAAGATGAAGAAAATTAACACATACATATAATGATGTATAACATAATAATCTCTATTTCATCTCAATCATATACTAGGGTTTCTCCATCTTCCCAAGAACTAATTATCTACTCAAACATGGAGGCAAACAACATCATGACAATGGTAATGGAAACGATTATCGATGAATAGTACTTATATAAATCCACAACTTAGTGCAAGAATTATAACAAGTTCTAGATGGGATGGATAGAGATAATGGTGGTGATGGAGATGCAGTGGTTGATGAAGATGGAGATCGATGCCTTGGCCTCCCAGATCTGCTTAGGGCGAAGATGGATCCCTAGGATAAGTTCCCCCTCTAGATCCCTTTCGGAGGTGAGGTTTGATACGTTGGAAACGTATCTATAATTTTTGATGCTCCATGCTTGTTTTGTTTCTACTTTGCTTTACTTGTCCACACTTTGAGGTGATTTTTACATGTTTTCTGGTACTAACCTATTAACAAGTTGCAACAGTGCCAGATGCCTGTTTTCTACTATTTTTGGTTTCAGAAAAGTTAGTAAAGAAATATTCTCGGAATTGGACGGGACAAAGGACAAAGTCAATTACTTTTCGTGGGGAACAAGAAGTCTAGAGGAGAGCCGGAGGGGACAGCCAGGGGGCCATACCCACCCAGGCGCGGGTGGGCCCAGTCCCGCGCCTGGATAGGGTTTGGTGGCCCTGGCCGCCTCCTCGGTCTCCCTCTTCGCCTATAATAAGCCCCCGATGCAGAAACCCTAAGCACCCGATCAAATATCCACGAAACCTTCTATAACCACCGCCACCATCGTCCCTAGATCGGGGGGATCTGAAGTTCTTCTCGGCACCCTGCCGGAGGGGAGATCATCCCGGAGGCCTTCTCTCCGGTATGATGCGTGAGTAGTTCCACCTTGGACTATGAGTCCATGTAGTAGCTAGATGGTTGTATCTCCTCCTTGTGCTTTCATGTATAGATCTTGTGAGCTCCGTTCATGATCAAGATCTAATCTATTTGTAATCATGCATGTTGTGTTTGCGGGGATCCGATGGATATTGAGATTATTATGTTGGTTTGATTAATGATTTTGTCTTTATGATTCTATCATGTCTGTGTTGTTTGTGATCTTGCATGATCTCCGTTGTTAGTAGCTATCTTAGCCAAGTAGTTGCTAGTGACTCCAAGAGGGGGTATTTATGCTCGATAGTGGGTTCATGCCTCTAGTTTCCAAGGGAAGTGACAATAATCTCTTTAGTTGTAGATGTGTTGTTGCTACTAGGGAGAAAACAACGGTCTCTTGTTCATGGAACATGTGGACTGTTTACCTTACACACTTTGCTTAAAGCAGTTGTCTGTTGCTTGCAACTTAATACTGGAGGGGGGTCGGATGATAACCTGAAGGTGGACTTCTAGTCATAGATACAACTGGATGGCGGTCTATGTATCTTGTTGTATTGCCCAATCAACCTCATAGGATCTTTCTGACTAGTAATTGTATTGTTATGCCTTGCTCAGTTCCTGTCAATTGCCCCGCTGTAATTTGTTTACCCTTCATGCCATGTTGTTTATCTAAGGAGAGCACCTCTAGTGAACTATGGACCCCGGTCCAATATTTATCATTGATACATCTTCCACTGTTACTTGTTTACTTGCTGCAAACCATTACCTTCCACACAATACGTTTAATCCTTTGTTACAGCAAACAGGTGAGCTTGAGAACCTCACTGTTCGTTGGGGCAAAGTCTTGAGTTTGTGTTGTGCAGGTCTTCGTGTTGCTTGCAACACCTGTGTGACGTTTCCTTCCTCCTTCTGGTTCGATAACCTCGGTCTCAACTGAGGGAAAACTTACTGCTTGCTGCTTCACACCTTGCTCTTGGGGTTTCCAACAGGCTGTGCGTAGACAGTCGTCAAGCTTTTTGGCGATTTTTGGGTGTTCTGTATGTCGTCTCTCCAATCCAGTTGTACGGGGTGAAACTATTTGAGGAGGCGGAGATGGCGCCAACTATACGGCTGGAATATTTCCTCCTATCATATAGTTGGTCATTAAACCTTCTGTATGCCTCAATTGCTTCAGGTTTTCTTCTGGTGTTATTAATATTTCCCAAATAAGAAATTTGCGTAGTTTTTGACTCATTTTCACTCCAATATAACTGGTCCAAGAATTGTGTCCATCGGATCCATCATTTGTCCTGATCCTGGTGAAAATAAACATAAAAGATACATGTGAACTCCGTAAAATACCAAAATCCTATAACTATAATGAAAAATAATAATCTAAAACATGATGCAAATATGCACTCATCAGTACATTATTTAATATTTTTATTTTCACAGGGATTTGGTACAACAAGCCTGATGCATCTGACAGATCGATAATTAGTTAATTGCTATTGGGCAAAAACATCCCGAACCTATATCAAATTTGAGTCCCCAGGCTCGCACTCGGTATATGCTTGCATAATCTAGTTCATGCCGCGGAGGTCTTATCGAGTACTGAATTTTAGTGCTTTATTTCGGGTACCCAACGCATCCGTTGAGATTTTTTATCGTATCATAGATACGGATAAAATACCGGCAGAGCACATTCGTGTGCGGTTACCAGGCCTCACAGGACGGATCCTGGGGGTCTTATCTTCATGTCATGGACATGATATTCAGACATGTTATCGCGGTAGATATGGTCTGAGATTTTTTGGATTTTTATTGACTGTCTTGTTTGGCTGTTGGAATTGCTAAAGTTGTTAGATTCTTTTGATTCTTTATCAGGTGCGATGTAAATGCTACCGATGGGAGTAACCATTTGAGAATACAGTAATGTAATCCTCATAGGTTTTATATTTGTCGACTTTGTTGGAGGAATATGATTTTTCTATCGGGCGCGCGAAAAGAGCTCCCATCCCGAGGATATGCTCGAATTCTTATGTTCGATCATAGGCTCAAAGTTGTTCTTCGTATAATTTCTTTTTTATGTCGACTCTGTTGGAGTATTTTTCTATCGGATGCGCGGACAACGCTCTCGATGGGAGTAGCCCCCAAGGCTATGTTCAGGTATTTGCATTGGAGCATAGGCTCAAAGTATTATTTTCATCTAAGGAGGTACTCAACTCAGGCCTTGATTTTTTTTTAAACTTTGAATTTTATCAGATACGCGAATAACACTTTCAATGGGAGTAGCCCCCGAGTCTATGTTCGGGTGCCTGCAATGGAGCATAGGCTTGGAGTTTTTCGTTGAAAACTGCACACCTTAGGTTTTCATTGCGCTCATCCGAATATTTCCTTGCTTTCGGCCATGCATGACGTCTATGTTGACGAAGAATCAAGAGCATCCTATGGTAAGTCATAAACTCTAACCCAAAAATTATCAATGGACCATGCAGGCTCAATGGGCTTCTTACAAGTCTCAAAAGTCATGATCATGTTACTATTTGGAACAGTGTACCCTCCAAAATATTATGCCCTTTAGAGATTAACATTTCTAGGAAAAGTAACTCTGTAAATGTTTCTCTCAACTTGTCTCACCTCCCATTGTTAGTTCACATCAGGTACCACCCATCTAAGCTCCCCAATGATCTCATCAATAGTCAATTGGCCATTTGAAATTGTCATGCTGATTAATCTGGTGTTGTCAAGTCTCGGTCTAACCAAACCTGACATAGAAAATTCCCGGAACATGAGTTCCTCAGGGGAAGATCCATAAAGAATCACGGAAGGCTTGGGGCAGTAAGCAAAGGACAATTTCTGGACTCATGATGAGGACTTGGCAACAAAGGCATAAAGGAGCATAGTAATGGCGCCATAGAGTAATGAATCAACTGTTTTACAATGTGCCTTGCATAATTGTTCTCAACTAGTGAGTTTAATCGTTTCTAACTTCTCACGTATTGGAGCACTGACTAATCATTTCAAAATATTGGAGATTTGTCCAACTTATATATTTTGCATCTATAGTTTTTGTCTTTGATGGTTTGTCACTAACTCGTGCTAGGTAGATACATTAACTTTGACAAACCTTGGGGCCACTCCCATAACATGGCTCTTAAGAATTTATTCTAGCGTTGGCGGATTATAAGTGGAAACTGGATTGTACCTTAGGTGAAGTACCTAAATGGAGTTGCACTTAATTTTTTTACGGTCATCCTACATGCTCCAACCAGGAACACACCCTCGTATAGAGGATGCAAAATTTTGTTTTTAAAGAGTAGATCACTCCTGGAGTAAGTGTGTATAATGGAAGATAACGTGCACGGTGAAGACAATTTAGCATCAAAGACCACATTATTTCTACATAGCTGTAACTACCTCGGTGAATTACGCTCCTAGTTACAAGCCTGGATGAGCGGAAATGGTTAAAATAGTACGGTGGGGCCCAAATGCCACTCACAGGTAGACCTTTCGGCCGTCCTAACCATTTCCAAACATCGGGATAAGAACGGGCGGCGTAATCGGCAGGCGAAGGGATCAACTACATACACAAATGAGTATGTATGCAAGCCACCATACAACAGTCCTCAGAGCCATTCCATCTAAAAGAAATAGAAATATTGCAACGCCATACGGCAAGATCCAAATGTCCTAGATAGATATAATAGTTTAGGATATCTCCTCATACATCAAACATCACAGTATCAGGCGGAAGCGGCAAACAAGATCCGAGTACGGATAAGAAGCAAATCGGCATAAGATGCCCCATAATAAACACACCCCGCCCACAGATCTCATGGATCCCCGTTCCCGGAATCTCTACACCGAATGATCGTTGCCCGCATCGTCCGCCTCCTCCACCCAGTATCCATCTTGTGAGTGTACATGATCATCTCAATCAAATAATTTATCGTGTAAGACCCTAGGGGTACTCAGCAAGTCTTTATGCCTCTAAAGGGGACACAACCTGGGTGACGCAATTGCAGCAAAAGATAATACCTAACAATTCTAAATATACTCGCTAACCATCCCCTAACCAAAGATAGACGGATGTCCGTGAATTAATAACAACAGTTATAACAGTAATATTAACAGATCCATCCTCCTCCTCGCTTACCAACGAGGAAGCGGACGAACAACCCCCCATCCGTTGGCAGTTTTATTATCCATTCCATGAGTGTTGCACTATTTACTAGTCAGTTACTTAGTCAAATAAAAAGCGGTACTTTAGTTATATTTGTCTATGATCGAGAAACTGTGCTCCAAGTCGTCCATAACCGCGGACACGACTTTCAGAAAGTTTTACCCTGCAGGGGTGCACAAATAGCAACACACACTCGATCAACCTCGGAAAAACCAAATCAAAACCCAACGAGGCATTCACGACAAAGCGATCACAGGATTCAGAAATATTTCAGGGGGCCACCCCATTAAGCTACCCGCAACGAAGTTAGCCGACTCCGAGACGGACTCAAGGTTTGCGTCAGTGGCTGTAAACGACTGGGAACCCGAAAATGTGATTGGGCTTGTCGATACCGCGTAAACACTCCGCTTCCAAAACAGTACAGGTGATCCTCGCACAAACTTAAATAAAGCAGTAAAGCATGACATAAGTACATAATAGTAATAAATCCCCAAACTACTTTGTGTCCCCAAGAAATAAGAATGAATCAAGCTCTGGCTCAGGGGGGGTCCCATAAGCCTCCCGAATGTGGATAGCGCGAATATTCAAGGAACAGGAATCAAGTACTCGGGGTCGTACGGGACACAAGTGAGCATGAAAAACCAAATAGCAGATATTGCTCACCGGTGCCACTTTCATTAGTTATCCCATTACTACTCAGGTTAAGTTGTATAGGTACCTCGTTATCCATCAGACACTCACATACCCTACACATGCTGTTCTACGACCCGCATGGCTCAAACAACTCCTGTAGTAATGGCTCATGGGATGGAGGAACAAGCTTCGGTGGGGTTTAAAAGTAAAGGCTATGCAGTACTTGGGATTCAGTTTAATGCGATCGCGATTCAATGATGCAAGAATAAGATAGAGGCAATAGGTACTATATGTAAGCAAGCATGTGGTAGTGCTTTCCTGGCAGCTCAGTTGAAGCGAGAGAAGGATCTGGGTAGTGCTCCTGGGTTTCTTGATATATCCCCTGCTCAGCGTCTATTCGAAGAAGAACCAAACAAACAAGGGCCAACATAAATAAAGTGCACAAGCATAAGAATAAAATGCGACAAGCAAACAATCATGCCATGATGAATGATGCACAATTTGCATGGCAATAAAGTAGCATGGCATGGGTGTGGTGTGGAATACAAGAAATAAGCATTTTATTGAGTTTTGGTCACATTTTATACTCCAATAAGTTGCTGTATACTTTATATTTATATGATGCATGCTGCAATACAGAACATGGAATGCATAAATAGAAAGGTCTCGTCGAGTTAATCATTTTAGACATATCATTTGTTGAATTTGGAGTTATAAAACAAAAGTTATTAATTAATTAAGGAAAAAGGGCATTTTAGTGTAATTTTAATCAACTTGGAAATTAAAGTGTCCAAAATATATTTTGAAGGGCATATTTGAATTCCTCACATTTTTCTGATTTCAAAACAGATATTATTTGTATTAATTGGATTTGAAAATTAAAAGTTTCTTAAAAACATATTTGAATTTGAATTTAAATAAATTTGAAAAGGTTTAAATTTAAACAGACAGACAGAAAGACTTTTGCTACTCACCCAGGTCTAGCCACAGCCACAGACGAGTGGGGCCACGGCAGCCTCAGGGCCACACGCGGGCGCGCCAGCGGGGACGTGCCACGTGGGGGAGCCCGGGAGCGCGGGTTAAGTGCTCAAAACTGCGGGGGTGTTTCTGCAAAATGGACAGAGAGGCTGACGGTGGGGCTCTGCGGACTGCGGGATGAGCGAAAACAAAAGGGAGGGATAAACTGCAAAACATTGCCACGGTACTGTGGATCTTCCTCGCGATCTGACGAGAGATCGGTGCCAGCAAGCGAGCGCGCGGCGCGGGGGATCGAACCTAGGACCTGGCGTGCGCGCGCGGAGGCGGCAACCACTGCGGTATGGAGGGGTAGCTGACAGGGAGTGGCTTAGGCGACTAGATCTTCCTCTGCAACGCCACGGCCTGGAAAACGACTGCGAACGTCGGCGCGCAGAGAGCGTTCGACGGAGCGACCGACGTGGCCAGGACACGACTACGACAGAGAGGATGTCTGGGAGGGTCGGACGCTCACCGCGGAGAGGTTGGTGCAGACGGTTCGGGCTGGGACGCGGTGGATCGACGGCGATGCAGACGCTCCCGTGGCTAGGGTTTCAGGCGGCGCGTCGGTGTGCAGCTCGGCCTAGGGCTCCTCCTTCTCGTCTCCGTGTACAGGGGCGACGCTGGTGCTCGGCTCGGTCTTCCCCAACGCCCAGACACCTCGCCCTCCTTCTGCTATGGTGGTGGTGGTGTGATGCTGACGATGAGGGTAGATGGAGATGGAAGAGAGGGTAGCAGGGGTAGGTGGGGAGGGAGGAGTAGATGGGCACGGCCCTGGGGAGTTCTGTGGTTGCTAGGCAGAGTAGGGATAGATAAGAACGAGCAGAGGGAGGCACATGGGTTGGATCGGCATAAAGGTGGTGCTCACCCTTTTCTTCTCCCTCTCTCACGGTAGGCACGGCTCAGGTGGACCAGGGGAGGCTGCAGCGATGGGGTCCGAGGGAACGGGCAGGTGTGGCTCGGGCTGGAGGGGCCCTCACGGCAGGGAGAGAAAAGAGAGGGAGAGAGAGAGAGAGCTAGGGTAGGAGGGAGGCTCGGGCTAGGGTTTTTTGCTAGAGTTGGGGTAGGGGTAGCTCGGCCAGGGGGAGTAGGTGGCTAGGTGGGGCCTGCATGGTAGGAAGAGGGGCACCTCGGCATGGTAGAGAGGAAAGGTCGATGGGGTAGGTCATGGTGGTGGTGGTTCGAGTTAGAGAGAGGAGAGATGAGGTCTTAGGGTTTTGAGAGAGATATTAGGTGGATTGCTTTCTTTTGACAAGACCAAGCAAGATCAATCCAAGCTCAAACAAGATCTAGTCAAAATAGAGGATGAGATAAAAGGTGGTGAGGGTTTAGAGAGAGAGGTTGATGTGGTGATAGGGTTTAAGCAAGATCAAACAAGATCAAGCCAAAAGGGAGGGAGAGAGATGAGATGGGAGATGATCCACTCAAGAATTCAAATAAAATCCAAAAGACTTAAATGTGGTGGTTCTTGCATGGCCCATGCAAAATAATTAATGCCATGTTTATTCTTGTGAAAACAATAATATTAACATGGCATTATTCCTATGCATTCCCAAAAGTGGAATAAAGCCAAGCAAAAGAATTTGTGGAAGTAGATCCATCCTATCTCCCATGAGCTAGATTAAATACCAAAAGAAAATAAAATAAAAGCTCATGGATAAAGGGATGGTGGAATTATAAGGTGGTGAAAGAAAGGGTGGTGGAGTGGAATAAAAGATATGCCCCCAACTCAACTTGGGCATTAAACAATATATCAATAACCGAATACAATATCAAGAGGCAAATACAATTTACAATGCATATGAGAGAAGAACCAAAACCAAAGGGTTTTATATGATGCTCAAATGCAAGGTGGCATGATGACATGAGAATGATATAATTATGATGCAACAATTATATATATGAAGTGGCCATTATATTACTAGACAAAGTAGCATTACAATTGTTAGACAATTGGGATGCTACAACTCTCCCCCACTAAACAGGAATCTCGCCCCGAGATTCTAGGAAGAAGAAGAAAACACAAAGAGGGTAGGATACTTGGCACGGAGCTCATCTTCACGTTCCCAAGTGGCTTCATCAACAGAATGGTGCGACCACTGCACCTTGCAGAACTTGATGGACTTGTTGCGAGTCCTTCTTTCTGCGATCTCAAGGATTTTTGTGGGGTGTTCTTGATAAGACAGGTCTTCTTGGAGATTGATAAGCTCATGATCCACGGTCCTGCCGGGATCCTTGAAGCACTTCTTGAGTTGAGAGATGTGGAAAACATCATGGACCTTGAGTTTTTCCGGGAGCTCAAGAGCATAAGCAACTTCTCCTCTTCTTCCACGAATTTTGAATGGACCGATGTATCTAGGAGCCAGCTTTCCTTTGATACCAAAACGGTGCATGCCTCTCATGGGAGTGACATGAAGGTAAACGAGATCACCAGGGACATACTCCATGTCCGTGTGCTTTCTGTCATAATTGCTCTTCTGGCGACTTTGAGCAATTTTCAGATTTTCAAGAATGATGTGCACCTTCTCCTCCGCTTGAGTTACAATGTCAGGGCCAAACAATATTCTTTCTCCTGCACCCGACCAACCAATCGGAGTTCTGCATTTGCGATCATAGAGAGCCTCAAATGGTGCCATATTTAGACTTTTCTGGAAGCTGTTGTTGTAAGAGAATTCAGCATAAGGAAGACATTCTTCCCACTTCATGCCAAAAGAGATGACGCAAGCACGAAGCATATCCTCTAGAATCTGATTGATCCTTTCAACTTTTCCTTGCGACTGAGGGTGGTAAGTTGTGCTGAAGTTCAACTTTGTTCCCAAAGCATTTTGGAAACTTTCCCAGAACTTGGAAGTGAAGATGCTTCCACGGTCTGAACTGATCTCAAGCGGAACCCCATACAGAGAGACAATTCTGTTGATATAGAGCTGAGCCAACTGAATTGCAGAAATTGTTTCCTTGATGGGAAAGAAGTGAGCCACTTTAGAAAGCCTGTCAATGACAACAAAGATTGCATTGTTGCCCTTCTGCGACCTTGGAAAACCCGTGATGAAGTCCATTTCTACTTTCTCCCATTTCCATTCCGGGGGTTTCAATGGCTGTAGAAGACCGGAAGGTTTCTGATGGACAGCTTTAACTCTGCGGCAGACATCACACTCCGAGACATACTTGGCACAATATCGTTTCAATCCCGGCCACCAATATTGTGTTTTCAAGTCCATGTACATCTTTGTGCTGCCAGGGTGAATAAAAAGAACAGAATCATGCGCCTCCTTGAGAACTTGCTCTCTCAAACCCGGTTAGTTCGGAACAAACATCCGGTGTTCAAATAAAAGCGTGCCTTGGTCATCGACGTGGAAGGACTCATACTTCGGAAGCTGAAGTCTGGAGATGATCTTTCTGGTGTACGGATCACCAAGCTGAAAGGAGCGAACCTTTTCTTCCAAGAGAGGGGTTGCCAGTAGGTTCAGAAGATACCCTTGTTCCACAATTTCAAGGTTTAGCTGACGGAATTCCTCGCACAAGAGAGGCTGTTGTTCTTCCATCATGAGGTTGCTGACATAAGCTTTGCGTCTGAGAGCATCGGCCATGACATTAGCTTTGCCCGGAGTGTAGTTGATGGTCAAATCGAAGTCATTGATTGCTTCAATCCACCTCCTCTGCCGAAGGTTGAGATCAGGCTGAGTGAAGATATACTTCAGACTCTTGTGATCAGAAAAGATTTCACAACGGTTGCCCAGCAAGTAATGCCTCCATAATTTCAAAGCAAAAACAACTGCTGCGAGTTCGAGGTCATGTGTACGATAGTTGATCTCATGCGTCTTCAACTGTCGAGAGGCATAAGCAACAACTTGTTTTTCTTGCATAAGGACCGCACCCAATCCTTGCAAAGATGCGTCACAGAATATCTGGAAAGGCTTGGATGTATCCGGAGGAACCAAGACTGGTGTGGAAGTGAGCTTCTCTTTGAGTGTCTCAAAGCTTGCTTGACATGTAGGAGTCCAAAGATATTTCTTGCCTTTCTTGAGGAGATTGGTAAGAGGCTTCGCTATCTTCAAAAAATTCTGAACGAAGCGACGGCAATAACTAGCCAAACCAAGGAAGCTCCGGACTTCTTTGACATTTACAGGAGGAAGCCAGTCAACAATTGTCTTTACAGTTTCCGGGTTGACTGCAATGCCCTTGGCAGAGATGACGTGACCAAGATAGGTTACTTGAGGCAGCCAAAACTCACACTTGGAGAACTTTGCATACAGGCGGTTCTCACGAAGCTTGTTTAGGACACACTGAAGGTGTGCTTCATGTTCTTCCTTTGACTTAGAATAGACTAGGATGTCATCTAGATAGACCACAACGAACTTATCAAGATACTCCATGAAAACCGAGTTCATAAGACTCGAGAAGGTGGCAGGTGCGTTGGTGAGACCGAAGGACATGACCGTGTACTCATACAGGCCATAGCGGGTGGTGAAAGCTGTTTTAGGAACATCTTCCTTGCGAATCTTGATTTGATGATAACCACTTCTCAAGTCAAGCTTAGAGAATACCACAGCTCCAGCTAGCTGATCGAAGAGATCATTAATCCGCGGAAGGGGATATTTATTCTTGATGGTTTTAGCATTGAGAGCCCGATAGTCAACACAAAGTCTATCAGTCATGTCTCGCTTCTTCACAAAGAGGGTTGGGCTACCCCACGAAGAAGTACTGTGTTGAATGAAACCCAACTTCTCTTGTTCATCAAGCTGTCGTTTGAGTTCAGCCAACTCAGCAGGACCCATTTTATAAGGCCGCTTGGAGATAGGAGCCGTTCCAGGTTCAAGCTCAATTACAAACTCATCCTCACGATCCGGAGGCATACCTGGCAACTCTTCAGGAAAGACATCTGGGAACTCACAGACCACCGGAACACTCTGAATAGCTTCCATACCATCATCATTCAGAGCCGCCAAAGAGAAAAGCTGGATAGCAGGAGTCAGACTTGGAGAATAGACTATATGGCCTTCAGGAATCTTCAGAGAAACCGAGCGTTCAGCACAATCAATCATAGCTGCATTTGCCGTCAACCAATCCATGCCCAAGATAACATCAATGTCAGAATTGCCCAGAACAATTAAGGACGCCGAGAACGAAGAGCCACCAATCTCAATTTGATTGCCATGGCTGATTTTAGAAGCTGCCATCTTTGCTCCAGGGGAAAGGACCATTAACCGCTTAAGGAGAGGATCCATAGCTAACTCATTCTCATTTGCAACCTTGTGAGAAACAAAAGAATGCGATGCACCAGAATCAAACAAAACTCATGCAGGGACTGAGTTAACGGATAGCATACCCATCACAACTCCAGGTGCATGCTCAGCTTGAGCGGCGTTGACACAGTTGGCACGAGCAACAGTAGACCCGGGCTTGGTGTTGATGTTGAGAGCCCGAGGTGGTGGTGCACGAACCATAGGAGAGCTTGCCGCAGATCTTGGAGGTGGTGGAGGAAGAGCTTTGTTTTTCATCGGACAGTTCCAGTTTTGATGCCTAGTGTATCCACAAGTGTAACAAGCACCAGGTAGACGTGGAGCAACGTAGCCAGGGACTCCGCCAGGTGCTCCAGGGTAGTGGTGGTTGTAGCCCCTGGGAGCAGCAGTGAGGAAGTTTGGTGGCCTTGCCGCGTAGCTTGAAGGTCTTGGTGGAGCCGGGAGCGACGGTGGGGTGTTAGGAACCCAGACACGACGCTTAGAAGGAGTTGACATAGCTGAAGAGCTTGCTGCATCACGATTGTGTTTCTTTGACTCCTCAAACACTTCCCTACTTGCTTCTTCCTGCAGAGCTGTATGCTGAAGTTCCAGAAAAGACGCCGGCCTTGCATGTGTGATTGCATATTTAATCGATGCATTGAGCCCTTGTCGGAACCTCTTTTGCTTCTTCTTGTCATCAGAGATCTCATCGCCACCATAACGAGAAAGGTTCATGAAGTTCCTGATGTAGGTATTGACATTATCATTGCCCTGCTTGAGGTTGAGAAACACTTCCTTCATCCTCTCCATGACAATTTCTGACAGGTACTGCTCTTTGAAAGCTCCAGTGAACTGTCCCCAAGTAGGCTGAAAACCAATGCAGTTTGCCTTCAGGTAATTCTCCCACCAGAGAGCTGCATCTCCCTTCAAAAGGTGAGTGGCACACTTTACCCATTCTTGCTCAGGAACATCAGCAGTCACCAGTAGCCTTGACATCTCACTCAACCAATCATCAGCATCAAGTGGTTGATCGGACACATAAAATTGAAGTGGGTTGAACTTCAGAAAGCTTTTGATGTCTCCTCGCTTGGGAGGTGGAGGTAGCGGAGCAAACTCATTCCTCCTGACACTTTCTTCAAAACGCTGCTGGTTCTGCTGCATTGCTGCCAAGGCATTGGCGATGCTTGACAACGCGGCCCCCAGTTCAGGTTGTATGTCCTCCTCAGAACGGCGTGGTGGTGCCATCCTGTGATTGATATAAAACACAAGTCAGTACTATAATGGAGAATAATAATAATCCAAAATAGTACCAAGATGGAATTAACCAAGATTAAAGGATACAATTTACTAAGATGATAATAAAATATCAGCAAAGTTCAAAGCACCTAGAAGATATTAAGCATATCGCACACGACTGAAAAGGAGTGTGGTACACAACTATCAAAGAAAAAATTTCCGCAAATTTTGGCATTAAAATACCAATAGATGCGCAAAATCACTTAACGAGTCAAGATTAGTGACTCTACCAAATCAATATACAAGAGCGAATGATAAAAGTAGTGGTATGGTCGCGACTCCATTCCGCACTCAAATCATTACTCTGTACATGATTAAGTAGAACACATATCCCAACACCTTCTTCTCACGATGAACCTAAAGATTAGTAACTACGGAAACAAACACCCCAAACAAGATAACGTCGGATAACAAAGAGTAAGACAGATCGCGGCGATATACAACGAATCAGATAGATCGCGTCGGTTTGCAAAAGCCTGTCGGTATGGAATGTACCAACAGTTGATAACCAAAAGGCAGATTATGATAACAACTTGGATGCAACAGATAGACAAGGAATTACACACACACACACACACAACCTATGGTACTACGGAAAACCAGAACACGTGAATCCTAGTTTGAACTTTTAAGAAGAGGATTGAAAACGTTACACTTCGTTTACCAGAAAAGGGTGGGTGGGTGGTTAAGAAGAAAAGTGGAAGCAGTCCTACTCTCGCGTTTTGTTTTTCCCTAGTATACATAGCTACCAAAATATTTGCTAGACTGACAACGACCATTTGGCTGAGACCCTGAAGGGCGGGATGGCTCTGATACCAATTGTAACTACCTCGGTGAATTACGCTCCTAGTTACAAGCCTGGATGAGCGGAAATGGTTAAAATAGTACGGTGGGGCCCAAATGCCACTCACAGGTAGACCTTTCGGCCGTCCTAACCATTTCCAAACATCGGGACAAGAATGGGCGGCGTAATCGGCAGGCGAAGGGATCAACTGTTGGAGATATGCCCTAGAGGCAATAATAAATGTAGTTATTATTATATCTTTGTGTTTATGATAAATGTTTACATTCATGCTATAATAGTATTAACAAGGAAACATTGATACTTGTGTGATTTGTAAACTTAATTTGAAGTCCCTAGTATAGCCTCTATACTTCACTAGCTTGTTGGTTGATAGATGATTGTGGTTTCCCTATCATGAACATTGAGATGTTATCAACAACAAGATCATATCGTTAGGAGAATGATATGGTGGACATACTCCTATAGATAAGCGTAGCATAAAGATCAAGTCATTTCAATAGTTCAATTGCTATATGCTTTCTGATACATAGTAACCTAATTCCTTCGACCATGAGATCATGCATATCACCTTTATCGGATGGATGCTTTGATGACATCAAACACCACACCGTAACTGGGTGGTTATAAAGGTGGCATTGAGTGTTCGGAAAGTATTGGTTGAGACACATGGATCAAGAGTGGGATTTGTCCATCCATATGACGGATAGATATACTCTAGGCCCTCTCGGTGGAATGTCATCCAATTAGCTTGCAAGCATGTGACTGGCTCACAAGGGATCACATATCACGGGAACGAGAAAAGAGTACTTATCGGTAACGAGGTTGAACTAGGTATGCAGAGATACCGACGATCATAACCTCGGATAAGTAACATATCGTGAGACAAAGGGAAATTGGTATCGTATGTAAGTGGTTCATTCGATCGCAAAATAATCGTAGAAATATGTGGGAGCCATATGAATTTCCAGATTCCTCTATTGGTTATTGTTCGGAGAAGTGTCTCGATCATGTCCGCATAATTCACGAACCGTAGGGAGACACACTTAAGGATTTGACGTTGTTTGAGTAGTTATGGTATTATGAGAAAGAGACCGAATGTTTTTCGGAGTCTCGGATGGGATCCGGGATATCACGAGGTGATCCGGAATGGTCCGGAGAATAAGATTCATATAAGGAAAGACCCGTTTCAGAGTTCGGGAATGATTCCGGTGTTTTCATCGGGAATGTTCTAGAAGGTTCCGGAATGTCCGGCACTCCGAAAGGGGAGGCGTACATGAATGTGTCATTACATATTAGAATGATTGCATCATGTACTAAGTGTTCTTTCTGTCCCAAATAAAGGATTAAATTGAATCCTAAAACAGAAAAGTCAAATGTCCAGTTTGAAAGTCAAACGGCTAAAACAAGAAACTGTGGGAAACAAGCAAGAGGAGTTTGAAACCAACTTGGAGGAGGAGTTCCTCTCCTCCAAGCCGGCGGCCAGCCCTAGGCCGAGTTGGGGAGGGACTCCCCTCCCTCCCTGGCGCGCCAAGCCCCTCCACCTATAAAAGGAGGGGCAGGGCCTCCTCCTTGAGACACACAAGTTTCTACCTCTAATCTCCGGTTTAGAGCCGTTCTGGTTTAGAGCTTCTAATTGCTTTAGCCTGCGGTTTAGAGCCTTATAATTGGTGTGTCTAATCTCTAGACCACTAATATCCCTCTCTCATACTCCACCATACTCGCTCCGGCTTAAGGCGAAGCCCTGCGGGATCTCCCCTCTACTTCCGGTACCACGCCGTTGTGCTGCCGGAATCGCGAGGAGAGTGCTACAACCTCCGCTGCCTGCTGGAACAAGGGAGAGGAAGGTCTTCGTCGAGTACCGAACGTGTGACCGACTGCGGGAGCGCTGCCGGAACGCAGCGCCGGAAGGATCGTCTACACGATCTTGAGATCGGGAAGAGTACGACTACATCACCCACGAGAATCCGCTCTCGTTAAACGCTTTGGAATCTTCGAGGGTAAGTTATTCCATCGACTCATTGCTACAATCTAGTAGATAGATCTTGGCTTGTTTGTTTGTATGCGATAGAAATTTTTTGTTTTCCGTGCTACGAAACCCTACAGTGGTATCAGAGCCGTGTCTATATGTAGATCTGTTGCACGAGTAGAACACAATGGTCATTGTGGGCGTTGATGCTTTTATTGTCGATTGCTTCTTGTGTACTTTGCATCTTGCGGTATGTTGGGATGAAGCGGCCCGGGCTAACCTTACATGACATCGTTCATGAGACTTGCTCCACGCTTGACATGCAACTTGTATTGCATAAGTGGCTTTGCGGGTGCCTGTTTCTCCTAGCATAGTTAAGATCCAATTTACAACGGGTGATTAACAATACTAGTATCAATGTTGTGGTTCTTGTTCGTAAGTTAGAACGACACTTATTGAAAGCCCCAAACCACGTAAAATATGCAAAGAAAGTAGAGGCGTCTAACTTTGTTTTGCAGGGGTGTGCAGTGATGTGATATGGCCATGATTGTGATTATATTTGATGTATGCAATGTTCCTTATTGTAAGTTGGCAACCGGCAGGAGCCATATGGTTGTCTTTAATTTATGTTAAGACCCGCGTGTCTATTCAAAGTAGTTGTAATAGTTGAAGCCGGTGGACGACAACCATGGAGTAGCGTCATTGACCTTGATGCAATGCCGGTGATGATGGAGATCATGTTCGTGCTTGAAGATGGAGATCGGAAGCACAAAGAAGAAAGGCCATATCATATCACATATATATTGAATTGCATGTGATGTTAATCCTTTATGCATCTTGTATTGCTTAGTAGACGACGGTAGCATTATAAGATGATCCCTCATGCACATGAATTTCAAGTCATAAAGTGTTCACCCTTAGTTAGCACCGTTGCTAAAGCTTGTTGTTTCGAAGCACCACGTGATGATCGGGTGTGTTAGATTCCGCAAGTGTATACAACGTGAGCAAGCCAGATTTGCTCATGCGGAAACTAAGGTTTGATCTTGACGAGCCTAGCATGTACAGACATGGTCTCGGAACACGGATCACCGAAAGGTAAAGCATGAGTCATATAGTAGATATGATAAACATGATGATTGTTCGCCATTGAAACTATATCAACTCTCGTGATGATCGGTGTTGATGTAGTGGATTTGGTTCATGTGATCACTAAAACAATGTGAGGGATATTGTTTTGAGTGGGAGTTCACCTGGTTTAATTATATTAGTTAATTTGAACTCAATTTGTCATAAACTTAGTCTAAACTATTGCAAATATGTTGTAGATCAATGGCAGCCCCTACCATCAATTTTAATGCGTTCCTAGAGAAAGAAAAGTTGAAAAACAATGGAAGCAACTTCGCGGATTGGTTCCGCAATTTGAGGATTGTCCTCACAGCTGGTAATTTGACCTATGTGCTGGATGCACCGCTGGGTGACCCACCTGCAGCTGATGCTCCCGATGAAGTAAAGAATGTTTACCTCGCTCGGAAGAATCAGTACTCCATAGTTCAGTGTGCTATCTTGTATGGTTTGGAATCGGAGCTTCAGAAAAGGTTTGAGGATTCAGACCCATATGATATTGTCGAGGATCTCAAATTGATTTTTGAGACTCATGCGGCAATTGAAAGCTATGAGGCTTCTGAAAAGTTCTTTAACTGCAAGATGGAAGAGAGCAGCTCCGTCAGTGAGCATGTGCTTAAGATGTCTGGGCACGCAAACAAACTTCAAAGCTTGGGTATAGTGATTCCTAATGCTTTGGGGATTTATCCTGTCCTCCAATCACTACCACCAAGTTACAAGAACTTTGTGATGAACTACAACATGCAGAACATGAACAAGACGTTGCCAGAACTCTTTGCCATGTTGAAATCTGCAGAAGTGGAGATCAAGAAAGAGCACCAAGTGTTGTTGGTCAATAAGACCACCAAATTCAAGAAAGGCAAGTCTAAGCAAAAGGGACACTTCAAGAAGGGTGGTAAGAAAGTTACCACGCCGGCGAAGAAGACCAAGACTGGACCTAAGCCTGATACTGAGTGCTTTTACTGCAAGGGAGAAGGTCACTGGAAGCGGAATTGCCCAAAGTACTTGGCGGATTTGAAGAACGGCAACATCAAGAAGAAAGGTATATCTGATATACATGTTATTGGTGTGTATCTCACTAGTACTCGTAGTAGTGCCTGGGTATTTGATACTGGTTCGGTTGCTCATATTTGTAACTCGAAACAGGTGCTGCAGAATAAACGGAAGCTAGCGAAGAACGAGGTGACGATGCGCGTGGGAAATGGATCAAAGGTTGATGTGATCGCGGTCGGCATGCTACCCCTTCATCTACCATCGGGATTAGTTTTATACTTAAATAATTGTTATTTGGTGCCTGCGTTGAGCATGAACATTATATCGGGATCTTGTTTATTGCGAAACGGTTACTTGTTTAAATCCGAGAATAATGGTTGTTCGATTTATATGAGTAATATGTTTTATGCACATGCACCTTTGATAGATGGTCTATTCTTATTGAATCTCGATAGTGGAAATACACATATCAACAACATTGAGGCTAAACGTTTGAAATCAAGCGATAATTCGACCTATATGTGGCACTGTCGTCTTGGTCACATTGGAGTGAAACGTATGAAGAAACTCCATTCCGATGGACTTCTTGAATCACTTGATTTTGAATCACTTGAAAGATGCGAAGCATGTCTGATGGGTAAAATGACTAAGACTCCATTTTCTGGTATGATGGAGCGAGCTACGGACTTATTGGAAATCATACATACCGATGTGTGTGGTCCAATGAGTGTAGCATCGCGCGGTGGTTATCGTTATGTTCTTACCTTCACGGGATGACTTGAGTAGATATGGGTATATCTATTTCATGAAACATAAGTCCGAAACTTTCGAGAAGTTTAAGGAGTTTCAAAGTGAGGTAGAGAATCAACGTAACAAGAAGATTAAATTTCTACGTTCTGATCGTGGAGGTGAATATCTAAGTTACGAGTTTGGCGAGCATTTGAAGAAATGCGGAATACTTTCACAATTGACACCGCCGGGAACACCACAGCGTAATGGTGCGTCCGAACGTCGTAATCGAACTCTCTTAGATATGGTTCGTTCTATGATGTCACTTACAGATTTACCGCTATCATTTTGGGGTTATGCATTAGAAACAGCCGTATTCACTTTAAATAGGGCACCATCTAAATCCGTTGAAACGACACCGTATGAATTATGGTTTGGGCAGAAACCTAAATTATCGTTCCTTAAGTTTGGGGTTGCGAAGCCTATGTAAAGAAGTTACAGCCGGACAAGCTTGAACCCAAAGCGGAAAAATGCGTCTTCATAGGATACCCAAAGGAAACAATTGGGTATACCTTCTATCATAGATCCGAAGGAAAAATCTTCGTTGCCAAGAATGGATCCTTTCTAGAGAAGGAATTTCTCTCGAAAGAAGTGACTGGAAGGAAAGTAGAACTCGACGAGGTTGTCGAACCTTCTCTCGAACTTGCGAGTAGCGCAGCACCGGAAGAAGTTTCTGTGGTGCCTGCACCGATAAGAGAGGAAGCTAATGATGATAATCATGAAACTTCGATTGTAGTTGCTACAGAACCTCGCAGGTCAACAAGAACTCGTACCACTCCTAATTGGTATGATCACGTTATGAGTGTCATGTTGGTGGACAACACCGATGACCCTGCGACATATGAGGAAGCGATGATGAGCCCAGATTCCAATAAATGGCAAGAAGCCATGAAATCCGAAATTGGATCCATGTACGAAAACCAAGTATGGACTTTGGTGGACTTACCGGACGGCCGGAAGGATGTCGAGAACAAATGGATTTTCAAGAAGAAAACAGATGCTGATGGTAATGTTACTGTCTATAAAGCTCGACTTGTCGCAAAAGGGTTTCGAAAAATTCAAGGAGTTGACTACGATGAGACTTTCTCACCAGTAGCGAAGCTAAAGTCTGTAAGGATTTTGTTAGCAATCGCTGCATATTATGACTATGAGATATGGCAGATGGATGTCAAAACGGTGTTCCTCAATGGAGACATTGATGAAGAGTTGTATATGATGCAACCCAAAGGTTTTGTCGATCCTAAAGATGCTAACAAGGTATGCAAACTTCAACGGTCCATCTATGGATTGAATCAAGCATCCCGAAGTTGGAATCAACGTTTTGATAAGGTAATCAAAAGTTTTGGTTTTATACAAACTTATGGAGAAGCTTGTATTTACAAGAAAGTGAGTGGGAGCTCTATAGCATTCTTAATACTATATGTGGATGACATATTGTTGATTGGGAATGATGTAGACCTTCTTAATAGTGTCAAAGAATATTTGAATAATAGTTTTTCAATGAAGGATCTTGGCAAAGCAGCTTACATATTAGGCATAAATATTTATAGAGATAGATCGAAACGCCAAATATCATTGTCACAGAGTACATATTTGGACAAAGTTCTAAAGAGGTTTGGAATGGAAGAAAGCAAGAAAGGGTTCTTGCCCATGTTGCCCAATACGACCTTGAGTAAAACTCAAAGTTCGACATCGGCAGAAGTTAGAGAAAGGATGAGTAAGACTCCCTATGCCTCAGCCATAGGATCTCTAATGTATGCCATGCTATGTACTAGACCCGACATTGCATATGCTGTTAGTTTAACTAGCAGATATCAAAGTGATCCAGGAGTGGATCATTGGACAGCGGTCAAAAACATCCTTAAGTACTTGAGAAGAACTAAGGATATGGTTCTTTCTTATGGAGGTGATGAACAGCTCGTTGTTAATGGTTACACCGATGCTAGTTGGAACACAGATCCGGATGATTCTAAATCACAATCCGGATACGTATTTATTTTGAATGGTGCAGCAGTTAGCTGGAGGAGTGCAAAGCAAAGCGTTGTGGCGAGATCTTCAACTGAATCGGAATACATGGCTGCTTCAGAGGCTTCACAAGAAGCGATATGGATGAAAGAGTTCATTATAGAGCTGGGTGTGGTTCCTAGTGCGCTGGACCCAATGTCTATCTACTGTGATAACATGGGCGCCATAGCCAATGCGCAAGAACCAAGGTCACACAAGAAACTGAAGCACATCAAGCTACGTTTTTCACGCTATTCGAGAACATATCCAGGATGGGGATATAAAGATTTGCAAAGTACACACAGATCTGAATGTGGCGGATCCGTTGACTAAACCTCTCCCGAGGGCAAAACATGACCAACACCAAACTGCCATGGGTGTTCGGTATATTACCATGTAATCTAGATTAGATGACTCTAGTGCAAGTGGGAGACTGTTGGAGATATGCCCTAGAGGCAATAATAAATGTAGTTATTATTATATCTTTGTGTTTATGATAAATGTTTACATTCATGCTATAATAGTATTAACAAGGAAACATTGATACTTGTGTGATTTGTAAACTTAATTTGAAGTCCCTAGTATAGCCTCTATACTTCACTAGCTTGTTGGTTGATAGATGATTGTGGTTTCCCTATCATGAACATTGAGATGTTATCAACAACAAGATCATATCGTTAGGAGAATGATATGGTGGACATACTCCTATAGATAAGCGTAGCATAAAGATCAAGTCATTTCGATAGTTCAATTGCTATATGCTTTCTGATACATAGTAACCTAATTCCTTCGACCATGAGATCATGCATATCACCTTTATCGGATGGATGCTTTGATGACATCAAACACCACACCGTAACTGGGTGGTTATAAAGGTGGCATTGAGTGTTCGGAAAGTATTGGTTGAGACATATGGATCAAGAGTGGGATTTGTCCATCCATATGACGGATAGATATACTCTGGGCCCTCTCGGTGGAATGCCATCCAATTAGCTTGCAAGCATGTGACTGGCTCACAAGGGATCACATATCACGGGAACGAGAAAAGAGTACTTATCGGTAACGAGGTTGAACTAGGTATGCAGAGATACCGACGATCATAACCTCGGATAAGTAACATATCGTGAGACAAAGGGAAATTGGTATCGTATGTAAGTGGTTCATTCGATCGCAAAATAATCGTAGAAATATGTGGGAGCCATATGAATTTCCAGATTCCTCTATTGGTTATTGTTCGGAGAAGTGTCTCGATCATGTCCGCATAATTCACGAACCGTAGGGAGACACACTTAAGGATTTGACGTTGTTTGAGTAGTTATGGTATTATGAGAAAGAGACCGAATGTTGTTCGGAGTCTCGGATGGGATCCGGGATATCACGAGGTGATCCGGAATGGTCCGGAGAATAAGATTCATATAAGGAAAGACCCGTTTCGGAGTTCGGGAATGATTCCGGTGTTTTCATCGGGAATGTTCTAGAAGGTTCCGGAATGTCCGGCACTCCGAAAGGGGAGGGGTACATGAATGTGTCATTACATATTAGAATGATTGCATCATGTACTAAGTGTTCTTGCTGTCCCAAATAAAGGATTAAATTGAATCCTAAAACAGAAAAGTCAAATGTCCAGTTTGAAAGTCAAACGGCTAAAACAAGAAACCGTGGGAAACAAGGAAGAGGAGTTTGAAACCAACTTGGAGGAGGAGTTCCTCTCCTCCAAGCCGGCGGCCAGCCCTAGGCCGAGTTGGGGAGGGACTCCCCTCCCTCCCTGGCGCGCCAAGCCCCTCCACCTATAAAAGGAGGGGCAGGGCCTCCTCCTTGAGACACACAAGTTTCTACCTCTAATCTCCGGTTTAGAGCCGTTCTGGTTTAGAGCTTCTAATTGCTTTAGCCTGCGGTTTAGAGCCTTCTAATTGGTGTGTCTAATCTCTAGACCACTAATAGCCCTCTCTCATACTCCACCATACTCGCTCCGGCTTAAGGCGAAGCCCTGCGGGATCTCCCCTCTACTTCCGGTACCACGCCGTTGTGCTGCCGGAATCGCGAGGAGAGTGCTAGAACCTCCGCTGCCTGCTGGAACAAGGGAGAGGAAGGTCTTCGTCGAGTACCGAACGTGTGACCGACTGCGGGAGCGCTGCCGGAACGCAGCGCCGGAAGGATCGTCTACACGATCTTGAGATCGGGAAGAGTACGACTACATCACCCACGAGAATCCGCTCTCGTTAAACGCTTTGGAATCTTCGAGTGTAAGTTATTCCATCGACTCGTTGCTACAATCTAGTAGATAGATCTTGGCTTGTTTGTTTGTATGCGATAGAAAATTTTTGTTTTCCATGCTACGAAACCCTACATCAACTACATACACAAATGAGTATGTATGCATGCCACCATACAACAGTCCTCAGAGCCATTCCATCTAAAAGAAATATAAATATTGCAACACCATACGGCAAGATCCAAATGTCCTAGATAGATATAATAGTTTAGGATATCTCCTCATACATCAAACATCAGAGTATCAGGCGGAAGCGGCAAACAAGATCCGAGTACGGATAAGAAGCAAATCGGCATAAGATGCCCCATAATAAACACATCCCGCCCACAGATCTCACGGATCCCCGTTCCCGGAATCTCTACACCGAATGATCGTTGCCCACATCGTCCGCCTCCTCCACCCAGTATCCATCTTGTGAGTGTACCTGTTCATCTGAATCAAATAATTTATCGTGTGAGACCCTAGGGGTACTCATCAAGTCTTTATGCCTCTAAAGGGGACACAACCTGGGTGACACAATAGCAGCAAAAGATAATACCTAACAATTCTAAAGATACTCGCTAACCATCCGCCTAACCAAAGATAGACGGATGTCCGTGAATTAATAACAACAGTTATAACAGTAATATTAACAGATCCATCCTCCTCCTCGCTTACCAACGAGGAAGCGGACGAACAACCCCCCCATCCGTTGGCAGTTTTATTATCCATTCCATGAGTGTTGCACTATTTACTAGTCAGTTACTTAGTCAAATTAAAAGCGGTACTTTAGTTATATTTGTCTATGATCGAGAAACTGTGCTCCAAGTCGTCCATAACCGCGGACACGGCTTTCAGAAAGTTTTACCCTGCAGGGGTGCACAAATAGCAACACACACTCGATCAACCTCGGAAAAACCAAATCAAAACCCAACGAGGCATTCACGACAAAGCGATCACAGGATTCAGAAATATTTCAGGGGGCCACCCCATTAAGCTACCCGCAACGAAGTTAGCCGACTCCGAGACGGACTCAAGGTTTGCGTCAGTGGCTGTAAACGACTGGGAACCCGAAAATTTGACTGGGCTTGTCGATACCGCGTAAACACTCCGCTTCCAAAACAGTACAGGTGCTCCTCGCACAAACTTAAATAAAGCAGTAAAGCATGGCATAAGTACAGAATAGTAATAAAGCCCCAAACTACTTTGTGGCCCCAAGAAATAAGAATGAATCAAGCTCTGGCTCAGGGGGGTCCCATAAGCCTCCCGGATGTGGATAGCGCGAATATTCAAGGAACAGGAAACAAGTACTCGGGGTCCTACGGGACACAAGTGAGCATGAAAAACCAAATAGCAGATATTGCTCACCGGTGCCACTTTCATTAGTTATCCCATTACTACTCAGGTTAAGTTGTATAGGTACCTCGTTATCCATCAGACACTCACATACCCTACACATGCTGTTCTACGACCCGCATGGCTCAAACAACTCCTGTAGTAATGGCTCATGGGATGGAGGAACAAGCTTCGGTGGGGTTTAAAAGTAAAGGCTATGCAGTACTTGGGATTCAGTTTAATGCGATCGCGATTCAATGATGCAAGAATAAGATAGAGGCAATAGGTACTATATGTATGCAAGCATGTGGTAGTTCTTGCCTGGCAGCTCAGTTGAAGCGAGAGAAGGATCTAGGTAGTGCTCCTGGATTTCTTGATATATCCCCTGCTCAGCGTCTATTCGAAGAAGAACCAAACAAACAAGGGCCAACATAAATAAAGTGCACAAGCATAAGAATAAAATGCGACAAGCAAACAATCATGCCATGATGAATGATGCACAATTTGCATGGCAATAAAGTAGCATGGCATGGGTGTGGTGTGGAATACAAGAAATAAGCATTTTATTGGGTTTTGGTCACATTTTATACTCCAATAAGTTGCTGTATACTTTATATTTATATGATGCATGCTGCAATACAGAACATGGAATGCATAAACAGAAATGTCTCGTCGAGCTAATCATTTTAGACATATCATTTGTTAAATTTGGAGTTATAAAACAAAAGTTATTAATTAATTAAGGAAAAAGGGCATTTTAGTGTAATTTTAATCAACTTGGAAATTAAAGTGTCCAAAATATATTTTGAAGGGCATATTTGAATTCCTCACATTTTTCTGATTTTAAAACATATATTATTTGTATTAATTGGATTTGAAAATTAAAAGTTTCTTAAAAACAGATTTGAATTTGAATTTAAATAAATTTGAAAAGGTTTAAATTTAAACAGACAGACAGAAAGACTTTTGCTACTCACCCAGGTCTAGCCACAGCCACAGACGAGTGGGGCCACGGCAGCCTCAGGGCCACACGCGGGCGCGCCAGCGGGGACGTGCCACGTGGGGGAGCCCGGGAGTGCGGGTTAAGTGCTCAAAACTGCGGGGGTGTTTCTGCAAAACGGACAGAGAGGCTGACGGTGGGGCTCTACGGACTGCGGGATGAGCGAAAACAAAAGGGAGGGCTAAACTGCAAAACATCGCCACGGTACTGTGGATCTTCCTCGCGATCTGACGAGAGATCGGTGCCAGCAAGCGAGCGCGCGGCGCGGGGGATCGAACCTAGGACCTGGCGTGCGCGCGCGGAGGCGGCAACCACTGCGGTAGGGAGGGGTAGCTGACAGGGAGTGGCTTAGGCGACTAGATCTTCCTCTGCAACGCCACGGCCTGGAAAACGACTGCGAACGCCGGCGCGCAGAGAGCGTTCGACGAAGCGACCGACGCGGCCAGGACACGACTGCGACGGAGAGGATGTCTGGGAGGGTCGGACGCTCACCGCGGAGAGGTTGGTGCAGACGGTTCGGGCTGGGACGCGGTGGATCGACGGCGATGCAGACGCTCCCGCGGCTAGGGTTTCAGGCGGCGCGTCAGTGTGCAGCTCGGCCTGGGGCTCCTCCTTCTCGTCTCCGTGTACAGGGGCGACGCTGGTGCTCGGCTCGGTCTTCCCCAACGCCCATACACCTCGCCCTCCTTCTGCTATGGTGGTGGTGGTGTGATGCCGACGATGAGGGTAGATGGACATGGAAGAGAGGGTAGCAGGGGTAGGTGGGGAGGGAGGAGTAGATGGGCACGACCCTAGGGAGTTCTGTGGTTGCTAGGAAGAGGAGGGATAGATAAGAACGAGCAGAGGGAGGCACATGGGTTGGATCGGCATAAAGGTGGTGCTCACCCTTTTCTTCTCCCTCTCTCACGGTAGGCACGGCTCAGGTGGACCAGGGGAGGCTGCAGCGATGGGGTCCGAGGGAACGGGCAGGTGTGGCTCGGGCTGGAGGGGCCCTCACGGCAGGGAGAGAAAAGAGAGGGAGAGAGAGAGAGCTAGGGTAGGAGGGAGGCTCGGGCTAGGTTTTTTTGCTAGAGTTGGGGTAGGGGTAGCTCGGCCAGGGGGAGTAGGTGGCTAGGTGGGGCCTGCATGGTAGGGAGAGGGGCACCTCAGCATGGTAGAGAGGGAAGGTCGATGGGGTAGGTCATGGTGGTGGTGGTTCGAGTTAGAGAGAGGAGAGATGAGGTCTTAGGGGTTTGAGAGAGAGATTAGGTGGATTGCTTTCTTTTGACAAGACCAAGCAAGATCAAGCCAAGCTCAAACAAGATCTAGTCAAAATAGAGGATGAGATAAAAGGTGGTGAGGGTTTAGAGAGAGAGGTTGATGTGGTGATAGGGTTTAAGCAAGATCAAACAAGATCAAGCCAAAAGGGAGGGAGAGAGATGAGATGGGAGATGATCCACTCAAGAATTCAAATAAAATCCAAAAGACTTAAATGTGGTGGTTCTTGCATGGCCCATGCAAAATAATTAATGCCATGTTTATTCTTGTGAAAACAATAATATTAACATGGCATTATTCCTATGCATTCCCAAAAGTGGAATAAAGCCAAGCAAAAGAATTTGTGGAAGTAGATCCATCCTATCTCCCATGAGCTAGATTAAATACCAAAATAAAATAAAATAAAAGCTCATGGATAAAGGGATGGTGGAATTATAAGGTGGTGAAAGAAAGGGTGGTGGAGTGGAATAAAAGATATGCCCCCAACTCAACTTGGGCATTAAACAATATATCAATAACCGAATACAATATCAAGAGGCAAATACAATTTACAATGCATATGAGAGAAGAACCAAAACCAAAGGGTTTTATATGATGCTCAAATGCAAGGTGGCATGATGACATGAGCATGATATTAGTATGATGCAACAATTATATATATGAAGTGGCCATTATATTACTAGACCAAGTAGCATTACAATTGTTAGACAATTGGGATGCTACAATAGCCATAGCGATCATAGTAATGCAATTGCTCTCACTCGTATATTTATCCTATACCCGTTATCAATACCATGCAACCAGTTATCAAAAATATTGGTTACTAAGTTTGGTGGATACAAGCTTGAGGCTACTTGGATGACTGACCATAGAAAACGCGCAAACTGACACTCAAAAAACAAATGTTTGATAGTTTCATCATGGTGGTAGAAACAATATTTCATACTTCCCTGCTAGCTGCGCTTAACTAGATTATCTTTAGTTAAAATCACACCTCAATGAAGATACTAGGCAAAAAAATTAATCTTCAATGGTATCTTCATTTCCATATGTGTTTGTTTTATTAACTAGTACTTCAGAGTGTACTAGTGCTTTGTACATAGAACCGACTAAAAACTTACCATTACTTCCTTGCTAGTTGCGCTTAACATGATTATCTTTAGTTAAAATCACACCTCAACGAAGATACCAGGCAAAAAATTTCTTCAATGATATGTTCATATTCTAAATGTGTTCGTTTTATTAACTGGTACTTTGGAGTGCACTAGTGCTTTGTACATAGAATCAACTAAAAACTTACCATTCTCAGTTATATTGCAACAAAACTCGTCGTGCTTGTTTATTAGGCATATATCCGCTAACCACTCATGTAGAGTGTGCCACGAGGCAAGAAGTGTACCAAATCGATCTCGTCTAAAAGCTACATATGGAGGTGAGACGCTCAACACCTCCACAATTGTTTCGCCCTTGTCACGTGCTATGTTGTGCAAAGTCGGAAATTGTTCTGCGTGAGGTATATTCCCTAACCAGGTATCCTCTCAGAATCTAATTTTCAAGCCATCCTTGATAAGGAAAGATCCAAAGGAAAAGAAGTAATTCTTCGCATGCATTAGACCGGTCCAAAAGTGTGAATCCCCTGGTTTTCAATAAATTTGGAATAGAGCGTTTGAGACTATGTGTTTTCTTCTTAATAGGGTTTGCCATACGCATTTCTCAGTTAACATCTTGAACATCCATTCCCTAGTAAAGGCATATTTTGGCTTTAAGATCATGGATCCTAAGCCCCTCTTGGTCCTTTGGACGGTAGACCACATTCCATTTTGCCAGTCTGTATTATTTTCGAGTCTTATTGGCAAAAAATTCTCAAGCAATAGTAGTCTAACCGCTAGAGAACTCCCTTTGAAACTTGGAAGAAGGATATGTAACATATACATGACCATATTAGTGAGGTTGGAATTAATCAGAACTAGTCTTCCACCAACAAATGAGAGTTTTCCTTTCGAGCTGCTTAGACGTTTCTATAACCGTTCCTCAATGCTTTCCGTTCATTCGCGAGTCTCCGATAATGAATCGGGATTCCCAAATATATCATTGGAAATCGTCTTTGTTCGCATCCAAACGGCAAAAAAATCTCAAGCAATAGTAGTCTAACCGCTGGAGAACTCCCTTTGAAACTTGGAAGAAGGATATGTAACATATACATGAACATATTAGTGAGGTTGGAATTAATCAGAACTAGTCTTCCACCAACAGATGGGAGTTTTCCTTTCCAGCTGCTTAGACGTTTCTATAACCATTCCTCAATGCTTTCCGTTCATTCGCGAGTCTCCAATAATGAATCGGGATTCCCAAATATATCATTGGAAATCGTCCTTGTTCGCATCCAAACATTTTGGTATACCCATTCATAGCCTCTTTTGCCTCTCCAAAATAAAACAATTCACTCTTACGGTGTTGCTGAAATGCTGAGAGCATTAATTTCAGGTTTTTAGCCTTTTTCGATGTTATGTTTCATAAAAAAAAGTGTCGTCAGCATAATATAGAATATACGACCCCCATCAACTATATGTGGCACGACCATAGCAATTTGCCCACCGTTTTTGGCTCATTTTATCAAAATGGTCAACATATCAACCACTATGTTAAATAACATTAGGAATAACGGGTCACCTTGACGTACACTTTTCTTTATTTGGAAGTAGTGGCTAATGTTATCATTGAATTATATGGCAACACTATCACCTTGCACAAAGTTTTGGATGAAAGCACATTACTTTGTGGAGAAGCCTTCATTTTAGAACTTGAAAAAGAAAAGATCATCTGACTTCATCATAGGTCTTGTCAAAGTCAATCTTAAAGACATGTTATTACCATTCATATTTTTTCGATGTAGCTCATGCACTCTTTTATGACGGGTTACTACTTCATCGAGTATATATCTCTCTTACATAAACACAGTCTAAGTTGGATGAACCATATTATTTGCCACTGAATTTAAACGAGTGATCGTCATTTTTATGAATATTTTAAAGCTAATGTTAAGTTGACAAATCAGTGTACATTGATTGCCAAAACTGATGTGATTTATTACTAGCGTCTCAAATTAAGCGTCGCCCTTGTAGATGCTTTTTTTAAGCATTAAAATTAAGCGCCACGTTGCATATGCTCCTAGGAACCAATTCACAGATGCTATAGCTCTTATTTATTCGTAAATATATTTAGTTTCAATATAATCGTGTTTGTTTGGCTGTTCAATAATAGGCATTGAAAGAGTAGTAAAAAATTAATCATCATCATCAGTAGGTAAAAGAAAATAAATCTCTGTTCAAAGAGGCTCTTGCTGGCCTGCGGCTGCGGACGAAGCAGGCCCAGAAATCTGCGCCAAGTGCCACGGTGACCAGGCAACCACCACACTACCGGCGACCCCTCCTCTATCCACTCCCGCCCCGCCCGCGCTCGCAGTCGCAGCTCACAACCCCGGCCCGAAGAGATGATGCTGATAAGGCCGCGGTTCCTCTCCCCCTCGCCGCCTTCCTCCCGCCGGGAGCCCCTCCTCCCCGCCCTCTCCCAGTCTCCCGAGCCTTCCAGAATCTTCTCATCTTCTTACTCCTCCCCGGCTCGTCCGCCCGGCCGCCAGCCCCACCCCTCCCCTAACAAGCGCCCACCGCCCAACCTCCGCCGTCTCACCGCCCGCATCGTGGACCTCACCCGTCGCAAGCAGCTCACCCAGGTACGACACGGTTCCTCCCGGCCGACCCACTCGATCGTCCCGTTGGTTTTGGATTGGGCAATTGGGGGCCATTTCTCATTCGAGGTTTCTGCTGCGCGCGTGACTGACGCGCCGGTGCAGATCATTGCAGAGGTGGAGGCGTCCAAGCGGCGCGCGCGATCGGGTAGGGGCGGGGGGATCAACATCATCGTGATGAACGCCGTGCTCGAGGCCTGTGTGAGCTGCGGCGACGTCGACCTCGCGGTCCAGCTCTTCGAGGAGATGCGCGGGCCCACGGGGTGTGGCGTCGACGGCGTCTCGTACGGTATCCTGCTCAAGGTATGTCCTCTTTCCCCACATGTGACGTCATGTACCACTGCTGTCTGAGATTGCTGCTCCAGCACGACATTCAAGGTTTGGACCATCATGTGCTCTCCATGTGCTATTTCTAGCTTTTGCGTGATATCCGAATTTACCATATCCTGTCAACTTCATTAAATTTATATCTAAAGTTTTCTGAGGCATCAATGTGTCAACTCTCGATCAACAACTGCCTTCTATTTGTGCTCTTCTGAACATTCTTTCTCTAAATTAATTCTCGCACCTTCAAGGGTTTAACCTCGATGGTATCTCCCATAGTACATGGTGTATTTTGCTGGTATCTTAGTTCAATTAAGAATCTGGTAGAATCTGACAATATGTGCTCTATTTGAAGGGTCTGGGGATAGCTAGAAGGATTGATGAAGCATTCGAGATACTGGAATCAATTGAGAAAGATACTAGTGGTGGGAGCCCCAGGCTCTCTCCTCATCTTATTTGTGGTTTTCTAAACGCCCTTATCGAAGCAGGTTGGTGCAAGATGGACAATTTTACAGTATTATTTGAATGTTGAACCAGGTACATTTGTTCCTTGTTACACAAAACCACTAGAGACGTCTGAGAAGACCACTACAGAAATTTGAGAAGAATACTAGTAGGAGAATAAGTCAACTGTTCAGAACTTCTATATTATTAAACAACTTATTCATAGAACTCAACTGATACCAGAATCGAAGTCCTAAATTATAGTTGGCTCATCCAGGGAAAGCATTATTCCTGATGTCTAATATATAAACAGTACATGGTTACAGTCATGCCCATTGCTCCCAAAAAAACCGAGTTAGTAAACTGTACCACGTATATTGAAATGATTTGCACAAAAAAAAAACACGAGCTGCAATCTAGTTTCACACAGCGCCACCCTAACTTTGGGGCCTTGTCAGACATGCTTGCTAGAATGTGGAACTTTTCTTTTTTTCTCCATCAGTTTATGCCTGGACGTGGTCACGTGGCTGCAATCTATATGTACCATTTCTGATTCTGTTGGTCTATTTTCATGTGTAAGAGCCCCAGGCACCTGTGTGACTGCTGCAAGTGGGTCCTGCCTCTCAGGAGGCTTGGTATGACCAAACTTGAGGGTCACCTTTTGCAAATTGCAAACACCGGGGGTGGTCTGAGGTCTCTGGCCTCTTTTGGAGACAAGACCAGAGATAAATTTGACTTTCTCATTGTTCCTTTTTTTGGGAATGAACCAATATGCCTCCTTAAATAGGGGGCCCCTAAGAAATAGCTCTAGATGTTCACGGTTTCTGAGTTGTGCTGTGCTGAACATATTTTATAATCTGCTGCGTAAAAATAGCCAATGAAGTAGGAAATGTTGGTGAGGCATATACTAAAATAGGCAGATCTGGTTAGACGAACCATATTATCATAATCCACCGGGAAATGGAGCCTGGGGAGGTTGTAAGATAAGAGTATTTAAGCAGATTACTTGGCTATTAAGCCACTAACAAAGTAACAATTAGAAGACAAGGAAGGCTATCTCTGCAAATAAACTGGCCAGTAGCTGCATTTCTTGCTATTTCGATACAATAGACATGGTATTACTGAATGCTGACTTGTTACTGTATATAAGAAAAAGAGACATCACTGAACAAATAACTTTACGAGTCTATGCACTTAGGTTTTGGGTATGTCTTTTCATGTTGCATCCAAGTATAATGGGGACCAAATTTTATTGGTCGCTGGTTAGTTATGCTCATCTACATGTTCTCATTTAGGTTATTTTTCTTAGCCATAATATTCCCCGCTTAGCTGTTTACCACTGAAATTTCTCATGCCTACATTAGCTGTCTGGTTGCTCATGAAGTTGAACTGCAATCTGTCCAGGAGATATGAGGCGTGCCAATGCTCTTGTTGCTCGTTTTCGCCAAGTTCTTTATGAAGGGCACTCTGTGTTACTATACAACTTACTAATGAAGGTCTCTCTTAGTTTCCTTGTAATTCTTTCCCTAAGATGGCTGTCCTTTTCGGTTACTGTCCCTATTGCAGTTTCGCAAATTCATGAACTGAACCTCCTCCAGGGATACATAAAAAGTAACTTCCCTCTTGGAGCTTTGACCGTTAAAGATGAGATATTGCGTCAAGGGTTGAAGCCTGATAGATTGACGTACAACACCATCATCTTTGCCTGTGTGAAATCAGCAGAGATCGAGAAGGCTTTCCAATTTCTTAATGATATGAAGGTGTCACACAAGTGTTGGAAAGGCCAGTTTTAGCCACAAAATTGTTTTTTCATATACATGTAGTTGCCTCTTATAATGACAATGAGTTGCTCATATTACAATGCAGGATGAAGCTAAACGGGATGCTAATCCTGAACTCCTCCCGGATGCTGTTACGTACACAACACTACTTAAGGTGATTCAGTGATTGCCTTATATAGGTTGTCAGGTTGTTTAGTTGCTCTATGTGTTCACTATCACTTTAAATGGGTTTTAATTGTGGAAGTTATTGAAGCATGTTGCAGGGTTTAGGAAATAGCCAAGATCTTTACTCAGTTTTGAAGATTGTGGTGGAGATGAAATCATCACTTCTTTCAATTGATAGGACTGCATACACAGCTATGGCAGATGCCTTTCTAGCTTGTGGGTCCATTGATGGTAAGCTATATAACATTTTTCTAGTGGGTCAATTTTCTTGGTAATACTACTATGATCTTTCCAATGGTGTCCCATTAACAAGTGACCTAGCCCACACTTATTATCGTGTGTTAACTTCCCTTATTTTCCATTAAAAAAAAGGAGATTTTATCTATGACAAAAACATGTTTAGGCTGGTTTGGGACCCAATTCGTTTGGATTCTTATAGATTTTAGTTTAGTTTCATGTCCCGTCTGAACTTATTAGGCCTTATGCCTTTCCAAACTATCTCTCAACTCTCACTATAATTACACGTTGGATATTCCTAACCAGTTTATTTATCTCCAAACTTTCATATGCAAGGAGGTTACGTCAAAGCTAGAGCTTCCACAATGAATTATGCATGACTTGCTCTTAGAATTGTTGAGTTTCACATTGCTATTTCACATAACTAAAGTTCTTGACAACACTTGATACCTTCAATAAATTAGCAGATACCACTACTGGTACTGGCAATTTATATGAATTGATTGGAACCTGGTGTCCACACCCATGGCGTATTTTTTTTGTCCACCATAAAAGTTGATATGTTATGAAATTTGAGTACTGTTTGATTTATGACCCAAAGTAGAACAGCTCGTTATTACTTGCCTTCACCTAGCTTTTAGGCAACTTCTTTAGAAAATCATTATGTGACTTGTTTCCTATACAATTCTTAGTTTGTGGTCGGTCTAGGGTGCCAGTCTGTCTCAGTGGTTTATGTGAACATGAATATGGAAAAGAAAATCATTGAACCATGATCATCATACTAGGAGAAAATAAGTGATATTGGATTGTCTATTAGACCACACAATTGTTTTAAAATCTTGCATATTAATTAATTAAGTAATAGCAAAGTCATTACGTTCACGTAAGTCAGCTTCAACACGCAGACCGGCGCTGCCCCTTGCAAAACACCATCACTCCACACCTTTCTACAGAACCTAGCTAAACAATGGAAACCTCATCTGCACTTCTATGGACTTTCTGAATTCTGAAATCTGGTAAATGAGTGAGAAGAATTTTGAGTGTCCTTTCACCCGTCTCCTAATTCTGAACTCGAGGGGCCCTGCCTTGACAGCTCAGATATCACCCCTGCACAGACACAGACTCATTCAACAGTCAACGCAAACAAAATTCCGATCTGATGGAAAGGTCTAGAAAATCCACATATACACTTCAACACTGCAACCCCATCAAGATCAGATCATGGCTCTCACCAAGGATCACTCCCTACAAAGCAATATCTGCTGAATGTAGCTGCCGTTGACGTTAGGCCTAATCCATCCTGGCTCCGGCTTCAGCAACAGCTTGTTCAGGTTCGTGTGCCATGCAGGATTTGGAGGCTTGACAGTGTGGAGAATTGGACGTTTTCCTTCTGCATCAAATTCTCTGTGCCCTTCTCGTATCGCCTGTAGTGTATATGGGACATTCTTGCTGTGCTCTTAGTTGTCACCTCTTACAGAATCGGACTCTGATGTTTGAATATGTAATCTTCTTGGTGCTAAAATATCTTGCTACCATCTTCCTGTAGATAAATTTGTTCTAATATAGTTCTGTTGTTGCTGTTTAGGGGCTCTTTGTATTTTTGGTGAGATAATAAAGCAGGCTGGCAACAACAAAGACTTGAGGCCCAAACCTCATCTTTATCTTTCAATCATGAGAGCTTTTGCTACTATAGGTGATTTTGATATGGTAAAGAGATTGAACAAACGCATGTGGCCAGATTCAGTTGGATCCATTAGCCGTTCAGCTAAACAAGAGGCAGATGAGCTATTAATGGAAGCTGCTATAAATAACAATCAGGTATGCATGAAACTTAGCAGGACTTTCATTGTTTAACAACTAGAAAAATACCCCACGTGTTGCAGCGGTTATCTCTTTAAGAAATCTAATAAAATGCATAAAACGTAAATTTTCTATAGAAATATGCAATATTTAATTGGTCATAGTGGCCGAGAAACTGAATTTAGCTGTCATGAAATTCATGTGTATATGAGAATTTCAAGGTCGCTATTCAGGGGTATACCTGATCGATGTATATAGGGTAAAATCAACAGGCTGAAGAACCGTATGGTGTGGATGGCTTGCATGAAGATGCCATGCTCATTGCCACACAATGTTTTTAGAAACATTTGAGAGGTTATATATAGAAGAGCACATAATCTCATATAACAGTTATATGATTTTCGTCAATGGAAATAATCGGAAAAAAGTTCACTTTGGTGGAACTAATCCCGGTGTTCCGGTTGCATATGATTTACTCGTTTAATTACATAGCGAGATGTGATCTTATCAATCGAACGGCAAAAAAGGATGACGTGGACATTTTGATGGATAAAAGAATGGATTATATGGATAGTTTGCATGTACAGATAAACAATAAGTAACGAATGTTAGTGGGATGATGTGGACAATTGGTTGGCTGAAAGAAGTGATGTAAATAGTTTGCATGTTGAGATAGACTAACATTAATTGCAGTTAGTGGAGTTTTCTTTATAAGAAGTATAGATTTCCTTTGGTCACGTGATTTCTGATTTTAGTAAAGCTTTATTATATTAGGTAAAGTAACAAGACTTCTTGTAATGATATTTAGGAGAAAAGTTGTGCTTTTTGTGTTCATGTGCTTACTGTGGACGCACCTGAAATTTATCCTTTTAAAAGGCTATGCACTGTTGAAGTGAGAGTTCTTACCCAATGAACCAGCTTACTTCAAAGTCCTTTTGTGCAATATATTATCATGTTTTGTCAAACCTGTAAAATATTCACTGTCTTCAGTACTTATCAAGAAAACAGAAATTACATCGTTGTTTCAATTGTTTTTGGTTGGTTGAGGCTTTATGCTGCTAATGGTATACAATTCCATACAGTAGATTTTTTTGTTTCTTAACTCCATGACTTTAATCAAAACCCTGTGAATATATTCAACATTCTTATTTGTCTAAGAAAGATCTTAGCAAGAATAAGGTGTAAAATTATAAAATAAAACACAAGCGTGCCCCTGTGATCGGTTAAACTGTGACCCTTTTCCTTCAGATTTGACTATGTCACCAGATGCAACACAGATGCAATGATCATGATTGTTCTTTGTCTCTATACTTCTTCACTCCTTGAGTGTCTTACTTTGCTTTCTTTTTGACAAAACAGTCTTGAGATTTTCAGATGCCTGTCTTCATGTGACTTAATGCCTTGCTGGCTTATTTAATGCTTTACAGATAGATGTGGCTAGAGGAATTCTCAGAAGGATAGTTAATGGGAAGGAGCATTTCTCTTGGACAAGTAGAGTAGGCCTGGTATGTTCTTTTTGTTCTGCATTGAATTTTGTCTCCTAAATAATCTTCTATTTTATTTATTTCTTCAGTTAAATAGTTACATACATGGAATCTCTAGAACTTTGCACTGACCTGAGTTTTGGGATGGATTTAAACGTTCTTGGCATGTTTCTTAGTGTTAGTTGAGCTGGGAAACAATTGTGCCAATGTAGTATTTTTATTCAGTTATCAAGGTCTCCTGTACAATAGTTTTAGTGTTTCTGTTGCACATAATGTCGATTGCTTTGAGCAATGTTATTGTTCGTTGTTGCAAGCATGTCAGTTAAGACGTTGTTGCTCTATGTTTGAATCTTGATTTCAGATATTGCTGTTCTGTCCAGGTGTCCAGAATTATTTCTTTCACTCAAATTGCAAACGCGATATTCTGCAAATGTAATGTGGATTGTGATCACATTCTTTTCCTTAGTTTTCATGCATTAAGAAGTCATAGTTAATCTAATAAGTTCTAGTCAGCTCAAAACACTTGCTTGATAATTCCTTATTGTAATCTGGCAACAATTTTTTTAGCTTTTCTTGGTTCACTAATTAAATTTTGGAAACATTGATCTGGCTTTCTATTATGCGTGACATAGCCACAATATCTCAGTAGTTTCTTCATTCTGAATGCTCCATATTTCTTTGGAGTGATATTACATGTTCTAGTGTACTAGGTATTCGTAATATTGTCAGGGGCTGTCCTGTCAATTTCTGAGGATAATAGTCTGACTGGTGCGTATGAAATAATAGATCAACTGAGAAGACCTGTGACTGAACTTAACTTCATTTCTGATTTAGTTTTTAGAATTGTTGTGAAGTACTGTACATGACAAACATCCAGGTGACAATAGCTAGTGCATGTTCTTTTTTATTTGCAGTTGCATGCTATTTTTTTTTTTGATGATGGGACTGGGTGCTAGGACGATATAGTAACTTCTGTTGTGTTTTTCCAGTTCAGTGAACTTGATGTGATGAAGTGGAAACATTATCATTGATAAGTTTGTTCGTTTCTGTTCATACCAGGTGGCACTAAAAGTTGAAACGTTATCTGGATTCACCAACTCTCCTCTTAGACCGCATGTATTTCCACAGGTTGTGTGGCCCTTTCGTTCCCATCTTATATCCATTCTTCACTTTGACTTGGTTATATCTGAAGTTTTGTGTAATGACATTGCAGATTCTCTTGAATGACCCTGTTGAGAAGTATATGCTTCCGTTTCGAGAAAGTAGACCGTTATGTGGTGACTTAATCTTGGAGGATGCTGTGATGCGATTCTTAAAAGATTCTGTGGTTCCTCTTGTGAATGACTGGGGAACTTGTACTGGAATTGTTCACAGGCATGATTGTACAAAGGTAGGGCTGTCTTCTCCAGTCAGCATGCTCGATTGTAGGATTGGCCCTGGTACAAAATCTATTGGGAAGGCTGGCATTGCTTTTAGTACTGTAGTAAGAACAGTATTTTGATGAACCAGCTAATTTAGGTTTTGTGCCCAGTTTAACAAATTTAGTTATTTTAGCCAACGTTAATATTGCAAGAAAATACATACTACGTATGAATAGGAATTTACCTTTTCAAGTTTCATCTAACTGGAATTTTCTGGCCCTTTGTGGTCTAGCCTACGACTCTCTTAACGGCTTAACCTTTGCACCCTTGCTTAAAAAAAGACCTTTGAACCGCATTGCCTGCTGGTGCTGGAATATTGCTGCCTGCAAATAGCCATGAAGTCGTTCTCATAGTTCAATTTTTCTGCCATGTTTAGATAAAAGATCGTGCTAACACTCCAATCTCAATGCAATCAAATTTGATTGATGTTTTCCTCTTCCAAGTATTCTCCTGTTATTCTGAACATCTTTTTTCTTCTTCTCTCAGTTGGATGCACCTCTTCTTTCAATGGCGAGACCGCCACTTTGTGTGCCTAGTTCAACCTCGCTCGAGCATGTGATAGATCTCCTCCTCAGAGAGAAAACCGAAATGGTGATTGTGGTGAAAAGCGGCAACATGTACGAGGGCAGTTACACGTCAAGCTCAAGGCCACTAGGAGTTTTCTCCCTTGCTCTCTTGTCGAAGTTCACCACCAACACGTCAGGCGCCCTGTAACGCCCTGGAGCCTGCAACCGTCGCCGAGTAGTGAATAAGTCATAGCCCTATTGTTGTGCTGTCACTGTGCTTAGCGAGAAGTTGTTTTAGGGCTGTCCATGTGGATGGACAGCGGAAAGTCTTACCATGCAAAATCTGTTAGGCTGATCCTAACGCTTGGTGCGATGTAATCTCTGATACACGCAGACACAGCAAAGGTGACAGTGGGCCAGAAATTCTCACCCGATGCTTCTAGGTGAGGCTCCAAGTGGTTCCCATGGTCCTGGCTTGCTTTGTTCTCATCCTTGTCTAGTAAAGATCCACTACGCCCAGTTGTTACCTTTGTCCAGCTTCTGGTCTCAACGGGCATCAAGGAAAACAGAACCACGTGAGCATTATCAGCGTACATCCACTTTATTTTTTCTGAATTTCTGATATTGGAATTGAAGGCCTGACCTCTGTGCAAGTCAACGTATGTCCAGAGAGCACTTCACTCCATTATTGGGCAGTAACTTGTCTTTATCTTTACTAGTACTAAATGTTTTCCTGGAAGTAGAGTTACAAGATTCACTGGCTCTCCACCGCAAGATAACCAAAAAGGCTGCCCGTTATGGGGCCAGTTGCTGTTCTATCCCTGAAGATCTGCAGTGTGGTAGCTCGAGTTGCAGCTACAAATCACCAGCTGCCAACCAGTTTCCCGACGCATGCAGGCCTGGAGAGCACGAGGACACAACCCGCCGTAGCACCACCGGTCCCAGCCTCCCAGGGATAATCTTCTCTGACGCCGGCCGGACCCTCTTGCTTTGTGGTGTCGCGCGCAACTCGCAACCGTTGCGTCTTTCGGAGAAGTATAATCGATACTGCTTCCGGGACTGGTCCTAGGTTTCCCCCAGACCTCGGTACGCGACGGAAGGTGGGGAAGATATACACCTGACATCTTTCAGAAAGAATGGTGACACTCGCAGGTGTCTCGTATTGCTCCATTAAGATCACCATCCAACAACACACGTCATCACGGTCGTCTTGCAGTCATCACCGCGGCCTCACTGTGACCCACGATGTGAGGCCAGTAGAACCGAAAAGAGAAAACTTCGGCGCGGATCGGCGGTACAGCAGCACGCGGGAAGGAACTGTCTCCACCACCGGAAGGCCAGTCTGCCCTAGTTGTGTCATAGACGCAACAAAATCCTTCATTTCATTTACGAATATCTCTTCTTTCTCTTTCTTTGTTCGTTGTAGACATGGTTTATAGAAATAATCAATCATTCTATCATATATCAAAAGCATATTACCAGCAAAACTTGTGAGCGCAATCTGAAACCAATCCAATCCAATCTCCCTTGGCGAGCGTCGATGTAGCTCGGACTCTAGACATCCCACAACCGGTAACTCGAGCGTCCAGGTTATCTGGAAGTACAGGAGTACATGTTTGGTTCCAGGTTACTGGTGCCGGATGATCTTCTCTGACGCCGGCCGGACGCTCTTGCTTTGTGGCGACCGCATGATCGATATTCGGCGCGGACGGACACATGCCCCCGAGAGGCCGAGGCCCTCCTGCAGCTGCTCGCCGGCACGTCGTCTATGTGATACTACGTACTGTGGATGCACGGCCGCCGTCCGATTCGTTCCCTGTTACGTTACGCTATTATAGCCGCGAGGCGAGGATTTGGTCCCAAAACCAAAAAGCACCATCGACAGAAGCTGACCCCGGAGCTAGTAGCTGAACCAATCAATCGCCTCATGTGATGGTCGCAGCAATGCCTGCAGGCCGTGGATCTGAGCCGGCCGCACCAATCCATCGCCAAGCATGGACCATCGCTCCGGACTGACGGCTCCAAAGCGACAACACATATGGATGACTGACTAGCGGATGTGCAGAAAAGCAAGCGTCACCCCTTCACTTGCAACGTAAGGGCAATGTTTGATTCAAAGGATTTTGAACGCACACGAATAGAAAAATCACAGAAACGGTAAGTCATGACATGTGAAATCCTATAAAACGAAAAACACAGAAATTAGCCGTAGAAGTCGTTTGATTGGATCATAGGAAAAATACAGGAAATTTATATATAGATTGAGTACATGGCATAGTTGTTATAGACGCAATCTAAAATATGGACCATTCAGATGTGTGTGCTCTCTCACCAAAACAGTCACCCTTTAAGTGTTTACGTCGTCAACAGGTCCCCTGACTGCTGCTCCCTTTGGGTGGTTGATAAACAGTTGCGCCGTCATGCTCACAACAAAGCTCATGACTCCATCAACAATAAGCCTCAAGGGCGGCTGCTTTTCCTGATATATCATATGAGTGTTTTCTCCATTGGTAGAAATCAAGAAATCATGCGCATGCTGTGTCGATTCGATTCAGTTTCGAACTGAAGGAGAATGACAACTACAAGAGATTGCACAACATCGATCAGCAAAGTAGACCGTATCATCGGATTTTTTGGTTTTTATAAAGACAATATATTAATATCTCACAATTACCAATTACACTCTGTTGCACCAACAAGACGCCTAAAGACTCTAGGATGCAAACAGCCAAAAAGAAAAATAGAAGAAGGAAAAAAAACCCGCCACACATGATCAATCAACCGCAACAGCAACATTCTAACAACCACTAATAGATAAAAACCGGACTAAAAAGGAGGTTTTTCAAAAGAAACGACTCTAAGAAGAAAACAATACACATACTTTTGTTGCGTGATCAAAGATCTTAGGTTTTTATCCTGAAGACAGACAGTATTTCTAAAACAATGACTTTAACAAGACCACTGCCAGGTATAAACAATAAAGGCTAGACCTTAGCAAATCATGACTCAATATTCGAGGAGCACCACCAACAAATAAGTCCTCTAGTGTTATCTTCTCCACTTACGAAGACCGCTACTACAAGGTAGCATACCAGCATGCTCACATGAACTCGTGTCCGGTATAGACAGGAACATATCCCGCAAGCCAAGTCCGAACAACAGTAAATAAAGCAAAGTCTTCATCGCATCCAAGACCCCGCCCTCGCTACTTTCGGATCCTCCAATCACAACCACCACCATGGAATTCTCTGCAAATGTCGATCCCTTGGAAATCTTGGTGCATACCTGTCCAATGGTGTCAACCAAAAATAGAGCTTCGCGATACACCTAGTGAAGCCGATTAGGTGGATGTTGCAGGCGCACACGACTAGCCCCTCCCCAATCTAGGTGTCCAAGGAGAGCCATCTACGCCAGTCCTTGTTTTAATGGCTAGATCGAGGAGGACCGACGGCAGATAAACCGGTAACTTCACGCGAAGACCACTGGGACCACCGCTTGCCCCATTATTCTGCAAGACATGAGATCCCGAGATTTACCACATCTTGCTGCCCACCTTGGATGGAGAACGAGGAGGCTGCCGCCGCCATGCCCTGGACCGCCACCCCGACGACCAAGTGGTGCAACAGTGCCACATGCCGTTGTTTCCATCGCACAGGAAACCAACAGGGTGCAGGGGCTTGGGGCCCTCCTAGCCAAACCGGGTCCAGATCGAGCCCAACCGCCTCAACGCTGCCGCAGGACGCCTGCTGCCGACTCTCCCTCCGGCCGCCGTCGCTGCGCATTACCGCGGCTATAGAAGCAAGGGTGGGCGCTGCCTACTCACCCCTTTTCGCAACTAGCAGGATCCTCACCGCCGCCACGCCGCGCGGGCTTTGTCCAGCGACGCCTCCGACAGCGGCGGAGGGAGGGGAGGGGATGTGGGGAGGGGGCCTTGAAGGCGCAGTTGTATCCCTGGTGTGGCGCAGTGCCACGACACCGGGGAGGTCAGATGAGACCTACGCACGCGCGTGAGCTGGTACGTCTGCCGGCGCTTTGGAGATCCTACCGAATCGCCACTTGAAGTGCTGGTTTAATCGTGTGCTCTATAGACCATGCGTGAAGCTCGCTCGGGGACTCACCGTAGAGATTTCACGATTCCGCTCTTTCCGCATGTCCGTGTGCCATAGTTAAAACGAGAGATCTCAGCTAGCGCAAATTTCTCAAGAGCACAACCTCAAAAGAATACATAAAGGATTACTCTACTCATGACCATGCATGCCAAATATTATCAAGAACACAACCTCCAATCCCTCCTCTCGAGGCCGATCTGCAAGAAGCGGCCGCCGCTGCCGCCGGCAACATCGGTCATGGCGGTGCCAACCCTGTCAAACGACGGTGGGCTGGAGAGGTGGCCTCGGCCATGTCACGTGGGGGGTTACATGGCGGCGGTGGAGTGCACGGCGCGGCTTGTCGATCGTGGCTTGAGTTCTCCGGTGGGGCTGCAACGTAGAGGTGGCAAGGCGCCGCCATGGTGGCTGCCGGTAGCGGCGATGGTCACTAGCGGCGGCGATCTAGGCCTTGGGCCATGTTCGACGCTGTTGGATCCTAGTAGGGCTACTGCTGCGGGGGGGGGGGGGGGGGGGGTCGTCCCCTTCGACTCAGCTTTCTTATTGCTTCTTTGTGTTGCCGTCGTGCTGGAGGAGGCTGGCAGCGTGGGGGCTTGCGAGTCTCGAGAATAATGGCGGTGGACCTTGGTTTCTCATGCGCAAAGATGAAGAACCGATGGTTGCATGCCGTTGCTGATCTGTGAGGATTGTCGGGTTCCGAAATGCTCCGCTGGCGATCTCCCATGGGCGCTCATGCCTGGAGAATGCTGGTCGGATGGGATCCGGTCGTGCGCACCCGTGCATTTTCTGACTGTTTTGTTTGAGAGGGAGCGTTGCGAAGCTTTGCTGTCTGTTACCATTATTGGACATTTTCTTTGTCGGTCCATGGTAAAGTCAGTGGTGGAGAATGTCATAAAAGCAGATATTTGAGGTCTAGTACAGTTGGTTAGAGTCTTCGGCGCTAAGTAACTGGCTTGATGATCCATGATTTGTAGCAGCAGCTTGTTAGTGGGGGCGGCAACACAGGAGACGTTTAGTGTCTGATCTTGCAGGGTGAAAATCTAAGGTCCTTAATTGGTTGTGCCTAATGATACGTCGGAAACGTATCTATAATTTTTGATGTTCCATGCTTGTTTAGTATCTACTTTGCTTTGCTTTGTCTATATTTTGTGGTGTTTTTATATGTTTTTTGGTACTAACCTATTAACAAGATGCCACAGTGTCAGTTGCCTGTTTTCTTCTGTTTTTGGTTCCAGAAAGGCAGAAAATCAATATTCTCGGAATTGGACGGGACAAAAGCCAAAATCAATATTTTACCGTGGGAACACGGAGCCTGAATACGAGATGGAGGGGAGACATTAGGGGGCCACACCCCCTGGCGGCACGGGCTAGGGCTAGCCGCGCCTTGGGGGGGCTGACCACCCTCGCCGCCCCCTGCCTCGCCTCTTCGCCTATAAAGACCCCCCGATCCAGAAACCCTAAGGGCCCGATCAATATTCCACGAAACCATCTGTAGCCGCCGCTGTTGGCGCTTTCTCAACGTGGGAGCGCTTCGTCAGGAAACCCCAAGAGCAAGGTGTGATGCAGCACAACAGCAAGTCTTCCCTCAGTAAGAAACCGAGGCTATCAAACCAGTAGGAGGAAGGAAACGTCTCAAAGGTATTTCAAGCAACTTGGAAACCTGCACAACACAAACTCAAGACTTTTCCACAACGAACAGTGAGGTTGTCAATCTCACCGGTTGCTGTAATAAAGGATTAACTGTATGGTGTGGAAGGTGATAGTGGTTTGCAGAAATTAAACAGTAACAGTGGAAGATGTATCAATGGTAAAGATTGGACCGGGGTCCATAGTTCACTAGAGGTGTTCTCCTTAGATAAACAAACATGACATGCTGAGTAAACAAATTACAGCAGGGCAATTCACAGGACTAAGCAAGGCATAACAATGCAATACTAGACATCATGATCCTATGAGATTCGATTGGGCAATACAACAAGATACATAGACCGCCATCAAACTGCATCTATGACTAGAAGTCCACCTTTGGGTTATCATCCGAACCCCCTCGAGTATTAAGTTGCAAGCAACAGACAACTGCTTTAAGCAAAGTGTGTAAGGTAAACAATCCACTTGTTCCATGAACAAGAGACCGTTGTTTTCTCCCTAGTGGCAACAGCACATCTACAATCTTAGAGATTTCTGTCACTTCCCTTATATTAAATGGAGGCATGAACCCACTATCAAGCATAAATACTCCCTCTTGGAGTCACTAGCAACTACTTGGCCAAGATAGCTACTAACAACTGAGAGCATACAAGATCACAAACAACACAGACATGATAAAATCAATAAGACAAAACCATTAATCAATCTGACATAGTAATCTCAATAACCATCGGATCCCCGCAAACACAATATGCATGATTACAAATATATGAGATCTTGATCATGAACGGAGCTCACAAGATCTAGACATGAAAGCACAAAGGATAAGATACAACCATCTAGCTACAATATGGACCCGTAGTCCAAGGTGGAACTACTCACGCTTCATACCGAAGGCTGGAATGGTGAAGAAGAAGGCCTCCGGGATGATCTCCCCTCCGGCAGGGTGCCGGGAAGAGCTTCAGATTCCCCCCGATCTAGGGACGATGGTGGCGGCGGATACAGACGATTTCGTGGAATATTGATCGGCTACTTAGGGTTTAGGCATCGGGGGCTTCTTATAGGCGAACAGGGAGGCCGAGGGTGTGCCCGAGGTGGCTTCACCCCCCAGGCGCGGGGTGGGCCCACCCGCGCGGCCAGGGGGTGTGGCCCCCTTGAGTCCCTCCTCCGTCTCGTCTTCTGGCTCCATGTTCCCCACGGTAAAATATTGACTTTGGCTTTTGTCCCATCCAATTCCGAGAATATTGATTTTCTGCCTTTCTGGAACCAAAAAATAGAAGAAAACAGGCAACTGACACTATGGCATATTGTTAATAGGTTAGTACCAGAAAACATATAAAAACACCTCAAAGTGTAGACAAAGCAAAGAAAAGTAGATACTAAACAAGCATAGAACATAAAAAATTATAGATATGTTTCCGACGTATCAGCCGCCACCATCGTCCCTAGATCAGGGGGATCTGAATCTCTTCCCGACACCCTGCCGAAGGGGAGATCATCCCGTAGGCCTTCTTCTTCATCATGCCATCCTCCGGTATGAAGTGTGAGTAGTTCCACCTTGGACTACGGGTCCATGTAGTAGCTAGATGGTTTTTGTGCTACCATGTTTAGATCTTGTGAGCTCCGTTCATGATCAAGATCATCTATTTGTAATCATGCATGTTGTGTTTGCGGGGATCCGATGGATATTAAGATTACTATGTCAGATTGATTAATGGTTTTGTCTTAATGATTCTATCATGTCTATGTTGTTTGTGATCTTGCATGCTCTCCGTTTCTAGTAGCTATCTTGGCCAAGTAGATGCTAGTGACTCCAATAGGGGGTATTTATGATAGATAGTGGGTTTATGCCTCTATTTAATCTAAGGGAAGAGACAAAAATCTCTAAGGTTGTAGATGTGCTGTTGCCACTAGGGAGAATACAATGGTCTCTTGTTCATGGAACAAGTGGATTGTTTACCTTACACACTTTGCTTAAAGAAGTTATCTGTTGCTTGCAACTTAATACTGGAGGGGGTTCGGATGATAACCTGAAGGTGGATTTCTATTCATAGATGCAGTTGGATGGCGGTCTATGTATCTTGTTGTATTTCCCAATCGAATCTTATAGGATCATGAATGTCTAGTATTGCATTGTTATGCCTTGCTCAGTCCTGTCAATTGCCCTGCTATAATTTGTTTACCCAGCATGCCATGTTTGTTTATCTTAAGGAGAACACCTCTAGTGAACTATGGACCCCGGTCCAATCTTTACCATTGATACATCTTCCACTGTTACTGTTTACTTTCTGCAAACCACCATTACCTTCCACACCATACAATTAATCCTTTGTTAAAGCAACCGATGAGATTGACAACCTCACTATTCGTTGGGGCAAAGTATTGAGTTTGTGTTATGCAGGTCTCCAAGTTGCTAGCAACACCTTCGAGTCGTTTCCTTCCTCCTACTGGTTCGATAACCTCGGTTTCTTACTGAGGGAAGACTTGCTACTGTGCTCATCACACCTTGCTCTTGGGGTCTCCCAACGAAGCGCTACCACGTGCCATCAACAAGTTTTCCGGCGCCGTTGCCGGGGAGGCTAAGGACTTCTTCACAAGGGGAGTCCTTCACAACCTTTGTCTTTACTTTGTTTTTGTTTTGCTTAGTTTATTTTGCTTGGTTTTGTTTGCCTCTTTTTATCAAAATCTCCAAAAAATTAGTTTAGTTTGGTTTGCTTTCTCCTATAAAAAACACAAAAAATTAGTTCCTACTCTAGTTGTCACCTTGCTCTTTCTCACCATGTTGATCCCCAAGTTCACCCTGAAAGACCTTTCAATAGGTAGTGGCTCCATAATTGGGAAAGAAAATATTGAAGAATTCTTTAATCATGTTAGCAAACATGAGGATATTGAGGATAGATCTATAGCAGAACTTGCTCCTAATTATGAAATTGTTGCAACTTCTTTAGTTCATATGTTGGAGGCTAAGTTTTTTAACCTTAACCCCATGATGCAAATCTTGTTCCTTAAACTAAAAGAAGAAAAGGATCCTGAAAAGAGAGATTTTATCCTAGAAACTTTACTAAAAGAGTTCAATGATGTTGCTAAGGAAGCCAAGAAGTTCTTTGAACGTTTTAATATGCTAGGCTCATGTGTAGATGTTATGGGTACTTTAGATAAAACCAAACTCAGAGAGGAAATTAAGATATCCATAACTTTTAAACTTGTAGGAATGCATGAAGCCTTAGAAAAGAATTTTGATTGGATTGTTCCTGAAAACCCTTTTAATGAAAGTAGTGAACCAAGGAGATATGAGAAGGGATCCTCTAAAAATCATTTGGATGAGATACCTTTCCTAGTTAAAGAGATTTCGAGTATTGATCTTAATGCTTCTTCATTTGAAAATACTTGATTCTAGCTTCTTGTGCCTAACCTAAAGGCGTTAAAGAAAAGTACTTATTGGGAGATAATCCAAAAGTTTACTTAAGTCTTGGAAGTTATTACTTTAGTAATGACCTCTCCTTATCCTTTTTATTTGCTTTTTGTGCCAAGAATGACCTCTAATGAGAGGGAAGTAAGATTTGGCGAGTTGTTGTCCCGAAACAGATTTTTGTGCCCCACCGTAAAAAATCGTGAGGAATCTCTGTAAGTCAGATTGAGATGATATTTTCTGAATAAATCCCCCATTATGTTAGCTAACTTGTGTTAGTTCAGCACTTTCTGATTTGAGCAACAAAAGATCTTCGAAAAAATCAGTTTCTACTTTCTATTCTGTTTTGACAGATTTCTGCCATTATTTGCATTTGCTTCTTATTGATTTCTTTTTGGGTTCTTTTTGGGAAATTAAGATTTTTGAGGGAATTGATACAGTAGCTTGTGTTTTTAGTGAAAGTTTTGCTGTTCTAATCTAAACCCAAAGGTATATTATCTTTTGAATACACTAATGTTGCTAATGAAGATTGTGTGAAGTTCTGTATGAAGGAAACTTTTAGATGTAGAGAGAGAATGATGTAATGAGATGAAGAATGGGCAAAAGCTCAAGCTTGGGGATGCCACCCCGTGTCACCCCAAGAAATATTCAAGAGGTACAAGCGTCAAAGCTTGGGGATGCCTTGGGCATCCCCTTCTTCATCAATAAAAATTTCAGGTATTTCTAGACACTTCATTTTTATTGTTTCATGCACAGTTGTGTTGTTCTTGGAGAATCTTAGTTTTCGTTTAGTTTGATTAGTTTACTTGAATTAAGTAGTTTGGACCCCCGTTCTCGCTGTGTTGTTTCAAATAAGTTGATTGGTGTTGAAGAGGAGTAAAAAGTTCTTACTTGAATAGTACAAGAGGAGCTTGCTTTGACTGTGACTTAGACTTTATCATGTTATGCTAGGTGTTGTTTTGAACTTATGCTTAGTAATTATTGCTGTAGCATGACTTGTGTCAAACAATTGGGATTTTTTAGTGTGCCTTAAAGGAATCATGTGTTGTTTTAGCATACAAAAGCATACTATTGTGATATTCTCCTTTGATGCTTCGTTTGGGTTGAGTTGGCACATGCTCACACCATGTTATGACTATTAATAAGTCATCATAGCCTCTATGATCATTTAGTCCTTGACTTGTAGTACCACTTTATGCTTTGATTAGTAATGTTTTGTCGCTCTGCATGATTATGGCCATTATTGCTCTTTTAGTTGGTCGCTCCCAGTCTTTTGCTAGCCTCCACTTGTATGAGTAAGCTCTACTCATGCATCCAACTTCCAAGAAACCAAGTTATTCCAAAGTGTCCACTATAAATTACTATGTATGGTGTGTTACACCATTCCAAGTATATTCTTATTTTCATCTACCTTCCAATTAAAAAATATTTTTGTTATGTGAAAACTTAGTGATTAAAGCTCTTACGAACTGGATGGCACACTTTATTTTTCTTGCCCCTGATAAACTTGAACCATTGTGTCATCTATGTTGTATATGCTTGCACTTATACGTTGGAATTAGCAGAACCGTGTTGTCATGGGGGAACGCTTTCAACATTGCACTTGTACTTTGTACACAGTTGATATCATGCTCTTTTGTCTATGAATGTCGTCAGTGTGAAATGAAAGGGGAGCTTGTAAGTCCATGGAGTTATGTATGTGTGTTAGATAAACGCCTGGACCGCTATCCTAAGCCATGCCTAATCATGGTGGAAACTTGTAGCATCACCATAATGACATCTATGAAGATTTCTTCTTATAAAAAAAGAGACATATTGAAAACAGGAAAGACAGAAAAAACACCATTTTCCCATGGTAAATAAGAAGATTGTTGAGATGCTCATTGTCTGCTTGCCTTGTCATTTTGATTATGGGTAGCTCCTGTATCATGTGCAAGGGGTACCCTGTTGGCGGTTCTCCATGATACACATGTACTTACTTTGACAAGAACTTACAGGTGACTAAAGTTGAGTAGCATGAGGAGCGGCCCTCGTATTCAAGTGATATGAGATTTCCAACTTATACTTTGTCAAGCATATACTCCATAGTTTGTTCACTTTAACCTTAATCACTTCAAAATGCTTATGATATGGGTAATGAGAGCTGAAAGCTAACAAGTACCATAATTTTTGGAAGCTCTTTTTGAGACTTGAAATCCCTTCTTCCTTTATGAAGGGCCTTTCTTCCACTATTATATTGAGTCTTCACCTTCTGTCCTTAGGCACCAGTTAAGAGAGCATAGTTGTCATTCTTAGTTCTATGTGCATTGTCCCAAAACTTATTGATTGATGCATATTGTTGATATTACTTTCTATTGTGCTATTTGTATCTAGTCACTCTTATGAACTTTGAAGACTTCCTATGCATCTATTTGCTACTCCATGAGGGACAAGCTGAATGCCACTATGCCATGTTTTCTGTATGTGAAACAAACAAATGTTTTTCAATGCATGTTATTCATGATCTATGCTTGTAGCCTTTCATGTTGCATGTATAGTTACTTTGTCTTACTGTTAGAACTCCATCTTTCATCCTCATGTTTAGAGTTCTTTGATCCTAGCTTTCAATGCTTGCAAATGGTTTGATATTGACTTTGATGGTGCATGTCACCTAAAAAATTATTCTTTTTTATCACTTACCTACTCGAGGACGAGCAGGAGTTAAGCTTGGGGATGTTTGATACGTCGGAAACGTATCTATAATTTTTGATGTTCCATGCTTGCATAGTATCTACTTTGCTTTGCTTTGTCTACACTTTGAGGTGTTTTTATATGTTTTTTGGTTCTAACCTATTTACAAGATGCCACAGTGCCAGTTGCCTGTTTTCTTCTGTTTTTGGTTCCAGAAAGGCAGAAAATCAATATTCTCGGAATTGGACAGGACAAAAGCCAAAGTCAATATTTTACCTTGGGGAACACGAAGCCTGAATACGAGACGGAGGGGAGACACCAGGGGGCCACACGCCTTGGCGGCACGGGCTAGGGCAAGCCACACCTAGGGGGGGGGGGGGTGACCACCCTGGCCGCCCCTGCCTCGCCTCTTCGCCTATAAAGACCCCCCGATGCAGAAACCCTAAGGACCCGATCAATATTCCACGAAACCGTCTGTAGCCGCCGCCACCATCGTCCCTAGATCAGGGGGGATCTGAAGCTCTTTCCGGCACCCTGCCGGAGGGGAGATCATCCCGGAGGCCTTATTCTTCATCATGCCAGCCTTCGGTATGAAGTGTGAGTAGTTCCACCTTGGACTACGGGTCCATGTAGTAGCTAGATGGTTCTATCTCCTCCTTTATGCTACCATGTTTAGATCTTGTGAGCTCCATTCATGATCAAGATCATCTATTTGTAATCATGCATGTTGTGTTTGCGAGGATTCGATGGATATTGAGATTACTATGTCAGATTGATTAATGGTTTTGTCTTATTGATTCTATTATGTCTGTGTTGTTTGTGATCTTGCATGCTCTTCGTTTTTAGTAGCTATCTTGGCCAAGTAGGTGCTAGTGACTCCAAGAGGGGGTATTTATGCTAGATAGTGGGTTCATGCCTCTATTTAATATAAGGTAATTGACAGAAATATCTAAGGTTGTAGATATGTTGTTGCCACTAGGGAGGAAACAACGGTCTCTTGTTCATAGAACAAGTGGATTGTTTACCTTACACACTTTTCTTAAAGCAGTTATCTGTTGCTTGCAACTTAATATTGGAGGGGGTTCGGATGATAACCTGAAGGTGGATTTCTAATCATAGATTTAGTTGGATGGCGATCTATGTATCTTGTTGTATTGCCCAATCAAATCTCATAGGATGAATGTCTAGTATATTGCATTGTTATGCCTTGCTCAGTCCTGTCAATTGCCCTGTTGTAATTTGTTTACCCAGCATGCCATGTTTGTTTATCTTAAGGAGAACACCTCTAGTGAACTATCGACCCCGTTCTAATCTTTACCATTGATACATCTTCCACTGTTACTGTTTACTTGCTGCAAACCATCATTACCTTCCACAACATACATTTAATCCTTTGTTATAGCAAATCGGTGAGCTTGACAACCTCACTGATTCGTTGGGGCAAAGTCTTGAGTTTGTGTTGTGTAGGTTTCCACGTGCTTACAACACCTTTGAGACGTTTCCTTCCTCCTACTAGTTTGATAACCTCGGTTTCTTACTGAGGGAAGACTTGCTGCTGTGCTCATCACACCTTGCTCTTGGGGTCTCTTAACGAAGCGCTACCACGCGCCATCAACACCTGGCACTATTTTGCCAGCAAGAACTTTCTTCAGGGTGAAAACCTAAGATCTATTATCGGATAATGACGGTGCTTGTGCACTGTTCCCTTATTGTAGGCATCGCTTTTGGAGAATCTGGACTTCTGATGCTGTTTTGGTGGTGTTAGTACTGCTGTTACAAGGAATAGATTGTTGTAGCCGGGCTTTTTTCTTTTCTTTTTTGGCTGTATGCATCTGTAATGCCGCTAGGGCACTGCGTTGTTGCAGAGGCTGGATGTAATTAGTATCTTCACTGATATTAATATATGCTCATTTCCAAAAAAAAAGCTTGATGTATCCTTCCAAACATATCAGAGAGGCAATGACGTAGTCAGGAAAATCTATGTTCTCTTCTTATGTGTACATGTGCGGTATATGATTAAATTTGCAATAACAAATTATTGAAATGTGCTCCAGTGTTCTTGATGAAATGTGTAATATCATATTTGTTGCTAATAGATACTCCCTCCATTTTACAATATAAATCTTTTTGACAAGCTATTTTGAAACGGAGGTAGTAATACATATAAGGTTGCAACTGATACGTACTACTAGTGGTTGTAGAACCAAGTGCTAGTTGATCTGAGACTTATGTACACTGGATGCAGCTAGCTGCGAATGGTTGTTTAAGATTTTCTAGGCTGTGCTACTGGATGGTGATATACTAATAGAATTAAAAATTGATAGCTTCTTAATGGCATGTAAAATGATCTTATCTTACTATTATCTTAGCAATGCAAGGTAGGATGATTTCTGAGTTAGAGGAGAGAGAAAAAACGTTTATCTTCTTCTTAGCTAAGAGACGATCATTTAATAATGATATGACACAATCTCCACTAGTATACGGCACATGCATGCAGTGCATTCACTGAACATTATTTATTCCACAACACTTTGATATATAGTTGTCACATTATTTAGGATGTCTTTGGATTGAATGATACTAAGTTGTAGAAGTAGAGAAACATATATAGGCTTTACGATGTCGTGGTTTGTAGAAAGCAAATACACAAAGAATATTCAAATTAAACTTGTTCTATGGAACCTGAAAAGCTCCCCCGGGTCGCCTCCCTCTAGGGGGACTGGGGGAGAAACCCTAGCCACCCCAACCGCCACCCCTCCTCCCTTCCCCTTCATCTTGTTGTCCTTGGAGGAGGCCGCCGAAAAATCACACATGCCACTTGTGAAGGGGACGTCGGGGCTATGGCACATCGGGAGGGGAAGCGCTCGATGGCGTTTTGGAGTGACAGCAAGACTTACTGCGGTTGCTTCTCCGATGGTGTGGCTTCGTGGGGACAACGGTCTCGGCAAGGGGTGTTGATCGATATAGGGTGCATTGATCTCGAAGCGGTGGCTCTAGACACGGTGGTGGCACTCCCTCCACCTGGGATGTTCGGCTAGGAGGCGGCTCCTTGTGGCGGTGTCTACGGGAGGTGGATCATGTGATCCCGACCCCAGGTTCATCGGATGAGGCGTGTGTAGTCGGAGCTTTGTCCGGCATCGACGATGCTAGATGCGGGAGAGCCATGGCCCTCCAAGGCATGCAGATCGGAGATGGTGGCGCCACCATCCTCTTGGTTGATGGCGTTCTAGCCGGTGAACGGTGGGATGCGAGGATTCTGGTGAAAACCGTGCCAACTTTGGTCATGGCGGGAATGGTGGCATCTTGGCATTGTTACCTTGTTGAAGGCATTTCTATTGCAACTCTCGTCTTCTTGTTCTGGCTGCCTCACGGGAAACTCCAGATCTGGGTCTTCTGGATGGGATGATGGCGACACACACCGCCTTTTTCCCTCATGGGGGCATCATCTTTGGAGAAGCTGCTGGCCCAATGTGGAGTCACGGCTTCGTCTTGCTCAGACATACCTGCTTCGGTAGGTGTTATGCATGACAGATCTTTCGGATGTTTGAAGCTGTGTCAGATGGCGAGACTCGGTGGCATAGTGTGGAGGGGTCTCGGTGGAGACAATGCGTGCATGTTGATGGGAATGTGCAAGGTGGAGGTGTTGTACGACATCGTTGTAGCGTTGGTGATAGGCCCGACAAGGTCATTACTTTGATCCTCCTGAAGATGGGTTGGCGGAAGACGGCCGCAACAGTTGTTTAAGCGTGCATGTTGGCGTGCGCTGAGGATCAGCTGGACCAGTTTGTGCTCCTGGCTTGTCGTTGGGCGGTTATGGGGCCTCTAGTTTTATGATGATGTGCGTAGGTGTGCAGTTAGAGTGCTTGCTGGCTCGGACATGGCCACCCCCTTCATCAAGTTGTAGAAAGTACGACTTTGTTGCTAGAGAGGTGGCTTTGAGTTGATATTTGTATTATATTTATAAGGTTGTTGAATAATAAATAAAGAAGGCTGTGTACATTATTTTAATACAGAGGCCAAGGTATTACCTTCATTTCTGAAAAAGAAAAAACTGGTTCTACGTATCCTCAACTAGAAATTTCAAGGAAGTTGAAGAGGAAGAAAGTCCATGCAAGGCTTAAAATAAATTTATCATGTGGAAGTTTCTCATTCGTTGGATCCAAAGGACTCGTATACAAGAAAATTCATACAGATTAAAATGCTAGTAATTAAGTTGCTATGAAAATCCTTCAACTCTCTCTCTATCTCTCTCTTAAACTATAGTACTCCTGTATCGTAAATTTATTTAAATTTGGATGTATCTACTGCTAAATAATGTCTAAATATATCTAAATAGATAAATTAACAACATCTATTTCGAGATGAAGGAAGTATTAAATTAAGGACACATTTGATATGCATACATTTCACAGGAAAATAGAGTTTCTGAAAAGCATGGCTAGCTGTTGCACAAGTGATAGCCGGCGAAACATACGCCTTCAGTTCGATCCATCAGGGAGTAGATACTCGAGCCGAGAGAATCTCACATGGAATATGTCGCAATTTGGGCACCAATGTACCCAAAATTAAACTCTTGAATGGAAGATCGTACTACAAGCGAATTAGAGCAAATAAAAAAGAAAAAGAAAACATGCAAATCACTAAACTTTCTTTCTGTCGACCAGACAAACTCAACTAGAAGAGGAACATTCCACGATTCCGACACACACGATCGAACGAGCTTGAAAAAAACAAGAGTAAGTAAACACACGTTGACATCCGAAACAGCTGGCTAAAGGATGATCATCAGGTAAATTAATGTACGTGTGAGGATGGAGGGACGAATCAGTGGACGAGCCATCATAACCTGAGAGTCAGGTCCACGTCATGAGCGCTGCCGGCGGCGTCGTAGCCGTACTCCGACGAGCTCCCGCCGCGCCATCCCGCCACGCCGTCGGGCATCAGAGTGGCAGCCTTCGGCGCCTCCGTCCTCCTTGACTTCCCCGCCGTAGACAGGAAGAAATTGTCACCGCCGCTGCTGGCGGCGTATCTGGGCGGCCTTTGGTCCAGCGCCACCCCGTGCGAGCGCGTGTCCGGGGCGATCTCCCGCCGGCGCTTGGCGAGGCTGCGCTCTTGCTTGTGCGCGTTCTGGTGCCCGCCGAGCGCCTGCGAGCTGCGGAACTTGCGGTCGCAGTACACGCAGAGGAAGAAGCCGCCGATCTCCGGTGCGGTCTGTGGGGCGAGCGAGAGGGTGAGGTCGAGCCCATCTTCGTGCTCACCGTTTAGCTGTTCCATTAAAGGAGGAGTATGTTCCTTATGCGTGCTTGTGAGAGAGAAAGCAGAGAGCCAATGATTCGCTAATGAAGCTGTGGTGCTAAGCAAAGGACGGATATTGAATAACCAGCTGCTAGCTAGCACATACTGCTCCTAACGGGTTGTTGCACTTGCACGTAGCTAGTACTGTTCCTCGACTGGGATCGAGATGGTGTGGAGCCGGCGGGTGTGGTGTGGACGGCCGCGCACGTTTCCGGACAATTGCTACGACGTCTGTGGCGACGGAATATCAACACTCCTCCTGAAAAAAGAATTATTAGTATTATGTTATTTTCTATCTATCTGTGTCGCTTCCTATCTTGTACAGGGTATATAATGGCAAAGCTGCCCAGGCTGTTCTGTGGCGCTTAGTTATACTACTAGGATGCCGACTCGTCATTTCCCTGCTAAATCGGCCACACAAATAGTCTGGATAGGTGGGTGGACGGACATAATTTGGGTCACGGTCCGGCCTACAGGATCAGTCCAGCGGTATGGCCCATGTGTTCATAGTGACCATTTTGGTCGGTGCAAGCGTGTGTGTGTGTGTGTGTGTGTGTGTGTGTGTGTGTGTGTGTGTGTGTGGGGGGGGGGGGGGGGGGGATATATAGGCTTCATGCTGATTTTTAATTGATAAATGAACCAAATACCTCTGAACAGTAGCCAAATTCTACATGTGTGTGGGGGAGGGGGAGGGGAGGGACAACCCCTTTTGGCCTCCACTAAGGCCCGCCACTGCCTCTAGGCATTGCCAACAAGTGCCTAGTTTATTTCATATGTCCAAAAGAAGACAAATATCACACAATTTGTCCACAAAGTGGCAAGTTTCTCCCAAATGGAAATCATCTATGCCATTGCCTTTCAAGCATTGCGAGCCCGGATAATCTAGACCTTGGGCCGAAATGGGCTTGGGGTGGGGGGGGGGGGGGTGGGAGCGATATATGGGCTTCAGGCTGATTTTCAATTGATAAATGAGCCAAATACCTGCGAACAGTAGCCAAATTCTATGTGTGTGTGTGTGTGTGTGGGGGGGGGGGGGGGGACAACCCCTTTTGGTCTCCACTAAGGTCTGCCACTGCCTCTAGGCATCGCCAACAAGTGCCTAGTTTATTTTATATGTCCAAAAGAAGACAAATATCATACAATTTGTCCACAAAGTGGCAAGTTTCTCCCAAATGGAAATCATCTATGTCATTGCCTTTCAAGCATCGTGAGCCCGGATAATCTTTTGCCTCTTTTCGATCCAACCCCTTCGATCGGGGTCGGTGCTGCTCTCCATATCGATAAATATGATCTTGTTCTCTTTGACCATGACCTTGGCTTTGGCCTCCAAGAGCTTGGTCTTGGTCTTGGCCTCGGCCTCCAAGAGCTTGGTGGTGGCCTCAGCCTCCATGGCCTTGGCTTCGGCCTTCATCAGTCTAGCCTTATGTAACATCCCAGGATTAGAGGCTAGAAATAGAGAGCACACATGTTTGTGCATTGCATTCATGCATAATAAAATTCGGGGAATTTTCACGCAAAAATAAAGTGGTGCAAAGGGATCAAGATCTCTCTTGTACTGATAAAAACGTCAGGGCAGGTGCAATAGATTTCAACATGACCTCTACTAAATCTTTGCATTTTGAGGGAAATCAGTTCATATTTGAATGACAAATGATATATTTAAATTCAAAAATAATATGAAATTTAAAATGGTAATTGAATTAAAATAATAAACTAAATGAATGAGATTTCAAATAAAAAGGAAGTTCTATAATGGAATTTCAAATATAAATATAAAATGGTACTCTTTATTGTATAACTAGGATCAAATCATTTATAAATTAAATAGGAATAACAAAGATATTATAATACCATAAGATTTGATAATGCAAATATTTATACTCAAAAGAAAGTTTTACAACAATTATTAAATAGTACATTTTACAAGGGAAATAATAAGGAAAATTACAATAATGTTTATTCATATAATAAATGAGATAATATAATGAAATTCAATTAATAATAAGGAATAATACTTTTGTTTATCAATAAATCAAAATGAATAACTTTATGCAAATATTACAATGTTTTACAAATATTTAAAAGTAAATAATTACAATAATAAAATAAAAAGAATTCTTTATTATCTAAATACATATATTACATTGTTTCCTTACAATAAAAGAATAACATATTATAGTAAAAGAAAAGCCTAAAACTAATTCCTATATAATTCTTTATTCTCTTCCAACTTCAGTTCTTATTATACTTGATTCATGCAAAATAACACAAAAAGAAAATAGCTAACAGAGAAAAAGAAAACAAATAAAAAGGAGTTTGTGGATATTATTTCCTCTTAGTTTTGGCAGAGGGATGCTATTGTCAATTTCATCATGGAGGTATATTAAAGGGGGCCAAATTTAGAATCTATCCTTATCAGGTTATGCCTTATACCAATGCATCATGGGCTTGGGGCAAGTTTCACCATTGATCAATAAAAGGAAAGAGTCCAATCAAAGAAAAGATCCTCACAGCCAATCTCATCCACAAGGATAATCTTCTGTCATAGAAACTTGACCCTAGGAGGTCCCACTTTCAAGTAGCATACACAACACATGCATAAGGATGTGCTATCAACATAGTAGAGAGAGGGCAAATGTCATTTGAGGCAACACAACCGCAACATAGCAGCTAGATAACCATCACACGTCCATTCTATCACTTGGTATACTTCTCCACACCACCACTTCACCACAACTCTAGAACATAGTGTTCTTGCTAGAACACCACATTCCCCAAGAATATAAATAGCATAGGCAACTTGAACATATAAAGGGAGTATAATAGAAGCTCACTCAAAAGGAAGAGTACCCAGGAATAAGAGAGCAAGTAGATCAAGGAGGAGAAGACCAGCAGAAGCTCAAGGAAGAGGAGACCAGTAGTACCAGGAGAAGAGCAAGATCAGGAACATCATAGGAACAAATTAGTAGCATAAGAAGTGTAGCTGATCAAGATCAACATCAGTCTAGCAACAGACACCGCTCCATAAGCCACAGGTTGATCAAAAAAACAAATCTCTAGCATATGTTCTTATCAGATTGGTTGGGGATGCACTGTGGTGGAGGGGTATCCTCATATATGTGTATATAGATAATATACAAGTTCCATCCTAGGGTTTATATAAATCCAACCAAAGTATCTGTTCTTATCCCAAAAAAACTCAGATCATGCATCATTGACAACCAAAACTCAACTTCTAGCTAGTGTACCTAGCATCAAGCTAACTAGATGTTAGTCACCATTGTGCACATTCTCGAGGGAGGAACCACAAGGGAAAACACGTAATTAGCAACCACAAGTTTAACTAGGACTAGGAAGGATCATAGTAGTCTAGTAGAAGCACAACAGTAGAAAACTTTACTTTAATTAACCATCATATAAATATATCCATAATATGCTATACCATCCACTTATCTATTCCAAATGATTTCAAATCATTTTCCTAGTTCATAAAACTAGGAATCATTTTAAGTAATTTAAATATATCCAATAGGGGACTAAGATCATTACTGAACAAGTTTAGTTCATTATACATATGTTACACATGAAGCTAAACACATCAGTTATCATCTGCAAACAATCAGGAGGTTGAATTAAATATTTTTTCCAAGCTATTGCTTCTAGGAGTCATTTTTTAGAAATCACAAATATACCCGAGAGAGGTCCAAGGTCATCACTGAATAAATGAACCATATGCCCATTTCATCATGAACATATTACCAAGTGATTCAACTAGTTAATCTAGCAACAAACCATCTAGAGTCAGCAGTAATACATCATACTAGTATCAATCTGTCCAAGATATAGCAGTTTCTTGGCCAGTGGTCAATGACCATGACAATTCAGCAGGATGGCCAAAGAGCTCAGGTGATGAATCACTGAGATCCACCACAGAGCAAGCAGTTAAGCTAGCATAATTGGTCATGTCATTCATATCTATTTTTACCAAATGACTTCAAACTAAAAGGAAATGCCAGGGATGAAGTGGATCATCCAATCAGAGGCATTGTTCCACAAATAACACATAGAATGGTATAACACTAGTTATTCAAACACGCATATTGATTGTCGTGGATGAATTACTCATCCAAGTGAAGGTGTTACACCACAAATTCCAAGAAAATCACCTCTACACTGCTATCAGAATATCACAACAACTAATATAGTATGGAAGCATGATCAAGGGAGAGTAGTAGAGAGGCATACCCAAAGAATCACTTTGCTGAATCCTAAATTAACGCCATTAAAATTACCATGAATCTACCACGAGCACTAGGAACAAATAAGGACCATAAAGAATCAAGCACCTGAGAAAATCGTGCTCAACATGGTAGCTCGGGCAAGTTATGTGAGCCAGAGAAGGAAGATAGTGTCGGGGTTCCGGTGCAGAAAACACAAATTTTACTACGCGGGAAACCCTAATTGCCCTTGATCTATCTACTAGTAATGCAGTAACATGGGAAGACATCAGTAACGTACCCTTGAAGACCGAGAGAGCGTTACACTCATGTAGAAGCGTGCTTGATGTAGTCGTACCCGTCTAACCTCAAATTCGCAAAGCTCCTCGAACGTCACCCTTGTCCAGGTCCTCGCACGATGGCCTAGGTAGCTCCAAGTGTAGCCCCACCAAGTTTCCACACACATACAATGCAAGACAACGACTCCTGGTCTCGGATCTTGTCGAGGTTGCAGAAGTAGACCTCCTGGATAGAATCCCAGTAGCACAACAGCGTGCCACAAAAGAGAAGGCTTTGCATGCACAGTCCTGACTTGGGACCACGCACTAGCAAAGTAAACTTTAGAGAGAGAGGGATATTCCAACCAAATGGAATATCTAAATTTATTGTGTGTTTAATCCCACCCATGGGAACCTCCTTATATAGGGTAAGGGAGGTGTGACCTCCCTCTTAGGTGCCCCATGTGTGCCAAAAATACTAAAAGAAAAGGGAAAACAGCTTGTGCTGGCCGGGTGGGCCAATGGGGCAGCCGTGTGGGCCACCTTGGCCAAGGCCCAACCTGGCACAACGACAACAGTAGCAATCGGTGGAGGCCAGCCGGGCGGGCCGGCATGCGCGACCCAACTCGTGCAGCAGTAGGCGGTTGCCCTACCCGGGTGGGCCGGATGTTGCTCGCCCGTGGCCTGCCAGCAGCGGCATCCAGGCGCTGCGTCAACATGGCCCGGGTGGGCCGGATGCTGGCCGCGGCTATCCGTCCTGGCCGGTCTACCCGCCCGCCAGCTCAATTGTTGCTCGCGCGTGTGGCGCATAGTTAAGGGGAATATGCCCCGAGAGGCAATAATAAAGTTGTTACTATAAGTATTCCAAGTATATGATAAATATTTATTTTACATGTTATAATGGTATTAATACGGAAACGTTAATATATGTGTGTTTAATAAACAAATAGAAAGTTCCTAGCTATGCCTCTCTTATAAACTAGCTCGTTGATTAGCAAGATGATCAAGGTTTCCTGATCATGGACATTGGATGTTGTTAATAACAAGGTCACAACATTGTTGGAATGATGTGATGAACATTCATTCGAAGTATATCATTACGATCAAAGTCATTGTGTTTATATTTCTATAACATCATACGAAGTAATCATAATCCTTAGACCATGAGATCATGTCAATCACTAATACTGGAAGAGTATCTTTATAACATCAAACGTCACACCGTAACCGAATGACTAAATGTGGGTTCAGTGCTACGAAGGTGTTATGTAGAGGCCCATGGATCAAGAGTGGAATTTGTCCATCCCGATGATGGATAGATATACTCTGGACCCTCTCGATGATATCACATTAGTTAGCTTGCAAGCAAGTGATGTGATCACTAGAATGTTATATTACGGGAACGAGAAAAGAGTGCATGTCGGTAACGAGATCAAACTAGGTATGGAGATACCGATGATCGAATCTCGGAAATGTAATATATCATGAGACAAAGGGATTAAGTTACTAGCGTAAAAGGTTCTTACGATCACAGAAGTCATCATTGAATGTGTGAGAGTCAGTATGGATCTCCAGGTCTTGTTTCTGATTATTGATCCGGGAGGGGTCTCGATCATGTCTGCATTATTCACGAAACGTAGGGTGACACACTTAAGGGATACCGACACCATTAGGAGCAAATATGTTCTAGACGAAAGAATTCCAAAGCTCAGTAATTATTTCACTAGACACCGGAATTGTTTTGGGTGAAATTGCTAAAATTGTTTCTGCATGTGAAATTGAATAGTAGCAAGGGGTTTTATGTGAATGTTTGTTAATTAATGTAATTGACAAAATTCTGAATAAATAAAAAAATGAGTTTTATTTAATGAGAGATTACATTAAATTTGGTGGAAATTTAATGGGAATTTGAGTGGGATTTTGAGTGGAGAAAATGGAGAGGCAATTTGTGAGTGGGGGCTCCACTCACATGAATGGAGGGAGGGGTGGGGGCAGCCCCCATGTGCCGGCCACCCCCTTGGGGTGCCCCTCCCCTATAAAAATCCCTCCTCTCCCTCTCTCTCTCTCTCACTCACACCTCCTCGTGAAGGATCTCTCTCCCCCTCTAGAATTATTCCCCCATGGTCTTGGACTAGCGAGATACATGTTCCTGGTAGCTTTTCGTCTGGAAGGAGTTGCTGCTTCTGCTGCATCGCTATAGCGAGGAGGCAGAGCTTGTTCGGTAGCTTTAATGTGTACGCGATCATGGATGCGTGGATGATTTGTGGTGCTAGATTTCTTCTTGATCTTGAGATCAGCAAGCGTTCGACTACATCATCCACGAGTGCAACCTCGTTAAACTTTGTCGGTGTACAAGAGTATGTTCTCTATGGATGTATATCCACCCGTTGCTTGTATCTAGTAGATAGATATTGGTGCTTAGTAGTTTCCATCGTAGTTTTTTTTGTTTTCTATGCTGCGAACCCAACAGTGGTATCAGAGTCGGATCTATGCGTAGATGCTTTGCACGGGTAGTACACATATGCATATGTGGGCAATGATGATCATGTTATTGATTCTTGTTTGTACTTTGGATATTGGTGGCATAATGGGATGAAGCGGCCTAGACAAACTTTACATGTCCTCGCACATGAGACCTGTTCCATGCTTGACATGCAACTAGTTTTGCATAAGTGGCTAGCGGGTATCTATCTCTCCTTCTATAGTCAATATCTGATTTATAACAAGTTGATAATAACTTAGTTATCATCGTTGTGGTTCCATGTTCGTAGGTAAGAACGGTTCTATCTTTGAAACCCCTAATCCACATAAAACTTGCAATGGATAAATTAGAAGCATCTAGTTTAGATTGTTGCTGGGCTAGTGTCATGATATGGTAATGTTGTAAGTTGCGATATAGTTGATACTCTTACAGCACACCTAACGTGTAAGTTCCATAGACCTTGGCCTTACACACAAAGAAATGATAAAGATCATACCACGATGCACATGATAGTGATCAAGTGCAATGACCATATCATTTCACTTTTCACATATGATGTTTTTGCATCTTATATTACTTGTTTGGCATTTTAGTAGCATTATAAGATGATCCCGCATTTAGATATCAAGATAAAAATGTGTTCTCCCTTAAGTATGCATCGATTATGTTTCGCCGCTTCAAGACATCACGTGATGAGCAGATGTACTTGAATCCACGATCATATTTCGGGTGTAAGACAATTTTACACATACAAATACTAAGGTTCTTACTTGGAGAGCCTAGCATGTACATACATGGCCTCAAAACACGGACCGAAAGGTTAAGCATGAGTCAAATATTTGATATGATGCCCATATAGATGCTCGCCTTTGAAACTACATCGACTCACGTTATGATCGAACTTGGTGTAGTGGATTTGGTTCATGTAATCACCAAAAAGACACAAGGTATGTTGTTTTTGAGTGGGAGTTCATTCATAATTTGGATTAGTTGAACTCGATCTATCATAAACTTAGTCTCAACTTTACAAATTCTATTGCAGATGGAACCACCTGCTTTTAATTTCAATGTGTTCATGGAGAAAGAGAAACTTGCGACGAATGGTAGCAACTTTACCGATTGGACCATGAATTTGAGTATTCTCCTCTTTGCTGCATAAAAGCAATATGTGCTAGAAGCGACGCTAGGCCCCCCACCACTTTATGATGCCCCTGATGAGGAAAAGAACGTCTATTTGACTCGTCAAGAGGACCACAACTTAGTTCATTACGGCATACTGTATGGGCTAGAGCCAAAACTTCGAAAGCATTTCGAAAACGGCAATGCCTTTGATACAATGGGTGAATTGAAAATGATAGTCGATACCCATGCTGCTATAGAGAGTTATAATGCTTCTGAAAAGTTCTTTAGTTTCATGATGGAAGAGAACAACTCTGTTAGTGAGCATGTACTCTAAATGTCTGGGTACACCGATAAGCTTGTGTCCTTGGGAATAACGATTCCCATTGACTTAGGCATACATCATGTTATCCAATCTCTGCCACCTAGCTACACGAGCTTCGTGATGAACTATAACATGCAGGGCATGAAGAAGTCTCTCCCCGAGCTTCTGTCAATGCTTAAGACTGCAGAGGTGGAGATCAAGAAACAACACCAAGTGTTGATGATCAATAATACCACCACTTTCAAGAAAGACAAGAAGGGTAAACAGAAGGGAAAGAATGGCGGCAAATCTGTTGCCGCGCCTGAAAAGAAATCCCGAGATGGCCCTAAGTCTGATACCGAGTGCTATTATTGTAAGGGGACTGGCCATTGGAAGCACAACTTCCCCAAGTATTTGGCAGACAAGAAGGCCGGCAAGGCAAACAAATGCATATGATATACATGTTATTGATGTGTTCTTGATTAGTACTCGTAGTAGCACTTGGGTATTTGATACTGGGTGGGTTGCTAAAATATGTAACTCGAATCAGGGGCTGCAGAACAAGCGACCGCTAGAAAGGGGTGAGGTCATGATGCATGTTGGAAATGGATGAAGAGTTGATGTGATCGCCGTTGGAATGCTGCCTCTTCACTTACCGTCGGGATTAGTGATAAATCTAAATAACTGTTATTTGGTGCCTGCACTGAGCATGAACATTGTATACGGATCGTGTTTGATGCGAAGTGGTTATTCATTTAAATCTGAAAACAATGGTTGTTCGATTTATATGAATGATATCTTTTATGGTCATGCACCTATGATTAATGGTTTATTTCTATTGGATATCGATAATAGTGTTACACATATTCATAATGTTGATGCTAAAAGGATTAAACTTGATGATGATATATCTGCATATATGTGGCACTGCCGTCTTGGTCATATCGGCGTTAAACGCACGGAGAAACTCCATTCAGATGGACTTTTGGAATCACTTGATTTCGAATCATTTGATACATGTGAGTCATGCCTTATGGACAAGGTGACTAGAACGTCATTTTTCGGTCAATGGAACGGGTGACAGATTTATTGGAAATCATACATACTGATGTATGTGGTCCAATGAGTGTGTCGGCACGAGGTGGATATTTTTTTTTTACTTTCATGGATGATTTGAGTAGATACAGGTATATCAATTTGATGAAATACAAGTCTAAAACCTTTGAAAAGTTCAAGGAATTTCAGAGTGAAGTAGAAAATCATCGTAATAGAAAGATCAAATTTCTGTGGTCCGTCCATGAAGGTGAGTATCTAAGTTACGATTTTAGCGCACATATGAAAGAGTGTGGAATAGTTTCTCAACTCACACCTGCCGAAACACCTCAACGTAATGGTGTGTCGGAACGTCATAATCGTACTTTATTAGATATTGCTCGATCTATGATGTCTCTAACTGACTTGCCACTGTCATTTTGGGGTTATGCACTAGAAACCGCTGCATTCACTTTAAATCGGGCACCATATAAATCCGTTGAAGACATCATATGAATTATGGTTTGGAAAAAAACCTAAGCTGTCATTTCTTAAAGTTTGGGGATGCGATGTTTATGTGAATAAACTTCAGCCTGATAAACTCAAACCCAAAGCGGAAAAATATGTCTTCATAGGATACCCTAAGGAAACTACTGGGTATTCTTTCTATCACAAATCCAAGGGCAAGGTTTTTGTTGCCAAGAATGGATCCTTTCTAGAGAAAGAGTTTCTCGTGAAAGGTGTGTGTAGTCGGAAGGTAGAACTCAAAGAGGTTATTAAACCTTCTCTTCATGAAACAACGAGTAGCGCATCACCGGAAATTGTTCTGGAGTTGACTTCACCGAATGAAGAGGGAACTAATGATAATGATCATGAAAATCTGAAATAGAATACTACCGACCTTGCAGGTCAATTAGGACACGTGCAGCTCCTGAACTGTACATAAATCCTGTTATGAATTTCATGGTTGATGAAATAGATGACCCTGCGACGTATGAAGAAGCGATGATGAGCCCGGATTCCAACAAATGGCTAGAAGCCATGAAATCCGAGATGGAATACATGTACGAAAACTAGGTTTGGATCTTGGTGGACTTACCTCATGACCGAAAGGCCGTGGAGAACAAATGGATTTTCAAAATAAAAACTGATGCTGATGGTAATGTAACCATCTATAAAGCTTGACTTGTCGCAAAGGGGTTTCGAAAAATTCAAGAAGTTGACTACGATGATACATTCTCTCCCGTAGCGATGCTAAATTTGGTTAGGATTATGTTAACAATTCCTGTATATTTCAATTATGAGATATGGCAGATGGATGTCAAAACTGCATTCCTTAATGGCAACATTGAAGAAGAGTTGTATATGATACAACCAAAGGGTTTTGTCGATCCTAAGGATGCTGAAAAGGTATGCAAGCTTCAGCGATCCATCTATGGACTGAAGCAAGCATCCCGGAGTTGGAATCTCTGCTTTTATGAGGTGATCAAAGAGTTTGGATTTGTCCAAACTTCTGTAGAGGCTTGTATTTACAAGAAAGTGAGTGGGAGCAATGTGGAATTTCTGATATTATATGTGGATGGCATATTACTGATTGGAAATGATATAGATCTTTTAAATAGTGTTAAAAGTTATCTAAACAGCAAATTTTCAATGAAGGACCTAGGTGAAGCGTCATACATATTAGGCATAAATATCTATAGAGATAGATCAAGAGGCCTAATAGGGATATCATAGAGTACATACCTTGATAAGATTTTAAAGAAGATTAAAATGGACGAAAGTAAGAAGGAGTTCTTACCTATGTTGCAAGGAAAGACATTGAGTAAGGCTCAAAGTTCGGCTACGGCGAAGAAAGATAGATAATGGACAAGATCCCCTATGATTCAGCCATAGGCTCTATCATGTATGCCATGCTATGTACAAGACCGGATGTGGCACATCCTATTAGTTTGACTAGTAGATACCAATCTGATCCAGGTATGGAACACTGGATAGAGGTCAAGAATATCCTTAAGTACTTAAGAAGAACTAAGAAAATGTTTCTCATGTACGGAGGTGAAGAAGAGTTCGTTACTAAATGTTATGTCCACGCTAGCTTTGACACCGATCCAGATGACTCTAAGTCTCAATCCGAATACATATTTATCATGAACAAAGCATCAGTCGGTTGGAGTAGTTCCAAACAACCCGTGGTGGTAGGATCAACAACAGAGGCCGAATATGTTGTTGCTTTGGAAGCATCTCAGGAAACAATTTAGATGAAGGAGTTCATAACCTAGCTAGGTGTGGTTCCTAGTGCGTTGGACCCAATGGTGATCTATTGTGACAACAATGGAGCCATAGCCAATGCCAAGAAACCAAGGTATCACAAGAATTCCAAGCATATTAAGCGCTGGTTTCACTCCATACGCTAACATGTCAAGGATGGAGATATAAAGATTTGTAAAGTATACACGGATCTCAATATAGCAGATCCGTTGAATAAAATTCTCCCTAGGGCAAAACATGATCAACACCAGAACTCCATGGGTGTTAGATTATCACTATGTAACTAGATTATTGTCTCTAGTGCAAGTGGGAGACTGAAGGGAATATGTCCTGAGAGGCAAGAATAAAGTTGTTATTATAAGTATTCTAAGTATATGATAGATGTTTATTTTGCATGATATAATTGTATCAATATGGAAACGTTAATACATGTGTATTTAATAAACAAATAGAAAGTTCCTAGTTATGTCTCTCGTGTAAACTAGCTCATTGATTAACAAGATGATCAAGGTTTCCTGATCATGGACATTGGATGTTGTTAATAACGAGGTCACAACATTGTTGGAATGATGTGATGAACATTCATCTGAAGTATAGAATTACGATCAAATTCATTATGTTTATATTGCTATAACATCATACGAAGTAATCATAATCCTTAGACCATGAAATCATGTCAATCACTAATACTGGAAGAGTATCTTGATAACATCAAATGTCACACCGTAACAGGGTGACTATAAAGGTGGGTTCAGTGCTACTAAGGTGTTATATAGAGGCTCATGGATCAAGAGTGGAATTTATCCATCTCGATGATCGATAGATATACTCTGGGCCCTCTCGGTGATATCACATTAGTTAGCCTGCGAGCAATTGATGTGATCACTAGAATGTTATCTCACGAGAACGAGAAAAGAACGCTTGTCGGTAATGAGATCAAACTAGGTATGGAGATACCGATGGTAGAATCTCAGACATGTAATATATTGCGAGACAAAGGGATTAAGTTGCGAGAGTAAAAGGTTCTCACGACCACATAAGTCATCGTTGAATGTATGAGAGTCAGTATGGATCTCCAGGTCCCGCTTCTGATTATGGATCTGAGAGGGATCTCAATCATGTCTGCATTATTCGTGAACCGTAGGGTGGCACACTTAAGGGATACCGACACCATTTGGAGCAAATATGTTCTAAACGAAATAATACAAAGGACATGAATTATTTCACTAGACACCGGAATTATTTTGGGTGAAATTGCTGAAATTGTTTCTGCATGTGAAATTGAATAGTAGCACGGGATTTTATGTGAATGTTTATTAATTAATATAATTGACAAAATTCTGAACAAATAAATAAAATGAGTTTTATTTAATGAGAGATTGCATTAAATTTGGTGGAAATTTAATGGGAATTTTAGTGGGATTTTGAGTGGAGAAAATGGAGAGGCAATTTGGGAGTGGGAGTTCCACTCACATGAATGGAGGGTGGAGGGAGGGGTGGGGGCAACCCCCATGCGCCGACCACCCCCTTTGGGTTCCCCCTCCTCCTATAAAAATCCCCCCTCTCCCTCTCTCTCACTCACACCTCCTCATGGAGGATCTCTCTCCCCCTCTAGAATTATTCCCCCATGGTCTCGGACTAGTGAGATACATGTTTCCGGTGGCTTTTCGTCTGGAAGGAGTTGCTTTTTCCGCTGCATCACTGGAGCGAGGATGCGGAGGTTTCTCGGTGGCTTGAACATGTGTGTGATCACGGATGCGCGACTGATTTGCGGCGCTGGACTTCTTCTTGATCTTGAGATCGGCAAGCGTTCGACTACATTATCCACGAGTACAACCTCGTTAAACTTTGTCGATCTACAAGGGTATGTTCTGTATGGATGTATATCCACCCGTTGTTTGTATATAATAGATAGATCTTGGTGCTTAGTATTTCCCATCGTAGATTTTTTGTTTTCTATGCTGCGAGCCCAACAATAGTAAATACCGCCCACACACGTGGGCTGTTCTAAACAACATAGTTCTGCTATGTTTCTGCCTTTTATCTTGTGTTTTTTCTCCTAGGTCAAATTCCTTCGAGATTTGGCCTAATGAAAAACTAGCCTTTATAAATCTTAATTTATAATATATTAATTCATAATTAACATATAATAAATGCATATTTAAATTCCCATTTATTTGAAACTCTTTTCAGTCCTTTTGCTTCTTTCTTTCTCCGAACACCTTCGGATCTCTAGAACGATTCCAGTTTCTCTCTCTTTTGGTATTTCTTCCTACAGGTATATTTCTAAGCATCGTAATGAACTTAAGAGTGCGTCCCTATGGTTAGAGAAAGTCATAGACATCATCTTTGTGAATGATCAATAGCGGCACCGAGATGCCCATGATGACCCCTATGCACTCCAGGAGTCTCCATCATGTCGAACCTTAAACAATATGTAATATTCCTTTTGATCATCGACATCACCATGTCGGGTTCAACCTCGTTACCGACAAATGCTACTTTACTCGTACCGATAAGTGATATCCCCGTAACCTAGTTATATGTTGTGCAACATATTAGATATAACTTATCCTAGCGGGCCTAGAGTATCTTCCATCATGCAGATGTACAACTCCCACTCTTAACACATACGCCTCAACCTGCACCTCTGAGTACTTGATCACACCTTTATAATCATCGTTTCACGGAGTGATGTTTGATACTTTTTAAGCACTCTCGGGTGATAGTGATTAAATATGGTCTCACGGTCTGAGGAACAAGTCACTATGTTTCTAAAAATTGCAACTGTGAACTTTGTGATATGATCGTGTTGCAACAATCATTTGTGGAACTGTCCACCATCTCATTCTCCAATGAGATGGCTCCATTGCAATAGATTCCAAAGCACCAACATGATCAGGAAACCTTGATCATCTGTTGACTAATGAATTAGTTAAATAGACACAGTTATAACATAATATAAAACTATTATGAACTAATGAAATGTGTTAAATAAACTCCTTTATTATTTGCCTCTAGGGCACATTTCCTTCAGTCTCCCACTTGCACTAGAGTATAAATACTAGCTGCATTGCTACTAATCATAAACCATATATCATATGCATTTATTGATCATGTTTGCTCATGGGGGGCCTACTGCCCTAAATCTGTATTACCAGATTCATAAGGTCCTATTTTGCAAATCATTAATGTCACCTACTTTACATTAATCCTATTATCATATAATGTGTTTTCGGTATTTTGGTGACAAAGTGAGACTTCTATTTTCTAGTATATACAATGACAATCTATCAATCAATTGGATTTTTCAAGATGTCATGTATAACTATAAGCACACTTAGTCTAAAGTTGTACTTTCTTCAAACCAAAATCGTACTTGCTAATTATAAAGTATCCTAATACTTCTATATATTTATAGTTTTAATCAAAGTGAAACACTTGCAAATTTGATTCTGACCATGCTTCCTTTGCGCTAAATTTAACTCTGATTCTGTGGTTAGCTCAGAAATTATTCTAGAATCTTTGTTCTTCGCAAATAACATGGGTCATATAATGTCTAATTTCATCTAAATGATCTAACCATTTCTAATACCCAGCATATTATTCACCAATATGTTAATTACATATTCAAGAATGCTGTTACGCTCCCACTCAAATATATCAACAATATTTGACATTTTAGGATGTCACTCATCTCCCACTCAAATATGTCGACCACATATTCCATTTGGAAAACTCCTTAGCTCCGACTCAATTTAAAACCTTTCTCGACAATCTTGGCAAATCCAAAATTCTTTGATCTTGCATCAAACCGAGAATTTTCTGCTACAAGACTTTAGCAATTCCTAATTGATCAAAACCTTCCTTTTGTACCAGTTACAATCTTTCTCTTCAAACTCTTGAAGACTTTGAAGTTTTGAAAAGTCCTTTGCCAATTTCCAAATTGGACTTATCTGCTGATTGAATCTAATATACATTAAGCTTTTGTCAAAACATCTTTATGGCAAAATAATCTTTTATGTCATCCTTTTAAGTTCCATTTCCATCCTTTCAACTTTGAAGTTTACTGGAAGGATCAAGTAAATTCCATTACTTAATGAGATCAAGTAACTTGTACTTCATAATCTCAAATGTGACTTAATTTGGGATTTCATGAATCTAAGTAATTTATTGTACTTACGTCCATCATACTTTCTTTGTAGTTTGTAGGTATGTCTTATTCCAATAATAAGACAAGTGAATGAAGAATGAAATTCTGCAAGGGGAAGAATAAAATCTCGAATCCTACTTTTATAAAGTATTAGCTGAAATATTTATTATCATATCATTATAGTCTCCCTCTAATTGTAAAGTTTGTTTCTGGATATATATTCCGTTCCACATTCTTAGCATTTCGGAGGTAAGGCCAAACCTTTTGCTTACACTTATTCCCTTCCACTAACACTTCTATGAGAAGACAATTTCTCAAATAAGTACCCCACTAAGACAAGCTTTGTCTTCCTCGGGTATTAGTTTGGAATTTGTGTTCATAGTCTTACTAAGAACGCACTACAAATACTTACCATTCGCAATGATCTCAAACTATCAAATCTATAGAAACTCGATCTTGACATATCTCATATGCTTCTGTTTCCGGGAATCTTTAAACGTTCCTTATGTTTTATTGAGTGTTTACTATTTGAATCTTTAACCCTAATATCTAACGTAAATCTCAGTGGAATTTATTTTAGACCATATGTATCTTATACACTATAATTATGTTCTATTAGACATATCAAAACCATTTGATTAGTCCAATCACTATAATTTGTGAAACTGTTTTCCATAAGTCCTTATATGACATTTTGCCAGTAACTTGAATTCGAAGTCATTTGGATCAAATGTCTAAGACTTTGACATTCTTGTTAATTCTATATCTACCTTGATTCTGAAAAACTTTGAACGATTAAAACCGTTTTATATTCACGTTTGGATATCTCTTGGAAATTTTCATACTTCATAAATGCTTTATTACCATACCGATTGAGGACTAGAATAACTTGTTATAATTTTAATGCGAACCATAAAAGAAATCATTCATAGAAAAAGGAACAACTGATTGTTTCTCATTAATATGAATAAACGTCTCACAATAAGCAAGACACACTTGCACGGTTCATAAACTCGATTACAAAGCCTTTATTCAAATCTTCTAATCCTAATGATAAAATTAGAGGGAAGGAGTGTTGTTGGCCTTCAACAAAATTGCTTGCCATCATCATGCCATCAGTTCCTCGTTCCATACGCAACTCTCATGCAAAGGATCCGAATTTCAAATAAACCAGGGGTAAGTATCCAATACTTAAAACTGCATAAGTGTTTCATGGAAACATTTATAATTTGTATATCAACATATACCTTCTCCGATGACATCGTTCCCAACCTTGGGTCAACCTTGAAAGTCCTTAGCTTGGCTATGACCTCGCGAAAGGTATTCGGAATCCCTGTCGCGATGTAGTCCTCGGCGATGTCCTTGTAACTGGGGGGAAGCGAGCACAACACCCCATCTATTGCAAGGTCTTCATTCAACAAGTCGCCCATAGCATCCTTATGACATTCATGGAGCCTTTCCACGGTGTCCATATGGCTATCCAAGCTAGAGTTTTCTTCCATCTTTATGGAGACAAACTCCTTCATGTACTCATACTGCATGCTTTTGTCCTCAGTTGGAAACATACTCTTTAATCCATCGAGCAAATCATATGTGTCGATTTCATGGAAGGGTACTCTCAAGCCAGGTTCCATGGAATGGATAATGGTGTACTTGACTATCATAAAAGCATCATGACGGTCATGAAGAGTCACATCTTAATTTCCATTGGAGTCATCGGGGAAATCTTCCAGGGGTTCACGAAGTACATAGAGAAGATTGTTTTCTATGAGGATCCTTCTGAGGCATTGGTACCCGTCGGTGAAATTTGACCCATCTAGCTTAAGTTTCTCCCGTCCATAAGAGGACCAAAGGTGTCGCAAATTGAGAGGATGTCCATCCTCTACAAGATATTTGCAAAAAGGACTTCGAATAAGTTCATAATTAGGAGTCTAATTTGTAATCATATTAACAAACTGGCTCCCACTTAAATAGTCATCCCTAAAGACATCTTAAGTGATTACACGATCCATTTACACCACATAATCCCTAATCGTCACGGCCTTTGATGCAGCTGCCAGGGTGGACTATATCTGTCGATCACATCATCCATTTGACTCATGCTTGATCTTTCGATCACCGTGTTCCGAGGCCATGTCTGTACATGATAGGCTCGCCAAATCTAACGTGTGTGTTTTGCATTACAATGTGGCTTACACCCACCATATGCAAATGCAGATATGTCTGACACCCGATCATCACGGCCTGCCTCATATCAGAGAACTTTCTTGGTGGTGAACACACTAAGGATAACACTATCATTGGAATTAATTTAGGGATCATCCTATTTAAATGCTACCATTGTGTATCTAATACTAGCACTCAAACAAGATGCACACACATATTAAATTATATGTAATCAAAATGTGGCATGATATGGTTGTCTTCGTGCTCCATGATTTCCATCAGGTGCTCCGGCATGATCTCCATCTGTCCACAAGTTGTGCGCCAAGTCCATGACTCCACCGGCCTTGTTGTTCATCTTCACGATGAATATTAATATACTACTTAGCAATAGTAAAAGTAAACTACCTTACCTCATTAATGACTGTAACCATATCACATCACAAAGCCTTCCCTGCAACATAAAGTTAGATGCCTCTACTTTATCTATTGCATATTTTACGTGGTTATTAAGGATTTCACAATAGAATGTTTCTACCTAGGAACTTAGAACCACAACATGTATACAACCGTTGTTTATACTACACCCCTTTCGAGGCGTTCCTTTGCATATGCTATATCAACTAATGTGAGAGAGGCATATATCCGCGAGCCACTTATACGGTACAAGCCGTATGTACCGCGATATAAACAAATACACGTGGGAAGGTAACAACTTAAGTATCATTGCCCACACTTCTACATGTGTCTAATCCATACTAGCATACTACACATAGATTAGGCTCTAATACCACTGTTGGGGTTCTTGTGGCATCCCGCAAAACCACTACTAGAAAATCGCGTTGTTTTGTGCATTGCATCATCATGACCGCATGCTCATGTCTTCATGCCACATTGCATTTGAGCATCGTCATGTCATCTTGCATTTGTTTGCATAAAACTATTTTCGCATAGCCTGTTTTTATTTTCTAAACGCCCCGTCTTGTTTTCAAATTAAAACCCGGGTCTCCGGATTATTTTGTTTTATCGGCCAACGGTTTGCAAAAACCTGTTTTAAATAAATAAAATATTCAATTATTTTTTTAGGGGGCAGCCGTACCGGTCCGATCCGACCCAGTCGGCCACCCCCAGTATAAAAATCCCAGCTACCTAAATCTTTTCTACCTAGTCCTAACCTACCCAGTCCCCAGCCACATCACCCAGGCCAATCCCCACCCGCCACCTCATCACTCCCTTCCCCCTATCCTATCACACGCCGCCACCTCACCTACCCCACCTCTCTCACCCCACTTTCCTCCACCTCACCCGCTGGTTCCTCCCTCACCACACCTTCCCCGGCCCCACCCCACAGACCCCTGCCCCACCCCTGGCCCACCTGCCCCCGCCCGCTCCTCTCTCCCCACCATCTCTCCCTCGAGCCTCCCTCCACCACCGCCTCCGCCTGCGACAACGAACCCTCCCACCGCTCGTCTCCCTGGCGCTCCCCTCCTCCTAGCCTAGCGCCGCCGCCAGCGGGCCTCCTCTCAGGTCGCCGCCTCCCCGCCCCCAAACTCCTCCGCCTTGCCTCGCCGCCAGCGACCGCGGCCTGCCTCCGCCGCCTTCCGCCGTGCCGGCGCCCTCCCCCTGCGAGCTCCTCGCCGCCAGGAGCCGCCTCCGACTCACCGGAACCTGAGGCCCCTCCTCCCGCGACCCTCCTCGCCCTCGAACGCCACCGGACGCTTGACCCCAGCTCGCCCGACCCCTTCTCCCGCCGCTCGGGCTCGCCCTGCCGCCGGCGCGCCCCCCTTCCCCGTTGGCCTCCTCGCCGCCCCTCTGCGGCCGGCCGCCCCGTTCGGCTCCCGTCGCCCCGGGCCCCGCCCTGCTCCGGCCAGAGCCTCGCCGCCTTGGCCCTCCAAGGTCCGCCGCCGTCTGGGCCCCGCCTCGCCACCACGATCAAGCTCCGGCCGTCGGCGTGTGCCCCCGGAGCCCTCCTTTCCGCATCGCTCCACCAAGCAGAGCCGAACCACCGTCCCTCTGCTCCAACCTTCGCCGCTGTCGGGCTCCACCGCCACCGCGGTCCATGCAGCATCCGGTCGCCCCTCTCTCGTCCACCCCTGCCGCTGCCGTCTTGGGCTTGTGATGCTGTACAGAGGCATCCGGTTATGTTTTGTGCATCGCGAGCACCGGGTGTTTGTAATTGGTGATATCCCTATCTCGGCCCAAAAACTGTTGATGTGATGATGTTGCTGTCAAAGACCAACGCAAGTCTGATGCGACAAGATCTTCCCGTTGACAAGGCCACCGACAAGATCTTCAACATGCGTCGCCATACTCGAAGCCCACTTCGCGGATCCGGCGACCACACATGCGACAAGACCTTCGTCCCGGATGCGAAGTCGAGAACCCGAACGCCAAGATCGCCGATGCGAATACGCCAAGTTCGCCTACCCTGGACACCGTGCGACAAGATCTACTTCACGGAAACCGAAGATCTCCGACACGGAACGGCAAGACCTTCTTCCTGCACCGATGCCGACGACGTCGCCACACCAAGTCCTTCTTCCCGGACGCCAAGATCTACTCTGTTATCCGAGGACGCTCCCGCCGAGACCGAACCCCAGATCTGAACCCTGAGACCGAACCCCGAACCTCGGAACCCCAAGCTCGCCGAACCCTAATGTGTGAACCTTTTCCCGAGCCCCTATATTATAAATGTTATATATAAACTTGTTGCATACTATATTGTCATACTCGCATGCATATTGTCATGTGGTTTGGGGGCGTTATGCCGATTCACCTCATAATTAAATATGGGACCCATATGCGGGCAAATCTAGACTAATATCGGCCCCATTTAAATTGGTGCATCGAACCGGTGATATATTTTGCCATGTTAATACAACATTTAAATTGCGGGGTAGTTAAACAACTTGAACCATTTAATTAATTGGCGGGACCCCGGTTCCACTTAATATTGCCCAATTGCATTGCACCCTTGCCATTTCATACATCATACATGCATCATGCCCGATCTTCTGCCGTGGTATTAAATAGTGCATCCGGTGTTTATTCTAGTGTTTTGCTTCTTCGCGGATAAGGTCGTTGAGTTGATGCGAGTGTCGACCCGATTTTCGGATGAACCTTCGACAATGTTTTCAGGCGAGCATCTCCCCCTTTCTACCTATCTTACTTTTATAGTCTTTATTTCCTCCTGTTGATCTATTGCTATCTGTGTTGCGATGCTCTAGTTTTCGTACCCGTGATATCCCTTGCAGCCTCATATTGCCTTGGACACATCCTATTACCTGTTGTTTGGTAGATAGTTGGACTTGCGCGTCGTAGTCGCTTGCTCAAGTGCTGTTGCGTGTCGTCAAGTACCACAGTTGTTGGAGTATTGCCGCATGTTTAATGTTGGAGATGATCATGGCTTTAATTATCGTTTACTTTAATTAGTGTGTAATAACTAAAATTGAAGTAGGTAAATGCAGAGGCACCGGTGGGTGATAGATAATATTTGTTTTCCGACCACTCACTGGTGTACCGTAGGACCCCGAGTTCTTGACACCTGTTCCGAGATCGAGCGCGCTAACTACAGGTGGGGAGATATGGGCCCCCCATCGATTTAGTACCTGATTTCAAAGTACTGTACTGGGGGCCACAAGTAGTTTGGGGCTTTATTACTATTCTGTACTTATGCCATGCTTTACTGCTTTATTTAAATTGTGCGATGGATAGCACCTGTACTGTTTAGGAAAGCGGAGTGTTTTCGCGGTATCGACAATCCCAGTTTTGGGTTCCCCGTCGTTTACAGCCACTGACGCAAACCCTGAGTCCGTCTCGGAGACCGGCCGACTTCGTTGCGGGTGTACTTAGTGGGGTGGCCCCCCGTGCTTGCTTTGGGTCTGGGAAACGTCATGACTTAGGCCCCGCCGACATACCGATGGGTGTATGTTAACTGATCTGGCAAAACGGGTCGAAGTGCTTGTGGATACTTTGGTGCACCCCTGCAGGGTTAAATCTTTTCGAGAAGCCGTGTCCGCGGTTATGGACGACTTGGAGCACAGTGCTTGATCATAGACAACTATAACTAAAGTTTACTGTTATAATTTGATTTGTATCTGATATGACTAGTAATCAGCTTCACTGTAACGGAATGGCTAAATAAAAGTACCAACAACTGCTGGGTTTTGGGATATCTCATGATATATGTATCTGACTAGTAAGTATTACAACTTCAACGGAATGGTTAACTAAAAGTGCCCACTGCTTATTCTATCAGGATGACTATCTATACCTGACTAGTAATTGCTGCAATGATAACTGAATAAATAAAACTGCCAACGGTGTGAGTTCCTCGGTTGACTTCCTCGTTTGGTCTCGAGGGGGAAACACCAGGATGGGATTGTCTGATGGTAGAATCAGGTTGGTTCCGAATAGGTCTTTCTTATCCCTCTCTGATAGCCGCTAGTTGTATCGAGTCTCTATAGTTTGTTTAGTGCATGCTGCCGCTGCCGCTTCAGTCCACCATACCTATGTAGGCGAGGACCGCCGAATTCTAGCCTCGCCGTGTACTGGCCTCAGTACTGACGCTCTCTCTTTTTCCTTTGCCCTTTGTCGGCACCCCTTTTGTTTAAGCAGGTTTTGAGATCGACGTCGTTAGCAGGGTTACCCTTCCGGCTCGGCCTGGGCAGGGTTATGGACGCCATTGGTTATTCTTCAGGGGTCTTAGCCCCATTTGCATCTTGTCCGTAGCCGGACGCTCTATTGTTTTCAAGGTGATTTGGATCTTTGTTCTGTATATCTGTATTCTTGACTCATTGAGTCGCTGTTGTATATATATCTGTTCTGTGGGTCCCATCGAGGACTGTTGTGTAATGTTATTACTTCGTTTTCCACCCGCACGAAAGTGCCAGGTGGGCACCTTTGAATCGTTTCTATGCGGGTTTGGCGGGAAGCGCTGAAACTTGCATAGGGTCGATTCTGAGGGTGTTACAGTTCTGGTGCAGAAAATAAAATTTTACTACGCGGGAGGAAGACAACAGTAATGTACCCTTGAAGACCGAGAGAGCGTTACGCTCATGCAGAAGCGTGGTTGATGTAGTCGTACCCGTCCAACCTCAAGGTCGCATGTCACCCCTTGTCCAGTTCCTCGCACGATGGCCTGGGTAGCTCCAAATGTAGCCCCACCGAGTTGCCACACACATATGATGCAAGACAATGAGTCCCGGGCTCGGATCCCCCCGAGGTTGCAGAAGTAGACCCCCTGGCTGGAATCCCAGCAGCACAACGGCGTGCCATAGAAGAGAAGGCCTTGCATGCACAATCCTGACTTGGGACCACGCAGTAGCAAAAGCAACTTTAGAGAGAGAGAGGAGGATATTCCAACCAAATGGAATATCTGAATTTATTGTGTGTTGAGTCACAGCCATGGGAGCCTCCCTATATAGCGAAAGGGAGGTGTGCCCTCCCTATTAGGTGTCCCATGTGGGACTAAAATACTATAAGAAAAGGGCAAACCATCTTGTGCTGGCAGGCTGGGCCAATAGGGTAGCCGGGTGAGCCACCCCGGCCAAGTACCAGCCTAGCACAGCGACAACAGCAGCAACCGGTGGAGGCAAATCAGGCAGGCCGACATGCGCGATCCAGCTCGCACGATAGCAGGCGGTCGTCCTTCCCGGGTGGGCCGGCTGTTGCTCGCCTGAGGCTCGCTAGCGGCGGTAGCCATGCGCTGCGTCGACGCGCCCCGGGTGGGCCAGTATGCCTGTCAGCCATCTCCCTTGCTGCTCACGCGCGGCGTATAGTAAATACCGCCCACACACGTGGGCGGTTCTAAACAACCCAGTTCTGCCGTGTTTCTGCCTTTTTGCCTGCGTTTTTCTCTGATGTCAAATTCCTTCAGGTTTTTGGAATAATGAAAAACCAGCCTTTATAAATCTAAATTTCAATATTTATTTACAATATATTAATTAATAATTAACATATAATAAATGAATATTTAAATTCCTATTTATCTGAAACTCCTTTTAGTACTTTTCCTTCTTTCTTTCTCCGAACACCTTCGATCTCAAGAACGATTCTGGTTTCTCTCTCTTTAGGATTCCTTCTTACAGGTAGATCTCTAAGCGTCGTAATGCCCTTAAGCGTGCGTCTCTACGGTTTGGAAATGTCATAGACATGATGTTTATCAATGATCAATAGTAGGACCGAGATGCCCATGATGACCCCTATGCACTCCACGAGTGTCAACACCCGGTTTTTTAATCCCAGATGCCTGTTATGCCATATATCGCAATCCCAGGATTACCATTTTTGCGAGACATAACAGATTTGGATATCACAGTACATCGTCCATTACAAACCATACATAAGGTCTTACATAAATAGGGATATCATGCTCCAGTTCTTAATACAACTCAAGCAGTGGAATAACGTAATAATAAAGGTAGCGTAGGCGAAGCTCCATCTTCGGGGTCACAGGCAATGCCGACGATGGGAGATGATCCTAGTTATCGTAACCTTCCTGTGGTCCATCATCCTGGTACTCCTCTTCATAGTCTGGCCACGGGAATAGCCAGGGACAAAGCCATGAGTACTCTTTAAGTACTCGCAAACTAATACTAACAGGTGAAGGGGGTTTTTGTAGTAGGACACTAGGATCTAGGGTTGTTTTGCAAAAATTCAGATTTACCTCTACTAAGTTCAGAAGCAAAGAAAGCTAGTTGAAATTTTATAACGCCTAAGTGGGAACTTGAATTTCATATCACAACTCCGTTGTGGTCAAGTCAAAGTCTCAATTCATTTCACAAGTCATTTTGAAAACATCTAACGGGGGAACATTATGGCCACTCCAACTGTCCATAACCGCGGACGCGGCTATTCGAATAGTTTGACACTCTGCAGAGATTGTACACTTTCACCACAACATTCGATACATCCGTCAGGAACAAATCCCGAATCCACCATACTCAGTATGCGGATAATCAATCCTAACCTCTCAATTACACGCCCTAGTATAAGCACCTCTCCTGTGAGTTTGGCCTCCCAACCATGACCAACTGTCATCTTGGGTACTGCACAGGTGGACAATCTTCACAAGGTAGCCTCAGCTCAGACCTTGGCCGCGAGGGAACCCATACTAAGGTATATAAGTTTCCAGTCAAGCCCTACCCATATTTTCGGGTATTGTGGTTGTACGGTAAAATTGGAATGGTATCGCATCGAGATAACCATCAGTTTTATAAAGGGCTAAGGCGCCTGCCTCAACATTTTCATCATCGAAATCATCTGGTGTTCGGAAACACATGTCAAAACATTTTAGTAGAATGACTCATCATTCCAAGGTTTTCATAACCATTTTCTCCAAGTATTCCCATCTAAAGTTGATCAAGTTTTATGCTTAGCACTAGCATCTACAAGTGGGGTTAAATACTAAGGAGGGGTGGTAAACAAGTGGGGATTAATGAAGTTCAATCTCATGCCTTTGAATGACATAAAGATTATCTAGCTTAGGCCACATTTAATGCTCTTTATGTAACCTTCAATTATCTTCCTAGAATCTACAAGTCACTTAAGTAAACTCTAAGAGAAAGTTTTGATAAAGAAATAAAGTATAAAGCTTGCAAGTAAAACTAGGATTGGGTATCCTCAGATGTGTCCAACCAAGCATTCTTAGTGCATTGCATAGGTTACCTAACTTTCATAATTGCAAGTGTTAGCTTTCCTTGTGCAGAGCAGTGGTTGAAGTTCTCATCGGCTTCTTCCTCGTAGTATCCTCCTTCCTCCTCGTATTCTTTGTCGGTACTAGCGTCTATAAATAAATACGAGGTACACAATCACCAAACAATACTTAACTATTTTCAATCATCACACAAAGGTGTACTATAGGTGATCTAGCATCATCACCTATCATTACAAGATTAAAGCATTTGTCTTATTTATTTTAATTTGAGAAAAGTAATTTCTACTCATTGAAAAACTACTTAAGATTTAATATTCTCCAACTCAAACATGGGATCATGTGGACACATGTCATCACCACATATTTCAGTACATGGGAATGTGATTTAAAGTGGTGTCCCAATTTAATAAGGTTTAACCTTTTTATTTTAAATAATTAAAGTGACTAGAAATGCCTATGTGGCATTCTTTGATTGCTTGAACATTATTTCTGTAAGTAAACCCATATGTTTTTATATATTCCGAAAGGCATGATTAAATTTGATTTTTGAGAGTTGGAATCAACTCAAAAGCTATTATGGTTGATTTTTGAAAAAATGTTTGAATGCAGAAAAGCTTCTGCCTTGTTATTTTTACCAAGGGTGATCTACAGATCCAAATGATTTGAATCCAACGGGCTTGGATTAAGCATTTCAGTACCTTTCTAACAAACTTAGTTTCATGTATTTTGGTTCACTAAATCGAGCTGGGTTGATTTTTACATCTAGGAATAGAACTGAGTTTGAATTAAAATAGAAAAATCTAAATTCAAATGATTGGGTCGCGCGGGAAAGGTTAATGGGCCGGCCCAGTGTCACTCCGCAGCGCGGGGCTCAGCTGACAGGGGGGTTCCACCAGTCAGTGGCTCATAACATGCAAAGCGGTACGGGGCTGTGTGGTTCGTTGGATTAGAAGGAAGATCGACGGCTAGGGATCATCGTCGACGATGAACATGTCACCGGCGATCTCGAACCCTAGCGGCTCCATGGGGGTGCATAGGGGCATACCAGGGCTCCAGCAACGACGGCGAGGTGGGCAAACGAACGAGTAGTCGACGACGAGCTCAGGGATGGTCGAGGCAGCTCCGGGGGTGGTCGAAATCAACGGCTCCCTTCTTCTCCAGAGGCGGCCTGCTCCGGCGCAATTCCGGCGAGCTGCTACTCCTCGTGCTCCGGCTAGAGGGTGGAATGATCAGTGAGGTGAGGGGAGTGGAATGGTGTGCTTCAAACAGCTGGGGGTCGCCTCCTTTTATAGGCTCGACGACGAGACCGAGAGGGATGGGCAGGCGATGGTGGCGACATGGCTACAGACGGCTAGCGGCATGGCTGAGGTTGGCAATCGACGCGCGGTCTCCTGATGATGCTCTAGAGCTTGAATGAGCGCTTAGGGGAGGTGGCAATCGGTCGGGAACGTGCGGTGCTCTGCGCGGAAAAGGCGGCGTCTTCGACGGCGAGCGGTGGCTACGGGGTACGGGCGAGGAAACGATCATGTCTAGTGGTCTCCTCGGATGGTGGGGTTCATGCTGGCGGGCGGCAAGGGCTCGAGGTGGTCGGGTTGAGTAGGAACGGTGCGTGCATGGTGGTGCGCGTCGGCATGGTCGACAGCGGCGCGGGGACGGCGTTCCTGGCGGTTCCTGCCTCTGTCTTCGAGCTAGGGCTGGTCGAGAGGGGGTGGTGAGGTGCTGGCTACCTCCCAGACAAGGTGGGAAAGGCTAGGGTGGCTGCTATCTGGACAACAACAATGGGGTGGCATGGTGAGTCTAGGTCTGCTCACCATTGATGGCAAGGCAAGCTCACAGTGGTGCTAGATGTTTACAATTGAGCTAGATGATCTACTAAGGGCTAGTTGCAACCAGAGGGGGAACAAGTTTGGCCAAATTTACTGCACACTATAGTGTTTGTGATTTGTTTGATTTGAATCTGCAAGCCGTTTGATGAAATGGCCGCAAGAAACTTACTTTTGAATTTTGAAAAGATTTTTGGTGGGTGTGCTAGGCATGTGTTGAGGATTCTGTGGGTGCTTGGGTGTAGAGGGAGTGTCCCAACCTCTAAACAATATAAGGTGGAGTCCCCTGTGTTTACAATGCTAGTCCCTGGATCAATAGCTAGCATCCACAGTTAAGATGTAATATCAAGAAACAAAGGTCATAATACAACTTTATAACCAGGAATAACATAATTTTATTACATCTTACATAGCTCATTTGGCTATTACATTACATTGCAGCAGAATATCTATAAGCATGGGGTCCTTCATCTTCAAAATGCCACAGGCAGACATGTTGGTTGTAGACTTTGTAATCCTAATCAACATACTTCACTAAATCAATCAAACCTGCAACATACAAGTTACAGCCACAAGGGTCAATACATTTGAATTGTATTGGCAAGTGATACTATGGTAGTATGGTGGAGTCTATCATCTATATGCATTTGGCTAAGTGGAGTTGAGGCTTGCATTGCTCAAAATAGATTTTTCCTTAACTTTTGAAAACACTAAGTTTTTTGCTTGACAAAATCATTTCTCCCAATCAAAGATTGAAGATCCTTTAACCCTTGTTCACCCACAAGTTTTTACTTAGAAGTTGGAGTGATGAGATTCTTGATAGCTTCCATGTCTTGATGCTCAAATTGTCCTTTACCAGGGACATGGCTAAGTACTTAGATTTTACACTCTGCAGAGGTGGTGCACTTTCCCCACAAGACTTGGTTTCCCAAGACAAGATCTTTCAGAAGCCTTCCCTTAGACCAAAATGGACGCGCTCCAACCTATCAAATCCTACCACCAGCTGTCCATATGGCTAAGTTCTTGCAACCTATATGATCCAGACAGAGCCCATAATGCCAAGTGGTTGAACTTGAAGCTTCTCAATATTTGACATCTCAAATATCTTTGTTCCTGGGTGGCCATCCACAAGTGAGATACACAAGTTCAACCATAAACATGGGCCTTGTGAACCACTCAACCAAAATCCACCAAGCAATTACCATTCCACCCAGGTGATTCATTAACTTAGTTGTTTTATTAAACAAAAACACAAGTCCTCAGACTTAGAAATTTTTCCATAGTGTGAATATATATCCACCCTTGTTTTCTATTAGCTAAGATAATCATGATAGTAGTAGGAATCTTAACTTAGGAAAATTTCTACTAAGGTTTCATCTACTAGGTTTTCCTATAGCAAGGTTTATACTTAGCAAAAATCCATGCAAGTTTTACTTAGAAAAATCACTAATGCATAGTGAAAGTAATGGGACAAAGTATGAAGCATCACTTTCCTTTTTGGTAGAGGCTATAAGTTCACTCCTTGTCCTTGCAAAAATCACACTCTTCAAGTCACTACAATTCAATCAAGCAAGGTACAAACTCAATCTACCAATCAAGCAAAACATCACATAAAATCATATAAACAAGATAATGCATGCAAGCATGCCAAGGATTGTTTTATTTGGATAAGTGGTTCCTAATGGGTCATAAACATTTGAAAGCACCTAATGGTCATTTTGTAAAGTGGCAAAGTCATTTGCAACAGGTTTCACTTCCTAAACCATTTTCAAAAAAACAAGGTATCATTTTATGTGGTGTAGAAATATTTTTACTAAGGCATTAATCTATAGGGTTCACCAAATATGTTTTCAAACCATAAAACTTGGTGTTTAGGGTCAGTGAGTTTAAAACAAAACATTTCCCAAAAGTTTCTTCCAAAACCATTTTTAATAAATAAACTATATTTTTATTTGACTAGAAATGGTTTTAAATCAAGGAATCATTCTTTTGTTTCACCAAATACATTTTTGAAACCACAAGGTGTTTTCTATGGTCAGTAGGTTCAAAACACACCTTTTGCAAAAGATTTTATCCCCAAAATCATTTTTGAACAATTTTTACAATCTAAACAAGCATACAAATGTTTCTGCAAAAACAAACATTTTAACAGAAACTTTTTACTAAAAAAATTACATGGTTGAGTAGGGCTTGTTCCACTGAATCCATTGATATAAAGTTTGCAAATTTTGGACGTGTGGATCAAAAGTTACAAGGGTTTCAATTTTGCAAACAAATCTGATTCAAACTTTGTTTTTAAACGGAACTGGTGACACGCGTCCTATTTCTATTCGTCGGTACCGCTTCGCTCGGATCGGCTATTATGGCGCGTTGGATCAAGTCAGATCGAGTGGCACAGGTTGCGTACCCCTTCGCTTTAAGTGATTCTATCCTATCCACTAGATCGAGATCGGACGGCTGCCGCGAGCTTGACCTAAAACGAGCGGCGCTGCGGCGGTGGCTGGCGGCAGAGCGGCCAGATGGTGGCGGTGCCGGCGATACAGGAAGCAATGGAAGGTGGGGAGATGCTCACAGTGATCGCAGGGCGACGCCGAAGCTCAACGTGGAGTCGTCTTGGCAAGGGGCGCACGGGGTCAGGAGGAATCGCTCACCGGAGTTGGTTTGGGCGGCGGTGCTCTCAGGTCGTCGTCGCTTGCGTCGTTTGGAACCACGCTAAGCCAAAAGAGAAGCACGGTTAGATGCGCACAAGGGTTGCGAGTAAGGGAGCATCATCGGGAGGTGCTGGGGCGGTCGAGGATTACCAGGGGAGTTCGTCGGAGAAACTGCAGACGGCGGTGGCGAGTTGAGGTTGACGAAGCCGACGTTACCGGGCACTCGCGGGCGAACTAGTGGAACGGGGAGATGCGCCAGGATGTGTGGAGTATGTGTGCGTGGTCGATGAGGCCAGGGGCGGCGCTGGGTCGCCGGAATTTGCACCGGACCTCGTCGGAGCAGAGGGTGGTGTGGAGAGGAATTGGGTGGCCTGGGGGCATGTCGAGGTGGGGCGGCTGAGGGGAAGTGGAGAGGAGGGGCAGACGCTTTAACGTGCGTGGTCAAGGGGACGATTAATGGCGTGGTTAACGCGTATTACGCCGGACTTTATTTGCCTGCAATGGCCGGTGAGGGGGAGGGGCGTAGTCCGCGGGTGAAGACGATGGATACATGGCGGTGGGGTCTATCTAGCAGTGAGGGAGAGAGAGAGGGGAATGGGTCCACCGGTCAGTTGCTCTGCGGGTGAGACTTTAAGTGAAAAAAATGTTTCGCAGAGGGGGAGAGAGACTGGGCTTATTGGTCTGGCCGACTGGGCTGCTGTCCACTTCTATTTTTTTTCTTTCCTGATTGATTTTCCTTTTTCTGATTCTATTTTCTGTTTTGAAATTCAAACAACCAATCAAACATTCAAATCAATTCAAACATTCACCACACTTGTAATTGAATTTGGTTCTGTTTAACAACATAAACCAATTCCCAAAATAAAATAATATTTTTATTTTAGAGTCCATTTATAATTAAATAAAATGGACACTAGTTAATAAATCAAATGGGTTTTAATTTATTTTAAAACTCCATTTGAAATCTAAATATTTTCAAAACCAAATCAGTAGGTTTTATTTGAAAATAGAAGATACTTGCAAAACTTGTTTAAAATAAAATAACATTTTATTTTAGGGTCCATTAATAATTAAATAAAATGGACCTTAGTTATTAAATCAAATAGGATTTGTTTTATTAAAATATTTATTTTGAAATCTAAAATAAAACCAAAACACTTCAGTAGGTTTTATTTGAGAATAAAAAATACTTGGAAAACTTTTTTAAAATAAATAAATAAGTTTTAGTGTTTATTTAAAATGGGAAAAGCCTTTACTTAAATAAAATTGGATATTAAATCCTTATTATTTTATTTAAATAAACCTTTACTATTTTTATCAAACAAAATGTTTTTATTTCAAAAGCTTGGCCAAGGTTTATTTTGGCTCCATAAAATAATCCTTATTTATAAATCTATCTTTTCTTTTGAAAACCCAATCTTTTATTTAAAGATCCAAAATAGTAATTTTAAATATTTTTAAGTTTATTGCTTATTTATCTTTTTAAATCCCTTTAGGATTTTATTTGATCCAAATAGGTTTTCAAAGTTTCCAAATGGATTCAAAAAGTTTCTTCTCACCCTGAAAATCAACAAAGTTTTATTTTATTCATTTATTTTTCACATTACAAGATTTGGAAAATCTTGGGATGTGACAATATTGGAGTTTATATCATATCGAAGACCGTAATTGCATAATCTTGTAATCACAAAGTCAAGTTCACACTTGCTTTGTGTCCTTTGATTATTTTCTATCAAGTATTTGCAATCTATTATTGTATCACCTGCATTTCAAAAAGGATAACATAAAACTCTATTTTCATAATGATATGATTATGGTCTATTTACCAAGTGGTAATGACCTACTATGAATGTTCCAGTGGTAAAGGAACATAATATCTAGGAACTAACAACCAATATTGCCAGTGATTCTTGCGCCGTGTAATATGTGTTAATCATGAGATACATATGGCTCTTGGGAAGTCAACTGGATCTTCTTTCTTCCGTATTTCAATGGATGACCATATCGTGGCGCTGGTATTACTTGCAAGGACCAGTACGTGGGTGGGATCCCTCAGTTCCCCGCGATCTTGGTATCTAGATCATGTGTGAGAGATTGTCGTAGGTAGGTCCACCACTTTGTTGGGGCGACCAGGGACAATGTTCTAGTCACTAGAGTCCACAAGGAGTCAACCATAGTTATATCTGCTTATATGTGGGTTAATAGCGGTCGTTATTCTTGCGGGTCGTGTTGGCATGTGGGGTCACGGAGAAGGGAAGTGATCATCTTGAATCTTAGACTGGGCCCCAAACTAAGGAAGTGTGGATGAGAATGCAACTCAGATGTGCAATAAGGCTAAGGTTACTCATGGATAAAGCAACACATCTCTGCAGAGTGTACAAAAGTATGACATGTTACTCTCTATTCTGGGAAGGAGCTATAAACGCGGTAGGAAAGAAACTCTATGAAGTTCTAGTAAACCTATAAAGGCTGACGTACATAGATTTTTAGAATTAAAGCAATATTTGAAGAAATGTTTACGAAAACCTTCATAGCCTACAACCTTTGATTTGTGGCTGTATAGTGCATCAAACACTACTTTTTAGTAAACTTGCTAAGTACGCTCGTACTCAACCATAACTTCTTAACCCTTGCTAGATTCTAAATCCGGTGAAGACAACGTTAACACCGAAGGATGCTCGAAATGATTGTTCCAAGAAGCTAAAGTTTTTCAATAAAGTCAATGGAGTCAACATACCATCAACTGAAGTGCAGATAAAGTTCCTGATTAGATAGGAGTATAATCTCTAGCCATAGTACCTACTTCTATAGAGCAATAGCAATAGTAGAAATTGCAAACTAGATAGTTTTGATACTAGTCTTGTTAGTATGATAGTTGTGATTTGTTATAACCTAGAGTGTTCTCTGGATCTTTTATAAAGACTTATGTTATAATCTATAGTCATGTCTTGGACCCGTGATGTTTCTGTTGTACCACTCTGAGGGATGTAATACTAGTGAAATGGTGTTTCATTACGAAAAATGTTTTTGGGATCCGTCCTCACTGGAGGAATTTATTTAAATTTTTTCAAAACTTGATTTTAAAGTTTTAAAAAATTCTAAAAAAATACCTTGATGTTGGAAATGACTTGATCTATAGCTCTGCAAAAATTTCAGAATGAAATAGTTTACATACCGTATATAAAAAGACAAATTCTGACAAATCTAAAGAAATTTGAATCTAATACTGTTCACCGCCTGAGATCCGAAAATTTATCATTTTTACACAACCCAAAATACGGAAGATTTCACGTTGATTTTCTGCACGCAGGTAGAAGTCATCATTGTCTACATCAAAAGATTAATTTCACATTTTTTCGGAAAATATAAATATATGTTTTTTTAATTTTCAAAAAACATCCTCCATGGAGAACAGGCTCTATATCGACGCACTCTGTTTCATTAGTGTTATTTCAACGACTATAGTGTACTACATCATGCATTGGTATGCTGGGTCACTGCATCTTGGCAATGGCCTCATCCACCACAATAGTTCTCATTTGGAGATCAACAAAGCTGTTGGCGGTGACCTCTTTTTCTTTGCGCCGTCTCTCTTACCTCTCGGAAATGGCCTCTTCTTTCTTCACCATTAACTCTCTTAGGGTCTCTTGGAGCGCCAACAAACCAGCTTGACGGGCGATGTCGGCCTTGGTAGCCGGTGGGCATGACCAACAAATGCTAGGTCCTCGCCTGCAGGGTTGCCAAGGCATTCGCCATTGTCATCAAGGTTGATGACACCATACATTGACACATTACCCTTTCCATTTACCTTCTTGTTCACCTCAAGTTCTTTCCAAAGGTAAATGTCCCATTTTTTGGTGTCCTTGATCAACATCCAAAAATGGCTCAATGCAAATGCCTTGTTTTCATTGGCCGCCTTGAAGTGCTCCAAATATTTAATAACCTACACATATGGATGAAAACAATGGCTCAATGCATATGGAAGGCACATCGACCAGAGAGGAAGAGTTTTTACCATGTCAACCGCCGAGAGCCCGCTTATTTCCCTTTTCTTCACCATCTCAAACGAACCTTGAAACTTGCTACACTCGGCATGGATGGTACCCCATATCTCAGAAAGGGAGAGATCATTTTGATCGCTAACGAACGGGTTTGGCGGGAACTTCCTATGCTCATGAAAGAATTTGCCCACCTCTTTCCAATATAGCATACCCCTTCATCTCGGCGCCCCATAGGGATCTTGTGAAATCTCCATCCAGGCATGTCATAGGATCTTGTCCTCTTTGGGGGTGTACCTTGCGGTCCTTTGGCTCATCTTCTTGCCCTCAACAATTGACGAGGAAAGTGATGCAGCCAATGTCGCGCCCATGACTACCTCGCTCATGGATGCGCTATCATTTTCGTACAATGGCTCATCCGCAATGTCACAGACATCTTGTTATGTCTCCTATTGAGTATCATGTTGGGTGTATCCCTAGTAGCTATCTTTCCCACCCACGTTGATCATGTCATGCATGATGGCCTTGCCATTGTTGTCCATAAATTTCTACACATAAATTGGCCATGACAAGCCGCGGGCACATCCTATTGGCAATGGAAAATACATTATGCAACCTTACCATATTAGTGGAAAATGGCGGCTGGCCGACCATTCCATTGAACAGGTTGAGTGGCGGTGGCATGGCTGCAGCAGAGATGTGCCGTCGCTTCTTCGACACCACCGGGGTTATGTCTAGGGACATGGGAGTTCGGTTGAGGTCGATGGCATGCCCTTACGTCTTCAAAGGCATCGACCGGGGATCGCCAAACCGGGAGAGCGTGCTACTGTTCCTCGCTTGGCCGCCTGGCGTCGAGGTTTGCAGCCTATCGTCCTAGGTTGAAGAGGCTAGACGCTCGGCATCAACATGAACGAGCTGGTCGACGACGTGTAGGCCACAACCTAGCTAGGTAGGGAAATACCATCACCGAACGCGACTTTGAGCGCCTCTTGATTCATCGTCATGATAGCCCGCTCGGCTGCTTTTTCGGCAGCGCCTCGCCATTGGCCGTGGCCTGGCGGTGAGGATGCTGTCATTCTCTTTCTGCCGCTCCTCATCGAGCTGGGTAGCAAGCAAGCGATTTTTGGCAGCTTCTCTTCGGCATGCGCGCTTCTCTAACTCGACCCACCGCTTCTCCGGTGTCATATCCTTGGCCAGCTTCTTCGACTTCTCCTGCTTCTTGGCGGCGGCACGCGCAACAGCGAACCTGACAATGTGATCCATTGCGGGTCAGTCAGGTTGACGCACGGGTTGTCTCGGGCGAGGCAACCGTGGCCCAAATTTGATACACAGATGGATAGGTCCGTGCGAGTCGGTTAGTTTGGATCGCTCCGTTGGACCATGTTACAGCTGTCTCCCCGTCCACGCGGACTGGTTCAAACACGACGGGACCATTTGGCTCAGCGGTTGGAGATGACCTAATGCTCATGCATCATACAGTACCTACATCGGAGCCCTAGGTATTCATGGTGCCTATATCTTTAATGGTGTTTTTTACTGTACATTTTAGTAGGGGCAGTACTACGCGTTCCACGGGGATTTATGTTTTTATCCCCCGGGTCCCCAGCCAACCACGTGTCCTCTTTTTTGTTCAAAATCCCGCTTTTGCTATAGACATACTCGTTTTTTCTACAAATAGTCCCGCTTTTGCTACAACGTAGCAAAAAACGGTTTGACTCAGAAAATAGAAAAATAGACTGGACCTCGCCGGAGATTTCGCCGGAGACCCCGCCAACGACCGTGTAGCAAAATATTTGTGCTAATGTAGCAAAACCGACCTTGCCGGAGACTCGCCGGAGATTTTCGCCGGAAACTTCGCCGGAGATCTTGTACCAAAAAATTTATGCCATTGTTGCAAAAGCATAGAACGTATGTAGCAAATAAAATATCCTATTGTAGCAAACCCGATTTCGTCGGAGATCTCTCGCAAGATACCTCGTAGCAAAATCATAGAACGGTTGTAGCAAAAGAATTGTACGAAAGTAGCAACACAAAAATGAATATGTAGCATAAATATTATGCTAAAATAGTAAATGCTCGTAGCACCGATAGACAACATATGTAGCAAGACCGGTTAACATAAGTAGCAAATGCTGGAGACGGTTGTAGCAAGCCCGTATCGTACACCTTAGATATCATAGACGTCATTAAAGGCCATGGCTGTGAAATCCAGTGTCGTGGTTGCAGAGGCATGACCGCTCCTCTCAGAGGAGCACATCCATTGTAAACTCCATGGCGCTAGAAATTTAGGGTGCTCGCTGTAGGCGTGCATGGACGCGATTCCAGCGAGGGTGGGGGAGGCAGCCAGTGCAGGGAGGAGATTCCGACGAGGTTGGGGGAGGTGGTGGCAGGCGATTCCGGCGAGGATGGGAGAGGGCAGTGGTGTAGGGAGGCCTCACGGACAGGCGCGGGCGCGGCGCTGGGCTTCCTCCATGGATCTAAAGCTGTGGAGGCGAGGGAGCCATGGCGGTAGGAGCAGCGAGGTCGCGGGAGGCAGAGAAAATAAGATGAAGAGAGATAAGGTACAGGCCCACCACGCACACGTCTCACACGACCAGGGGGATAAAATCATCGGATCCCCTGGTATCATTTTCCTTTTACTAGTACCATGGAATGGTGGAAAGGACTAATTTTATTGGATCCAACGGTTGATTTAGTGTGGGTACTTGACTTCTCAAAAGCCCGTTATGTTGTAACCCCACTGTCCCAAAGGATCTTCTCTCACCTGCACCTGCACGGCTGCGCCCGGCCGCCGACGCGTCCTGCCGTGCCCGTGCGACTTCTTCCTCGGCTGTGGAGGGCGACGCCGCTTGCGCCTGCACGCCGGGGACCTCGACGGCCCATGCTCCCGGTGACATCGTCCTCTGCTCTGCCACGCCGGCTGTTCGCCCCTCCCATCGGACAAGGTAAACGCACCGTATGGTCCGTATGTCTCATGTGTATATATTCCCGTACTGGGCCATAGTAATATAACCAAGATGTGCTTTGGTTTATTCTTTAGGTAGACCATAGATCATGCCATCATGCTGATGTACTATTGCTGCAATTGTGGAATTTTCTTTGTTTGTTCATGAGCAATACGAAAACAAAATTTATGGGAATCAAGTTCTGAAATGGCATTTGTTTGAAAATTTTAGATGTCATGAATTGATGAGGTTATATTGTTGTTTAGGTGGAACGTATTGCATCAAAACATACTCATCGCCTGACAATTGCTTCTTCTGCCAATTTCTTTAGGTATAACTGTGCATACTATTTAACGTCCTTTTTGCCTTTAAACCAGGTGTTGTGTGCTTGAAGAAACAAGTAAGTTACTCTAGGATACTTTATACTCCGTTGAGTAATAGGTATTTATTTAAAAGAGCTATAACACATCATACATATGGTCACAATTTGTAACTTAGAAGGCTTAAAGTTTTGTAATTCTGTACCACTCATTGTTTACATTAGTTGTTCAATGTGTAGAATTTTAGGGTAGAACGGTGTAACCTCTTTCGAGGCATCGGTTATGTGTTATATGGTGAGGAAAAGCCCCTCACGTGGCTTGTACGAAGATTGGGTATGTGTCTAGTTGGTGTACTACACCATAGTACGATATTACAACTCTAATACCCCCTTAATCTAGACCTTGAAGAGGTTTAGATTACGCATAAACTCATCTAGTTTCTTAGAACATAAAGTTTTGGTAAAACCATCTGCAATCTGATCTTTGCTAGAGATGAACCATATATCAAGTTGCTTCTAGCAACTCTTTATCTAGCAAAGCAAAAATCAATCTCAATGTGTTTAGTATATACATGAAACATAGGATTAGCAGACAGGTAGGTGACACCAAGATTATCACGCCACAAACATGGTTTCACCTTTAGCAAAACACCAAGTTCTCGAACAAGGGCTTCAACCCAAATTAACTCAGCAGTGACATTTGCAAGAGCCTTATATTCAGCCTATGTACTGGACCTGGACAAAGTAGGCTGTTTTCTGACACTCCAAGAGACAAGATTGGAGCCAAAAAATATAGCAAAGCCACCAGTTGAGCGGGCGGTCATCTAGATCTCCTACCCAGTCTGCATTTGAATAAGCATTAAGCAAGGTGGAATTTGACCTCTGAAACGTAAGACAAATATCAAACATAAGAAAAACGATCTCCCTCCATGCCATTCCTGCCTTTTCCACCGCTTCCCGCCCTTTTCTCGCTATATGTATGCGTGCCGGCCATCACCATTGCAGATCTACACCATGACCAGACATCACAGTCTCTCCAGCAAAACTTAGGGCGGCGACAGGAGGTGCTGCTTTTGCAAGTAGGGCTGGCGCATAGCCATGTCTAGCCGCTGGTTCCCCGCTTCAGCCACCGTTCGCGGGAGAACTGTGGCACCCGTTTTCGCCTCTCCCTGGACCCCCACACCGACTCGGAGTGCTCCGACATGGAGTGGATCGACTCCGATGACTTTGGCATAGGCAACACCGACGAGCTAGGCTGGGCCAGTTCCGACCCCGAGTCCGAGGAGCCATTCGAACTGTGGGTGACCAACCGCCGTATTTGACGTGAGTACGGACAAGGGATTGCGCTGCCGCCAATACCCCACGGGCCTGCTTACCGGACCACCGACGATCCTTATGGGTGGGACATCTTCCGCGTAGTTTTCCTGCTGGAGCACCGACGGCTGCAAAAACTCGACGACATCCACAAGCGGTTTCTCTAAGCATCGCGCAGAGAGCCTGACGACGCTGACTTGCGTGCGAGGCGCGACCGAGCAAAGTAGCAGGCTGATGCGCAGCTAGCAAGATACAACTCGCTGTTTGACCTGTGGGATATCGCTAGAGGGAGGCCGCCACCGGCGCCGCCCTCATGGCGAGAGCAGCGCCTTCGGCCGCCTAAGGCATTAGTTTATCTTTCCCTTTCACTGTAATTGAAGTGGCTGTGAATGTAAAAAATTGAAGTGTTTTAATGTTTGATTATTTTTTGTACGGGGGACACGGCTGGGAGCCAGCGTCCCCCAAATTGTGAATTTATCCTGCGCCCTCCCCCTCATACGGCCCAAAATCAGGCTGTGTCGTATGCCATATTGGGAGGGGGCGAGTGGAGATGCTCTTACCTTTCCGTTGTTGCCTCACTAGGGATAAATTAGTACATGTGTTACTTTCATCAAGTAAAAAAAAAACATGATCTCGTTTGTTTGATGTAGCATATTTGATATTCAACATCATGTCTTTTTTAGGGTAATGCATTATTGCATCGGCTGGGTGTAAACTGGTATCTCGCTATATTAATATATACTCGTTTCAAAAAAATCATGTCAATTTGTTAAAAAATAATATGTTTATTCTTAATTCTAGTATGTGAAGTTTTCTCATACTAGACAAGTATTAGTGAGATGTGTTAGGTAAACATCTCATTGATCACCTGGTCCACTTGCATATATGCCTCCATAACCACCTCACGGTGCTCCGTATATGTAGGGCCGGTTTTATACTTTGTGGGACTCTAGGACGAAGTTAGTGACATGGCTCCTAAGGCTAATATATATATCGCTAGGGGAGGGACTAATAATTTATAGCTAATAGTAACTATAATATATATATATTATATAAATTAGTATAAATAAAAATGATAATTGTCATAATAAATCAAATTATGATTACAAATTAACCACCTCTATTTTTTCGGCCTTTCCTATCTTTCATCTTACAGCATTGTGACCACATACTATTTTAGGACTAATTCACCATGTCATCACAAACTACCAAACAAATAATTTAACTTAGAACAAAAAAATCAAGAAAATATTTGATTAAATCATCAAACCCTGAAAACTATGGGCGACTTGAGATAAGATTATAGATGGATCAAATGATGGTCCTGACAATTGAAACTATAGAGACACCGAGTAGCCGAAGATTTTCTGAGGGTGAGAGCGATGAATTGCAGGAGGAAAGAGGACTAGAGGCGACGAGGCAGAGCGGTTTTTCCTTTGGCTGGTTCGTTCCAGCTGGAGACTAGCGGGCATCGTGCTAATATGACTGAACCCGCGAGCGGCGAAGGCTAATCTACAATGAGATTGGTCAATTGTTCTCCTAATCCGTTAATTGGCTGCAAATCCTAATCTCTTACTCTAAACCTTAGACGACTCTGAAAACCTTGTAGACTGTGCATTTTAACTATCTACAATGAATGTAGTTTGACCTATTTATAGAAAAGAAAATATGTATCAATTCTATGTCCAGAGGAACGACAAAAACACGGCTCACCCTGGGGAGGGGAAATTTCAGAAGCTATACACATATGATCCATTCTCCTAAATGGAATTACATCCATATGTTTAAATAATTATGGAAGACATTATACATGTAGATAATGGGTACGAGCTAGTCCTTCTGCATCTTGGCAAAAAATGTATGAACACACATGAAAAATGTGAAAAAAAAATCTAATGGTTCTTGGCATCTCACAAAGAGATATTCTTTTGCAGCAAATACATAGTATAACATATTTTTGTGCATACATTCTGTACGTATATGATTTTTCATAATTTTAAAATTAAAATATGTGACCATGTACGGTAAGTTTAGAAATGGGATCATATATACCAGCAGAGCCCATATTTACCTTAGTATTTTCTCTTGTTCCAAAATCAAAGAAAATATCCCATGTGATAAGTTGTGGATCCAAAAAGATATATATGTCAAAGTACTAAAGAGTATCTGGTAGGACACCTGCATATACAGTCCACTCACACACCATTGTTTCTTCCGTTAGCATTTCCATGAGCAGCACTATAAACACGATGCAGTTTGTACGATTTGCACACCATCCAACCATTCACAGACCGGTGTAATGGATGAATAGGAAAACACACTAGATCGATCGACTTACAAGCATTCGACGCATCAGCAGCGTCGTGTGCACAGCAGTTCCCCATTTCCATAGCGTGTCTCTTTTCACTCTTATCTTAGACTCGGACGTACTACATTCTCTGTCTATCTCAGCATATTAAATTTAAGGGCACGTTTGGGATGTACAAACAGTAGAGTTTCTAAAAGTGGCTGGTGTACAAATTATAGGCGACGAAGCATATATATTCAGTTAGATCGATCGCGATCCGGGAGCACATTAGTTATATGTATTCGTTTTTGAAACGAGAAATCTCACATGGAATATACCACAGTTTGATGAATCACTTCAGGTTCAGGAATCCTCCCAAAAACTTCAATAAAAAAATGCTCGAAAGTCGAAACCAATCTGCAAATTATTTGTACTCCCTCCATAAAGAATGTCACAGATTTTTCTAGATGGACTTAGTACTTTAATCACTTCAGGTAAAGTAAATCACCGTCCGTTTCTGACAGAACTAGCTAAGAACAGGAGGTCAATCCAACACACAGAAGAGCTGGAAACAAACAATCCAATCCGAAAAGTAGGCTCTGACATACTGAAGGAACTAGCTAGCGGATGATTATTTTATTCAAGTAAAGTTGGAGAAGCAAGGAATTAGCAGATGCCGATCATAGCCTGAGAGAAAGGTCCACCTCGTCACCGTGGTCGACGGCGCCGTAGCCGTACTCCGACGAGCTCTTCCGCGCCATGCCACGAGACACCACGGCAGCAGAAGTAGCCTTCCGCGCCTCCGTCCTCCTCGCCTTCCCAACCGCAGTCAGGAAGAAATTATCACTGCCGCCGGCGGGCGGCCTCTCGTCGTGCGCCGCCCCTTGCGCGCGCGTGGCGGCCGCGATCTCCCGCCGGCGCTTGGCGAGGCTGCGCTCTTGTTTGTGCGCGTTCTGGTGGCCGCCGAGCGCCTGCGAGCTGCGGAACTTGCGGTCGCAGTAGACGCAGAGGAAGAAGCCGCCGAGCTCCGGCGAGGTGTGGAGGGTGAGCGAGAGGGTGAGGTCGAGCTCGTCCTCTTGCATGCGCTCACCGTTTAGCTGTTCCATTGCAGTTACACAGGTACAGTGCAGTATGTCTAGTGTGTGCGTGTGTGAAAGAGAGAGCGCCTGCCAAAATTGTGGTTCTGAGCAAATGTTGATGGATATTAAATAAACAGCTACCACGTTCTGCACCTAACCTAACGTACGGGGTGTTGCACGTACGTACTGCTCCTCGACTGGGATCAAAGATGGTGGAGCTGGCTAGTGTCGACGTCCCGCACGTTTGTGGCAACGGAACAACGTCTGCCAACACGGTTACACGTACAGGTCAGTTCGAGACAAAAGAATTTACTTTCACTACAGGAAACGTCCAAGGCACCGACAGCTATATTCTACTCCGATGGCCAAATATCGGAGCCTTCGGCGTAAAGGCACGAGTCGGGCAGGCCGGTAAATGGGCTGTCGGCCTAAAAAGCCATCGACGTAGGCAAAAAAAGCTGTCGGCATAGATGGGCGTCGGCGTATTAGATAGGCCGTGACGGCGATGCGATAACATCAATGCAACGCTAACGGCAAAGCCGTTGGCCTATGTTTTACACCTACGCCAAAGCCGTCAGCATAGTTATTTTCTTTTTTTGTCATTTAATACTAGAAAAATTATAACTAAATCATTCTAATTTAAAAAAATACATATAATATATCAAAATTTACAGAAAAGTAAGATCTATCTAACTAAACTCAAATATTACATATTTTTATTAAAAAACATATAAAAATATTACATATACTTTTATATAATATATTTTCTATTTTCCGAGCGCAAAAAAGGGGCACTTTGTGAAGTAACCACCAAATGACTGTTTTAAAATGGCACCATCCTATTTTTCAAAAATATTAGACCACCTTATATGGACAATGTCCCAACCGGGATATCTTAAACCTTTCCGTCCACCCCTGTTGAAAAAGGCAAATGTTTGCCGAATCGGTAAGAAGTGGGTCTGGTTTGAACTACAGTTACATGATCTAAAGCTCATGAATTTTTTGAAAAAAAAATTATTTTTAGACTCACAATATGATATTTCTTTAGAGATACAATGCAAGTTTTCACGAGGCCCATCACATATCTTCATGCCCGCTGTTTTGACCATAGTTTGAAACAGGAAAATTTTGAAACAAGCATAATAAATTTAAAAACGGTTCGAACAATATAAATTTTCACGTGGTGTGATATTATGTGACATAGTTGCAATGAAAAATACAAAACTTGGTAAATTGATTATATCTCAAAAAACGTCCACAAAATGACTTATCATATTCGAAGTTTCATGGCTTTCGGGTCAAATGACCAATGTTATGGATAGAATCCGGGCATAGTTTATGATATTGTGCCTATATTATGCATGCATGTGCATCATGGGATGGAAAACAATGTTCCAGGAGTAAGTTTTTCTTTTCGTCATACGAAAAAACCATTTTTATTTTTCTAGCTCAAAAAATGGGGCGTTTATGAAGCAACCACCAAATAACAGTTTCAAAATAGTATCATCCTAGTTTACAAAAATATTAGACCACTATATATGGATAATGTCCCAACCGGGGTATCTCAAACCTTTCCGTCCATCCTTGGTGAAACAGACAAATGTCTGCCGAATCGGTAGGTAGGAAGTGGGTTCAATTTTTAGACTCACAATATGATGTTTCTTCAGAGAAATAATGCAAGTTTTGGCGAGGCCCATCACATATCTTCATGCCTGCTATTTTGACCATAGTTTGAAATGGAAATTTTTTGAAACGGCCATTAGAAATTCAAAAATGGTCTGAACAATGTAAATCCTTCTCGTGGTGTCATATTATGTGATCTAGTTGCAAGGAAAAATAACAAACTTGGTAAGTTGATTATGTCTCAAAAAACCTTTCACAAAATGACCTATCATGTTCAAGGTTTCCTGGCTTTCGGATCAAATGACCAATGTTATGGCTAGAATCAGGCATAGTTTATGATACTGTGCCTATATTGTGCACACATGTACATCATGAGATGGCGAACAATGCTACAGGAGGAAGTTTTCCTTTTTTTTGTACGGAAAGGCCATTTTGCATTTTTTCGAGCGCCAAAAATGGGTAGTTTTGTAAAGCAACCACCAAATGACAGTTTCAAAATGGTACCATCCTATTTTACAAAAATATTAGACCACCTTACATGGAAAATGTCCCAACCGGGGTATCTCAAATCTTTTCGTCCATTCATGATAAAAAAGACAAATGTCTGCTGAATCGATAGGAAGTGGGTCCGGTTTAAACTACAGGTATATGATCTAATGCTCATGATTTTTTGAAAAAATAATTTTTAGACTCACAATATGATGTTTCTTCATAGATCCAATGCAAGTTTAGCGAGTATCATCACATAGGTAAGAATCTTGATGCCCACCATTTTGACCATTTTTAGATTCAAAATATGATTTTTTGAAGATTTGAACACTATTAAATAAATTTTATTTAAAAATACATGATGCATGATTAAAAATATGATATGGATGTCATGTTTGGATTCTTCTCATTTTTCTGATCGATTTAGACATATTATTTGTCGGATTCCGATTTACGGATTTAAAGATATGAATTATTCCATATTAAATAGAAAAAGGCAAAACAAATATTTATTTTAATGTCATTTTAATTCAAGATTATTATTACTTATTGATTTTGTTTACTTAAATAATTTTTTGAAATTTAAAAAATAAAGACGTGTGACACTATGGTCCAAGGGTTAATAGGACTGATATGATAATATTATCAATAAGGTCTAATTTCTTTATTGGAAGCTCATCCGAAAGAAATAGAGAAGTTAAGCGTGCTGGGGCAGAAGTAGTGTTAGGATCGGTGATCGATCGAAAAGTTTGACCATTAGTGGTTAAGCATACTTAGAGTAAAAAATGTCGATTGTGAGATTAACAAGTCAAAGAATTCAAAAGAATTGAAAAAGAAATTAAAAAAAAACTAGGCCAGGCTAAGCCGTCGGCGTATCCATATACCCGTTAGCCGTCCATCTAAACTATGCCGACGGCTTTATTACGCCAACGTCGGCCGACGCCGTATTACGCCGACGGGGCTACACCAACGACCGTCGTTGGCATAGACCTATACCGACGACAATTTAGCATATGCCAATGGGTAAAAGTCGTCGGCATAGTTACTATTCTTTGTAGTGTTTTACACACACACATATATATATATATATATATATATATATATCGCTCTTCCTATATTCCTCAGCATTTTTGATAAAAAAATATAATAATATTAAGAAGATACCACGTACACTCAACCTTCGCAGAAATGAAAAATGTACAGAACTTGTCTTAACATTCATGACGCACATAGCAGAAAAAAAAAGCATAAAAGAAATGGGAAAAAGGACTCCATAGAAACGTTGGAGGCTCGTAACGACATGAACAAACCACTACCATTGACGATACCTAGACTCACTACACGACGCGCGCGTTATGACCGAGGGCAAAAAGCCGTCGGCGTAGGCTAAAATGCTCTCGGCGTATGGTATGCCGACGGCTGCCCTCGGCGTAGCCTCCTTGGCAAAGGGCTCTCTCGGCGGAGCACATAGAGGTCGTCGGCGTATCAAAATGCCATCGGCGTATGCTACACTGAGGGCAATGCCCTCGGCGTAGCGGCCGTCGGCATAGCTTGTCGACAGGTCGCAAAAACATTTAAAAAAAACTAATTTTTTTTTCTCAATTTTTGAATCTTTGAATTGTTTGACTCATTAATCTCTCACTTTGAACATTTTTAATACTAATTATACTTAATATTTAATTAAATTGCAGTCTTGGTTGAACTTTCCGGCCGGTCACACATCCTAATACTACTCCAGTTTCAGCACGCTTAACTTTTTCGTTCCTTCAAAATCTGTTTCCGCAAAGTAATTCGTACATTGTTATCAATACTATGATATCAATCCTATTAACCGTTATATCAACATGTCACATCTTTGTATTTTTTTGAAATTACAAACAATTATTTAAGTAAACATTAATGAATAAGTAAAATATTATTTAATTCAAATAAAAATATAATAATTTTACTTTTTTGTATTTTTCATTTAATATGAAATAATTAATATCTTTAAATATGTAAATCGGAATTTAACATATAAGATGTCTAAATTGATCAGAAAAATGAGAGGAATCCAAATATGATATCCATATCAACTAATCACAAACCCTCCGTTTTTGAATTATCTATTTGGTGGTTGCTTTAGAAAATTCTATTTTTGCGCAACAATGAAAAATGGATTTTTGATGCGATGAAAAGGAAAACTTGCATTGAATCTTTGATAAAATAGCATATTGTGAACCTAAAAATGATTTTTGTAAAAAAAAGATGAGCATCGGATCATGTACATGTAGTTCATATCTGACCCACTTCGTGCCGATTCAGCAGGAATTTGTCTTTTTCACTAGAGGTGGACGGAAAGGTTTCGGATCCCCCTGTTGGGACATTGTCCATATAAGGTGCTATAGTATTTTTGTAAAATATGGTGGTAGCATTTTGAATTAGCCATTTGGTGGTTGCTTCACAAAATCGTCCGTTTTTTATGCTCGAAAAATGGGAAATGGCTTTTTGGTATGACGAAAAGAAAAACTTCCTCCTGCAACATTGTTCGCCATACTATGATGCATGTGTATGCACAATATGGGCACATTATCACAAACTATGCCTTGATTCTAGCCATAACATTGGTCATTTGACCCGAAAGCCAAGAAACCTCGAATGAGATAGGTCATTTTGTGAAGGTTTTTTTGAGAAATAATCAATATATAAAGTTTAATATTTTTACTTATAACTATGTCACATAATATGACACCACGCGAAGGTTTCGCATTGTTTCGATCGTTTTTGAATTTTTTATGCCCGTTTTAAACTATCGTCAAACTTTGTCGAACGACGGGCATGAAGATTCTTAGCTCGGGGCCGAGCTTCGCTAAACTTGCATTGGATCTTTGATAAAATAGCATATTGTGAACCTAAAAATGATTTTTGTAAAAAAACATGAGCATCGGATCATGTACCTGTAGTTCATATCTGACCCACTTCCTACCGATTCGGCAGGAATTTATCTTTTTCACCAAAGGTGGACGAAAAGGTTTCAGATTCCCCTGTTGGGACATTGTCCATATAAGGTGGTATAGTATTTTTGTAAAATGTGGTGGTAGCATTTTGAATTAGCCATTTGGTGGTTGCTTCACAAAATCATCCGTTTTTTGTGCTCGGAAAATGGGAAATGGCTTTTTGGTGCGACGAAAAGGAAAACTTCCTCCTGCAACATTGTTCACCATCCCATGATGCATGTGTATGCACAATATGGGAACATTATCACAAATTATGCCTTGATTCTAGCCATAACATTGGTCATTTGACCCGAAAGCCAAGAAACCTCGAATGAGATAGGTCATTTTGTGAAGTTTTTTTGAGACATAATCAATATTGAAGGGAATATGCCCTGAGAGGCAATAATAAAGTGGTTATTATGTGTATTCCAAGTATATGATAGATGTTTATTTTGCATGCTATAATTGTATTAATACGGAAACGTTAATACATGTGTGTTTAATAAACAAACAGAAAGTTCCTAGTTATGCCTCTCTCATAAACTAGCTCGTTGATTAACAAGATGATCAAGGTTTCCTGATCATGGACATTGGATGTTGTTAATAACGGGATCACAACATTAGTGTAATGATGTGATGAACATTCATCCGAAGTATAGCATTACGATCAAAGTCATTGAGTTTATATTGCTATAACAACTTACGAAGTGATCATAGTCCTTAGACCATGAGATCATGTCAATCACTAACACCGGAAGAGTTTCTTGATAACATCAAACGTCACACCGTAACAGGGTGATTATAAAGATGGATTCAGAACTAACAAAGTGTTATGTTGAGGCTCATGGATCAAGAGTGGAATTTGTTCATCCCAATGACGGATAGATATACTCTGGGCCCTCTCGGTGATATCACATTGATTAGCTTGCAAGCAAGTGATTTGATCACTAGAATGTTATATCACAGGAACGAGAAAAGAGTGCATGTCGGTAACGAGATTAAACTAGGTATGGAGATACCGATGATCGAATCTCGGACATGTAATATATCGTGAAACAAAGGGATTAAGATACTAGCGTAAAAGGTTCCGACGATCACAAGAAAGTCATCGTTGAATGTGTGGGAGTCAGTATGGGTCTCCAGATGCCGCTTCTGATTATTGATCTGAGAGGGGTCTCGATCATGTCCGCATTATTCACGAACCGTAGGGTGACACACTTAAGAGACACCGACATCCAATTGGAGCAAAAGTTTCATGCCGAAAGAATGAACAAGCGCAGGAATTTATTTCACTAGATACCGAAACAGGTTTTCGGGTGAAATTGCATAAAGTGGTTATGCATGTGAAATAGAATTCTAGCAAGGGGTTATTTGTGAATGTTTGTCATTAAAGTAATTGACAAAATTCTGAATAAAATAAAAGAGTTTTATTTAATGAGAGTTTGCATTAAATTTGGTGGAAATTTAATGGGATTTTTGAGTGGACTTTTGAGTGGAGGGAATTTAGAGGAGTTTTGTGAGTGGAGTGTCCACCCACATGAAGAGGGGAGGGCAAGGGGGCAGCCCCCATGCGCCGGCCACCCCCTTGGGGTTCCCCCCTCCTCCTATAAAAGGAGCCCCTCCTCCTCACTTGTCTCTCACACCTCCTCGTGAAGGATCTCTCTCCCCCTCTAGAATTTATCCCCCATGGTCTCGGACTAGCGAGATACATGTTCCCGGTGGCTATTCAGCAAGAAAGAGTTGTGCTTCCGCTGCATCGCTGGAGCGAGGAGGCGGAGGTTGCTCGGTGCCTCGAACGTGTGTGCGAGCACGGATGCGCTGCTGATTTGCGGCGCTAGGACTTCCTCTCGATCTTGAGATCGGCAAGAGATCGTCTACATCAACCACGAGTTGAACTCGTTAAGCTTTGTCGGTCTTCAAGGGTATGTTCTCTACGGATATACATCCGCCCGTTGTTTGTATCTAGTATATATAGATCTTGGTATATAGTTCACATCGTAGGAAAATTTTTGTTTTCTATGCTGCGAACCCTACAGTGGTATCAGAGCCGGATCTATGCGTAGATACTTTACACGGGTAGTACACATATGAGTATGTGGGCGATGATGATCATGTTGTTGCTCCTTTGTTGTGATTTTGGATATTGGTGGCATAGTGGGATGAAGCGGCCCGGACAAACTTTACATGTCCTCGCACATGAGACCTGTTCCACGCTTGACATGCAACTAGTTTGCATAAGTGGCTAGCGGGTGTCTGTCTCTCCTACTATAGTCAATATCTATTTTGCAAGCGAGTTGTCAACAATTTGATTATCCTCGTTGTGGTTCATGTTCGTAGGTAAGAACGGTTCTATCTCGAAAGCCCTAAGCCACGTAAAACTTGCAATGGATAAATTAGAGGCGTCTAGTTTAGATTGTTGCTGGGCTAGTGTTATGATATGGTAGTGTTGTAAGTAGAAGTATGAGATGATACTCTTACAACACACATAGCGTGTAAAATCCATAGACCTTGGATTTACACATATAGGTATGATAGTGATCATACCATGATGCACATGATGGAGATCATCTGCGGGAACCATATAATTTCAGTAATAAACATATGATGTTTGGTTGCATCTTATATTGCTTGTTTAGCGCTTTGTCAAGCATAATAAGATGATCCCTCATTTAAATATCAAGATAAGAATGTGTTCTTCCTTTAGTATGCACCGATTATGTTTTCGTCGCTCCAAGACATCACGTGATGATCGGGTGTTCTTGGATCCACAACCATATTTCGGGTGTAAAACAGTTACACACGCAAATACTAAGGTTCTAACTTGGCGAGCCTAGCATGTACAGACATGGCCTCGGAACACAGACCGAAAGGTTAAGCATGAGTCATATAGTTGATATGATGCCCATTTGATGCTCGCCTTTGAAGCTATACCAACTCACGTGATGATCGGACTTGGTGTAGTGGATTTGGTTCATGTAATCACCAAAAGGACACGAGGGATGTCGCTTTTGAGTGGGAGTTCATTCGTAATATAGATTAGTTGAACTCGATCTATCATACACTTAGTCTAAACTTTACAAATTCTGTTGTAGATGGCACCACCTGCTTTTAATTTCAATGCGTTCATGGAGAAAGAGAAACTAGCAACGAACGGTAGAAACTTTACTGAATGGGCCATGAATTTGAGGATTCTCCTCTCTGCTGCACAAAAGCAATATGTGCTAGAAGCGCCGTTAGGCCCCCCACCTTTTGATGATGCCCCTGACGAGGAGAAGAATGTCTATCAGACTCGTCAGGAGGACCACAACTTAGTTCATTGCGGCATATTGTATGGGCTAGAGCCGGAACTTCGAAAGCGTTTCGAAAACGGCAATGCATTTGATACAATGGGTGAGTTGAAAATGATTTTCGACACACATGCTGCTGTAGAGAGCTACAATGCTTCAGAAAAGTTCTTTAGCTGCATGATGGAAGAGCACAGCTCCGTTAGTGAGCATGTACTCAAGATGTCGGGTTACGCCGATAAGCTTGTGTCCTTGGGAATAACGATTCCCATTGACTTAGGCATCCATCGTGTTCTGCAGTCTCTGCCACCTAGCTATAAGAGCTTCGTGATGAACTATAATATGCAAGGCATGAAGAAGTCTCTCCCCGAGCTTCTATCAATGCTTAAAACTGCAGAAGTGGAGATCAAAAAGGAACATCAAGTGTTGATGATCAATAGGAACACTGGTTTCAAGAAAGACAAGAAGGAAAAACGGAAGGGAAGTAAGGGCGGCAAGCCTGTTGCCGCGCCTGAAAAGAAACCCCGAGTTGGACCTAAGTCTGATTCCGAGTGCTACTATTGTAAGGGAAATGGCCACTGGAAGCGCAACTGCCCCAAGTATCTGGCAGACAAGAAGGCCGGCAAGGCAAACAAAGGTATATATGATATACATGTTATTGATGTGTACTTGACTAGTGCTCGCAGTAGCACCTGGGTATTTGATACCGGTTCAGTTGCTAATATTTGTAACTCGAATCAGGGGCTGCGGAACAAGCGACCGCTAGCAAGGGGTGAGGTCAAGATGCGTGTCGGCAATGGATCAAACGTTGATGTAATCGCCGTCGGAACGCTGCCTCTCCACTTACCGTCGGGATTAGTCATAAACTTAAATAAATGTTATCTGGTGCCTGCACTGAGCATGAACATTGTATCTGGATCATGTTTGATGCAAAGTGGTTATTCATTTAAATCTGAGAACAATGGTTGTTCCATTTATATGAATGAAATCTTTTATGGTCATGCACCGATGATGAATGGTTTATTTCTGTTAGATCTCAATGATAATGTTACACATATTCATAATGTTGATGCTAAAAGGATTAAACTTAATGATGATATATCCGCATATATGTGGCACTGCCGTCTAGGTCATATTGGCATTAAACGCATGAAGAAGCTCCATTCAGATGGACTTTTGGAATCACTTGATTATGAATCATTTGATACATGTGAGCCATGCCTTATGGGCAAGATGACTAGAACGCCGTTTTCCGGTTCAATTGAACGGGCAACAGATTTATTGGAAATCATACATTCTGATGTATGTGGTCCAATGAGTGTGTCGGCGCGAGGTGGATATCGTTATTTTGTTACTTTCACGGATGATTTGAGTAGATACGGTTATATCTACTTGATGAAACACAAGTCTGAAACCTTTGAAAAGTTCAAGGAATTTCAGAATGAAGTGGAAAATCATCGTAATAGAAAGATCAAATTTCTACGGTCTGACCGTGGAGGTGAGTATCTAAGTTACGAGTTTAGCACTCACATGAAAGAGTGTGGAATTGTTTCACAACTCACACCTGCCGGAACACCACAGCGAAATGGTGTGTCGGAACGTCGTAATCGTACTTTATTAGATATGGTTCGATCTATGATGTCTCTGACGGACTTGCCGTTGTCATTTTGGGGTTATGCACTAGAAACTGCTGCATTCACTTTAAATCGGGCACCATCTAAATCCGTTGAAAAGACACCGTATGAATTGTGGTTTGGAAACAAACCTAAGCTGTCATTTCTTAAGGTTTGGGGATGCGATGTTTATGTGAAGAAACTTCAACCGGATAAACTCGAACCCAAAGCGGAAAAATGCGTCTTCATAGGATACCCTAAAGAAACTATTGGGTATTCCTTCTATCACAGATCCGAGGGCAAGGTTTTTGTTGCCAAGAATGGATCCTTTCTAGAGAAAGAGTTTCTCGCGAAAGGTGTGAGTAGTCGGAAGGTAGAACTCGAAGAGGTTGTGGAACCTTCTCTTCAAAGTATGGCGAGTAGCGCAGCGCCGGAAGTTGTTCCGGAGTTGGCTCCACCTGTTGAAGAGGGAACTAATGATAATGATCATGAAACTCCGAAAGAGAGTACTACCGAACCTCGCAGGTCAAACAGGACGCGTGCAGCTCCCGAGCTGTACGGAAATCCTGTCATAAATTTCATGGTTGATGAAAACAATGACCCTGCGACGTATGAAGAAGCGATGATGAGCCCGGATTCCAACAAATGGTTAGAAGCCATGAAATCCGAGATGGAATCCATGTATGAAAATCAAGTTTGGAACTTGGTGGAATTACCTCACGACCGAAAGGCCGTGGAGAACAAATGGATTTTCAAAAGGAAAACTGATGCTGATGGTAATGTGACCATCTATAAAGCTCGACTTGTCGCAAAGGGGTTTCGACAAATTCAAGGAGTTGACTACGATGAGACTTTCTCTCCCGTAGCGATGCTAAAGTCAGTTAGGATTATGTTAGCAATTGCTGCATATTTCGATTATGAAATATGGCAGATGGATGTCAAAACCGCGTTTCTCAATGGTAATATTGAAGAAGAGTTGTATATGATACAACCAAAGGGTTTTGTCGATCCTAAGGATGCTAACAAGGTGTGCAAGCTTCAGCGATCCATCTATGGATTGAAGCAAGCATCACGAAGTTGGAATCTCCGCTTTGATGAGGTGATCAAAGAGTTTGGATTTGTCCAAACTTATGGAGAAGCTTGTATTTACAAGAAAGTGAGTGGGAGCAATGTGGCATTTCTGATATTATATGTGGATGACATATTATTGATCGGAAATGATATAGAACTTTTAAACAGTGTTAAAAGTTATCTAAACAGCAAATTTTCAATGAAGGACCTAGGTGAAGCGTCATACATATTAGGCATAAAGATCTATAGAGATAGATCTAGGCGCCTAATAGGGCTATCGCAAAGTACATACCTTGATAAGATTTTAAAGAAGTTTAAAATGGACGGAAGTAAGAAGGGGTTCTTACCTATGTTGCAAGGCAAGACATTGAGTAAGACTCAAAGTCCGGCTTCGGCGGAAGAAAGAGAGATAATGGACAAAGTCCCCTATGCTTCAGCCATAGGCTCTATAATGTACGCCATGCTATGTACAAGACCGGATGTGGCACACGCCATTAGTTTGACTAGTAGGTACCAATCGGATCCAGGTTCGGAACACTGGATAGCGGTCAAGAATATCCTTAAGTACTTACGAAGAACTAAGGATATGTTTCTTGTATACGGAGGTGAAGAAGAGCTCGTCGCTAAGTGTTATGTCGACGCTAGCTTTGACACCGATCCGGATGACTCTAAATCTCAATCCGGATACGTATTTCTCATGAATGGCGGAGCGGTTAGTTGGATGAGCTCCAAACAACCTGTGGTAGCGGGATCAACAACGGAGGCCGAATATGTTGCTGCTTCGGAAGCGGCTCAGGAAGCAGTTTGGATGAAGGAGTTCATATCCGAACTAGGAGTTGTGGCAAACGCGTTGGACCCAATGGTGATCTATTGTGACAACAATGGTGCCATTGCCAATGCCAAAGAGCCAAGGTCTCACAAGCATTCCAAGCATATTAAGCGCCGGTTTCACTCCATCCGCGAGCATGTCAAGGATGGAGACATAAAGATTTGTAAAGTACATACGGATCTCAATGTAGCAGATCCGTTGACTAAAACTCTCCCTAGAGCAAAACATGATCAACACCAGAACTCAATGGGTGTTAGATTTATCACTATGTAACTAGATTATTGTCTCTAGTGCAAGTGGGAGACTGAAGGGAATATGCCCTGAGAGGCAATAATAAAGTGGTTATTATGTGTATTCCAAGTATATGATAGATGTTTATTTTGCATGCTATAATTGTATTAATACGGAAACGTTAATACATGTGTGTTTAATAAACAAACAGAAAGTTCCTAGTTATGCCTCTCTCATAAACTAGCTCGTTGATTAACAAGATGATCAAGGTTTCCTGATCATGGACATTGGATGTTGTTAATAACGGGATCACAACATTAGTGTAATGATGTGATGAACATTCATCCGAAGTATAGCATTACGATCAAAGTCATTGAGTTTATATTGCTATAACAACTTACGAAGTGATCATAGTCCTTAGACCATGAGATCATGTCAATCACTAACACCGGAAGAGTTTCTTGATAACATCAAACGTCACACCGTAACAGGGTGATTATAAAGATGGATTCAGAACTAACAAAGTGTTATGTTGAGGCTCATGGATCAAGAGTGGAATTTGTTCATCCCGATGACGGATAGATATACTCTGGGCCCTCTCGGTGATATCACATTGATTAGCTTGCAAGCAAGTGATTTGATCACTAGAATGTTATATCACAGGAACGAGAAAAGAGTGCATGTCGGTAACGAGATTAAACTAGGTATGGAGATACCGATGATCGAATCTCGGACATGTAATATATCGTGAAACAAAGGGATTAAGATACTAGCGTAAAAGGTTCCGACGATCACAAGAAAGTCATCGTTGAATGTGTGGGAGTCAGTATGGGTCTCCAGATCCCGCTTCTGATTATTGATCTGAGAGGGGTCTCGATCATGTCCGCATTATTCACTAACCGTAGGGTGACACACTTAAGAGACACCGACATCCAATTGGAGCAAAAGTTTCATGCCGAAAGAATGAACAAGCGCAGGAATTTATTTCACTAGATACCGAAACAGGTTTTCGGGTGAAATTGCATAAAGTGGTTATGCATGTGAAATAGAATTCTATCAAGGGGTTATTTGTGAATGTTTGTCATTAAAGTAATTGACAAAATTCTGAATAAAATAAAAGAGTTTTATTTAATGAGAGTTTGCATTAAATTTGGTGGAAATTTAATGGGATTTTTGAGTGGACTTTTGAGTGGAGGGAATTTAGAGGAGTTTTGTGAGTGGAGTGTCCACCCACATGAAGAGGGGAGGGCAAGGGGGCAGCCCCCATGCGCCGGCCACCCCCTTGGGGTTCCCCCCCTCCTCCTATAAAAGGAGCCCCTCCTCCTCACTTGTCTCTCACACCTCCTCGTGAAGGATCTCTCTCCCCCTCTAGAATTTATCCCCCATGGTCTCGGACTAGCGAGATACATGTTCCCGGTGGCTATTCGGCAAGAAAGAGTTGTGCTTCCGCTGCATCGCTGGAGCGAGGAGGCGGAGGTTGCTCGGTGCCTCGAACGTGTGTGCGAGCACGGATGCGCTGCTGATTTGCGGCGCTAGGACTTCCTCTCGATCTTGAGATCGGCAAGAGATCGTCTACATCAACCACGAGTTGAACTCGTTAAGCTTTGTCGGTCTTCAAGGGTATGTTCTCTACGGATATACATCCGCCCGTTGTTTGTATCTAGTATATATAGATCTTGGTATATAGTTCACATCGTAGGAAAATTTTTGTTTTCTATGCTGCGAACCCTACAAATATAACAAGTTTGATATTTTACTTATAACTATGTCACATAATATGACACCACGCGAAGGTTTCGCATTGTTTCGATCGTTTTTGAATTTTTTATGCCCGTTTTAAACTATCGTCAAACTTTGTCGAACGACGGGCATGAAGATTCTTAGATCGGGGCCGAGCCTCGCTAAACTTGCATTGGATCTTTGATAAAATAGCATATTGTGAACCTAAAAATGATTTTTGTAAAAAAACATGAGCATCGGATCATGTACCTGTAGTTCATATCTGACCCACTTCCTGCCGATTCGGCAGGAATTTGTCTTTTTCACCAAAGGTGGACGGAAAGGTTTCGGATTCCCTTGTTGGGACATTGTTCATATAAGGTGCTCTATTATTTTTGTAAAATGTGGTGGTAGTATTTTGAATTAGCCATTTGGTGGTTGCTTCATAAAACTGTCCGGTTTTTATGCTCGAAAAATGGAAAATGCCTTTTTGGTGCGACAAAAAGGAAAGCTTCCTCCTGCAATATTGTTCACCATCCTATGATGCACATGTATGCACAATATGGGCACATTATCACAAACTATGCCTTGATTCTAGCCATAACATTGATCATTTGACCCGAAAGCCAAGAAACCTCGAATGAGATAGGTCATCTTGTGAAGGTTTCTTTAAGACATAATCAATATACCAAGTTTGATATTTTTCCTTTTAACTATGTAACATAATATAACACCACGCGAAGGTTTCGCATTGTTTCGATCATTTTTGAATTTTTTATGCCCGTTTTAAACTATATATAATGTTTTATGTTTTACTTAATTTTTATTTATAAATGTGTAATATTTGAGTGTAGATAGATAGGTCTTATTTTTCTGCAAATTTTTATATATTATTTGTATTTTTACGAATTAGAATGATTTAGTTATGATTTTTCAAAGTTTAATGAGATAAAATAAAAAATAGCTACGCCAAGGGCAGCTGTCGACGTAGCATAGGACCGAGGGCAATTCTACGCCGATGGCTGCTTGGCGGAGTTGGCCTAGACAATGGCTACGCGTACGGTCCCAACGTTTGGCCGTCGGCGTAGCGACCGGCCGTCGGCGTAGCTTCCCATTCCTGTAGTGACTAAATATAAGGAATCCTCCAAAATGACTCCTCTAAGAAAATTATAGTGCACAAGTGGTGTCATCACCATGTCTAACCACAAAATTCAGCTTATGGGGTTCTACCCCACAGAGGTCGCCCACTTGTCATTACTCCCTCCGATCTAAATTAATGGTCTTAGATTTATCTAGATTCAGTTGTATCTAGTACTAAAACATATCTAGATCTGAATTTAGACAAATTCGAGTCCACTAATTTGGATCGGAGTGAGTACCTTCATTTTTTGTCACAAATATAATGGCCAAGCTGCACACACAGCCAGTATGCAGCTTCTCATGTTGCTGATTGGTGAAGATACAGGTGGGTGCACTAGGTAGCCATGGAGCTATAGTGGCAGTGATTGTCGCTTCTGGTTAAGCCTTCCTTTGTCTGTGGGCAGTAATTTCTGTGCAGCTTGAGCCTTATCCAACGAGGCCGCGCCCCGGCTAGGATCACCTTGCTGCAGTAGTAGGCTGGTAGCGTTCTCATGCAATCGCGTATGGACGGTGGACGCGACCGGTGGATTCAGTGTACAGATCGATGCCTGGATAGAGTAGACCATTGTGTAATGGACGGCAAAAGTTGTTCTCACACATACAGGACGGCACGAGTGTTGACTTGCTTGAGGTGATTATAAAGATTTATCAAAACCTATCTTCTCCTATGTGCTTATTATTGCAGGCTTAGGTGGAGACCGGCGGCATCGACAGTAATATGGCACCATGTCATATATCTAGCTGAAATGCATGTCCTGTTTTGTACGAGCAAGTACAAAGTGATTGGGCCCACAAGCTCATCAATCCTCATGACCCAGCTTCTCGGAAAGAACCGCATGGATAAGGTTACTCGTAGGCTCTCTTGGTGTTAAGTAACTTAGACTAGTAACATGTATATATTATTAAATCTTGGCTCTTTAGAAATTACCGAACTAAAATTATATCTAAAAGATTCTACCTATAAACAAGCAGTAGGCATTAAGAAAAATATCTTAGTATACATTAAAGGCTATCCTGCTCTTATTAATTTTGTTATTTTTGACATGTCTAAAGATTATATTAGGCATCTTTTTTTTAAGAACTATTAAGGCTTTAATCAATTCGCATGAACGTGAAGGTTCAGCTGCCTTCGCGGGATCCTTTTGTTATTCATTTTCCTAGGAAAAAGAAACCAAGCAAGATGATAAGAAGGCCATCACTTTGAAGGACAATTACTTTGGAGTGGGTGTTCCACTCATATGGTCTAAGTGAGCAGTATCAAGGTTAAGCTATTGACCATAAAAGAGCGTTGCATGGGAGATAGCCCATGTGAAATAAAAGTTTCAGTTAAGTTTTTAAGTTTTACTTTAAGTTTTATATAGAATAGACAGTGCTAGAAAACTCCAGTGAGAAGAAGAGATTCAGCGGTACTAAAAATTCCTGTTTTATATATGCCATAGTTGGTCGGAATTATAGTACTGTCATTTTTCTGTCAAAACAAGGTGTTTCGCTAAGTTTCAGTCTAAAAAGTAATTCTTAAAAAAATAGAAAAAATTTGATGTGTACAGAAATGTTAACGATCAACTATATGGCAGGAATAAAAATCCCCCCGTATAGTTCCGGCTATATAGTTATGTTACCCTTCGACAATATTTCATCCTAGAATACAGAAGGTTTGACGACCAACTATACGGCGGGAACAAAAGTTCTGGCCGTATAGTTGCCGTCGTATAGTTATAGCCGCCAAAAAGAAACCCTAAAAACCGTAAAATTTTACCTTCAGACCAACTATACGGCGGGCCACTTAAAAGCATGGGGAGGTACCCAAATCACCAAAAAATCAATCCTTTTTCTCTCTTCTACCTCCAAACTCTCTCAAATCCTCAAGGGATCTTCACCCCTACTCAATTTCGTTCGAATTCCTCGCACACAAGTGATCTACGGTATGTTTCTCCTCCAATCCTCCAATTACTTTTCGTGAATCATCTCTGATCTATTATCATTATCAATATAGGGTGAGACTTATTTTGAACTATTTGCCATGATTATCTTTCCTAGATTATTATGTTGAGGAGATTCTTTAGTGTGCTATGATGAGGATGAAGGAAATATGCCCTAGAGGCAATCATAGAGATGATTATATTTCATATGTATCCATGAGTTATTGTAATGTTTCTTGAATATCCATATCAGTCAACTTGTATTGATTGGAAATTATGTGAATTGTTTGTGAAAATATTTACTTGTATGGTTATTTAATAGTTGTCCCTAGTCGGAGTTCATGTGAGAACACATGTGAATATTATACTAGCACATCGATTGGTTGATGACTATGTTTCGCAAGTCATAGACATGGAGATGTCAAACCAATGATGTGGACACATGTTATAAATATGGGGTTGGACTGACCCAACTTGAGACTGGCAATTAGTTGCAGCTCTCTCTCTACACACCGTGTACATTTTGTCCTTAGTCCTGAGATTGTCGCATGTACTTGAGATGTGGATCGACCTACTTTGGGGTTATCAAATGTTGCATCGTAACAGGGTAGTTATAAAGGTAGCTTTCGGGTTTGTCCTGAAGCATGATGCAAGGCATGGTCAATCAAGATGGGACTTGCCCCTCTCTACTTGAGAGAGATATCTCTGGGCCCCTCGAGTGATCGGATCCAGAAATGCATGGTTGTGCTACATATGGTTAAGAGTTAACCTAGTAAAGGGATTCCGAATCACGGTATCGAGAAAGGGAGTTCATCTTGGAGCTAGACCAAATATCGTGAGGCAAAAGGAAAGACATGTACTAAACCTTGTGATGGTTCGTCCGATATGATCTTTGTATGCGTTTAGAAGTTGGCATGTCTTGCTAGAGGCCGCTACCAACTATTGACAGAATAAGTGTATTCGTGTCATGTCTATACGCATATGAACCTATAGGGTCACACACTTAAGGGGCTGGAAGCCTAATGAGGATTGGATCCGAATTAGACCAGGCTTAGGCTACTAATGGGCTGCTAATGTAGAAGCCCACTAGGGATGCCTATATAAGAGAGGGTGGGGAGAGTTGGCCAGGGTTAGACCTGAGATCATTCCACCCAGCCGCCACTCCTCACGCCCGTGTCGCGCGCGCGGACCTAGCAATCCAGCGTCTGACGCTTCCACCCTGTACGTGTGGATACCTCGGAGGCGCTGCATCTGTAGCGCTTGGACGAGCAACACAAGGGGAGTCTCGTGGGACGAGGACAAGGAGGAAACGTGGAACGTCTGCACTGCCTCGACGCGCTTCATCAATTCCGCAACTGTGCGTCTAGTGGTAATCCCGTGATATATGACAACAGTAATCCTGGTATACGCGGTAGAATTTTTTTGATTTGCGCTAGTGTAGCCTACCCGTATCCCTTCAGAGGATTATCCTATGACTATTATTGTTGGATCAAAAAGTTTTATATTTGTCTTTCTTATTTATTTTTAGAAGATGAACGCAAGGAGCCAAACACGTGCTCTTGCTGCCACTATTTCTTCTCGGGCTGCAGATCAGGAACACATGGGGATTCATTTCAAGAACGAATCCCACCAGCCAAGGCAACCAAGTGGGCTTGCCCCGTCACTTTGAACCAACTTGGTATCTCTAATGAATTTAATTTACTTTGCAATAGAGTTGGCCAACAAACCTTTGTATTTCATGATGCACCAACCTATTGATACGTCAGAAATGTATCTATAATTTTTGATGCTCCATGCTTGTTTAGTATCTACTTTTCTTTGCTTTGCTTTGTCTACACTTTGAGGTATTTTTATATCTTTTCTGGAACTAACCTATTAACAAGTTGCCACAGTACCAGTTGCCTGTTTTCTTCAGTTTTTGGTTCCAGAAAGGCAAAAAATCAATATTCTCGGAATTGGACAGGTCAAAAGCCAAAGTCAATATTTTACCGTGAGGGACACGAATCCAGAAGACGAGACGGATACGCGAACCAGGGCGCCTAGACCCCCCTAGGTGCGGGTGGGCCCTGCCCCACGCCTGGGTAGGGTGTGGGGCTCCTGGCCACCTCCCAGCCTCGCCTCTTCGCCTATAAGAAGCCCCCGATGCAGAAACCCTAAGTACCCGATCAATATTCCACGAAACCTTCTGTAGCCGCCGCCACCGTCGTCCCTAGATAGGGGGATCTGAAGTTCTTCCCGGCACCCTGCCGGAGGGGAGATCATCCCGGAGGCCTTCTCTCTGGTATGATGCGTGAGTAGTTCCACCTTGGACTATGGGTCCATGTAGTATCTAGATGGTTGTATATCCTCCTTTGTGCTTTCATGTATAGATCTTGTGAGCTCCGTTCATGATCAAGATCTAATCTATTTGTAATCATGCATGTTGTGTTTGCGGGGATCCGATGGATATTGAGATTACTATGTCATATTGATTAATGGTTTTGTCTTTATGATTCTATCATGTCTATGTCATTTGTGATCTTGCATGCTCTCCGTTGTTAGTATCTATCTTGGCCGAGTAGTTGCTAGTGACTCCAAGAGGGGGTATTTATGCTCGATAGTGGGTTCATGCCTCTAGTTTCCAAGGGAAGTGACAGAAATCTCTTCGGTTGTAGATGTTCGATTGCTACTAGGGAAAAAACAATGGTCCCTTGTTCATGGAACAAGTGGATTGTTTACCTTACACACTTTGCTTAAAGTAGTTGTCTATTGCTTGCAACTTAATAATGGAGGGGGTTCAGATGATAACCTGAAGGTGGACTTCTAGTCATAGATGCAGTTGGATGGCGGTCTATGTATATTGTTGTTTTGCCCAATCGAATCTCATAGGATCTTTTTGTCTAGTATTGCATTGTTATGCCTTGCTCAGTTCCTGTCAATTGCCCTGCTGTAATTTGTTTACCCTTCATGCCATGTTGTTTATCTAAGGAGAGCACCTCTAGTGAACTATGGACCCCGGTCTAATCTTTACCATTGATACATCTTCCACTGTTACTTGTTTACTTGCTGCAAACTATTACCTTACACACCATACGTTTAATCCTTTATTATAGCAAACCGGTGAGCTTGACAACCTCACTGATTCGTTGGGGCAAAGTCTTGAGTTTGTGTTGTGCAGGTCTCCGCATTTCTTGCAACACCTGTGTGACGTTTCATTCCTCCTACTGGTTCGATAACCTCGGTTTCTTACTGAGGGAAAACTTGCTGCTGTGCTCATCACACGTTGCTCTTGGGGTTTCCAACGAAGCGTCCCACGACAAGTGTTGGGCGTCATCAAGCTATTTTCTGGCGCCGATGCCGGGGAGGCTAAGGACGTCTTCACTAGGGGAGTCCTTCACTTCCTTTCTCTTTACTTTGAATTTAGTTTGATTTGTTTCTTTTGTTTGGTTTTGTTTGCCTCTTTTCAAAAAACCCAAAAAAATAGTCTAGTTTGGTTTCCTTCCTTTATTCAAAAACACAAAAAAATTAGTTCCTACTCTAGTTGCTGCTGCTGTTTTTGGCTTGCCCACCTTTGCCAAAATGAACTCTGCTGAGAACACCAAGTTGTGTGACTTCACTAGCACCAACAACAATGACTTCCTTAGCACTCCTATTGCTCCACCTGCTCCTGATGCTACCTTTTATGAAATTAAGCCTGCTTTGTTGAATCTTGTGATGAGAGAGCAATTTTCTGGTGCTAGTTCTGATGATGCTGCTGCCCATCTCAATAACTTTGTTGAACTCTATGAGATGCAAAAGTATAAAGATGTAGATGGAGATATTATTAAACTCAAACTTTTGCTTTCTCCTTGAGAGGAATGGCTAAAGAATGGTTGTTATCTTTGCCTAAAAATAGCATTGATTCTTGGACTAAATGCAAAGATGCTTTTAATGGAAAGTACTACCCTCCTACTAAGATTATATCTATGAGAAGTGACATTATGAAATTTAAACAACTTGATAATGAACATGTTGCTAAAGCTTGGGAAAGAATGAAATCTTTGGTTAAGAATTCGTCCCACTCATGGACTCACTGCTTGGATGATTATCCAGACTTTTTATGCAGGTTTGAACTTCTCCTCAAGAAATCTGTTGGATTCAGCTACTGGAGGTACTTTTATGAGCATCACTTTGGGTGCTGCAACTCGAATCCTTGATAATATGATGGTAAACTACTCTGAATGGCACACTGAGAGAGCTCCACATGGTAAGAAGGTAAATTCCGTTGAAGAAACTTCCTCTTTGAGTGATAAGATCGATGTTATTATGGCTATGATTGTTAATGGGAAAGCTCCTCTAGATCCTAATAGTGTTCCCTTAGCCTCTCTGGTTGCTCAAGAAGAGCAAGTTGATGTGAACTTCATTAGAAACAATAATTTCAACAACAATGCCTATAGGAATAATTTTAGTGGTAACAACAATTATAGGCCTTATCCTCCTAATAATGACAATTCCTATGGAAGCTCTTACAACAATGCTAGAAGTGCCCCCTCTGAACTTGAAGTCATGCTCAAAGACTTTATTATTAAACAAACCACTTTCAATAAGGCTATAGAGTAAAAGCTTTTAAATGTTGAGAAAAATATATCCTCTTTGTCTGAAGCTCAGTCCTCCTTGATTAATAAAATGGCTACTAAACCTGAAACCATGGAAAATACCTTTGCTACTGCTCATGCCATACAAGTTACTATTGATGAGAATGTAAGATTGTGAGCCCAACTTCATGCTAAGTGGGAAAGGGAAGCTGAAATATATAGAACCAATATTGTGTGCACCATCACCACTAAACCACAAGTAGTCCCTGTTCCTCCTCCTACTATGCCTAAGCCTATTGAGCCTACTACTAGTGATGCTAAGTTTGATTTTGATATTGATGGTTGCAATATTTCTGAAGTGATTATGTTCCTACAAAAGCTTGCTAGAATTCCTGATGCTAGTGATATGCATGTTGGTTTCACCAAACACATTACAGATGCTCTTGTTAAGATTAAGGAAGATAAGCTAAAACACAAAGCTTCTATTCCTAGTAAAGTAGAAGATAGTTGGGAACCCATTATTAATGTGCAAGTGAATGACTATGATCTCAAAGCTTCATGTGATCTTGGTACTAGTGTCTCTATTATGCCTAGGAAGATTTATGAAATGCTTGATTTGCCACCTTTGGAATATTGTTATTTGGATGTCCCACTCAATGATAATGCTAAAAAGAAACTCATGGGGAGTATTAATGATGTTCTCATTATGGTTAACAATTCTTATGTCCCTGTGGATTTCTATGTTTTGGATATTGAATACAATCCTTCTTGTCCTATTACTTTGGGAAGACCTTTTCTTAGAACAGTTGGTGCCATCATTGATATGAAAGAAGGCACCATTAAATATCATTTTCCATTCAATAAAGGTATTGAACACTTCCCTATGAGGAGAGAGAAGTTGATTTTTGCTCCTCCTTTGAAAGCAAGGTTTGATGTTAATGCTTCTTCATTTGAAAATACTTGATTCTTCTAGCTTCTTGTGCCTAACTTAAAGGTGTTAAAGAAAAGTACTTGTTGGGAGATAATTGATACGTCGGAAACGTATCTATAATTTTTGATGTTCCATGCTTGTTAGTATCTACTTTGCTTTGGTTTGTCTACAATTTGAGGTGCTTTTTACATGTTTTTTGGTACTAACCTATTAACAAGTTGCCACAGTGCCAGTTGCCTGTTTTCTGCTGTTTTTGGTTTCAGAAAAGTTAGTAAAGAAATATTCTCAGAATTGGACGGGACAAACATCAAAGTCAATAACTTTCCGTGGCGAACAAGAATCCAGAAGACGAGACGGAGACGCAAGCTAGGGCGCCCAGACCCCCCTAGGCGCGGGTGGGCCCTGCCCCGTGCCTGGGTAGGGTTTGGGGCCTCTGGCCGCCTCCTCAGCCTCCCCTTCTCCTATAAGAAGCCCCCGATGCAGAAACCCTAAGGACCCAATGAAATCTCCACGAAACTGCATGTAGCCACCGCCACCATCATCCCTAGATTGGGGGGATATGAAGTTCTTCTCGGCACCCTGCCAGAGGGGAGATCATCCTGGAGGCCTTCTCTCCGGTATGATGCGTGAGTAGTTCCACCTTGGACTATGAGTCCATGTAGTAGCTAGATGGTTGTATCTCCTCCTTGTGCTTTCATGTATAGATCTTGTGATCTTCGTTCATGATCAAGATCTAATCTATTTGTAATCATGCATGTTGTTTTTGCGGGGATTCGATGGATATTGAGATTATTATGTTGGTTTGATTAATGGTTTTGTCTTTATGATTCTATCATGTATGTGGTGTTTGTGATCTTACATGCTCTCTGTTGTTAGTAGCTATCTTGGCCAAGTAGTTGCTAGTGACTCCAAGAGGGAGTATTTATGCTCGATAGTGGGTTCATGCCTCTAGTTTCCAAGGGAAGTGACAATAATATCTTCGGTTGTAGATGTGTTGTTGCTACTAGGGAGAAAACAACGGTTTCTTATTCATGGAACATGTGGACTGTTTACCTTACACACTTTGCTTAAAGCAGTTGTCTGTTGCTTGCAACTTAATACTGGAGGGGGTTCATATGATAACCTGAAGGTGGACTTCTAGTCATAGATGCAGTTGGATGGCGGTCTATGTATATTGTTGTATTGCCCAATAGAATCTCATAAGATCTTTCTAACTAGTAATTGCATTGTTATGCCTTTCTCAGTTCCTATCAATTGCCCTGCTGTAATTTGTTTACCCTTCATGCCATGTTTTTTATCTAAGGAGAGCACCTCCAGTGAACTATGGACCCCGGTCCAATCTTTACCATTGATACATCTTCCACTGTTACTTGTTTACTTGCTGCAAACCATTACCTTCCACATCATACGTTTAATCCTTTGTTATAGCAAACCGGTGAGCTTGACAACCTCACTGATTCGTTGGGGAAAATTCTTGAGTTTGTGTTGTGCAGGTCTCCGTGTTGCTAGAAACACCTGTGTGACGTTTCCTTCCTCCTTCTGGTTCGATAACCTCGGTCTCAACTGAGGGTAGACTTGCTGATGTGCTCATCACACCTTGCTCTTGGGGTTTCCAACAAAGTCCTCTCTGTCAGACAACAAGTTTTCTGTCTCTGTTGCCAGGGAACGATGAAGAAGAGACTCCCACGTCGATGAGGGCTATCAACAAGTTTTCTGGCGCTGTTGCCAGGGAGGCTAAGGACGTCTTCACTAGGGGAGTCCTCCACTTCCTTTCTATTTACTTTGTTTTTAGTTTGCTTAGTTTCTTTTGCTTGGTTTTGTTTGCCTCTTTTCAAAAAAACCCAAAAAATAGTTTAGTTTGGTTTGCTTTCTTTATTCAAAAACACCAAAAAATTAGTTCCTACTCTAGTTGCTGGTCTGTTGTTGCCTTGCTTGGTCATGCTTTATATCAATGGATGCTTTCTTTGAAACTAGTTCTTATTTGCAAGGTGGGTTCACGGAGGAACAAAAGTATTATTATAAGGAACACCGTTTTTCACAAAAAGGGAAACACCTATGGGAACAAATTCATAGGTTGAATACTATTGCTAGAGAGGTGTGCTCTATTTATAATGTTACTTATTTCTTTGATCAACCTTGCTGCTGCAGGAGGTATAAACACCTACCCTTTCAATGTGAGTATAATGATAATGTTACCATATCTTCTTATGTTAAAGGAAATTATGATTTTGATGATGTGGAACAAATTGAAGAATTTATTTCCTTCAAGGATGCATTTGAACTTGCCAGTTTTCTTGAAAATACTAATGATGCACATTATGAATGTGAGGTTTATGAGATGCTTAAATTTTGCTTTGATAATTACAAGGAAGAAAATAGATATATTCTTGAATATTTCAATAGGCGTTTTCCACAAATGGAAGAGATTAATGCCTTGCAGGAGCCTATGGAAGAAGAAATTGTTTAAACTGGAAGCTCATTAGATGAAAAAGAGGGGGATAGTGATGAACAAAAGGAGGGATGGATTATCTACCCATGCCTACGTTCTAATGAGAGTAACTATTTATCCCTTACATTATTTAATTGTTCCCCATGCTTACCAAAGGATGATGAATGTTATGTTCATGTGGATCCTTTTGAAATATCTACTTTGGGTAAAACCTGTGAAGGTTTTAATCCCACTATTTTTGAGCTTGATAGAAATTATGTGTTTATAGATCATGAAAAGCATGCTTTATGTGATAGCTATATTGTTGAGTTTATTCATGAGGCTACTGAAAATTATTATGAGAGAGGAAAATATGGTTGTAGAAGTTTTCATGGTACTAAAGCACCTCGCTTTGTGCTGAAAGTTTTGAAGTTACTCTTGTTTTCTCTTCCTATGTATGTCACTTTGTTCTTTGTGAACTTATTTGTGTACAAGATTCCTATGCATAGGAAGTGTGTTAGACTTAAAGGTGTTGTGAATTTGCTTCGTGATGCTCTCTTTTACTTCAACTCATAGTTCTTATGTGAGCATATTCTCAAGCTTTTGTGCCTAACTTAAAGGCGTTAAAGAAAAGTACTTGTTGGGAGATAACCCAAGAGTTTTCTTGAGTCTTGGAAGTTATTACTTCTTTAATGACCTCTCCTTATCCTTTTTGTTTGCTTTTTGTGCCAAGAATGACCTCTAATAAGAGGGAAGTAAGATTTGGGGAGTTGCTGTCCCGAAACAGATTTCTGTCCTCCACCATAAAAATTCTTGAGGAGTCTCTGTAACTCGGATTGAGCTAAAAATTTAAGAATAAATCCCCCAGTATGCTAGATAACTTTTGTTAGTTCAAAACTTTTTTATTTGAGCAACATAAGACCTTCGAAAAAATCAGTTTCCATCTGCTGGTCTGTTTTGACAGATTTCTGCCATTATTTGCATTTGCTTCTTATAGATTCCTTTTTGAGTTCTCTTTTGGGGAATTGAACTTTTTGAAGGAGTTACTACAGTAGCTTGTATTTTTTGTGAAAAGACTTGCTGTTGCAAAGCTTTGCCAGAGGTCTAATATCTTTTGAATACACTAATGTTGCTAATAAATATTGTGTGAAGTTTTGTATGAAGGAAAAATTTCAGGTTTAAAGAGAAAATGTAGAGGTCCCAACCTTTCATAAGGTAGAGATCCCTGTGTTTACAATGCTAGTCCCTTGATCAATAGCTAGCATCCATAGTTAAGATGTAATATCAAGAAACAAATGTCATAATACAACTTTATAACCAGGAATAAAATAATTCATTACATCTTACATAGCTCATGTGGCTATCTCATTACAATGCAGCCGAAATAACTATAGCATGGGGTCCTTCATCTTCAAAGTTCCACATGCAATCATGTTGGTTGTAGACTTGTAATCCTAATCAACACACTTCACTAACATCAAACAAACCTACAACCTAATAAGTTACAGCCACAAGGGTCAATACATTTGAATTGTATTGGCAAGTGATACTATGGTAGTATAGTGGGGTCTATCATCTATATGCATTTGGCTAAGTGGAGCTTAGGCTTGCTTTGCTCAAAATAGATTTTCCTTATCTGTTGAAAGCACTAAGTTTTTGTTTGTCAAAAATCACCCAAGGAACCACCAATAGAAATTGGTGAACCTTAAACCCTTGTTCAACCACAAGTTTTAACTTAGAAATTTGGATGAGGAGATTCGTGATAGCTTCCATGTCTTGATTGTCAAATTGTCCTTTGCCAGGGACATGGCTAAGTACTTAGATTTTACACTCTGTAGAGGTGGTGCACTTTCCCCACAAGACTTGATTTTCACCAAGACAAGATCTTTAAGAAGCCTTCCCTTAGACCAGAATGGACGCGTTCCAACCTATCATCCCCTACCACCAACTGTCCATTTGGCTAAGTTATTGCAACCTATATGATCCAGGCAGAGCCCATAATGACAAGTGGCTGCACTTGAAGCTTCTCAACATTTGATATCTCAAATCTCTTTGTTCCTGGGTGGCATTCCACAAGTGAGATACCAAGTTTTCCCCAGTATACTGGACTTGTTGATGCCCAAGTTTTCCCCAGCATACAGGACTTGCATAACCACTCAACACAAACCATTCTTTCCATTCCACCCAGGTGATTCATTCACTTAGTTGTTTTATTAAACAAAACACAAGTCCTTGACTTAGAAATATTCCATAGCATGAAGTATAATCCACCTTGGTTTTCTACTAGCTAAGCTAATCATGATGGTAGTAGGAATCTTAACTTCGGAAAATTTTACTAAGGTTTCATCTACTAGGATTTCCCATGGCATAGTTTATACTTAGCAAAATTCCATGCAAGTCCTACTTAGAAATATCACTAATGCATAGTGTAAATAATGGGACAAAGTATGGAACTTCACTTGCCTTTTTGGTAGAGATTATAAGTTCACTCCTTGAACTTTGCAATAGTTACACTCTTCAAATTTCACTACAATTCAATCAAGCAAGCAAATATTCAATCTACCATTCAAGCAAACATCACATAAAATAATAAGAACAAGGCAATGCATGCAAACATGCCAAAGAATGTTTTATTTGGATAAGTGGTTTCTAATAGGCTATAAACATTTGAAAACACCTATTGGTCATTTGCAAAAGTGGTAAAACCATTTGATATCAAGTTAGTGGAAAATGGCCCCTTAAATCATTTTTTTGTTTTTGCTAGAAATTATTTAAATTAAAGTAATATTCCCTAGAGTTTGGCAAACACATTCCTAAACACATTTGTTAGTGTTTTATGGTCAAGTGTTTAATATTAAAACCATTGCAAAAGGTTTTATCTATAAACCATTTTTATACCAAATCAATATTTTATGTTGTTGAAAATGCCTTTAGCAAAGTAATAATTTTTATAGGGTTCAAAAAATATATTTTTAAATCATAAATCTTTGTGTTTAGGTTCAGAGAGTTTAATCCAAATCATTTCCCAAAGGTTTTTCTCCAAAAAGTATTTTTATCATATAAACAACATTTTTATTTGACTAGAAATGTTCTAAATCAAAGATTTATTATTTTGCCTCACAAAATATGTTTTTGAATCCACAAGTTGGTTTATATGGTCAGTAGGTTCAAAACAATCCATTTTCCAAAGATTTTATCCTAAAAACATTGCTAGAATAATTTTTATATCCAAAATATGCCTACACAAGTTTCTGCAAAAACAACCAATTTAACAGATGCAATTGTTTAAACAAAGTGCATGGTTGGATAGAGTTTGTCTTGATGATTCCATTGATATAAAATTTTCCAAATTTGGACGTGTGGATCAAAAGTTATAGAATTTTCAAAATCTAGCATCTAATAGATCAAAATTTCTAATTTAGAACAGACTCTGGCCACGTGGCTGTTTCTCATTTGGGCCATTCCGTTTCGTGTGGATCGACAGATGCTATCCATCAGATCTAAAGTACATCGCACGGTATATAACCAAACTTACCCCTTCGTCTAGTGGATCTATCATAGCCGACAGATCTAAATCCTACGGTTCCTAGCAACTGGTCAAAGGCGGGCGACGTTGGCGCGGCGGCGAGTGGTGGCGTGCGGTCAGACGGAGGTGTTCTCGGCGATTTCGGAAGCAAGAGAGGGAGAGGGGTTGCTCACTGGGTTCGCCGCGATGTGCTGAAGCTCGAGGTGGTCGTGGGAGAGAAGGGGGCGCACGGGGTCGTTGTCAATCCTTCACCGGAGTTTGCATCGTCGTCGGGTACGCTCTGTCATCGACGGAGATGAGGCTTGGAGGCACGCTAAGGAAAGAGGGAAGTACCGTTAGGTTCGCATGAGAATTGCGAGCATGTGAGCATCACAGAGAGGTGAAAGGGAGGTCTGGGCTCACAAGTAGATGCCGCCGGAGTTGGAGCAGGAGGTGGTGGTGTGTTGGTGTCGTCGGAGGCGACGTCTTGGGGCGCGCGCGAGAGAGCTACCGCTACTTGAAGGCATGCCTGGTGATGGCGAGCATGCTCGTGTGCTCCAGAGGCAGTGGGATTGGCTGGCTTCGCCGGAATTCGAGCGGAACCTCGTCGGAGCCTATGTGGTTGCAGCGAGCAATTGGGGTACCCCTGGGACGGAGAGGAGTTGGGAACAGAGGGGAATGGTAGAGGAGAGAGGGGCGACTAAGTGCACGCGGTCATGGCGAGGTTTAAGCGAGGCATTGAAGCGAGTTAAACGAGCAGAAACGGCCGGCGAGGGAGGCGTGGTCATCGCGGGGTGTGGAAGAAGACTGACTGGTGGGGTATGCTTGACGACAATAGAGGGAGAGAGGCAGTGGGGTCCAGTAGTCAGTGACGATGCGGGTTCATTCTGTGGTGAAAACGTTTCGCGCGAAGAGGGAGGGGGAGTGGGCTGGACTGGGCTAGTTGGGCCTGGTTTGGTTGGGCTGTTTGGTTTTCATTTTCTTTTATACTGATTCATTTTTCTTTTTCTATTTCCATTATTCTGTTTTGATTTTTATTCAAATAATTCAAGCACTAATTGAATTCAAACCTCCACCAAATTTTGTGTAGATTTTAATACTGTTGTTTAACATATTCCAAAGTCAAATTTAGAATATTTCTTTTATCCTTTTTAGGGTATATTAATTATTTAAAATAAGCCCTTGTCTTAATTCAAACAAGATTTTAAATATAATTTCAACTCTTATTTGAATTCAAATTTTTACCAAACCTTTTTCAGTAGGTTTTATTTATTTATTAGGGCGTCAAATAATTCACTTTGAATTATTTGGAATATTTTTAATATGTTTTATTAATCATTTAAATTGGGTATTTGTTTTTATTCCAATGAAATTAAATATGGGTTTAATTCCATAAAACTTTATTTAAAGGATTATTTTATTTCATTTAAGTCAATTAAATAACTTTTATTCCACTTGGGTAAATTCAAATTATTTTTCCCTGATTTAATTAATCATTTCCATTAGGGATTTTGTCTTTATTCAAATAGAAATAAAATTTGGTTAATGCCATTTTATTTTATTTAAAAAATCTTTATCCATTATTTTATTTGGATTTGGATTATATTTATTCCATTTGCTTATGGATTAGGCCAAGTTTTAATTTGGCTTTTAAATATTCCCTATTAATTTTTTCTTTCTTTATTTTGTAAAAAAACCATATCTTTTTATTTATAGATCCAACTTGGTGATTCCAATTTGTAAAATCTTATTTAATATTTGTTTATCCTTTTAAATATCTTTTAGGATTACTTGCTCACCATTTGGTATGGATTTTTAGATAGGTTCTTTATTAGCTTTGGGAATTCAATTTCCTTATCTTATTAAATTCATAAGATTTTTATCTATGGGTCCAAATTAAGTGGAACCAATTTCTATGGTGTTAAAATATTTCCATTTGTCATCTTTGCTCATTTATAAATGTTTGTTGACAAATCTTTATATGTATCAAATCCATAATCCTAGGGATATCTTTAAAATGGTTTTTCTTCCAATAGGGTTTTAGAGTTTTGGTTTATTTTCCAAGTGTTTAAATTTCAAGATGCATTTATGAAGAATTCATTTCACTTGATTTGAATTTAGCTGGATTCATACATTACTCAAATTTTGTTCAAGATGGGATTTTAAGTTTCCACTTAGAAACAAAAAGTTTCTTTTCACTCTAAATTTCAACAATCATTTTTTTTTTCACATTACAAAATTTGGAAAATTTTGGGATGTGACAGGCTACCACCCTTAAAATAAATCTCGTCCCGAGATTTGGGAAAGATAGGGTTACAAGTTGGCTCAAAGCAACTAGGGTACTACCACCCTTAAAAATTTCCAACTGGATTACATCTTGGCTTGCTTGGGATCTTGATGAAACTTCTCTGGGCAAACATCTGCATAGTGTCCTTTATTTCCACACTTGAAACATGTGACTAGGATGAGATCCTTCATAGGATTTTTTATCTTGTGCTTCATCTTTTCTGGACAATTGCTTGCATAATGTCCTTGGTTACCACAATTGTAACATGTGACAAGGTTGCGTTCTTCACGTATCTTCTGTGGACAAGTTGATACATAATGGCCTAGCCCTTTGCAGTTGTTGCACCACACTTGGCTAATCTCCTTATATTTTTGCTTCTTCTTAGGACATTCATTGGCATAGCGTCCCATTTCTTTGCAATGGAAACATTGCACTTGGCTTTTGTCCTTCTTCTTCTTGGGTTTCTCCAAAGCTAGGAGTTCTTCTAGTTCATGCTCTTCATATCTCACCTCAAAGGTGGGAAAGTATCCTTGTCTCCTTAATCTTTTCCTTGGATAATACATATGTCTCTTCTTTTGTCCATCAAGTTGAGTCATATTGCATGGAGGTGCAATCTGAGATTTTCCTTTGTCCTCATCCTTCTTGGTAGAAGTTGTTCCCTCATGGGGGTTTACAAAATGTTGGTGCACTCCACCTTGTCCTTTGTTGAACTATGGAATAGATGGGGCATTGGATAGGGACATGATTATTTCATTCACATAGGAAACAAGTAGCTTGTGATGTGGGGCATTGACTAGTTGGATGTTTCTCTTCACAGTTAGGGCATTGATCTTCATGCTCTTTGGAAGTGTGATCCATGTCTCCACAAATATTGCAAGCTTGAGTTCCTTCTATAATATCATCCTTGACATCATTGTTGTCACAAACTCCTTGCGAAGGGTTGTCTCCCACGTTGATAATTTGATTTGTCACCGTTTGCATCAATTGAGTCTGGGTTTCCAAAAACCTTTGCATGGTTGGGTCTAACTCATTGTTGTTGGATAAAAACTGAGTTGTCACTTGGTTCAACTGGGTTTGGGTTACTATGAGTTCTCTCATGTTGATGTCTTGGTTGTTATTGTTGTTGTAACCATCCTTGATGTTGGAGTTTCCTGGAGTAGTCATCTGTTTGGGTTGGATTGGGATTAGAATAGGAAAAATATTTCTAAGGAAATAGTTCTAATCACAAACATCACAATTCACACAAGCAATGTGAAAGCAATAACAACAATCATTCTACTCAAACAACAAGTTCCAAGCATATTTTTAGGCAACAAAATATTTTTTCTACACCACATAAGTTGGTGAGTTTGATCTAACTAAATATGGTGGTCCAACTATATGGTTCACTTGAGATCATTCCATTCTCCTTTGTTGTTTCTTCTTGAATGAGACCTTTGTATCCTTGGAGAATTTCTTGCATCTTGGTCACAAAACTTCAAAGGTGATGATGGTTCCTTCTAAGTTGTGTTTCCTTAGTCTTTAAGTCTTGAGTAATATTTCTTGTCTCACTTGTAGTCCTTAGTGATATCCAAGTTGAAGTCCTTGGTGAAATCAAAGTTGAAGTCTTTGGCCATGGGGAGGCTTTGTCCATCAAGTTTGAAATAGAAGAGATGTAAAATCAAAACCTAAAAGGTTGAGGAAAGAGTTTACAAGATTGTTTGTAAATAATTCTGAACAAATACAACTTCTATTTTTCTAAGGGGTTTTGTCCAATCATAGAGTTACAATCCTACAGGCAACACAGTGCTCTGATACCATCTGTAGAGGTCCCAACCTTTAATAAGGTAGATATCCCTGTGTTTACAATGCTAGTCCCTGGATCAATAGCTAGCATCCACAGTTAAGATGTAATATCAAGAAACAAAGGTCATAATACAACTTTATAACCAGGAATAAAATAATTTATTACATCTTATATAGCTCATGTGTCTATCTCATTAATATGCAGCAGAAATAACTATAGCATGGGGTCCTTCATCTTCAAAGTGCCACAGGCAATCATGTTGGTTGTAGACTTGTGATCCTAATCAACACACTTCACTAACATCAAACAAACCTGCAACATAATAAGTTACAGCCACAAGGGTCAATACATTTGAATTTTATTGGTAAGTGATACTATGGTAGTATAGTGGGGTCTATCATCTATATGTATTTGGCTAAGTGGAGCTTAGGCTTGCTTTGCTCAAAATAGATTTTCCTTATCTTTTGAAAGCACTAAGTTTTTGTTTGTCAAAAATCACCCAAGGAACCACAAATAGAAATTGGTGAACCTTAAACCCTTGTTCAACCACAAGTTTTTAACTTAGAAATTTGGATGAGGAGATTCTTGATAGCTTCCATGTCTTGATGCTCAAATTTTCCTTTGCCAGGGACATGGCTAAGTACTTAGATTTTTCACTCTGCAAAGGTGATGCACTTTCCCCACAAGACTTGATTTTCACCAAGACAAGATCTTTCAGAAGCCTTCCCTTAGACCAGAATGGACGCGTTCCAACCTATCATCCCCTACCACCAACTGTCCATTTGGCTAAGTTATTGCAACCTATATGATCTAGGCAGAGCCCGTAATGCCAAGTGGCTGCACTTGAAGCTTCTCAACATTTGATATCTCAAATCTCTTTGTTCCTGGGTGGCATTCCACAAGTGAGATACCAAGTTTTCCCCAGTATACTGGACTTGGTGATGCCCAAGTTTTCCCTAGCATACTGGACTTGCATAACCACTCAACAAAAACCATTCTTTCCATTCCACCTAGGTGATTCATTCACTTAGTTGTTTTATTAAACAAAACACAAGTCCTTGACTTAGAAATATTCCATAGCATGAAGTATAATCCACCTTGGTTTTCTACTAGCTAAGCTAAGCATGATGGTAGTAGGAATCTTAACTTAGGAAAATTTTACTAAGGTTTCATCTACTAGGATTTCCCATGGCATAGTTTATACTTAGCAAAATTCCATGCAAGTCCTACTTAGAAATATCACTAATGCATAGTGTAAATAATTGGAAAAAGTATGGAACATCACTTGCCTTTTTGGTAGAGATTATAAGTTCACTCCTTGATCTTTGCAATAGTTACACTCTTCAAATTTCACTACAATTCAATCAAGCAAGAAAATATTCAATCTACCATTCAAGCAAACATCACATAAAATAATAAGAATAAGGCAATGCATGCAAACATGCCAAAGAATGTTTTATTTGGAAAAGTGGTTTCTAATAGGTTATAAACATTTGAAACACCTGTTGGTCATTTGCAAAAGTGGTAAAACCATTTGATATTAAGTTAGTGGAAAATGGCCACTTAAATCATTTTTTTGTTTTTGCTAGAAATGATTTAAATCAAAGTAATATTCCCTAGTGTTTGGCAAAAACATTCCTAAACACATTTCTTAGTGTTTTATGGTCAAGTGTTTAATATTAAAACCATTTGCAAAAGGTTTTATCTATAAACCATTTTTATACCAAATCAATATTTTATGTTGTTGAAAATGCCTTTAGCAAAGTAATAATTTTTATAGGGTTCACAAAATATATTTTTAAATCATAAATCTTTGTGTTTAGGGTCAGAGAGTTTAATCCAAATCATTTCCCAAAGGGTTTTCTCCAAAAAGTATTTTTATCATATAAACAACATTTTTATTTGACTAGAAATGTTCTAAATCAAAGATTTATTCTTTTGCCTCACAAAATATGTTTTTGAATCCACAAGTTGGTTTATATGGTCAGTAGGTTCAAAACAATCCATTTTCCAAAGATTTTATCCTAAAAACATTGCTAGAACAATTTTTATATCCAAAATATGCCTACACAAGTTTCTGCAAAAACAACCAATTTAACAGATGCAATTGTTTAAATAAAATTCATGGTTGGATAGATTTTGTCTTGATGATTCCATTGATATAAAATTTGCCAAATTTGGATGTGTGGATCAAAAGTTATAGATTTTACAAAATCTAGCATCTAATAGATCAAAATTTCTAATTTAGAACAGACTCTGGCCACGTGGTTGTTTCTCATTTGGGCCATTCCGTTTCGTGTGGATCGACAGATGCTAGCCGTCAGATCTAAAGTACATCGCACGGTATAGAACCAAACTTACCCCTTCGTCTAGTGGATCTATCATAGCCGACAGATCTAAATCCTACGGTTCCTAGCAACTGGTCAAAGGCGGGCGGCGTTGGCGCGGCGGCGAGTGGCGGCGTGCGGTCAGACAGAGGTGTTCTCGGCGATTCCGAAAGAAAGAGAAGGAGAGGGGTTGCTCACTGGGTTCGCCGCGATGTGCTGAAGCTCAAGGTGGTCGTGGGAGAGCAGGGGCGCACGGGGTCGTTGTCAATCCTTCGCCGGAGTTTGCATCATCGTCGGGTATGCTCTGTCTTCGATGGAGACGAGGCTTGGAGGCATGCTAAGGAAAGAGGGAAGTACCGTTAGGTTCGCACGAGAATTGCGAGCATGTGAGCATCACAGAGAGGTGAAAGGGAGGTCTGGGCTCACAAGTAGATGCCGCCGGAGTTGGAGCAGGAGGTGGTGGCGTGTTGGTGTCGTTGGAGGCGACGTCTTGGGGCGCGTGCGAGCGAGCTACCGCTACTTGAAGGCATGCCTGGTGATGGCGAGCATGCTCGTGTGCTCCAGAGGCAGTGGGATTGGCTGGCTTCGCCGGAATTCGAGCGGAACCTCGTCGGAGCCTGTGAGGTTGTAACGAGCAATTGGGGTACCCCTGGGGCGGAGAGGAGATGGGAACAGAGGGGAATGGTAGAGGAGAGTGGGGCGACTAAGTGCACGCGGTCACGGCGAGGTTTAAGCGAGGCATTGAAGCGAATTGAAGCGAGTTAAAACGAGCAGAAACGGCCGACGAGGGAGGCATGGTCGTCGCGGGGTGTGGAAGAAGACTGACTGGTGGGGTATGCTTGACGACAATAGAGGGAGAGAGGCAGTGGGGTCCAGTATTCAGTGACGCTGCGGGTTAATTCTGCGGTGAAAACGTTTCGTGCGAAGAGGGAGGGGGAGTGGGCTGGACAGGGCTAGTTGGGCCTAGTTTGGTTGGGCTGATTGGTTTTCATTTTTTTTATAATGATTCATTTTCCTTTTTCTATTTCCATTATTCTGTTTTAATTTTTATTCAAATAATTCAAGCACTAATTGAATTCAAACCTCCACCAAACTTTGTATAGATTTTAATACTGTTGTTTAACATATTCCAAAGTCAAATTTAGAATATTTATTCTATTCTTTTTAGGGTATATTAATTATTTAAAATAAGCCCTTGTCTTAATTCAAACAAGATTTTAAATATAATTTCAACTCTTATTTGAATTCAAAATTTTACCAAACCTTTTCTAGTAGGTTTTAATTATTTATTAGGGTGTCAAATAATTCACTTTGAATTATTTGGAATATTTTTAATATGTTTTATTAATCATTTAAATTGGGTATTTGTCTTTATTCCAAGTAAATTAATATGGGTTTAATTCCATAAAACTTTATTTAAAGGATTCTTTTATTTCATTTAAGTCAATTAAATAACTTTTATTCCACTTGGATAAATTCAAATTATTTTCCCCTGATTTAATTAATCATTTCCATTAGGGATTTTGTCTTTATTCAAATAGAAATAGAATTTGGTTAATGCCATTTTATTTTATTTTAAAAAAATATTTATCCATTATTTTATTTGGATTTGGATTATATTTATTCCATTTGCTTATGGATTAGGCCAAGTTTTAATTTGGCTTTTAAATATTCCCTATTAATTATTTCTTTCTTTATTTTGTAAAAAAACCATATCTTTTTATTTATAGATCTAAACTTGGTGATTCCAATTTGTAAAATCTTATTTAATATTTGTTTATCCTTTTAAATATATTTTAGGATTACTTTCTCACCATTTGATATGGATTTTTAGATAGGTTCTTTATTAGCTTTGGGAATTCAATTTCCTTATCTTATTAAATTCATAAGATTTTTATCTATGGCTCCAAATTAAGTGGAACCAATTTGTATGGTTTTAAAATATTTCCATTTGTCATCTTTGCTCATTTATAAATGTTTGTTGACAAATCTTTATATGGATCAAATCCATAATCCTAGGGATATCTTTAAAATGGTTTTTCTTCCAATAGGGTTTTAGAGTTTTGGTTTATTTTCCTAGTGTTTAAATTTCAAGATGCATTTATGAAGAATGCATTTCACTTGATTTGAATTTAGCTGCATTCATACATTACTCAAATTTTGTTCAAGATGGGATTTTAAGTTTCCACTTAGAAACAAAAAGTTTCTTTTCACTCTAAATTTCAACAATCATTTATTTTGTTTATTTTTTTTCACATTACAAAATTTGGAAATTTTTGGGATGTGACAGAAAATGATGCAATGAGATGAAGAATGGACAAAATCTCAAGCTTGGGGATGCCACCATGGTGTCACCACAAGAAATATCCAAGAGGTAGAAGCGTCAAAGCTTGGGGATGCCCAAGGCATCCCCTTCTTCATCAATAAAAAGCTCAGGTCCGTCTAGACACTTCGTTTTTATTGTTTCATGCACATTTGTGTTGTTCTTGGAGCGTCTTAGTTTTCGTTTGCTTTTCTTAGGTTGTTTAGTTTGCTTGAATAAAGTAGTTTGGACCCCCATTCTATCTGTGTTGTTTTGCAAATAAGTTGCTTGGTGTTGGAAAGGAGTAGTAAGTTCTTGCTTGAGTGCAAGAGGAGCTTGCATTGACTTTGACTTAGACTTTAGCATGATATGCTAGGTGTTGTTTTGACCTTATTCTTAGTGATTATTGCTGTAGCATGTCTTGTTCCAAACAATTGGGATTGCTTAGTGTGCCTTGAAGAAATTATGCGTTGTTTTAGCATGCAAAAGCATAGTATTGTGGTATTCTCCTTTGATGCTTTGTTTGGATTGACTTGGCACATGCTCACATCATGTTATGACTATGACAAGTCACCATAGACTCTATGATAATTTAGTCCTTGACTTGTAGTACCACTCTATGCTTTGATTAGTATTGCTTTTTTGCTCTGCATGATTATGGCCATTATACTCTCTTAGTTGGTTGCTCCCAGTCTTTTGCTAGCCTCCACTTGTATGAGTAAGCTCTACTCATGCGTCCAACTCCCAATAAACCAAGTTATTCCAAAGTGTCCACTTTAAATTACTATGCATGGTGTGTTACACCATTCCAAGTATATTCTTGTTTTAGCTATCTTCCAATTAAAAACTATTTTGTTATGTGAAAACTTAGTGATTAAAGCCCTCACAAACTTGATGGCACACTTTATATTCTTTGCCCCTAATAAACTTGAACCATTGTGTCATCTATGTTGTATATGCTTTCACTTATCCGTTGGAATTAGCAGAACCGTGCTGTCATGGGGAACGTTTTCATTATTTCACTTGTACTTTGTACTCAGTTGATGTCACGCTCTTTTGTCTATGGATGTCACCGGTGTGAAATAAAGAGGGAACTTGTAAGTCCATGGAGTTTGTATTTTGTGTTAGAGAAACGCCTGGGCTGCTAGCCTAAGCCAAGCCTAATCATGGTGGAAACTTGCAGCATCACCATAGTGAGATATCTATGAAGCATCCTCAATAAAAAGCTATGCACATGGTAAATAAAAAGATCGCTGAGATGCTCATTGTCTGCTTGCCTTGTCATTTTGGTTATGGGATAGCTCCTGTACCATGTGAAAAGGGTACCCCGTTGGCAGTTCTCTATGATACGCATATACTTATAATGACAAGAACTTACAGGTGACTGAAGTTGAGTAGCATGAGGTGTGGCCCTCGTATTCATGGGACTTGAGATTGCCAACTTATACTTCGTCAAGCATATACTCCATCTTTGTTCACTTTAACCTTAACCACTTCAAGATGCTTATGATAGGGGCAATGAGGGCTGAAAGCTAACAAGTACAATAATTTTTGGAAGCTCTTTTTGAAACTTGAAATCCCTGCTTCCCTTTGTGAAGGGCCTTTCTTCCACCATTATTTGAGTCTCGTCCTTATACCTTTATGCACCATTAAGAGAGAATAGTTGTCATTCTGTGTGCAGTGTTCCAAAGCTTATTGATTGATGCATATTTTGATATTACTTGTTCTTGTGCTACTTGTTTCTAGTCACCCTTGTGAACTTTGAAGGTGTCCTATGCATCTTTTCATTACTCTATGAGGGACAAGCTGATTGCCACTATGCTATGTTTTTTGTATGTGAAACAAACAAACGTTTTTCAATGCATGTTATTCATGATCTTTGTTTGTAGCCTTTCATGTTGCTGCATAGTTACTATGTCCTATTGTTAGAACTCCATCTTTCATGCACATGTTTAGAGTTCTTTGATCCTAGCTTTCAATACTTATAAATGGTTTGATCTTGGTTTTGATGGTGCATGTCACCTCAAAAATTATTCTTTTTATCACTTACCCTCGAGGACGAGCATGAGTTAAGCTTGGGGATGCTTGATACGTCGGAAACGTATCTATAATATTTTATGCTCCATGCTTGTTTAGTATCTACTTTTCTTTGCTTTGTCTAAACTTTGAGGTGTTTTTATATCTTTTCTGGAACTAACCTATTAACAAGTTGCCACAGTACAAGTTGCCTGTTTTCTTCTATTTTTGGTTCCAGAAAGGCAGAAAATCAATATTATCGGAATTGGACGGGACAAAAGCCAAAGTCAATATTTTACCGTGAGGGACACGAATCTAGAAGACGAGACGGAGACGCGAACCAGGGCGGCCAGACCCCCCCTAGGCGCGGGTGGGCTCTGCCCCGCGCCTAGGTAGGGTGTGGGGCCCCTGGCCACCTCCCATCCTCGCCTCTTCGCCTATAAGAAGCCCCCGATGCAGAAACCCTAAGTACCCGATCAATATTCCACGAAATCTTATGTAGCCGCCGCCACCATTGTCCCTAGATCGGGGGGGATCTAAAGTTCTTCCCGGCACCCTGCCGGAGGGGAGATCTTCCCGGAGGCCTTCCCTCCGGTATGATTCGTGAGTAGTTCCACCTTGGACTATGGGTCCATGTAGTAGCTAGATGGTTGTATCTCCTCCTTTGTTCTTTCATGTATAGATCTTGTGAGCTCCGTTCATGATCAAGATCTAATCTATTTGTAATCATGCATGTTGTGTTTGCGGGGATCCGATGGATATTGAGATTACTATGTCAGATTGATTAATGGTTTTGTCTTTATGATTCTATCATGTCTGTGTTATTTGTGATCTTGCATGCTCTCCGTTGTTAGTAGCTATCTTAGCCGAGTAGTTGCTAGTGACTCCAAGAGGGGGTATTTATGCTCGATAGTGGGTTCATGCCTCTAGTTTCCAAGGGAAGTGAAAAAAATCTCTTTGGTTGTAGATGTGCTTCTTGCTACTAGGGAGAAAACAACGGTCTCTTGTTCATGGAACAAGTGGATTGTTTACCTTACACACTTTGCTTAAAGTAGTTGTCTGTTGCTTGCAACTTAATACTGGAGGGGGTTCGGATGATAACCTGAAGGTGGACTTCTAGTCATAGATACAGTTGGATGGCGGTCTATGTATATTGTTTTATTTCCCAATCGAATTTCATAGGATATTTTTGTCTAGTATTGCATTGTTATGCCTTGCTTAGTTCCTGTCAATTGCCTCGCTATAATTTGTTTACTCTTGATGCCATGTTGTTTATCTAAGGAGAGCACCTCTAGTGAACTATGGACCCCGGTCCAATCTTTACCATTGATACATCTTCCACTTTTACTTGTTTACTTGATGCAAACCATTACCTTCCACACCATACATTTAATCATTTGTTACAGAAAACCAGTGAGCTTGACAACCTCACTGATTCGTTGGGGAAAAGTCTTGAGTTTGTGTTGTGCAGGTCTCCGTGTTGCTTGCAACACCTATGTGACATTTCCTTCCTCCTACTGGTTCGATAACCTCGGTTTCTTACTGAGGGAAAACTTCCTGATGTGCTCATCACACCTTCCTCTTGGGGTTTCCAACGAAGCGTCCCACGACAAGTGTTGGGCGTCATCACCTATCGCCGGTTAACCATTGAATTTATTAGCTCTTTGAATAACATCGTCAAGACATGGCATGTGGAGGATAGAATTTCTTTCCGACTCATGAACAATAATTATTCTCTATCACTCTATGAATGGTGCAATTGTTTTGGTTTACCCAATAATGATTCCAATGCTCTGCGCGTAGCTTTTACCGACATGAAACCTTCCCCTGAATACTATTATAATAGTATAAGCTTTACTTCTAGAGTAAGTAAGGCGAACAATATTCAACATCCTGTTATTCACTATTTGTTCTATGTTATTACTAACACCTTGCAGGCGCGCAATGAGTTTACAAGACTCAATGAGGAGGATATTTTAGTCCTCGCAAAAGATGCTTTCAACTATGACAACTTGTCACTTCACTTGGGCGCAATTCTTGTGCGCTACTTGGATTACCAATCCCAACAAAGCCAAGGACCAATCACTTGTGGAGGTGTCATCACCGTTCTTGCCAATGCATTGGGCATCGACCTAGGTGAGTTACAGCCGGTGCTAGGTGAGCGACGAGTTGGTTTCTCTACTTTGAGGGCTTGTGGAATGCTCATTAGAAGAGGTGGTGTTTATTATCTGCATATTGCCAGAGCTGGGCGTCTCTACCCCACTCCTTTGCCTAATAGCCTTTTCTCTATCGAGGAAGGACGTTTGCTTTATGACTTGCAGGTTGAGCAACACCAACCCGAGGAGGAGATTCCGGAGGAGTATGAGGACCAAGAGGAGGAGCAAGAAGTCCCTCATCAGGAGCAACAGCCATCGAACCGGTTCGCAACATATCAAGATTTCCAAGAACTTGGAGGAATTGTGTAGGGAATGCATAATCTCGCCCTGAACCTCCGAGAAACAACAAGTTACCTCTCAAATCAATTTTCGAACAGGATTTACAACTACTTCCCCCCACCACAGTGATTTGAAGGGAATGCAAAAGCCTAATCTTGGGGAGGTTTTCTATCTATTTTATATTTTGGTTTTCATTTGCTTTATCTTATTTCGAGGTTATGCTTTTATTTGAGTTTATAAGCACTCATGTTGGTTTCCCCAACACTTTATCTTAGTTATTTTATTTGTTTGAGATTTTCAAGACGAGCTTTGCCGCCAATTTTCTATTCTTTAATTCCCCTTCTCAAAAACCACAAAAATATTTCTCCGTTTATCTTTATTTTCCCTCTCTCTTTTTCTTTTCGCCTAGATGTTCTCGTTGATTTGCAGGAGAGTGATTGACTTCTAGTTTCCAAGAAACAAATTAAAAGGGAAGAGAGAAGTGGAACCAAACATGAGAGGTATGCCTTATGAATCCCCACTTTTGAAGTTTGAAAACCCCATGCTAGTTAGTAGTAATGTTGAGATATTATATCGGTGGAGTGAGTCTCTATACTATAGTAAAATTTTGTTTGCATGAGTATTTAATTGGGTATGTTTTGTTCTAGCTCTTGCAGTTAACCAAGTCTTGCCTAAAAATAAGCTAAACAATTGAAATAAGAAAATGTCTTACAATTGAAGACTTGGGTGTTGTAGTGTTTAGTCTTGAAAGCTTATTCCTAGAGATACTCGACACCATAGAAATTAATGATTGACTTGTAGCTCTCTTTGAAAAGATTTGTTCAATTGAATTAATGTTTATCAGTTTTTGTGAGCATGCCAAAGTTTGACTTGTAAATCATAAGAATGATATAGATTTATGTGTGTCAAACTTCATGGAATGCCAACAACTCCGCTAGACTACGAACGATCTTCATGGAGGAAACTCCTAGATTTTTACTATGAGTTGATTAAACATATGTAGCAGCAATGCTATAATGGGTAAATTCTTAGCACTCCCGGGTAGCTCTAACATGATGGAATCACTCCTCTGGCTGATATGAGTAATCATTATGCAAAAGGAAAAAGACCTTAGTGATGCCACGAGTGTCCATAATAGCCCGATAAACTAATGATTTTTTTTGGCATGCTCTCAATTACTTAAGAACTGAAATTCTTGAAGGACAATGAATGGAAAAGTAGTGCTTGAAAAGTCCTGATTTATTGATGTGGGAGAATTGAGATACTTTATGATTTTCATGACAAACTCTCACACTACTAATTATACATGATTACACCTTATTGTTCAAAGGCAAGCCTATGAGTTAATTACATGACATGGAATAAAGTTTACCTTTTTTCATCCATGCTTACAATAATTTTGCTGCACTATAAGGATTCATGAAACCTGTATGATATGCTTGCCATTACTTTATCTATGCTGAAGTTTTTTAGATTAATAAAGTGGAGGAAACATGAGACTACCAATCATAAGTAAGATCAGCATCTCATTATTTGAGTTTAAATGCTAAGTTCCCTTTTGATTTTTGTTTTCTTGCTCGGGACGATCAAGTTTAAGCTTGGGGAGGATCGTGGCTGTGAAATATAGCCATCCACGTGCGCATTTAAATAATATATTATTCATATATTTCATAAAATATCTCTCTAAAGCCTTCCACTAATGCCTAATGATCAAAGGGGTATGCAATCCTTTCTTGCTATTTTTCCCTGCGCAGATAATGACGTATGATTATGGGAATCACTACATAAATGCCAAAGATACGAGATTTCCAACACATCAAAGAAAGCAGGAGATGTGAAGTGCATCCAGAATACTTAACGACCAACTATACGGGCCGCCGCCGTATACTTTGCACCGACTTTATTAGGTCAAACAAAACAACTTTCATGAAGGGACCCCTATATAAAGAGGCTTTATGCGATGAGAAACAAAGGCCCGACTCCACAATCTCGCTTCTTTTCGACCTCATCTCTCCCTGCCACCAGAAGCCTCCATGCCGAAGGAATAGATCTAGATCTAAACCGCTAAACCCTTCTCCACCACCATAGCCATCTTCCACCACTTGTAATAGTAGATATCATCTCCAATTGACGATATTGTAAGACTATTTGCTATCAACCTTATGATCTCTATTACAATGTTTATGATTGTCGATTTCATCTCTATGTGTGAGTAATTCTCCTCCGGCTAAGTGCTTCAGTCTAGCCATGTAGCTTTTTGTGCGTGTTATTTATCATAGATGGGATCATGTATTAGTTTGTTTGACATGATGATTGTAGTACCCTCTCTTGCCTCAATCTAAGGACTTTTTAGGTACCCAAGACCCCGAGGGTTGATCTGGTAAAGGGAGTGTGAGTAATGACTAATCTTTAGGATAGGAACTCCAGTGACATAAAGGGTAGTACGGCTGTATGTGAGGAACTTACTTGGGATTAACGATGACATCGCTATGCATATCATTAGTTCTCTTTCTTATATGGATGATACTAGTAGGTTATTGCTATAAGAGGTTGCGGAGGCGATAACAATTATGGATGCACTGCCCACGTATAATTATCTTTCTCTAATTATATGCATACTTTATTATTATCTATTATTCCCATCAGACTTTTTACACAGCTACTGGTGAAAACCAAAGAACCTAGCCTCTCTCTCTCTCCATCGTCAACAACAACAAGATCGCAAACTCATGGTCCGGTGAAAACTTAATAGGAATTCTAAAACTCTCAAAGGTTCGTTGAAGTAATCTCACTTTGCTTTCTGCTTTCCGAGGATTCGGTAAACCTAGGTCTACTAGGGAAAAAGAGCTGTACTACATCCATAATCCGGATCGAAGGTATCAACCCTTTTTTGGCGCTATTGCCGGGGAAGCAATATCTATCCTGGTGAGGTTAGTAGGAACCTTGCTAGTTTTAATTCTCATTTTTAATTTTGTTAGTTTTCTTTCAATTTTTATTTGAAAAAACAAAAAATTAGTTAGTCTTTTAATTCTTGCTTTATCATCATTAGTACTTGTTTAAGAAAATACAAAAATATAGGAAGTATGGCTGAAAAGAAACTTAGGGAGTTTGCAACTCCTAACAATGATTATTTGCATACTCCTATTACTCAGCCAGCAATTACTGCCGAAGATTATGAAATTAAACCCCTCTATTTAAGTTTGGTTCAATAGAATCAATTTGGAGGCTCTGATGTAGAAGATGCAGGTATGCACTTAAATACTTTCACTAAAATATGTGATATGATGCGCATTAAAGATGTTGACCCTGATGCGGTCAAGCTGCGCTTATACTACATTCGTAATCAGGATCGAAGGTATCAGCCACCATAGACGAGGCTCCTTGGAAGCGCATGTTTAGTGCCCTCTCGAACTAAGGGATCGTTGGACCCTAGTTTCCTTCGCGGGACAAATATCCGACACCCATCCTAGTATTTTCCCCTCGAGACCAAACGAGGAAGTCCTTCCGAGGAAACTCACACAGTTGGCGGCTTTATTCATTCATTCAATGGTGGTTATCCAACTTACTATTTATGCAGATCCAAGTCAAATTATAACAGTAATTCTTTCGTGTAAGTTTTCTATGATCGATAAACTATGCTCCAAGTCCTCCATAACCGCGGACATAGATTTTTGAAAAGATTTAACCCTGCAAAGGTGCACCAATGTTTCCACACGCACTTCCACCCCTGTTGCCAGATCAGATAGGTGCAAGATCATGAAACAGCCACCCAATGGTATGTCGGCGGGGCTTAGGACATTACGTGTCCTATACCCAAAGTAAGTACATGGGGGCACCCTACTAAGCTACCCGCAATAAAGTCGTACGGCTCCGTGTTGGACCCAAGGGTCACGAAAATGGTTGTAAATGAATGGAACCCGAAAGTGTGACTAGCCTTGTCGATACCACATAGACATTCCGCATTGGTTTCTAAACAGTATAGTAGTAGACTGCTCCTCGAGCAAAAGTAGTAAATAAAGCAGTAAATCATGGTATAAGTATACTCCCTCTGTCTCATAGCATAAGGCGTGATTTTTTTTCCAAAATTTCCTCATATCTTAAGGCGCATCATCGAGCAGATCGCTAGGTTCCCAATTTTACCCCTCTTTTCCATTTGCCTAGGACGTCGTGACGCGTGCAGCAACAACTTCCTCTCATGCATGCAGAGGCCAGCCGTGGTGTGAGAGAGATATTAACTCCTCCCGTGCATGCAGTTGGTGGCTTGCTAGTAACGAGTAGGCCAGCTGATCTGTGAGAGAGATATTAACGACATTAACTACAGCGCATGCATGGGTAGAAAAGGAAAGTTGACGATTTTTTCTCATGTTATCGCTGCCTAAATAATTGTGCTAAGAATTTTACACCTTAATCTGTGGGAGGGAGGGAGAATTATAGTAATAATGCCCCAAACTAGTTTGTGACCACCGGTATAGTACTTTGAAATTAGGTACTAAATTAATAGGGGTGCCCATACACCCCACATGTGGTTAACGCACTTGATCTCGGAACTGGCGTCAAGATCTCAGGTCCTAGGTGGACACAATTGGGCGGGATAAGATCCATATCTCAACTATTACCCATTGGTGCATCTTCATTAATTATATCTACTGCCAAAATGTTAAGAGATAAATGTAACCATGATTATCTCCACCATTAAGCATGTGCCAACCTCCCAACAACGATGGAACTTGACGACGCGGAGCATCACCTGAGCAAGCAATTATGATTCGCAAGGCCAACTGTCTACCAAACAACATGCAATATGAGGTGTCCAAGGAAATATAGGCTACAAGGGGTAAAACTAGTACGAAAACTGAAGCATCAATAACAAGGATAGAAATAGATCAACATGAGGAAGTAAAGACTATAAATGCAAAAATAGGTAGAAAGGGGGATGCTCGCCTGAGAAACACTGCCAAAGATAGATTATCTGCAGGACTTATCGAGACTCGCATCAACTCAATGGCCTAATTCGTAAAGAAGAAAAGCTCTATAAGAAATATCAGATGCACTATTTAATACTACGACAGAAGATCGGGCATGATCCATGACATGGCAAAGGTGCAATGCGAATAGGCAATGTTAAGTATAACCAGGGTCCCAACAATTAATTAATAGGTTCATGTTGTTTAGTTACCTCAAAATTTAAATGTTTTATTAACAAGGCAAAACAAAGTCGGTTCGCTACACAAATTTAAATGGAGCCAATATAAGAGTAGAGTAGCCCGCATATAGTCTCCATATTTAATTTAGGTGAATCGGCTAAATACCCTAAACCACATGACGTGATGTATGCAAACATGAATACTTATATGCAATAAGTATATGTCATTTAAAAAATAGGGGTCTTGGAAAAAGGGGTCACATATTTTGGGGTACGAAGATCTTGTGGGGTTCAACGGAGTTCCGGTTCGGTCTTCGGATCCGAGATTGGTGTCTTAGGGGTCTCGGCCATCGGATCCATGATGGAGAACTTCCTCTCTATGTCGACGATCTTGTGGTCTGGGAAGGATGTCTTGGCATTTCGAGAGATTCGGGTTCCGTCTTCGGTTTCGGGGTCAGGGTTCATGTGGCGATCTTGTTGTCACTAGAGAACTTGAAGGAGTAGGACACCAATGGTCTTCAGATTCTGGCATTCGGGGTCGAGGGTGAACTTGTGCGGTGCCGGTGTCGATCTTCTGGTACCGCGGGTTCTTGGCGTGGTTCTCTCGGGTTCAAGCGCCGGTGGTTGTTTGGGTTGGGACTTGTTAATCAGAGGTGGAACTTGGCCTTTCCCTGGCTAAACATCTTGGACTTGGGCAGATCCATTATCTTGACCAATCCCCATAGTCCTTCACACTTACATATCGGCACATCGACACACACAAAGGCAACAGAGCAGGGATAGTGCGAGATCATAGCTGAGCTCACGCCGGTGATGAGGTTCCTGTAGGTGGAAGGACGTCATGGCTCTTGGTAACGGAGCTAGGCAGGGCTCGATGGGCGGCGATGGGCGAAGGGGCTATTCGGGGACGGGGCGGCGATAGTCGGGACACGAGGTCGAGGTGGTGTCGGCGGTCGGCGCGATGGCACACAGAGGCTTGGCAACGTCCCTAGCTTAGGGAAACACCAGGGTTGACAAGGAGGGCTGCCAGGGCGAGGTGACGGGGCCTGGTTTTTGGCGAGGGGAGAGGGCGCGGGTCGAATACGGCGGTGGTGGGGTCGCGCTGGTGGTGGCGACCTAAGGTGGCGCGGGATTGAGGCGGGCTCGGCGACGGGGAAGCATGTTGACATAGGTGATTACCCACAAGTATAGGAGGTGTACCGTAGTACTTTCGATAAATAGGAGTGTCGATCCCAACGAGGAGCAGAAGGTGTTGACTAGTGGTGTGGAGCAGGAAATCTTTGTAAATACTTAGCAAACGGATTTCTAGTGGTTTTCTGATAAAGCAAGGAAATAAAGTGCAAGTAAATAAAGACAACAAATAATTGCAGTAAGTGGCCCAATCCTTCCTTATCAAAGGACAAGCCGGTGGGAATACTAATGAGGACCAACCATTTTCGAGAACACATGGGAATATTGTCAAGTCCTTTAGTTTCATATAGCTGATTAATCTTCTTTGGTTTTATAAGTGTTGTGTGGGTGAACATGTGCTAATGTACCGACCTTACTTGGACTAATACATACTTGTGATTAAACCCCTTTCAAGCATCCACAACTACAAGAAAGCAATTAAGATAAAAACCTAACCACAGCCTTAAACTCTAAGATCCTACACTCCCTTGTGCAATGGTTTCCTAACGGGGGTTCAGGTTTCTGTCACTCCTGCGACCCCACAATTAGTAGCCAAATACATAATGCATTCCCCTAGGCCCATAAATGGTGAAGTATCTTGTAGTGGACGTTCACATGACACCACTAGAAGAATAGCACCACAACTTAAATATTAAACCATTGAATAATACCTCAACACAAATCCACTACTAACAACATGACTTCTCCCATGTCCTCAAGAACTAAACGAACTACTCATGAGACATCATATGGATCAAGATCAGAGATAATATAATGATGGATAACAATCTGAACATAAACAATAATTCAATGGTTCCACTCACAAGCATCAACTACAATAGTAATCAACACCGGGAAAGTTCCCCCTAAGAACTATGCAAGATTCAACACAATTGTTAGAGTGGGATTGAGTGGTGATGATGGTGCTAGTGGAGATGATGGTGCTAGTGGAGATGATGGTGTGGATGATGATGATGATCCCGATGAAGTTTAGCTTGATGATGGTGTTGATGGCGATGATCTCCCCTCTCCGGGAAGGAATTTTCCCGGCAGAAATCTGTCTACCAGAGATCTCTTTCTCTCTCGGTGTTTTCCGCCCCGCAGAGGAGGCGGAATCTTTCTATGGTCGCTCCCCCAACTTTAGGGTTTTGCAGAGAAGATATTGGCGAGAGGACAGAGCCATAGGTAGGCCAGGGTGGCCACACTCCCTGTAGGCACGGCCTAGGGTGGCCCGCGCCTAGGGGTGTAGGCCCCCTGTGCCCCAACTCCGCCTTCCCTTCTGGCAACCTTCGTCTTCTAGGAAAATATTATTTTCTATAGTTTTTCTGGTATTTTTCTGATCTTCGCGAAATTGCATCAAAACACCGCTTTTTCCATCAGAATCCTGACTCCGGCCGTTCATCCTCCAAGAATCATCCAACATGCAAAAACAGATGAAAAGACATAAGTAACACCTCTTAATATGAAATATATCAATGAATAGAGGCAAATTATGATATAGAATGGTGATGCAAATTGGACGTATAAACTCCCCCAAGCATAGACCTCGCTTGTCCCCAAGTGAAAACTGATCTCAGTAAACATGGCCACAGGTTCATGGAGTGAAGTGTCAATAAAAAGAATACGTACAAGAAGCATCACACTTACCAATACACAACTCATAGTAGAATGCAACTCACCATTATATAACTTAGCTTGCAAAAAGTATGGGAGTCATAATAAAGATGCATAAAGATAAATCATAATTGGGATTGGCAAACTTTGTTCTTGGTCAGAGAACAATTGGTAAATAGTTTTCAAGCACAGCTTTTTGTAAAGAAGTTTAAAACAGGAGTACTCTTTGCTCAAACATAAAAGCCTTTCCATAAAGATGGCTTTCAAAGTAATACTCATTTAGATAAGAGTCGTGTGCAAACAAGGAAGATAAAGAACATGGTTGAATAAATCATCATATGAATGCTTGAAACACAACAATTAAAATGCTTGCTGGAGATAGATAGGAATAGGTTTACTGACTCAACTTAGAAGTAGAAGAAAGGCCCTTAATAGAGGGAAGAAGGGATTTCAAGATCATAAAGAGCTTTCAAAAGATTATGGTACTTACTAGCTTTGATCTCTCATTGCCCCTATCATAAGCATCTTGAGGTGATTAAGGTTAAAGTGAACAAGGATGGAGTATATGCTTGACGAAATATAAGTTGGCAATCTCATGTCCCTTGAGTACGAGGGCCGCTCCTCATGCTACTCAACTTTAGTTACCAGTAAGTTCTTGTCATAGTAAGTACATGCGTATCATAGAGAACCGCCAATGGGGTACCCCTTGCACATGATACATGAGCTATCCCATATCAAATTGACAAGGCAAGCACACAATGAGCATCTCAGCGATCTTTTTATTTGCTATTTGCATAGGTTTTTATTGAGGATGCTTCACAGATTTCTCACTATGGTTATGATGTGATGGTGATATGCTGATCGGGGTATACCCAGTAGGACGTCTCCTACTGGACCAAGCCGCCAGCGAGTGGGCCTGCAGGACGGCGACTGGATCAAGACTTGGCAAGGACCCAGGCGACTAGAAGCTGGAGGCCCAGAAGCATAGCTAGGCCAAGTCGGATTAGGTCAAGAACCCTCCGAATCCTTAACTAATTCGGTTGTGGATCTGTAAACCCTAGCGAGGTGAGCATAGAGGACACGTTCCATCATACACCCCAGCAACTCGCCACCTAATCGTCGAGCTCGCCCTTGTACTCTCTACATAATACAATCTAGAAGGAGTAGGTCTTTACCCTCCGGGGGGCTGAACCTGGGTAAATCCTTGTGTCTCTGCCCTCATCTTGCACCGCAGATGGCTGGCCACCCTTGCCCTTCGTTCTACTACTCGCTGCCGATTGCAGAATCTGCCGTGGCCATTACCACGACAGTGGCGCCCACCGTGGGGCCTGGCCGGTCAGGCCGGTGTTCTGCGGCGAGATCCAATCTGCCCATCAACGAGACGATCGCCACCAGCCGCATCATCGCGATCGGCGAGGTCCTATAGATCTTGCCGAGAAGCCACGTCTCGGTGGCGCGCCCCGTCACGCACAGCGTGATCATGCCGGTCGACACGATCAGCCTCTTCGTCGGCTTCACCGACGTCATCGTCTCGGAGGACTCGTCTCACATACGTGAGTCGCCACCACGCGACCGGATCTCTGAGAGTCAGGTCCGCACCATCCACCGCGTCGCCTCCGAGTACGACTCGGCCAACAGCAACATGGCTGAAACCACCGTGGTCGCGAACGACGCGGCCCTCAACGACGACGCCAACTCTGCGAACCCGACATCGGCCGCCGGATCCATCGTCACCGCGTCATCTGCGGGCTCCTTCACCCAGGTCTCCAACTTGGGAGACTTCAAGGACCCGTCCATTCTTAGGATCTTCTACTCCGGGTCGGAGAACTCCGGCGACCTCCACGTCGGATCTGGTCGCAACGTCGCGTCCTACATGGCGAATGGTGCGGACGCCCCACCAGACCTCTTCTCCACGCTGATCCCGCCGACCGCGACGGCAACGGAGGTCAAGGAACTCCGCCTACGGTTGGAGGAGGCGGTCCGCAAGGAACAAGCCGAGCGCGAAAAATTTCGCCTCGAGCAGGTGACGGCGCAGGAGCTTTCACTCTACCACCAACTCCGCATCAGGTCGCGCCTGAACCCCACCGTTTAGGGCCGCGTGCTGAACTTCGACGATGAAAACAACCCGGCCCGCATAGTCGAGCACGCGATCTGCGAGAATGCGTCGCCAGGAGGGAGCTCTCGGCCACCACCGGGCGCGACGGCCAACGGCGCCCCAGCACCACCACCCGGCCGCACGCCCCCCGGGATCAGCCAAGAATCCTGGTCTCCTCACGGGAGCAAGACGCAAACGTCCTACCGCTATTCTCCACCCCGTGGACAACATCGTCGCGAGCCGAGCCTCGATTGACATCATCAACATGACAGGGGAAGGAGCCCTGCAGATCCAGTACGCCAAGGCTTTCGAGCAACAAAACGTGGGAGCCGACTCACATGGTCGCATGTACTCGCGTTCGTCAGGCAGCAGGGCGGCTTCGAGCGGCCGCCTGATGGTGGCAAATATGTAACATCCCTAAAATCATGTTTTCAAAGATTGCATATCATCCATGCATGCATAATCATTTAGGGATCATTTTCAATGTCATTTCAAGAAAACAGAAGCATTGAGTGCTTATTATTTTATGTAGACAAGCATTGATCCAATGCTACTCTCTAGTGAGAGAATATTTGTTTCAAACCAAGATTTGTTTGTTCATACGTTGATTTGGTTTTGTTCCAAAGCTTGGACAAAAATTTCCAAAACAAAATATGGTTTCAAACCATTTCCATATCTTTATCAAATCTTGTGCTAAGGCACTGTTTATTTTAAAATCTCAAAGGAACCAAGCAAGTCTAGTAAGACAGCATGGTTTTATGCTAAAAAATATGCAGGTTTCACTTTATAAAAGTCCAGAAAGATTTGGAATTCAAACACATTTGAATTCATTTGAAAAGGTTTCCTGAAAATCGAATTAGAAAAATAAAAAGGTTAAGAAAACAGAACTGGACCAATCGCTACCCATTCGGCCCAGCAACCAAAGCAACCCACCCGGGGTTTCCCCTTCCTCTCTGTTTCTCACCGTAGAAACGCGCACCCACCCGCTGACAGCCCGACCCCACCTTGCCCCGTCAGCGTCGTCCCCAATCAACGCGCGCCCGAGCCGCTCCGCCGTTACCTCGCCGCAGTGATGCCGCTGTTTTAATTCGCTTAAATCCCATTGATTCAGGGAGTAATCCCCGTCCCGCTCCTGGCTACTTAATATCCTCTTCACCACGTCCATTTCCCCTCACCCACTCGCTCGCTCCGCCACCAGGCTGCTCGGATTTCACCGAACCTCGCCGCTGTTCCGACGAACTCCGACGTCTGATTCCGGTGAGTACCGAGCGCCCCTTGTTGTGGGAATGGTCACGGCAGATGCTGCAATCGGCAGCGAGTAGTAGAACGAGGGGCAAGGGCGGCCAGCCATCTGCGGTGCGAGATGAGGGCAAAGACACAGGGTTTTACCCAGGTTCGGCCCCCCGGAGGGTAAAGACCTACTCCTGCTAGATTGTATTGTGGAGGGGTTACAAAGGGCGAGCTCGGCGGCTAGGCGGCGAGTCGCTTGGGTGTATGAGGGAACGTGTCTCTACTCACCCCATAGGGAGGTTTATATAGGCTCACCTCCCCTAGGGTTTACATATCTCAACCGATTCGGTTACAGCTTTGGTAATCGTTTAACCTAGTCCGACTGGGCCTACCTACTCGCCTGGGCCTTCAGCTTCCAGTCGCTTGGTACCTTGCTGGGCTTTGATCCACTCGCCGTTCTGCAGGCCCACTCGCCAGCCCTCGGGCCAGTCGGAAACGTTCTGCTGAGTATACCCCAGTAGGCGTATCCCCATCAGTAGTCCCCGAGGCCGTCGTCGATTGGGCGTAAGTGGCTGCTGGCAGTCGGAGTATACGGCTTCAAAGTAGGCATCCAGTCGAATCGTCGGCGGGCTCCTGTATGAAGAAGAAAATCCGGTGAACCGAGTCGCGTCTTGGGCGAGTCGAGCCGGCGGAACGCGGTCGTAGCGATTGACCTAGCGAGCCGAGTAGCTGGAGTTGGACCGTCAGGTGTGGTCAAACTAGCCGTTGGGGTAATCCAACGGTAACTTTCGGCGTAATCATCGCGCGGTAACGGCCCCCTGATTTGGCGGGTAACTCCCGCTATATAAGAGGAATGGCAGGCAATCGTGGAGCCAACTGCCCACCACTTCTTCCGAGTGCGCGCATTTCCTTTCCTTCGCTCCGCGATCCAATCGACCCGAAATCCTCCGAACTCCAACCAACCTGTCGGCTATGGCCCTTCTCACCGAACCATGGGGCAGGTCCAAGTGCACGAGGGCGCAGCTGGCCTCCTTCGAGGAGGATGGAATCCTGCGAGCCGGTTGTTGGCGTATCCCCGCAGCCGGAGAAACGACCCCAAACCCGCGAGAGAGGGAATTCGTCTGTTTCACCAGTCATCTCGAGCGGGGGCTAGGGTTTCCCACGTCTTTGTTCTTCCGGCGTTTTTGCGCCTACTACGGGATCCAGCCTTCAGATCTGGGTCCCCACAGCATTGAGCAGCTCGCCATCTTCGTGGCGTTCTGCGAGTGCTACTTGGGCTGCCGGCCCTACTTTCCCTTGTGGCAAGATCTGTTCCATGGACGGATCAGCCGCGAGGAGGCAGGCGGCCCAATGCTAGCCGCGGGCGGCCTGACGTTCCAGCTCAAGTCCAAAGCTTCTTTCTTCGATCTGATGCTACCCGCCAAAGCAGCGAGCGACTGGAAGAAGTCATGGTTCTACGTGACTGAGGCGACTCCGGAGGACGAGGCGGCGATCCCGCGGTACTCGGCCAACCGTTCCGAGCCGCGCCATCTCCAGGTCGGCAAGCTCCCCGACGACCAGCGGATGGTCGTTGACGAGATGCTCCAGGCCATCCGTGGTCTGAAGAAGAAGGGCCTTCAGACGATAAACCTGTACAATTGCTGGCTTGGGCGACGGCTCGTTCCGCTCGCCCAACGCGACCACTACATGTATCAGTACACGGGCCGGGGAGACTCGACGAAAGCCTGCCTCGACGAGTGGAAGCTGGAAGACTATCTCCCAGCGTTGAAGAAGATCACCCAGGCAGTGTACGTGGATGCACATGCCGGGGTCGCCCCCTACACCGCGAAGCGTCCGGCTCCAACGGTAATTTCTTTACCTTGTTCGCAGTCGCAGCGTATGCAGTCGTGGTAATTCTGATTCTGTTTTGTATTCATCGCAGCTGTTCCAAGTGGTGGAAGGGTGGCTCCCACCTTCTGATGATGAAAGCCCGGGGCCATCCGCCCAGGATACAGGCGAATCGCCACCCGCGAAGGGCAACGAGGACGACGAGGACGAGTCCGAAGAGGAAATCGCCCCGCTGGTCCGAAAAACCCGCGGGCAACGTCAGCGCGAAATCGAAGCGAGCAGGAGCCTCGAGCGTCATGATGACGATGACGAGCTCCCAGAAACCACCTCGCGCCGCCAGGCCACTCCTTCGAAGAAGAAGAAGAAAGAAAAGGAGACGAGGGCCCCCCCGAAGAGGAAAACGAAGCCGCCAAGGATGGCCTCGCCGCCGCACTCGACGAGCAGCTCCGATGCTCACAGCTCGGCCGGTGACGGCGGGGCCCTAGCGACAACCGCGCTAGACGCACCGACTGTGGAAGTGCCGCTGGCCTCCATGCCCCCGCCATTCACGCCAGTCTCTGGGCTAGGGAAGGTTCCAGCTGCGGCGACTTCGCCTCGCAAGGAGGTTCCGATTGGGGCGGCTTCGCCCCGCAAGGAGGCTCCGGCTGTAGCGGCTCCAATTCGCGAGGAAGCCCCTGCCGAGGGTATCCCAGAGGCGCCAGCCGCGGCCTCAATGACGAAGAAGCCGTCCGTGTCTTGGGCACGCGACGTCCTGGAACTAGGGCTCAGTCGCCAACTGGGCACCGAACTGGAAAAACCGGCCGGCCTTCGCACAGGGCTACGTTTCATCCCAGTCGCCAAGTGAGTGCGTTCGGCCTTCCCTATTTTCCATAACTATTTCGATTGTCTTTATTGATTCAACTGATGTGCAGGACCGGAGTGAAAAGGATGGGCCACCCGACCGTGGCCCAGGTACCCTCCACCGCTAGCGAGGAGGATCCTTCCCGTAAGAGGAAAGCGGACGAGGTCGTCGCCTCAGCGGATGGCAGTAAGAAGGCCAAGGGCGACGACATCGTCACTGTCTCTGACGACACGGCGGTCGCGCCGGCCGGCCCCGCGGTGGAGGCAGCCGCGTCTACGAAGGAGGGCGTTTCCTTGCCTGGAACGGCGGAGGCGACTTCCTTTGGAGCGGGTGCCTCTATCGCTACCTTCCACCGCTTCATGACCAAGGCGGCCGCGGCGAGCGGGGCTGCGCCCCCGAGCCTCGCTCCGGGGACCGCCGATGCTGAAGTCGACCAGCGTCGTGGGCACACGCCAGCGTTACTCGCGTCCGTGGACGCGATGCAACTTCATGGCATGCTTGGCGCAGCCATCCAGGTATATCCAGTCCCCGAGGATCAGGTCGGTGCTTTGCAGCGGCTTGATTCTTATAATTTTTCTCGTCTTTTATTTTCGTGTCCAGTCCCCGAGTGCGCACGCGCTAAATTTTAGCGGGGTGGGCACTTGGGAATTGCTTGATCGCTAGTCCCCGAGTGCGCACTCGCTAAATTTCAGCGGGTGGGCACTTAGGAAGTTCGTTTTTACTGACTGTTTCGATGATATGCAGGGTCTGCAGCTTGAGTCGGCGGACCGATTGGCCGCGCAATAGCGTGCTGAGAAGGAGCTGGCCACCATTCAGGAGGCGAACAAAGAGCTCCAGGCTGTTGCTGCGAAGGCAGAGGAAGCTCGCCAGGAGCTTGTCCCTACTGGTGAGTTGGAGGCGGCGCGTTCTGCTCTGGGCGCTGCTGAACAGCGGGTCGCCGACCTCGAGCGCGAACTGCGGGAGGCGAGAGAAGAAGCGAGCTCGGCGGACGGGCGAGCTAAGGCCGCCATTGCGGCCCGCGGAGGAGGATCGCAAGGTGTCGGAAGTCCTTATTGCTGGGCTTCAGGATGAGCACACGTCGCTTCAGTGCTTCATCACGGGACTCGCCCGCCCGTTGCTTGGTGAGTGCATCTTCCCTTTCTGTTAGTTGTGGTTTTTGTGGTGTCCGTCGCACTCATCATTGTCTCCTTCTCGCAGGTCGCGTTATTGGTAGCCAAGAAGAAGCGAGCTCGCTCGACGCGAAGCAGTGCGTAAGCATGCTCGTCGACTCGGCGATGCTGTCGGCGACGTGCATCCGCGCCTATCTTCAAGAAATATCGCCCACGGAGGTTATTCCCAGTGACCTCGTTAAGGTGTGGGAATATTTGGAGAAGGCGCCCGCGATCGTTGAGTTCATGACGCGGTCGGCGTTTCGGCGTGGAGCGTCGACGGCACTGAGTCTTGGACTCGCCCACTTCCCCGAGGATTTCGACCTTGACGATGTGACGAGTGGGTATCCATCGTCGACTGGCGCGGTGGATCTGTACGAGGTTCTCAAGTTGCAGGAGCGTGCCGCCACGTACTCGGAGTGTGTATGGGCGATGGGCGACCTCCTGCCCTACCAGGAAACGGTCGTCGCGCCGAACGACCCCGAGCCGCCGCATCGTGACTTCAAGGTCGAGCAGCCTTTTCGCGCGGCGATGGCGGGTGAACTGACGACGTATCCATCAAACCCGTACACCGCGTTCATCCGTAGTCGCCGGGATTCTGGCGAGTCATCATCGAAGCCTGCAGAGTAGGGTAGTTTGCCTTGAAGTGTTAGCAGCAGTTCTGCCATGCGGGCATATTTTGTAATATAAGACAATGCAATATGCGATTGAATGGGACGTCATGTCCATTTTGCTATTTGTTTGTGTGCTTTTGATTGATTTTGGACGAGTCCCCGAGCGCGTCCGCCCTTTTGTTGTTATCATGTGTTTTGTTGATTTGGTCGACTCGCCCGAGCTCGGAGAGCCAGTCGCAAGGCGACTCCCTTGAGTGCTCTGTACTTTACCGTTTTCCCGTACGCGAACGGGGTCGGGTGGCCGAGTCCCCGAGCGTGGTACTTGGTAGTTCTAGGCGCGACTCGAGGGTGGTTGAGGACTTAGCGCGTTGGTGTGAGCGCGTCACTCCTGCCTGGCCCGTGGGGTCAGTCGCGTGGCGAGTCCCGGGCATGCTCTCTTACTTGGCGTTTTCCCTGACCGATCGCGACGAACTGGTATTCAGTCCCCGAGAGTGGTACTTAGCCGTTCGAGTCGCTATGCCGAGGATGCGGAGGACCAAGGTCGCTGTGAGAAGCGAGGGCAGTTGTCTTGGTTCGTAAAACCAGTCGAGCTAGGCGACTCCAATGGGGCTCCGGGTTGGCGTTTTTCGTGGACGATGCAAGACCTGAAGTTATTCAGTGCTCTTACACCGCACTACTTAGCCGTGCCGATCGCTGTACCAAAGGTTGACTTCTGCATTTTAGCGTACCGCTGTTATTACGAGTGCGAGTGGCACAAGTCATGGAGAGTAGGCGCAATTTGCGGTAACCATTTCTTTTATTTCATAGCGACTGGAGAGTACATGTGTGGGGTTCTAGGAGTAGAACTTCCGGAGGAGGTTTACATTCCATGGTCGCTTGACGTCGAGTTCACCGTCCCCGCGGACGTCGATGAGGTAGTAGGCGTCGTTGCCGAGTACGCGCCCGATAGCGAACGGGCCTTCCCACGGAGGGGAGAGCTTATGCATGCCCTTCTTGTCCTGGATGAGGCGTAACACCAGGTCGCCTTCCTGGAAGGTGCGGGTTTTCACCCGTCGGCTGTGGTAGCGGCGGAGTCCTTGCTGGTAGATGGCGGTGCGTGACCGAGCGAGGTCGCGTGCTTCGTCGAGCTGGTCGAGCCCATCTTGGCGGGCCAGTTCGTTTGCGGCCTCCGTATAATGGACGACCCGTGGCGAGTCGTGTTCGAGGTCGGTGGGCATGACTGCTTCGGCGCCGTAGACCATGAAGAAGGGAGTGAATCCTGTCGATCAGTTAATCGAGGTGCGGATTCCCCAGATGACGGAGGGCAACTCTTCGACCCAGCACCCAGCGGTGCGCTCGAGTGGTACTTAGAGTCGCGGCTTCAGGCCGTGGAGGATGCTTTGGTTGGCGCGTTCCGCCTGGCCGTTAGATTCCGGGTGGGCGACTGACGCGAGATCGAGCCGGATGTGGTGCTCTTCGCAGAATTCGGCCATTGCTCCCTTGGCGAAGTTTGTGCCGTTGTCCGTGATGATACTATTTGGGAACCCGTAGCGATATATGAGCTCGCGTAGGAATTTAGTGGCGGTCTTCCCGTCCCATTTCCGGACTGGCTTGGCCTCCACCCACTTGGTGAATTTGTCGACGGCGACTAGCAGGTGGGTGTAGCCAGAGGGGGCTTTCTTGAAGGGGCCTACCATGTCCATGCCCCATACGGCGACTGGCCAAGTGATGGGGATCATTTTGAGCACTGAGCTCGGTACGCGCGTTTGATTGGCGTACTTCTGGCACCCGGCGCATCGCTGGACGATGTCGACAGCGTCGGCGTGTGCGGTGGGCCAGTAGAAGCCGTGTCGCATAGCCTTGGCGACCAGGGAGCGAGCGGCGGCGTGGTGGCCGCAGTCACCTGAGTGAATGTCGTGGAGGATTTTGCGTCCTTCAGCCGGTTGGACGCAACGTTGGAACACGCCGGTGACACTGCGCTTGTGTAGCTCGCCGTCGATGATGGTGTAAGACTTACATCGGCGAGCGATCATTCGAGCGTTTGTCTCGTCTGCTGGCAGGGTGCCGACTTCCAGGTAGGCGATGTAGGGCTTGGTCCAGTCGTCTGGCTCGGTGATGAGTGCGACCAAGGCTGCCTCTGGTTGGAGTGGGACTCCGATGTCGATCTCCCTCGGGGGAGAGACTGATGGTTTGGAGATTGTGTCGAGGAACACGCCGGCGGGTGGTGCGAGTCGAGCCGACCCGACGCGAGAGAGGGCGTCGGCCTCCTCGTTTTTTCGCCTGTCGATCCACTCGACAGAGTAGCCGGTGAAGTGGCCGCCCAACTTGTCCACCTCTTGGCGATATGCCGCCATGGTAGGGGAAATGGCGTCGCAGGTGCCGGCGACCTGCCCCGCGACGAGGTTGGAATCTCCATAGCATCGAAGGCGATTGACGTTCATCTCCTTGGCGGCTCGCATGCCGTGGAGTAGGGCCTCGTATTCAGCCATGTTGTTGGTGCAGGGCGTGAATTCGAGGCGGAGGATGTAACGGAGCTTGTCGCCCTTTGGTGAAGTCAATACTATCCCTGCTCCTGCACCGTCCGCGTTCTTGGAGCCGTCGAAGTGCAGGCTCCAGTAATGGAGGTACGGCAGCTTCTCTGGCTGCTGGGCCTCCTCCTAGTCGGCGATGAAGTCTGCCAGTGCCTGCGACTTAATCGCTCTTCGTGGCTCGTATTTAATGTTGTGGGTGCCGATCTCGACGGCCCACTTGGCGACTCGTCCGGTCGCCTCGCGATTGCGGATGATGTCTTGTAGTGGCGCTGAGGATACGACCATGACCGGGTGCTCCTGGAAGTAGTGCGGCAGGCGCCGCTGAGCCCTGAAGACCGCGTATACTAACTTTTGGTACTGTGGATACCGCTGGCGCGACTCGGTGAGGACCTCGCTGATATAGTACACCGGCCGCTGAACCGGGCGCTCCTTTCCTTCCTCTGGTCGTTCGACGACCATCACAGCACTGACCACGCGCTCGGACGCTGCGACGTAAACCAGCATAGGTTCTTTGTCTGCGGGGGCGGCGAGTAGTGGTGCGGCGAGTAGCACCTTTTTGAGGTCGCTGAGCGCGTCGTCCGCCTCCTTGTCCCACTGGAAGGTGGGGTTCTTGTGCATCAGGTGGTATAGGGGCATCGCCTTTTCGCCCAGGCGGGGGATGAAGCGACTGAGAGCCGCCACCCGCCCGGCCAGCTTCTGGACGTCACGCAGGCACTCGGGTTTGCCGAGCCGGGCGATCGTGTCGATCTTTGTTGGGTTCGCCTCGATCCCTCGTTTGGAGACGACGTACCCCAGTAGTTGTCCGGCGGGTACACCGAAGGTGCACTTGCCTGGGTTGAGCTTTATCTTGTACCTTCGCAGATTGGCGAAGGTTTCCGCCAGGTCGGCGAGTAGGTCGCCTTGGCGAGCGGATTTCACGACCACGTCGTCGATGTAGACGTGGATGTTGCGGCCAATTTGGCTCGCGAGGCATTCTTGCATGCACCGCTGGTTGGTTGCCCCGGCGTTCTTGAGGCCGAAGGTCATGGCGGTGTAGTAGAAGGCTCCGAATGGCGTGATGAACGCCGTCTTCTCCTCGTCTTCGACAGCCATTTTGATCTGGTTGTACCCGGAGTAGGCGTCGAGGAAACATAGCGACTCCGAACCCGCGGTTGAATCGATTATCTGATCGATCCGCGGGAGGACGAACTGCTCCTTTGGGCAGGCGCTGTTCAGGTTTGTGTAGTCGATACACATTCTCCAGGTCCCGTTTTTCTTCTCGACCAGGACTGGGTTTGCCAGCCATTTGGAGTATTTGATTGGCCGGATGAAGCCGGCAGCGAGTAAGCGCTGCACTTCCTCGGCGATTGCTCGACGGCGTTCTTCATTGAAGGGCCGTAGCGACTGCTTGACAGGTCACACTTTGGGGTCGGCGTTTAGTTTGTGCTCAGCGAGCTCCCTAGGGACACCGGGCATGTCAGAGGGTTTCCATGCGAATATGTCCCTATTCTCACGAAGGAACTCGATGAGCGCGCCTTCCTATGCTGGGCTCATGCCTGTCCCGATCGTCACCGTCTGGATGGAGACACCTGGGACCAGCTCGATGGTGCGGGTGTGCGTCGTGGCCTCGAAGGTTGAGGTGTTTGTGCCCTCCGACTTGGACTTCTTGAGTATTGTGGGATCGTCATTGTTGACCCCGCTCGCGTATTTGGCGAGCTCGTCGGCGTGATTAGTCTCTGCCGCGATGACGGCGTCGGCGAGTTCGGCTCCTTTGGCCTCGCATTCGGCGGCCATGTCGGGGTCGCCGTTGATGGTGATGACGCCGCACGGCCCGGGGAGCTTCATCGCGTTGTACGCGTAGTGGGGCGCTGCCATGAATTTAGCGAACGCCTGGCGCCCCAGGACGCAGTGGTAAGGGCTGTCGAAGGGCACCAGCTCGAAGACGATCCGCTCGGTGCGGAAGTTTGCCGGACTACCGAAAGTGACTGGCAGCGTGACTTTGCCGATCAGATACGCCTTCCGACCGGGGACGATGCCGTGGAACGTGGTGTGGGTTGTCTCGATCATCGACTGCGGGAGCCGCATCCGCCTGAAGGTGTCGAGGTAGAGGATGTTGATGGAGCTGCCGCCGTCCATCAGTGTCTTGGGGAGCCAGTAGTCGCCAACCTTGGGCTTGACCACCAGGGCGACTCGTCCTGGGTACTCGATGCGTGGCGAGTGGTCTTGCCGGCTCCAGGTGATGGGCTGTTCCGACCAGTTCAGGAACTGGGGGACGTCTGTTTGGGCCACCGCATTGACGGCGACGGCGCGGGCGATGACCTTCTTCTCGCGCTTCGTGTTGAAGCCTGTGAAGGTGTGGAGCGAGCCGGCTACTTTGCCGAATTTTCCGCCATTTGGCGGGTCGTTGTCGGTGTCCTCCCGCGCGTGCCGTGCCTTCTCGATTTCCCTGAGGGTGTGGCAGTCGGCGGTGGTGTGCGTTGCGGGCTTCCCTTCCCTGCTGTGGAACGCACATGGTTGGTTAAGGAGGGCCGCAGGATCGAACCTTGGCTTGTTCTTGTAATTGCCGCCATCGCGCCGTTGCCCTCCGTCGCGGCGGTAGCTCTTGGGCTCGCGCTGTGCGTGCCCAGCGTTGGCGACGAAGTCGACTCGCCCGTCGCTGCGGCGCTTGCCAGTGAGGCGGGTGCCGCTGTAGCGTAGGTCGGTTCGGCGTCCGCTGTCGTTGCCGCCCGTGCGGCGTTGCCCTCCTGACTCGTCGTCGGTTTCCTGGTTTGGATCCTCCTCGGCGTACCGTTTGGCGATCTCGAGGAGGTCGGGGATGTTGTCGAGTGTGCGGGAGTGTCGCTTAAGCTTGGCGACTAGAGGCTCGTAGCGGCACGAGGTCTTGAAGCAATGGATCGCTGTGTCCGGGTGGATGCCGACCGCGTTGTACCAGAGCTCTTGCCACCGTTGGACCCAGTTGCGGGTGGACTCACGGGGTCCCTGGACGCATCGTTCCAGGTCCTCAATGGTGGTGGCGCGGGTGTAGGAGCACTCGAAGTGCCTGACGAAGGCGTCGCGCATTTCCTCCCAGGAGTCGATATTGTCCTGGGGGAGAGTGTTGATCCACTGCCTGCACGTCCCCTCCATCATCAGTGGGAGGTAACGGGCGGCGAGTAGGTCAGTGTGACCCGCGATCCCCATTGCCATGAGGTATGTGTCGAGCCAGACTACGGGGTCGTACGAGGAGTCGTATTTTTCTATCTCCTTTGGCGCCTTGAAGTTTGGCGGGTACTTCTCGCCTCGGATCATTGGTCCGAAGCACTTAGGCCCAAGTCGACTGAGCGACCCCATAGGCTCGCCATCGCGGCGATTAGTTAGGGTGTGCCGCAAGTCGTCGGGCTGGCGTGCGCGCCAGTTTTGGTTGTTGATGATGTGAGTGCGGGCGTCGATGGGTTGTCCGTTAGCGGCGACGAAGTTGGTCGCCGGCCTGGGATCGTTGGTGGAGAGTGCCGCGTTCGCGGGTCGGTGTTGGAGCTGCAGTGGCTCTGGTGGCGGGCAATTGAGGGTGTTTGCCGCCGCTGGGCGGCCGCTGGAGGCCGCTCTGCTTCCCGAGGAACGCGAGTATACTCGACCTTGCGAGTCGGCGCCCGCTTTTTGCTGCTCCACGGCCTTCGCAAGCAGGGCCTTGACGTACTGGATCTGTAAGGCGCCGTCGCCAGTGGCCGTGATGCTATCGGCTGCTGCTCGGCCTGCCACGAGGTTGTCCATTGGGGTGGAGAACAGTGGGAGGCCGTTTGCGTCTCGCTCCCGTGAGGAGACAACTATCCGCGGTTGGTCCCTGGGAGGGGTGCGGTTGGGTGGTGGTGGGGCACCCATCGCCGTTGATCCTGGCGGGGGCCGGGCGCTTCCTCCTGGTGGCGCGTTCTCGCAGATCGCGCGCTCGGCTATGCGGGCCGGGTCGTTTTCGTCGTCGAAGTTCAGGGCACGCCCTTGAACGGTGGGGTTCAAGCGTGACCTGATCCGCTGCTGGTGGTAGCGTGACAGCTCCTGCGCCGTCACCTGCTCGAGGCGAAATTTTTCGCGCTCGGCCTGCTCCTTGCGTACCGCCTCCGCCAGTTTCAAGCGGAGTTCCTCGACCTCCGTTGCCGTGGCGTTAGGAGGGATTGGGGTGGAGAAAGGATCCTCCGGTGGATCGGTGCCGGTGGCCATGTAAGCCGCGGCGTGGCGATTGGCACCATCGCGGAGGTCGGCGGAGTTCTCCGACCCGGAGTCGAATTCGAAGATCCCGAGGATGGAGGGGTCCTCGAAGTCTCCCGCGTTGGAGACCTGGGCGATGGAGCCCGCGGATGAGGCCGCGGTGATGGATCCGGCGAGTGACGCCGGGGTCGCCGAGTCGGCGTCGTCGGTGAGGGCCGCATCTTCTGCGGCCGCTGAATTCCCGGCCACGTTGCTGTGGGCCGAGTTGTACTCGGAGGCAAGGCGATGGATCGTGCGAACCTGGCTCTCGGAGAGCCGATCGCGTGGCGGCGACTCGCGGATGCGAGCCGAGTCCTCCGAGACGATGACGTCGGTGAGGCCGACGAAGAGGCTGATCGTGCCGATTGGCAGGATCACGCTGTGTGTGACGGGTCGCGCCGCCGGGACGTAGCTACTCGGCAAGATCTGGAGCATCTCGCCGATCGCTATCATGCGGCCGGTGGCGACCGTCTCGTTGATGGGCAGATTGGATCTCGCCGCAGAACACCGGCCAGACCGGCCAGGCCCCACGGTGGGCGCCACTGTCGTGGGAATGGTCACGGCAGATGCTGCAATCGGCAGCGAGTAGTAGAACGAGGGGCAAGGGCGGCCAGCCATCTGCGGTGCGAGATAAGGGCAAAGACACAGGGTTTTACCCAGGTTCGGCCCCCCGGAGGGTAAAGACCTACTCCTGCTAGATTGTATTGTGGAGGGGTTACAAAGGGCGAGCTCGGCGGCTAGGCGGCGAGTCGCTTGGGTGTATGAGGGAACGTGTCTCTACTCACCCCATAGGGAGGTTTATATAGGCTCACCTCCCCTAGGGTTTACATATCTCAACCGATTCGGTTACAGCTTCGGTAATCGTTTAACCTAGTCCGACTGGGCCTATCTACTCGCCTGGGCCTTCAGCTTCCAGTCGCTTGGTACCTTGCTGGGCTTTGATCCACTCGCCGTTCTGCAGGCCCACTCGCCAGCCCTCGGGCCAGTCGGAAACTTCCTGCTGAGTATACCCCAGTAGGCGTATCCCCATCACCCCTCGTCTTCTGCTTGACGCTATCAAGTTCGCCGCGTCTCTGTGCTTCTCCTGATGCTTTTGTTTTGCCCGCGCATGACCCAGGTCGCCGTCCCCGACCACCTCAGCAAACGGCAGAACCGCCGCCTAACTCCGGTGAACGATTTAGGTAATACCAGGTTGCCCCTTTCTTTCTGCTTGACCCTATGTTGTTCGCCAGTTTGTTGTGCACACCCTGACGCCTTTGGTTTGTGTTAGGGCGGTGCACATCGTCGGCAACGTCGTCGACTGCAAGAACCCGACGCCGCCCGCTACTCCGACGAGCCCCAATGACCTCCACAGCACGCCCCCGTCCACGCCAGCAAGAGGTTGAGCATCAGCGCGACCTTGCGAGTTCGGTAAGCTCCTCCGTTGACCCTAGCCCCCTCTGTAGCCGCCGGAGCAGCACTGACAGAGCGCCGCCGCCGCGCCACCGTCGCCAGCGCCGCCCATCCTTGGTCGCATGCTTAGCAGCCGTAGGATCTAGATCTAGCGCTTAGGATTAGATCTGTAGTGAAGCGGTATGTGTCGATCTGGACCGCGCGTGTTAATTAGATCTAACGGCCCACGAGTGTTATTTGGTGCGAAACGGTATCAACCAATCAGAACATGACGCGTGGCTAGTTCTTTGTTTTAAAAATCTGAATTAAATCTATGAGTGATTCAAACTTGTAAAATTCATAACTTTGATCCACACGTTCAAATTTTGTAAATTTTATATCATTGGAATCAGGAGAAAGAATCCTATCTGTTTACGCAATGTGTTTAGTGTTTTGCCTCTATAAAAATGATTATTTTTTAAGAGACATTTGTAGGCTTAATTTGAGTATGGAAATTATCTGAAAAATGTTTTAAAGATCAAATGAAGTTCATTTTGAGTATCTTAGTCTTGTTTATGTTTCAATACATTACCCTTGTCTTGTTTGGTGTAGAAAAATCATTACATGGCATTTGCATGCATTCATATTTTTTTTTATTTTGTTATGTGATTTTGGTGCCATTATTTTTTGTGTAGATTTTGGTGCTAATAGTGATTGTGGTTGTGAAGATTGTTGCTACTCCCCAAACTTCCAAGGCAAGTGTTGCTTCATGTTTTTATCCCTATATTTTCACCTATGCATTAGAAATATTTTGTATAGGACTTGCATGAATATTTTGCTAAGTATCTATATGTTATGCTTGGGAAATCCTAGTAGTTGTAGAATTGTTAGAATTTCCTCTAAGTTAAGATGGTTACATTTGCCATGCTTAGCCTAGCTATGTGAAATTTTCTAAGTCATTTGACTTGTGTGTTTGCTTAATAAAACAACAAAGTGAATGAAACACCTGGGTGGAATGGAAAGAATGGTTTGTGTTGAGTCGTTACACAAGGCCCATTTCTATGGTTTACCTTGTGTATCTCACTTGTGGAAAGCCACCCAGGAACAAAGGGATTTGATATGCCAAATGTTAAGAAGCTTCTAGTGCAGCCACATGGCATTATGGGCTCTTCCTGGATCACATAGGTTGCAATAACTTAGCCATTTGGACAGTTGGTGGTAGTGGGATGATAAGTTGGAACGCGTCCATTTGGTCTAAGGGAAGGCTTCTGAAAGGTCCTGTCTTGGTGAAAATAAAGTCTTGTGGGGAAAGTGCACAACCTCTGCAGATGGAAGAATCTAAGTACTTAGCCATGTCCCTGGTATTGGACAACTTGAGCATGAAGACATGGAAGCTATCAAGAATCTCCTCATCCCAATTTTCTAAGTTAAAACTTGTGGTTGAACAAGGGTGAAGGTTCCCTAATTTCTATTGGTGGTTCCTTGGGAAAGTTTTGTCAAAGAAAAACTTAGTGTTTTCAACTGATAGGTAAAACCTATTTTGAGCAAAGCAAGCCTAAGCTACACTTAGCCAAATGCATGTAGTATCTAGATGCTAATATTCTACTAAGGTATCACTTGCCAATACTATTACGATGTATTGACCCACTGTGGCTGTAACTTGTGATGTTGCAGGATACTCTGATGATGATTAGGGGTTATGAGTCTACACTCAACATGTTTGCCTGTGGCACATGAAGGTGAAGACTTATTTATCTTATTCTATATTTGAACTCTTGTATTAGGCCTGTGGCCATGGAGTTGTAAAAGACTATGTTTGTCTCTGGAATGATTTGTAATAATGACCTTTGTATCTGTGTACTTCATCTTAAACTGTGGATGCTAGCATTGATCCAGGGACTAGCATTGCAATCACCGACATCATCGTCTCGGAGGACTCGTCTCGCATCCGCGAGTCGCCACCATGCGACCGGCTCTCTGAGAGTCAGGTCCGCACCATCCACCACGTCGCCTCCGAGTACGACTCGGCCAACAACAACATGGCCGAAAAAACCATGGTCGTGAACGACGTGGCCCTCAAAGACGACGCCGACTGGGCGACCCCGGCATCGGCCGCCGATCCATCGTCGCCGCGTCATCCGTGGGCTCCTTCACCCAGGTCTCCAACGTGGGAGACTTCGAGGACCCCTCCATTCTTAGGATCTTCGACTTCGACTCCGGGTCGGAGAACTCCGGCAACCTCCATGTCGGATCTGGTCGCAACGTCGCGGCCTACATGGCGAATGGTGCGAACGCCCCGCCAGACCCCTTCTCCACGCTGATCCCACTGACCGCGACGGCGACGGAGGTCGAGGAACTCTGCCTACGGTTGGAGGAGGCGGTCTGCAAGGAACAAGCCGAGCGCGAAAAATTTCGCCTCGAGCAGGTGATGGCGCAGGACCTTTCGCGCTACCACCAACTCTGCATCAGGTCGCGCCTAAACCCCACCGTTCAGGGCCGCGCGCTGAACTTCGACGATGAAAATGACCTGGCCCGCATAGTCGAGCGCATGATCCGCGAGAATGCGCCGCCAGGAGGGAGCTCCCGGCCACTACCGGGAGCGACGGCCAACGGCGCCCCACCACCACCACCCGGTCGCACGCCCCCCGGGATCAGCCAAGAATCCTGGTCTCCTCACGGGAGCGAGACGCAAACGGCCTCCCGCTATTCTCCACCCTGTGGACAACGTCGTTGCGAGCTGAGCCACGCTTGACATCATCAACACGATAGGGGAAGGCGCCCTGCAGATCCAGTACGCCAAGGCCCTACTTGCCAAGGCCGTCGAGCAACAAAACACGGGAGCCGACTCACAGGGTTGCATGTACTCGCGTTCATAAGGCAGTAGGGCGGCTTCGAGCGGCCGCCCGATGGTGGCAAACACCTTCAACTGCCCACCACCCGAGCCCCTGCAGCTCCAACACCGACCCGCACACGCGACACTCTCCACCAACGACCCGCGATCGGCGAACAACTTCATCGCCGCTAATGGGCAGCCAGTCGACGCGCGAACGCACATCATCAACAACCAGAGCTGGCGCGCACGCCAGCCCGACGACTTGAGGCATACCCTCACCAACTGCCGCGACGGCGAACCAAGGGGATCGCTGAGCCGAGTCGGACCCCAGTGCTTCGGACCGATGATCCAAGGCGAAAAATACCCGGCAAACTTCAAGGCGCCGAAGGAGATTGAGAAGTACGACCCCTCGTACGACCCGCCCGTGTGGGTAGACACGTACCTCATGGCGATGGGAATCGCCGGCCATACCGACATGCTCGCCGCTCGCTACCTCCCCCTGATGATGGAGGGAGCGTGCTGGTAATGGATCAACACCCTCCCCGTAGATAGCATCGACTCCTGGGAGGAAATGCGCGACGCCTTCGTTAGGCACTTCGAGGGCTTCTACACCCGCACCACCACTATCGAGGACCTAGAGTGATGCGTCCAGGGACCCCGTGAGTCGACCCGCAGTTGGGCCCAACGGTGGGAAGACATGTGGTACAACGCGGCCGGAATCCAAACGGACACCGCAATCCACTGCTTCAAGACCTCGTGCCACTACGAGCCCTTGGTCGCCAAACTCAAGCGAGTGTACAAAACACTTGACAACATACCGAACCTCCTCAAGATCGCCAAGCGGTATGCGGAGGAGGACCCAAACCAAGAAACCGACGATGAGTCAGGAGGAAATCGCAGCACGAGCGGCCACGACAATGGCAGACGACCCGAGCTACGCTATAGCAACACTCGCCTCACCGGCAAGCGCCGCGGTGATGGGCGAGTCGACTTCGTCGCCAACGCCGGGTAGCTCCACGCAGCCCAAAAGCTTTCACTGTGACGGAAGCCAACTCCGCGACGGTGGAAACTACAAGGCGAAGCCGAGGTTCGACCCCGCGGCTCTCCTTAACCAGCCCTGTGTGTTCCACAGCAGGGAGGGGAAACCCACCACGCACACTACCTCCGACTGCCACTCCCTGAGGGAGATCGAGAAGGCACGACGCGCAAGGGAGGACCCCGACAACCACCCGCCAAATGGCAGGAAATTCGGCCACGGTGCCAGCTCGCTTCACACCATCACCGGCTTCAACACGAAGCGCGAAAGAAGGTCATCGCCCGCGCCGTCACCATCAATGCAGTGTCCCAGGTCGACATCCCCCAGTTCCTCAACTGGTCCGAGCAACAAATCACCTGGAGCCGCGAAGACCACTCGCCACGGATTGAATATCCGGGTCGAGTCGCCCTGGTGGTCAAGGCCAAGGTGGGAGAATACTAACTCCCCAAGACGCTGATGGACGGCGGCAGCTCCATCAACATCATGTACCTAGACACATTCAAGCGACTGCGGCTCCCGCAGTCGATGATCGAGACGACATACACCACCTTCCACGGCATCGTCCCCGATCGGAAGGTGTATCCGATCGGCAAGGTGATGTTGCCAGTCACCTTCGGCACACCAACAAACTTCCTCACCGAGCGGATTGTCTTTGAGCTGGTGCCTTTCAACAGCCCCTACCACTGCGTCCTGGGGCGTCAGGTGTTCGCCAAATTCATGGCAGCGCCCCACTACGCGTACAACGCGATGAAGCTCCCCGGCCCATGCGGCATCATCACTGTCGGTGGCGACCCCGACATGGCCGCAGAATGCGAGGCAAAAGGCGCTCAGCTTTCCGACGTCGTCATAGCCGCGGAGGCGAACCACACGGAAGAACTCGCCAAGTACACGAGCAGGGTCAACAATGACGACCCCACCATACTCAAGAAGCCCAACTCGGAGGGCGGCGGTTCCACCAAATTCGAGGCGACGACGCACACTCGCACCGTCGAGCTGGTCCCAGGCGACTCGAGCGAGACGGTGACGATCGGGAAGGGCATGAGCCCAGCATAGGAAGACGCGCTCATCGAGTTTCTACGTGAGAATCACGACATCTTCGCATGGAAGCCATCCGACATGCCTGGTGTCCCGAGGGAACTCGTTGAGCACAAACTCAATGCTGACCCCAAAGCGCGACCCGTCAAGCAGTCGCTGTGGCCCTTCAATGAAGAGAGCCGCCGAGCAATCACCGAGGAGGTGCAACGTCTACTCGCTGCCGTCTTCATTCGGCCAATCAAATACTCCAAGTGGCTGGCAAACCCAGTCCTGGTCGAGAAGAAAAACAGGACGTGGATAATGTGTATCGACTACACAAACCTCAACAACGCCTACCCGAAGGAGCAATTCGTCCTCCCGCGGATCGACCAGATCATCGACTCGACCGCGGGTTTAGAGTCTCTATGCTTCCTTGATGCCTACTCTGGTTACAACCAGATCAAAATGGCAGTCGAGGATGAGGAGAAGACTGCGTTCATCACGCCATTCGGAGCCTTCTGCTACACCGCCATGACCTTCGGCCTCAAGAACGCCAGGGCGACCTACCAGAGGTGCATGCAGGAGTGCCTTGCGAGCTAAATTGGCCGCGTCTACATCGACGACGTGGTGGTGAAATCCACTTGCCAGGGCGATCTACTCGCCGACCTAGCGGAAACCTTCGCAAACCTGCGGAGGTATAAGATCAAGCTAAACCTAGGAAAGTGCACCTTCGGTGTACCTACTGGACAGTTGCTGGGGTACGTCGTCTCCAAGCGTGGGATCGAGGCGAACCCCACCAAGATCAACACGATCGCCCGCCTCGGCAGACCCGAGTGCCTGCGTGACATCCAGAAGCTGGTTGGGCGAGTCGCGGCTCTCAGTCGCTTCATCCCCCGGTTAGGCGAGAAGGCGATGCCCCTTTATCGCCTAATTCGCAAGAACCCCACATTCTAGTGGGACAAGGAGGCAGACGACGCGCTCCACGCTCACAAGGAGGTGCTATTCGCGGCACCACTACTCGCCGCCCCCGTCGACAAGGAGCCCATGCTCATCTACGTCGCGGCCTCCGAGCGAGTCGTCAGCACCTCCATGGTCGTCGAACGACCGGAAGAGGGCAAGGAGCGCCATGTACAGTGACCCGTATACTATATCAGCGAAGTCCTCACCGAGTCGCGCCAGCGCTACCCACAGTACCAAAAATTGGTATATGCGGTCTTTAGAGCCCAGCGGCGACTGCCGCATTACTTCAGAGCCCAGCGGAGAAGAAATACTAACCTATAACAATATTAAGCATTATTTTCATAAGGATTAAAGGAAATCATCATAACAGTACTCTCTGAAGTATGTCTAGATGAAAGATCAAAGTTTATGTCAAGGTAGTAGTACTCAAACCTTAAAGTAATTAATAAATGAAAGTTGAAGAAGTATTATAGTAATAACAAAAGATTGTTTAAAAGCCTGATAAGGTAAAAGCTTGAAGGTGGAAGAATAGACTAATTCCAATAGACTAATTCTAAAAGAAACAACTCTTAAGTATCCTTAAGAGGGAATAAAACATATCCAATTGGACATGTGTAGAGGAACAAGAAAGTCCGATGAGTATGGATTAATTGTGTCCGAAACCAATCTTCGGAAGGACTCCCAATATAAACCAAACAATGATATATTAAGGATTAGTCTTTTGGCAACAATTATGTCTAATAGAATCTAGAACCCTGTTTTGGTGAGACTTCCTAGCACTGGTAGAAAACGCCCTATAGGTCCCGGTAGGTAAGGGGCATTAGTCCCGGTTGCCCAACCGGGACGGGGCAATCGGGACTAAAGCTCTAACCTTTAGTTCCGGTTGCCCCACCAACCGAGACAAATGGGGGCACACGTGGCGGCATCAGAGCGTGGGGGGGGGGGGGGGGGGGGGGGGGTGGAGCATTAGTCCCGGTTCGTAACACGAACCGGGACTAATAACCTGCTGCCGCGACAGAGATTTGGCCTATTTCTTTGCCGCGGCAGAGAATTCATTTTGGCACATTTTGTTGCCGCGGCAGCATTTTCGCCACTTTTTGTGCCGCGGCAGAGAATTCATTTAGGATTGTTTTATTGTTTATTTAGTGATTTGCACTTATCAATGAAGGAACCTTATATTACATCATGATGACAACATTATATTCAATACACGGATCGAGTTCATGCACTACATACAAAAGTTGCTATTCGATGCTACCGGCCAATTTCTTGAAAGTTGCTATTTTTACAATTCCTATTGTGTATACACAGCCGAGTAGTATTCCCCTTGTGTGTTTAGGACTTCTGCATCCAAGAATCCCGCCAATTCCTCTTGAATTGCTCGTACGCGATCCTTTGGCAGAAGACCGTCCCGTAGACGTTCGATCTGATTTAAAAAAGGAGTCAGCCTATATGAATGAAACTAAACACAATTTGATTGTAATTAAAAACTATAGAAATTGTTTACGTACGTGGAGTTGCTCTAAATTTCTGCCCTTCTCATCGCACGTCTGCCGGATGAACTCGCATACATAGTATCCACATAGATTGTTACCTGGTCCCTGCGTCAGGCACTTTACGAGAATAGAGTTCAATCAAAATAATAATCAAGCATGATAATAATTGTATCAAAACTAGAATCAAAGAGATGCGCGGATATAGCTAGTGGTGCTTACATTTAGTGGTTGAAATGTAAGCTCCTCTTTCCAAACACCCCTAGCCTTCTTGGTGAACCGTTTCCAAGCGCTGCCCGGCGTAGAAAACGAATAAAATAAGTTATTAAGTACTTGATATCATAAAATTCACGAACGTTGCCGATATAGTGTCGTAATGATTAGAATTACCACTGGAGAAGTATCTGCATGTCCTTCCACGTCTCAAAGGGTTTATGCTTCGAGTCCATGACTAGTACACGCCCTTTGTCAAGTTGAATGATTAATAGAATATAGTGGAAGCTGCAAATGCATAACTAATCAATTATATACTTAACATCGAGTAAGCGAAATAGAAAATGTATACAAGACAATAACACTCACTCGAAGTTGTAAGGAAATAGTATTTCCCTTTTGGTTTCTTGAAACCTTAACGCGTGTACTATATTATCCTCCGTATCCTGGGGGCTTATTTTGAGATTAGCTTCATGAACCCAATATGGGTCAATGAAGCCAATGTCATAGATTTGTCCTCTTCTGCATTCGAGAATCTTCATTCTGTATATTACAGTATGATTATATACATGCAATAAACAAAATAATATAGCTGGAGACTAAATTAATTACAGAATTAGTACTTACAGACAATAGGCACTGATGATCGATTTGTCCAAGGCGTCTTGATTGAATAATTGAAATAATTCATCAAATTCAGTGGATATCATGTCATCCTTATCTTTCTCATGATGCTTTTTTGTAACCCTCAGCACCATCCAGTTAGCCCCGGCCCTTGTGGCATGCATGTACCAGTTATGCAATCTTCGTATTTTTGTTGGAAGATTGTTTACCTCCTCAGGTTTGACGAGAGGTTTTCCGTACTGGTATTTGTATGCTACTTCACTCACGGGGAAGAACTCTAACTGGGATAAGTACTGGGCAATACTCATACCTTGAGCAGCGGCAGCTTCTCCGTATTGTGCAACTACCTCTGGATCATACTGCTCTTCGGCCCCATATTTGCTCGACCCCACATTGGTTTGAGAAATCACCTTGAGAGGGGCGCAAGTCTGTTTTGCTTGTTCTCCCAGATGGGCAACAGATTTCCCGCTTGCATCAGTACTGCTCTTCGAGGCTTTTTGTGCCGCATGTGACTTAAGAATAGAACGCTCATAGTCTGATGACAGCTTTGGCTCGGGTTGATGAAGATTCTTTAGCATTTTCAACACTTTGGCTTTTTCTTATTTGGTGCTGGGGAGCTCTGGCTCTTTCGGCCGCCTCAGCTTAGCAAAAAACGCTGTCGTTTCCGCATCAACGATCGCCGTAGTCTCCTCTTCAGTACAGTCATAAGCTCTCTTGGGAGGAACCGTTGGTACTTTTGGAAGAGGCTCTTGTTTACGTTTTGGCGATCGCTTACGATGCATAGTAGCGGTACGCTTACGCTTTTTATCCTGAGGCGCCGGCGATGGCTCCCGCGGCGATGGATGCACCGGAGATTGGTGAGGCGACGGAGCCGAGTGAGGCAACGAAGACGGCTGCCGCGGCGGAGACGGGTGAGGCGGCGGCGAAGATGGCCTTTTGTGTGATTTCGAAGCACGATACATTCCTTCGGCCATAGAATGGTGACGTTTTTTGCGTCACCCAGCACAGTCACATCCCCTTCACCAGCAGGGTAGTGAAGATCCAAAACCTCAAAGGTGGGCATGATTTCATCCACGCCGACAACAGCGTAGCCCTCTGGAACCAGACGACAGTGGTAAGTTGGTGTGGGTCCAATTGGTAAGGCATAGCCGACCGCCACCTTCATTGATATGTTCACAACTTTGACATGTAGCTCGCAGTGTGTCATCTCTGTGATATCATCCACTGGGTAGCCAACAGGAGCCATCGTCGGTGCATCATCGTCATCGCCATTGTCATCACCCGGGACCTCGGTGGAAGCCACACTGCTTTTTCGATTATTCGATAGGCCGGTAGCATCAAATGCAGTGTGCTGCTGAGATGGGCCGGTAGTACTTTTCTTTTTAAGTGCGTTAATTTCATCTTGTTGTTGCTTTAATCGTTCTTCAATTAAACGCATTCGCTCTTTCTGACTTTCTGCTTCAACTGCCGCCCTGTCCTTACTCCTCTGACGGCTTCTATCAGGATATTTCTTCCTCTCTTCGGGAAACCCAGTCCTCCATGATTGGGAGCCTATTGTGCCTCGTGTTCGTCCATCATGTTCCTTATTTCCAAGGGTGAGTGTGAGCTCATCATTCTCTCTATCGGGACTGAAGTCCCCATCTTTAACAGCCTTTACTGCTTTTCTGATCCTCTCGATTGGCAAGGGGTCTTCTTTATGTCGTATGTTATATATACACCTCCCTTCCGAGTCCAACGTGCCCCCATGCCCGTAAAACCAATTCCTTGCACGTTCTACCCAATCGTCTGTCTCTGGGGTGATCTTTTTATCACGCAGTTCCTGCTCAAGTTTCTCCCACTTAGGAATGCCAGCCCTGTAGCCACCTTGCCCCATAGTATGGTGATACTTCTTGTTAGCAGCATTCAGCTTATTCGTTTCAGACATTTTCTTAGCTTTTTTTGATTTCTTGTATTCCACAAACTCAGCCCAGAATGGTTTTATCTTCTCAAACTGAATATTCTTGAAATCAGGAGTCTTCTTTTTCACGACATAGTCAAGGTGCAATCTTTTCTTCCAGTTGGTGAAACACTGGGCCATCTTCTTCAAAGCCCACTCCCTGACCTTAGCCTCATGGCTCTCCCATGTTGTAAGGCGTCCTCAATTGGATCCTCCGCATTTGGATCCAGCTCTATCTTCGGTAGTTTGAAATTAACCATGAGCCTCTTCCACAGTAAATCTTTGGCGTGGTTAGGGACAAATAAACATGTTCCCTCTTCATCCGCATTAGCAGGCCTATTCCAATTTCTAATGGTGATCGGGATTAAGTCCCTAACGATTACTCCGCATTGTGCCACAAATTTGGTTGCGACAACTTCGGGAGCCATCGGTTTGCCGTCTTCAGCGACATCTTCGATCCTGAACCTCTCATGGTCTTGCAACTTTTTGGTTGGGCCTCGTCCGCTCTTTTCAGTAGATTCCTTCGATCCGGAGGGATAAAATAAGAAAGATCGTCGTTACTATTTCTATATAGATAGCAGATGATTAATTAATGAATTGATTTATATTACATGCACCTCGCCGGAGCGGTCGTCTTCTCGATTACACAAGGCATCGCCTTCTCCCTCGCGGAAGGCAACACCTTCAACCTCAAACAAGTTGTCTACTCTGGTAAAAAGAGGATCACCCTCACCGGAGTTGTTCAGAAACGTTGATACGTCTAAATTATCTTCCCCACGGATCACACCTTGGATCAACTCTTCCTTTTCTTCGTCTCTGACGTGTGGGTCCATATTTTCTGCATAGGTGGAAAAACGAATAAGTCAAAGCGGCTAAAGGAGAAAGTTAAGTACGGTGTTGAGAGATATAAACCCTAATTCAGAGAAACCCTAATATATACATACACAATAATAAAAATGAAGAGAAAGGGAAACCGTGTAGTAGATAGGCACATCGTCGAACCCACATGCACCTAAGTTGCTTGACAATGTGAATCGGGTCTGGGGCTACCCACAGTGACTGACCAGTGGGGCCGAAGACCAATAATACCAAAGTAATTAATAAACCTAATAATACCTAACTAATAATAAACCTAATAATCGAAACACCGAAAAGAAAGGGAAACAATCAACACATGGCATCGATGCAATGCTCAAGCAAGTATGATGATATGAAAAGTTAATTTGCATTGAATGTAACCCTAAGACATGCTCGACGATTTAATCGGGGTTCCGAGGGGTGAAAACCCTAACTCGGGGAAACTCCGGAACATATGAGAGGGGTGCATTTGTTCTTCTAATTATACTTGTCATTTAAGTTGTTGAACAATGCATGATTATAGTTTAGATAGATAGGTTTCATTTTTCTGAACAATTTGATATATTATTTGTATTTTTCTGACTTATAAACAATAAGTTATTGATTTTACAATATTAAATCATTTTCTGGAATTAAAAAAAGGCAAATAGTTTTTACACCGGGGCGCCCCCTAGCTAGTGAGACTGACAGAAGGGCCCCAGTGCCAACTCAGCCTCCACGCATACAGATCATTTTCCTACCACAGAGAAGTCTACCCACTGAGGCTGACTGATGGGCCCCAGGCCACATCAGCTGCCACGGGAGCACGAGTGACGTCAGCACGACGTCACGCTGGCGGTGAGCTCCCAGGCAGCGGCAGCGGCGGTGTAACACCCTCAGAATCGGACCTATGCAAGTTTGAGCAAAATTCGCCAAACCCGCATAGAAACGATTCAAAGGTGCCCACCAGGCACTTTCGTGCGGGTGGAAAACGAAGTAATAACATTACACAACAGTCCTCGATGGGACCCACAGAACAGATATATATACAGCGCGACTCCAAGAGTCAAGAATACAGATATAATATACAAAGATCCAAATCACCTTGAAAATGACAGAGCGTCCGACTACGGACAAGATGCAAATGGGGCTAAGAGCCCTGAAGAATAACCAATGGCGTCCATAACCCTGCCCAGGCCAAGCCGGAAGGGTAACCCTGCTAACGACGTCGATCTCAAAACCTGCTTAAACAAAAGGGGTGCCGACAAAGGGCAAAGGAAAAAGAGGAGCGTCAGTACTGAGGCCAGTACACGGCGAGGCTAGAATTCGGCGGTCCTCGCCTACATAGGTATGGTGGACTGAAGCGGCAGCGGCAGCATGCGCTAAACAACCTATAGAGACTCGATACAACAGGCGGCAATCAGAGAGGGGTAAGAAAGACCTATTCGGAACCAACCTGATAACTACCACCAATCAAACCCATCCTGGTGTTTCCCCCTCGACACCGATCGAGGAAGTCAACCGAGGAACTCACATAGTTGGCAGTTTTATTTGTTCGGTTTTCGTTGCAACAATTACTAGTCAAGTATAGATAATCATCCTGATAAAATAAGCAGTGGGCACTTTTAGTTAATCATTCCGTTGTAGTGGCAGCAATTACTAATCAGATACAGATAGCATGATGTAAAACCCAAAACCCAGCAGTTGTTGGTACTTTTATTCAGCCATTCCATTGTAGTTGCAATACTTACTAGTCAGATACAATGGTCGCAAGCGACACTCCAAACAAGCAATTGTGGGCAGTATTATTTAATCATTTCCATTATAGTGAAGCTGATTACTAGTCATTATAAAGTCAAATTTATAGCAATAAACTTTAGTTATGCTTGTCTATGATCGAGATACTGTGCTCCAAGTCGTCCATAACCGCGGACACGGCTTTCAGAAAGTTTTAACCCGGCCGGGGTGCACAAATAGCAACACACACACGATCAACCTCGGAAAAACCAAATCAAAACCCAACGAGGTCTTCACGACAGAGCAATCACAAGATTCAGAAATATTTCAGGGGGCCACCCCTTAAAGTAGAACCCGCAACGAAGTTAGCTGACTTCGAGGCGGACTTAAGGTTTGTGGGGCCGGCTGTAAACGACTGGGAACCCGAAAGTGTGGCTGGGCTTGTCGATACCGCGAAAACGGGTCACAGTTCCTAAACAGTACAGTGTGCTCCTCGCACAATCGTAAATAAAGCAGTAAAGCATGGCATAAGTACAGGATCGTAAATAAAACCTCAAACTAGTTTGTGGCCCCAAGAAATAAGACGGAATCAAGCTCTGGCTAAGGGGGGCCCATACTCCCCATATGTGGATAGCGCGATAAATCAAGGAACAGGTATCAAGTACTCGGGATCCTACGGGACACAAGTGGGCGCTCGGAAACCAAATATTATCTATCACCCACCGATGCCTCTGCTTATTTTAATTTTAGTTGTTAAACAGAAATTAAAGTGACGATAAGTAAAACTAGAATCATCTCCAACAGCAACATGCGGCAATACGTCAACAGTTGTGGCTCTGAACGACACGCAACAGCACTTGAGCAAGCGACTACGACGTGCAAGTCCAACTAGCTACCAAACAACAGGTAATAGGATGTATCCAAGGCAATATAGGGCTGCACGGTAACTCACGGGTACGGAAACTAAAGCATCGCAACACAGATAGCAATAGATCAACAGGAGGGAAGTAAATACTATAAAAGTAAGATAGGTAGAAAGGGGGAGATGCTCGCCTGAAAACATTGTCGAAGGTTTTCCCCGAAGATCGGGGCGAAGCTCACATCAACTCAACGGCCCAATCCGCGAAGAAGCAAAACACTAGAAGAAACACCGGATGCAATATTTAATACAACGACAGAAGATCGGCATGATGCATGCATGATGAATGACAGGGCAAGGTGCGATGCAATTAGGTCAATATTAAGTGGAACCGGGGTCCCGACAATTAGTTAGATGGTTCCAGTTGTTTAGCTACCCCGCAATTTAAATGTTGTTTAGCAAGACAAAAGGCGGAACCGGTTCGCTACACATGTTTAAATGAGGCCAATATAAGGCTAGATTTGCCCGCATATGGGCCCCATATTTAATTATTAGGTGAATCGGCATAAGGCCCCCAAACCACATGACAAGGATGCATGCAAGATGACAATTAAATATGCAACAAGTTTTATGTTTAGCATTTATAAAATAGGGCTCGGAAAAGGGGTCACACATTAGGGGTCTCGACGATCTTGGGTTCCGGGGTTCGGGGTCGGTCTCAGGGTCCGGGGGCCGACGGAAACGTTCTCGGCGGAAGCGTTCTCGGGTTTCTGGGGTAGATCTTGGCGTAACATTCTCGACCGTCGGGGTAGGTCTTGTCGCATGGTGCCCGCGAAGTAGATCTTGTTGTTCTGTGTCGGTGTCCTCGGCATCCGGGAAGCAGGGCTTGGTTCGGCGCCGGGGCGCATCGGAGTCTCCTGGTCGCTGTCGTTCTTGTCGTCGTGCCGATCTTGTTTCGGTTGTCCGCGATGGAGATCTTGGCGTCGGGGAATCTTCGGGCTGGCCATCCGATCCCGGTAGACGACCTTGTGGTCTACGACGAAGTACTTGTACTTGGCTTCGAGCGACGTTGACGATCTTGGACCGGTATCGAGACCTGAGAGTGGCTCGATGCACATCCTTGCAAACGTCGGCGATGAGCCGGTCTTGTCAATGAGGGGATCTCGGCGCCTTGTCCGTGTCCTCCGGGGTGGTTTATCCTTGGCATGGAAGATTGTCCCTCGAAGAACTTGATCCCACCATGCACAAGGCTGGTGTCGCAAAACAGGAGCACCCTCACTTAACCCGGCAGGCACTACCCGAACTCAGGAAAGTCGAGCAGCGATAGAGGAATGTGGCGATTCCCGACACTGGAGGTACCACCAGGCTTGGTTGACCCAGCAACTGTTGGTACTGCAAGGAGGCGTGCGAGCCCGTGGAGAGGCCAGCGACGAACAGGGAACGCGGGGAGGCACAGGCGACGGGAAGCGGACAGCAGAGAGCGGTGAGGGTCCGTCGGCGGTGGAGGCTCCAGGGACGGTTCGACGCGGGACGAGCGGAGGCTCGCCGGAGGAAACGGCCGGGCGGAGGAGGCTGGAGCGGGGCCGGGGCGGAGATGGGGCCTGGCAGGAGGTTGGCGCGCTGGAGGCGGCGAGCTCGCGCTCAGGCCGGCGGAGAGGCGATGTGGAGGCGGAGCCGCGGTGGGGCGGGCGAGGCCGGCGACGGAGCGAGCACGGAGAGCCGGTGGAGGTCGGGGACGTCGGGTCGAGCGAGGTCGGCGGCGCGGGAGCGTGGAGGGGCGACGAGGCGGAGATCGCGGCGGCGCGGGCCTGACTTGGCGGCGGGGACGGCTGTGGCTTGAGGCGGGATGGCGAGGGCGCGACGCACCCTGGCGGCGAGGTCGGGTCGGGGACCTCCCGTCGGCGGCGGTGCTGGGCCCTGAGGAGGGGATGGCGAGGCGGGAGGACGAGGGTGCGGACGCGGGCGGCGCGGAGAGGGTCGTCGAGGCGCGGGCGTGCGCGTCGGCGCGGGGAAGGGGGCGTAGCGGCACCGGGGAGAGGGAGCCGGCGAGGGCAGGGCGGCGCTCGGGCCAGGGACGGGGGTCGTCGGGGCGGGACGGGAGCGTGCGCGTGGGGGGGGCGACAGGTGGGGCAGATGGGGTGGGGTCGGTCTGGGGAAGGGAGAGAAAGGAGGGGCTGCGGGTGGTCCCAGTGAGGTGGGCCCAGAGGCGCGTGGTTGGGTGTGGAGCGTGGGGCGCGCCCAGGTGGCGTGCGGGTGCGTGCAGGTGTAGTGTGCCTGAGAGGGAGAGAGAGGGAAGGGAGAGAGGGAGAGAGAGAGTGGGGGTGAGGGAGTGACGTGGCGTGGTGTGAGTGGTTGAGGGAGAGGGAGGAGGTGAGGTGGCAAGCAGGGATTGGAGGGGGTGAGGTGGCCAGGGGGTGTGGGTAGGATAGTGGGTAGCTTTAGGAATTTAGGAGGTGGACCGATTTAAAAACCTGGGGTGGTCGTTCGGGTCTACTCGGCCCGTTCGACTGCCCCACTAAAATAAATTAAATATTTTTAATGTTTTAAACGGGGCTTTTGCAAACCGATGCTAGGCAAAATAACTAATCCGGACAAGCCCGGGGTTTGAATTTGAAAACAAGACAGGATGTTTGGAAAACAAATCGGGCTTTGCCAAAATAGTTTTAAGCAAACAATGCATGATGATGTCGATGCAATGCACAAATTCAACGCGATTTTCTAGTAGTGGTTTTGCGGGATGCCACAATTCGACACCACTAACAAAGGATCTCGCCCTCGAGATCCGCCTCATGGTACCGGAAGGAAGGTCGGCGTTCTCCGTCTTCTCGCTTCGTGTAGATCCTCGCGACACCACTAACAAGAGGTCGTTGCCCGTGATCGTCGGGAGAACACTCCGGGAACAAAAAGGTCGAAGGTAGAGGCATCAGCAAATAAAGCCACCTCTCGCTCCGATGGAAAAGGGGGAACCGATGCATTCTCATCCACTTCACTGTACAAAAGCGAATAGAAGGGGTAGTCGGCATGGGGGCCAATCCATCACGCACCCAAACTATTACTCCGCACAATCAGTAGAAAAGAGTGCTACCATTCTCGGAATCAGACTGAAGATCTCGACAAACGAGGTTCGGAAAAAAGGAGGGATGCAGACTCTGCATCGGATCTGGCGTAGAGGATGTCATCGCATCGGGAAACACCGGACAGCACAAACAAGGAACAAAGAATGGTAGCACCGTAGACGGATTCATCAGGCAGCTGGAACACCGGATGGCAGAACACCGTTATCGGAGGAGGGAGCGAAACCCTGAAGGTACGACGGAAACCCAACCACGAGAATTCCTGGACTCGAAGAAAGAGACGAGAGCGGATTCAAAACACGTAGGGGTAAGAGGGAACAGCAGAGGGGTAAGGAGTAAAATCAGACCTAATCAGAACTATCCAACCGATTTTTGCAAAAATAGTTTTGACACTCTACTTCGGCCGTTAGCTAGGTTATCCTACAGGCTGGACTTGTGGGGTATCGCAACTGCTGAGCTCTGATACCACTCTGTAACACCCTCAGAATCGGACTTATGCAAGTTTGAGCAAAATTCGCCAAACCCGCATAGAAACGATTCAAAGGTGCCCACCAGGCACTTTCGTGCGGGTGGAAAACGAAGTAATAACATTACACAACAGTCCTCGATGGGACCCACAGAACAGATATATATACAGTGCGACTCCAAGAGTCAAGAATACAGATATAATATACAAAGATCCAAATCACCTTGAAAATGACAGAGCGTCCGACTACGGACAAGATGCAAATGGGGCTAAGAGCCCTGAAGAATAACCAATGGCGTCCATAACACTGCCCAGGCCAAGCCGGAAGGGTAACCCTGCTAACGACGTCGATCTCAAAACCTGCTTAAACAAAAGGGGTGCCGACAAAGGGCAAAGGAAAAAGAGGAGCGTCAGTACTGAGGCCAGTACACGGCGAGGCTAGAATTCGGCGGTCCTCGCCTACATAGGTATGGTGGACTGAAGCGGCAGCGGCAGCATGCGCTAAACAACCTATAGAGACTCGATACAACAGGCGGCAATCAGAGAGGGGTAAGAAAGACCTATTCGGAACCAACCTGATAACTACCACCAATCAAACCCATCCTGGTGTTTCCCCCTCGACACCGATCGAGGAAGTCAACCGAGGAACTCACACAGTTGGCAGTTTTATTTGTTCGGTTTTCGTTGCAACAATTACTAGTCAAGTATAGATAATCATCCTGATAAAATAAGCAGTGGGCACTTTTAGTTAATCATTCCGTTGTAGTGGCAGCAATTACTAATCAGATACAGATAGCATGATGTAAAACCCAAAACCCAGCAGTTGTTGGTACTTTTATTCAGCCATTCCGTTGTAGTTGCAATACTTACTAGTCAGATACAATGGTCGCAAGCGACACTCCAAACAAGCAATTGTGGGCAGTATTATTTAATCATTCCATTATAGTGAAGCTGATTACTAGTCATTATAAAGTCAAATTTATAGCAATAAACTTTAGTTATGCTTGTCTATGATCGAGATACTGTGCTCCAAGTCGTCCATAACCGCGGACACGGCTTTTAGAAAGTTTTAACCCGACCGGGGTGCACAAATAGCAACACACACACGATCAACCTCGGAAAAACCAAATCAAAACCCAACGAGGTCTTCACGACAGAGCAATCACAAGATTCAGAAATATTTCAGGGGGCCACCCCTTAAAGTAGAACCCGCAACGAAGTTAGCTGACTTCGAGGCGGACTTAAGGTTTGTGGGGCCGGCTGTAAACGACTGGGAACCCGAAAGTGTGGCTGGGCTTGTCGATACCGCGAAAACGGGTCACAGTTCCTAAACAGTACAGTGTGCTCCTCGCACAATCGTAAATAAAGCAGTAAAGCATGGCATAAGTACATGATCGTAAATAAAACCTCAAACTAGTTTGTGGCCCCAAGAAATAAGACGGAATCAAGCTCTGGCTAAGGGGGGCCCATACTCCCCATATGTGGATAGCGCGATAAATCAAGGAACAGGTATCAAGTACTCGGGATCCTACGGGACACAAGTGGGCGCTCGGAAACCAAATATTATCTATCACCCACCGATGCCTCTGCTTATTTCAATTTTAGTTGTTAAACAGAAATTAAAGTGACGATAAGTAAAACTAGAATCATCTCCAACAGCAACATGCGGCAATACGTCAACAGTTGTGGCTCTGAACGACACGCAACAGCACTTGAGCAAGCGACTACGACGTGCAAGTCCAACTAGCTACCAAACAACAGGTAATAGGATGTATCCAAGGCAATATAGGGCTGCACGGTAACTCACGGGTACGGAAACTAAAGCATCGCAACACAGATAGCAATAGATCAACAGGAGGGAAGTAAATACTATAAAAGTAAGATAGGTAGAAAGGGGGAGATGCTCGCCTGAAAACATTGTCGAAGGTTTTCCCCGAAGATCGGGGCGAAGCTCACATCAACTCAACGGCCCAATCCGCGAAGAAGCAAAACACTAGAAGAAACACCGGATGCAATATTTAATACAACGACAGAAGATCGGCATGATGCATGCATGATGAATGACAGGGCAAGGTGCGATGCAATTAGGTCAATATTAAGTGGAACCGGGGTCCCGACAATTAGTTATATGGTTCCAGTTGTTTAGCTACCCCGCAATTTAAATGTTGTTTAGCAAGACAAAAGGCGGAACCGGTTCGCTACACATGTTTCAATGAGGCCAATATAAGGCTAGATTTGCCCGCATATGGGCCCCATATTTAATTATTAGGTGAATCGGCATAAGGCCCCCAAACCACATGACAAGGATGCATGCAAGATGACAATTAAATATGCAACAAGTTTTATGTTTAGCATTTATAAAATAGGGCTCGGAAAAGGGGTCACACATTAGGGGTCTCGACGATCTTGGGTTCCGGGGTTCGGGGTCGGTCTCAGGGTCCGGGGGCCGACGGAAACGTTCTCGGTGGAAGCGTTCTCGGGTTTCTGGGGTAGATCTTGGCGTAACATTCTCGACCGTCGGGGTAGGTCTTGTCGCATGGTGCCCGCGAAGTAGATCTTGTTGTTCTGTGTCGGTGTCCTCGGCATCCGGGAAGCAGGGCTTGGTTCGGCGCCGGGGCGCATCGGAGTCTCCTGGTCGCTGTCGTTCTTGTCGTCGTGCCGATCTTGTTTCGGTTGTCCGCGATGGAGATCTTGGCGTCGGGGAATCTTCGGGCTGGCCATCCGATCCCGGTAGACGACCTTGTGGTCTACGACGAAGTACTTGTACTTGTCTTCGAGCGACGTTGACGATCTTGGACCGGTATCGAGACCTGAGAGTGGCTCGATGCACATCCTTGCAAACGTCGGCGATGAGCCGGTCTTGTCAATGAGGGGATCTCGGCGCCTTGTCCGTGTCCTCCGGGGTGGTTTATCCTTGGCATGGAAGATTGTCCCTCGAAGAACTTGATCCCACCATGCACAAGGCTGGTGTCGCAAAACAGGAGCACCCTCACTTAACCCGGCAGGCACTACCCGAACTCAGGAAAGTCGAGCAGCGATAGAGGAATGTGGCGATTCCCGACACTGGAGGTACCACCAGGCTTGGTTGACCCAGCAACTGTTGGTACTGCAAGGAGGCGTGCGAGCCCGTGGAGAGGCCAGCGACGAACAGGGAACGCGGGGAGGCACAGGCGACGGGAAGCGGACAGCAGAGAGCGGTGAGGGTCCGTCGGCGGTGGAGGCTCCAGGGACGGTTCGCCGCGGGACGAGCGGAGGCTCGCCGGAGGAAACGGCCGGGCGGAGGAGGCTGGAGCGGGGCCGGGGCGGAGATGGGGCCTGGCAGGAGGTTGGCGCGCTGGAGGCGGCGAGCTCGCGCTCAGGCCGGCGGAGAGTCGATGTGGAGGCGGAGCCGCGGTGGGGCGGGCGAGGCCGGCGACGGAGCGAGCACGGAGAGCCGGTGGAGGTCGGGGACGTCGGGTCGAGCGAGGTCGGCGGCGCGGGAGCGTGGAGGGGCGACGAGGCGGAGAGCGCGGCGGCGCGGGCCTGACTTGGCGGCGGGGACGGCTGTGGCTTGAGGCGGGATGGCGAGGGCGCGACGCACCCTGGCGGCAAGGTCGGGTCGGGGACCTCCCGTCGGCGGCGGCGCTGGGCCCTGAGGAGGGGATGGCGAGGCGGGAGGACGAGGGTGCGGACGCGGGCGGCGCGGAGAGGGTCGTCGAGGCGCGGGCGTGCGCGTCGGCGCGGGGAAGGGGGCGTAGCGGCGCCGGGGAGAGGGAGCCGGCGAGGGCAGGGCGGCGCTCGGGCCAGGGACGGGGGTCGTCGGGGCGGGACTGGAGCGTGCGCGTGGGGGGGGCGACAGGTGGGGCAGATGGGGTGGGGTCGGTCTGGGTAAGGGAGAGAAAGGAGGGGCTGCGGGTGGTCCCAGTGAGGTGGGCCCAGAGGCGCGTGGTTGGGTGTGGAGCGTGGGGCGCGCCCAGGTGGCGTGCGGGTGCGTGCGGGTGTAGTGTGCCTGAGAGGGAGAGAGAGGGAAGGGAGAGAGGGAGAGAGAGAGTGGGGGTGAGGGAGTGACGTGGCGTGGTGTGAGTGGTTGAGGGAGAGGGAGGAGGTGAGGTGGCAAGCAGGGATTGGAGGGGGTGAGGTGGCCAGGGGGTGTGGGTAGGATAGTGGGTAGCTTTAGGAATTTAGGAGGTGGACCGATTTAAAAACCTGGGGTGGTCGTTCGGGTCTACTCGGCCCGTTCGACTGCCCCACTAAAATAAATTAAATATTTTTAATGTTTTAAACGGGGCTTTTGCAAACCGATGCTAGGCAAAATAACTAATCCGGACAAGCCCGGGGTTTGAATTTGAAAACAAGACAGGATGTTTGGAAAACAAATCGGGCTTTGCAAAAATAGTTTTAAGCAAACAATGCATGATGATGTCGATGCAATGCACAAATTCAACGCGATTTTCTAGTAGTGGTTTTGCGGGATGCCACAGGCGGCGATAGCGTGCACCCCTGGACGCGCGAATGGGCGCGTTAGAGAGAGCGAGATGCAGGGAGAAAGGGAGTGGCGGCGCCGCTCCTTGTTGGTCACCGGAGCGTCGCCTCCGTCGAGATCGAGCGGCGGCGTCGTCGGGTACACGCGGGGAGAGTAGTACAGGAGGAGAGGGAGAGAAAGAAGAACACCGTGAGGATCAGCAGCTCACCAGGAACACGACGGAGGTGGTGGCGAGGACGGGCGAGCTCGGGAGACGCCGGAATCGACGGAGGCGACGCGCGGACGGAGCTTCCAATCCAGGCGATTGAGGTCACGCGCGAGGGGGAAAAGTAGTAGGGGCACGCGTGGACGGAAGCAGCGGCGGTGGCGGACGGAACGCGCGGGTGGCGGCGAGCTCGGGCAGCCTGCCGGCGTCGGGGGTGCGCGCGTCAGTGAGAAGCAGAGAAGTGAGATGGGGAAGAAGAAAGGAGACGCGTCAGTTATAAACGAAGGGCCTTTAGTCCCGGTTGGTGGCTCCAACCGGGAATAAAGGGGCATACGTCCCGGTTGGAGCCACCAACCGGGACGTATACTCCAATATTTTCAGCAGACCAAGTGTTGGCGCAGGGGGTCTTTCGTCCCGGTTGGTGGCTCCAACCGGGACATATTCCCCTGATTTCAAATTTTTTCAGGTATTTTCTCTCTGTTCCCGCCTTATTTTTTATTTTGGGGTTTAAATTTGTATTGTTTTTTAAATGATAATTAATTTGGAATTTAGAAAAACTTTAAACATAAAAAGAGTTTGGATTTGAATAAATAATTGAAAACCATTTTTCTGTTTTAAAAAATAATTAATGTAACCATTTAAAATATGAACCATTTACAATTAAAAATGAATTAACTTATATTTTTTTAATATCAATTTGGAATTTAGAAAAACTTTAAACATAAGAAGTGTATGGATTTGAATAAATAATCCAAAACCATTTTCTATTTCTAAAATATAATTAATGTAACCTTTTAAAATGAATTAACTTATATTTTTGAATATTAATTTGGAATTTAGAAAAACTTTAAACATAAAAAGTGTTTGGATTTGAATAAATAATTCAAAACCATTTTCTGTTTTAAAAAACAATTAATGTAACCATTTAAAATATGAACCATTTACAATTAAAAATGAATTAACTTATATTTTTTTAATATCAATTTGGAATTTAGAAAAACTTTAAACATAAGAAGTGTATGGATTTGAATAAATAATCCAAAACCATTTTCTATTTCTAAAAAATAATTAATGTAACGTTTTAAAATGAATTAACTTATATTTTTGAATATTAATTTGGAATTTAGAAAAACTTTAAACATAAGAAGTGTATGGATTTGAATAAATAATCCAAAACCATTTTCTATTTCTAAAAAATAATTAATGTAACCTTTTAAAATGAATTAACTTATATTTTTGAATATTAATTTGGAATTTAGAAAAACTTTAAACATAAGAAGTGTATGGATTTGAATAAATAATCCAAAACCATTTTCTATTTTTAAAAAATAATTAATGTAACTTTTTAAAATGAAGATAGGGGACGAGCATCGTTAGAACTTGCATTAGATCTCTGAAGAAACCACATATTGCGAGTCTAAAAATGATTTTTTTAAAAATCACGGGCGATAGATCATGTACCTGTAGTACAAACCGGACCCACTTCCTACCGATTCGGCAGACATTTGTCCTTTTTACCCGGGATGGACGAAAAGGTTTGAGATGTACCGGTTGGGAGATAGTCCATGTAAGGTGGTCTAGTATTTTAGGAAAATGGGACGGTAGCATTCTGAAACGGCATTTTGGTGGTTACTTCACAAGACGACCCGTTTTTTGCGCTCGGAAAATGGAAAAGGTCTTTTCCGTGCGACAAAAAGGAAAACTTCCTCCTGCAACATTGTTCTCCATACCAATGTCCACACACATGCATAATATGGGCACAACATCACAAACTATGCCGTGATTCAGCACATAACATCGGTCATTTGGACCGAAAGCCATGAAACCTCGAACATGATAGGTCATTTTGTGAAGGTTTTTTCGAAACATGATCAATATACCAAGTCTGGTATTTTTCCTTTCAACTATGTAACAAAATATGACACCACGCGAAGGATTTTCATTGTTCGGATTTTTTTGAATTTATTATGCCCGTTTTGAATTATCTGAATTTCTAACTATGGTCGAACCGGTGTGCATGAAGATAGGGGACGAGCATCGTTAGAACTTGCATTGGATCTCTGAAGAAACCACATATTGCGAGTCTAGAAATGATTTTTTCAAAAAATCACGCGCGATAGATCATGTACCTGTAGTACAAACCGGACCCACTTCCTGCCGATTCGGCAGACATTTGTCCTTTTTACCCGGATGGACGAAAAGGTTTGAGATGTACCGGTTGGGAGATAGTCCATGTAAGGTGGTCTAGTATTTTAGGAAAATGGGACGGTAGCATTCTGAAACGGCATTTTGGTGGTTACTTCACAAAACGACCCGTTTTTTGCGCTCGGAAAATGGAAAAGGGCTTTTTCGTGCGACAAAAAAAGAAAACTTCCTCCTGCAACATTGTTCTCCATACCAATGTCCACACACATGCATAATATGGGCACAACATCACAAACTATGCCGTGATTCAGCACATAACATCGGTCATTTGGACCGAAAAAGCCATGAAACCTCGAACATGATAGGTCATTTTGTGAAGGTTTTTTCGAAACATGATCATTGTTCGGCACACATTTAGTACCGGATGTAGTCACAAACCGGGACTAAAAATATTTTCCGCCATTTCCCACCTCTTCCCGCCAAGTTTTCCCGCCCTTTCCTTTCTACTAGAGCTTTTAGTCCCGGATGTAGTCACTAACCGGGACTAAAGATATTTCTCGCCATTTCCCAAAGCTTCACGCCAAGTTTTCCCGCCCTTTCCCTCTATATTTAGGGTGATCGTGTCATGGCTATCCACACATCCACACCTTCCTCTCTTAGAACAATGGACAACGCCTACTGGGCCATTCTGACCCTCGAGGAGACCGAGGCGCTGTGCGCCTCCAACTACCCTTGTCCGCCGGGCTACCGGCCGCCCGCCGGCTGGATGCTGAGCGCTGGAGGGGTTCCTGTCCCTCCTGTCCCTCAAGGTTCCACACGCCAGGCGGCCATCACAAACCACTTCTACCACGAGCTCACGCCGGAGCAGCGGATGGATCCCCAGTGGGATCCCGACAACTACGACACCTGGAATGCCTTCTTCGCTAATAGGCGGGAAAGGGAGCTCGCCAGGTACGAGGGTGATGGCCCGCTACCGGTGAACCACAACGAAGCCGGCCGTCGTCTGTGGTGGGTGAACCGTACTATCATCGAAGTAATGCGCTACATCGCCGGGGGAGACCATCCTCGCCTACGGTGCCCACGAGTCCACCCGCCACAGGCCCCACACTGTCCCGGCGGTAGCGGCATCGTCTTCCAGGAGACCCCTCTCCCACCCGCTGTGAATCCGAGGCTGGAATGGCCCCTGGTATATGCCATGGATGGGCTGAGGATCCCCGGAGTGGCAGGTGACAATGACGATGATGATGACGACGACGATGAAGACCCTGAAGCTGCGTACTATAGGACTAGGCATGATTATGACTAAAGGGGGCGGCTTTAGTCCTGAGTGTTAGCTAGTCTCGGTTTGTCCCGGTTTTTAATATTAATAATTGTATTGAGTGTTACCTAATAAATAGAGGGAAATGCCTATATAAAGAGAGGGTTCATATTTAGTCCCGGTTGGAGAAACCAACCGCGACTGAAGGGATTGCGGCAGAGTGGGCCAGGCAACACTAATAATAGGGGTGAGTGTCGACATTATGTCGTGCGGCTTGTACCTTGTCCCGGATGGTGTCACTAACCGGGACTAAAGATGAACCTTTAGTCCCGGTTGGAGACACCAACCGGGACTAAAGATGAGTCAGCACTAATAATAGGGGTGAGTGTCGACATTATGTCGTGCGTGTCGACATTATGCCGAGCTGCTTGTACTATAAATATGCATCCTTGTGAGTCCAGTCCTGTAGCCAGTTTTAGGCATCTCCAAGATGGTTTTAGAGAGCAGGGACACCACTACGGCCAGTTTCAGGGAGATGCCGACGGAGCCCAGTCCTCCGGCATCTTCGAGAAACTGGTCATAGAGGCACTCCCTAATATGTGAAATTAGTTAGCTCCGAGGCGTATTGATCTAGTTAGTGAAGTTACAAGCTGCAAGATGGTTTTCGAGAGCAGGGACACCACTGCGGCCAGTTTCAGGGAGATGCCGACAGAGCCCAGTCCTCCGGCATCTCCGAGAAACTGGTCATAGAGGCACTCCCTAATATGTGAAATTAGTTAGCTCCGAGGCGTATTAATCTACTTAGTGAAGTTACAAGCTGCAAGATGGTTTTCGAGAGCAGGGACACCACTGCGGCCAGTTTCAGGGAGATGCCGATGGAGCCCAGTCCTCCGGCATCTCCGAGAAACTGGTCATAGAGGCACTCCCTAATATGTGAAATTAGTTAGCTCCGAGGCGTATTGATCTAGTTAGTGAAGTTACAAGCTGCAAGATTGTTTTCGAGAGCAGGGACACCATTACGACCAGTTTCAGGGAGATGCCGACGGAGCCCAGTCCTCCGGCATCTCCAAGAAACTGGTCATAGAGGCACTCCCGGTCCAGCCACAAAACGGGACTAACACTCAAGACATTTATTAATATTAAAAACGGAGACTACAAAACCGGGACTAAAGGCCACAAACCGCGAAAGATATCCTTCGGTCAAGCCACAAACCGCGAAAGACATGAACTAGAGTTACATAATATGAGCATGAACTTCTTGGCATATGTCATTCCTTATGACCGCTTCAGACGTAACCATGGAGCATCTTCTTTACTTAACGGAATGCTTGGGTCAGTTTTCACTGTGAAGGGCGGAATTTCATCAAACTTATCATAATCTTCTGACATGTCTGTCTTGTCCTCGATTCCCATGATGTTTCTTTTCCCTGAAAGAACTATGTGACGCTTTGGCTCATCATATGATGTATTCGTTTGCATATTTTTTCTTTTTTTCGGTCTGGAGGACATGTCCTTCACATAGAAAACCTGAGACACATCATTGGCTAGGACGAATGGTTCATCTCTATAACCAAGATTGTTGAGATCCACTGTTGTCATTCCGTACAACTGGTCTATCTTTACCCCTTCCCCATTCAGGTTGACCCATTTGCAGCGAAACAAAGGGACCGTAAAAGAGACTCCATAGTCTAGTTCCCATATCTCCTCTATGTAACCATAATATGTGTCCTTTTCTCCATTCTCGTCTATTGCATCAAAGCGGACACCACTATTTTGGTTGGTGCTCTTTTTATCTTGGGCGATCGTGTAGAATGTATTCCCATTTATTTTGTACCCTTGGAAATTCAATACAGTAGAAGATGGTGACGCGGCCAACAACTATAGCTGATCTCCAATAGTGGTGTCATTCAAGAGATGTGTCCGCATCCAACCACCGAAAGACTTCATGTGTTCATCTGTAATCCATGATTCAGGCTTCCCCGGGTTTTTGGAGCGTACAATATTCTTGTGTTCCTCGATATACGAAGCTGCCAAGGTGGAATTATGTAGAACTGTGTAGTGTGATTTAGTGAAAGAATCCCCGTCCCTACATATCATTGCTTTCTTTCCCAGCATGCCTTTTCCACTTAGTCTTCCCTCATGCCGCGAGTCAGAAACACCAATCGGCTTAAGGTCAGGAATAAAGTCAACACAAAACTCAATGACCTCCTCTGTTCCATATCCCTTGGAGATGCTTCCTTCTGGTCTAGCACGGTTATGAACATATTTCTTTAAGACTCCCATGAACCTCTCAAAGGAGAACATATTGTGCAGAAATACCGGACCGAGAATGGCAATCTCTTCCACTAGATGAACCAGGAGATGCGTCATAATATTGAAGAAGGATGGTGGGAACACCAATTCAAAACTAACAAGACATTGTACCACATCCTTCTGTAACCTTGGCAGAATATCTGGATTGATTACCTTCTGAGATATTGCATTGAGGAATGCACACAGCTTCACAATGGGTACTCGAACATTTTCCGGTAGAAGCCCCCTCAATGCAACTGCGTTATAATCACGTGACAGTCATGAGACTTCAGGTTTTGGAACTTTTTCTCTGCCATATTTATTATCCCCTTTATATTAGATGAGAAGCCCGAAGACACCTTGATACTGTAAAGGACTTCAAAAAAGATTTCCTTCTCTGCTTTGGTAAGAGCATAGCTGGCACGACTTAAGTGACGCCCTTTATCCGTCTTGTTATGTGTATGCATGTTCTTTGGGTCTTTCATAATTTGTTGGTCCTCCCGTGCTTCAGGTGTATCTTTTGTCTTCCCATACACGCCTAGGAATCCTAGCAGGTTCACGCAGAGATTCTTCGTCACATGCATCACGTTGATTGAAGAGCGGACACGCAGGACTTTCCAATATGGCAGCTCCCAAAATATAGATTTCTTCTTCCACATGGGTGCGTGTCCTGTAGCGACGTCATTCGAAACTGATTGACCGCCGGGACCCTTTCCAAAGATTACTTCTATGTACTTGACCATACCAAATACATCATCACCAGCAGGGAGTTCAAGCTTCTTCCGGTGATCTGCCTCACCTTTGAAATGCTTGCCTTTCTTTCTTATGGGATGATTGGTCGGAAGAAATCGTCGATTCGCCAGGTACACAACCTTCTTGCATTTATGCAAATATGTACCTTCGGTCTTATCTAAACAGTGGGTGCATGCCTTATATCCCTTGTTTGTCTGTCCTGAAAGGTTACTAAGAGCAGGCCAATCATTGATGGTTACGAATAACAACCCTCGTAGATTAAATGACTCCTGTTTGTTCTCATCCCACGCACGTACGCCTGGTTTGCCCCACAACTGTAAGAGTTCTTCAACTAATGGCCTAAGGTACACATCAATGTCGTTGCCCGGTTGCTTCGGGCCTTGGATGAGCACTGGCATCATAATGAACTTACGCTTCATGCACAACCAAGGAGGCAGGTTGTAGATACATAGAGTCACGGGCCAGGTGCTGTGACTGCAACTCTGCTCCCCAAAAGGATTCATGCCATCCATACTTATACCAAACCATAAGTTCCTTGCGTCACCTGCAAAGTCTGGGAAGTCTCTCTCGATTTTTCTCCACTGTGACCCATCAGCAGGGTGTCTCAACTTCCCGTCTTTCTTACGGTCTTCTTTGTGCCATAGCAACAACCTGGCATGCTCTTTGTTTCTGAACATGCGTTTCAACCTTGGTATTATAGGAGCATACCACATAACCTTAGAAGGAACCCTCTTCCGGAGGGGCTCTCCCTCAACATCACCAGGGTCATCTCGTCTGATCTTATACCGCAACGCGTTGCATACTGGGCATTTATCTAAATTCTCATACTCCTTACCGCGGTAGAGGATGCAGTCATTAATGCATGCATGTATCTTTTGCACATCTAATCCCAGAGGACAGAGAGTCTTCTTTGCTTCGTAGGTACTCTCGGGAAGTTCGTTATGTTTTGGAAACTTCGGCTTCATTATTTTCAGCATCTTTTCAAATGAGGAGTCAGTTAGACCACACTCTGCCTTCCATCGCAACAATTCCAGTGTGGTACCGAGCTTTGTGCTTCCATCTTCACAATTTGGGTACAACAATTTCTTGTGATCTTTTAACATGCCCTCTAACTTCAACTTCTCATTTTCTGTTTCACAGTCTCGCTTTGCATCAGAAATGACCCTACCAAGTTCATCAGCCGGCTCATCTGATGCCCGTTCTTCACCTCTTTCCTCTCCATTGTCTTCCATTGCAGTATCACTGTATTCAGGAAATATATGATGATAGTTGTTATCATCATCTTCTTCTTCACCATCTTCCATCATAACCCCTCTTTCCCCGTGCTTGGTCCAGCAATTATAGTTGGGCATGAAACCTTTCATAATCAGGTGGCCGCGAATGATTTTCGAGGAAGAGTACTCCTTGTTGTTCCGACATTGAACACATGGACAACGTATAAATCCATTCTCTTTGTTTGTCGTAGCCACATCGATAAATTTATCCACGCCTTTGATATACCCGGCTACGCGCCGGTCACCGTACATCCATTCCCGACCGTTCATCTGCATCATATAAGTAAGTTTATCAAAAAACAGGACATCATAAATAGTGAAATAACCAATTCACACCAACACCTGAATTGTATCAATGACCTAGAAAAGATAAGATTGTTAACCTCGATCGAGGGAAATAACGAGGAGAAAGCTCAAGTGCGTCTCGGACACCTTCTATATTTTTGTTCTATGAGAAATTCAACGGGATTATTCACTCAAACATTTCAACAAACACCTTCAATGCATGCATGAGAAAAACTAGCACACCCCCTCACACATTCCACCATTCGAAAAAACAGAGTGGAGGCAGAGGGGGCTGGGGCGTTGCATTTATAGAGGGCAGGGGGTCTTTAGTCCCGGTTGGAGACAGCAACCGGGACTAAAGGTGCGTGCCACACCACGTGGTTGTGGACGCAATCTTTAGTCCCAGTTGCTGGCTCCAACCGGGACGTATTGCCCTTACCAACCGGGACGCATGCCCCCTGGCCCCGTGCCCGCTCCAACCGGGACGCGTGCCAGCATTAGTCCCGGTTGGTGGCGCAACCGGGACAAATGCTCTGAGGGGTCGCGAACGGATAGCCCTTTTTCCACTAGTGTAGACCTTACCTAGGATGATGAAGAAGTTCGATGATCAAGTAAAGAAGTTGGATTAGGATATCTAATTAGGGAAATGAACTAAATAAGTGACCCCAATTAAAAGGAATTTTTAATAAGGATATATCCCTAAGGGATGATAGTAAAAGGAACTTTGAAGTATTGAAGACAACAAGTTGGAGAATTCCAGGTATGATGAGAATACAAGAAAACAATCTGGATATGGAATACTACAATTATTTCCATTTGAGGTTACCATAGAGTTGATACATATTGTAATCCAGGCAAGACAATTCCTTACTCCAAAATGTGAGAATATACGAACTTCGAGGACGAAGTTTATTTTAAGGGGGAGAGTCTGTAACATCCCAGAATTAGAGATTAAAAATAAGTTGAACCTAGATGTGTGCATTACATTCATGCATAGAAAATCCGAATAATTTTCGCACTTTTAAACAAAACTTGTCAAAGTGATTGAAGATTCTCTTAACTTGATGGAATTGAAGTAGATCATCAAGTTGACTGCGATTAGTTTCAATATGACCTTTGCTAAAACCTTATTTTGGGTAAAGGAGATTTGATCTAAGGGTAGATCCAATGTAATAGAAGTTAAACCCTAATACATTACTTAATGATTTATATTTGATCCTTAGGTAATCATATCATAGTATTCCTTACAACAACCCATGAATACCAAGTTAAGAATATAACCCAAGTAACAAGAATTTAATAACTAACTCTTGACCTATTTTATCCTTATTTATTTCTACCATGTGGATCATGGTAATACTTAACCCTAACTCTTTAGTTATATGGAGTAGGAAGGAAACCAATTCAAAGACCATTCAACACATATCTTTCATTCCATATTAATCCTTATAATCTCTATTGAACCTTATTCTAATATCCATTGTTCATCAATGTTGAGTAATCAACTATTGATTCACCAATTCTTAATCTATCAGTACTTGATCTATCAACTCTTGACCATATCATAGCATTCACTTAAAGTCCTTTAGAGAAAGAAGTAAGAAGAGGTAGATGGTAATGCTAGTTATGGATATCATGTATAGCATGGGAGAGTTAGAAGAGAATAAGATCAATAGGTTTATTGATGGAGTTAACTCACTCCTGAAATGATAGAAGAGTATCTGAGGTAAATATTACAAGGATGACTATTGAAGATAGTTACCAAGGTGTATTCCTATTGGATTAAGTAGGCATAGTCAATGAATAACATATCTTCATCCAATAGAGATACTAAGAATATAATTTCAATACAACTATAATGTTGTATTGATGAAAGCTTTGGTTAGCCAACTGGAAACCTAAATTATAAAGGATCAAAGGATTTTAATGATCATGCTTTAGTCACCAAGATTGAATGCTTATATCATGTATAAGTGACATTGGTGGATGGAACATGATTGAACCCTAGTATAGATATGTTATCCTAGGTTAGCCATGTCAAGTCACATTAATATAATGTGAGGTTGGAGTATGAGTTACGGGGTAAAGTAAATATAAGATAGTATGATTAAGCTAAAGCTAGTGTAGTATAGAGTTATTGAAGTAGTATTATTCCTCTTAAAAGCAATGGTAAGGAAATCGGTAATCGTTAACTGCTCGGTTGGCTCTAGAGTAGCGACTAATTGGAATTCGGATGATTAACTGATTTAATCAGTCAGCTATTAATCGGTGCGGCCTACAAAAATTAGCACCTAAAATACGCATGAATCCTCTTGCACCTCAACCATCTACCCTATTAAAGGCGGCCTTAAGCTCCCGGATGAGATCCTCAAGGCGCTCGACCTCTTATATCTGAGGTCTGGTCGGCAACTATGAGGAACTGGTTAACGATGACAAGAAACTGGTTGGTGATGGCGCAAATCAAGCTCCTGGAGGCAGGGATCGATTGAGAGCTTCGCAAAACCTACTTCATTGGGCCGGGCTAGCGGATGAATGTGCAATATGTGTTGATAATTTTTCAAATTTTTTGACCAAGTGTAGTGGTTAATCGAGAACATACCTAGTAATCAGAGTGTCGGGCCTATTAATCGTGTTAAACGATTAACACAAAGAATTAATGCTAATCGACACGGTCAGGTCCCTAGTAGAGAGTAATCGTCCTATTAATTGCTGATTCGTCTTATTTTTTGAACAGTGCTTAAAAGATAGTAGGGTTTTGAGGAGAGTAGTTTGATATATATATATATATCTACTGGAGTAATATTAGTGGTGGATGATTAAGGAAGTGTATGAATGGAGTTAGAAGTAACTACTTGTTGGATTGGAGATTATTAGTAGTAGGATAGTTTGATAACCAAGTATAGATATAAGAAGATTAGGAAAGGCTTTAGTGTCAAGCTCATTGGATTTATAAATGGATTTAGAATAATAAAGGTGGATAAAAATAATTTTGTGAAGTAAAACTCATTATGTTAACACATGATGATGAATATGAAGAAATAGTATATCTAGGAAAGGAATTCCTTAATTAGAAGTCCAGGATTGTGAATTATGGAAGATAGGAATTCTTGGTAAACACTAAACCCTAAATATTTAGCCAAACATAGTGTCCATTTCATCTGATTGATCTATCATCTTATTTACACAAAGCTTTACAGGAATATTTTCCTATAGCAAATCACTTAAGCACATTTTTGTCATTTCCAATTATTATAACCATATGTGTTTAGGAGATATTTTTATCAATTCTTTTCCATAATATATTCCAGGAAATAACTTTCTATTTTAAAGGGTCATAACATTGAAGATCACAAACATAAAGACAATATGTTTAGCCATTAATCTTTATTCACATCAAAAAAAGAGTATAAGTATATTAAGAACCCTAAACCCTAGGGTAAGCATTTACAATTCACACCCTAACTCTTATGCTAGTTATAATAAAATATATATACATTATTATTCCCTAGATTTATGGGAGTAATGTTAACCAGATGATTTCCTTTGTATATCATGCATAAAAAATGATATAGGATCATTATATAAAAATTTCCCTCCAAAATATGAGATAACTAGAATTAAGTTTTATAAACAAATAAGGAAATATCCTAAAATAAATCCATGATTTATTATGGAAATAAAATAAATAACAAAGTCCTCTACCAAATATTAGAATGATCTATAAAAACAAAATAAAGAAATACAACATTAATTAATAAAAGCTCATAAAATGACTTTAATACCATTCATTATTGCTGCAACTATGTAACAAATAAATTCTCTAAAAGAAATTTGAAACAAATGTGTAATACACAAATCTGAAAACAAAAAATAAAAAAAGAAAAGGAAATAGTGAGAAAAAACTGCAACCAGGACGCAACACATTTTCCTCCTTCTTACTCATCACCCACGAGCAGCCACAACGACCCAACAGTGGCCAGAGCACAGCCCAACTAAGCCCATACCGTTTCACGATTTATTTTCCTTTCTTATTCCTCTCGCCAGAAGGACGACGTCGAGCAAGCAGCTCGCTGGATCGAGCTTCGCCGTTCGCCGTCATCATGATGACTGCTCCGCCAAGATTCGAGCCACCACTGATATCTGCCTATAAGAGGACCCCTGTCACACCGACAAACCTTATCCTCCCCTCTTTCCCCATTTTTCCTCTTTGACCGAACCCTAGCTCCAGCCAGGGCTGTCCGTCGCCAATGTTTTCGGTCGTCCCGAGCCTCGCCGTGATGCCTGGAAGACTCGCCATGCTGGACTCTGTCGATTTCCCCCGTCAGCACAAGCTAGTGAGGTCCCAGACGCTCGGATTAAGACCTCCGCTCCCAACTCCGGCCACCTTCCTCGCCATCGGTTCCGGCTACTGCGAGCCATCCCGAGCCCACCAACGGCATCCTGGTGAGCTCACCATGCTCAAGCATCTCTCCGTTGCCTTCCTCTCTGCTTCCTTAGCGCCCGCGTCGTGCACCTCTGTCCTCCACCGTAGATGCTCGTCGGAGCTAGTGCTCCGGTGACCATTCCGGGGCGGCGCGGCCGTAGATCAACTCGTCATCGCAAGCTCTTTCCAACGAACCCATCCACTGCCCCACGCACGCACTAGATCGATCGATCGATCCTCAACCAGTGAGGATCAACTCGCGTGACGTCATGCTTACATCAGATGCCTGCCACGCCAGCTAGTTTGACCAGTCCTTGCTAGCGTGGCATGTGACGTGGCCCCTGGCCCATCTGTCATTGACTGGGAGTAGAAATAGGTATGGTAAAAAATGTCGTGGTATTGCCGACGAGTACGCCATGGAGGGGTCCTCACAGTGCGTGTTTAGAGACGTGGGGAAAGTCATACGGTAGACGGGTACGAGGTAACACAGCTTACCCAGGTTCAGATCCCAAAATGGTGGTGGAATCCTACTCCTGCTATAAATCACTATAATGGCAATACGTCGAGTTACAGAGATAGGTTCGTTGTGTAAGATGCTTCATAGTCGACACTTGATTGTCTAAGATCATGCCCTAAAGGATCCCATAGTCCCGACTTATATAGTCACCAGGTCCTAGGGTTATAGGGAAAAGTCCTAGCCGGACAGGTTACAGAGTCCTATACTGACTATAACTGTTGGAGATATGCCCTAGAGGCAATAATAAATGTAATTATTATTATATCTTTGTGTTTATGATAAATGTTTACATTCATGCTATAATAGTATTAACAAGAAACATTAATACTTGTGTGATTTGTAAACCTAATTTGAGTCCCTAGTAAAGCCTCTTCTTAATACTATCTTGTTGATTAATAGATGATCATGGTTTCTTGATCATGAACATTTGAGATGTTGTTAATAACAAGATCATATCATTAGGAGAATGGTATGGTGGACATACTCCTATAGATAAGCATAGCATAAAGATCAAGTCATTTTAATAGTTCAATTGCTATAAGCTTTCTGATACATAGTAACCTAATTCCTTCGACCATGAGATCATGCTTATCGCCATCACCAGAAGGATGCTTTGATGACATCAAACACCACACCGTAACTGGGAGCCTATAAAGGTGGCATTGAGTGTTCGGAAATTATGGGTTGAGACACATGGATCAAGAGTGGGATTTGTCCATCCAAATGACGGATAGATATACTCTGGGCCCTCTCGGTGGAATGTCATCCAATTAGCTTGCAAGCATGTGACTGGCTCACAAGGGATCACATATCATGGGAACGAGAAAATAGTACTTATCAGTAACGAGGTTGAACTAGGTATGCAGAGATACCGACGATCAACACCTCGGATAAGTAAACTATCATGAGACAAAGGTAAATTGGTATCGTATGTAAGTGGTTCATTTGATCGCAAAGTAATCATAGAAATATATGGGAGCCATATGAATTTCCATATTCCTCTATTGGTTATTGTTCAGAGAAGTGTCTCGATCATGCCCGCATAAATCACGAACTGTAGGGAGACACACTTAAGGATTCGATGTTGTTGAGTAGTTATGGAATGGTGAGTAAGAGACTGAATTTTGTTCGGAGTCTCGGATGGGATCCAGGATATCACGAGGAGATCCAGAGAATAATATTCATATAAGGAAAGTCCTGTTTCGGAGTTGGGGAATGATTCCGGTGTTTTCATCGGGAATGTTCTAGAAGGTTCCGGAAGGTCCGACACTCCGGAGGGGAAGGGTACATGAATGTGTCATGACAATGTGGAATGGTTGCATCATGTACTAGGTATCATGGCTGAGCAAAATAAAGGGACAAATCAAATCCTAGTTTGAAAAGTCAAACGCCAATTTGAAAAGTCAAACGGTAGTTTTTCTTGGTGGAGGGAGAGTAGGAAACCTACTTGGGGAGGAGTTCCTCTACCTCCACCCGCCGGCCAAGGAGGCCGACTTGGGGGAGGACTCCCTCCCCTTGGCCGACGCACTCCCACCTATAAAAGAAGGGGCAGGGGTACGCCCTCTAGACACACCTCTCTCCACCAAAACCCTAGCCCTAGCCGCCGGCCACCACAAGTCGCCGCCGCCCTAGGGTTTGCCCTAGCCGCCGAGTTGGGGCACTCCCCAAGCCCTAGCCGCTGGCCTAGCCTCCTCCCTTGGTGCCTCTAAACCCTATATCGCCAAGGCCTCTCTCATAGTCCACCATACTTGCTCCGGCTTAAGGCGAAGCCCTGCGAGATCTCCCCTCTACTTCCGGTACCACGTCGTCGTGCTGCCGGAATCACGAGGAGAGTGCTACAACCTCCGCTGCCTGCTGGAACAAGGGAGAGGAAGGTCATCATCGAGTACCGAACGTGTGACCAACTGCGGAAGCGCTGCCGGAACGCAGCGCCGGAAGGATCGTCTACACGATCTTGAGATCGGCAAGAGTACGACTACATCACCCACGAGAATCTGCTCTCGTTAAACACTTTGGAATCTTCGAGGGTGAGTTCCTCTATCGACTCGTTGCTACAATCTAGTAGATAGATCTTGGCTTGTTTGTTTGCATGCGGTAGAATTTTTTTGTTTTCCATGCTACGAACCCCTACAGTGGTATCAGAGCCGTGTCGATATGTAGATCTGTTGCATGAGTAGAACACAATGGTTATTGTGGACGGTGATGCTTTTATTATCAATTGCTTATTGTGTACTTTGCATCTTGCGGTATGATGGGATGAAGCGGCCCGGGCTAACCTTACATGACATCGTTCATGATACTTGCTCCACGCTCAACATGCAACTTGTATTGCATAAGTGGCTTTGCAGGTGTCTGTCTCTCCCATTATAGTATAGATCCAATTTACAGCGGGCACTTGATAGTTCAAACATCAATGTTGTCGTTCTTGTTCGTAAGTTAGATCGACACTCATTTAAAGCCCCAAACCACGTAAAATATGCAAAGAAAATTAGAGGCGTCTAACTTTGTTTTGCAGGGGTGTGCTGTGATGTGATATGGCCATGATTGTGATTATATTTGATGTATGCCATGATCCTTATTGTAAGTTGGCAACCGGCAGGAGCCATATGGTTGTCTTTAAATTCTGTTAAGACCCGCGTGTCTATTCAAAGTAATTGTAATAGTTGAAGCTGGTGGACGACAACCATGGAGCGGCGTCATTGACCTTGATGCAATGCCGGTGATGATGGATATCATGTTCGTCCTTGAAGATGGAGATCGGAAGCACAAAGAAGAAATGCCATATCATATCACATATTATGAATTGCATGTGATGTTAATCCTTTATGCATCTTGTTGTTTCGAAGCACCACGTGATGATCGGGTGTGTTAGATTCTGCAAGTGTATACAATGTGAGCAAGCCAGATTTGCTCATGCGGAAGCTAAGGTTTGATCTTGACGAGCCTAGCATGTACAGACATGGTCTCGGAACAGGGATCACCGAAAGGTAAAGTATGAATCATATAGTAGATATGATGAACATGTCGATTGTTCGCCATTGAAGCTACATCAACTCTCATGATGATCGGTTTTGATGTGGTGGATTTGGTTCGTGTGATCACTAGAACAATGTGAGGGATATTGTTTTGAGTGGGAGTTCACCTAGATTAATTTAACTATTAATTAGAACTCAATTTGTCATAAACTTAGTCTAAACTATTGCAAATATGTTGTAGATCAATGGCGGCCCCTACCATCAATTTTAATGCGTTCCTAGAGAAAGAAAAGTTGAAAAACAATGGAAGCAACTTCGTGGATTGGTTTCGCAATTTGAGGATTGTCCTCAATGCTGGTAATTTGAACTATGTGCTGGATGCACCGCTGAGTGACCCGCCTGCAGCTGATGCTACCGATGAAGTAAAGAATGCTTACCTCGCTCGGAAGAATCAGTACTCCACAGTTCAGTGTGCTATCTTGTATGGTTTGGAATCGGAGCTTCAGAAAAGGTTTGAGAACCATGACCCAAGATGATATTGTCCGTGAACTCAAATTGATATTTGAGACTCACGTGGCAGTTGAGAGTTATGAGGCTTCTGAAAAGTTCTTTAACTGCAAGATGGAAGAGGGCAGCTCCGTTAGTGAGCATGTGCTTAAGATGTCTGGGCACGCAAACAAACTCCAAAGTTTGGGTATAGTGATTCCTAATACTTTGGGGATTTACCGTGTCCTCCAATCACTGCCACCAAGTTACAAGAACTTTGTGATGAACTACAATATGCAAAGCATGAACAAGCAGTTGCCAGAACTCTTCTCCATGTTGAAATCTGCAGAAGTGGAGATCAAGAAAGAGCACCAAGTGTTGATGGTCAATAAGACCACCAAATTCAAGAAAGGCAAGTCTACACAAAAGGGAAACTTCAAGAAGGGCGGTAAGAAAGTTGCCGCACCGGCGAAGAAGACCAAGGCTGGACCTAAGCCTGATACTGAGTGCTTTTACTGCAAGGGAGAAGGTCACTAGAAGCGGAATTGCCCAAAGTACTTGGCGGATTTGAAGAACGACAACATCAAGAAGAAAGGTATATCCGATATACATGTTATTGATGTGTATCTCACTAGTACTCGTAGTAGTGTCTGGATATTTGATACTAGTTCGGTTGCTCATATTTGTAACTCGAAACAGGTGCTGCAGAATAAACGGAAGCTAGCGAAGAATGAGATGATGATGCGCGTTGGAAATGGATCAAAGGTTGATGTGATCGCGGTCGGCACGCTACCTCTTCATCTACCATCGGGATTAGTTTAATACTTAAATAATTGTTATTTGGTGCCTGCGTTAAGCATGAACATTATATCGGGATCTTTTTTATTGCGAGACGGTTACTTGTTTAAGTCTGAGAATAATGGTTGTTCGATTTATATGAGTAATATGTTTTATGCACATGCACCTTTGATAGATGGTCTATTCTTTTTGAATCTCGATAGTGGAAATACACATATTAATAACGTTGAAGCTAAACGTTTGAAATTGAGCGATAACTTGACCTATATGTGGCACTGTCGTCTTGGTCGCTTTGGAGTGAAGCGTATGAAGAAACTCCATTCCGATGGACTTCTTGAATCACTTGATTTCGAATCACTTGAAAGATGTGAAGCATGTCTGATGGGTAAAATGACTAAGACTCCATTTTCTTGTATGATGGAGCGAGCTACGGACTTATTGGAAATCATACATACCGATGTGTGTGGTCCAATGAGTGTAGCATCGCGCGGTGGTTATCGTTATGTTCTTACCTTCATGGATGACTTGAGTAGATATGGGTATATCTATTTCATGAAACATAAGTCCGAAACTTTCGAGAAGTTTAAGGAATTTCAAAGTGAGGTAGAGAATCAACGTAACAAGAAGATTAAATTTCTACGTTCTGATCGTGGAGGTGAATATCTAAGTTACGAGTTTGGCGAGCATTTGAAGAAATGCTGAATACTTTCACAATTGACACCGCCGGGAAAACCACAGCGTAATGGTGTGTCCGAACATCGTAATCGAACTCTCTTAGATATGGTTCGCTCTATGATGTCACTTACAGATTTAGCGCTATCATTTTGGGGTTATGCATTAGAAACAACCGCATTCACTTTAAATAGGGCACCATCTAAATCCGTTGAAACGACACCGTATGAATTATGGTTTGGGAAGAAACCTAAATTGTCGTTCCTTAAAGTTTGGGGTTGCGAAGCCTATGTAAAGAAGTTACAACCGGACAAGCTTGAACCCAAAGAGGAAAAATGCGTCTTCATAGGATACCCGAAGGACCTATTGGGTATACCTTCTATCATAGATCCGAGGGCAAAATCTTTGTTGCTAAGAATGGATCCTTTCTAGAGAAAGAATTTCTCTCGAAAGAAGTGACTGGAAGGAAAGTAGAACTCGACGAGGTTGTTGAACTTTCTCTCGAACTTGCGAGTAGCACAGCACCGGAAGAAGTTCCTGTGGCGCCTACACCAATAAGAGAGGAACATAATGATGATGATCATGAAACTTCGGTTGAAGTTGCTACAGAACCTCGCAGGTCAACGAGAACTCGTACCACTCCTGATTGGTATGATCCCGTTATGAGTGTCATGTTGGTGGACAACACCGATGACCCTGCGACATATGAGGAAGCGATGATGAGCCCAGATTCCAATAAATGGAAAGAGGCCATGAAATCCGAAATTGGATCCATGTATGAAAACCAAGTATGGAATTTGGTGGACTTACCGGATGGCCGGAAGGCTGTCGAGAACAAATGGATTTTCAAGAAGAAAACATATGCTGATGGTAATGTTACTCTCTATAAAGATCGACTTGTCGCAAAAGGGTTTCGACAAATTCAAGGAGTTGACTACGATGAGACTTTCTCACCAGTAGCGAAGCTAAAGTCTGTGAGGATTATGTTAGCAATCGCTGCATATTACGATTATGAAATATGGCAGATGGATGTTAAAACAGCGTTCCTCAATGGAGACATTGATGAAGAGTTGTATATGATGCAACCCAAAGGTTTTGTCGATCCTAAAGACGCTAACAAGGTATGCAAACTTCAACGGTCCATATATGGGTTGAAGCAAGCATCCCGAAGTTGGAATCAACGTATTGATAAGGTAATCAAAAGTTTTGGTTTTATACAAACTTATGGAGAAGCTTCTATTTACAAGAAAGTGAGTGGGAGATCTGTAGCATTCTTAATACTATATGTAGATGACATATTGTTGATTGGGAATGATGTAGACCTTCTTAATAGTGTCGAGGAATATTTGAATAATAGTTTTTCAATGAAAGATCTTGGCGAAGCAGCTTACATATTAGGCATATAGATTTATAGAGATAGTTCGAGACGCCTAATATCATTGTCACAAAGTACATATTTGGACAAAGTTCTAAATAGGTTTGGAATGGAAGATAGCAAGAAAGGGTTCTTGCCCATGTTTCCCAATACGACGTTGAGTAAAACTCAAAGTCCAGTAACGGCAGAAGATAGAGAAAGGATGAGTAAGACTCCCTATGCCTCAGCCATAGGATCTCTAATGTATGCCATGCTATGTACTAGACCCGACATTTCTTATGCTGTTAGTTTGACTAGAAAATATCAAAGTGATCCAGGAGTGGATCATTGGACAGCGGTCAAAAACATCCTTAAGTACTTGAGAAGAACTAAGGATATGGTTCTTTCTTATGGAGGTGATGAACAGCTCGTTGTTAATGGTTACACCGATGCTAGTTGGAACACCGATCCAGACGATTCTAAATCTCAATCTGGATATGTATTTACTTTGAATGGTGCAGCAGTTAGCTGGAGGAGTTCAAAGCAAAGCGTTGTGGCGAGATCTTCAACTGAATCTGAATACATAGCTGCTTTGGAGGCTTCACAAGAAGCGATATGGATGAAGGAGTTCATTACAGAGCTCGGTGTGGTTCCAAGTGCGCTGGACCCAATGTCTATCTACTGTGATAACATGGGCGCCATAGCCAATGCGCAAGAACCAAGGTCACACAAGAAGCTGCAGCACATCAAGCTACGTTTTCACGCTATTCGAGAACATGTCCAAGATGGTGACATAAAGATTTGCAAATTACACACAGATCTGAATGTGGCGGATCCGTTGACTAAACCTCTCCCAAGGGCAAAACATGACCAACACCAAACTGCCATGGGTGTTCGGTATATTACCATGTAATCTAGATTAGTTGACTCTAGTGCAAGTGGGAGACTATTGGAGATATGCCCTAGAGGCAATAATAAATGTAGTTATTATTATATCTTTGTGTTTATGATAAATGTTTACATTCATGCTATAATAGTATTAACAAGAAACATTAATACTTGTGTGATTTGTAAACTGAATTAGAGTCCCTAGTAAAGCCTCTTCTTAATACTAGCTTGTTGATTAATAGATGATCATGGTTTCTTGATCATGAGCATTTGAGATGTTGTTAATAACAAAATCATATCATTAGGAGAATGGTATGGTGGACATACTCCTATAGAAAAGCATAGCATAAAGATCAAGTCATTTTAATAGTTCAATTGTTATAAGCTTTCTGATACATAGTAACCTAATTCCTTCGACCATGAGATCATGCTTATCACCATCAATGGAAGGATGCTTTGATGACATCAAACACCACACCGTAACTGGGTGGCTATAAATGTGGCATTGAGTGTTCGGAAAGTATGGGTTGAGACACATGGATCAAGAGTGGGATTTGTCCATCCATATGACGGATAGATATACTCTGGGCCCTCTCGGTGGAATATCATCCAATTAGCTTGCAAGCATGTGACTGGCTTACAAGGGATCACATATCACGGGAACGAGAAAAGAGTACTTATAAGTAACGAGGTTGAACTAGGTATGCAGAGATACCGACGATCAAAACCTCGGATAAGTAAACTATCATGAGACAAAGGGAAATTGGTATCGTATGTAAGTGGTTCATTCGATCGCAAAGTAATCATAGAAATATGTGGGAGCCATATGAATTTCCAGATTCCTTTATTGGTTATTGTTCGGAGAAGTTTCTCGATCATGTCCGCATAAATCACGAACCGTAGGGAGACACACTTAAGGATTCGATGTTGTTGAGTAGTTATGGAATGATGAGTAAGAGACTAAATGTTGTTCGGAGTCTCGGATGGGATCCAGGATATCACGAGGAGATCCGGAATGGTCCGGAGAGTAATATTCATATAAGGAAAGTCCTATTTCGGAGTTGGGGAATGATTTCGGTGTTTTCATCGGGAATGTTCTAGAAGGTTCCGGAAGGTCCGGCACTCCGGAGGGGAAGGGTACATGAATGTGTCATGACAATGTGGAATGGTTGCATCATGTACTAGGTATCATGCCTGAGCAAAATAAAGGGATAAATCAAATCCTAGTTTGAAAAGTCAAACGCCAATTGAAAAGTCAAACGATAGTTTTGCTTGGTGGAGAGAGAGTAGGAAACCTACTTGGGGAGGAGTTCCTCTCCCTCCACCCGCCGGCCAAGGAGGCCGACTTGGGGGAGGACTCCCTCCCCTTGGCCGGCACCCTCCCACCTATAAAAGAAGGGGCAGGGGTGCCCCCTCTAGACACACCTCTCTCCACCAAAACCCTAGCCCTAGCCGCCGGCCACCACAAGTCGCCGCCGCCCTAGGGTTTGCCCTAGCCGCCGAGTTGGGGCTCTCCCCAAGCCCTAGCCTCTGGCCTAGCCTCCTCCCTTGGTGCCTCTAAACCCTAGATCGCCAAGGCCTCTCTCATAGTCCACCATACTCGCTCCGTCTTAAGGCGAAGCCCTGCGAGATCTCCCCTCTACTTCCGGTACCACGCCGTCGTGCTGCCGGAATCACGAGGAGAGTGCTACATGAAGGGAATATGCCCTAAGAGGCCATAATAAAGTGTTTATTATGTGTATTCCAAGTATATGATAGATTTTTATTTTGCATGCTATAATTGTATTAATACGGAAACGTTAATATATACATGTGTGTTTAATAAACAAACAGAAAGTTCCTAGTTATGCCTCTCTCATAAACTAGCTCGTTGATTAACAAGATGATCAAGGTTTCCTGATCATGGACATTGGATGTTGTTAATAACGGGATCACAACATTAGTGTAATGGTGTGATGAACATTCATCCGAAGTATAGCATTACGATCAAAGTCATTGAGTTTATATTGCTATAACAACTTACGAAGTGATCCTAATCCTTAGACCATGAGATCATGTCAATCACTAACACCGGAAGAGTTTCTTGATAACATCAAACGTCACACCGTAACAGGGTGATTATAAATATGGATTCAGAACTAATAAAGTGTTATGTTGAGGCTCATGGATCGAGAGTGGAATTTGTTCATCCCCATGACGGATAGATATACTCTAGGCCCTCTCGGTGATATCACATTGATTAGCTTGCAAGCAAGTGATTTGATCACTAGAATGTTATATCACAGGAACGAGAAAAGAGTGCATGTCGGTAACGAGATCAAACTAGGTATGGAGATACCGATGATCGAATCTCGGACATGTAATATATCGTGAAACAAAGGGATTAAGATACTAGCGTAAAAGGTTCCGACGATCACAAGAAAGTCATCGTTGAATGTGTGGGAGTCAGTATGGGTCTCCAGATCCCGCTTCTGATTATTGATCCGAGAGGGGTCTCGATCATGTCCGCATTATTCACGAACCATAAGGTGACACACTTAAGAGACACCGACATCCAATTGGAGCAAATGTTTCATGCCGAAAGAATGAACAAGCGCAGGAATTTATTTCACTAGATACTGAAACAGGTTTTCGGGTGAAATTGCATAAAGTGGTTATGCATGTGAAATAGAATTCTAGCAAGGGGTTATTTGTGAATGTTTGTCATTAAATTAATTGACAAAATTCTGAATAAAATAAAAGAGTTTTATTTAATGAGAGTTTGCATTAAATTTGGTGGAAATTTAATGGGAATTTGAGTGGACTTTTGAGTGGAGGGAATTTAAAGGAGATTTGTGAGTGGAGTGTCCACCCACATGAAGAGGGGAGGGCAAGGGGCAGCCCCCATGCGCCGGCCACCCCCTTGGGGTTCCCCCCTCCTCCTATAAAAGGAGCCCCCCCTCCTCACTTGTCTCTCACACCTCCTCGTGAAGGATCTCTCTCCCCCTCTAGAATTTATCCCCCATGGTCTCGGACTAGCGAGATACATGTTCCCGGTGGCTATTCGGCAAGAAAGAGTTGTGCTTCCGCTGCATCGCTGGAGCGAGGAGGCGGAGGTTGCTCGGTGCCTCGAACGTGTGTGCGAGCACGGATGCTCTGCTGATTTGCGGCGCTAGGACTTCCTCTCGATCTTGAGATCGGCAAGAGATCGTCTACATCAACCACGAGTTGAACTCGTTAAGCTTTTTCGGTCTTCAAGGGTATGATCTCTACGGATATACATCCGCCCGTTGTTTGTATCTAGTAGATAGATCTTGGTATATAGTTCACATCGTAGGAAAATTTTTGTTTTCTATGCTGCGAACCCTACACTACAACCTTCGCTGCCTGTTGGAACAAGGGAGAGGAAGGTCTTCATCGAGTACCGAACGTGTGACGGACTGCGGAAGCGCTGCCGGAACGCGGCGCCGGAAGGATCTTCTACACGATCTTGAGATCGACAAGAGTACGACTACATCACCCACGAGAATCTGCTCTCGTTAAACACTTTGGAATCTTCGAGGGTGAGTGTTCCTCTATCGACTCGTTGCTACAATCTAGTAGATAGATCTTGGCTTGTTTGTTTGCATGCGGTAGAAATTTTTTGTTTTCCATGCTACGAACCCCTACAATAACTAGTCTAGCTTGTCTCGTACTCCAAGGATCCGGGTGCGCTGGTGACTCCATTGTAGCCTTCCTTTATCCGGCATGGGCCTCCCTTCTGGATCCATCTAACTAGGCCGCCCAGCAGGCCATGGGCCATGCTACCAACTGTGGGCCACCCGGGTTATCCGGATAAGAACATGCTATGAGGATACCCATATAGCATATCCCCAACAGTAGCCCCCAGAGAACTCCGAGATCTTGCGCCGTCTTGCCTCTTCACGTTGAATGCTCCGTCTAGATGGATGTCGGCAAATCGTCAAGCAATATATTGTAGTCCTCCCAAAGAACCCTGCAAGGTTTTATCCGTCTTCAACTTGTAAGTCGGAGAATTGCTGAATATTCTATCGTACTCTTCCATAGCCGGACTGGATCCGTCCATGCCAGAATCTTCCGATGTGATGGTTTATCTGCCTATGACAGCTAGGGCGACGTAGACATAGGTCAGCGACGCCTCGTAACTCACACGTGCAGAGAACGCAATCATGTCCGTTTTTCCCGCGCGGGAGATACGAACCGTTGGCGGCGACGGTTGGTACGTGGCGACATTTCCGCGCACGCCCCCGCACACGTCGCCTACGCGGCAGCCGTTCAATCATGCTACACGAATCTTGATGCCGGAGACCATAAATAGTAACTGCGGTGGAAAATTTACTTTTTCACCTCATTCTCCTCTACATCTTCTTATTCCTCAGGCAAGCGTCTCCTCGAGCTCTCCGCGCCTCGCACGAAAAACCCTAGCTCCCACTCTCACCAGTCACCACCGAACACACCCAATGGCCAGCAGCAGCTCGTCCCCTTCCATGGCGGCGTCAGGCGAAGCCACGGCGAAGCCGGCAAGCACCGTCATCGTGCCCCCAAAGGGGCTAGTTATTGCCAAGTCCGCGATGGTGGAAACCACCGGCGGCGACCATAACTCAGCGGCGCTGGAGCTGCTGGAGGAGGAGTATGACTCCCACAAGGGCGATTGGCGCGGTTCGGATATCACGGACCGTGATATCAAGGAAGATCAATGAGGGCTACCTCCCCGTGACGTAGGGGCTCACCTGGCGGGCGGCGCTGGACAGCGAGGTCACACCTTCTCCCAAGATGGAGAAAAAGTGTACCTCAAAGCACAACTGGTACGCGGCGTCTCCCTGCCCATCTCCAACTTCTTCCTTGCTATCCTGAATCATTACCAAGTACAGCCTCAGAACCTCTCCCCCAATAGAATCTTAGCACTTAGAAACTACGCGGCGCTTTGCGAGGGTTATCTAGGGATTAGGCCTAGACTAGATCTCTTCATATATTTTTCACCGTCAAGTGCGAAGCCGGAGCCAGCAAGGACGAACTCAGAAATTGTGGCACCATTAGCTTTAAGATCCGACCTGGCCGGCGCTTCCCCGACATCGTTGGCCACGAGTCCTGCAAGAACTGGCAGCGTACTTACTTCTATGGCCCAGATATCCCTCTGGCCGGCCGAGAAGTAACATACCCGGACTTCGTCGATTGAGCTGCCGCCAAAGCCCCAACATGGAGATCCCAGGCCTCCCTTCCCTCTGACATCAACGCTTCCCGCGCTATAAGGCGGATAGAGTGGTTCGTAGATACGGGTCTGACCGGATTGGACCTAGCCATGTGCTGGTTTGTCAGGCGGTTCCAGCCTCTGCAGCACCGCGAAGCTTATGCACGAGTATTCCAACGATAGAAGGGATAGCCTCCGCATCTCCGAGGACTTCTCGAGCGACTCTATCAAGCTTCGCCTCAAGGACATTGTCAAGGTGAAGGATAGGAAGCGTGGCTTCACCATCACCTATGACATGTTCGTAGAGAGCAAGTGCCCAAAGGTACCTGTTTATTTTCCTTGTATGACATATACTCCAGTTCTTCCGTCTTTAACCATTAACATCTCATCTAACACTTTGGACCTTCACTTAACAGCTTAGCGATCTTGAGGAGGATAGCATGGCTATCCAAATCTATGATCCAAAGATGAAGGAAGTCACGGTCGTGTCCGACGACGATGTTCCGTTGTCGCGAAAGCGGAAGAGCTCCACCTCTGACGCTGGTGATGGAGGCAAGAAGAAGAAGGCGGAGGGTGGAGCCTCCAAGAAGACTACCGCCGCCCTGGAGGCGGAGAAAAGAAAGGTTACCAAGATCCCCTTTGCCAAAGCACCCCCTCTTGTGTAATCTTCTTTCTCTCCGACATTGTCCATTGTCTGTCTTATTCCCGTACTTATGCATTTTGCACGTTTCAGGAAGAAAGCCACAACCAGCTTGAAGAAGACCTCCAAAACTTTGGGGGCTTCTAGAACCATAAAGATATGCTGCATCGCGATACATCTCCCGCCATCTCCCCTGTCACTCCCATCATCCAGCCCTCGTCTGCTCTAACAAGCTTTCAAGCTAAAGAGTCATCTGGCCCTTCCGCCATGGAAGTGGACTCAGGCGCCTCCACAGAGCTCGCTATTGTCGGCGAACAGGCGACGCAGGAGAGTGCCGCAAACCAAATGGCTGAAGCTTCGGCTAAGGATGCCATGGGTAGCAGTAAGGAGGTGGTGGAAGGTGGTACATCTGCCGAAGACGGTGTTCTCGCCCCCAAGAAGGCCATAGAGTTACCGAAGATAGTCTATCCGCACTTACGCCGGGTAGCACCTATCTGGTTGTAAAGGGTCCCAACCTTTAAATAAGGTAGAGTCCCCTGTGTTTACAATGCTAGTCCCTGGATCAATAGCTAGCATCCACAGTTAAGATGTAATATCAAGAAACATAGGTCATAATATAACTTTATAACCAGGAATAACATAGTTTTATTACATCTTACATAGCTCATTTGGCTATTACATTACATTGCAGCGGAATAACTATAAGCATGGGGTCCTTCATCTTCAAAGTGCCACAGGCAGATGTTGGTTGTAGACTTTGTAATCCTAATCAATCAATCTTCACTAAAATCAATCAAACCTGCAACATTACAAGTTACAGCCACAAGGGTCAATACATTTGAATTGTATTGGCAAGTTTCACTACTATGTAGAATATAAGTGGATCCTATCATTACATGCATATTTGGCTAAGTAGGGTTTAAGGCTCATTTGCAGAAAGAAATACTTTATCATACCTTTTTCAAAATGGTTTTGATTCCTTTTTCAAATCTCTTTATCAAAAACCCTTGAACTCCTTGGTAATCCCAAGTATTCAAGTCCTTGTCAAAAATCTCTTGAGCTCCTTGGTACCCCCAAGTGCATCAAGTTTTATCAAAATCTCTTGAGCTCCTTGGTACCCCCAAGTGCATCAAGTTTTCGTCAAAGTATCTTGAGCTCCTTGGTAACCCCAAGTGCATCAAGTCTTTTGTTATCACTTAGAAAGTTTTCTTTTAGAAGTTGGAATGTCGAGATCTCCCATAGCTTCAAACTTTAGTTGCTCAGTATTGTCCATAGCCGGGGACACGGCTAAGTACTTAGATTTTATTATCTTCTGTAGAAGTAGTACACTTTACCCACATGTCACAATCCCATCTTGTCGCCACCAGTGGCCACTGGATTAGTGCTCACCAAGATGGAGTACCGGCAGATTGAGAATGTGACGAAGTCTTTCCAAAGGGTCCTCCCATACACCATTGCTAGCTTGTCTTCAGTACCCATGTAGGATTCCAGGTCCTCATGTCCAGTAACTTGAAGACAATGCATGGGTCTTCCAAATGTAGTTGACTAAGCCAGAGCCATAAATAGCATGTGGTTGCACACGAAAGCCACAATTGGAGAAACATGTTCAATCTCTAAGTTTCCTGGGTGGTTTTCTTTTGGAGCACAACACAAAGAGATTGCCATAGACATGGTTCCTTTTGTTGCCACCTTCTCCAAAACTCAAAGTCCTTGTCCACCCAGGTGGTTCATTGAGTCCTTGTTTTATTATGTAAAATCACAAGTCCTTTTCTCAACTTCATAAAATCTCAACATGTATCTCTTTTCAAAATAAAGCATGGATAAGCATGTAACAACTACATTGTTTTCACTAAGGAATGTATAGGGAATCCTATTAGGATTTAGCATAGCATCAGTATAGAAATTCTTTTCATGCATGTTTTCAAAAATCCACTAAGTATAATGAAAATAGTAGGACTTTAGATGATAGTGTAACTTTCCTTTTTTGGTAGGGAATGTTGGTTCACTCCTTGATCTTGATAGTCTCACACTTTACTAACTTCACTACAATCAATCAATCAAACACAATATCAACTAGCATTCCAACCAATATTCAATCAAACATTTCACACACATAAAACAATGGGATCTAAGTCATGCATGTAAGCATGCAAGGGATAGTTTTGCTTGCAAAGATGGTTTCTACTAGGCTCTAAACTTTACAAGGTTCAAAGTGATCATTTTCCAAAGTGGCAAAGTCATTTGCAAAAGGGTTTCCTCTATAAACCATTTTTAAATCCTTTCATTATTTTATGTGGTGGAAAATATTTTTATCAAAGCAACAACTTTAAGTTGTTCACCAAATAAATTGTTGTTTCTCAAAACTTGGTGTTTAGGGTCATTAGGTTTGATTCAAAACATTTTCCCAAAGTTTTTACTCCAAAAACATTTTCATAACAAAACCATTATTTTTATTCGGCTAGAAATGGGCTAAACCATTTAATCCATCCTAAACTTCACCAAATTCATTTTCAAAACCATGGGTTGGTTCCTAGGGTCAGTAAGTTCACAACAAACCAATTTGCAAAGGTTTCAACCTCAAAAACATTTTTGAATAATTTTTCTAATCTAAACAAGCATACAAATGTTTCTGCAAAAACAAACAATCTAACATATACTATTTACTAAACAAATGGCATGTCTGGCTAGGGCTTGTTCCACTGATTCCAACGATATAAAGTTTGTAATTTTTGGACGTGTGGATCAAAAGTTACAAGGGTTTCAATTTGCAACTCAAATCTGTTTTCAAATTTTGTTTTAAACAAAGTCTGGCCACTCGTCGCTTTCTTATTGGACGGTACCGGTTCGAGTGGATCAGGCTGTTGGATTAAAAGAGATCTGTGCGGCTCTGATCCTACGATACCCCTTTGACTTGATTCTAATCTGATGCGTCCAATTCAGATCTAACGGTTCCTATGCATTTGACCAAAACGCAGCGGCGCTGGTGGTGGCTAGGGGCGGCGACGGTCAGGTGATGGCGGTGCCGGCGATACAAGAAGGAATGGGAGGTGGGTAGATGCTTACAATGATCGCAGGGCGACGCCGAAGCTCAACGTGGGGTCGTCTTGGCGAGGGGCGCACAGAATCGGGCTTGATTGCTCGCCGGAGTGGAGCTGCGTCTCGGCCACGCTCAGTCGTCGTCGGGGACGGTGCTATGGATCACTCGGAGACAAACGAAACGCACGGTCAGACGCGCAAAGACACGGCGATGATGTGTGCGTGATTGAGAGGGGTCGGGGTAGTCTGGTTTACCAGAGGGAGGTCGTCGGAGAAGAGCCAGACGCGGCGGCGCTCGGAGCTTGTCGAAGACGACGTTCTGGGGCGCCCGCAGTTGAACGAAAGGCACGGATAGATGCGCCAGGAGGTGGGGAGTATGTGTGCGTGGTCGATGAGGCAAGGTGCGGCGCTGGGTCGCTGGAATTGGCACCGGACCTCGTCGGAGCAGAGGGTGGTGTTGAGCGAAATTCGACAGCCTAGGGGCGTGTCGAGGTGGGGCGACAGAGGGGAACCCGAGAGAGAGAGTGGGCACTTAAGAGGGCGAGATTGCTGAGCGGAATCACTGCGGCATTACTGCGAATTTACGTGCGGCATCAACGGCAGGAAACGGCCGGCGTGGTCGTCGCGAGGAAGAAGGTGAGCTGGAGGGGTGGGGTCCGGGAGTCAGCGAGGGAGTGAGAGAGAAGAAAGGGGCCACTCGTCAGCGTCTCTGTGGTTTCAAAATTGAGTGCGAACCGTTTTCTTTTGGGGAGAGGGAAGCTGGGCTGGTACTGGGCCTAGTGGGCTTTGTCGACTGGGCTGTTGCTTGTTTCTATTTTTTTCCTTCGTGAAAGCCTTTTCTTTTTATATTTCTAATTTCTGTTTTGAAATTCAAACAACACTCAAGCATTCAAATCACATTCAAACATTCAACACACCTTGCAATTGAATTTGGTTCTATTTAACAACATAAACCAATTACCAAAATAAAATAATATTTTTATTCTTTTTAGGAATTTAATAATTAAATAAAATAGATCTTGATATTAATTCAAATAGGTTTTGGTTTATTTAATAAAATCTCCATTTGAAATCTAAATATTTTCAAAACCAAATCAGTAGGTTTTATTTGAAAAATATAAAATACTTGGAAAACTTATTTGAAATAAATAAATAAGTTTTAGTGTTTATTTAAAATTGGAGAAGCCTTTTCTTAAATAAAATTGGATATTAAATCCTTATTATTTTATTAAATAAACCATTATCAAAACATTTTATTTCAAAAACTTGGTCAAGGTTTAATTTGGCTCTATAAAATAATCTTTATTTATAAAACTTCTGTTTCATTTGAAAACCAAAACTTTTATTAAAAGATCCAAACTATAGTAATTTTAAATATTTTAACTTCATTGTTTATTTAACTTTTTAAATCCCTTTAGGATTTTATTTGATCCAAATAGGTTTTGAAAGTTTCCAATTGGATTCAAAAAGTTTCTTCTCACCCTGAAAATCAACAAAGTTTTATTTTATTCATTTATTTTTCACATTACAAGATTTGGAAAATCTTGGGATGTGACACTGGTTCCTGGTGCGGCGCTGACATCTCCAACGTGCGGTCTCGAGGAGCTTCTCCGGCAAGCAGAGATCTTGCAAGGAAACAGTGTATCCATTGGCAAGCTGCTGGCTAAGAGTGCTACCAACCTCAAGATCATTGCACTTGTAAGTTTTATTTTACTTTTGCATTTCATATGCGTATCCCACTGTAGCCCCTGAGGATTTAGACGGAAAACCATAGGTCTTTGCATCTAAATGCTCTAAGAGTGACTAAGTTAGAAAACTTCTCACTGTAGCCCCCAAGCATGTAGTTTGAATGAATTATTCTGACTAGATGCTTTAAGAGTAGCATACATAGTGTTTATAAATTTCGATACTGTAGACCCCAAGCTTCTAGTTGTAACTTTATTAGTGCCGACTAGATGCTTAAAGAGAAGCTAAGCATATGTCTGAGTTAAAAAACTTTATACTATAGCCCCCAAGCTTCTAATCGAAAATTGAATTAGTTTCGACTAGATGCTTAAAGAAAGACTAAGCATATTGCTAAGTTAAAAAACTCTCGCTGTAGCCCCCGAGCGTCTAGGTGGAAATTTTCCAGCTAGATGCTCCAAGTAGACCAAACAACGTTTAACTTTCTTCTTTCCACATAATGAGAATGCTCGGAGGGGCATGGCCAACGACAAATACCAGAAGATGCGTGCAGACTTGCAAGCTGAAAAGGGTAAAGCTGCCTTCTTGAAGGAACAAATCACCAAGAGCAAGCGTCTGTTTTCCTTTCTTTTTCGCATTCCGACTTGGTCTTGTGCCAACATTCTCTGAGTACTCACTGTGTACTGTTATTTCTCCGACTTGCAGAAACCATTTCCAAGGCGAAGGATATTGTTGAGCAATCCAATCATATTCAATAGCTGGATAGCGAAAACAAGATCCTTAAGCAGGAGAGAAAGGACATGCTGAAGATGCATGAATACTCGATGAAAGCCCTGCAGGACTCCGTCAATGAGGAGATGAACCACTTGAAGGAGTTAATCGCTATCCTGAAAGAGCAGAAGAAAGCTGCTGATTAGCAAAATCAACGCCATCATGAAGCGTACAAGCTCCTCCAACAAGAACGGGACTCCATGGCGGAGACTCTCCGGCAGGCTGAGATCATCATATTCAGTAAGTGATTCTCCTCTTGGACTTCTGTAATCTGGATACTCTGAATTTGTTGTATTTCTGAACTCATGCGTTCCTTTGTGGGAAATTTGCAGCTCCTATGGGATTAACCTGGTCGCCTCCTCTGCCAAAGGAATGCATGGTCCTTGCTGGCAATTTTATCAACACCGCCATCATGCAGACCAAGGAGATTTCCAAGCCCCTCCAGATTAACATCAAGGTAGTGGACTCTGTGACGAAGTTCTCGGAGATCCTACGTCGAGCCCCCGAGCGTATCTCAAGCTGGAAAGCTTCTTGTGCATGGGCCGGCGCCAGGATGGTATTGTCAATGGTGAAGGCACACTACGATAATGCCGACATCGACACGGTAACCTCCGGTATCCCCGACGTAGATGACGAAGGCCAAAAGATAAACCATGAATCTATCTTGGTGTCGGTCGCGGGTTATGACACTAGAGTCGCCGAGCTGGTCGACGTTAACGTCTTTGTGCCCATGAAAACCATTGAAGACAAATGCCAAAGCTCCTCCGAGTCCCTCAACACTGCCGACTTCGAGGGAGGTGACTCTCCAGCTACCGACGATGTTGTTTAGAAGTCGTCTGCGTCAGAGGAATAAAAACAACTTGTAATATTTGTTTCCTCTGTATATTTGTTTTGCGGAAAAAACTATGTGTTAATTTAAGGCGGAAAATAATGTTGTATGTCCTACTACTTAAGAACTAGTTCCAGCATGTATATATTTTTAAGCAAGTGTTGGCTTATCCATTACTTTGGTTTTTATGCTTGACCTTTCGTGAGTCGGAAGACTCGTTGTCAGAACCATGCACTCAGGTGATGATTCCCAATGGCACCATCAATAACCTAAGCACAAAATCGCCAAAAATAAGTGCCAAAAGTCACTACAAAATATACATAAAAACAACAAAGAACGTGTAGACCAGAAAACTTAAGCTAACGCCCGTAGGCGAAATTTTCACAAGTGCAATTGCAAAACTTGTGCATAAAGGTTATTATATGATCCAAAAATAAACACTAAAGGAGGTAAAAGACTCAGAAATATGAGTGAACCAAAGAGCTTTATTTCATTGATCATATAAGAGATACACAATAGATAACAAATGTTAATTGTAGAAAGGATGTAGCTGTGCTTTGTTCCATGGCCGATCAAGCTCCGGGTATTCATCATCCGGGTCATGTAGCTTACGCTTATGGTCCTCGTTGGGCCTATCCTTCAGTTCACGATTGTCAATGAGGTAGTAAGACCCATTGAGCAGCGCCTTCCCATGGTGGGGATAATTTGTGTGACTTCTTCTGCTTAAGTCGGAGCACCAGATCCCCCTCTTTAAATGAGTGATGCCTAACGCGGCGACTATGGTAGCTGCGTAGCTTCTACTGGTAGATGGCAGATCTTTGGCATGCCAAAACGCGCTCCTCCTCGAGAAGGTCCACATCTAGGAGTCTGGATTCTTCAGCGTCATCTTCGTCGTAGGCGGCAACCCTTGGTGCATTGTGAAGTATGTCGGATGGTAGGATGGCTTCTGCTCCATATACCATGAAGTAAGGGGTGTAGCCGGTGGATCTGTTAGGTGTAGTTTGTAAACTCCATAGCACAGATGGCAATTCTTCCGCCCAGGCTCCAGCTGCTCTATGTAGCGGTGCCTCAAGACATGGCTTGATCCCCTGCAGAATTAATCCATTGGGTCGCTCAACCTGACCATTGGACTATGGGTGTTCCACAGATGCAAGGTCAAGTCGGATGCCTTTGTCCCAACAACAAGCCTCCACTTCTCCGAGTGACAAGTTGCTGCCATTGTCGGTGATAATGCTATGTGGGAGACCAAATCTCACCACTAGATCATAGACAAACCTAAGGGAAGTTGCCCCATCAAGCTTTCTAATGGGGTTAGCTTATATCCATTTAGTGAATTTATCAACTGCTACTAGCAGATGCGTAAATCCACATGGTGCTGTTTGTAACGGTCCCACCATGTCTAGCCCCCAGACTGCAAACGGCCAAGTTATTGGTATTGTTCGCAATTCTTCAGCAGGAACATGTGGTTGTCGGGCATAATACTGGCATCCCATGCATGTCTCAACCAGCTTGTCGGCGTCCGCCTTCGTGTTCAGCCAGTAGAATCCTTGCCGGAAGGCTTTCGCAACCAAAGATCGGGGAGCAGCGTGATGCCCGCAATCTCCGAGATGGATTTCGCGTAGGATTTCAATACCTTCTTGCTGGGAAACACACTTAAGGTATACACCAGTAGTGCTTCTTTTGTAGAGTTGTCCATTGATTATGGTATAGCCCTTTGCTCGACGTACTATTTGCCGTCTTTCGACTTCCTCATTAGGCAAAGTTCTGTGTTCTAAAAACACCATGAACAGTTTTGTCCAAGCCGGAGGGACCTTGGCCACCATGTGGATGAAAGAGTCAACTCTATCCGAGTTGTCGATGTCTTCTCCCTTTATGGATGGTGTCCGTAGATGCTCTAGGAAAACTCCAGGTGGAATTCGTTTGCGACCTGATCCAAGCTTAGACAGCAGATCAGCCACCTCGTTTTGCTCCCTAGGTACATACTTGACCTCGTAGCCCAAGAAGCTCTTGGCTATCTTGTCTACTTCGTCTCGATATGCCGCCATCATAGGGTTCCGCGCATTCCAGGTGCCAGCCACCTGCTGGGCAACCAAGTTGGAATCTCCACAGCAAACTATGCGCTTGATGCCAATATCCTTGGATACGCGTAATTCGTGAATGAGTGCTTCATACTCCGCCATGTTGTTCGTAGCCTCGAAGTGGATCTGCAGAACATAGTGTAGCTTGTCCCCAGTTGGTGACTGTAGCAGTACACCAGCCCCCGAGCCGTTGAGCAGCTTTGATCCTTCAAAGTGCATCACCCAGTATTCTGGCTCCGGCAATGGGGTAGCATCTGGCATCTCCGTCCAATCTGCGATAAAATCCGGCAAGGCTTGTGACTTGATAGCGTCTCGTCTCTAGTAGGTGATCCCGAAGGCGGCAAGTTCAATGCCCTACTTCACGACCCTTCATGTAGCCTCTCTGTTGTTGATGATGTCGGACAGTGGAGTCTTGCTCACCATTGTGATTGGGTGCTCCTGGAAATAGTGCCTCATCTTCCGAGAAGCAAGGAATACTCCATACGCTATCTTTTGGTAGTGCGGGTAACGCTGCTTGGACTCCATCAAGACCTCGCTTACATAGTAACCTGGTCGCTGAACTCCATGCTCATAACCTGGTTCCTCCCGCTCTACCACGACGACGATGTTGATTACCCGGTTGCTGGCCGCCATGTAAATTAACATGGGCTCTCCAGGCTCGGTTGCTACAAGGATAGGCGTTGAGGAAAGAATATCCTTGAGCTGCTTCAATGTTGCATCTGCCTCGTCCGTCCACGTGAATTTGTCCGCCTTCTTCAGTAACTTGTATAGCGGCAGAGTCTTCTCTACAAGTCGGCTGACGAACCGACTAACTGCTGCAACACAACTTGTTAGTCTTTGTATGTCCTTGAGGCATGTTGGACGGTTTATGTTTAAGATGGCCTTGATTTTCTCTGGGTTGACCTCGATTCCACGCTGGGAAACGATGAATCCCAACAATTTGCCGGCTGGAACCCCGAAGACGCACTTCTTAGGGTTAAGCATCATGTTGTATTTCTAGAGATTATCAAAGGTTTCTTTTAAGTCAGAGATTAAGTCATTTGACTTTTTAGATATCACCGCTATATCATCCACATAGGCGTGAATGTTCCGACCAATTTGATCATGTAAGAAATGTTGCATTGTCCGCTAGTATGTAGCACCTGCGTTTTGAGCCCAAAGGGCATCGTAACATAGCAAAACGTGTCGTAGGGTGTAGTGAACGAAGTGGCCAATTGGTACGACTTCCTCATCTTGATCTAGGTGTATCCCGAGTATGCATCGAGAAAACACAAAAGTTCCGAGCCAGCCGTCGAGTCAATGACTTGGTCAATGCGAGGCAAAGCAAACAGATCTTTGGGACATGCTTTGTTCAAGCTGGTGTAATCAACGCACATTCTTAATTCTTTGGTTCCCTTTTTGGGGAAAAGTATAGTATTGGCCACCCATTGGGTGCGAAGGACTTCTCGGATAAAACTAGCCTTAAGTAACCTAGCTATCTATTTGCCTATGGCCCGTCTCTTCTCGTCTCCAAAGCGTCGTAGAGGTTGCTTCACTGGTTTGCATTTTGGATCAATGTTCAAGCTGTGCTCGGCAAGTTCCCTAGGTACACCTTTCATGTCTGCAGGTTGCCAGGCAAAGATGTCCCTATTCTCACAGAGGAACTCGACGAGCGCGCTTTCCAATTTGGGATCCAGGTTCGTCCCAATGGCGGTGGTCTTGGAGGCATCGCCTACCACAAGTTCCACCGACTTGGTTTCGATGGCGTCCTTGAATGCTGGGGCAGAGTCAGAAATCTGTTTCTTCGATGCGGGCATCTCTGAGGCATCGACCTTGCTCTAGATCACCTTGAATTCGTCGCTGTAGAGGACAGCTTCCGCGTAGGCTGCTTCTCCAATTTCGTAGTCCCTAGTTTTGGCAAAGCTTCCGGATACGATGATGACACCGTTCGGTCTGGGTATCTTGAGTTTGTTGTAGACGAAGCATGGCTTGGACATGAAGGTGTGGAATATGTCGTGACCAAATATGATGTGGTACACGCTCTTGAAGGAGACCACCTCAAAGGTCATGTGATCTTGGCGGTAATTATTGACATCACCAAAGGCGACCTGAAGTGTGATGCATCCGAGGCACCGAGCCTCCCGACCAGGAACTACGCGGTAGAAGATCGTGTTGGTCCGCCTCAGATTTGCCTCCATCAAGTTCATCTTCTGTAGTGTATCCAGGTACATGATGTTGATGCTGGTTCCACTGTCCACCATACACTTGGTGAACTCATTGTCGTCAATCAAAGGGTTGACCATGGCGTATTGGTTCTCCGTAGGGATGAGGTCTGGGTGGTCCTTCCTGTCCCAAGTAATTGGAATCTCTGACCAACGCAGGTACTGGGGAACTATGGGTAGAGTAGTCATCAGGATCCTCATAGAGGTCTTCTGTTGTCAGACGGTGGGGGTGCCAAGGAAAGTGTGGAAAACTGCCGCCTTCTTCTCGAAGGGGTTCTTGCCTTTGCTGTCGCTCTTGGCGGCGTGCTTGGGGTCAACATCCTCGTCCATGTCACTTGAATCGTTAGGCTCCTCCTCCTTCTTCCCCTTGCCCTTGCCTCGCGGTCTGTTCTTCCGACTTCGCTTGTAGCCGGACTCCGGGTCCTCCTTGAGATTGTTGACGAACTTGCAGTGGCGATTGGTGTGTGTGGCCTTGCCGTTGGCGTCGAGGTGTACGAGGCACAGCATATAACGGTACTCTTCGTAGGTTTGGGAACGCGGAGCGCTGCCGAGGTAGTTTCACTTCCTCGCTGCTGCCCACGAACAGCTCCCCGCCCTCGGCTACGGTGTCCGACATCACCTCTTCCTGCAAAAGTCATAGCGACCATCTCGGGAGTTTGCTTCTCTTCTGGTGCGGTTTTCCGCTTAGTGCTGTTGTTCCTCCGAGCTTGAGTTGGAACGGCCGTTGCCGGCAGGGAGCCGCGAGCATCGTCGTCGGCAGCTGCGAACTCACTAGCCAACTGAATCATCTGGTTCAAGTCAAGCTGGTGATTGTCCTACAAGCGCTTCAGCTTATGTCGGAGCAACGTGCCCCTTTCCAACCCATCAATGAAGGCGGCCATAGCGGTCTGAGTGTGCACTCATGCGCAGGAATTCTTCATATCCCGCCAGCAGGAGAGGTAGGCGCGAGATGTCTCATCTTTCTCTTGCATGCACCGATGTAGATCGCCAACAGTGCAGGGACGCTTATATGTACCCTCGAAGTTCTTGGTGAATGATTCTTGCATGTCCAACCAATTACAGATGGATTTCTCCGGCAAGTCATCAATCCATTGACGGGTCGTGCCCGCCAACATCAGTGGGAGGTATTTGATGGCGACGTTGGTGTTACCCCCGGCAATCTCCACCGCGTTGTCGTAATCCTGCAACCATGTGGATGGCTTGGCGGTGCCGTCATAGTGTTTGATGGTCTTGTCAATCCGGAAACCTTTGGGGTAAGTTGCGGACCGTATCACAGGTCCAAAGCAACGTGGTCCCAGGTATGGTCCTTCCCGGGCCTCGTGGATCTTGTCTATCCGCGAACGTGCGTCGTATGGCTCTGGGAATCTTTTCTTCTTGTCAACAGGGGTTGGGATGCGTGAACGACGCGGGCCCCGTCTGCCATGGTGATTGCTAGGTGGCGACGGAGGCGGAGGTGGCGGTGGGTTAGCTTCTTGCTGTTACCCTCTTGTGATGCCTCACGCTTGTCGCGGTTGCTTGTCGGACACGGAGGGTCACGGCGTGTGTAATATCCCAGGATTAGCACCTAGAATTATAGAGGACGCGGGTGTGTGCATTGCATTCATGCATCAGAAAATCCAGGGAATTTTCACGCAAAACTAAAGAAGCTATAGAGGGATCAAGATTTCTCTTGCTCTGATGGAAACATCAGGACATGTGCGATGGATTTTTACATGACCTCTATTGTACTTTTGTATTTTAGGGGAAGACAATTAAAATCTGAATATTTACTTGATAGATTTGAATATTAAAAGAATTTGAAATAGAATAAGAATTGGAAATTAAATTATAATAAAAGATAAGAGGTGAATTCTTATTTATGAATAAGATACAATATTCACAATTATTCGAACTGAAATTTAAAAACACAAAGAGATAAGTGTTTCTCTTGCCTTGGAGAAATGGGGTTTAGTTCATCATAGATGGGTGTTAGGAATTTGGACATGACCTTGGTTGATTTTATAATTTTGGGGGATAGAATTTGCATTCAAGACTTCAAATATGAGATCATACAATTCAAATATAACTTGGATTTAAATTTAAATCTTAAACTATTATAGGATATTTCATAAGCATAATACAAAATGGTATAAGTAAATATAATCTTCATTACATAAATAAGAATTTAAGAAATTACAAGTTACAAATAATAAAGGTCAATTACAATTAGAGAATATACTAATATAATGTTTATGAGGAAAAGGTTAATCTTCATTACTTTAATACAATATTACAAGGTTTTTACAAGTAAATAAAATTACATTGGTTGCAAATGAATTATAAAGGAAAAAAACAAGTAAACTTTAGTGAAAGTAATATAATAATACAATGTCTTTAAATTATTCAACAAGAAAAGTAATTACAATAATATGAAAAAGAAAACCTAAACTATCTTCTTAATTAGTCCTATGTCTTCTGTTCTTCAACTCTCCTTCTTCACCCTGCAAAACCAAAAGAAAACAAAAAACAAGGAAGAAACAGAATGGGGACTTGGTTAAAGTAGTGCTCTCAGTTTTACAGTGTAATGCACTGCTCAACACATCACTGAGCTAATCTTAAAAAGGGGCAAGTTTCACCAACTCATAGTATCTGTCCTTAATCAGATAAATTGCCTCAGTACAACCTCATTGGCAGTAATTTATGGGGCAAGTTTCACCAGAAAAGTAGAAGTAAAAGAGTGGAAGTAAGATATTTTTGCCTTGCACTGATCCAGAACAGTGCAAGCAGCTCACACATACATGCAGGTATGTGGTGCTGTCAACACATGAAGCAATCAGGACAGGGGATAAGTATCAGTCGAAGCAGAGTGGCGATACTCTGCTAAACACTAGCTACAACACTTAGAACAGCAAGAAACCATCTTATCATTAGTTCTCATCAGATTCACATCAACTCATCCCTATCTCATCAACCAAGATATTATCCAGATCACCACCACATCACATACATAATGGTTGCTGCAAGAATCCATCCAATGGAAAGGACAAGGTGGAGAAGGCCAGGTTATGGCTGTTGTAGTGGATGATGTAGTAAAAGGAGAGGTGAGAAGGATATCAAGGTACAGTAGCAACTGATCAAGATCCATCACAAGGACAAGCCTCCAGCACCACCTCATCTGTCAACACTACAAACAATAAGGTAGATAGGAATATAGCTAGATCTTGTAGCATCTGTTCTTATTCAATTTTGAAATGATATCTTTGAGGGTTAAGAAAAAGAGAAGTGTAGCAACCAAATCCACCTACCCTTCAAGTAGAATTGATCTAGTAGGATTAGGTCTGGTGGTACTCTCAGTATTGCAAAGGGTTGCTTTGCAAAATCATCATAGAGACATACAAAGATCTCCAAATATTTGTATCTATTCTTAAATAAAATCTTGCCTCGGTCTCTTGCCTCATTGGCCAGGGATTTCCAAGATATGAATTTGCATCCAAAATCATCTCAAGTAAATGAATAAGCAACCACCAGGTAAATAACTTTCCCCACAAAAGGCAACCATAGAAGGAGCAACTCACCACCACAATCAATAATCAAGGCCAATAACAGCAGATCTTATCCCAACCAAATTACCAGCATAAGAAATCAGCTACAACAACATGGTATCCATCTAATCTCATGCCTAAATATTTGTTCTTGCCCTTGCATCTTAGAATGGATAGGGCCAATAGAAAATCCTCAGATCTGTACTCAAATGGAGTACTAGATCATCATTGGATAATTTTCTTAAGCAAGCAGTAACTATAATACCCAAACATCATCAAAGCCTCAGCTTTTGCATCCTAGGCAGGTCTAAGCAATGAAGGGAAACAATTTAAATATGAAATATGTTTCAGACCAGCATCACAAGCATTCAGGTTTAAATATTTTTGCTTAGCTGTATAAGCAGCAAATTATCCTACCTGAAGTTATTTTGTGCACACTCCTGTAAGGAGGCACCACAAAAATAATCCAGTCAAGAGAAGCCACTAAGGCAGTGTAACAATCAACCAATCATCTTCCTGATTATAAATTCTGGAATCATAATAATTATTGCCATATGGGCAATCCACATATGGCACATCATTCCATCTGCAAACCACAACAGTGTGCCAAATCATCTTCTTATCCATCTTTTCTTAGGAATCATTTTGATTCAAGTAACGTAATATCTAGTTCTTCTTCCAAAAATTGTAAGTGGATTAATCAAGATGCTAGTTATAATTATTCAAATTTAACAGTATAAATATCACCAAATAACATCTGTTGGGGGATGACTATTCATCCAAATAGCAGCATAGCACTTAGTAATATCCCTTATATTCCAGGCAAGTCCTAAGTATATTGATAACAGCATCACCAAACCCTCATTAAGATGAGTATGCTCCCAACACTATCAATTGGTTCAAAATAAACACCACAAAGCACCAAACTGGGTCATCAGCCCAATGGCTGGTCACAACAAAGAACTCACTGTGTCCATACGAGGGAGTAGCGAAGTGCCGACGCCGGAATTGCGTCCATAGCATTATTCCACCAAGGTCGGAATCGAGAGAGAGAGAGAGAGAGAGAGAGATAGATAGAGAGAGAGAGAACCTGTAAGGTTCCCAACCTTTAATAAGGTAGAGATCCCCGTGTTTACAATGCTAGTACCTGTATCAATATCTAGCATCCACATTTAAGATGTAATATCAAGAAACAAAGGTCATAATACAACTTATAATCAGGAATAAAGTAATTCATTACATCTTACATAGCTCATTTGGCTATCACATTACAACGCAGCAGAATATCTATATAGCATGGAGTCCTTCATCTTCAAAGTGCCACAGGCAATCATGTTGGTTGTAGACTTGTAATCTTATTCAACACACTTCACTAACATCAAACAAACCTGCAACATAATAAGTTGCAGCCACAAGGGTCAATACATTTGAATTGTATTGGCAATTTTCACTACTATGTAGAAATAAGTGGATCCTATCATTACATGCATATTTGGCTAAGTAGGGTTTAGGCTCATTTGCAGAAAGCAATATAATTTTGTCCTATCTTTTCAAAATAGTTTTGATATTTTGAAAATCTTTATGAACTCCTTGGAAAACTCCAAGTGCTTCTAATCCCTTGTTGACGCCATCAAGTTTTACTTTGAGAAATTGGAATGTCGAGATCTTCCATAGCTTCGGGCCTTAGTTGCTCAGTATTGTCCATAACCGGGGACACGGCTAAGTACTTAGAATTTGATCTTCTGCAGAAGTTGTACACTTTACCCACATGACACAATCTCGTCTTGATGCCACCAGTGGCCGCTGGATAAGTACTCACCAAATTGGAGTACTGGCAGATCGAGAATGTGACAAAGTCTTTCCATAGAAGTCCTCCCAATACACAATGCTATCTTGTCTACCAGGCACCAATGTAGGGATATATTTCCCATACACAATTCTAGTTAACCTGAAGATGCCAATGCATGGGTCTTCCACTATGTAGTTGACTAAGCCAGAGCCCATTTAGCATGTGGCTGTACACGGAAGCCACTGTACGAGAAACATGTTCAATCTCTAAGTCCCTGGGTGGTTTTCTTCTAGTGCACCACAAAAAGATAGCCATATAAACATGGTTCCCTTTGTTGCCACATTGTCCAAAACTTGAGTATCCTTTTCCACCCAGGTGGTTCATTGAGTACTTGTTTTATTATATAAAACATATAATTTTTCCAACACTTCATATAATCATATCATGTATCCCATCTCAAATATATAGCAGGGCTAAGCATACTACAACTACAATGTTTTCACTAAGGAATATGTAAGGGTATCCTATTAGGATTTAGCATAGCATAAAAATGTAGTAGTCTTACCATTCATGTTACAAAAATCCACTAAGTGTAATGAAAATAGTAGGACATGGATGATAGTGTCACTTGACTTTTTAGTAGAGAATGTTGGTTCACTTCTTGATCTTGCAAATATCACACTCTTCTAACTTCACTACAATTCAATCAAGCAAACACATAATCAACTAGCATTCAAACCAATTTACCATACATAAAATAATAGAAACAAGGCAAAGCATGCAAGCATGCAAAAGATGGTTTTATTTAGAAAAGTGGTTTCTATTAGGATCTAAACATTTTAAAGCTCAAAGTGGTCATTTACTAAAGTGGTAAAACCATTTGCAAAAGGTTTCACCCCATAAACCAAATATTATACCAAACTGTTATTTTATGTTTGTTGGAAATGTCTTTTGCAAGGCAATAACTTTTTAGGGTTCATAAAATATGTTTTTAAATCTCAAAACTTGGTGTTTAGGGTCAGAAGGTTTGAATCACATCATTTCCCAAAGGTTTTACTCAAAAAGTATTTTTAACACATAAACAATATTTTTATTTGACTAGAAATGTGCTAATTCAAATATTTATTCCTTAACTTCACAAAATACATTTTTAAATCCATAAGTTGGTTCCTATGGTCAGTAGGTTCAAAACAATACATTTAGCAAAGATTTCACCTTAAAAATATATCTAGAAAATTTTTTATATTCAAATTATGCCTACACATGTTTCTGCAAGTTCAACCAATTTTCCAGAAGCAAAATATTAAACAAAGTGCATGGTTGCAAAGTACTGGTTCTGCTGATTCCATTGATATAAAATTTTCAAAATTTGGACGTGTAGAATTAAAGTTATGAATTTTGCAAGTTTGCAAATCTAATAGATCAAATTTCTATTTTAAATCCTGAGTCTGGCCACGTGGCTTAATTATACTGGCTGAAAACGGTTCGTGCGGATTGATCAATACTGGCCGCAGGATCTCACTTAATCGCACGGCACAGATCATACGTACCCCTTCATTTAAGTTAATCTATCGTGTCACTTGGATCAATATCCAACGGCTCACAGGCACTGACCATCTACTAGCGGCGCTGGCGGCGGCGAGTGGCGGCGACGCGCTCGGACGGTAGCGTTGGCGATACACCAGGTCACGCGGGGAAGGGAGAGATTGTTCACTGTGCTCGCAGGAGTGCGGCGAAGCTCAAGGTGTGGTCAGCTTGTCGAGGGGCGCACCGGAGCAGCAACGATTACTCGTCGGAGTCAGTGGCGGCGTCGGGTGCTTCGGTTCATCGTCGGGGGCGAGGCTGCAGGTCACCCTAAGACAAGATAAAGGTATGGTTAGACGCGGACGAGTGCGTAGATAATAGGAGCATCAACGGAGGTGCTGGGGAAGTCTGTACTCATCGGGGAAACTCGCTGGAGAAATGGCAGACGACGGTGGCGCTCGGGTGTCGAGGTTGCCGAGTCTACGGTGCTCACACGGGTGTGGGGTTGGTGCAGGGAGATGCGCAAGAAGAGGGGGAGCAGGCTCGTGTGCTCTGGGAGGTGAGGGGCGGTTGGACGGCGCCGGAATCGGCCGGAGAAGCTCGTCGGGGCTGTGGTGCTCGAGCTCAAAATTGGGGCAGCCTGGAGGCAGAGAGGAGGTGCTGTTTGGGGGGAATGGAAGAGGGGAGGGAGGCGCTTAAGTGTGCGTGGTCACTGGCGAGTTTAATCCAGCCATCAACGCGAATTCATGAAGATTTAAACGCGGCAGTAAATGACGAGGTCGTGTGGGGAACGGTCGCGAGGTTGATGATGCTGCGCTGGCCAGTGGGTCCCGTTGACAGCGAGAGAGAGGGAGGGGGAGGGGGTCCGCAGTTCAGTGACTTAGCGGGTGCGCTTCTGGGTGAAAAACGGTTCGCGAGTGGGGTGAGCAGGTGGGCTGCGAGTGGGCTGGACTAGGTCTGCTGGCTGGGCTGCTTTGTTTCTTTTTTATACTGAATGTTTTTCCTTTTTCTATTTGGATTTTCTGTTTTGATTTTTATTCAAATAATTCAAACTCTAATTCAATTCAAACAACCACCAAACTTTGGGTATAATTTAATTCTGTTTATCAATATATTCGAAAGTCCAAAATAGAACAATTATTTTTAGGGTTTATTTTTTTAAAAAAAATAGACTTTAGTCTTTATTTCAAATAGGATTCAAATATGTTTAAAACTCTATTTGACTTTCTATAATCCTTTACTCTTTTTATTAAACAAAAAATATTTTATTTCCATTGCTTGGCCAAGATTTAATTTGGCTCTTTAAAATAGTCCTTATTTATTATTTCTACTTTGTTTATGAAAACCATATCTTTTTATTTAAAGATCCAAAAATGGTGATTCCAATTATTATAACTTTATTTATTATTTGTTTATCTTTTTAAATCCCTTTAGGATTTTATTTGATCAAAATAGGTTTTGATGTTTCCATTTGGTATCAAAAAGTTTCTTCTCACCCTAAATTTCAACAATTGATTATTTTGTTTATTTATTTTTCACATTTCAAAATTTGGAAAATTTGGGATGTGACGGAACCAGGGTTGCAGACTTTACTACCGTCCCTCCGGCTTCAGGAATTAGTATTAGCAGCAACCATAGCCGCAACACTGCACCACCAAGGGAAGGCGATGGCAGCTGAATAAGGTTGGCACGGAGGTGCCCGTGGCCTTCCTCGAGCAGCATCAGGAGGCACGGGAACTAGGAAGCCGCGCCGGTAAGTCAAATCGAGGCTAGGGTTTCATGGGCGCACGCGTCAGAGCCGAACCATGCCGAGGAAGAAAGGGATTGAGAAAGGATAGGGAGGCAAAGCATCACCGGCGAGCAGCTCTGTCAGATGCAGTCGACGGCGGCCGGAGCAGCGGCAGGCGGCGGTGTACGCATTGGGAGGCTAGGGTTTATCCCAGGGTAAGGGCACACGGGTGTTGGACACCCCAGTAGAGGGGAATCGGAGGAGAGAGAAAGGCATAGCGGCGTCGGGAGATGCCGGCGAGCCAGGCGGTGGCGCTGGTGGCGATAGCGGCATCGCAAGCGGCCAGGAGGGGGCGATGCGTGCGTGCTTGCGTGTGTTGAGTGTGGACGTGGTTGTCGCGAGCGGAGAGAGGGGGCGGGGCCAAGGTGACCCCGAGTCTGATCTAGCTGGGCCAGGTGGTCCCATGTTCCCAAAACAAGTAAACCAAACTTAAAGAAAATAAAAGGATAAATTGTAAAATTACCACAATACCCTTGATAATATTCAAGCCCTAGAAAAATGTAGAAAAATCCCAAAATACAGATGATATATCAAAATGACCACAAGAATAATATATACATAGAAAAATTATAATCTTACTTGTTAATATAAATAAAATGCAGAGAAATATTAACACCATTACATCCTAAATAAAATCTCATAAAATAAGGAAAAATCCTAAAAAGAAATAAAAATCATTTTTGTGTATAAAAATAAATCCACTATTTAAAAAAAATACTAACTCCACTTTTTTGTAAATAAAATTTGAAATAAATATTTAAATACAATTAATCCTTTATGGAATTTTATAAACATAAAAATAATACTTAAAAATTAAATAAAAATCATTTTTAAGATCTTGAATAAAAATATTACACCAGAAAATAATTAAATATATTATTAGAAAAGTCTTTAATATTAATAATAGATCCTTATTTAATACCTATTTTGTGAATTCTTTAAAAACAATTATTAAGTAAGAAATAATCACAATTCTTATAAAAACTTGAGCAATTAGTGTCTTAGTACTAATTCCAAACCCATAAGTTTAATTCATAATAAAACTTAAGTATAACTTTTAACTTTAAAATATTCTTTAAAAATCTTATTAAAAACTTTTTTAAATAAACATTGGGTATCACTCATATATATATAATATGGTGAATAATCATTATATCTTAACCACTACTAACATAACTTCAAATTCTAACAAATTACTAATATCATCTAATTATGCTCCCATTAAATAAATACAAATTATTTTCTTAATAAGCAAAACAAATTCAATCTAAATCATTCACTTAAATATAAAGTGAATAATTCCACACCTTAGTTATACCTATCATAAATCAAAATTTTGGGAATAATTAAAATATATTACATCTTAAGTTTATTTAACCTTTTAAAGTTAACTTTACTCTCAAAGCTTATAAACATCAGGTCTAATAAATCACTTATGTTTTTATCGTTAACTTTGGTCTATTTAAGACATAAAGCATCTCAAGTCCAAACTAATAAATCAAACACCAAAAGACATTGATCATGTTCTATTAACAATGATGATTGTTTAAACCTTAGAAAGGAAATCTTTTCTTCAAATGTTATTCTTTTTCCCACTTCAAGCAACAACTCTAGGATAATTCTTTTAAACCTTAATAATCCAATACATATACTTCCATCCTAATCACCAAATAGCAACTAATCTAAATCTTAAATTACTATTGCACTCTACTTTTATATCTTGAATATCAAAACTTAAAATCCCTATAGATGCACTTCATGTGAAGTAAAAATTTGACTGGGCATAACAATGCAATTACTAGTCAGAAAGATCCTATGAGATTCGATTGGGAAATACAACAAGATACATAGACCTCCATCCAGCTGCATCTATGACTAGAAGTCCACCTTTAGGTTATCATCCAAACCCCCTCCAGTATTAAGTTGCAAGCAACAAACAACTGTTTAAGCAAAGTTTGTAAGGTAAACAGTCCACATGTTCCATGAACAAGAGACCTTGTTTTCTCCCTAGTGGCAACAACACATCTACAACCGAAGAGATTTCTGTCACTTCCCTTGGAAACTAGAGGCATGAACCCACTATCGAGCATAAATACCCCTTCTTGGAGTCACTAGCAACTACTTGGCCAAGATAGCTACTAACAACGGAGAGCATGCAAGATCACAAACAACACATACATGATAGAATCATAAAGACAAAACCATTAATCAAACCAACATAATAATCTCAATATCCATCGGATCCCCGCAAACACAACATGCATGATTACAAATAGATTAGATCTTAATAATGAATGGAGCTCACAAGATCTATACATGAAAGCACAAGGGAGGAGATACAACCATCTAGCTACTACATGGACCCATAGTCCAAGGTGGATCTACTCACGCATCATACCGGAGAGAAGTCCTCCGGGATGATCTCCCCTCCGGCAGGGTGCTGGGAAAAACTTCAGACCCCCCTCGATCTAGGGACTATGGTGGCGGCGTCTACAGACGGTTTCATGGAGATTTGATCAGGTGCTGAGTGTTTCTTCATCGGGGGCTTCTTATAGATGAAGGGGGAGGCCGAGGCGGCGGCCAGGGGCCCCAAACCCTAGCCAGGCGCGGGCCAGGGCCCACCCACGCCTAGTGGACCCCTTGGCTGGACCCTTCGGCTCCCCTCTGTACTTCTTGTTCCCCACGGAAAGTAATTGACTTTGACGTTTGTCCTGTCCAATTCTGAGAATATTTCTTTACTAACTTTTCTGAAACCAAAAACACCAGAAAACATGCATCTGGCACTGTTGCAACTTGTTCGTAGGTTAGTACCAGAAAACATGTAAAAAGAACCTCAAAGTGTAGACAAGTAAAGCAAAGTAGATACTAAACAAGCATGGAGCATCAAAAATTATAGATACGTTTCCAACGTATCAACATCCCCAAGCTTAACTCCTGCTCTTCCTTGAGTAGGTAAGTGATAAAAGAATAAATTTTTAGGTGACATGCACCCTCACAATAAAGATCCAACCATTTGCAAGCATTGAAAGCTGGGATCAAAGAACTCTAAAAATGTGCATGAATGATGGAGTTCTAACAATAGGACATAGTAACTATGCATGCAACATGACAAGCTACAAACAAAGATCATGAATAACATGCATTGAAAAATGTTTGTTTGTTTCAAATATAGAAAACATGGCATAGTGACAATCAGCTTGTCCCTCATAGAGTAGCAATATCTATGCATAGGACACCTTCAAAGTTCACAAGGGTGACTAGAAACAAATAGCACAAGAACAAGTAATATCACAATATGAATCAATCATAAGATTTGGAACACTGCACATAGAATGACAACTATGCTCTCTTAATGGTGCCTAAAGGTAGAAGGTGGAGACTCAATAGTGGTGGAAGAAAGGCCTTTTTTGTAAAGGAAGCAGGGATTACAAGTTTCGAAAAGAGCTTCCAAAAATTATGGTACTTGTTAGCTTTCAGCCCCCATTGCCCCTATCATAAGCATCTTGAAGTGGTTAAGGTTAAAGTGGCAAAGATAGAGTATATGCTTGACGAAGTATAAGTTGGCAATCTCAAGTCCCTTGAATATGAGGTCCACACCTCATGCATACTCAACTTTGGGCCCAGGTAAGTTCTTGTCATTGTAAGTATTTACATATCATTGAGAACCGCCAACGGGGTACACCTTGCACATGGTACAGGAGCTTTCCCATAACCAAAATGACAAGGCAAGCAGACAATGAGCATCTGTTGCCTACCAAAACCCACCGGCGAGCAGCGACGGGCAACACGGAGAGCCGGGAGGCTCCCAGGACTGCTGGTGGGCCCTGGTCCCTCGGGCAACGGCCCGCAAAACTCCGGCACACGTCCTGGCTTGGTTCGAGGGCGTGCCACCTGACCTATACCTGATCAGGAAGGTGAAAGATTGCTTCGATTGGTTTCCTGCATGGCAAACAAACATACGTAAAATTCAAGCCGTAACCGGCTCCCAGGTTTCCCTGTGAATCGGCTCCTAGAGCCGATTATCCCATGGTTCTGCATTAGATCTATGATAACATGGGGTTTTGCTTCATCAATACAAGTTAAATCGATCTACGACAGTTTAACGTTTTCACTACATGATTGGAACGTCCTACACGTAATTGAGCCTGGTAGATACAAAAGATAATAGAAAACTAATCCTAGAGAAGGCCTAAACACCAACGTAACGTCAATTCCCGGAACAACTCCTCTCGGATTGGTAAACCATATCTTACATACTACTGGATCGTTCAACCCGTTTGCAAGGCCTGATCATGTAGATATCAAACTAAACCTTGGAGAACAAGGCACAACTATAACAGATCAAATCGACTTAAATAAAGATCAAGCAAAGTGCCACCCTTACACCCGGGAAAAGGTGCAAAGGCGGCGAGATAGCTAGAGGTAGCATAACTAAACAATCATAGCGAAAAGTACTGATGCTAACCCCCACAAATCTATGATAATAGTGTTACTCGCCATCAACAAGGCTTCAGTATGAGTAACACCAGATAACGCATAAGTAGATACTGCCTAGATCGCAAGATGCGATCTAGGCAGCATGGCACTTACCCGAGAAAAACCCTAGAAACAAGGGGTGGCGATGCGCCGATATTGTGTTTGTTGTGAACGTGATTGTCCTCCTTTTCTCAATAACCTTAGGTACATATTTATAGTCCGGAGACTTTCTATCTTTGGAATAACTCTACAACTCTATCTCCTACCTAAACCGAAACGTAATCTATTACAATATAAGATACACGGGCAATTTAGCCCAAAACAACGTACGAGGCCGACTCAATAACACGTTGCATATACGTCTCTTCTAAGCCCATCTTGATCACGGCCCAACTCCTCCTTTAGCCAAAATATGGCGATAACACATGCCCCCCTGGTTTTGGCAATGATAATTCCGAAACCACTCTGTTTTTTTCCTTCTCCTCTTTTTTTTTCTGTATCGGGTTACGCGTTGCCAGAATGCGTTGCAGAACAGAATCGTCACGCCACCCCCTCATCATGATGCCCTGTCTTCTCCACTTCTCCGCAGTGCATGATTTGACAATTTCGGCAGCACATTCTGGGAAACCGCTATAGCATTGAACCGCTTCATACTATTCCCCTTATTTATATTCATCTGAGCAGTTTGCAGCCCCATCTTCCTCCAGTAGCCAAGAAACCCTTCTTCCTCCGCCGAAAAAACCCTCTTCCTCTGCCATGGCCTCCTCTGCTTCATCTGGCCTGTCCTCCCAAGCCTCCAATACAATGAGCGACCGGGAGCCGACGCCAGAGCATCCGCCAACGGCGGCGTACAACACTCTCGCCCCACAATGGTGGGACGAGAGGGATTGGGATTTCGCCACCTGGTCCGAGGACGACGAGTCCTTGACCGATGGCGAGGAGGACCTGCAGTTCCTCGCCGATGGGGAACTGGAGGCGGACAGCACCGACGACGCCATGTCCTGGGACGACGTCGACTCCTCCGACGAGGAGGAGGAAGCGGAGGAGGACACCTCCTCCGAGGAGTACCAGCCGGTGAAGTACTTCCGCGCCGGGTCCAGCAAGGACACCGAAGACGACGACGAGGACGAGGAGGCCCCCGCTGGCATCTGGATCAGCAGCAGCGAAGACGACGCCGGCAGCAGCGCTGATGACAGTGAACAAGACGACGGCGAAGATAGCGGCGACGACCTCGGCCTCTAGATTAGGAATTAGTAGTAGTAGTAGTAGTAGATTTCCTTTTGTAAGCAATCAGCTCCTTTTGTAAGCAATCAGCTCCACTGTAAATAATCGTCTTTTGAATGAACGAAGATTGCTTTTCCAACTCGAAGATTGCTTTTCCGACCCAATTTCGCCGATAGTGACATAGGTCGATGTTCCAGAAGCCGATAGCAACGCATCAGCTTTTACCCGGCTGCGCCCATACAGTCAACCAAGTCACAGCCCAAAGAGCCGATGGTAAAACATCGGCTTTCCCAGAAACGTTGACAAGGTCAAGTTCGATCGCATACTTAGACAAATCTGAGCGGCCACTTTCCAGTTTCAAACGGTAACCTGCGACCCTCTTCAAAAAGGGCGACCCAGATCTCCAATTGCTCATCGACCAAATCGAGCTCACAACGACAAGACCCCTCGATCCCCAATTGCACAGATCCATCTCCGCCGGCAAACTAGATGGCGGAATCGTCCAACACCAACCCAGAGGTCTCCGGTCTGAAGGTATGCCTACTCCCCGCAGTCTGAACGCGATGCTAGAATTAATGGCCAACACCTGAATTAATGACTTATTCCATTATTAAATTTTCTAGGTTTCAGACATTCTGCTGCCACATCCTTCTCTCCCAAATTCTCTCTGCCTTGGCCCTCGTACAACATCTAGTCCTGCCCATCTGATTTCTTGCGAAGCAAACCGAATCCCCTTCGTAAGCCAAGACCTAGATTTAAACTCTTGGGCCGACTGCTTGCGAGCCTGGCCTAATCCTTCTGAACATTGGGTCACTTGGTTCAGCAGGGTAGCTAGATCTTACCAATCCCAATGGGAAACCACGGGAATAGCCGATGCCTTGCATTTGTCACTGTCTCCTCTTGAAAAACATGAGAATCTTCTAAAAACCATCGGCTACTTCTGGTCTGACGCTATGAACTGCTTCATGTTCGGTCATGGCCCTATGTCACCAACTCTGTTAGACGTAGTGATGATTACTGGTCTAGATGTTACATCACCCAGCCCCTCTGCTTTTAAACTGACCAAAGTCCCCTACAAACTGTCTTCTAAAACAGACTGCACAAACTGGGGTGCCTACCTCCAACGCCATATGAAAACAAAGGGCCCTGTCACAGAGAAAGAACACACAGCCTTTCTCAACTTCTGGCTAGAACATTTCATATTCTGTGGCCCTTCCCTTGCTCCAACCAAAAATTATCTCTCCTTAGCCTACGAGCTTGCCAAAGGCACTCAACTTGGCATCGGCAAACTGTTCCTTGGAGAGGTCTATCGATATCTCCAGTTGATGTCTGTCAAGCTGTTCTCGGGCATAGCAGTCAAAACAGGAGGTCCTTGGTGGTTCATCCAGCTATGGGCCCAGCTGTACTTTCAAAACCATGTCCCCAACTTTCCCCTTTTGGCGAGTTGTACCTTCCCAGATGTCAAAGGGAAGCAGATCCGATGCACTAGTTATGGCCAAGCTTTGTATAGGCTGCCAGGTAGTAAACTATCCCCTCAGGAAGCTTCCAAGTGGTTCAGTATTTTCTTCCAAGGCCTGGATAATCCTATCTTCTTTCCTTACACGGAAGAATCGGAACATTTTGAAAATCCACTCTCCTTCAGGCTAGACAATTTTGCCGATGACACTAGCACTCGGCAGCTCTTTTCCATCGCGATCCACCCCTGTTTTCTTCCAGTTGGCATGAGTACATCCAACAGAATAATCAAGCCTGGGTATGAATTCTACCAGCCGGTCGTAGTGGCACGGCAATTTGGCCTTGGACAAGTACCTCCCCATCTCTTTCTCCACCATCTCACAGAGAGCAGAGCCGACCTGCCTGATCCTCTCACCAGTCAAAGGTGTTACTCCTTCTTTGATGCTCTTACCATCCCTATTCCAAATGACCTCACCTTCGCCTCATCAACTGATGGCTTTGAAGACTGGTGGTCGATGTGGAAGACTCACGCCTTCAGGAGAGCTCTGGGACCGTTGCTGAAACAGCTTGATGCTGACTATGACATCCCCGTGGAACAGGTACCACTACTTGTAAATTTTCTTGATGCAGCTCACAAATGACTCTTCTACTAACCCACTCTTTCTCTTTGCAGCAACAAGATGGCCCTGAACCTACGCACAGTGATGGCTCCCCCTTTGAGTTCTTTCCGCCAGCTCCTGTGGTTCTTTTCTGCAAAAACTCGCCACCTTTGAAAAAGGTCATGATGCAGAGCCAGCCGATCACACCACAATCGGCTTCCAAGAACCCAGCAACTCCTAAATCAGCTGCCCCTCGAGTTCCAACTAAGACAAGAATGATGGTGAGGAATGTAGCTGCCAGGAAGACCTTGAGGCGCCGGAGCCCTTCTCCAGAAAGCTCGCCTGTAGGCTGATTCATGTCTTGGTCGATCCTTCTCATTCTTACATTCTTGCAGACGTGCTCGTGTCTAATAGCGTTCCTTCTCTTGCAGGCTTCCGTCGAAGACACCTCCCACGAGGACACACAACCCGATCAAGGAGAATCGAGCCCAACAGACTCTGAGAGGACTGCCACACCAAACCAGCCAGATGCGCCACCATCGGCTCCCAGGAAAAGGCCAACTCCTGAACCTGCTGCCCCCCGAGCATCAGTCGAGGCAGGGCCAGCTATGGGTCCCAAGAGAGCTCGCAAAGGACTGCAAGCTTCTTCGTCGAGCCAGGAGGTTCCGAAAATCATCACCCTTCATGCTCTTACCACTTACTTCCTTTTATCTGCCGATTTATTTTACATCGGCTAAAACCTTCCATGCAGACGACTGACGCTTCTAGTGGGAAAGCTGGGGCAGTGCCGATGCCTCTAGCCAAGCCGGATCTAGCAATCCCCGAAGGTGCAGATGAAACAGCTACCAATTTGGGCAAGCCTCCAGCAACTACACACAAACCGATTGCCTCGTCATCTGCAATCCCCTTGATCTTAGGAGAGGTATGTTAGCTTCTTCCGGCTAATCCTTCTCTGTTGGACGCACACTGACGCCTTTTCGGGCTGCCAGGGTTGTGATATTTCAGGCTTGTTGACGTTTGACCCTGAATCCATCGAACCAACTCCCTCTGTCGCCACCGATGAACCACAGGCTAGGGCTGTTACACCTCAATTCCAGCGTCTTAAAACCCTGCTGTCCTCCCCGATCAAAGAGTTGATCGAGGGTTCTGAGGAGGTGAAGAGCATTCTTGCTGAAATAAAAGACCAACTCCCAGTAGCATTGCAGGTGAAGCTTTGGCCCGTTGTAACTCTGTCTTTCTACGGGTCAAGGGTGAAGCTAGCTCGTGAAAGGATCAACCTGCGTCGTGCCCAACTTCCGCTGAAGGCCAATATTGCAGACAGATGTCAGCAGCTCAACGAGAAAAAGGCGTCTCTGGATACCAAAACTGACACCTCTGTCAGCACCGCCGAGCTCGCATCCTTGAAAAGGGAGCTGGAAGATCTTGAAGAGAAGGTCCGGGCGACTAAACAGCTCATTCGCGACAAGGAAGAATCCATCGCCCGATCCCAAGACGAAGCAGAAAGCCTCAAGGCTCAACTGAAGACCGATTTGGCAGAAATACGTGCCCTGAACAAGCAGCTAGTGACGGGCAAGGACGAAGATGAAGAAGCCGAGATCGCCGAGGTGGACCGTGTCCGTGCTGACGCCCTCCACGCCTTCGAGGCATTTCTTCAGTAGCTCGTTTATGTAAACTGGCATCTGCTTGTAATAGTTTGAACCTCTAGAGTTAATGACCGTGCATCGGCTGTATATTTTGTTCATTGGCCGATCTCATGTATCGGCCCCCATATCTCACTGTCCATCATCCCACATGCTTGGGAAATTATATTTATTTGTTTCTTTTTATTGGCCGATTTCGTGTATCGGCCCCCATATCTCACTGTCCATCATCCCACATGCTTGGGAAATATTTCTTGAGATGCTGACCGTTGACAGCCACTGGGAATTTCACGCCATCCAGCTCCTCCAGTATGTACGCGTTTCCCCTTAAAACTTGATCGACCCTGTATGGCCCGTGCCAATTTGGAGACCATTTACCATATGCTGCATCCTTAGTTCCCAATGGCAATACAGCTTCCCATACCAGATCGCCAACGTGGAACTCCTTCGGTCTCACCTTCTTGTTATATGCGCGAGCTACCTTGGCCTTGTTTTCTTTGATTTTCTCAAGCGACCATAGCCTAAGCTCAGTCAGATCCTCAATACTGTCACTCATCAGGGCCGCATATTCTTCAGTCGTTAGATCGTTCTGAAAAGTGACACGTCTCGATCCAGCAGTAATTTCCGAAGGCAATACGGCTTCTTGTCCATAGACTAGATGGTACGGCGAGGTTTTTATCGCTCCATGACATGACATGCGGTAATACCATAAAGCCTCTGACAAAACCTCGTGCCAACGCCTAGGGTGCTCATCGATTTTCCTCTTGATCAGCTTGATAAGGCTCTGGTTGGACGCTTCAGCTTGCCCATTTGCTTGAGCATAGTATGGAGATGATCGAATCAGCTTAATCCCTGTGTCCTCACAGAACTTTCTGAACTCGTGAGAAGTGAAGACCGAACCTCCATCGGTCGTGATAGTCTGGGGAATCCCAAACCTATGAATGACGTGTTCTTTCACAAAATCGACAACATCCTTCGAGCTCACTGACTTCATAGGGACGGCTTCCACCCATTTAGTGAAATAATCCGTAATGGCCAAAATCCACATGTGACCTTTGCTTGACGGAGGATTGATCTTGCCAATCATATCCATGCCCCAACCTCTGAATGGCCAAGGCTTGATGATGGGGTTCATCGCTGACGCGGGTACCATCTGAATTTTTCCAAATCTCTGACATGCTTGACACCCTTTGTAGTACTTAAAACAGTCCTCAAGCATGGTAGGCCAATAAAACCCTGATCGCCTGATCAACCACTTCATCTTGTGAGCCGATTGGTGAGTTCCACAGGCGCCTTCGTGTACCTCGTGTAGGAGCCGATTGGCCTCGGCTGACCCCAGACATTTGAGCAATAACCCTTCCAGAGTCGTGTAAAACATGTCGTCCCCAATGAGCACATACTTCATGGCCTTGTACCTTATCCGTTTAGGTGCCCCCCCGAGCCGAATCCTTCAAGTAATTGAAGATATCGGCTCTCCAGTCGTCTGCGTCCAGGAACTGTACCTGAACATCGGCTCCCTCTGCTACGTCCTTGTAGCCTGAAGCCATTTGTGCAAGATCATTCGCCTCGGTATTCTGCGATCGCGGGATCCAGGTGAAGTTTATGTACCGGAACTCACGGCATTGCAGCCATAATGGGAAGAGCGACTCGCTCTCACACTTGTATTCCTCCGTGAGTTGAGAAATCACCAACTTGGAGTCTCCAAAAATTTCCACTGCTTCTGCTCCAGCTTCGATGAGCAACTCCATTCCCTTGCGTATCGCCTCATACTCAGCGACGTTGTTGGTGCGAGGGGCAGATAACCTGATGGAGAAGGAAAATGTTTCCCCCCGGGGCGACACGAGTAGCATGCCGATGCCGCACCCATCGTCACAAACCGATCCATCAAAAAACATAGCCCACGCTCGTATAGATAGTGCTGCTATATTAGTGTTGATCCTTTCAGCGATAAGGTCGGCCAATGCCTGTCCCTTAACTGCTTTTGCGGGTTGATACCGGATATCGAACTCCGATAATGCAAACATCCATTTGCCCAGTCGTCCTTTCAACATAGGAGCCGACAGCATGTGCTTTATGACATCTGATTTGCATATGATGACAATCTCCGCTGATAGCAGAATGTGGCGCAGCTTGGTGCAGGTGAAAAACAGGCAGAGGCACAACTTGTAGATCTCAGGATACCTTGTCTCTGCATCCAGCATCCTTCTGCTGATGTAAAATACCACTCGCTCCAGTCCATCATAAACTTGCACCACCACTGAGGCGATGGACGTGTCAGCTACTGGTAAGTAAATGTAGAATGGCCTATCCGGCTGGGGCGGAACCAATACTGGCGGCTTCGTCAGATATTCTTTGATCTCGTCGAAGGCTCGTTGTTGTTCTGCCCCCCAGCTGAACTCCTCGTCAGATTTAATCTTCACCAGTCCCATGAACGGCTCTATTCTTCCTGACAGATTGGAGATGAATCTTCTGACGAAGTTTATCTTGCCGATGAGAGACTGCAGTTCCTTCTTCGTGGTAGGCGGCTTCATTGTTTGCACTGCCTCCTGACTTTTCATGCCGATCTCAATTCCTCGTTCATGGACCAAGAAACCAAAGAACTGACCGACCGTCACACCGAAGGCACACTTCTTTGGATTCATCCGTAGCCCGAATTTCCTTGTTCGGTCCAGGACGCGTCGCAGATCGTCCAAATGTCCTTGTACTGAAGCTGACTTGACCACCACGTCATCGATATAAATTTCCACCAGCTTGCCAATCAGATCATGGAAGATGTAATTCATGGCTCTTTGGTATGTGGCGCCGGCATTCTTTAGTCCAAATGTCATGACTACATATTCAAACAACCCCACCGAACCTGGGACTCTGTACGCAGTCTTGTGTATGTCTTCTGGAGCCATAAAAATTTGGTTGTAACCGGCATTGCCATCCATGAAGCTCAAGATCTTATGACCAGCCGCTGCGTTGATTAACGTTTCTGCCACCGGCATCGGATACTCATCCTTTGGAGTAGCTCTATTGAGATCCCGAAAATCTATGGCAACACGCCAGCGGCCATCCTTTTTCTCTACAGGTACGATACTCGAAATCCACTCAGCATACCTGCATGGCCTGATTAACTTGGCTGTCAACATTTTCCCGACCTCTTTCTTGACTTCTGCCAAAATTTCGGCCTTCATCTGTCGTGCTCGCTGCTGGAATGGCCGAAATCCTTTTTTAAGCGGGAGTCGATGCTCAATGATGCTCCTGTCTAATCCAGGCATCTCTGTATAGTCCCAGGCGAAGCAGTCTGGATATTCTTTCAAAAGAGCTATCATCGGACCCCGCAGACTCGGATCTAACTTCTTGCTGATAAATGTTGGTCGTGGCTTATCCCCAGGACCGATGTCGATTTCCTCTAGTTCATCAGCGGATGTAAACCCATACCCTAGCTTTCCGTCACCTGTTAAATCGATGCTAAACACAGGGCAAACAGTAGGTGAGGATGACAAAAATAATTTGGGCCGATTGCCTGAATCGGCCCCCTTTTTTATTGCATTAGTTAAGGACGGTTTACACCTTATTTGTGTTTCACAACGGCAGGGAATCTCCCTGCTACGACTACATGATCTTCTTGTCGTAAGATTGCTGCTTTTTGTTTTTTTTGGCCGATCGCAGGGATCGGCCGTACCACGTACGATCGTGGACTTTGCTACTCTGTCAGGCCAGTGGATAAGACCAGCCTCACCCCGTTTTTTGTAGCTTCAATGCGCTCACAGCCGTCTAGACTGATTCCAGAGATCGGCTCTTGGTCTTCTGCTTCCCAGATGTTCATGCCAGCTATGGAGATCTCGATAGAATCATCTGCATGAATGACCTCCACCTCATCTCCATCCCACTGTATTAGGCACTGGTGCATCGTGGATGGAATGCAGCAGTTAGCATGAATCCAATCTCTCCCTAGCAAGACAGCGTAGGTGCTTTTGCTGTCCATGACGAAGAATGATGTAGGGATGGTTTTTCTGCCCACGGTCAGATCCATGTTTAGTACGCCCTGCGTCTCTGAAGTTTGGCCGTTGAAGTCGCTTAACGTGACGTTGGTTTTGATCAGATCCGCGGTGGAGCGTCCCAAACGCCGTAGCATGGAGTATGGCATTATATTGACTGCCGCTCCGGTGTCCACCAACATCTTGCTGACAGGCTGCCCATTGGTGTAACCTCGTAGGTACAGGGCTTTCAGATGTTTGTAGCCCTTCTCTCGTGGCTTTTCAAAGATAACCGGCCGTGGGCCGCAGTCAAACTGTGCCACTGGTAGCTCGTTGGTTCTTGGCGCGCAGAACTCTGACGGAAGTATGAATACCATGTTTGTGCCAGCCGATGTCTTTGCATCGGCTTTTACCGGTTTGGGGCGCCACTCTTTCCTTTTCGGGCGATCTTCCGTTTCCAAGGTCTGCCTAATCTTAACGGCCAGATCGGGCCGTGCCTTCTTTAAAGCGTGGAGATACTGCGCTTCGGCTTCCTCCAAGTTACGCAGCCGCTGCACTCTACGCTTTTGGGTGTGTCTGAGTCCGTCGGGACACCACCTTGGACGGTGATATCTGTCTTTTTCTTTGTCATCCCTTGGCCCCTCGAGATCTTTTGCTCGAGCGGACTCCCTGTATCGGCTCTGAGGTGGGAGAGGCCCTAGACGCTTGAACACTGACACTGGCCCCGTGTCCTCCTTCTGCTGTCCACATTCCGGGCAGTTATCGATTGTAGGCAATCGGCTCATTCCCGCATCCCAGCAATATTTGAAGAAAGGACAATCCCAATGTTTGTTTGCGCCTTCCTTTTCTTTTGATGGTCCCCTAGCGAGGTGCTCATATCCTTCATCGTCTCCATCGCGCCGGCGACGTCGGTCATACTGACGCTCATACTTGTTAAGGAGATGCGTGGAATGTGGCTTCTGATATCGCACGCTCCTCACCTGTTCCTCAGTTAAATACCGCCTGTCATCGTAGCTGGGCCGGTCGCGTGGACCAGCCTCCTCTCTTTCTCTGCCCCGAGAGCGACCGCCTTCCTCCTTGTACGTGCCATGGTGGTACACAGGCCCTGCCATGTTGACATCGAACGAGAAATCCAACTGGCGCCTCGTGGAGTGGCTGTGTTCTACCATGTTGACGCCGGGAAACGGGTTGGTGTCTACTTTCATGGCGAATTGCCCCAGGATCAGCCGGCCCTGCTCTATCGTCGTTTGGATCTGGCGACGTAGCTCTTTGCAGTCATTGGTGGTGTGGGTGAACGAGTGATGCCACTTGCAGTATGGTCTTCCGTTCATCTCTTGAGCCGTAGGGATTTTCTGGCCTTCGGGTAACTTTAGCTGCTTTTCTTTCAGCAGTAAATCGAATATCTGCTCAGCTTTGCTCACATCGAAGTCAAACCCTTTTGCAGGCCCTTGCTGTTTCACCCATTTGCAGGATACAGGATCTACCCCCCGAGCCCATTCAGCCACGGCCACCTCCTGGTCTTGCGTAGGATCTTCTTCTTCTGTATCGACCAGGCCTATCGGACGTTTGAACTTGTCCTGGTACAACTCAGGGTGGCGCTGTTCATACATCGTCAGCTTCTGGGCCATGTGCGCCAACGAGTTGTATTCTACTTGGAAAGCCAGATCCTTGATAGGTGCTGAGAGACCCAACGCTGCCAGCTCGACTGCTTCCTTTTCAGTTAACCGAGCTGAGTAACATCGGTTCTTGACAGTCCTGAAGCGCTGGATGAACTCGGCTACAGTTTCTCCCCGCTTTTGCCGCACCTGTGTCAGGTCTGCAACGCCAGCCTCGGTAGCCTCTGAATGATACTGAATGTGGAACTGCTCCTCCAGTTGCTTCCAGATATGGATCGAATCAGGTGGCAGCGAGGTGTACCACCCAAAAGCTGGTCCTTTAAGAGATTGCGCAAAGAACCTTACGCGCAACTGATCCGATTCTGAAATCATGCCTAACTGTGCCAGGTATCGGCTCACGTGCTCGATCGAGCTCGACCCTTCTGACCCGCTAAACCTTGAGAACTCAGGGAGACGATACTTGGGTGGCAGCGGAATCTTGTCAAACTCGTTGGGGTACGGCTTTGAATAGCCGATTGTCCTTCTCTTCGGCATGAAGCCGAACTGGTCTCTCAAGATGGTACGGATTTGTTCCGTTGTTTGGGCTGCAGGGGCTAGATTCTCATGACTCGTTCCAGTGGCATACTTGGCTAGCCACGCCTGTTTGTCAGCGTCCATCCCGGAGATTCCTGCTCCAGAAACACCTGCACCCGAAGTCCCTGCTCCAGAACCTCCTGCCCCAGCAATCCCTGCGGTTGCGATCTGGTTCGTGCGCGTCAAGCTGTTGCAGTCCGGCACGTAGGTGCACACATATCCATGTGGGATTTCTTTAGGTGGTTCACACAGGAATTGGCAATCGCCAGGGTCACCTCCGACCTTGTAGACGACGTACGCCGGTGCCCCTGGTGGCTCCGGAGCTGCAAGTGTGAATGGCAGCGGTGGCCAGGCCTGGAGCGGTCTTTCTCCCTGGTGAGTCCCCAGAGTAGGCCCCGACGGAGAGTACTGATGTTTCATGATTTCCTGAACTACGCGAACTGCAATCCGCTCGAAAGCGTTCACCAGGCTCTCAGAATGGCGGTGAAGAGAATGAGCCACCATGTAGTTGACTTCCTGTCGCAGAGCTCTGGTGCGCTCCTCTGAAGGAACAGACAGATCCACCTCATCAAGAGCACCCTCGGGTGAGAACCCTTTCCACCTGATGCCATGCTTACGAGTCCTCTCAAAAGAGCCGATGAGATCGGCTTCGAAGAGAGCTTTGACGTCATCATACTTCGCCTTGTGCTCCTCAGGCAGCTCGTCGTACGTGACTGGTCTGTTCTCCATCGCAGCGTCGGATGTTGATGTAGACGTTGTTGAACGTCCCACCGGGCGTGCCAGAATGTGTTGCCTACCAAAACCCACCGGCGAGCAGCGACGGGCAACACGGAGAGCCGGGAGGCTCCCAGGACTGCTGGTGGGCCCTGGTCCCTCGGGCAACGGCCCGCAAAAATCCGGCACACGTCCTGGCTTGGTTCGAGGGCGTGCCACCTGACCTATACCTGATCAGGAAGGTGAAAGATTGCTTCGATTGGTTTCCTGCATGGCAAACAAACATACGTAAAATTCAAGCCGTAACCGGCTCCCAGGTTTCCCTGTGAATCGGCTCCTAGAGCCGATTATCCCATGGTTCTGCATTAGATCTATGATAACATGGGGTTTTGCTTCATCAATACAAGTTAAATCGATCTACGACAGTTTAACGTTTTCACTGCATGATTGGAATGTCCTACACGTAATTGAGCCTGGTAGATACAAAAGATAATAGAAAACTAATCCTAGAGAAGGCCTAAAAACCAACGTAACGTCAATTCCCGGAACAACTCCTCTCGGATTAGTAAACCATATCTTACATACTACTGGATCGTTCAACCCGTTTGCAAGGCCTGGTCATGTAGATATCAAACTAAACCTTGGAGAACAAGGCACAACTATAACAGATCAAATCGACTTAAATAAAGATCAAGCAAAGTGCCACCCTTACACCCGGGAAAAGGTGCAAAGGCGGCGAGATAGCTAGAGGTAGCATAACTAAACAATCATAGCGAAAAGTACTGATGCTAACCCCCACAAATCTATGATAATAGTGTTACTCGCCATCAACAAGGCTTCAGTACGAGTAACACCAGATAACGCATAAGTAGATACTGCCTAGATCGCAAGATGCGATCTAGGCAGCATGGCACTTACCCGAGAAAAACCCTAGAAACAAGGGGTGGCGATGCGCCGAGATTGTGTTTGTTGTGAACGTGATTGTCCTCCTTTTCTCAATAACCTTAGGTACATATTTATAGTCCGGAGACTTTCTATCTTTGGAATAACTCTACAACTCTATCTCCTACCTAAACCGAAACGTAATCTATTACAATATAAGATACACGGGCAATTTAGCCCAAATCAACGTACGAGGCCGACTCAATAACACGTTGCATATACGTATCTTCTAAGCCCATCTTGATCACGGCCCAACTCCTCCTTTAGCCAAAATATGGCGATAACAGCATCTCAGCAATCTTTTTATTTACCATATGCATAGCTTTTTATTGAGGATGCTTCATAGATAGCTCACTATGGTGATTCTACAAGTTTCCACCATGATTAGGCATGGCTTAGGCTAGCGGCCCAAGCGTTTCTCTAACACATGATACAAACTCCATGGACTTACAAGTTCCCTCTTTATTTCACACCAGTGACATCCATAGACAAAAGAACATGATATCAACTGAGTACAAAGTACAAGTGCAATGTTGAAAATGTTCCCCGTGACAGCACGGTTCTGCTAATTCCAACTTATAAGTGCAAGCATATACAACAAAGTTGTCACAATGGTTCAAGTTTATTAGGGGCAAAGAATATAAAGTGTGCCATCAAGTTCGTGAGGGCTTTAATCACTAAGTTTTCACATAACGAAATAGTTTTTAATTGAAAGATAGTTGAAAACAAGAATATACTTGGAATGGTGTAACACACCAAGCATAGGAGTTTATAGTGGACACTTTGGAATAACTTGGTTTCTTGGGAGTTGGAAGCATGATTAGAACTTACTCAGACAAGTGGAGGCTAGCAAAAGACTAGGAGCAACCAACTAAGAGAGCATAATAGACATAATCATGCAGTGCAACAAAGCATACTAATCAAAGCAAAGAGTGGTACTACAAGTCAAGTACTAAATGATCATAGAGGCTAATGGTGACTTGTCATAGTCATAACATGGTGTAAGCATGTGCCAAGTCAACCCAAGCAAAGCATCAAAGGAGAATACCACAATACTATGCTTTTCCATGCTAAAACAACGCATCATTTATTCAAGTCACACTAAGCAATCCCAATTGTTTGGAACAAGACATGCTGCAACAATAATCACTAAGCATAAGGCCAAAACAACACCTACATGTTATGCTAAAGTCTAAGTCACAGTCAATGCAAGCTCCTCTCGCACTTACAAGCAAGAACTTACTACTCCTTTCCAACACCAAGCAACTTATTTCCAAAACAACACAGCGAGAAAGGGGGTCCAAACCACTTTATTCAAGCAAACTAAACAACCTAAGCAAATCAAACGAAAACTAAGACGCTCCAAAACAACACAATTGTGCATGAAACAATAAAAATGAAGTGTCTAAACAGACCTGAGCTTTTTATTGATGAAGAAGGGGATGCCTTGGGCATCCCCAAGCTTTGACGCTTGTACCTCTTGGATATTTCTTGGGGTGACACCATGGTGGCATCCTCAAGCTTGATATTTTGTCCATTCTTCATCTCATTGCATCATTCTTTCCGTACACCTGAAATTTTTCCTTCATACAAAACTTCACACAATCTTCATTAGCAACATTAGTGTATTCAAAAGATATTATACCTCTATAAAATCTTTGAATCAACAAGGATTTTCACTAAAAACACAAGCTACTGTATCAACTCCTGCAAAAATCTCAATTCACCTAAAGAGAACTCAAAAAGGAAACAATAAGAAGCAAATGCAAATAATGGCAGAAATCTGTCAAAAGAGACCAGCAGGTAGAAACCGATTTTTTCGAACATCTTATGTTACTCAAATTAAAAAGTATTGAACTAACGAAAGTTACCTAACATACCCGGGGATTTATTCGTAAATTTTGAGCTCAATCCTAGTTACGGAGACTCCTCACGAATTTTTTTGGTGGAGGAAAGAAATCTGTTTCGGGACAGCAACTCCCTAAATCTTAGTTCCCTCTCATTAGAGGTCATTCTTGGCACAAAAAGCAAAAAAAAGGATAATTAGAGGTCATTATTGAAGTAATAACTTCCAAGACTCAAGGAAACTCTTGGGTTATCTCCCAACAAGTACTTTTCTTTAACGCCTTTAAGTTAGGCACAAGAAGCAAGAAGAATCAAGTATTTTCAAATGAAGAATTGCCCCTCTTGTTCCCTCCTTTCTTACCTTTCTTTTTCTCTTTAGGGAATATATGATTTCTTACCGGAGGAACAAAGTGCATAATGCCTTTTCCCACATCTATTACCGCTCCAAGGTGCTTTAGTAGGGATCTTCCAAGAGTGATATGTCCTTTGCCTACACATTCAATAACAAGATATTCAGTAGAGATCATTTTCCCTGAGATTTTTTTAAACACACCTTCAGCTATTCCAATGGGAAATATAGTGGCATTGTTGGTAAGAGATATTTCCTCTCCTCCTTCAGTAAGCCCCCAAAAGACTTAAGGAATCATAAATATCTTTAGGCATGAGGCAAAATTCAGGCATGATATCACAACGAGCATCAAAAAGTGTAGTATTTATAGAGACTTTGATTGTGGGAAACCACTTTGAAGGCTCAGAATTTATGGGAACATAATCATGGTAAGCCCTAAGCGTGTGATAGCAACTATTCATAGCAGCAATACTAGTCTCAAGAGTGTTCAACCTGGCAAAAATATTTGTGAAAGAGGAATCAGACTTGCCAGGTGTACCATAAATCATGATTAATTTCTTTATGGCATCAAAATATTCGTCCTCCGTACATAGCAAAAAATCTTTCTCAACCACAACATCCAAAGCATATCTATAACGAAGAGCAATACCGCGGTAGAAACTATCAATAACCAAGCCAAGACTTATCTCAGGCTCAGTTTCCCTCTAGAAACCAGAGATTCTAGACCAAGCTTCTTTAAAACTTTCTTCACTTTTTTGCTTAAAAGTGGAGATTTCTACCATAGGGGAAATAAAGGTTGGTAAAAAACCCGACATGGCAGCAACTAGAGCAGAAACTGATTTTTTTGTGTTTTTAATAAAGCAAGCAAACCAAACTAGACTAATTTTGTTTGGGTTTTTTGGAAAGAGGCAAACAAAACCAAACAAAAGAAACAAAGAAAACTAAAAACAAAGTAAAGAGAAAGAAAGTGAAGGACTCCCCTAGTGAAGACGTCCTTAGACTCCCCGGCAACAGCGCCAGAAAATAGCTTGATGGCGCCCACCACTTGTCATGAGACACTTCGTTGGAAACCCCAAGAGCAAGGTATGAAGCAGCACAACAGCAAGTTTCCCTCATTAAAAAACCGAGGTTATCGAACCAGTAGGAGGAAGGAAACGTCACACATGTGTTGCAAGCAACGCAGAGACCTGCACAACACAAACTCAAGACTTTGCCCCAACGAATCAGTGAAGTTGTCAAGATCACCGGTTTTCTGTAACAAAGGATTAAACGTATGGTGTGGAAGGTAATGGTTTGCAGCAAGTAAACAAGTAACGGTGGAAGATGTATCAATGGTAAAGATTGGACCGGGGTCCATAGTTCACTAGAGGTGCTCTCCTTAGATAAACAACATGGCATGAAGGGTAAACAAATTACAGCAGGGAAATTGACAGGAACTGAGCAAGGCATAACAATGCAATTACTAGTCAGAAAGATCCTATGAGATTCAATTGGGAAATAAAACAAGATACATAGACCGCCATCCAACTGCATCTATGACTAGAAGTCCACCTTCAGGTTATCATCCGAACCCCCTCCAGTATAAAGTTGTAAGCAACAGACAACTGCTTTAAGCAAAGTGTGTAAGGTAAGAAGTCCACATGTTCCATGAACAAGAGTCCATTGTTTTCTCCCTAGTGGCAACAGCACATCTACAACCGAAGAGATTTCTGTCACTTCCCTTGGAAACTAGAGGCATGAACCCACTATCGAGCATAAATACCCCCTCTTGGAGTCACTAGCAACTACTTGGCCAAGATAGCTACTAACAACGGAGAGCATGCAAGATCACAAACAACACAGACATGATAGAATCATAAAGACAAAACCATTAACCAAACCAACATAATAATCTCAATATCCATTGGATCCCCGCAAACACAACATGCATGATTACAAATAGATTAGATCTTGATCATGAGCGGAGCTCACAAGATCTATACATGAAATCACAAGGGAGGATATACAACCATCTAGCTACTACATGGACCCATACTCCAAGGTGGAACTACTCACGCATCATACCGGAGAGAAGGCCTCCAGGATGATCTCCCCTCCGGCAGGGTGCCGGGAAGAACTTTAGATCCCCCCGATCTAGGGACGATGGTGGTGGCGGCTACAAACGGTTTCGTGGAGATTTGATTGGGTGCTCAGGGTTTCTGCATCGGGGGCTTCTTATAGGCGAAGGGGGAGGCCGAGGCGGCGGCCAGGGGCCCCAAACCCTATCCAGGTGCGGGGCAAGGCCCACCCGCGCCTAGGGTGGGTATAGCCCCCTGGATAGCCCCTCCGGCTCCCCTCTGGACTTCTTGTTCCCCAGCGAAAGTAATTGACTTTGACGTTTGTCCCGTCCAATTCCGAGAATATTTCTTTACTAAATTTTCTGAAACCAAAAACAGCAGAAAATAGGCATCTGGTACTGTTGCAACTTGTTAGTAGGTTAGTACCAGAAAACATGTAAAAAGCACCTCAAAGTGTAGAAAAGTAAAGCAAAGTAGATACTAAACAAGCATGGAGCATCAAAAATTATAGATACGTTTCCAACGTATCAAGAAACACCGTTACAAGAAGAAGGAATCGAAACCCTAAAGATACCACAGAAATCCAACCATAAGAATTCCTGGACTCAAAGAAAAGATAAGAGAACAAATTCAAACATGCAAAGGTAAGAGGAGAATAACATAGAGGTAAGGAGTAAAAGCAGACCTAATCAGATCTATTCAACCGATTTTTCAAAATAGTTTTGACACTCTACATTGTCTGTTAGCTAGGATATCCTATCGGCTGGACCGGTGGGGCTATCACAACTGCTAAGCTCTGAAACCACTTGTAACACCCTTGAATCGGCCCTATGCAGATTTTAGCGATTTCCTCCAAACCCGCATAGAAACAATTCAAAGATGCCCACCAGGCACTTGCGTGCGGGTGGAAAATGAAGTAATATCATTACACAATAGTTCACGATGGAATCCACAGAACATATATATACAACAACGACACAATGAGTTAAGAATACAAATGTAGAGTACAAAGATCCAATTCACCTTAAAAACGATGCAACATCCGAGTATGAATAAGATGCAAATGGGGCTAAGAGCCCTAAAAAATAACCAATGGCATCCATAACCCTGCCCAGACCAAACCGAAAGGGTAACCTTGCTAACGACATCGAACTTAAACCTGTTCAAACAAAAGGGATGCTGAGAAAGGGCAAAGGAAAACGAGAGCGGTAAGTACCGAGGCCAGTACACGATGAGTCTTAGAATTCGATGGCTCTCGTCTACATAGGTATGGTAGACTGAAGAGGCAGCAAAGCATGCACTAATCAACATATAGAGACTCAATACAACTATTGGCTATCAGAGAGGGATGAGAAATACCTATTCGGAACCAACCTGATACTAACACCAAACATACACATCCTAGTATTTTCCCTTCAAGACCAAAAGAGAAATTCCTTCCGAGAAAACTCACATAGTTGACAGTTTTATTTATTCATTCCATGGTGGTTATCCAACTTACTAGTCATGTCAGATCCAAGTCAAATTGTAACATGGCCAGTTACTCTTTTCAGCCGACTCATGTATTAATGTATTATTATAGTTGGTTGCTCATTGGAAACTACCGAAGGTCTCGATGCAGCCGGTTTCTATTCCAATATATTATTATTGTACACTACAAAAGATTATATTATTTAGAAGCAACCTTTCATGTAATTGCGGCATGTAAGAGCATAACAAACAACGCCCATAAAAGGGTAAAACCCTTATAATAACCGCCAGTTTACGGGTATCGGTAAAAAAACGACACCGATCAGAACCTTTAAACGACGCGATCCGTAAATAAAATTTAAGGGTCGGAGCAAAAATCGCCCATAGGCCTATATATACGAGGGTTGCGAGGCTGACCCGAACACGACCTGCATTCCACTGGTTGTTTGCGTGCAAGTGAGTTTCAGCTCTTCCCCAATCCCGCCAACTCGCTGCCGTCGCCGATCTCTGCGCCCCTAGCTTCTTCTACAACTTCGCGACCAAATCCCGACGACATGGATCTCGAATCGACCCTGCTCACCTCTGGAGGCAATTCATAGGCTCATCCACCCTCTCAGGCATTGATCGTATCTCCCGAGGCTAGCAGAGGGCTTCCGACGTCCGCCGACGTCGTGAACTTCGTCGCCACCACCAGCGTCAAGAAGAGGAAGCGGGTGGGTACGCACCTTGTCCCGCAACCAGGAGCTGCCCCGGCGGCCACGGTTGCCCCTGCGCCGGCCCCCAACTCCTCCCCATGCGCCGGCGCCAAAGCCGAATAGGGCGTCACGCCCAAAATCTCAGTCGGCCAGCTGAAGGGGGTGAAGCAGAAGAGAATGGTCCAGCGCAGCGCTAGTAACCTATGAATTATGAACTATTTGCATATGGATTTGGTGTGAACTACTTTGTTAATTTGATGTAAAACTATAAACTATGCATCAAATATTTGCATATTGCTTTTGTGTATGAAAACCTGTCTAAAACCCTCTTTTACGGGTCAGAAAATAGCCGGTGCAGATCAGAACGCTTATTCGCAACCGGTAAAAAAGAATATATTGTATTTACATGTTGTGAATCAGGACGCTGATTTGCATCGACACGCCCTAGAACCTGTAAATCACGAATACAAGAGCATGTACTCACGATTTAAAGGTCGGACGTTTACGAACGCCGTTAGTCATAAAATGTTGCCGTGTGCGAACTTTGTTTTCCAAACCGACTGCACTGACTGACTCAAAACTAGTTTTTGTGCTAGCGACTTTTTTTTTGGTTTTCTAAATCTGAAGCTCCATTCTTTCGTAGTAATTGTATGTGCGCACTGGTGGGCAGAATGGACGAAAATAACCCTAAAAAACAACAATTTTACAAAATGAACTCCGGCCAGAAGAAATTCACGGAACTAACCCTTCTTGCAACGCCACACAGCGTGGCGCCGCACCTTGAAGGACGGGGCGCCGCGCACCTGCCAGCATGGAGTCCCGCGGACCCGGCCCCGATAGTGCGGCGCCTTGTAGCCTGGCGCCGCACTGTGTGGCACAGTCTGGTGGCGCCGCACCGTGCGGCGCCGTCCAGTGTGGCGCCGCACATGCGCTAGAAAATAGACAGAAGTTTCTGTCTATTTTCTAGTGCATGTGCGGCGCCACGCTCGACGGCGCCGCACATTGACTTAGACGTTTCCTGGGCTATCTTGCAACATGTGCGGCGCTAGACGTCGTGGCGCCGCACCTTCCTGACTAGTGCCTGTCTATTCCTGTTGTTCTGTTTGAGTTGGTTTTCGAGCAGGCACTACGGCACACAGGCTCTTTGCCGTGTGGGAAAAATACACGGCAAAGCCCCCCCGGAACTCGGCAAAGGCTTAGCCACACGGCAACGGCAGCCACGGCAAAGGCTCTTTGCCGTGTGTCTTTGCGCCCGGAACACGGCAAAGCCTTTGCCGTGTGTTTACTGCATCCACACGGCAAAGTAAAGTACTTGACGGTTCCGTCCGTCTAACGGAGCCGACACATCTTTGCTGTGTTCCTCCTTTGCCGTGTGTGATGACTCTTTGCTGTGTGTTCTTTCTTCGCCGTGTGCCTTCTCTTTGCCGTGTCCCTGGTCTTTGCCGTGTGCCTCAACCTTTGCCGTGTGCCTCCTCTTTGTCGTGTGCCTCAACCTTTGCCGTGTGCCTCAACCTTTGCCGTGTGCATTGTTTTTGCCGTGTGTGTGCTCTTTGCCGTGTGCTCATTAGGGGTGACACACGGCAACGTTCATTCCTTTGTCGTGTGCCCGTGGGGGGACACACGGCAAAGGCCCTGTGACATTGCCCAGGGGCGCACAGGTGGCTCACACGTGGCTTCTTTGCCGTGTGTATACATACGGCAAAGTGACCATTTGGCACTTTGCCGTGTGTATACACACGGCAAAGGGGCTGTCATTTTTCAATTTTTTTCCTGTTTCCAGTCATTTCCTGCAATTCAAAACATAATATATATATATATGATCTACAGATCATCAACAACAATAATATACTCATCAACAACAATAATATACTCATCAACAACAACAATATAATCATCACCAACACCAAAATGCATCATCAACACTAGCAAACATCATCACCACGAAAGCAAGAGATTTCACAAATATTACAATTGTCAAATGCTAGTGTTTATTCTTGCCACAAGTGTCAAATACTACCAAGTGCATAACCAACAAGTTATAAGACCTAAACTAGACAAATATTACAAGATCATCAACTCCGAGTGCTCCACAAGCTCATGCTCCATCGTGAGATCCTACAAGTTCAAGACAAGCACATAAATATGAGAAGTAAAATCATCAATATGTACAAGTTTCTAGGCAAGTTGATGGAAATGGAAATAACATGGGATTTTGACGAGTCTCATGGCAAATTACATCAATATGACAAGTAAAATCACGAATATCTACAAGTCCCATGGCAAGTCTTGAATTTCTATAAGTGTCATGGCAAGGCTAAAATTTCTACAAGTGTCATAGCATGGCTAAAATTTTGACAATGGCATAGAATTATCTACAAGTGTCATGGAATTGCTAAATTTGCTATAAGTATCATGGCAAGGCTAAATTTCCTACAAGTGTCATGGAATTTCTAAATTTTCTATAAGTATCATGACAAGGCTAAAATTTCTACAAGTGTCATATCATGGCTAAAATTTCTACAAATGCGATGGCATGGATAAATTTGACAAGTATAAGAAAACAAACCTGGAGGACTCTGATTCAGCCTCCAGACGACCGACGGATTGTTGACGGTGAAAGACGGCGGCGCCTGGTTGTTCGATCCACCGGCGGACCCACCAGGCGGCGGCATCGCATCGTCCATCTGCAGCATTGGAAATTGTGAGCATTAGACAATAAGGCAAGATTGAAAATTGTGAGCATTGGACAATAAGACACTTGATCACTTACCCACGAGAAGGCAAAAGGAGGAGTGGGAAGAGTCCCTGGTTGAGAATTGATGAGCATTTGTTGTGTCATCCACCGCATCATCTGCCCCTGTTGCTCCAGCAACCCCTGCTGATGGGCCATCTGCTGCTCCAGCTGCTGCTGCCGCTGCTCGGCCGCCTCTCTGCGTGCCCTATCAGCGGCCATCTCCTCCTGCGTCGTGTCGCCACGATTAGATGAACATTGCAACACAAAACATGTAGTAAAACATAGATGACCGAGGAAGAACATACCCGTAACTACTCGAGAGCTACAACCGAAGGCCGTGGGCGGGTCTCTATAGCAGGCTGGTCGCTCGTCCTACCACGCCGGACCTGGCGCATAGATGGGATGGTCATGACCGGCATTATCCGCTCAAGCCATACGTGGTAGTCATGACTCTTGAGCCCTTGTACTCGCAATGTTTCCATGTTCGCACCCCTCATCCAGTTGGCCGCATAACCATCAGGGAAAAACAAACTTTGCGCGATCCACTGGAAGATCTCCCTTCTTTGGGGCTTTGTTGGGCAGAAAGGAGCCTTTGGCTTAGACCACCTTTTTCTGCCTTTGGCTCCGGGTGGTTGCATGTTCAACTTTGGCCTATCGCACAATGCTTCTTGATCAATTCGAGCCTTGATGTTATCTTTCGTCTTCTAGGTTTGCATTATGGTGCTCCAAAGGGCCTCACCGATATTCTTTTCGGTGTGCATTACATCAATGTTATGCGGGAGCTCAAGATCCTCAAAGTAAGGGAGCTTCCATAAGCACGGAATGTGGGTCCACTGGTGCGTATCCCCGTATCCCACGAAACCATTCCCATCGGAGTTTGGCTGGAGAGCTTCCAACTCAGCCTTGATTTCCTTTCCGGTCTTTAGACGTGGCTTTGGATCATGGACAACACGACCTTTCCTGAACCTCTTTTTATCACTCCTATATGGATGATTCGGCTCAAGACACTGTCGATGTTCATCAAAGCAGGAATACTTGCCTCCCTTCGACAGCCAGAAGAAAGTCAGAGATTGCATGCACACTGGGCAAGGCCACTTCCCATGTGTACACCAGCCGCAGAACAACGCACGTGCTGGTAGGTCATGCAGAGAGGTATGGTACCAGACATACATATCGAAGTGCTCGTTGTTTGAAGCGTCAAATGTTCGGATCCCCCGACCTTCCCAGCCACGAAGCAAGTCATCCACCAGCAGTTCTAGATACACATTCATGTTCTTACCCGGGTATTTCGGCCCTGGGATTATCATCGAGACAAACATGTTCTCTGATCTCATGCAGACGCCAGGGGGGAGGTTCAGGGGAATAACAAACACTGGCCAACAACTATATGCTGAAGCCGACATGCCATATGGATTGAACCCATCGGTTGATATGGCAACTGCTACGCTCCTCTTGTCACCGGCTTTATCAGGATATTTCTTGACAAAGTTCTTCCATGCACTACCATCCAACGGATGTATCATCTTGTCGAGGTATCTGTTCCCTTCTACTGCCCACTGCATCTGCTGGGCAGTATCCTCGGTCATGAAGAGTCGCTGGAGCCTCGGTATGATTGGAAGATACCGAAGAATGTTTTGGGCAACCCCGGTCTGCCTCTTCTGACCATCACCATCGGGATCGACCTCAAAGTACCTAGAGGATTTGCAGCGGATACAATAATTTGTCTTAGCATGCTCCTTTGTGAATAGCATGCATCCCTTCGGACAAGCGTGTATCGACTCATATGACATCTTAAGGTCACGGAGGAGTTTGGTCGAATAGTAGAAGTTCTCCGGCAAGAGGTGCCCTTTCGGCAGAATGCTGCCAACGACGGCAAGCATATCATCAAAGTCCTCTCTGGTCAAGTTCCTGTGGCTCTTGAAGGCCAAAAGGCGAGCTATGGCATCCAGTTGGGTAACATCTGTATGTGCATGAAGGGGTCTCTGTGAGGCAAACAAAGTCTCGTAGTACTTTGCCGTGTTTTCCTCCGGCTCCTCACTTGTCTCCGCCTCCTGAGGAGTCTCCGCCTCTACATGAGGGCTTTCAGGCGCATTAGCATTCACAAAGTTTTCTATGCACCTATCAAAACCAGCATCAAATTCTCCCCTTGGCTGACTCTGCTGCTGACCCTGCCGTGACTCCCTCCTAGCACGTTTCGCTAACTTTTCACCATGGAATGTCCAAGTATTATAGGATGGTGTGAACCCGTAATTGAGCAGGTGAGTACTCACATCATCCTTCGAATGTGTATTCAGGTTCTTGCATCTTGCACAGGGGCAGAAAATTCTTCTGGGTCTGCTAGGGACGGCAAATGCCCGGTTCACAAAGTCCTCGGCCTTTTCTTGCCATTCTGAGGTAAAGTCCCACTTACTGACATAGCCATCATACATCCAGTCACGATTCTCCATCCTCTAATCAGTACCAAAAACGACATATATAATGCTTTCAATTAATCATGCCATATAAATAAATCCGGTATTAGTTCGGTTAATTTTAGCAAACATATATTTTACGCCATAAATATATCCACCTATCTCTCTAATAGGTAAAGAGGGTCCTATCAACCGCCGGATCCGTAGATTGAGTATGTTCTCCCTGCTCTACCCCGATCCGACACAGAATTTCGGCAGCACCTCCCCGCTGCTCTCCCGATACACGTCTCGGCAAAAAGCCAAGAGGGATGTGCATCCGGAGAACAACAGGGAGGCGCAGCCGAAATCCTATCTCGGACTGGAGTAGAACAAGGAAAACATACCCAACTACGCATCCGCCGGCTGTCCCGATAAATGCCGTAAGAGTTACGCTTCATAATATGCGAGACCACTAATGCATATTTATCCGCGTAACCCTTACGGCCGGGAAGAGACGCCTAGGTAACGCGACAGACTTGGTGATCTACACACGAAAATAACCCTAGGTATTTGCAAGATAGGAGAATAGATTTTTACCCTTGAAGCGTGATCGAGAGGTGAAGAAGATGCTCGACCCTCCCGCAAAATGACCTACGCCGTCGACAACCCCACCCTCAGACTCGACACATATCCCCTGCATGAAGAAAAATTACTAAATTACTACTATAGACATGCCAAAAAATTACACATAATTCCTAAATTACTACTATACACATGCATATATGAAACAACATATATACATACTACTATACATATATGTAACAAATACATGGGACAAATACATGCTATATATATCTAACAATATATATACTAGAAATATATACTACACATACATACTAGCTACACATACATATATATACTAGCTACACATACACATACATACTAGCTACACATACATATATATACTAGCTACACATACATATATATACAACACATACATACTAGCTACACATACACATACATACTAGCTACACATACATATACTACACATATATACTAGCTAGCTACACATACATATACTACACATACACATAAATACTAGCTACACATACATACTACCTAGCTACACATACATGCATACATACCGATGGTGATGGGGCGGGCCGGCGGTGGGTGGAGGGGGGGCTGGACCGGGCGGAGGTGGAGCCGCCGGCGAGATCCCAGGGCCGGGGGCGGTGGCTGGCGCGGAGGTGGAGGGGGCGGGCCGGCCGGGGAGGATGGGGCGCGGGGCGGATGGGCGCGGAGGCGGGTGGGGGGTGGACCGGGACGAGGAGGAGCCGGCAGCGGCGGCGCGGGGGCAGGTGGCGGCGGCGCGGAGGCGATGGCGGCGGCGCTGGATCGAGGCGGCGGGGTCGGATGTGGGGAGGCGCGGGTCGGGTGTGTGGGGAGAGGATAAGGCAGGAGGGGGCGGGGACGGGCTCGAGCCTATCTAGTTAGCTGCCTTTGCCGTGTGCCAACCAGGGAGGAACACGGCAAAGAGCTTTGCCGTGTACCCCCAGGAAAACACACGGCAAAGGCTTATTTCTTTTTGCTATTTTCTAATTTCTTGCTAAAGGTGGAAAAAAATTCTTTGCCGTGTGTCTGTGGGATAGAGACACACGGCAAAGGACCTTTGCCGTGTGTTTGACGGCCACAGGCACACGGCAAAGGACATCTTTGCCGTGTGCTTTGTCCTTTGCCGTGTGTCTCATGCTATTTTCTAATTTTCTTTTTATTTTTTCTTTCAACTGATTTAACTTTTTGTTGCCTATTTGTTAGTATTCAGACCATGGAAACACTAACTTTGCAATAGACCATAAGGTTCTAGAGGATGCTGAACTTCATTTCCATTAGGTAGACGATCCGAGGCCCGCAGATCATCAGGGTTTCGCCGGTGGAAGTCCGGAAGAACGTCGGAATCATCTGAAAACTTGCATGTGTCCCTAGCATATGTGTGTGAGTGTGGTGCAAGGTTGGTATAGGTGATTGCATGTGTCTCCCCTCGCATCCATGCGCTCTAACCTAGAAGCGAAAGGTTATGGACCTGTATAAGGGGGAATCTCCCCGTTACGGTGAAACCGGGCCGTATAGTGCCCCAGCTTGTGAACCAACATGGTTTCACATCAACCTATGACCTAGTGAGACACAACACAAGAGAGAGCTACGCCGGGCTACCCCTGTCAGAAGAATGTCTAGGGGGGTAGACGATCCGAGGCCCGCAGATCATCAGGGTTTCGCCGGTGGAAGTCCGCAAGAACGTCGGAATCATCTGAAAACTTGCATGTGTCCCTAGCATATGTGTGTGAGTGTGGTGCAAGGTTGGTATAGGTGATTGCATGTGCCCCCCCTCGCATCCATGCGCTCTAACCTAGAAGCGAAAGGTTATGGACCTGTATAAGGGGGAATCTCCCCGTTACGGTGAAACCGGGCCGTATAGTGCCCCAACTTGTGAACCAACATGGTTTCACATCATCCTATGACCTAGTGAGACAAAACATAAGAGAGAGCTACGCCGGGCTACCCCTGTCAGAAGAATTTCTAGGGGGGTAGACGATCCGTGGCCCGCAGATCATCAGGGTTTCGCCGGAGTAAGTCCACGAGAACGTCGGAATCATCTGAAAACTTGCATGTGTCCCTAGCATATGTGTGTGAGTGTGGTGCAAGGTTGGTATAGGTGATTGCATGTGTCCCCCCTCGCATCCATGCGCTCTAACCTAGAAGCGAAATGTTATGGACCTGTATAAGGGGGAATCTCCCCGTTACGGTGAAACCGGGCCGTATAGTGCCCCAACTTGTGAACCAACATGGTTTCACATCAACCTATGACCTAGTGAGAAACAACACAAGAGAGAGCTACGCCGGGCTACCCCTGTCAGAAGAATGTCTAGGGGGGTAGACGATCCGAGGCCCGCAGATCATCAGGGTTTCGCCGGTGGAAGTCCGCGAGAACGTCGGAATCATCTGAAAACTTGCATGTGTCCCTAGCATATGTGTGTGAGTGTGGTGCAAGGTTGGTATAGGTGATTGCATGTGCCCCCCCTCGCATCCATGCGCTCTAACCTAGAAGCGAAAGGTTATGGACCTGTATAAGGGGGAATCTCCCCGTTACGGTGAAACCGGGCCGTATAGTGCCCCAACTTGTGAACCAACATGGTTTCACATCATCCTATGACCTAGTGAGACACAACACAAGAGAGAGCTACGCCGGGCTACCCCTGTCAGAAGAATGTCTAGGGGGGTAGACGATCCGAGGCCCGCAGATCATCAGGGTTTCGCCGGTGGAAGTCCACGAGAACGTCGGAATCATCTGAAAACTTGCATGTGTCCCTAGCATATGTGTGTGAGTGTGGTGCAAGGTTGGTATAGGTGATTGCATGTGCCCCCCCTCGCATCCATGCGCTCTAACCTAGAAGCGAAAGGTTATGGACCTGTATAAGGGGAATCTCCCCGTTACGGTGAAACCGGGCCGTATAGTGCCCCAACTTGTGAACCAACATGGTTTCACATCATCCTATGACCTAGTGAGACACAACACAAGAGAGAGCTACGCCGGGCTACCCCTGTCAGAAGAATGTCTAGGGGTAGACGATCCGAGGCCCGCAGATCATCAGGGTTTCGCCGGAGTAAGTCCACGAGAACGTCGGAATCATCTGAAAACTTGCATGTGTCCCTAGCATATGTGTGTGAGTGTGGTGCAAGATTGGTATAGGTGATTGCATGTGCCCCCCCTCGCATGCATGCGCTCTAACCTAGAAGCGAAAGGTTATGGACCTGTATAAGGGGGAATCTCCCCGTTACGGTGAAACCGGGCCGTATAGTGCCCCAACTTGTGAACCAACATGGTTTCACATCATCCTCTGACCTAGTCAGACACAAAACAAGAAAGAGCTACGCCGGGCTACCCCTGTTAGAAGAATGTCTAGGGGTAGACGATCCGAGGCCCGCAGATCATGGTTTAGGCGAAGGAAGACCACGAGAACGTCGGAATCGATGAAAACTTGCATGTGTCCGTAGCATATGTGTGTGAGTGTGGTGCAAGGTTGGTATATGTGCTTGCATGTGTCCCCCTCGCATGCATGCGCTCTAACCTAGAAGCGAAGGTTATGGACCTGTATAAGGGGGAATCTCCCCGTTACGGTGAAACCGGGCCGTATAGTGCCCCAACTTGTGAACCAACATGGTTTCACATCAACCTATGACCTAGTGAGACACAACACAAGAGAGAGCTACGCCGGGCTACCCCTGTCAGAAGAATGTCTAGGGGGGTAGACGATCCGAGGCCCGCAGATCATCAGGGTTTCGTCGGTGGAAGTCCGCGAGAACGTCGGAATCATCTGAAAACTTGCATGTGTCCCTAGCATATGTGTGTGAGTGTGGTGCAAGATTGGTATAGGTGATTGCATGTGCCCCCCCTCGCATGCATGCGCTCTAACCTAGAAGCGAAAGGTTATGGACCTGTATAAGGGGGAATCTCCCCGTTATGGTGAAACCGGGCCGTATAGTGCCCCAACTTGTGAACCAACATGGTTTCACATCATCCTCTGACCTAGTCAGACACAAAACAAGAGAGAGCTACGCCGGGCTACCCCTGTCAGAAGAATGTCTAGGGGGGTAGACGATCCGAGGCCCGCAGATCACCAGGGTTTCGCAGGAGGAAGTCCACGAGAACGTCGGAATCAGGGGGTGCATGTATATAGTGATCAAGACCACAATAACCTATCATCATATGTGTGATCTCATGATCCTATGAAATAATATCACCTAACATATATGGAATAAAAGCCTTGCTAAAGGTGAAAAAGTTCTTTGCCGTGTGTCTGTAGGATAGAGACACACGGCAAAGGACCTTTGCCGTGTGTTTGACGGCCACAGGCACACGGCAAAGGACATCTTTGCCGTGTGCTTTGTCCTTTGCCGTGTGTCTCATGCTATTTTCTAATTTTATTTTTATTTTTTCTTTCAAATGATTTAACTTTTTGTTGCCTATTTGTTAGTATTCAGACCATGGAAACACTAACTTTGCAATAGACCATAAGGTTCTAGAGGATGCTGAACTTCATTTCCATTAGGTAGACGATCCGAGGCCCGCAGATCATCAGGGTTTCGCCGGTGGAAGTCCGGAAGAACGTCGGAATCATCTGAAAACTTGCATGTGTCCCTGGCATATGTGTGTGAGTGTGGTGCAAGGTTGGTATAGGTGATTGCATGTGCCCCCCCTCGCATCCATGCGCTCTAACCTAGAAGCGAAAGGTTATGGACCTGTATAAGGGGGAATCTCCCCGTTACGGTGAAACCGGGCCGTATAGTGCCCCAACTTGTGAACCAACATGGTTTCACATCAACCTATGACCTAGTGAGACACAACACAAGAGAGAGCTACGCCGGGCTACCCCTGTCAGAAGAATGTCTAGGGGGGTAGACGATCCGAGGCCCGCAGATCATCAGGGTTTCGCCGGTGGAAGTCCGCGAGAACGTCGGAATCATCTGAAAACTTGCATGTGTCCCTAGCATATGTGTGTGAGTGTGGTGCAAGGTTGGTATAGGTGATTGCATGTGCCCCCCCTCGCATCCATGCGCTCTAACCTAGAAGCGAAAGGTTATGGACCTGTATAAGGGGGAATCTCCCCGTTACGGTGAAACCGGGCCGTATAGTGCCCCAACTTGTGAACCAACATGATTTCACATCATCCTATGACCTAGTGAGACACAACACAAGAGAGAGCTACGCCGGGCTACCCCTGTCAGAAGAATGTCTAGGGGGGTAGACGATCCGAGGCCCGCAGATCATCAGGGTTTCGCCGGAGTAAGTCCACCAGAACGTCGGAATCATCTGAAAACTTGCATGTGTCCCTAGCATATGTGTGTGAGTGTGGTGCAAGGTTGGTATAGGTGATTGCATGTGTCCCCCCTCGCATCCATGCGCTCTAACCTAGAAGCGAAAGGTTATGGACCTGTATAAGGGGGAATCTCCCCGTTACGGTGAAACCGGGCCGTATAGTGCCCCAACTTGTGAACCAACATGGTTTCACATCAACCTATGACCTAGTGAGACACAACACAAGAGAGAGCTACGCCGGGCTACCCCTGTCAGAAGAATGTCTAGGAGGGTAGACGATCCGAGGCCCGCAGATCATCAGGGTTTCGCCGGTGGAAGTCCGCGAGAACGTCGGAATCATCTGAAAACTTGCATGTGTCCCTAGCATATGTGTGTGAGTGTGGTGCAAGGTTGGTATAGGTGATTGCATGTGCCCCCCCTCGCATCCATGCGCTCTAACCTAGAAGCGAAAGGTTATGGACCTGTATAAGGGGGAATCTCCCTGTTACGGTGAAACCGGGCCGTATAGTGCCCCAACTTGTGAACCAACATGGTTTCACATCATCCTATGACCTAGTGAGACACAACACAAGAGAGAGCTACGCCGGGCTACCCCTGTCAGAAGAATGTCTAGGGGGGTAGACGATCCGAGGCCCGCAGATCATCAGGGTTTCGCCGGTGGAAGTCCACGAGAACGTCGGAATCATCTGAAAACTTGCATCTGTCCCTAGCATATGTTTGAGTGTGGTGCAAGGTTGGTATAGGTGATTGCATGTGCCCCCCCTCGCATCCATGCGCTCTAACCTAGAAGCGAAAGGTTATGGACCTGTATAAGGGGGAATCTCCCCGTTATGGTGAAACCGGGCCGTATAGTGCCCCAACTTGTGAACCAACATGGTTTCACATCATCCTATGACCTAGTGAGACACAACACAAGAGAGAGCTACGCCGAGCTACCCCTGTCAGAAGAATGTCTAGGGGTAGACGATCCGAGGCCCGCAGATCATCAGGGTTTCGCCGGAGTAAGTCCACGAGAACGTCGGAATCATCTGAAAACTTGCATGTGTCCCTAGCATATGTGTGTGAGTGTGGTGCAAGATTGGTATAGGTGATTGCATGTGCCCCCCCTCGCATGCATGCGCTCTAACCTAGAAGCGAAAGGTTATGGACCTGTATAAGGGGGAATCTCCCCGTTACGGTGAAACCGGGCCGTATAGTGCCCCAACTTGTGAACCAACATGGTTTCACATCATCCTCTGACCTAGTCAGACACAAAACAAGAGAGAGCTATGCCGGGCTACCCATGTCAGAAGAATGTCTAGGGGTAGACGATCCGAGGCCCGCAGATCATGGTTTCGGCGAAGGAAGACAACGAGAACGTCGGAATCGATGAAAACTTGCATGTGTCCGTAGCATATGTGTGTGAGTGTGGTGCAAGGTTGGTATATGTGCTTGCATGTGTCCCCCTCGCATGCATGCGCTCTAACCTAGAAGCGAAGGTTATGGACCTGTATAAGGGGGAATCTCCCCGTTACGGTGAAACCGGGCCGTATAGTGCCCCAACTTGTGAACCAACATGGTTTCACATCAACATATGACCTAGTGAGACACAACACAAGAGAGAGCTACGCCGGGCTACCCCTGTCAGAAGAATGTCTAGGGGGGTAGACGATCCGAGGCCCGCAGATCATCAGGGTTTCGCCGGTGGAAGTCCGCGAGAACGTCGGAATCATCTGAAAACTTGCATGTGTCCCTAGCATATGTGTGTGAGTGTGGTGCAAGATTGGTATAGGTGATTGCATGTGCCCCCCCTCGCATGCATGCGCTCGAACCTAGAAGCGAAAGGTTATGGACCTGTATAAGGGGGAATCTCCCCGTTACGGTGAAAACGGACCGTATAGTGCCCCAACTTGTGAACCAACATGGTTTCACATCATCCTCTGACCTAGTCAGACACAAAACAAGAGAGAGCTACGCCGGGCTACCCCTGTCAGAAGAATGTCTAGGGGGGTAGACGATCCGAGGCCCGCAGATCATCAGGGTTTCGCCGGAGGAAGTCCACGAGAACGTCGGAATCAGGGGGTGCATGTATATAGTGATCAAGACCACAATAACCTATCATCATATGTGTGATCTCATGATCCTATGAAATAATATCACCTAACATATATGGAATAAAAGCCTTGCTAAAGGTGAAAAAGTTCTTTGCCGTGTGTCTGTGGGATAGAGACACACGGCAAAGGACCTTTGTCGTGCGTTTGACGGCCACAGGCACACGGCAAAGGACATCTTTGCCGTGTGCTTTGTCCTTTGCCGTGTGTCTCATGCTATTTTCTAATTTTCTTTTTATTTTTTCTTTCAAATGATTTAACTTTTTGTTGCCTATTTGTTAGTATTCAGACCATGGAAACACTAACTTTGCAATAGACCATAAGGTTCTAGAGGATGTTGAACTTCATTTCCATTAGGTAGACGATCCGAGGCCCGCAGATCATCAGGGTTTCGCCGGTGGAAGTCCGGAAGAACGTCGGAATCATCTGAAAACTTGCATGTGTCCCTAGCATATGTGTGTGAGTGTGGTGCAAGGTTGGTATAGGTGATTGCATGTGCCCCCCCTCGCATCCATGCGCTCTAACATAGAAGCGAAAGGTTATGGACCTGTATAAGGGGGAATCTCCCCGTTACGGTGAAACCGGGCCGTATAGTGCCCCAACTTGTGAACCAACATGGTTTCACATCAACCTATGACCTAGTGAGACACAACACAAGAGAGAGCTACGCCGGGCTACCCCTGTCAGAAGAATGTCTAGGGGGGTAGACGATCCGAGGCCCGCAGATCATCAGGGTTTCGCCGGTGGAAGTCCGCGAGAACGTCAGAATCATCTGAAAACTTGCATGTGTCCCTAGCATATGTGTGTGAGTGTGGTGCAAGGTTGGTATAGGTGATTGCATGTGCCCCCCCTCGCATCCATGCGCTCTAACCTAGAAGCGAAACGTTATGGACCTGTATAAGGGGGAATCTCCCCGTTACGGTGAAACCGGGCCGTATAGTGCCCCAACTTGTGAACCAACATGGTTTCACATCATCCTATGACCTAGTGAGACACAACACAAGAGAGAGCTACGCCGGGCTACCCCTGTCAGAAGAATGTCTATGGGGGTAGACGATCCGAGGCCCGCAGATCATCAGGGTTTCGCCGGAGTAAGTCCACGAGAACGTCGGAATCATCTGAAAACTTGCATGTGTCCCTAGCATATGTGTGTGAGTGTGGTGCAAGGTTGGTATAGGTGATTGCATGTGTCCCCCCTCGCATGCATGCGCTCTAACCTAGAAGCGAAAGGTTATGGACCTGTATAAGGGGGAATCTCCCCGTTACGGTGAAACCGGGCCGTATAGTGCCCCAACTTGTGAACCAACATGGTTTCACATCAACCTATGACCTAGTGAGACACAACACAAGAGAGAGCTACGCCGGGCTACCCCTGTCAGAAGAATGTCTAGGGGGGTAGACGATCCGAGGCCCGCAGATCATCAGGGTTTCGCCGGTGGAAGTCCGCGAGAACGTCGGAATCATCTGAAAACTTGCATGTGTCCCTAGCGTATGTGTGTGAGTGTGGTGCAAGGTTGGTATAGGTGATTGCATGTGCCCCCCCTCGCATCCATGCGCTCTAACTAGAAGCGAAAGGTTATGGACCTGTATAAGGGGGAATCTCCCCGTTACGGTGAAACCGGGCCGTATAGTGCCCCAACTTGTGAACCAACATGGTTTCACATCATCCTATGACCTAGTGAGACACAACACAAGAGAGAGCTACGCCGGGCTACCCCTGTCAGAAGAATGTCTAGGGGGTAGACGATCCGAGGCCCGCAGATCATCAGGGTTTCGCCGGAGTAAGTCCACGAGAACGTCGGAATCATCTGAAAACTTGCATGTGTCCCTAGCATATGTGTGTGAGTGTGGTGCAAGGTTGGTATAGGTGATTGCATGTGTCCCCCCTCGCATGCGTGCGCTCTAACCTAGAAGCGAAAGGTTGTGGACCTGTATAAGGGGGAATCTCCCCGTTACGGTGAAACCGGGCCGTATAGTGCCCCAACTTGTGAACCAACATGGTTTCACATCATCCTATGACCTAGTGAGACACAAGACAAGAGAGAGCTACGCCGGGCTACCCCTGTCAGAAGAATGTCTAGGGGGTAGACGATCCGAGGCCCGCAGATCATCAGGGTTTCGCCGGAGGAAGTCCACGAGAACGTCGGAATCAAGGGGGTGCATGTATATAGTGATCAAGACCACAATAACCTATCATCATATGTGTGATCTCATGATCCTATGAAATAATATCACCTAACATATATGGAATAAAAGGTGAAAAAGTTCTTTGCCGTGTGTCTGTGGGATAGAGACACACGGCAAAGGACCTTTGCCGTGTGTTTGACGGCCACAGGCACACGGCAAAGGACATCTTTGCCGTGTGCTTTGTCCTCTGCCGTGTGTCTCATGCTATTTTCTAATTTTCTTTTTATTTTTTCTTTCAAATGATTTAACTTTTTGTTGCCTATTTGTTAGTATTCAGACCATGGAAACACTAACTTTGCAATAGACCATAAGGTTCTAGAGGATGCTGAACTTCATTTCCATTAGGTAGACGATCCGAGGCCCGCAGATCATCAGGGTTTCGCCGGTGGAAGTCCGGAAGAACGTCGGAATCATCTGAAAACTTGCATGTGTCCCTAGCATATGTGTGTGAGTGTGGTGCAAGGTTGGTATAGGTGATTGCATGTGTCTCCCCTCGCATCCATGCGCTCTAACCTAGAAGCGAAAGGTTATGGACCTGTATAAGGGGGAATCTCCCCGTTACGGTGAAACCGGGCCGTATAGTGCCCCAGCTAGTGAACCAACATGTTTTCACATCAACCTATGACCTATTGAGACACAAGACAAGAGAGAGCTACGCCGGGCTACCCCTGTCAGAAGAATGTCTAGGAGGGTAGACGATCCGAGGCCCGCAAAATCATCAGGGTTTCGCCGGTGGAAGTCCGCAAGAACGTCGGAATCATCTGAAAACTTGCATGTGTCCCTAGCATATGTGTGTGAGTGTGGTGCAAGGTTGGTATAGGTGATTGCATGTTCCCCCCCCCCCTCGCATCCATGCGCTCTAACCTAGAAGCGAAAGGTTATGGACCTGTATAAGGGGGAATCTCCCCGTTACGGTGAAACCGGGCCGTATAGTGCCCCAACTTGTGAACCAACATGGTTTCACATCATCCTATGACCTAGTGAGACACAACACAAGAGAGAGCTACGCCGGGCTACCCCTGTCAGAAGAATGTCTAGGGGGGTAGACGGTCCGAGGCCCGCAGATCATCAGGGTTTCGCCGGAGTAAGTCCACGAGAACGTCGGAATCATCTGAAAACTTGCATGTGTCCCTAGCATATGTGTGTGAGTGTGGTGCAAGGTTGGTATAGGTGATTGCATGTGTCCCCCCTCGCATCCATGCGCTCTAACCTAGAAGCGAAAGGTTATGGACCTGTATAAGGGGAATCTCCCCGTTACGGTGAAACCGGGCCGTATAGTGCCCCAACTTGTGAACCAACATGGTTTCACATCAACCTATGACCTAGTGAGACACAACACAAGAGAGAGCTACGCCGGGCTACCCCTGTCAGAAGAATGTCTAGGGGGGTAGACGATCCGAGGCCCGCTGATCATCAGGGTTTCGCCGGTGGAAGTCCACGAGAACGTCGGAATCATCTGAAAACTTGCATGTGTCCCTAGCATATGTGTGTGAGTGTGGTGCAAGGTTGGTATAGGTGATTGCATGTGCCCCCCTCGCATCCATGCGCTCTAACCTAGAAGCGAAAGGTTATGGACCTGTATAAGGGGAATCTCCCCGTTACGGTGAAACCGGGCCGTATAGTGCCCCAACTTGTGAACCAACATTGTTTCACATCATCCTATGACCTAGTGAGACACAACACAAGAGAGAGCTACGCCGGGCTACCCCTGTCAGAAGAATGTCTAGGGGTAGACGATCCGAGGCCCGCAGATCATCAGGGTTTCGCCGGAGTAAGTCCACGGGAACGTCGGAATCATCTGAAAACTTGCATGTGTCCCTAGCATATGTGTGTGAGTGTGGTGCAAGATTGGTATAGGTGATTGCATGTGCCCCCCCTCGCATGCATGCGCTCTAACCTAGAAGTGAAAGGTTATGGACCTGTATAAGGGGGAATCTCCCCGTTACGGTGAAACCGGGCCGTATAGTGCCCCAACTTGTGAACCAACATGGTTTCACATCATCCTCTGACCTAGTCAGACACAAAACAAGAGAGAGCTACGCCGGGCTACCCCTGTCAGAAGAATGTCTAGGGGTAGACGATCCGAGGCCCGCAGATCATGGTTTCGGCGAAGGAAGACCACGAGAACGTCGGAATCGATGAAAACTTGCATGTGTCCGTAGCATATATGTGTGTGAGTGTGGTGCAAGGTTGGTATATGTGCTTGCATGTGTCCCCCTCGCATGCATGCGCTCTAACCTAGAAGCGAAGGTTATGGACCTGTATAAGGGGGAATCTCCCCGTTACGGTGAAACCGGGCCGTATAGTGCCCCAACTTGTGAACCAACATGGTTTCACATCAACCTATGACCTAGTGAGACACAACACAAGAGAGAGATACGCCGGGCTACCCCTGTCAGAAGAATGTCTAGGGGGGTAGACGATCCGAGGCCCGCAGATCATCAGGGTTTCGCCGGTGGAAGTCCGCGAGAACGTCGGAATCATCTGAAAACTTGCATGTGTCCCTAGCATATGTGTGTGAGTGTGGTGCAAGATTGGTATAGGTGATTGCATGTGCCCCCCCTCGCATGCATGCGCTCTAACCTAGAAGCGAAAGGTTATGGACCTGTATAAGGGGGAATCTCCCCTTTACGGTGAAACCGGGCCGTATAGTGCCCCAACTTGTGAACCAACATGGTTTCACATCATCGTCTGACCTAGGCAGACACAAAACAAGAGAGAGCTACGCCGGGCTACCCCTGTCAGAAGAATGTCTAGGGGGGTAGACGATCCGAGGCCCGCAGATCATCAGGGTTTCGCCGGAGGAAGTCCACGAGAACGTCGGAATCAGGGGGTGCATGTATATAGTGATCAAGACCACAATAACCTATCATCATATGTGTGATCTCATGATCCTATGAAATAATATCACCTAACATATATGGAATAAAAGCCTTGCTAAAGGTGAAAAAGTTCTTTAACGTGTGTCTGTGGGATAGAGACACACGGCAAAGGACATTTGCCGTGTGTTTGACGGCCACAGGCACACGGCAAAGGACATCTTTGCCGTGTGCTTTGTCCTTTGCCGTGTGTCTCATGCTATTTTCTAATTTTCTTTTTATTTTTTCTTTCAAATGATTTAACTTTTTGTTGCCTATTTGTTAGTATTCAGACCATGGAAACACTAAATTTGCAATAGACCATAAGGTTCTAGAGGATGCTGAACTTCATTTCCATTAGGTAGACGATCCGAGGCCCGCAGATCATCAGGGTTTCGCCGGTGGAAGTCCGGAAGAACGTCGGAATCATCTGAAAACTTGCATGTGTCCCTAGCATATGTGTGTGAGTGTGGTGCAAGGTTGTTATAGGTGATTGCATGTGCCCCCTATCGCATCCATGCGCTCTAACCTAGAAGCGAAAGGTTATGGACCTGTATAAGGGGGAATCTCCCCGTTACGGTGAAACCGGGCCGTATAGTGCCCCAACTTGTGAACCAACATGGTTTCACATCAACCTATGACCTAGTGAGACACAACACAAGAGAGAGCTACGCCGGGCTACCCCTGTCAGAAGAATGTCTAGGGGGGTAGACGATCCGAGGCCCGCAGATCATCAGGGTTTCGCCGGTGGAAGTCCGCGAGAACGTCGGAATCATCTGAAAACTTGCATGTGTCCCTAGCATATGTGTGTGAGTGTGGTGCAAGGTTGGTATAGGTGATTGCATGTGCCCCCCCTCGCATCCATGCGCTCTAACCTAGAAGCGAAAGGTTATGGACCTGTATAAGGGGGAATCTCCCCGTTACGGTGAAACCGGGCCGTATAGTGCCCCAACTTGTGAACCAACATGGTTTCACATCATCCTATGACCTAGTGAGACACAACACAAGAGAGAGCTACGCCGGGCTACCCCTGTCAGAAGAATGTCTAGGGGGTAGACGATCCGAGGCCCGCAGATCATCAGGGTTTCGCCGGTGGAAGTCCACGAGAACGTCGGAATCATCTGAAAACTTGCATGTGTCCCTAGCATATGTGTGTGAGTGTGGTGCAAGGTTGGTATAGGTGATTGCATGTGCCCCCTGGAATCCATGCGCTCTAACCTAGAAGCGAAAGGTTATGGACCTGTATAAGGGGGAATCTCCCCGTTACGGTGAAACCGGGCCGTATAGTGCCCCAACTTGTGAACCAACATGGTTTCACATCATCCTATGACCTAGTGAGACACAACACAAGAGAGAGCTACGCCGGCTACCCCTGTCAGAAGAATGTCTAGGGGTAGACGATCCGAGGCCCGCAGATCATCAGGGTTTCGCCGGAGTAAGTCCACGAGAACGTTGGAATCATCTGAAAACTTGCATGTGTCCCTAGCATATGTGTGTGAGTGTGGTGCAAGATTGGTATAGGTGATTGCATGTGCCCCCCCTCGCATGCATGCGCTCTAACCTAGAAGCGAAAGGTTATGGCCCTGTATAAGGGGGAATCTCCCTGTTACGGTGAAACCGGGCTGTATAGTGCCCCAACTTGTGAACCAACATGGTTTCACATCATCCTCTGACCTAGTCAGACACAAAACAAGAGAGAGCTACGCCGGGCTACCCCTGTCAGAAGAATGTCTAGGGGTAGACGATCCGAGGCCCGCAAATCATGGTTTCGGCGAAGGAAGACCACGAGAACGTCGGAATCGATGAAAACTTGCATGTGTCCGTAGCATATGTGTGTGAGTGTGGTGCAAGGTTGGTATATGTGCTTGCATGTGTCCCCCTCGCATGCATGCGCTCTAACCTAGAAGCGAAGGTTATGGACCTGTATAAGGGGGAATCTCCCCGTTACGGTGAAACCGGGCCGTATAGTGCCCCAACTTGTGAAACAACATGGTTTCACATCAACCTATGACCTAGTGAGACACAACACAAGAGAGAGCTACGCCGGGCTACCCCTGTCAGAAGAATGTCTAGGGGGGTAGACGATCCGAGGCCCGCAGATCATCAGGGTTTCGCCGGAGGAAGTCCGCGAGAACGTCGGAATCAGGGGGGTGCATGTATATAGTGATCAAGACCACAATAACCTATCATCATATGTGTGATCTCATGATCCTATGAAATAATATCACCTAACATATATGGAATAAAAGCCTTGCTAATTAAAGAAAAGAAAAAGGTGAAAAAAATTATTTGCCGTGTGTACAGATGGAAGTACACGGCAAAGATGATCTTTGCCGTGTGACTGACGGCGAGGGCACACGGCAAAGATTCTGCCGTCAGCCCCTGTCGGCGGATGGCACTGCGAGGCCACGGGGCCCACATCTTTGCCGTGAGGAAAACTTTGCCGTGTTTCTTTATTGACTTTGCCGTGGTTCCCTTCTTTGCCGTGTGCTCTAGTCGGTCCATTGCCGTGTTATTTTCTTTGCCGTGTTCTGTTTCTGCTGTTTGCCGTGCACCTGTCCTTTGCCGTGTTCTTGTTGGTTTACACACGGCAAAGATTCTCTTTGCCGTGTTCCGGGACTTTTGGCACACGGCAAAGGAGAGAGGCGACGGCAGCGTCCTTTTTTCCCGTAGTGAGGTTTGTTTGAGCAGGTTTGTTCGATGTTCGAGCAGGTTTGTTCCAAAAAGACAACAACCATTGAAGTTCACGACAACCATTCATGTTCACGACAACAACATCCAAATTCACGACAACCATTCACGACAACATCCAAGTTCACGACAACAACCATAAGTACTGAGTTCACGACTACAACCATTCAAGACAAAGTGCAACATCTACTCTACTTCCCACGGGTGGTCTTCGCCCCTCGGCCCCTTCTCGTGGGCATCTTCCTCCTCCTCGGTTCCTCTTCATCCTCCACCTCTAAGCGATATGGATTCTTGGGCTTCTTTGTCTTGGTCGTGGAAGGGTTGGGTGTGTAAGGATTCTTGGGTTGCCTTGGCTTGAACATGTAGTCGGACCGCTCGTGTACCTTGTAGCGAGTGTAGTTTCCCAATGTCATCTCGTCGGGGACGCTTTCCTCATCTTGCGGCTGTCAATAAAAGAAGATTGGTAAGGACAAATTCAGGTGAAATGCAAGGGAGGGTGGGGGATGCAATGGTTGTACTACCTCGGGTGTGTTCCCCTCGTCCTCGGATGTGGAGTGTGTTGCAATTATGCCCTAGAGGCAATAATAAAGATGTTATTATTATAATTCTTGTTCATGATAATGTTTATATTCCATGCTAGAATTGTTTTAAGCGGAAACTTTAATACTTGTGTGGTTTGTGAACAACATCGTGTCCCTAGTATGCCTCTAAGGACTAGCTCATTGATTAATGATGGTTAAGGTTTCCTAACCATGGACATGAGTTGTCAATTAATAATGAGATCATATCATTGGGAGAATGATATGATGGACAGACCCAAACTAAGCGAAGCAATTAGATCGTGTCATCGTGTTCGTCTTTGCGAAGCTTTTCTTATGTCAAATATTGTATTCCTTAGACCATGAGATAATACAACTCCCTGGTATCGGAAGAAAGCTTTGAGGTCATCAAACGTCATCCTATGAGAGGGTGATCATAAAGGTGTCTCTCAGGTGATCGGAAAGTATCTGTTGGGTTGTATGTATCGAGATGGGATTTGTCCCTCCCAAGTCGGAGAGATATACTTCGGGCCCACTCGATAATCGATATCAACACCGCTTGCAAGCATGTGGTTAAGGAGTTAATCACAAAGTGATATCGGATTACGGAACGAGTAAAGTACTTGCTGTGAACGAGATTGAACTAGGTACGACGGTACCGACGATCAAATCTCGGGCAAGTAAAATATCGCGAGACGAAGGGAATATATATATGGGATTGATTGAATCCTGGCATCGTGGTTCATCCGATATGATCATCGATGAATGTGTGGGAGTCAATATGGGTGTCCAGACCCCGCTGTTGATTATTGATAGAAGATCATGTCTGCATATTATCGAACCCGCAGGGTCACACACTTAACGTGTCTCGACGCTGGGATAGATTGGATAATTGGTTTATGAGTTTTTGTTCGGAGTCTCGGATGGGATCCGGGACATCATGAGAGGTTCCGGAGTGGTCCGGAGAATTAGATTCATATAAGGTAGTGCAGTTTTTCAAGTTCGGAATTGTTCCGGATTAATCGCTATTGTACCGGAAGCTTCTAGAACCTTCCGGAAGGCGACCAACGTGTCCCCACCTTCCGGGAGGGGGAATGGGCCTATGAGGGAGTGCCCTGGCCGCATTGGGCCATGGGCACAAGGCCCCATAGGGCCCAGCCGGCCAAGGGGGTTTTAAACTCGAGATAGACCTTCTAGAAGGGGGGTTTCCTTGCCCCCCACTCCTTCTCCTTGGGGCCGCCGGTTTGGCTTGGGGGAGGGGGCTAGGGTTGCAGCCGCCCACCCCTCTATATAAAGAGGGCTGGGGGCGCACCACCCCCTCAGACCTTCCCCTCCAAGAGCTAGCCGTCCTGCTGCCCTCCTCTCTCCCTCCCGACTGTTTGTAGGCAAAGCCCTGCTGCAGAAATTCTCCACCATATACACCACGCCGTCGTGTTGTAGATCCAATCCGTCTCTCTACCATACTTGTTGGTCCGAGGAAGGAGGAGACGTCGATGTGCTGCATGTGTGCATCTCACGGAGGCACCGCCACTTGTGGTGCTAGATCGGATCGGATCGCGAGGAGGAGAAGCGAGTACGACTACATCACCCATGTTCCGACGAACGTTCCGCTGTGCGAATCTTCAAGGGTATGAAGATCTAATCCAATCTCTCTCGTTGATTGCATCTCCTAGATTAGATCTTGGCTTCCCTCTGTTCGCATCCGTAGAAAATTTTGATTTACTATGCCGCAAAACCCTTCAGTGGTATCAGAGCTAGATCTATGCGTAGATGTGTTTCACGAGTAGAACACAACATGGTTGTTGCGGGCGTTGATGTTTTCTGTTGCAAGCCTCTTGTTTGTGTTCTTCTTATGATGCTGGATAGTGAGATTGAAGCGGTCCAGGCCAACCTTACGCGACGTCGTTCGCGAGACCGGCTCCGCACTTGACGTGTGGCTTGTTCCACACATGCGGCTAGTGGATGTCAGTTTCTCTCACTATAGTTGTCATGGGATTAACACCGGAGTTTGGCAACCATAATATCACCGTTGTGGCTTTCCGTAGGTAAGAATCGTTCTTAGCATATACTCCCATAAGCCACGTAAAACATGCAACAACAAAGTAGAGGCGTCTAACTTGTTTTTGCAGGGAGTGTTTTCTGTGATATGGTATGGCCCAATATGTGATGTGTATAATGTATCCGATGATCATGTTTTGTAATGTTTCACGACTTGCATGTCGATGAGTACACAACCGGCAGGAGCCATATGGTTGTCTTTATAATTGTGTATGACCTGTGTGTCAACTTCTTATGCGCCATGTAATAGTTTCACTTTATCGCTAAGTAGTTAGCAATAGTTGTAGTTGCTATTCATAGTGGAGGCAATCATGGTGGAGTGATGGAGATCATGCCGGAGCGCACAAGATGGAGATCATTACGTGAAGATTGGCTATACCATGTCACATTAAAGTTATATGCATGTGATGTTTATCCTTTTATGTATCTTATTATGCTTAGATCGCGACGGTAGCATTATAAGATGATTCCTCACTTAAAGATAGAGATAAAAACTGTGTTCTCCCCGAGTATGCACCATTGCGAAAGTTCGTCGTGTCCAAGCATCACGTGATGATCGGGTGCTATAGACTCTACGCTCACATACAACGGGTGCAAGCCAGTTTTGCACACGCGGAAATACTTGGGTCTAACTTGACGAGCCTAGCATGTACAGACATGGCCTCGTAACACATGAACCGAAAGGTTAAGCATGAGTCATATGAATGATATGATCGACACTTCGTTGTCCACCATTGAAACCACGTCTCTTCTCGTGAAGATCGGATTAGGTGTGGTGAATTTGGATCGTGTTCACTAAACAACTTGAGGGATGTTGAATTTAGTGGGAGTTCATCTAGTAATTTGATTAAAAGTTGAACTAGTTATCATGAACATAGTCTAATTTGTACTTGCAAATATTGTAGATCAAATGGCTAAGTCCAACTTCAACTTCAACATTTTTGCTGAGAAGGAAAAGCTTAGAAACAATGGGTCTAACTTCACCAATTGGTTCCGCAATCTAAGAATCATTCTCTCTGGCGGTCAAAAGGACTATGTCCTTGGGAAAGCGTTAGGTGACCCCCCCTGCTGCAACTGCGCCGGCTGATGAGAAAGCTATCTATCAGTCGCGCAAAGATGATTATGGTGTGATTAAGAGCACCATGTTGTTTGCTATGGAACCGGAACTTCAAAATCGTTTTGAAGACTATCCCGGGCCCTTTGAGACTCTCGAAGAGCTGAAAACCATGTTTCAGACTCAGGCCCGTTCTGAGAGATATGAGATCTCTGAGAAGTTCTTTAACTGCAAGATGGAGGAAGGGAGTTCCGTTAGTGAGCACGCCATTAAGATGACGGGCTACACTCAACGCCTTGAGCAACTGGAATGCACGATTCTAGAGGAGCTCAAGATTGACAGGGTTCTGCAATCACTCCCTCCCAGCTACAAAAGTTTTGTAGTGACTCATAATCAGATTGGTTCCACTGATACGATCACCGAGCTCTTCGCAAAGTTGAAGGCCGTGGAAGTGGAAATCAAAAAGGATAATCATGTGTTGATGGTCAACAAGCCCACCTTTAAGAAAGGTAAGGGAGCAAAGAAGCCCTTCAAGAAGGGCGGCGGCAAGCGCATTGCCCCTACTGAGAAGAAGCTCAAGTCTGGTCCTAAGCCGGACATTGAGTGCTTCTATTGCAAGGACAAGGGTCAATGGAAACGCAACTGTCCAAAGTACTTAGCGGACAAGAAGGCTGACACCATCAAAGGTATATTTGATATACATGTTATTGATGTTTTCCTTACTAGCCCTCGTTGTAGTGCCTGGGTATTTGATACTGGTTCATTTGCTAATATTTGTAACTCGAAACAGGAGCTACGGAATAGACGGCGGCTTGCGAGGGATGAGGTGACGATGCGCGTTGGCAACGGATCAAGAGTTGATGTGATGGCCGTCGGCACGCTCTCCTTAGTTTTACCTTCGGGATTAGTTTTAAACCTTAATAAGTGTTATTATGTGCCTGCGTTGAGCATGAACATTATTTCTGGATCTTGTTTATTGCAAGACGGTTATTCATTTAAATCGAAGAATAATTGTTGTTCTATTTATATGAGTAACATCTTTTATGGTCATGCACCTCTTGTGAATGGTTTATTTCTTCTAAATCTCTAAAGGGATGAAACACACATCCATAACATTGAGGCTAAGAGATGCAAAGTAGATAGTGATAATACTACTTATTTGTGGCACTGTCGTCTAGGTCATATTGGTGTAAAGCGCATGAAGAAACTCCATTCTGATGGACTTTTGGAGTCTCTTGATTTTGAATCATTTGACACATGCGAACCATGCCTCATGGGCAAGATGATCAAAACCTCGTTCTCCGGTATGAAGGAGCGAGCAACGGACTTGTTGGAAATCATACATACCGATGTATGCGGACTGATGAGTGTTTCGACGCGCGGTGGATATCGCTATTTTCTCACTTTTACCGATGACTTAAGTAGATATGGGTATATCTATTTAATGAAACATAAATCTGAAACATTTGAAAAGTTCAAAGAATTTCAGAATGAAGTGGAGAACCATCGTAACATAAAGATTAAGTTTCTACGATTCGATCGTGGAGGTGAATATTTGAGTTATGATTTTCTCACGCATATCAAAGCAAGCGGAATCGTTTCACAACTCACGCCACCCGGAACACCACAGCGCAATGGTGTGTCTGAACGCCGGAATCGAACCTTATTAGATATGGTCCGATCAATGATGTCTCTTACTGATTTGCCGTTATCATTTTGGGGTTATGCATTAGAAACCGCTGCATTCACTTTAAATAGGGCACCATCTAAATCCGTTGAGACGACACCGTATGAACTTTGGTTTGGTGCTAAACCTAAGTTGTCGTTTCTTAAAGTTTGGGTATGCGAAGCTTACGTCAAGAAGTTGATGCCGGACAAGCTCGAACCCAAAGCGGAGAAATGCGTCTTCATAGGATACCCTAAGGAAACTATTGGGTATACCTTCTATCACAGAGCCGAAGGCAAAGTGTTTGTCGCAAAGAACGGTTCCTTTCTTGAGAAGGAGTTTCTCTCGAAAGAAGTGAGTGGGAGGAAATTAGAGCTAGACGAGGTTATTGAACCTTCTCGTGAGTTGGAGAGTAGCGCAGCACCTGAAAGTGTTCCAGTGCCGCCTGCACCAACAATAGAGGAAGCTAATGACAAGGATCATGGAGCTTCGGACGACGCTGCTACTGAACGTCGCAGGTCGACAAGGTCGCGTGCCCCTCCTGAGTGGTACGGCAACCCTGTCTTGACTGTCTTGTTAGTAGAAGACAGTGAACCTGCGAACTATGAGGAAGCGATGATGAGCCCAGACTCTGAGAAATGGCTAGAAGCCATGAAATCCGAATTGGGATCCATGAGCGAAAACCAAGTATGGACTTTGGTGGACCCTCCTAGCGACCGAAAGTCCGTTGAGTGCAAGTGGATCTTCAAGAAGAAAAACGGACACGTATGGTAATGTTACCGTCTATAAGGCATGGCTTGTCGCGAAAGGTTTTCGACAAGTTCAAGGTGTTGACTACGATGAGACTTTCTCTCCCGTAGCGATGTTTAAGTCCATTCGGATTTTATTAGCAATTGCTGCGTTTCATGATTATGAAATATGGCAGATGGATGTCAAGACTGCTTTCCTCAATGGCAACATTGATGAAGAGTTGTATATGATGCAACCCGAAGGTTTTGTCGATCCTAAGGATGCTGATAAAGTATGCAAACTTCAGTGTTCCATTTATGGTCTGAAGCAAGCATCTCGGAGTTGGAACCTTCGTTTTGATCAAGTGATCAAGAGCTTTGGATTTGTTCCAAATTGCTACAAAGCTTGCATCTACAAGAAAGTGAGTGGGAGCTCGGTGACGTTTCTGGTACTATATGTGGATGACATATTGATTATTGGAAATGACATCAACATGCTTAACGATGTGAAGAGTTATTTGAACAAGTGTTTTTCAATGAAAGACCTAGGTGAAGCTGCTTATATATTGGGCATCAAAATATATAGAGATAGACAAAGACGCCTGATAGCTTTAAGCCAGAGTACATACCTAGACAAAGTTCTGAAAAGGTTCAGAATGGATAAGGCAAAGAAAGGTTTAGTGCCTATGTTGTCAGGTAAGATATTGAGCAAGGCTCAGTGTCCAGCTACGGTAAATGATAGGGAAGCTATGAGCAAAGTGCCTTATGCCTCGGCCATAGGTTCGATCATGTATGTCATGCTGTGTACAAGACCGGATGTGTCCAGTGCTCTTAGTTTGACGAGCAGATATCAAAGTGATCCAGGAGTGGAACACTGGATAGCCGTGAAGAACATCCTAAAGTACCTAAATAGAACTAAAGAAATGTTCTTAGTCTATGGGGGTGATGAACAGCTCGTCGTAAAAGGTTACGTCGACGCTAGTTTCGACACCGACAAGGATGATTCTAAATCTCAGACAGGATACGTGTATATTTTGAATGGAGGAGTTGTGAGCTGGAGAAGCTGCAAGCAAAGCGTGATCGCGAGATCTACAGTAGAAGCGGAATACATGGCTGCTGCAGAAGCGTCACGTGAATGAGTTTGGATCAGGAACTTCATCACTGAGCTTGGCGTGGTTCCAAGTGCATTGGACCCACTGGAGATATTGTGTGACAACACTGGCGCCATAGCACTCGCTAAGGAACCAAGATATCATCCAAATACCAAGCATATCAACCGCAAGTTTCATATAATCCGAGATTATATAGCAGATGGAGATCTGAAGATTAGCAAAGTACATACAGATCTGAATGTCGCAGATCCATTGACTAAACCTCTTCCACGTGTAAAACATGATCAGCACCTCAGTGCCATGGGTGTGAGATTGTTGCCAGATGTAAACTAGATTATTGACTCTAGTGCAAGTGGGAGACTGTTGGAATTATGCCCTAGAGGCAATAATAAAGATGTTATTATTATAATTCTTGTTCATGATAATGTTTATATTCCATGCTAGAATTGTATTAAGCGGAAACTTTAATACTTGTGTGGTTTGTGAACAACACCGTGTCCCTAGTACGCCTCTAAAGACTAGCTCATCGATTAATGATGGTTAAGGTTTCCTAACCATGGACATGAGTTGTCAATTAATAATGAGATCATATCATTGGGAGAAAGATATGATGGACAGACCAAAACTAAGCGAAGCAATTAGATCGTGTCATCGTGTTCGTCTTTGCGAAGCTTTTCTTATGTCAAATATTGTATTCCTTAGACCATGAGATAATACAACTCCCTGGTATCGGAAGAAAGCTTTGAGGTCATCAAACGTCATCCTATGAGAGGGTGATCATAAAGGTGTCTCAGGTGATCGGAAAGTATCTGTTGGGTTGTATGTATCGAGATGGGATTTGTCCCTCCCAAGTCGGAGAGATATACTTCGGGCCCACTCAATAATCGATATCAACACCGCTTGCAAGCATGTGGTTAAGGAGTTAATCACAAAGTGATATCGGATTAGGGAACGAGTAAAGTACTTGCTCTGAACGAGATTGAACTAGGTATGACGGTACCGACGATCAAATCTCGGGCAAGTAAAATATCGCGAGACGAAGGGAATATATATATGGGATTGATTGAATCCTAGCATCGTGTTTCATCCGATATGATCATCGATGAATGTGTGGGAGTCAATATGGGTGTCCAGACCCCGCTGTTGATTATTGATAGAAGATCATGTCTGCATATTATCGAACCCGCAGGGTCACACACTTAACGTGTCTCGACGCTAGGATAGATTGGATAATTGGTTTATGAGTTTTTATTCGGAGTCTCGGATGGTATCCGGGACATCACGAGAGGTTCCGGAGTGGTCCGGAGAATAAGATTCATATAAGGCAGTGCAGTTTTTGGAGTTCGGAATTGTTCCGGATTAAACGGTATTGTACCGGAAGCTTCTAGAACCTTCCGGAAGGGGACCAATGTGGCCCCACCTTCCGGGAGGGGGCATGGGCCTATGAGGGAGTGACCTGGCCGCATTGGGCCAGGGGCACAAGGCCCCATAGGGCCCAGCCGGCCAAGGGGGTTTTAAACTCGAGATAGACCTTCTAGAAGGGGGGGTTTCCTTGCCCCCCACTCCTTCTCCTTGGGGCCACCGGTTTGGCTTGGGGGAGGGGGCTAGGGTTGCAGCCGCCCACCCCTCTATATAAAGAGGGCTGGGGGCGCACCACCCCCTCACACCTTCCCTTCCAAGAGCTAGCTGTCCTGCTGCCCTCCTCTCTCCCTCCTGACTGTTTGCAGGCGAAGCCCTGCTGCAGAAATTCTCCACCATATACACCACGCCGTTGTGTTGTAGATCCAATCCGTCTCTCCACCATACTTGCTGGTCCGAGGAAGGAGGAGACGTCGAGGTGCTGCACGTGTGCATCTCACGGAGGCACCGCCACTTGTGGTGCTAGATCGGATCGGATCGCGAGGAGGAGAAGCGAGTATGACTACATCACCCACGTTCCGACGACGTTCCGCTGTGCGAATCTTCAAGGGTATGAAGATCTAATCCAATCTCTCTCGTTGATTGCATCTCCTAGATTAGATCTTGGCTTCCCTCTGTTCGCATCCGTAGAAAAATTTGATTTACTATGCCGCGAAACCCTTCAGAGTGAGGATCGCCAGAATTGTCACCTTCGGGCGTGTTGGACCGTGACGCGGATGGTGTTGCCACCTCAGGGTCACGGCAACCTAGCAAGTTCGACAGCCTCCTTAACCGTTGGCCCTGCTTTTTAACAAACTCACGAAACAGACCCTCTCCCTTCTCTCCGCGAGGGTATGTGTCCAAAGCGTCCTCGCATGCATCGGCGGACTTCCTTACATGATCGCGCTGTCATAGAGAAGAAACTAGTAAGTTATCCATGCAAGGTGTGAGAAGGACGGAAAAAATATTATTCGGCACACTTTACCACAAAGTTGACCAAGGGAGCAAACTCGGTTTGTCGCCCTTCTCTGACCATGATGTTGTATTGTTCGGTTGAAAGCTCATCAAACACCAATGGCTCCTCCAAGATCGAATCCCGAAATGCCCGTGGGTATATCTCCACCCGCGCGTTGTCAACGAACCATGCGATGTAGTTGTTGAAAGCATCCCGATTGAAGGGCCTATCCTGTGCTCCTTTTGCTTTCCTAGCCTCGGTCACACACCTCCTGAATTTCTCAACGTGCTTCCTATGAAGCTTGGGCCAATCCTTCTCCTTCCTCTGCTTCTTCCTGTCCAAGCTGCACACAACAACAAGTCAAAAAGCGTTATTTGGCGAATGATAAGCACATCACATGGTAAGGCAGTTAATAGCTTACCTATGGATCCCTATGTCCGTGTCCTTCCACTCAGGTGGTACAATCTGAAATAACCCAAACTGGGTCATGACACGGTGAGGCTGGTGATACTCAACAGCCCACATGCACACCATGGGGCAACGCATTAGCCACAGACGAGATTCTCTGAGGCAAATAGGGTTAAGGCGATAGTCCTCCGGAACACCAAAGCGGTCCCCTCGACCGTATGGCTCCCACGTCACCTGCATCATACCACACTCATGTCAGGGTCAAAGATTACAAGTTCAAGACATATAATTGACCGCCGTCGCTGAAATTACCTGATCCATGGTGATCGTGTCAAACTCGTTGGTGTACCTCTTGTACGCCTCTAGTGGGTCCGTTGGCGGTTCGGAGACCACATCCCACTTGTAAGCCCACGTGGGGAGAAGGTAGTCGTTGCCGTTATCAATGTAAGGATTGAATGACAATAATCTCGGCCGTCCAATGGAGAAGCGTTCCCAGCTCCACACCGAAAGAAGGAGCAAACAACCACCAATCCCTGAATCTGCGGCGCTCCTAAGGCAAGCGTCATCCAGCTGCAGATGAAGTGAACAACCATTTGGTAAGAACGAATTTTTTTGAGATAGTGCAGAAATATACAAAAACATTTGTAAATAACTCATTACCTGACGGTACAACCAGGCCAACGCCGCAGAACCCCAACTGAAGGTAGAGTCGAAAAAAACCAGCAACTTGAGCCAATGCCACTGAGCACGTTCCCCACTGCTGTCAGGAAACAGAGTCCTCGTGATAATGTACCACACATACACACGAGTGTATGTCTTGATCGTCTCCTCATCGGCATCCTCGGGGCAAATCTTGAAATTCTGGATGATCCAAGTAAAAGTAGCCCCGGCAGCGACCCTTAGTTTTTCCCCCTTCTTGTTTATAGCCTCGGGTGGATCCTTCCCTATAAGGGAGACCATCTGCTCACGCCACCCGTCTGAATCCGAGGACATGCACACAGGGTTTCCCTCGATTGGGAGTGCCAGGATCATTCTCATGTCCTGCAAAGTGACCGTAGTCTCACCGGTCCTAAGGTGAAATGTGTGCGTCTCCGGCCTCCATCGGTCCACAAGCGCGGTGATCGCAGCAGGGTTGAAGGCCGGTGTGGACCGAGTGACCATGTGGATAAACGGGAGGAGTCCTAGCTGCTGGATGTACGGAGTGTACCGCGCATCATAACGCATCTTGCCGGACGAGACCTCGTGGTACCTAAGTTGAAGGGGTTGAAGCTCCTGCAAACATACAATGGCAAAATGTTAGATTTCCATCTAAACAAACATGGCATCTTGTTCGACTTGCATTGAAGTTTTTAGTACCTGTCTTTTCTCCGACATCTTGTAGGCACGGTGTTGAACATCATAGTGAGCATTGTTTAGAAGGGGGTTTAGAGTCATCCTACATATTCAAAACAATAGAGAGAATAATAACAATTACAAAATGTCCATCTTATAGTTCTAGCATCTAGAATTGCAAGCTAAATCAACCATCTTATAGTTCTAGCATATAGTTCTAGCTTTTGTCCATCTTATAGAGACATCCTACATATTCATCCTACTCTACCTATAGTTCTAGTATCTAGAATTGCAAGCTAAATCAACCAACGAGAGTTCTACCATATAATTGTAAGATAAATCAAAACACCAACTAGAGTTCTACCATATCTCCATCTTACTCTAGCCATATGGAATTGCTAATATGAAAAAGCACCTAACATATACTTCAAAGATAAATAGACCAACTAGAGTTGTACCAAAGAGTACTATGCCATATCTAAACCTAAATATCAAATAAGCATTGCAATGGTTCATCTCAATCTCTACATCTAATTGAACCTAGGGTTTCACCGAAATTTGAACAAAATGGGAAATTAGCAAGAAATTTTTGGACAAATAGCAAGGGATTTGAGAGGAGATACCCGGGGAAGGGATTGAGAGCAAGATCCTTGGACAAATCCAGCAAATCTTGGGTTTTTGGAGAGGGGAATCACCGGGGCCGAGAAACCCTAGCCGCCATGCGCTCCTGTGCGTCTGAGAGGAATGGGCTGGGTCTGGGGAGGGCTGGCGCCGCGCTGGTACAAGACCTAAAATGCGGCGCCAGGCGCAACGGCGCCGCACTGTGCGGCGCCAGGCAACAAGGCGCCGCACTATCGGGACCGGGCCCGCGGGGCTCCACGCTGGCAGGTGCGCGGCGCCAGGCGTAATGGCGCCGCACCTTGGGCGGCGCCACGCTGTATGGCGTTGCAAAAAGGGTTAGTTCCGTGAATTTCTTCTGGCCAGAGTTTATTTCGTGTACTTATTTTTTTTTGGTTATTTTCGTCCATTCTGCCGCACTGGTGTGTGCGTATGCATGGATTTATGTGATGTACTTACTCTGTAAAAAAACTGATATAGGTTTGTTTAAATTTAAATATTTTTAGACATGTTTTAGTGTATAGATGTATTCGTATGTAAACAAATTTAAGCCAATTATTTATGAACAAAGACAGACATGCATGCACATTTTTTAGGGTAACCATGCGTGCAAGCCTTTTAATACCAGATATTCCCGCCGGCGGGCGCGGGGAGGGCTTTTTTATATAAAGGATGTTTTATTATTTAAAATGGTTTAAGTATTACACCCTGAAAAAAACTTCTAATTCCAGATTGGCATATGCTTGAATTTGTTTGTCCGACCTGGTAGGTGGAGCTTTACACGAGCCTCTGTTCCCTTTAGGCCAGTTTGCTGTGTCGTTTTCCTGGCAGCAAGGTGGCCCATGGTGGCCCCAGATCCCCATTGGCACATCGCTTTCAAAATGTGTTGTCGAACCCTCAAATTGCGACGTCACTCTGGCGGTAATATGCCTATTTAATTCCGCGGTTGTATGGCTGCCACAGGCCCACGAGAATACAAGGACCACAGAGAGCATCAGGCTCCTCTGAGACACGTCTGCGCGGATCCGTTGGATCAGAAAACGACGGCTCGGATCCCCTCCTACAGTGACTAGACACAATAATGTTTTCGCATCAGTTTTTTTACTGTTGCTTCTCTTGTTTGCAAATGACCGCTTCTGTTGGAGCCGTTTCCCAGCTTATTCTCGTGATAATCCTAATTTGGGCACTGCCACAGGGGGCCCGGTGTACCATCTGCACCATTTATGCATACCTGAGCATCTTGTCGGGGCAATCAATTAGGACGACGTACGGTCAGAACACTTTTTCAACATTTTGAGCGGGTGTTTGATTGTCTAGCACCAAAAGGCACACATCCCTCTGGCCTCTGGGCGCCGATCTAGGAGGTGTGGATGAGCATGACGAGGAAAGCCAAAGCATATGTTAAAGAGTAGGATGCCCCGGCCCCTGGGCAAGACAAGGCATCCATGAGTAACTTGTTCTTCTTAGAATATGTTAAATAACTAATCTGTCACAAAACTTGCACTATATGCTCATAGATTTTTCTAGCTTCATTGGCGGTCAAACATTATGCCATGTAGATCAGTTTTGATAGTTTGATCACACGGACTCTGACTCTAGGATGTCAAGTAAGAAATCATGATGTAGAGAGGATTTCAGCATCAAGTCACATCTGGTCTCAAATCTTAGTTGTGGAACGGCCCGTCGCCGTTTGGGAGTGAAATATTGTAACGCACCCCACAGTTACACTTAACCAGGGCCAACTTCTGAAACTTAGCCACAAACTTATAACAAGAGCATAAGTTTTAGAACTTAAATGTACAGTTCCCATCAATTTGAAAAATTAGGACATGGTCATAATATTTAATGGAATTATATACGAGTAAATTTTTTGATTAACTATCTATAAGCCAGAATTTTGTAGTTTCTTAATCTTTGTTGGGCATGCGGATACATTATCACATTATCATGCCGGGGAAGCCTAATTTGATAGAGGATTGGAGATGAGAGAGAGGTGGAATAAAAAGCTCTCACGATAGATTTTGAGTCTTTGTGTGAACCGTATGCGGTGAGAGTCACACATATGGTAATGAGGGGGCATCATATCTGCCTGTCTTTAAGGGGAGTTGGTGGAGGATTTTATTTTCTCAATGCCTTAGACAAGTCATTTCCCTACTTTAGTTTTATCCCACTCTTTACATCCACTTTCTTATTCACACTAGGCTTGGCAACCTTTTTTTTTATAGGACACTTGGGCTTGGTAACCTGGAAATGTATTTATTTACTATAAGTTGGTACCCATAAGTATTGTCAGCGCGTTGGTAACCTTTTTTTTATAGGACACATGCTATCCTCGCATTGGTGCTAGATAGCGCTCATTTTTTAGAAAATAGACATAAACTACTAGGTCATGTTTTTTTATAAAAAAAAAGCTAAGCAGTCATATAGACGAACGCACGTGTTTCTTGCAAGTTGCAAGCCCAAGTTTATCGTCTTGTGTACAAGCCAATCAATAGCATACTTGACGACGCATGATAGCCACTAGGGATCTTTTTTGTATTCGAGTGGTCATATTTTATTGGAGTAGTTCATATCGGAACAACCCTTTTATTCTCAGAAGTTTATCCTCCCATTTGCCTTCTTTTTCTGTTGTCACTTTCCAGTGGTGGGGTCATTTGGATAGCTCTATCTCTAAAATGCATGTGGATCGTTCGGGTTGAAAGGAACAAGGATGTCAGCTGTAACGGGTGATAGGGATGGAACTTCAAAAGGTGTACCACCCGGTGCATGTGTTTGCCCAGATAAGACCAAATATATGGCATCATTCAAAATCTGAAGCACAAATTACTGCAGCTTAATGAACAAAATATAAAAAAGTCAAGAAGATATATAATAATTAATTTATTAGCATGCGTCACAAAACTACATGTAATTACATTACTATATTTACGAATTTATTTCCACCGATACATGTTGATGCACCAATAATATAGCATGAGACAAAACCTAAAGTTTACATAGACTTGTTGAATGTCCGTGCGTTGTCATGGTCATGTAAGTTTTATGTAGTATATGTAAACATAAAAGGTGATGTACGTAAATATTCAAGTATATAGAAAAGATAGCCATTCAATATTCCAAAGTTATAAAAAAGTCACATAAATCAAATCAGTTTGCATCCAATAAGTTTTGAAAGATGTCACTAATGGGACATATATAATGATCATCATGAAAGCTACTCAAATTTGGATACAATTTATCACCAGTAGTTCTATTTCATGACAATAATACCGACAGTATACCCATCTATTGCTCTGGATTCAATCCACATATAGATATCATTCTGCTCCAGAACTCTTATATGAAACATAGTGTCGTAGTTCAGTCGAAGTGGTTCAAATTAAAAAAATCCTTGTATGAGAACACCATAAACCTTTTATGCCAAATAGGTATTCCATAAACCTATTTATCACCAGTAGTTGAAGCATAAGATCCAATCTCATGCATGCCTAGTCTAAACAAACGAGCATAATGTGTAGAAATTAATTTTTGCCACATTGATGAAATTGAACTGAAAAATAAATTGGAATTACTATTTAACAAATATATTTTAAGTTCCAATAGATCTCACTGAGTGCAATAATAAACTCAAATTTAAGAATTCTCCTATAATTCATCCATTGAAAGAACAATTCGGAAAGTAACCAAGCTTTCAGTTCAATGTAGAATTTTGGGATTCACAACCTTATTCATGGAGAAGCCACACATAAATTTGAACAAGGGCATAGTAAGGCTACTTAGAGATAAAGACATATGTGAATATTATTTATATTTTCTTTCTGAAATTATTCCCCAATTCACCTTATTCAAATCAATCATTAAGTTTATGGTTTTGATTTAAGCAAGAATTTGTCAACAAATTACTTATTTTAGGCATCCGAAGTACATACCATCTTAAAAATATATGAAATTGCTAAAAATTATGCTATTTAATTTGTCTACAAAATAAAGTACATACAACTTAATCAGTACTTTTATAATTGTTGATTACATGTTGTTTGCCAACTAATTAATCATCTCAACCATCTGAATAATAATCTTTGTACACAGTTTGTACTAAGATATGATTCATAAGTGCTTAAATATACACAAGATCTTCTTTGGTATGTTTATAAGTGCAGATTTTACACATGAAAGTTGATACGTCGTAAACGTATCTATAATTTTTGATGCTCCATGCTTGTTTTGTATCAACTTTCTTATGTTTTGTCTACACTTTGAGGTATTTTTATACATTTTCTGGAACTAACCTATTAACAAGATGCCACAGTACCAGTTGCTTGTTTCCTGCTGTTTTTGGTTTCAGAAAAGCTAGTAAGGTAATATTCTCGTAATTGGACAAAACAAAAGCCAAAGTTACTATTTTTTCCGACACGACACGGAGCCCGAAGGAGAGACGAAGGAGGGCACCAGGCGGCCACACCATACGGTGGCATGGCCCCCCTTGGTACCGCGACCACATGGTATGGGCCCCCTGGCCCTCCACCGAACTTGCTCTTTCGCCTACATATACGTCTCCCCGAGACATAAACCCTACGCAGATCAGATCTCCACAAAAAGTTCCACAGCATCGCCGCCACAGAAGAGGCTATTCGGGGGGACATAAGTATCTATTCCGGCACCCTGCAGGGATGGGGAATTGCCCCCGGAGCCATCTCCGTCGATCTCCACCACCATCTCCATCGTCGTTGATGATTCCCATGATGAGGAGGGAGTAGTCCTCCCTCGAGGCTAAGGGCTCTACCGGTACCTATGTGTTCATATCTCTCTCTATGCGTGATCTTATTGTGGTCATGAGCTTTGTAATCAAGTAGATCTACTCTTCTACTCAAGTGCTTTAATTGTAATCTCCGGTTATCCCCATGTGTGTGAAGTTGACATTGTGCTGGCACTTAGGCTAAAGATTACATAAATACTTATCATGAGTTATATTTTGAGTTGGATGTCTCTATAAAATTGTGGTGTTTGTTGGAACCATCTAGCGCTCAAGGTGACAGTGTGGGGTTACCTAGATAGGGAATGCAAACTTTAAGGAGAGCTTTTGTAGCCGTACCATGGATTGAAGTTGTCCAACCGGAGAGTAGTTCAGAGTAGCATAATGAAGAGAAGATATTTATATGAGAGTGTCCACTAGTGAAAGTATGATCCCTAGGCCTTGTTTCTAAGCATTGAAACACCATTTACAACTAGATCTGTTACATGTTTGCTTGTTGCCATCTTTATTTCATATTGCAATTATCACTTATAACCATCCATATTACTTGTATTTCACTATCTCTTCGCCGAACTAGTGCACCTATACACCTGACAAGTGTATTGGGTGTGTTGGGGACATAAGAGACTTCTTGTATCTTGATTGCAGGGTTGTTTGAGAGGGATACCTTTGACCACTTCCTCCCTGAGCTTGATAAACCTTGGGTGATCCACTTAAGGGAAACTTGCTGCTGTTCTACAAACCTCTGCACTTGGAGGCCCAACACTGTCTACAAGAATAGAAGCGTGTGTAGATATCAAGCTCTTTTCTGGTACCGTTGTCGGGCAGGTAAGGTAAAAGGTACTCACATCCTCTGGCTACTAAGATATCTTCTAGTACTGTTGCTAGTGTGTGAGTGCTCGAAGTTATTTCCTTTAGATTCTGCAATTATTTCTTTTTGTTTCTTGTTTTTATTTTCACTAGTTAGGTTTAATGGAAAATAACAAAAAAGTTAGAGATCTTTTTAGTATTTTTCCTGAGTTAGAACATAAATGGTGTGGAGAAAAATTAAAAAACCTATGGAACTTTCTTTGCATGCTAATAGAAATATTATTAGTACGATTTTTTTGAGCACCATTGTTACTAATGCTATGAAAATGTCTAAATTTGGGGAAGCTAGTTTTTATGAAAAAGATCTTTTTAGTTCCCCATCTTTAGGCAAGAAAATTTGCTCTGGTGATACTTTATATCCCATATGTGGTAATTCTAATGATGCTTGTGATGTTTTAAAGCCACACACTAAAAGTGTGCCTTTTAAAATACCTATGGAAATTGTTGAACGTGTTATGAATAACTACTATTTTGGAGATGCAACTGTCCATCCTAGTGATCATTTACTCTTTATACATGAATTATGCGAGTTGTTCAAGTGTGCAGGTATTTCAATGGACCAAGTTAAGAGGAAGCTATTCTCTTTATCACTTAGGGACAAAGCAAGGGAGTGGTATAAGTCACTAGATGATCCTAATAATTTGGAATGGAAGGAACTTGAATCTCTCTTTTAATCTAAATTTTATCCTCCTCATGAAATCCATAAAGATAGGAATTATATTTATAATTTTCACCCTCATAATGGAGAAAGTATTGCCCAAGCTTGGGGGAGATTGAAGTCACTAATGCTCAAATGTCCCATTCATGAGCTCCCCAGTAATATTATTATTATTAATTTTTATGCAAGGCTTTCAGGACACTACAAGGACTATCTAGATACCTGTTTAGAGGGATCCTTCACAAGTAAGGAGGTCAAAGCTAAGTGGGATATTCTTGAAATAATTCAAAGCAATACCGAAGATTGGGATAACAACAAAGGTAAAGAACCAGGTATAAACTATGAGTATGATTGCATTAAGTCTTTCGCTGAAACTGCTAATTTTCAAGAGCTTAGTGCTAAATATGGTCTTGATCCTCAAATTATTGTTGATTGTTGTAGAGCCTTTGCTTCTCATATTAATGCTCCTAAAGTAAAATGGGACATGTATCATGAACCTTTTAAAGACACTTGCATGAAAAATGAAATTGTTATTAATGATTGCAATAAACATGCTCAAACTTCTGAAAGTACTATTTCTTATAAGCATGTTAATTTTTGTGGAATACATAGACCTTGTGAAAAGAATCAAATCGAAGAAGAATATTGTATCACCCACTGGAATGAAAAAACTAGAATGTGGTATAAGGCTCTAAATGATCTTGGTAAAAAAGTTTGTGGCCTCTATCCTTTTATTTGTGAATTCCACTATGAAATGGGTCATTTCAATTTCCAATGCTCACGCCATAATAATGACCTTTCTAATCCAATGAGTACTGCAAGTTTGTATTGTGATAACGTGATCACTTATAATCAACATGATGAACTTACATTGTTTTTGGGGTGTGAAGAGTTATCAAGAAAAACTTCTTTGGTAGACATGAGTGCTTTTGATATGAATAGCGTCCTGCATGGTTTTCATCTTTATTGTGTTGATAATTGCCATGCAAATACTTACATACAAAATCTTATAAAATATGATATTTTACCAAAATATGGCAGGATTGATATGTATTTTGTCCTTATTAATGAAAAGGAGGAATCCTCCAAAGTTTCTTCTATTGTCTCTAACAATAAACCAGGGTATGTGGAGAAGCTTCCTTTCAAGCCTCTCCCTCCTAAAGAGGAGAAGAAGAAAAAGAAGAAGAAGAAGAAGAAGAAGAAGAAGAAGAAGAGTAAAAGGTGACGGGGGTTCGACTCGTCAATGCCCATTGTTATGGACTTGGGTTTTGCAGAAGAAGGGGATGCTGGAAGTCGCGGAATGGTTAACAGACAAGCAACACAGGGACATACCCAGGTTCAGGACCCCGGAGGGAAAACCCTACTCCTGCTTGTCTACTCTTGATTAGGCAGAACCGGAGGTTACAGGGGTGCGCAGATGCAATCTGGCGTGGAGGTGTGTATGAGGTGAGTTGAAGATCCTTCTCACCGTACCCTCCTGGCCTTTATATAGATAGGCCAGGTCCCACGATAGGTCGAGTCAGTTACAAATTAGGGTTGATTCCCTTTGAAATTCTATCTAATCTAGACTTGTCCTCCAAGGAATTGAAATCGCCACGGGCTTGGGCCACCCAAAATCTTCATGGACTATGTGTCCTTACGTGGGCCTTCCTTGGGCTGGACCAGGTATACCAATGTCGTGTACCCATAGGGTATATCCATGCCAAAAGGAGAGAGGAAACGGTATCTTACCTTAAGAATGTTGCTCCTATCATAGTTTTTGTTGATGAGTCTGAACTAGATGATGTTCCTATGCCTGTTACCTATTGTAGTGATCATGATTGGGAAAACCACACTACTTTTGATATTGAAAATCTCTTTGGTACCAATTCTGAAAAAATGATATTAATAATTGTTATACTATTAGTACTATCCATGTTCCTTCCAATGATGATATGTTTACAAATGAACACACTATGGAAGATAACTATTCTATTGCCTATGATGATTACAAAGATGAATATGATATTTTCAGTCCACCTACTATTTAGGAGAAAATTAATTGTGATTACAATATGCCTCCTATATTTGATGATTATGGTGATGAGAATAATAATGATAGCTATTTTGTTGAATTTGCTCCCACTACAATTAATAAGAATGACTATGCTTATGTGGAGAGTAATAATCATTTTATGCATGTGGCTCATGATAAAAATGTTTTATGTGATAGTTATATTTTTAATTTTATTCATGTTGCTACTGAAAGTAATTATGAGAGAGGGAAACATGGTTTTATGTATCTCAACAATATTAAGTATCCCCTCTTTATGTCTAATATCTTGAAGTTGCACTTGTTTTGCTTTCGTATGCTTGTTGCTTTGTGCTTTTATGACTTGTTTCTTTACAAGATTATTTTTCATAGGAAGTGGATTAGACGTAAATTTGTTTCATATTTTCTTCTTTATGCTCTCTTTTACTTCAATTCATATTTCTTATGTGAGCATCTTCTCAAACTATCAAGCCTAACTTAAAGGCGTTAAAGAAAAGTACTCATTGGGAGATAACCCAAATTTTTGTTAGGTTTTTCTTTTGTCAAGTCTTGGAAGTTATTACTTCTGTAATGACATCTCCTTATCCTTTTTGTGTGGTTTTTGTACCAAGAATAACCTCTAATGAGAGAGAAGTAAGATTTGGGGAAGTTGTTGTCCCGAAACAGATTTCTATGCTTCACTGTATTTTTTTTTGAAAAATCCCTATATGTCGGATTGAGATGTACTTTTCTGAGCTTATGCCCCAGGTTGTTATCTAAGTTTTGATAGTTCAACACATTTCGATTTGAGCAACATAAGGTCTTAGAAAAATCGGTTTCTACCTGATGGTGTCTTTTGACAGATTTCTGCCATTATTTGCATTTGCCTCTTATCGGTTTCTTTTTTAGTTCTCTTTGATCACTTGAGCTTTTAAAAGGAATTTATATAGTATCTTGTGTTTTAATGGAAGTTTTACTTGTGTTGAAACTGAACCCAAAGACTAATTATCTTGAATACAGTAATGTTGCTAATGAAGATTGTGTGAAGTTTTGTTTGAAGGAAATTTTCAATTGTAGGGGAAGAATGATGTGATGAGATGAAGAATGGACAAAAGATCAAGCTTGGGGATGCCACCCCGTGTCACCCCAATAAATATTCAAGAGGTACAAGCGTCAAAGCTTGGGGATGACCAAGGCATCCCCTTCTTCATCAATAAAAATCTTAGGTCCCTTCTTAGACACTTCGTTTTTATTGTTTCATGCACTGTTGTGTTATTATTGGAGAGTCTTAGTTTTCGCTTTTGGTTTTCGTTTGTCTACTTTACTTGAATAAAGTATTTGTACCCCTGGATTCGCTCTTTTTTTCAAATAAGTTGATTGGTGTTGGAAAACAGTAGAAAGTTTCATGCTTTAGTGGTACAAAAGGGAGCTTGTTTTGACTGTGACTTAGACTTTATCATGTGATGCTAGATGTTGTTTTTACCTTATGCTTAGTTATTATTGTTGTAGCATGATTTGTTCTAAACAATTGAGATTGCTTAATGTGCCTTGCAAGAATCATGCGTTGTTTTAGCACACAAAAGCATAATATTGTGGTATTATCCTTTGATGCTTTGTTTGGGTTGACTTGGCACATGCTTACACCATGTTATGACTATGAACCAGTCACCTTATCCTCTATGGTCATTTAGTTTTTGACTTGTGATACCACTTTATGCTTTAATTTATAATGTTTTGTCGCTCTGCATGATTATGGCCATTATTGCTCTCTTAGTTGGTCGCTCCCAGTATTTTGCTAGCCTCCATTTGTATTGAGTAAGATCTACTCATGCATCCATCTCCCAAGAAACCAAGTTATTCCAAAGAGTCCACTATAAATTCCTGTGCATGGTGTGTTACACCATTCCAAGTATATTCTTGTTTTATCTATCTTCCAAATTAAACTTGTTATGAGAAAATTAGTGATTAAAGCTCTCACAAACTTGATGGCACACTTTATTTTTCTTTCCCATAATAAACTTGAACCATTGTGTCATCTATGTTGTATATGCTTGCACTTATAAGTTGGGAATTAGAAGAACCATGCTATCATGGGGAACGCTTTCAACACTTGTACATATCTACCCAGTTGTTATCATGATCTTTTGTTTGAGGATGTCGACGGTGTGAAATAAAAGGGGAGCTTGTAAGTCCATGGAGTTATGTATATGTGTTAGAGAAACGCTTGAGCGGCTAGCCTAAGCCATGCCTAATCATGGTGGAAACTTATAGCATCACCATAGTGAGCAATCTATGAAGTATCCTCAGAAAAAATATATAGAAAAAAAAGAGAAGGGAAAAAATATGCACCATGCTCATGGAAAATAAAAGGATCGCTGAGATACTCACTTTCTGTTTCCTTGTCATTTTATATGGGATAGATCCTATTTCATGGGGCAAGGGGTACCCCGTTGGCGGTTCTCTTGAAGGGAATATGCCCTGAGAGGCAATAATAAAGTGGTTATTATGTGTATTCCAAGTATATGATAGATGTTTATTTTGCATGCTATAATTGTATTAATACGGAAACGTTAATACACGTGTGTTTAATAAACAAACAGAAAGTTCCTAGTTATGCCTCTCTCATAAACTAGCTCGTTGATTAACAAGATGATCAAGGTTTCCTGATCATGGACATTGGATGTTGTTAATAACGGGATCACAACATTAGTGTAATGATGTGATGAACATTCATCCGAAGTATAGCATTACGATCAAAGTCATTGAGTTTATATTGCTATAACAACTTACGAAGTGATCATAGTCCTTAGACCATGAGATCATGTCAATCACTAACACCGGAAGAGTTTCTTGATAACATCAAACGTCACACCGTAACAGGGTGATTATAAAGATGGATTCAGAACTAACAAAGTGTTATGTTGAGGCTCATGGATCAAGAGTGGAATTTGTTCATCCCGATGACGGATAGATATACTCTGGGCCCTCTCGGTGATATCACATTGATTAGCTTGCAAGCAAGTGATTTGATCACTAGAATGTTATATCACAGGAACGAGAAAAGAGTGCATGTCGGTAACGAGATTAAACTAGGTATGGAGATACCGATGATCGAATCTCGGACATGTAATATATCGTGAAACAAAGGGATTAAGATACTAGCGTAAAAGGTTCCGACGATCACAAGAAAGTCATCGTTGAATGTGTGGGAGTCAGTATGGGTCTCCAGATCCCGCTTCTGATTATTGATCTGAGAGGGGTCTCGATCATGTCCGCATTATTCACGAACCGTAGGGTGACACACTTAAGAGACACCGACATCCAATTGGAGCAAAAGTTTCATGCCGAAAGAATGAACAAGCGCAGGAATTTATTTCACTAGATACCGAAACAGGTTTTCGGGTGAAATTGCATAAAGTGGTTATGCATGTGAAATAGAATTCTAGCAAGGGGTTATTTGTGAATGTTTGTCATTAAAGTAATTGACAAAATTCTGAATAAAATAAAAGAGTTTTATTTAATGAGAGTTTGCATTAAATTTGGTGGAAATTTAATGGGATTTTTGAGTGGACTTTTGAGTGGAGGGAATTTAGAGGAGTTTTGTGAGTGGAGTGTCCACCCACATGAAGAGGGGAGGGCAAGGGGGCAGCCCCATGCGCCGGCCACCCCCTTGGGGTTCCCCCCCTCCTCCTATAAAAGGAGCCCCTCCTCCTCACTTGTCACACACACCTCCTCGTGAAGGATCTCTCTCCCCCTCTAGAATTTATCCCCCATGGTCTCGGACTAGCGAGATACATGTTCCCGGTGGCTATTCGGCAAGAAAGAGTTGTGCTTCCGCTGCATCGCTGGAGCGAGGAGGCGGAGGTTGCTCGGTGCCTCGAACGTGTGTGCGAGCACGGATGCGCTGCTGATTTGCGGCGCTAGGACTTCCTCTCGATCTTGAGATCGGCAAGAGATCGTCTACATCAACCACGAGTTGAACTCGTTAAGCTTTGTCGGTCTTCAAGGGTATGTTCTCTATGGATATACATCCGCCCGTTGTTTGTATCTAGTATATATAGATCTTGGTATATAGTTCACATCGTAGGAAAATTTTTGTTTTCTATGCTGCGAACCCTACATCTCTATGATACACATATACTTACTATGATAAGAACTTACCAGTGACTAAAGTTGAGTAGCATGTGGAACGACCCTCGTACTCAAGGACATAAGATTGCCAAATTATGATTTGTCAAGCATATACTCCATATTTGTTTCACTTTAACCTTAATCACTTCAAGATGCTTATGATAGGGGCAATGAGATCTGAAAGCTAATAAGTACCATAATTTTTGGAAGCTCTTTATGAAACTTGAAATCCCTGCTTCCCTCTATGAAGGGCCTTTCTTCCCACTTTTATATTGAGTCTCCACCTTCTATCTTTATTCACCAATTAAGAGAGCATAGTTTTCATTCTTAGTTTTATGTGCATTGTCCCAAAACTTATTGATTGATTCATAATGTTGATATTGCTTGTTCTTGAACCATTTGTATCTAGTCACCCTTATGAACTTTGAAGGTGTCCTATGCATTTATGTGTTGCTACTCCATGAAGGACAAGCTGAACAACACACATTCTATGATTTCTATATGTGAAACAAGCAAACGTCTTACAATGCATTGTTATTCATGATCTTTGTTTGTACCTTTTCATGTTACAACATAGTTACTATGTATTATTGTTAGAACTACATCTTTCATGATCATGTTTAGAGTATTTTGATCCCAGCTATCAATGCTTCACAAATGGTTTGATCGAGATTGTGATGGTGCATGTCACCTCAAAGATTGTGATGGTTTGATCAAGATTGTGATGACCAGGAGTTAAGCTTGGGGATGCTTGATACATCGTAAACGTATCTATAAGTTTTGATGCTCCATGCTTTTTTGTATCAACTTTCTTATGTTTTATCTACACTTTGAGGTATTTTTATACATTTTCTGGAACTAACCTATTGACAAGATGCCACAGTGCCAATTGCATGTTTTCTGCTTTTTTTGGTTTCAGAAAAGCTAGTAAGGAAATATTCTCGGAATTGGACGAAACAAAAGCCAAAGTTACTATTTTTCCAACACGACACGGAGCCCGAAGGAGAGACGGAGGAGGGCACCAGGGCGGCCACACCATACGGTGGTGCGGCCCCTCTGGCCACGCGTAATGTGGTTATACCCCACGGGTACACAACATTGGCATACCTAGTCCAGCCCAAGGAAGGCCCACGACAAGATACACGACATGTGGAGATTTCGGGTGGCCGAAGCCCATGACGCCTTCAGATCCTTGGAGAACAAGACAAAAGTATATAGAATTTCAAAGGGTACAAACCCTAATATTTAACCGACTCGACCTACACCCGAGACCTGCCTATCTCTCTAAAGGCTAGGAGGGCACGGTGAGGAGGATCGATATTCACCTCTTACGCACCTCACGCCAGATTGCATCTGCGCACCCCTGTAACCTTCGGTTCCGCCGTAATCAAGAACAGACAAGCAGGAGTAGGGTTTTCCCTTCGGGGGTCTGAACCTGGGTAAACCTCGTGTCCCCGTGTTGCTTGTCTGTTAACCTTTCCGCGATCTCCAGCATCCCCATCTTCTCAAAACCCAAGTCCATTACAATGGGCATTGACGAGATCGAACATCGTCAATTGGCGCCGTCTGTGGGAACTTGGGACGTTGATTGTGCGATCATGATAGTCCCATCCGGAGCAATCTACAACTTGTCGGCGACGAAGAATCACCTCCTCTTTGGCACCTTCGACTTCACCGCCCACTCACCAGCCACCCTGAGGGATTTCGAGTCCGTCGGCGATGGGCTCGAGATGCTGTTCGGGAGCTTTTGCTTCTAGGTGGGGTAGACAGGCACCCTCCACCTCCCAGAGCGGGTGCCACCACCGTCCATCAGGCCCGCTTCATGGGTCCCGCCAATCGGCATGTTACGCACGTTGACGCTGACAGACGAGTCATATGACATCAGTAGCTACAACTCAGATCTGTGCGGCCCTCCCTCAGACGAAGGAACCTATAGTTTCGGATCCAAAAGCTGCGGCAGCAGCGATCCAATCCGCAGACGTTACCTATGCTCCGTGGTCATCTAGAGCGAAGCAGAACTGTCACCAGGCTCGAGTGCGCCTAACCCACCTCCCAACCCGCAAGGTGAGAACGGAGGAAACAGGGGAGCTCTGCTGCTCAGGCCCAATGAAGGCAACGCCAACGCCTACTATAAGATCAACCTCAACAAGGAAGGATGGCGCCAAGCACGCGAAGCCGTGGTAGGCAACGTCATCCTACCTATAAATGCTTCACGAAATCTGCTGATGGCCTACCACCTCCTCCTCATCAACGAGCATAACTGGCAGGTAAAACTGCAGGAGGGGCTCGACAAACATAAGCAGGCGGCTTCAGAGTCTAGCGCGCGGCGAGCTGCACTCTCTGCCGCTGGTGGATCTAGCTTGCATGGCAACAACACCAACAAACATCGCTCCCGCACAGAGCACATGGACCTTAACGCACGCCACGAAGTCACCAAGGCCCTCAACACGTCCTTCATGATGATGGACATGAACGGCAACATCATGCCGAAGACACCACAGGCTGCGATCATGGCAGGCACTACATACCTCGCGTCCCATCCACCTCCGGTGGGTGGCCCGAAGAGCGCCATGCACAAGTCCGCGCTAGCTGGTAACGGACTCGTCGGAGCTGCGCTCCACGACGAGGCTCCTGCGGAGCCGAAGAAAAAAGATGCGGTCAAGTTCACTCGCAGCCCTATACCCTCATCCGACAAGGACGAGCACGATCTGCCTCGATGTCACAAGACCCCACGGCACCGCAGCAGCAACTATGATGCTCGCAATGACATCACCCAGTGCAAGATCGACAAGGCACGCGCTAAACGTGCGTGCTCAACCATATCTGACGAGGAAGACGATGGAGAACTGTGCGGAGCCAAATGCTTTAGTATATCTGTTCTGCGAACGCGGATGCCGGAAAATTTCAAGCTCCCTTCGGACACTCCGAAGTTCGACGGCATGCAGGACCCAAAGGCCTGGCTTAGTGATGACCTCTCATCCGTCAAGCTGCACAACGGAAACAGGAACACTGCCCTACAATGCCTTCAGCTGCAGCTGACAGGCGCAACTCGGATATGGCTTAGCAGCCTCTCCTCTGGCTCCATCCGAAGCTGGGAGGAGCTGGCGTACAACTTCATCTGCAACTTCAAGGGCACCAGCAAGAGGCCAACCTGATCGAGGAAGTGCGTGCCTGCACCCAACGTACCGGCGAGTCCATTGACTTGAACATACTATGCTGGTCCCACATAAAGAACTCCGCCGCACACATCTCCAAAGAAAGGATAATCGATGCCTTCAAGGATGGTGTCAAAGCGCCCGGACTTCAAGGAAGAACTTGGGCGGGTCAAGCCCAAGACGCTAGACCACCTCATGGACATCGCCAACAGATGGGAAGATGGCAAGGACTCCCTCCACCGAATGCATTCGGATGACGAGGACGACTACGGACGCAAGCGAGAGCGTCGCAGCAAACGAAGATCGCGTGTCTACGATGACCGTGACGGAGTCGACATGGTCGCGGCTGGGTACGCCGACCAACGCAATGACGGCAACCGCAGCAGCAGATACCGCGGAGGCAACTTCTGCGACGGAGGGCAACCCACACAGATGTGGCAACGTCGCAGCCGTGACGATGAGCCCTCGGTGTACGACGAATTGTCTAGTCCTTGCACCATCCACTTCTACATCGACAAGCAGGATGGCAAGAAAAAGGCCAGCAACATGCTAAAGGACTGCTGCAAGTTCCAGAAGCTTAGCGAAGGTCTCACCCAAATTTGGCGCCAGATCGCGAATCCTGGATTTGGGCCCGCACCTGTACCAGGTGACATCGCCCACAGAGCTCCTCCACCACCACCCGCTGGACCATCGAATCCAGCGATCGCACCAGCACCAAATAACGGCATAGGAGGTAACCGCCGCCGAAGGGGGCCTGATGATCCAGAAGGGGTGCCCAACCAATAGGGTGCAAAAGAAGATCACCCGCCAAGTGAGCCTAGCGGTAGCCTCCCCACCGGGCATCCCTGAGTACCTCAGTGGCTCGGAGTCCTGCATCACGTTCGACCATTCGGATCACCCAGGCCAGATCCCTCGCCCAGGTCATGCTGCCCTGGTGCTTGAGGCACAGATAGGAGGATTCGAGATGAGCCGCGTCTTCATGGACGGCGGCAGCAACATCAATCTGATGTTCTCCAGCACACTCGCAGCAATGTGAATCCCGCTATGTAGCCTGGAGCAATCAGACACAACGTTCCACGACATAGTCCCAGGAAAGGGCATATACCCCCTGGGAAGATACAGCTCGACGTTATCTTCGGCCAGCCCGAAAACTTCAGGTGCGAGCGGCTCGAATTCGAAGTGGTGGACTGGCCATCACAGTACCACGCCATCCTCGGGCGCGTGGCGTTCGCACGATTCCTGACAGTACCGCACTACGTGTACCTGCTATTGAAGATGTTAGGACCTAGGGGCGTCATCACCGTCCAAGGCACCTTCACCCGATCCGACCACTGCGATAGAGACTTCAACAAAATCTCCCAGTCGTTCGGCATGTAGGAGGAGCTCACAAGGCTAAGAGAGGTGACAGACAACGGGGCACCCCTAGTCGCCAGACAAAACGCACCCGATATGTCGTTCAACTCCACGGTCAACACGAAAAAGGTGCAGGTCCACCCGACGGACGCCTCCAAGACGGCGCTGATCGCCAACGACCTCAGCCCCGCATAGGAAAGCACGCTCGTCGAATTCCTCTGTGAGTGCTGGGAAATCTTCTCCTGGTGTCCTGCGGACGTGCCAGGAGTTCCCAGGGAATTTGCTGAGCATGCACTCAATGTGTTCCCTGACGCAAAGCCAGTCAAGCAGTCGATCCGGAGAATGTCCAAGCCAAGAGCTAAATCCATTGGAATCAAAGTCAACAGACTGCTCGATGTCAACTTTATCCAGGAAATCAAAGAGAGCGAGTGGATGGCCAATACCGTACTGGTTCCCAAAAAGGACACGGACATCCTGCGGATGTGCGTGGACTTCCCATCGCTCAACAAATAATGTCCCAAGGACCACTTCCCTCTACCGCGGATCGATCAGATCATAGATTCGACTGCAGGATGCGAGAAACTCTCCTTCCTTGATGCCTACTCAGGCTACAACCAGATTCGGCTGAAGGTCGAAGACCAGGACAAAACGGCATTCATCACGCCATTCGGAGTGTTCTGCTACAACACCATGCCCTTCGGGTTGAAGAATGCAGGTGCCACGTACCAGAGGAGCATGCAGACATGCCTGAAAAACCAGATCAGTCACAACATTCAACTCTATGTCGACGACATAGTAATCAAGACCAGGGAGGCCAAGACACTGATCGACGATCTCCGCGAGACGTTTTATAACCACGACCACTATAATATCAAGATGAACCCAGAAAAGTGCGCCTTCGGCGTCCCATCTGGCCAACTACTCGGCTACTTCATCTCCCAATGGGGGATCGAGGCGAATCAGAAGAAAATTAGGGCCATATTATCCATGGAGAAGCCGAAGAACCTCAAAGGTGACCAACAGCTAGCTGGGCAGATCGCAGCGCTAAGAAGATTCATCAGTCGCATGGGTTAGAAGGACCTCATCCATGGAATGCGGATGGCCAAGATCTGTGGCACAATGCGCCTAGTCATCTACGGTGACTCGAACCTTGTCGTTCAGCAGACAATGAACGAGTGCGACGCTCACAGCGCCAACATGACCACATACCGCACGCTCTACAACTCACTCGAAGGGGACTTAGACGGCTGCGAGCTTCGGCAAGTCAGAAGGGAAAGCAACGAGGAAGCCTATAGGCTCGCCAACATTGGGTCCACCTATGCACGGGTGCCACCAGGTGTGTTCCTCGAACAAATCTGCGTACCCTCTATCAAGAGGAAATTCCCCAAGGGATCACCCGAAAAAGCAGAGCACTCGGGGGTTGCGCCACTCGAAGGACAGGAGGGGCCCGAAAAGCTCGACACCGAGGCCGAGCTGGTCAGCCTGATGCAGGTCATGGGGGTTGAAGAAACATGGACGCAGCCATACCTTCGGTACCTGATAAACAATGAATTGCCCGATGACCCAACAGATGCCCGACGCATATCTCGCCGGTCTAAATCCTTCACCACCCACAATGGCGAGCTGTACAAGTGCAGTATTTCGGGTGTGCTCCAAAGGGAAAAACCATCCTCCAAGACATCCACGAGGGCATCTGCGACCATCATGCAGGCAGCCACGCCCTAGTCGCCAAAGCTCTACAAGCTGTATTCTATTCGCCAACAGCCATGAACGATGCTAAGGACATCGTCCGAAGGTGCAACGTCTGTCAGAGGTACGCGAACAAGCCGCACGCACCAGTATCGGAGCTAAGGCCCATACCACTGGCCTGGCCCTTCGCCGAATGGGGCCTCGATATGATCGGCAAACTGCCCAAATCATCGAAAGGAGGCCACGTCTACCTCTTGGTCGCAGTCGACAAGTTCACCAAGTGGATCGAGGCCATGCCTATCACCAACCAAAGTGGCAAAACTGCAGTCTAATTCTTCGAGTCCATAGTCTACAGGTTCGGTGTGCCAAACAGCATCATCACGGACAACGGCTCGAACGTCATCTCAAAAGAATTCCAAGACTTCTGTGCCGGCCTTGGCATCAACATATCATATGCCTCCATGGTGCACCCGCATACCAACGAACAGGTCGAAAAGGCCAACGGCCTCATAGGTAACGGCATCAAGCAACACCTGTTGTGCCCACTCGAAAGGCTTGTGGGAGCCTGGGTAGAGGATTTAACCTCCATCCTCTGGAGCCTGCGCACAACGCCGAATAGCTCAATGGGATTCACACCCTTCTTCATGGTGCATAGAGCCGAGGTCGTGCTACCTGCCGAGGTACGTCACAAGGCCCTGTGGGTCTTCGCCTACAGCGAAGCCGAATCAATGGCCACACTCGAAGACGTCGTCGACACACTCGAGGAGGCACGCTACATTGCTGTGGCTCGCTCAGCGGTCTACCAACAAATCCTCCGCAACTACCACAGCCGCCGGCTGCGCCCAAGGTCCTTCGTCGAAGGAGACCGCATCCTACGACTCAAGAAAGAGCGGCCGAAGAAGCTCGAGTCACCCTTGGAAGGACCCTACATCGTCACATAAGTCATACCAGGTGGCGCCTACCGCCTCATGGAAATCACATCAGGAGTTGAATACTCCAACCCCTGGAACATCGCACGTTTGCGACACTACTACCCCTAGCTACCTCTTTACTTTCAATAAAGCTATTCAGTCGAACAATGTACCTCCTCATTACGACTATGAATAAAAGCTAAGTCCCTTGGCCGAAATTGCTTTTTCTTTGCATGACTTTTTGCTATAACACGCTCGGGGTCTACGCCTCACCTCATGACCTCGTCGACTGAGAACAATGCATACAACCTGAGTAGCTGACCACGTTAGGCTAACGAAAAGGACATGCACATAACAAAGCACCACGTGCTAGTACAAATAAACTTTACAAAGGGCACAATGAGCCCACTCGAATAAAATACAAATTTTACATTAAGTATTTCTTTACAGAATCAACCTATTTTGGAGCATTACATTGGCTCATTGCTCGAACAGATATACGATCTCCTCAGCATGATGCGCCACAGCCGCATAATGCAGGCGCATGTCCCATAGGGTGCCATCAGGTCGAAGGGGCGGCCCGGTTACCACCTCTGCAAGGTTGACATCACGACGATGCAACCTCACAAGGGACATGGCGGCCTTCACCCCAGCAATCAACTGATGACGCACCAACTCTTTGACACGGCCCACATACTGAAACTTGCCAAGAAGACCTAGGAGCATAGAGGGCACGGCGTCTAAAGGGAACATAACAGACCATATGACCACCAGAGAAGTCCTCGCCTGCCCCAGCACCCGAAGAACCTGGTGCACGTGATCTTGCACCATCGCAAGTATGATGGCTCGGTCGTGATCCATCCAAAAGAAGCCACCAGCCTCCAAGTCTTGTTGCGTCAGGAAGTTCATCCTAATCGCGACGCCCTCCTTCTCTTCCCTCGGGATGAGATTGGCATCTACAACAAAGCATAGAGTAAGATGGCATACAAATAAAGTGCACCCGAAAGAACATCGGTTCACAAAAGACCTACATTGAAGTTGCTCACCTAGCTGCTGCAACTCCCGGAGCAAAAACTCCTCCCTGGACGTGCCCCGCTTAGCCTTGGACTTCCACACATCTGCGTGGCCTCGAATGCTAAGGATATCCTTCTCCAAGCTGAGGACACGGTCGCGAAGAAAATCCAGTTGCGACACATCATCCAAGGATGGTCGCGGCTCAGGAGCATTCAGAGTGACAACAGAAACCTCACCCAAAGGACCCTAAAGGCAAACAAGTCAAGACATGAACATCACAAGCATCTCTGGCAACAACTCGAAACATAAATTTATATACATTAAGGCCACCTCGTGGCATAAGTTGGGTATGTTCATCAGTAAAAGGTTACAATAGGAAACCAAAGAAGAAAACTACAACAGCTACAACACCTGGGCCTAAGCACCCGCATCCGGAGTGGCCTCGGAGCTAGACTGTTTGCTCTTGTCCTCCTCTTGCTGTTTCACGGCATACTCAGCCAGAAGATCGATAAGCTTAGGCCTATAACGCTTATAGCCAGAAGAAAAGAGGGCGAACGCTACCTCTGAGCCATCTGTAGCCGCCGGCATCTGGGACGTTATGTGCGGCAGGTCCAGCTCCGCTCCGAACACCATCGCCATTGCCAACCCCATGGAGGCGCCGATGCCCTTCTGCTTGCGCTTATACGCCGCCGGAGCTTCCTCTGACAGAGCATCCATGAGGACATCGACATCCTCAAGGGCAACGTGTTGGAATTATGCCCTAGAGGCAATAATAAAGATGTTATTATTATAATTCATGTTCATGATAAAGTTTATATTCCATGCTAGAATTGTATTAAGCGGAAACTTTAATACTTGTGTGGTTTGTGAACAACACCGTGTCCCTAGTATGCCTCTATGGACTAGCTCATTGATCAATGATGGTTAAGGTTTCCTAACCATAGACATGAGTTGTCAATTGATAATGAGATCATATCATTGGAGAATGATATGATGGACAGACCCAAACTAAGCAAAGAAATTAGATCGTATCATCGTGTTCATCTTTGCGAAGCTTTTCCTATGTCAAATATTGTATTCCTTAGACCATGAGATAATACAACTCCCTGGTATCGGAAGAAAGCTTTGAGGTCATCAAACGTCATCCTATGAGAGGGTGATCATAAAGGTGTCTCTCAGGTGATCGGAAAGTATCTGTTGGGTTGTATGTATCGAGATGGAATTTGTCCCTCCCAAGTCGGAGAGATATACTTTGGGCCCACTCGGTAATTGATATCAACACCGCTTGCAAGCATGTGGTTAAGGAGTTAATCACAAAGTGATATCGGATTACGGAACGAGTAAAGTACTTGCTGTGAACGAGATTGAACTAGGTATGACGGTACCGACGATCGAATCTCGGGCAAGTAAAATATCGCGAGACGAAGGGAATATATATATGGGATTGTTTGAATCCTGGCATCGTGGTTCATCCGATATGATCATCGATGAATGTGTGGGAGTCAATATGGGTGCCCAGACCCCGCTGTTGATTATTGATAGAAGATCATGTCTGCATATTCTCGAACCCGTAGGGTCACACACTTAACGTATCTCGACGCTAGGATAGATTGGATAATTGGTTTATGAATTTTTGTTCAGAGTCTCGGATGGGATCCGGGATATCACGAGAGGTTCCGGAATGGTCCGGAGAATAAGATTCATATAAGGCAATGCAGTTTTTGGAGTTCGGAATTGTTCCGGGTTAATCGGTATTGTACCGGAAGCTTCTAGAACCTTCCGGAAGGGGACCAACGTGGCCCCACCTTACGGGATGGGGCATGGGCCTATGAGGGAGTGTCCTGGCCGCATTGGGACAGGGGCACAAGGCCCCATAGGGCCCAGCCGATCCTATAGGGTTTAAAATCATTTAAACTAGAGATAGGGTTTCTAGAAGAGGGGAGAGTCCTTGCCCCCCACTCCTCCCTCCCTTGGCCGCCGGCCCAAGGCTTGGAGGAGGGGCAAGGGCTGGCCGCCCCCCTCTATAAATAGAGGGCTGGTGCGCCCCCTCCCCCCTACACCTTGCCTCCAACTCTAGTTGCCTTGCTGCCTTCCTCTCCCCCTCCCGACTGTTTGTAGGCGAAGCCCTGCTGCAGAAATTCTCCACCATATACACCACGCCGTCGTGTTGTAGATCCAATCTATCTCTCCACCATACTTGCTGGTCCAAGGAAGGAAGAGACGTCGAGGTGCTGCACGTGTGCATCTCACGGAGGCACCGCCACTTGTGGTGCTAGATCGGATCGCGAGGAGGAGAAGCGAGTACGACTACATCACCCACGTTCCGACGAACGTTCCGCTGTGCGAATCTTCAATGCTATGAAGATCTAATCCAATCTCTCTTGTTGATTGCATCTCCTAGATTAGATCTTGGCTTTCCCTCTGTTCGCATCCGTAGAAAATTTTGATTTACTATGCCGCGAAACCCTTCAGTGGTATCAGAGCTAGATCTATGCGTAGATGTGTTTCACGAGTAGAACGCAACATGTTTGTTGCGAGCGTTGATGTTTTCTGTTGCAAGCCTCTTGTTTGTGTTCTTCTTATGACGCGGGATAGTGAGATTGAAGCGGTCCAGGCCAACCTTACGCGACGTCGTTCGCGAGACCGGCTCCGCACTTGACGTGTGGCTTGTTCCACACATGCGGCTGGTGGATGTCAGTTTCTCTCACTATAGTTGTCATGGGATTAACACCGGAGTTTGGCAACCATAATATCACCGTTGTGGCTTTCCGTAGGTAAGAATCGTTCTTAGTATCTACTCCCATAAGCCACGTAAAACATGCAACAACAAAGTAGAGGCGTCTAACTTGTTTTTGCAGGGAGTGTTTTCTGTGATATGGTATGGCCCAAGATGTGATGTGTATATTGTATGCGATGATCATGTTTTGTAATGTTTCACGACTTGCATGTCGATGAGTACACAACCGGCAGGAGCCATATGGTTGTCTTTATAATTGTGTATGACCTGCGAGTCAACTTCTTATACGCCATGTAATAGCTTTACCTTATCGCTAAGTAGTTAGCAATAGTTGTAGTTGCTATTCGTGGTGGAGGCAATCATGGTGGAGTGATGGAGATCATGCCGGAACGCACAAGATGGAGATCGTTGCGCGAAGATTGGCTATACCATGTCACATAAAGTTATATGCATGTGATGTTTATCCTTTTGTGTATCTTATTATGCTTAGATCGCGACGGTAGCATTATAAGATGATTCCTCACTTAAAGATCAAGATAAAAACTGTGTTCTCCCCAAGTATGCACCGTTGCGAAAGTTCGTCGTGTCCAAGCATCACGTGATGATCGGGTGCTATAGACTGTACGCTCACAAACAACGGGTGCAAGCCAGTTTTGCACACGCGGAAATACTTGGGTCTAGCTTGACGAGCCTAGCATGTACAGACATGGCCTCGGAACACAAGAACCGAAAGGTTAAGCATGAGTCATATGAATGATATGATCGACACTTTGTTGTCCACCATTGAAACCACATCTCTTCTCGTGATGATCGGATTAGGTGTGGTGAATTTGGATCGTGTTCACTAAACAACTTGAGGGATGTTGAATTTAGTGGGAGTTCATCTAGTAATTTGATTAAGTTGAACTATTTATCATGAACATAGTCTAAATTGTACTTGCAAATACTGTAGATCACATGGCCAAATCCAACTTCAACTTCAACGTTTTTGCTGAGAAGGAAAAGCTTAGAAACAATGGGTCTAACTTCACCAATTGGTTCCGCAATCTAAGAATCATTCTGTCTGGCGGACAAAAGGACTATGTCCTTGGGAAAACGTTAGGTGACCCCCCTGCTGCAACTGCGCCGGCTGATGAGAAAGCTGTCTATCAGTCGCGCAAAGATGATTATGGTGTGATTAAGAGCACCATGTTGTTTTCTATGGAACCGGAACTTCAAAATCGTTTTGAAACCTATCCCGGGCCCTTTGAGATTCTCGAGGAGCTGAAAACCATGTTTCAGACTCAAGCCCGTTCTGAGAGATATGAGATCTCTGAGAAGTTCTTTAACTGCAAGATGGAGGAAGGGAGTTCCGTTAGTGAGCACGCCATAAAGATGTCGGGCTACACTCAACGCCTTGAGCAACTGGAATGCACAATTCCAGAGGAGCTCAAGATTGACAGGGTTCTGCAATCACTCCCTCCCAGCTACAAAAGTTTTGTAGTGACTCATAATCAGATTGGCTCCACTGATACGATCACCGAGCTCTTCGCAAAGCTGAAGGATGCGAAGGTGGACATCAAGAAGGATAATCATGTGTTGATGGTCAACAAACCCTCCTTTAAGAAAGGTAAGGGAGCAAATAAGCCCTTCAAGAAGGGCGGCGACAAGCGCAATGCTCCTGCTGAGAAGAAGCTCAAGTCTGGTCCTAAGCCGGACACTGAGTGCTTCTATTGCAAGGACAAGGGTCACTGGAAGCGCAACTGTCCGAAGTACTTAGCGGACAAGAAGGCTGGCACCATCAAAGGTATATTTGATATACATGTTATTGATGTTTTCCTTACTAGCCCTCGTTGTAGTGCCTGGGTATTTGATACCGGTTCAGTTGCTAATATTTGTAACTCGAAACAGGAGCTACCGAATAGACGGCGGCTTGCGAGGGATGAGGTGACGATGCGCGTTGGCAACGGATCAAGAGTTGATGTGATGGCCGTCGGCACGCTCTCTTAGTTTTACCTTCGGGATTAGTTTTAAACCTAAATAAGTGTTATTATGTGCCTGCGTTGAGCATGAACATTATTTCTGGATCGTGTTTATTGCAAGACGGTTATTCATTTAAATCGGAGAATAATGGTTGTTCTATTTATATGAGTAACATCTTTTATGGTCATGCACCTCTTGTGAATGGTTTATTTCTTCTAAATCTCGAAAGGGATGAAACACACATCCATAACATTGAGGCTAAGAGATGCAAAGTAGATAGTGATAATACTACTTATTTGTGGCACTGTCGTCTAGGTCATATTGGTGTAAAACGCATGAAGAAACTCCATTCTGATGGACTTTTGGAGTCTCTTGATTTTGAATCATTTGACACATGCGAAGCATGCCTCATGGGCAAGATGATCAAAACCCCGTTCTCCGGAATGATGGAGCGAGCAACGGACTTGCTGGAAATCATACATACCGATGTATGCGGACCGATGAGTATTTCGACGCGCGGTGGATATCGCTATTTCATCACTTTTACCGATGACTTAAGTAGATATGGGTATATCTATTTAATGAAACATAAATCTGAAACATTTGAAAAGTTCAAAGAATTTCAGAATGAAGTGGAGAACCATCGTAACAGAAAGATTAAGTTTCTACGATCCGATCGTGGAGGTGAATATTTGAGTTATGATTTTCTCACGCATCTTAAAGCAAGTGGAATCGTTTCACAACTCACGCCACCCGGAACACCACAGCGCAATGGTGTGTCTGAACGCCGGAATCGAACCCTATTAGATATGGTCCGATCAATGATGTCTCTTACTGATTTGCCGTTATCATTTTGGGGTTATGCATTAGAAACCGCTGCATTCACTTTAAATAGGGCACCATCTAAATCCGTTGAGACGACACCGTATGAACTGTGGTTTGGTGCTAAACCTAAGTTGTCGTTTCTTAAAGTTTGGGGATGCGAAGCTTACGTCAAGAAGTTGATGCCGGACAAGCTCGAACCCAAAGCGGAGAAATGCGTCTTCATAGGATACCCTAAGGAAACTATTGGGTATACCTTCTATCACAGAACCGAAGGCAAAGTGTTTGTCGTAAAGAACGGTTCCTTTCTTGAGAAGGAGTTTCTCTCGAAAGAAGTGAGTGGGAGGAAAGTAGAACTAGACGAGGTTATTGAACCTTCTCTTGAATTGGAGAGTAGCGCAGCACCTGAAATTGTTCCAGTGCCGCCTGCACCAACAATAGAGGAATCTAATGACAAGGATCATGAAGCTTCGGACGATGCTGCTACTGAACGTCGCAGGTCGACAAGGTCGCGTTCCCCTCCTGAGTGGTATGGCAACCCTGTCTTGACTGTCTTGTCAGTAGAAGACAGTGAACCTACGAACTATGAGGAAGCAATGATGAGCCCAGACTCTGAGAAATGGCTAGAAGCCATGAAATCCAAATTGGGATCCATGAGCGAAAACCAAGTATGGACTTTGGTGGACCCTCCTAGCGACCGAAAGGCCGTTGAGTGCAAATGGATTTTCAAGAAGAAAACGGACGCGGATGGTAATGTTACCGTCTATAAAGCACAGCTTGTCGCGAAAGGTTTTCGACAAGTTCAAGGTGTTGACTACGATGAGACTTTCTCTCCCGTAGCGATGTTTAAGTCCATTCGGATTTTATTAGCAATTGCTGCATTTCATGATTATGAAATATGGCAGATGGATGTCAAGACTACGTTCCTCAATGGCAACATTGATGAAGAGTTGTATATGATGCAACCCGAAGGTTTTGTTGATCCTAAGGATGCTGATAAAGTATGCAAACTTCAGCGTTCCATTTATGGACTGAAGCAAGCATCTCGGAGTTGGAACCTTCGTTTTGATCAAGTGATCAAGAGCTTTGGATTTGTTCCAAATTGCTACGAAGCTTGTATCTACAAGAAAGTGAGTGGGAGCTCGGTGACGTTTCTGGTACTATATGTGGATGACATATTAATTATCGGAAATGACACCAACATGCTTAACGATGTGAAGAGTTATTTGAACAAGTGTTTTTCAATGAAAGACCTAGGTGAAGCTGCTTATATATTGGGCATCAAGATCTATAGAGATAGACAAAGACACCTGATAGCTTTAAGCCAGAGTACATACCTAGACAAAGTTCTGAAAAGGTTCAGAATGGATAAGGCAAAGAAAGGTTCAATGCCTATGTTGTCAGGTAAGATATTGAGCAAGGCTCAGTGTCCAGCTACGGTAAATGATAGGGAAGCTATGAGCAAAGTGCCTTATGCCTCGGCCATAGGTTCTATCATGTATGCCATGTTGTGTACTAGACCGGATGTGTCCAATGCTCTTAGTTTGACGAGCAGATATCAAAGTGATCCAGGAGTGGAACACTGGACAGCCGTGAAGAACATCCTAAAGTACCTAAATAGGACTAAAGAAATGTTCTTAGTCTATGGGGGTGATGAACAGCTTGTCGTAAAAGGTTACGTCGACGCTAGTTTTGACACCGACAAGGATGATTCCAAATCTCAGACAGGATACGTTTATATTTTGAATGGAGGATCTGTGAGCTGGAGAAGCTGCAAGCAAAGCGTGATCGCGGGATCTACAGTGGAAGCGGAATACATGGCTGCTGCAGAAGCGTCAAGTGAAGGAGTTTGGATCAGAAACTTCATCACTGAGCTTGGTGTGGTTCCAAGTGCATTGGACCCACTGGAGATATTCTGTGACAACAATGGCGCCATAGCACTCGCTAAGGAACCAAGATATCATCCAAAGACCAAGCATATCAACTGCAAGTTTCATATAATCCGAGATTATATTGCAGATGGAGATCTGAAGATTAGCAAAGTACATACAGATCTGAATGTCGCAGATCCATTGACTAAACCTCTTCCACGTGTAAAACATGATCAACACCTCAGTGCCATGGGTGTGAGACTGTTACTAGATGTAAACTAGATTATTGACTCTAGTGCAAGTGGGAGACTGTTGGAATTATGCCCTAGAGGCAATAATAAAGATGTTATTATTATAATTCATGTTCATGATAAAGTTTATATTCCATGCTAGAATTGTATTAAGCGGCAACTTTAATACTTGTGTGGTTTGTGAACAACACCGTGTCCCTAGTACGCCTCTATGGACTAGCTCATTGATCAATGATGGTTAAGGTTTCCTAACCATAGACATGAGTTGTAAATTGATAATGAGATCATATCATTGGAGAATGATATGATGGACAGACCCAAACTAAGAGAAGCAATTAGATCGTATCATGGTGATCATCTTTGCGAAGCTTTTCCTATGTCAAATATTGTATTCCTTAGACCATGAGATAATACAACTCCCTGGTATTGGAAGAAAGCTTTGAGTTCATCAAACGTCATCCTATGAGAGGGTGATCATAAAGGTGTCTCTCAGGTGATCGGAACGTATCTGTTGGGTTGTATGTATCGAGATGGAATTTGTCCCTCCCAAGTCGGAGAGATATACTTCGGTCCCACTCGGTAATCGATATCAACACCGCTTGCAAGCATGTGGTCAAGGAGTTAATCACAAAGTGATATCGGATTACGGAACGAGTAAAGTACTTGCTGTGAACGAGATTGAACTAGGTATGACGGTACCGACGATCGAATCTCGGGCAAGTAAAATATCGCGAGACGAAGGGAATATATATATGGGATTGTTTGAATCCTGGCATCGTGGTTCATCCGATATGATCATCGATGAATGTGTGGGAGTCAATATGGGTGCCCAGACCCCGCTGTTGATTATTGATAAAAGATCATGTCTGCATATTCTCGAACCCACAGGGTCACACACTTAACGTATCTCGACGCTAGGATAGATTGGATAATTGGTTTATGAATTTTTGTTCGGAGTCTTGGATGGGATCCGGGATATCACGAGAGGTTCCGGAATGGTCCGGAGAATAAGATTCATATAAGGCAATGCAGTTTTTGGAGTTCGGAATTGTTCCGGGTTAATCGGTATTGTACCGGAAGCTTCTAGAACCTTCCGGAAGGGGACCAACGTGGCCCCACCTTCCGGGAGGGGGCATGGGCCTATGAGGGAGTGTCCTGGCCGCATTGGGCCAGGGGCACAAGGCCCCATAGGGCCCAGCCGATCCTATAGGGTTTAAAATCGTTTAAACTAGAGATAGGGTTTCTAGAAGAGGGGAGAGTCCTTGCCCCCCACTCCTCCCTCCCTTGGCCGCCGGCCCAAGGCTTGGAGGAGGGGCAAGGGCTGGTGCGCCCCCTCCCCCCTACACCTTGCCTCCAACTCTAGTTGCCTTGCTGCCTTCCTCTCCCCCTCCCGACTATTTGTAGGTGAAGCCCTGCTGCAGAAATTCTCCACCATATACACCACGCCGTCGTGTTGTAGATCCAATCTATCTCTGCACCATACTTGCGGTTCCAAGGAAGGAAGAGACGTCGAGGTGCTACACGTGTGTATCTCACGGAGGCACCGCCACTTGTGGTGCTAGATCGGATCGGATCGCGAGGAGGAGAAGCGAGTACGACTACATCACCCACGTTCCGACGAATGTTCCGCTGTGCGAATCTTCAAGGGTATGAAGATCTAATCCAATCTCTCTCGTTGATTGCATCTCCTATATTAGATATTGGCTTTTCCTCTGTTCGCATCCTTAGAAAATTTTGATTTACTATGCCGCGAAACCCTTCACAACGCCCTTGGGGACGACCTCCTTGTAGAAGCGCCTGAGCACTTCTTTGGCCTTCGCCAAGGAGCCAGCAGCAGTGCTGCAGGGATCTTCAACCGCCGCGGTGGCATCGGCCAGCGCATCTCCATGCTTTAGCGCACCACGATCAAACGTGATACCCGAAGCATCTGAAAGAAAGAAGAAAAAGTATTCAAATAAGAGCAAGACAAGACGAAGTTGAAAAAACACAAGATCCAAAAAAGTCAAGGGAAACTCACCAGAGAAGGCTTTGGCTATAGCCATAAGCCTATCCGCCATCTCCTTCTTGCGAGCAGCCGTCGCAGCAGCAAGCTGCTCCTCACGATCAGCAGCCTCCTTCCGCAGGCACTCTTTGGCTTCAACAGCATTAGCAGCCTCTTTCTGTAGGCGCTCCTTGGCCTCAACAGCATTAGCTTCCCTCCTCTCCGCCTGGCCAAGGCTCTTTTAGAGATTATTCAGCCTTCGAAGCGCATCATTGTTTTCATCTGCAAAATGATAAGACAACTAATCAATACCAGAAAAATATTGGAGCAGACGAAGAAAAACAGGGTGCAAAATCACATACCTTAGAGCTGCTACATTTTAGCCTCCAGCACCAGGTGCTGCTGGATAAGGAGGTTGGCGTTGTGCACAAAAGGCCGCAAAAGAAACAGAAACAAAAGAAACCATCAGAAAGGGCTCGGGGCTCCCCCAAGGGATAAATTAGAAAATACTTACGTGTTTAGACAGGGACTCCGAAGTTCCGTGTGCGGTCTTGTGAGCTACGACTGCCCGAGCTTCTCACTTAGAGAGGTTTGGGCCATCATCCTTAGAGTCATCCACCACATGAGGGGGGGGGGATCTGCTGGCTTCGACTCCGCTATACGCTTCCAAGTGTCCCCATCAAGGGACCCCTCCGAAGAATGGGTACAAATGAAGATTAAATCAAAACAACAACTAACACTACTTAGACAGACGACATGAAAAAGATAGAGGTGAAATCACTTATGACTCGATGTCCGACAAGTTTAAGACGGGGACCGCCTTCTCCTTCCTCTTCTTGGTCGGCGGCTATGGAGTCATCGCCCGAATAGGCACCGCAGGAATAGGTGCGGACGAAGCGCCTTCATCCTCGCCATGGCGCTCGAGGAAGGACGGACCCCTTGGAATTGGCGTGGTAGACGCATCCGAAGACTCGCTCCGGGAGCGCTTTCGGGTCTGCCCTTCACTTTCTTCGGGAGCATCAGCAGTAGGTGACTGAGCTTGAGGAAGCTCGGACTTAGAGTCCACCTCCTCATTGTCTAGCGCCTTCGCATAATTCTCAGGTAGAGGGGGCATCATCCCAGCTACCTTGAGGGTCTGCAAAACAATGACATAAGATAAATAACATTGCAAGATAAACAAGCCAACACTCGAAAAAACCGCTACGCGCACGAATAAATATCCCCATAGAAACAACTTTGTTGGCACTAAAAGGAGAAGTCAACGACTTCCCCCGGAGATCCTCGCTGGCCTTAGCTTTCAGCAGGGCCCACTTGGCCCTATCCAGGTCACCCGAAGACAATTCTTTGGATGAAACCCTTGCCGGGTCGCTGGGGCAGGTGTAGAGGTACATAGGGTGCACCCTCGCCTGGAGTGGATTCACCCGACGCTTGAGGAAGGTGTGGATGATGTCGACACCATTGACCTCTTTGCCCGACACTAGCTGGAGAGCCTCCACCCGCTGATAGAGCCCCTCTATCGATTTGGATTCACCCTCCAAGATGTGGTTCTTCCATGATATCTTTCAGATGATCTGATGGGTAGAGTTGAAAGGGGCAAGCCCATAGTGCTGATCGTCCAGCTTAACGTCACGGATGTAGAACCACTTCCGGCGCCATTGCTGGACGGACTCGCATATATGAAAGGAGAAGAATTGGATGGAAGAACGGATGGAAATGATGCAGCCGCCGAGCGAATAGACTCCGCCCGTGCCGGACTGCCTCTTCAAGGAATATAACTTCCGAAAGAGGCCAAAGTGTGGATCGATACCGAGCCAACACTCGCAAAGGGTGATAAAACAAGCGATATGAAGGAGAGAATTGGGAGACAGATGATGCAACTGAATCCCATAGCAAAAAAGAAGCCCACGAAGGAATTCGTGAGCAGGAAGGGAAAGACAGCAGATGACGAAAGCTAAAAACATCACCCGAAACCCTTCGGGTGGGCGGGGAATTACCTCATCGCCGGGGAGGATAGCGTCCTCCTTGTTTTGGGGGATCAACCCAGTGTCGAGCAGCTTGTGCAGATCAGCATCGCGCATCTCTATGCGCCTCCACCTGTCGTCCATGATGCGGGTGGTCGCGGCGGCCTTCTTGCCGCCGGCAGCGGCGCTCGAGCCAGCTCCGGTGGCAATCTTCTTCGGCTTGCCCATCGCGCAACTTCAAGTGCGGCGGTGCACGCGGAGAAAAGAAGAGGGAAAGGAACAAAGAACTTCCAGTGCATAGAGGAGGAGAGCAGCACTCGAGAAAATGGAAGCAATGTCGATGAGCAAATGGCAAAGGGTAAAACAAAATCACTGTTTATGATGGGGATATATTGATCGGGGTATACCCAGCGGGACGTTTCCTACTGGCCCAAGATGCCAGCGAGTGGGCCTACAGGACGGCGACTGGATTGAGACTTGGCAAATACCCAGGCGACTGGAAGCTGGAAGCCCAGAAGCGTAGCTAATCCCAGTCGGATTAGGTCAAGAACCAGACAAGTCCTTAACTAATTCGGTTGTAGATCTGTAAACCCTAGCGAGGTGAGCCTATATAAACCTCCCTAGGTTACGCATAGAGGACACGTGCCATCATACGCCACAACAACTCGCTGCCTAGTCGTCGAGCTCGCCCTTGTAGTCTCTCCACAATACAATCTAGCAGGAGTAGGTATTTACCCTCCCCGGGGCCGAACCTGGGTAAAACCTTGTGTCTCCGCCCTCATCTCGCACCGCAATGGCTGGCCGCCCTTGCCCTTCGTTCTACTACTCGCTACCGATTGCAGCATCTGTCGTGGCCATTCCCATGACAGTGGCGCCCACCGTGGGGCATGGATGGTCAGGCTAGTGTTCTGCGGCGAGATCCAATCTACCCATCAATGAGTCGATCGCCACCGGCCGCATGATCGTGATCGGCGAGATCCTCCAGATCTTGCCGAGCAGCTACGTCTCGGCGGCGCGCCCCGTCATGCATAGCGTGATCATGCCGGTTGGCACGATCAGCCTCTTCATCAGCTTAACCGACGTCATCGTCTTGGAGGACTCGGCTCGAATCCGCGAGTGGCCACCACGCGACCGGCTCTCTGAGAGTCAGGTCCACACTATCAACTGCCTCGCCTTCGAGTATGACTCGGCTAACAGCAACGTGGCCGAAACCACTATGGTCGCGGACGACGTGACCCTCAACGACGACGCCGACTCGCCGATCCCAGCATCGGCCGCCGGATCCATCGTCATCGCGTCAACCGCGGACTCCATCACCCAGGTCTCCAACGTGGGAGACTTCGAGGACCACTCTATTCTTGGGATCTTCGACTTTGACTACGGGTCGGAGAACTCCAGCGACCTCCACGTCGGATCTAGAAGCAACGTCGCGGACTACATGGCATATGGCGCGGACGCCCCTCCAGATCCCTTCTCCACGCTGATCCCGCCGACCTTGACGGCAACGGAGGTCGAGGAACTCCGTATGCGGCTGGAGGAGGCGGTCCGCAAGGAACAAGCCGAGCGCAAAAAATTTCTCCTCGAGCAGGTGACGGCGCAGGAGCTTTCGCGCTACCACCAACTCTGCATCAGGTCGCGCCTGAACCACACCGTTTAGGGCCATGCCCTGAACTTCGACGATGAAAACAACCCGACCCGCATAGCCGAGCGTGCATTCTGCAAGAACGCGCCGCCAGGAGGAAGCTCCCGGCCACCACCAGGCCAACGGCGCCCCACCACCACCACCCGGCCGCACGTCCCCCTGTGATCAGCCAAGAATCCTGGTCTCCTCGCGGGAGCGAGATGCGAATGGCCTCCCGCTATTCTCCACCCCGATGGACAACATCGTCGCGAGCCGAGCCGCGGTCGACAACATCACCGTGACCGGGGAAGGCGCCCTGCAGATCCAGTACACTAAGGCTCTACTCGCCAAGGCCGTCAAGAAAAAAAACGCAGGAGTTGACTCACAGGGTCGCATGTACTCCCGTTCGTCAGGCAGTAGGGCAGCCTCGAGCGGCCACCCAATGGTGGCAAACACCCTCAACTGCCCACCACCCGAGCCCCTGCAGCTCCAACACCGTCCTGCACACGCGGCACTCTCCACCAACGACCCGTGAGCAGCGAACAACTTCGTCGCTGCCAACGGGAAGCCAGTCGACGCGTGCATCCATATCATCAACAACCAGAGCTAGAGCGCACGCCAGCCCGACGACTTGAGGCATACCCTCACCAACCGCCGCGACGGCGAACCAAGGGGATCGCTGAGCCGAGTCGGACCCCAATGCTTCGGACCAATGATCTGAGGCGAAAGATACCCGACGAACTTCAAGGCGCCGAAGGAGATCGAGGAGTACGAACCCTCGTACGACCCGTCCGTGTGTCTAGACACGTACCTCATGGAGATGGGAATCGCCGGACACACTGACCTACTTGACGCTCGCTACCTTCCCCTGATTATGGAGGGAGCGTGCCGGCAATGGATCAACACCCTCCTCGCGAACAGCATCGACTCCTGGGAGGAAATGCGCGACGCCTTCGTCAGGCACTTCGAGGGATCCTACACCCGCGCTACAAACATCGAGGACCTGGAGCGATGCGTCCAGGGACCCCGTGAGTCGACCCGCAGCTGGGTCCAACGGTGGCAAGACCTGTGGTACAACGCTGCCGGAATCCACCCGGACACTGCTTCAAGACCTCGTGCCACTACGATCCCCTGGTCGCCAAACTCAAGCGGGTGTACAAAACACTCGACGACATACCAGACCTCCTCGAGATCTCCAAGCGGTACGCAGAGGAGGACCCAAACCAAGAAACCGACAGCGAGTCGAGAGGGAATCGCCGCACGAGCGGCTACGACAACGGGAGACGACCCGAGCTACGCTACAGCAACACTCGCCTCACCGGCAAGCGCCGCGGTGATGGGCGAGTCGACTTCGTCGCCAACGCCGGGTAGCTCCATGCAGCCCAAGAGATTTTGCTGTGACGGAGGCCAACGCCGCGATGGTGGAAACTACAAGGCGAAGCCGAGGTTCGACCCCGGGGCTCTCCTCAACCATCCCTATGTGTTCCACAGCAGGGAAGGGAAACCCGCTACGCACACAACCGCCGACTACCACACCCTGAGGGAGATCGAGAAGGCACGACACGCAAGGGAAGACCCCGACAACCACCCGCCAAACGGCGGGAAATTCGGCAACGACGCCGGCTCGCTCCACACCTTCACCGGCTTCAACAGAAAGTGCGAGAATAAGGTCATCGCCCGTGCTGTCGCCGTCAACGCAGTGTCCCAGGTCGACATCCCCCATTTCCTCAACTGGTCCGAGAAACAAATCACCTGGAGCCGCGAGGACCACTCGCCACGAATCGAATATCCGGGCCGAGTCAGCTTGGTGGTCAAGCCTAAGGTGGGATACTACTGACTCCCCAAGACGCTGATGGATGGCGGCAGATCCATCAACATTCTGTACCTGGACACGTTCAGGCGACTATGACTCCCGCAGTCAATGATCGAGATGACCTACACTACCTTCCACGGCATCGTCCCTGGTCGGAAGGCGTACCCGATCGGAAAGGTGACGCTGCCAGTCACCTTCGGCACACCAGCGAACTTCCGCACCAAGCGGATCGTCTTTGAGCTGGTGCCGTTCAACAGCACCTACCACTGTGTCCTGGGGCGTCAGGCGTTCGCCAAATTCATGGCAGCGCCCCACTACGCGTACAACGCAATGAAACTCTCCGGGCCGTGCGGCATCATCACTGTCCACGGCGACCTCGACATGGCCGCAGAGTGCAAGGCCAAAGGCGCCGAGCTCGCTGATGCCGTCATAGCGGCAGAAGCCAATCACGCGGAGGAGATCGCCAAGTACGCGAGCGGGGTCAACAATGACGACCCCATCATACTCAAGAAGCCCAACTCGAAGGGTGGAGGCTCCACCGCCTTCGAGGCAACGGCGCACACTCGCACTGTCGAGCTGGTCCCAAGCGACTCTAGCCAGACGGTGACGATCGGGACGGGCATGAGTCTATCATAGAAAGGCGCGCTCATCGAGTTCCTACGTGAGAATCGCGACATCTTCGCATGGAAGCTATCCGACATGTCTGGTGTCCCGAGGGAACTCGCTGAGCACAAACTTAATGCCGACCCCAAAGCGCGACCCGTCAAGCAGTCGTTGCGGCCCTTCAACGAAGAGCGCCGCCGAGCAATCACCGAGGAGGTGCAGTGTCTACTCGCTGCAGGCTTCATCCGGCCAATCAAATACTCCAAGTGGCTGGCAAACCCAGTCCTGGTCGAGAAGAAAAATGGGACCTGGAGAATGTGTATCGACTACACAAACCTCAATAGCGCCTGCCCGAAGGAGCAGTTCGTCCTCCCGCGGATCGACCAAATCATCAATTCAACCACGGGCTTGGAGTCACTATGCTTCCTCGATGTCTACTCTTGGTACAACCAGATCAAAATGGCAGTCGAGGACGAAGAGAAGACGGCGTTCATCACGCCATTTGGAGCCTTCTGCTACACCGCCATGACCTTCCGCCTCAAAAACGCTGGGGCGACCTAGCAGAGGTGCATGCAGGAGTGCCTTGCGAGCCAAATCGGCTGCAACATCCATGTCTACATCGATGACGTGGTAGTAAAGTCCACTCGCCAGGGCGATCTACTCGTCGACCTGGCGGAAACCTTCGCCAACCTGCGGAGGTACAAGATAAAGCTAAACCCAGGAAAGTGCACCTTCGGTATACCTACTGGACAACTGCTGGGGTACGTCGTCTCCAAGCGTGGGATCGAGGCAAATCCTGCCAATATCAACATGATCTCCCGACTCGAAAGACCCGAGTGCCTGCGCGACATCCAGAAGTTCGCTGGGCGAGTCGCGGCTCTCAGTCGCTTCATCCCCCGGCTAGGCGAGAAGGCGATACCCCTCTACCGCCTAATGCGCATGAACCTCACTTTCCAATGGGACAAGGAGGCAGAAAACGCGCTCCACGCTCTCAAGGAGGTGCTACTCGCGGCACCGCTACTCGCCGCCCCCATTGACAAGGAGCCCATGCTCGTCTACGTCGCGGCTTCCGAGCGAGTCGCCAGCACCGTCATGGTCGTCGAACGACCAGAGGAAGGCAAGGAGCGCCCGATGCAGCGACCAGTATACTACATCAGCGAAGTCCTCACCGAGTCGCGCCAGCGCTACCCGCAGTATGAAAAATTGGTATATGCGGTCTTCAGAGCCCAGCGCCGACTGCTGCACTACTTCCAGGAGCACCCAATAACGGTCGTCTCCTTAACACCGTTGCAGGACATCATCCGCAACCATGAGGCGGCCGGGCGAGTCGCCAAGTGGGCCATCGAGATCGGAGTCCACAACATCAGGTACGAGCCGTGCAAGGCGATCAAGTCACAGGCTCTTGCAGATTTCCTCGCCGACTGGGAGGAGGCCCAGCAGCCAGAGAAACTGCCATATCTCCATTACTGGAGCCTACACTTCGAAGTCTCCAAGAATGCAGATGGCGCAGGGGCAGGGATCATACTCACATCTCCAAAGGGCGACAAGCTATGCTACGTCCTGTACCTCGACTTCACCCCTGCACCAACAACATGGCCGAGTACGAGGCGCTACTTCATGGCATGCGAGCAGCCAAGGAGATGAACATCAATCGTCTGCGCTGCTATGGTGACTCCGACCTCGTCGCCGGGCAAGTCGCCGGCACTTGCGATGCAGTCTCCCCTACCATGGCGGCATACCGCCAAGCAGTGGACCAGCTGGGAGGCCACTTCGCGGGCTACTCCGTCGAGTGGATCGACAGATGGAAGAATGACAAGGCCGATGCACTCTCCCGCATTGGCTCGGCTCGGCTCACACAGCCCGCTGGCGTCTTCCTCGACACCATCACCAAGCCTTCCGTCTCTCCCCGAGGGAGATCGACATCGGAATTCCGCTGCAACCAGACACAGCCCTAGTCGCAATGATCGCCGAGCCAAGCGACTGGACCGCGCCATACGTCGCCTACCTGGAGGGAGGCACCCTACCCGCTGACGAGACGGAGACCCGGATGATAGCACGCCACTGCAAATGCTTCGCCATCATCATCATCAACGGTGAGCTCCACAAGCGCAACGTGACCGGCGTGTTCCAACGCTGCGTCCAACCCGCAGAAGGACGCAAGATCCTCCAGGACATCCACGCTGGCGACTGTGGCCACCATGCTGGCGCCCGCTCCCTAGTCGCCAAGGCCATGCGACATGGCTTCTACTGGCTCACCGCACACGCCGACGCGGTCGACATCGTCTAACGCTGCGTCGGGTGCCAGAAGTACACCAATTAGACTCACGTACCGAGCTCGACGCTCAAGACCATCCCCATCACCTGGCCATTCGTTGTATGGGCATGGACATGGTAGGCCCCTTCAAGAAGGCCACCTCTGGCTTCACCCACCTCCTAGTCACGGTCGACAAATTCAAAAAGTGGGTGGAGGCCAAGCCAGTCCGCAAGTGCGACGGGAATACCGCTACAAAGTTATTACGCGAGCTCATCTATCGCTACGGGTTCCCGAACAGCATCATCACGGACAATGGCACCAACTTCGCCAAAGGAGCCATGGCCGAATTCTGCGAGGAGCACAACATACGACTCGACCTCGCCTTAGTCGCCCACCCGGAGTCCAACGGCCAGGCGGAACGCGCCAACCAGAGCATCCTCCATGGCCTGAAGCCGCGACTACAAGTTCCACTCGAGCGAACTCCTGGGGGCTGGGTCGAAGAGATCCCCTCCGTCATCTGGGGAATCCGCACCTCCATCAACAAGTCGACGGGGTTCACCCCTTTCTTCATGGTGTACGGCGCCGAGGCCGTCATGCCAACCGACCTCGAGCATGACTCGCCTCGGGTGGTCAACTACTCGGAGGCCGACAACGAGCTCACACGCCGAGACGGAGTCGACCAGCTCGACGAAGCACGTGACCTAGCTTGCTCCCGCACCGCCATCTACCAGCAAGGGCTCCGCTGCTACCATAGCCGGCGAGTACGGACCCGCACCTTCTAGGAAGGTGACCTGGTACTACGTCTGATCCAGGACAAGAAGGGCATGCACAAACTCTCCCCCCTTGGGAGGGACCATTCGCCATCGGGTGAGTCCTGGGCAACGACGCCTACTACCTCGTTGATGTCCGAGGTGACGAAAAACTCGACGTCAATCTGCCGTGGAATGTAAACCTCCTACGGAAGTTCTACTCCTAGACTTCTAGACATGTACCTCCAACCCAATACGAAATAAAGAAGATCGATTCGCACAACGTGTGTCCACTCTCCGTACCTTGTGCCACTCGCACTCGTAATAACAGCGCTATTCTACTCGCATAAGTCAACTTTGGTGATGCGACCGGCACGACCATGTAGTGCGATATGAGGGTACTGGAAAACTTCAGGCCTCGTACCGTCCACGAAAAAAGCCAACCCGGAGCCCCAATGGAGTCGCCTCGCTCGACTGGCTTTCCGAGCCAAGACAACTGCATTCGCTTCCCACAGCGACCCAGTCCTCCACATCCTTGGCGCAGCGACTCGAACGGCAAAGTACCACGCTCGGGGACTGACGCCAGTCCGAACAGGAGCGGCCAGGGAAAAACGCCAAGTATGAGAGCGTGCCCTAGACTCTCCATGCGACTGGTCCTATGGATCAGGTGGAGTGACGCGCTTAACACAACGCGCCCTGTCCTCACCTACCTCGGGCATGCGATTCGAAACGCCAAGTACCATGCTCGGGGACTCGGCTACCTGACCCTGTTCGCGCCCGGGAAAATGGCCAAGTACAGAGCACCCCATGGAGTTTCCATGTGACTGGCTTTCCGAGCAATGGCGAGTCGACCTTAACTCCCTAACAGTTCAAACAACACATAAAAACGAGGTTAACCCTATAAAAGGGCGAACGCGCTCGGGGACTCGCACAACCAATAATCAAATAAAAATACACTGACAAAAGAATCCTTGCATTCCTTCAAAGCAGCAAAATTTGTTCGCTTACAAGGGTAATCATTCATACTTATACTAACTAACGCCGATCGGCAAACTACTCTACTCCGAATGCTTCGATGATGAGGCACCACCACCCTTGCGACTGTGGATAAAAGGAATCCACGGATTCGAAGGGTACGTCGTGAGCTCACCCGCCATGGCCGCACAGAACGGCTGCTCCACCTTGAAGTTGCGGTGCGCCGGCTCGGGGTCGTTAGGGGCGATGACCGTTTCCTGGTAAGGAATGAGGTCGCCCATCGCCCACACCCGGTCGGCGTACACCGCAGCTCGCTCGGCCAGCTTCAGCACTTCCGCGATCTCGACCACGCCCGTCAACGAAGGGTACCCGCTCATGACGTCGTCAAGATCGAAGTCGTCAGGAAAGTGAACGAGACCAAGGCTCAGCGCAGTAGCCGCCGCGCCACGACGAAAGGCTGACTGTGTCATGAAATCCACAACCGCCTGGGCCTTCTCCAGATAGCGCCAAACCTCAACGAGGTCACTGGGAATCACCTCCGTGGGCGAGATCTCCTGCAGATACACCCGGATGCAGGTCGCTGACAGCGCGACAGAATCAACCAGAGTGGTGACGCATTGCCGCGTGTCGTACGACTGCGCTTCCTCGGCATTATCAGTACGACTGCGCTTCCTCGGCAAATAATGAATGAGGCTCCAGCAAAATAATGTGACCTACTCGCTCGGGGACTCGCCAAAGATAAATTCACCAATCAATGGGCGACAATGCTCCATGATGAAATCCTGGAGACTAGAGAGGTCATCCTGCAGCCCGGCGACAAGCGCATCTGACATCTTCCGCTCCTCAGCAGTAGAAGCAACGGCTGCCTTGGCCCGCCCATTCGCTGAAGTTGCCTCCGCCTTCGCCTCCTTGAGCTCACGCTCTAGGTCGGCGATTCGCTTCTCCACGGCGCTCAAGGACGACTGTGCAACCGTCAACTCACTTGCTGGAACGAGGGCCTGACGAGCCTTCTCCACCACGGCTGCGCTATCCTCTGCACCAACAACACTATGAATACGAGGAGGACAAGTTTACAACCAGCATCGAGCACAACAAACACTCACCCGCAGTCGCTCGAAGCTGCTTGTTTGTGTCCCGAACAACGAGGAGCTCCCTCTGCACACGCTCCCTAGTGGCAAGCCGCTCCGTTGACTCGTGTTGAAGGCCTTGCGCAATCATGGAAACGTCAGCAATGAAAAAATTCCTAAGTGCCTAGCCGCTGAAATTCAGCGACTATCCACTCGGGGACTGGGCAACAAAAATTCCTAAGAGCCTAGACGCTGAAATTCAGCGACTAGCCACTCGGGGACTGGACAACAAAAATCCTAAGTGCCTAGCCGCTGAAATTCAGCGACCAACCACTCGGGGACTAGACTCGAAAAAACAATAAGGATACGACCACTAAAATTCGGTGACCCGATCCTCGGGGACTGGACATACTTGAATGGCAGCACCTAGCATGTCGTGAAGCTCCAATGCATCCACCGATTGGAGCACGAATGGAGTATGCCCGCGATGCTGCTCGAACTCCGTGCTGGTGGCTTCGGGGAATTGGCTCGACGGCACTGATGCACTCGCCGCGGAGGCCCTCGCTACAAAGAGAGGGAACGTCGCCACCGCGGCTCCCACACCACTCGAAGGTGGGCCTGTCACCCCAACCGAGGCCGTGAGCACTGCCCGCTGCGACTCCGTGTCCTCCATGGCCTTCGGGGCTGCGTCCACTGCAACCGGAGCCTCGCTTGGGGTGACCGCCGACTCGTCCGAGATTGTGACGACCTCGTCACCCCTTGCTTTCTTGGCGCCTTCAGCAGGCACCTCGACCTCGTCTCCCTTCCTCTTCTTCGAAGGGTCGACTGGCGCCTGATGGAACCTTGGCCACCGAAGGGTGACCTATATTCTTCACTCCAGTCCTGCAGAACAACTCTGTCAGTAAAAATCGCCAGTCGGACATAAATCAAGCAGACAAATGAAAGGTTTGAGAAATACTCACTTGGCGACTGGGATAAAACGTAGGACAATACGAATACTGGCCGGCTTCTCCAGCTCTGGCCCCAGTTTTCGACTGAGGCCTATCTCGAACACGCTCTGCGCCCAAGACACCGACGACTTCTTCGAGGACGAGGCCGCGGCATGAGGTTCAGTGGCGATCGCCGCGGGATCTTCCCTCGGCGGCGAGGCCCCTACGGCTGGAGAGGCCACGAGCCTGGTAACTGGGACGAAGGGCGGCGGTAGCGATGCCAACGGCACCTCGTCTTCCGCAATGGTCACACCGGTCGCATGCGCTGTTACATTGACTTTAGCTTCCTCGGCTGCGCTGGTAGCATCGGAGCTACTCGCGGATCGAGGCGGTGATACAAGCTTCTTCTTCTTCGGTGATGGCGGTTTCTTCTTTGATGGTGTGGCTTCGCGTTGCGAGGTGTGCTCGGGGAGCTCGTCGTCGTCATCGTGGGCCTCGAGGCTCTTGCTGGCCTCGAGATCGCGTTGATGTTGTCCATGGGTCTTGCGAACCGTGGGTGCGGCGACCTCCACGGCTTCGTTGCCATTGTCGTCATCGTCATCATCGCCTCCCCCGTCACTTTTGGCATCGCCCTTATCGGGCGAAGACTCACTGTCTTCAGCGACTTGACGACTCGCCGACCTGATCACTATATCAGTGACTTAATTATTCGCCGACCTATTCGCCAAGATGCGATCTGACTAGTCGCCGATATTGCGACTAAAATGACTAGTTTTTTTCCTTTATTCAGGAGTCCGCCGCCGATTTTACTGGGCATCCTAAGTGGACCCGCATACTCCGACTGCCAACACACACCTGCAACGAATCAACGACGGCCTCGGGGACTACTGATGGGGATATGCCGACCGTGGTATACCCAGCGGGACGTTTCCAACTGGCCCAAGCTGCCAGCGAGTGGGCCTGCAGGACGGAGACTGGATCGAGACTTGGCAAAGACCCAGACGACTAGAATCTAGAGGCCCAGAAGCGTATCTAAGCCCAGTCGTATTAGGTCAAGAACCCGCTGAATCCTTAACTAATTCGGTTGTAGATCTGTAAACCCTGGCGAGGTGAGCCTATATAAACCTCCCAAGGGTACGCATAGAGGACACGTGCCATCATACACCCCAGTGACTCGCGGCCTAGTCGTCGAGCTCGCCCTTGTACTCTCTCCACAATACAATCTAGCAGGAGTAGGTCTTTACCCTCCGGGGGGCGAACCTGGATAAAACCTTGTGTCTCCGCCCTCATCTTGCACCGCAGATGGCTGGCCGCCCTTGCCCTTTGTTCTACTACTCGTTGCCGATTGCATAATCTGTCGTGGCCATTCCCACGACAGTTTACCCACGTTATGAAAAGAGGAAGATGACGCACACGAGTCGTTGATCCAGAAGCCCTAGCTTGTACTCAAGATATAACCCTACACATGTCAGCACAAGCAACGAATCGTCGCTAGCACGCCGTCCACTATGCACGGAAACCGAGGAGACGCCGTAATTTTCTTCATGTCTACTCGTGACTAGTCAACTTCATGTCAGACGGTGGGACCCACGGTCGTTCCATCGCATCATCTCTACAGCCGCAGACGGTTGAGATCATCAATCGTCAACACTGACGTCATCAAGACCGAGCCAGCAATGGCTGGAAGCTGTCAGCTGATCAATCAAGTACTTACTCGAATCTACGATTCGAATAGCTAGTCAGGGACTACTCCTATCAGGAGCGCTAGCCACGCACCTGAGAAATGAGTAAGGCACTACATCCCACAACTTCTTCGAGTCCTATGTCGAGTCTACAACTCCACTATGGACTCGGGGGCTACTCCCATAGGGAGGATTGGTTGAGCATCTAAAAAAATTGTGTCCTACGAACCTAAGCTGAAAACAACTGAGTTAAAGTTTCTGCTCAAGTGTACGACTCGAACAGACACTCGGGGGCTACTCCCATAGGGACCGTTTGTTGCGCACCCTATGAATTTCTTCGACTGCGATCCTTCGGATCAAATACGACAAAATATTTTCGGAAACTTTGACCAAACCAACGCTAAGTGAGAGGAATTCTCCTTAGTCACCCGAAACACCTCCGCGGTGATAAAATTTCGGATGATGTGTCTGCGACACAAAGATAAGCCCTACAGAAATCTTCTGATGGCCTGGTAACGCACCTGACAACGCTCTGCTAGTAAAACTTCCGTGTCAGCAGGCACGACGAAAATCCTAATGGACGCGTTGGGTACATCACTTGAAAACCACTAGGATTCGACTCCTATAAGACCTCAACGGCCTAAGTCGAATTACACCAGCATTCGTTCCGGATTCGAGTGTAAAGAAGATCATGTTGTTCTGTCCTATGACAGTTAAATTTCCCTGATCCATCGGGAGAGTTAGGCACACGCATCAACAATCCCTATGAACTAAACATTTATCCTTATAAAACAGGTCCGACTACATAGCACCCGAAAGATTGAAGAGTCCTCAGCCGAACCTACGATTCGACTGAACACTCGGGGGCTACTGACGTGGTTATACCCCCACGGTTACACAACATTGGCATACCTAGTCCAGCCCAAGGAAGGCCCACGACAAGATACGCGGCCTGTGGAGATTTCGGGTGGACCAAGCCCACGACGCCTTTGGATCCTTGGAGAACAAGACAAGAATAGATAGAATTTCAAAGGGTACAAAACATAATATGTAACTGACTCGACATGCGCCCGAGACCTGCCTATCTATATAAATGCTAGGAGGGCACGACAAGGAGGATCGATACTCACCTCATACGCACCTCACGCCAGATTGCATCTACGCACCCATGTAACCTTCGGTTCCGCTATAATCAAGAACAGACAAGCAGGAGTAGGGTTTTCCCTCCGGGTGCCTGAACCCGGGTAAACCTCGTGTCCCCGTGCTGCTTGTCTGTTAACCGTTCCGCGATCTCCAGCATCCCCATCTTCTCCAAAACCCAAGTCCATAACAATGGGCATTGACGAGATCAAACCTCGTCAACACAGCCACATGGTGTGGGCCCCATGGCCCTCCACCGACCTTGCCCTTTATCCTACATATACGTCTCCCGGAGACGTAAACCCTATGCGGATCAAATCTCCACAAAAAGTTCCACAGCGCCGCCGCCACCGAAGAGGAGATTCGGGAGACAGAAGTCTCTGTTCTGGCACCCTGCCGGGAGGGGGAATTTCCCCTAGAGCCATCTCCATCGATCTCCACCACCATCTCCATCGCCGTTGCTGATTCCCATGATGAGGAGGGAGTAGTCCTCCCTCGAGGCTAAGGGCTCTACCGGTAGCTATGTGTTCATCTCTCTCTATGTGTGATCTTATTGTGGTCATGATCTTTGTAATCAAGTAGATCTACTCTTCTAATCAAGTTCTTTAATTGTAATCTCTAGTTATCCCCACATGTGTGAAGTTGACAGTGTGCACACCATGTGGCACTTAGGCTAAAGATTACAGAAATACTTATCATGAGTTATATTTTGAGTTGGATGTCTCTCACTACAAGGAATATGGCTATATATGACCCTCCATTTTCGTCACAGAATCGTCATAGTAGTCTGTTCATGACGATTCTATGACGATTTCGAGATCGTCAAAAGCTGGGCGTCGCAAATGAACTATAACGATGATTTTGATGAAATCGTTATAACTTTCTATGGCGATCTTGGATCGTCATAACCTCTATGACGATTCAATATCGTCATGGGCAATAAGACCTAGCCACGTCAGATCATACGTGGCCAGTCCGACGTGGCACACAATCAGCCCGGTCTATTTCTATCGTTTGTATGGGCCAAGCCCAATAATTCAGTTTATGTATTTTTATATCAATTCCGTCCAACTATATGGGACAGGCCCAACATGAAGGCCTTTTTATTTTCTAGTCTAGGCCTTTTATAGTTAATCCTTTTTTATTTTTGACATTTTATTTATTTTTATTTCCACCCTTTTATTTTCAGCAGGTCCCACTTGTTAATTTTATTTTTCACAGGTGTTAAACCTCCCATGATTTGACAATAATTAATCAACTAATAATTTATTCATAAAGGCAAGAATATTTTGACAATAGACATACACTTCAAATTACAATATGTTCAAATCACATACTATACAATATATGTCCCAGCACTCACACTTCAAGTCACATTATACAACAATATCCCAGCACTCACACACTTCAAATTACAACAGTTCCATGGTTCCAATAATATACTACAGCTTTCTTCCTGTTAGGCCATTCACATTTCACATGAACTTCATAAAAGTAGATGAAATCAATATCTGCTGGCCCAGAATTCCTCTCGGTGTACCTACAGGTCAGCTCAACAGAGTAAAACACAAAATATAGCAAATTAAGGAAGTAGGTATTTTCAGCAAATGAACAAAAAGCAAAACATATAAAAACAGACAAAGGCTACAAATTAGATCCGAGAAATTTATTTACAAGAAGATCTATAGAACCAGTACTATAGTAACGAAAATATACTCAGCTTTTCAATGTATGATAATGAATTAGGATCACTAGCTTTTCAGTACTAACATACAATGGTTCATTAGTATAGCGCAAAAGTATAGAATTGAATTCTTTTATAGTGCTTTGCATCAGATAGAGATTTTGAATTTCAACAAAAAATCACTTGCAAAGAACTAAAAGTGCACAACCAACCTTTGAACTTGATCTTCTTTGGGTTCTTGATCTTGCTCAAGGGTGTTCCGCTGCAGCTAGTACACGATAAAACTGGAGCGATTCAAGTTAAGAGAAACATCAAACATTTAGGTTCACACCGAAATGACTATAGATGGAACCATGAAGTTCACACAATAATTAACTGATCGACATACAGGTTTGCAGCGAATGATCCATCTTTCAGACAGTAGTTGATTCCAGTGCTCACACACTAGTTGATTCCAATAGTTGATTACAATAGTTCCATGGTTACAACAATATACTTTCAACAAATGGAGAAAAGGAAACACATATGCCAGCAGACAAAACCAATAAATTCCATAAATCTATCAGTCAAAATCACAAGTGCTAATCTATATGATACAAGCACCTGCCAGTACATGGCATATGGAATTAAGTAACTAACAAAACTTCCAGTGGCCATCCTGAACAATAAATCGTGTGATAAATCATGCACCACTATGATAAATCATGCACCACTACCAAAAACCGAGAAAACAAGACAACTACAAATGCCTACATGCGTTAAAACCATACTAGACTTTATGTTTTGAGATTTATTTGAGAGGAGGAGGAGGAGGAAGAAGAACCGTACTCGTGGACATTGGCATCGACGATCTCCCAGACATAGAGCAAAATCATGGAGGTCTTGCCAGTCCCGTACTAGGCTTGGGCAACGACGACGCGACCCGTGATGATGGGGAGCACGTCGCGCTACTGGATGGCGGAGCACTTCTTGAAGCCATTGAAGTAGATGCCTAGAAGTAGCCATATCAGCATATAACAATATCTTTACAGTATATACAAAAGCAACAGCCACCATCAATCTATATGTATCAATCTTTTACAAGATGCATAGTAGAGTGCAACAAAGATGCCAGATCTACCTCTATGAATCTTTTACAACAGTACATATAGGCCTTGTTGTTTTCTTTCAGGAATCATCTCATGAAAAATCTCTAGCAAATTATTCAAACCATGTAGTTTTATATAGGTAACCATGAACCCAACATGCCTAGGCTTCTAGAACATATATATGAAACAACATCTACAGATTTTTCTAATGAAACCTAGGACTTTAGTGACATCCCAGAAGCCATTTCTAAGAACAGAAATCTCAGGATTGTCCATAGTTTTACAAGGAAGGTGGCAGATTACATAGCAGCACAATATGATCAGAATTCAGGAATAGCTAGCAATGTTTTTACAAGGTTCGGTTGTATTTATTACTTCAGAGCATTGCTACATTGAAGATTTCAGCAAGACAAATTTAGGAGTAAGAACAACTAGGTTCAGTTGGACTTTAAAAGACAAGATCAACTAGTAATGCTATCAGCAAGACAGAAATAGGATGATCTATATAAGCTAGATTGGGTCACACCTGTAGCAGCTGAGAGTGATGAAGGTGCGCAGGATACCGTCGAGCCGGAGTGTAGGATGTCGTCGATCTAGAGCGCATGCGTGGCTGTCTTGGCGCCATCAATAGCCATGTCACCACCAGTTCGACGGCGCTGGAGACGCCAGGAGCAGCCAGATTCGGTGCCCTCCTCGTGGAGCACGTGCGCACCGGCGTCGGTGAGGAAGACATATTATTTGACATAATAATCAGTGATTTGTAGCAGTATCTCATCAAGCATGAGTTGTACATAAAAAGGTACTCGGCATACATATTAAGAAAATTTGCATGCCTTACATATATGACAGGACAATTTACTCAGTAAGCCAATTGTAATCTGAACAAGACAATTACTTGTCCCCAAGATACTACTATATACCAGCAGCAAATAGTCCTCTCTCCCCCAAACCATGCAACATAGGTGAAACAAATAGCCCAACATCAATACATGCAGTTGCAAATAACATCAGAGATTAGAATCAGAACTAAGGCTATGCACATATTGTGATGCAGAGACCGAGAGTTTAATCTTCCATTATCTAAGGAAAAAGGAGAGGAATTTCTAGGAAGAAATCAAAGAATACCCCATGCCACTAGAAAAATAAATCGCATTCCTATAATGCACATACAACAACGAGAACAAGTTCAAAGAGATGATCAACTAAAAATTTCAGTCATACAAATTCAAATATATGATCAACTAAAACTATCAACAAGGCAATACCAAGTCAGAGATTAGAAGCAATGGCATATAACAACCACATGATTTATATGATTCAGCAATAGAATGAGACTACCAGATTACAAATGTATGAAACATCACCATGACAGTATGTTAATCACTCAACATGACCTCTAGTAACAACCTATTGGACTATAAGCTATGTGACAACATAATACAAAATGCATTTTTTTTGGAGACAATAGGTTTTCATGATAAAAATCTCCCTACTGAAATCGAACCAACATATAATTGTATAACTCAAGTATAGTGTGTCAGAGAAGGGTACTACCAGAAGTTGCATGGTTAGTTAAAGGTACAGAGGTATAGGATATTTCAAAGTAGACAGATCACAATGGTGGAAGGAACAAAGTGAAAACTGGAATTTCCCAGATATCTTTACATCCTGCCCACGCACAAGCAACCAGTATCATAGTTAATTTAGAATTTAACTACTGCCATTTAATTTAGCTAGATCATAGTTAAAATTGGTTACAGAACTGATTTACATATGACTACCAGCAACTAGTATTAGTTCATCCGATGCCTAAAAGTTAGTAGCTAGCAATTTAGAATTTACAATGTACTGGACCTTCTAAGCCGGTCAGCAGGAACATCTAGCTAGAATCACAAAGGGTAACACCACATAGAATTAACTACAACAAAGAGGGGAAGGGAGGGAGCATACAACCTTCTTGGAGATGATGGAGAGATCCCCTGGCTGCACTCCCTGCTTCAGGAACTCCCGCACTGCATACCCCTTCATGATTTTAACAAAAACCATGAGACGGAAATATGATGAGTGATCCAGAAATTCATGAGGCAAATAATCAACATGGGTGAAACCCTAGATAAAGCACGCGCTGACGGAGCAACGCACACACGTATCACAAATTACAATCACTGACACGAGACGGGAGTGGATGGCACACCTCTAGCCGTGGTGCACACGGGGTTGTAGAGCTGACTCCGAAAGATCACCGTGGGAGCCGTCTTGTCCATCTCGATATCTGCAAGATCCGCCTGCCACGACCAAATGTTGTAGCACTGTGGCCCTCCGGCATCCGCACGATGCACCTGGCGCTGTGTCGCCGATGTCGTAGAAGTCGGGCCGGTGCACTCATCGGCTTCGTTGAAGAAGACCCAACCAGAGGGGATCTAGTATTCCGATCTAGTTCCTGCCGCAGGTCTGCAGGTGCCGAAGTTCTTGTAGAACAGGGGGAGATGCGTTGACTCGTTGGGTGAGAGGGAGCGCCTCTTGGTCTAGACGCCAAGATCCAGAGAAGATGAATCCGGGTGAGAAGGAGCATCGCCGCCTTCGCTTGGGGCGATGAGATCTGGAGAACAAGAAGGAAGCATGTCGTGGCAGAGAAGGGGGCAAGCGGAGATGGGCGTGGTGTGGCGGTGGGGGATAGATAAGGGTTAGGGTTAGATAAGTGTTCCAGGTGTGCACTCAACTGGTGCCAGGTCATTGATCCACAACAAGTTTCCACAAACTATCATCTCATCCGTTCATTTTGTTCACATCCAATGGTCGATATTATTCGTCTCTTATATCTCAATCTGCCTAACGATTATGACGATTTCGTCCATAGAAATTACGACATTTTGAGTGATATTGTCATAGTTTTAATAAGGTTTTAGCCCTCCCAAATGGCTTAAGATGATCTGGTGTGAAATCGTCATAACTCTATGACGATTTTGTCCAAAGTCACTATCAAAATGTCATAAGTTGGCACATTTCTTGTAGTGTCTATGAAATTGTGGTGTTTGTTGGAACCATCTAGCGCTCAAGGTGACAGTGTGGGGTTACCTATATGGGGAATGAAAACTTTAAGGAGAGCTTTTGTAGCCCTACCATGGATTGGAATTGTCCAACCGGAGAGTAGTTCAGAGTAGCATAATGAAGAGAAGATATTTATATGAGAGTGTCCACTAGTGGAAGTATGATCCCTAGGCCTTGTTTATAAGCATTGAAACACCATTTACAACTAGATCTACTACATGTTTGCTTGCTACCACCTTTATTTTATATTGCAATTACCACTTATAACCATCCATATTACTTGTATTTCACTATCTCTTCGCCGAACTAGTGCACCTATACACCTGACAAGTGTATTGGGTGTGTTGGGGACACAAGAGACTTCTTGTATCTTGATTATAGGGTTGCTTGAGAGGGATACCTTTGACCACTTCCTCCTTGAGTTCGATAAACCTTGGGTGATCCACTTAAGGGAAACTTGTTGCTGTTCTACAAACCTCTGCACTTGGAGGCCCAACATTGTCTACAAGAATAGAAGTGTGTGTAGACATCAAAAGTCTGTTGCTCTGAAGGAAGAAACATTCTAATGCACCTCACACTACACGATGAATACAAAAAGTATGAATTATGGTCTCCATAGTTGATCATACCAAAAATTCCTTAGGAGCTCTGTTATGTCAATCATGCCATGAGTTCATTGGTAAGAAGATAAAACCCCAATGTGTAAAATGGCATTTTTTACCGGAACAATATAGCGACTACAATAGTTGAAAGATTTCGGCTATGGCACGTTTATAGGAATTTAATTATAATTGGAGAAATCATTGTAGTGCATCAACCTTGTCACAATATTTCAGCATTTGTATGCATAAAGAGTAATAGTTGATCCTTTAATTAAAGGGAAAGCAAATGACTATTGTATTATTGGTTTCATGTCTTCAAAGATCATAGGATAGGAAATTTACAAACTATGCATACTATGATATAGAAAAATTTATTAATGTGTGCATTTACTTGCATAACAGAATAACAGCTAATCCGCAGGTTGCAGATAATGGAGGGAGAACTTGTCACGATCTAGTGTTTCTATCTTGTCAAAAGAATTATATGACTTGCTTGAACTTAAAAGTATGCAAATATGCAGCATAGATGTTTTACTTGATAATGATTGTACAAAACATGCTTTAGGTAGAGTTAATTATGTTATGCTTGAAGTACATATGATATTTGTACCTTTTGACTTTATTATTATGGATATAGGCAGTAAAACCTGCAATCCTATAATTTTGGGAAGAATTTTTTTAAAAATCACAAGGGCTGTGATGGACTCAAAGGAATCTAACATGCTTCTTGACATATAGTTTAACTCATTATAAAAAAGAGTGTAAAATAGTCCATTCATTTACTCCATGTGATGGGCAGGTTCTTAACATGTTTTAATTCTTTCTAGTATTGTTGCTACATGTTTATTATCATTTTTCTTAAAGGATAAGATGTTATTCCTATTTTGCAATTTTTTCAGAGGTGGGTATTATTTATTTATGGCATATTATTTAAGATCATTCCAAGAGTTTATGCTAACATTTGGTAATGATAATAGCCATTATTCTTTAGCTTTGCCTCTAAGTGAAAATAGGAATAGCTTGAGTTTAACATTATCGTTTTCCACATTTTGAATTTTTTGCATCTCACATATTTCACAAAAGTCATGTAGGTGCATAGAGGCATCTTCACTAGAACTTCCCCCAAATTGTTCTGTAGCAATACGATTAAGTAACCCAGGACTAACTTCAAAACTTTTCAGCTATTATTTTAGGAGTTGTAATGGGCATATCAATGAATTGACCATTATGAGTGTTGGTATAGTCACAAAGTTTTGTATTTCTTTCTCCCATGTTTGCAAGAAAAGTTATATTAATTTTTATGGTTTTTATGTTTTCATGAAAACTAACAAACAAATAAAAGAAGAAAACGAGACCAAAGAAAATTATTTTTAAAAATCTGAAAGAGAAGGAAAAGATCACAGTGGTGCAACCTCCCCAAGCTTAGGTGTTTGCACAAGGTTGATGAAGATGCTTGCCAGAAAGTTTTCTAGTAGTTGGAACGACGCCAGAAAATGTGTTGGCAGTTGTAGTGGGAGTTAACCACACTTGCAGCCACTATGAGATGCGCTTGACATTCCTCGGCAACGGCACCAGAAAATGTTCTTGATGGCAACAAATCCGTGTGTACCAACTCGTTGGGACTCTAAGTGTAGAGTATTATAACAAGCGTCTTTCCCCACAAGGGTGACTCGAGGGTTTATATCTAACTCTCGGGGAATTGGCAAAGAATATCTTTTTCTTCTCTTCTTAAGCAACCTGCAAAGCAAATTTTTTGCCTTGTGTCCCCAACTCCACCGTGTGGTTGTCAAGCACAAGGTTTCGTATTAGTAATATGAAATAAAAATGAAACAAAGTAAAGTAAAATATAAAGTAAATGCATTAAATAAAGGTCTTTTTGTGTTTTGTTTGTGTTTGCAAGAAATAAAGTATTTTTGTGTTTTTAGATAATAAATTGCAGCAACGGTAAATGATAACAATAATGTTTGTAGGTTGTTTCTTATGATAACAATAATGTTTATAAATTACAGCAAGGGGTTCATGGTTTCACTTATGTACTCTCTTTTAAAGCTGTAGTGGACATAAATCAATTCATGGGTTCACTTGTGTACTCTCTTTTTCGGTGATTGTTTCTTTGCGAATAGGAACCGAACCCGAGGCTGAAGTCAACACCACCGAAGAGCAGTACCAGTCCAACAACGGACAAGGCAAGTGAAGCCCCACTCATACATATGAATCCTAAGTTTACAAAGTATTTCATTCTTTCCATATGCATGCGATTCAACAGTCTTTTATTAGTAGTTCAAGTGATCCTACCCAATCCATGTATCCCTTTGTGAACTATAATACCTGATCCACTGCTCCTAGCATAACTAGGATTTGTCTTATGAGCATCGCTAGTGCCACAACTCAGTCAAGCTTAGCCATGCTTAGTGGTCCAGTATCGATCATTTAGATGATGCACTAGAGATGCGAATGAACCTAGTATGTTAGGATGTTGTGATATGATCAGAGATGGACAATAAACATGATAAGGCTTGTATGGGAGGCCACGTGGGTTGTGGTTTTTGCAGTCCCATACTTGCCACCCTTAGGACCCAAAGTTCTTGCCTCTTGAACCAAGATGAGCATACATCCACATGGGGGCCTAGAAACCCCCTCGACTCACTAACTTGCCTAGTAGATTCCATGTGTCACATAGTTCGGGAATTCAATTCGACATACGCATCTTGGTTGTTCTTGAACGGAGGTGAAGGAGGTGCATTCATAACAGGTAGGTAAGCATGGCCGGGAACAAGAGATGCACGGCATCCGCAATCTTGAACTCTGCACACATCATTAGGGACCGGCTTCGGGACTCAACCCATTACGGCGGCATCTCCTTAGTGTGACTCATAGTCTCTTAGAAAGCAAGGTAAAGGTCATGGTCAACCACTCTCTGCTGGTCTTCCAAGGAAGAGGGATAATAATATGGCATTAATACTTGGTTGGTACGTGTGGGTAAAGTTGTGCACCCATGTAGGGTTATAATATTTTTGAATATCCGTGTCCACGGTTATGGACAACTTGGGAACGGACGTGATGATCATAGAGAACTATAATCGAATGATAAAACTTGGCCATCTAATGAGTGTTCCAGAATACTTCCTCGGGGTTATTTGAGGGGGTAGTCCGGGAAGAGAGGTTTAGATGATGATGGATCTTGGTGGATATCGAAGATGGTTCTAAGATCTAGAGTGGTAGTCTTCTTATCCCCTTTGAAAATGATCTGACTAGACGAGCTTCTTTTCCTTCTTTTTTTCAAAAACAAAAGATGGCTTTATGCGAAACAACTCTACTAGCCATAAGTCTTGCGGAGTACACCCTGTACTCAGCCTTGCCTCGTTGATGTTTTTCTACCGATGAAGCTACTCCAACTGAAGGTGGTTTCTACATCGATGTCGACGAGTAGTCGGGGTTCCCGTGCAGCAGCCTAGGATCTATGGAAGGGTCGCTACTTCTGTTTAAGGCCTCTTAGGCCCTTTGATAAGTTTGTTGTTTAGAAAAACCTGTTTGCTTCCGTTTGCTGATTGTAATGTTGGGTCTGTGACCCCCGGCTTGTATGACTGGTTTGTAACTCTATTAAGAGTTTACCTAATAATGTATGGTTTGTATGTTCTATAATGGTACCGATCATTCCCTGCGTGCTTCGGAATTTATGTTAGGCTTATGTTAGATGAAGATCTGGTATTTGTCTAGCCCCCCGGGTCGTGACATGCATATAGGATAGATAAAAATTTCACAATAGATGATTTTACACAACATAGTAAGGCTCCCCCTAGATGTGTGACCAATTTTAGCTTTGAATATGAATACAAGATCACACATCCTAGGATCACATCCTCACTAGATTGGTAAATAAAATTATGACATGATATAATAAAAACTAGATAGATAAGCTAGACATAACATAGTATTTAAAATTACTGGGTACACATGTCATACCACACATAGCACCTAGAACGAAGTTCAACACAACATAGTTCTCAAACAAATAAGATAAAGAAACGGAGCTTCAAAGAGGCAAATCGAAATAATGTGAAGCTCGTGTACCCATGCAAATCCCTGGTAGCAACCTAATATGGGGCTACTTCTCCCCCTTTGGCATCAAGATGCCAAAAAGGGAAAAGAGCACTACTAAAATGCCCCAAGGCAGACTCTAGCCACTGAAGTCCTCATCCTCATCCTTATCCTCGTCCTCGTCCTCATCCTCATCATCATAGTCATCCTGAGTTGATCTCTGGCCATGAGGGTGAGAAGAAGAAGATACATCCTCAAACATGGACCAATCCACACGTCCCTGACTCAAGTGACCATAGGACAGGGTGCCATCAGATGTCTACTGCTGAGAAGGGTCAACATCCATGGGATGGTTGATCCGCTTGAGCTCCTTCATGATGTTCCTGCTGGCCTTGTATGCATCATACTATCCATGGCATATGTCAATGTTCTGGCATAGGAGAAGCTTCTTCCACCACGAGGCCTTCTTCGCCTTCTTGTGCACTTCCTCCTTAGATGTGGTGAAGCAATATGCATTGCTAGCATGCTTCATACGAGGGCCATGATACATAGGCTCCTGCACCTCCTCAGAACCATCACTGTTAGTGGCATCAGCATCTATCTCATCATCCTCAAAGATGTCCTGAGCAGGAGGATAGCCTCGAAGAGCCTTGGTGGTAGGGGCACCCTTCCTCTGTAGCTTGGCAGCCGTGTGAGGAACAAGATCATGGTAGAGCAGGGGAGTGGCTGGAGTGTGAGCAGCAATGAGCTTCATCACATAAGGGGCATACAGAGGGCACTTCTTGTCAGTGATGCACTTGTACAGATCCTGATAGATGAAGTCCATAACATCAATAGCACCACCTGGATGAGCTGGACCATGAGTGTACATGGTGTGAGCATGGGCCATAAGGTTGATCTCAGTGCCTCTCATCTTATCCTTGTTGCCAGCCTTGGGAGTGAGAGTGTGGCGGAACATGCGAAGAAAAATGTTGTAGATGAGCTTGATATTGGTGGTTTGGCCAACCACACCATTCTAAGAGTAAATTGGGGTCGGACTATTCTTGTCATATGCATGTCCATGTACATGCATTCTGACACCACTGGGAGAATTGGGATTGAAAGGCAATCCAAGAATGTGTGCAAAATGAACCATGTTGGAATGACACCTAGTAGTACCAGACATCCACTCAAGAGGAATATCAGTAGTCTCCCTAAAGAGAACTATTGGACCAACTCAACATGGTAATCTTCTTTTGCCAGAAAGATGGTGTGCAGCCCCATCTTCTCAGTCACCCAAAGAGCATCCTCAAAGTAGCTGTGAGAACAAAGCTTCTCAAGATCCAACCACTGCATGGGACAAATAGAAGTTTGAACCCACCATATAGCTCAGAAAACAACAGGGCTTGCTATTTCTCTAAAAGCGCTCATCATGCGAGGTGCGAGGAAGTGAGTAGAACTGTTGGAGTCTCATCTGCACAAATGCCTCGGTACCCAAATCAGCCAGAGTAGTCAATGATTCAAACTTCATGCGCTTGGCTTCATCTCTTTTCAGCTGTCTAACTTTCTCATGCTTTGTTGTGGCATGGTCTCGAGCAGCCTGTCTGACCACATACAAATCAACATGAATGTCTCGCTCTTCGTCATACCGGAACCTGCGAGTACAAGTCTTCTTAGCAGCCCGAGGATGGCGAGGACGAGAACCACCTGTGAAATCAGAATAGAGGAATACCATATGGGGTAAGAACATTTGTCCTGGAGATTCAAACAAAAAGTAGTAGTCAAAGTAATTCTGGAACTGTATTGACTGAACACCCCGGACAGTCCGGTGCGTACACGCCGGACATTCCGGCTGGACCGGAGTGTCCGGCCCGTACACACCGGACAGTCAGGCTGGAACCTTGGCGATTTTTTGGCCTGCACTGGTGTGTTCAATCGGGATAGATCGGGATTGCTGAAACTACTACAAGGGAGATGGTTGCACACATATGTTATGTATCCATGGATCTAGGTAAGACATTGCCCCAAAAATTTCATGGGGACCTTCACCAGAGGGGAACGGATCCCAACAACAAAGGGAGGGTAATGGCCGACAACAATGGCAGGATCCGGGGTGGAGAAGCCCTCCCGATGGAGCTCTTGGTCGGGGGAAGCAGTCTGAGAGGAAGAGGGAGTTGGGGAGAAGAAGGAGGACTGAACCGTCCCCTTCTCCCTGACCCCTAATATCAGAACGAAACCGTTAGGGCCGGACAGTCCGGGTGAAATGCACCGGAGAGTCTGGCCCAGCCGGAATGTCCGATCTGTATCAAGCGGAGAGTCCGGGCTGGGCGGACACTCCGGTTGGTACAGGGCGGATACTCCAGCCCCCTTCGACCAGAAATCCCAGGTTTCAGATGTAGGACAAATGTGTGGCAAGAGGAGAATGTTTACAGGTGAGAGTTGGCCTGGGATTCAGAGGATGTACTGTGAAAAAACCAATAAGTCGAAAATATCTAAAAAGATAGCAAAATTAAGTTCCAACTAAACAAACCAAGAACCAACTCTTCACTAAGAAGAGGGCGGTGGCCGAGGCCACCATGTAAGAGTTTGTGGCATGACATCGTGAAGAATTATCCTTGGGTTCATAGCCACTACTCATCAATAAAGCTCACATATCACAAAATGATATTAAGATAACTGAATTTCTTTAATGTTGGCATTATGGGGGAGGGATAGCCCAATGTATTAGGACCGCACTCCCCCTATCTCGATGCCTACACCTAAACCAAATAAGATTCAAGACATAGGTGAGTATGCAAGGTGATCAAGTCAAGCTCCTTGAATCTATGATATTTAGTTCATTCCTCAAATAACAAAACCTTGCTTCATCAAGTGGCTTCGTGAAGATGTCAACAAGTTGGTCTTTGGTTGACACATAAGATAGCTCAATATCACCTCGAGCAACATGATCTCTAATGAAGTGATGCCGAATCTCAATATGCTTTGTCCTTGTGTGATCCACCGGGTTGTAGGCAATCTTGATAGCACTTTCATTGTCACATAGAAGAGGCACTTTGTCACAATGGACAACGTATTCCTTTAAAGTTTGCCTCATCCATAACAATTGAGTGCAAGCACTAGTAGCTTCCACATACTCGGCTTCGGCGGTGGAGAGAGATATACAATTTTTCTTCTTAGAAGACCAACACACCAAGGACCTACCAAGGAATTGGCAAGCCCCAGATGTTGATTTTCTATCATCCTTATCACCAGCGCAATCCGAGTCCGTGTATCCACAAAGAGTGAATGTTGATCCACGAGGATACCAAATACCATAGTGTGGGGTATGAACCACATATCTAAAGATTCTCTTGACCGCCATCAAATGGCTTTCTTTAGGAGCCGCTTGATATCTTGTACACACTCCTACACTTAACAGAATATCAGGTCTAGATGCACAAAGGTAAAGCAAAGAACCAATCATAGACCGGTATACCTTTTGATCCACATCTTTACCAGTTGGATTTAGTTCAAGATGATTCTTTGTTGCCATGGGGGTAGGAGCACCATTTAAATCTTTCATGTTGAATCTTTTGAACATATCTTGAGTATACTTGGCTTGGTTGAAGAATGTTCCTCCTCTTACTTGCTTGATCTCAAAACCAAGAAATACCCTTAATTCCCCCATCATAGAAATCCGGAACCTACTAGTCATAAGCTTTGAGAATTCATCATTAATTCCTCCTCTTACGTATATTTGGCATAAAAAAAGCTCCCCATTGACCTTCTTAATAAAAGAGTGGGTTAGATTTTCCCAACCTCAAACCCATGGTCAAACAACAACTATGTAAGGTGCTCATACCACGTGCGTGGGGCTTGTTTGAGCCCATAGAGCGCCTTATCAAGTTTGTAGACATGGTTTGGGAAGTGGGGATCCTCAAACCCCAGGGGTTGCTTTACATATACCAACTCATGCAATGGACCATTAATAAATTCACTTTCTACATCCATTTGTTGTAATTTAAAGTTATGATGTGCCGCATAAGCAAGAAGGATACGGATGGACTCAAGGCGAGCCACGGGTGCATATGTATCTCCATAATCAATGCATTCAATTTGAGAGAACCCTTGTGCAACCAATCTTGCCTTGTTCCTTACAACAATTCCATGCTCATCTTGCTTGTTCTTGAATATCCACTTGGTGCCTATGACATTGCGGAAATCCTTTGGCTTCTCAACTAACTTCCATACTTTATTTCTCTCAAAGTTGTTGAGTTCTTTGTGCATTGCTTCCAACCAATCTGAATATTCAAGAGCTTCCCATACTTTATTTGGTTCAATCATGGAGACGTGTTCTTGGTGTTCACTAAACCTCTTCAATTGTGCTCTTGTGGACATTCCTCTCCTTAGATCTCCAACCACATTGTCTAGAGAGTGGTCCCTTAATTCCAACATTCTATCCATTCTAGCTTTGCGACAAGTTTCGATCTCCTTGTTGTTTCTTGGGGGGTCTCTTCATCATTTTGGTCCTTGTCTTTACCATCAACTTGACCTTGATCATCATTGGGATCATTCTCTTCATTAAGAGGCACGGATTGACCTTGGTCTTGATTAGGCACACTACTAGACTGGAGTTGAGCTGCTCTCACGACAGATTGTATAGATATTCCTTGTGTAATAGACCGAGCAGCACTTGACATTCTGGAGAATGGTGACTCAAGATCATCCTCACTAGAGGTATCTCCCTGATCAACATGTTGAGGGTCCACAACTTGTCTTTGGCTTGGGTCATTGACCTCCTCAATAGACGGAGCTTGTTGTTGCTGTGAAGATGAGGTCTCCAGTTGAGTGGAGCATAGTACTTCTTGATCTGCCATAAGGGGTTACTCAACGGGGCGGATAAATCCCACACCCATTCTTCCTATGGCATCCTGAGGCATTTCATCATCTGCATCACAAGCATCAACACACCCCCCCTTGGGGACCATCATATTCTTCAAAAACAACACTACAAGATTGTATGACAGCTCCGGAGAGCTTATCATAGATTCTATAAGTGTGGGATTTGAGACCATAGCCAACAAAAATACCCTCTAATGATTTGGAATCGAATTTTGAAAAACAAGCACCCATTTGAGATAGAAACACTTACAACTGAACACCCGAAAGTAAGATACGTTGGGCTTGTTACCGGCAAGTATTTCATATGGAGTCCTGATCAATTTCTTTCGGAGGTAGTGCCGGTTTGATGCATGGCATGCGGTGGAGATTGCTTCAGCCCAAAAATTATATGGAGATTTGAACTCTGCCAACATGGTCCTTGCCATATCAATAAGTGTTCGGTTCTTCCTCTCGACTACACCATTTTATTGAGGGGTATATGCAGCGGAATATTGGTGTTTTATCCCCTCATCACTAAGAAATCCATCCAACGTTTAGTTCTTGAATTTGGTGCCGTTGTTACTCCTTATAATCAACACAGGGACATTGTATTAACGTTGAACCATGTTGATGAAGTCGATGAAGTTTTCTTGGGTCTCAATTTTCAGCTTGAAGAAATAAACCCATGTGTATCTTGAATGGTCATAAACAATCGCCAAACAATATTTCTATCCACCAAGACTTGCATGAGATGGAGGACCAAAGATATCCACATGAAGGAGCTCTAGGATCCTCTTAGACTTGACATAGTTGGTCGGCTTGTGGGGAGAATCATGCATCTTTCCTTCAACACAACCCCTCCAAACATGATCTTTGGCAAAGCAAACATTTTCTTTTAGTCCAACAATATGGCCATCCTTGTGAAGACTTTGCAAAATTCTCATGTTGACATGGGCTAGTCGGCGATGCCATAACCAACCCACATCGGCCTTTCTGAATAAGCACATCGCACTTGTAGTGGTTTGCCCCGAAAATTCCACCACATACAAGTCATTTTCGACGTACCCAACGAAAGCGAACTTGAGAGACTTGCTCCACATGAGGACCACAATATCATTATAAATAAAGACGGCAACGCCCATCTTTCCAAGAGCACGGACTGAAAGTAAATTATAGCCAAGGGTCTCAACAAGCATGACAACCACGAGGGTAATGTCGTGGGCAACCACAACCTTGCCAAGACCCATTACCTTAGACTTAGACTTGTCGGCATATGTCACGAATATTTTTTCATCATTTGGTCTCAACTCCCTGACAATAGATGTGCTTCCGGTCATATGAATTGTGCATCCACTATGAAGCACCCACTTTGACCCTCCGGAAGCATAGGTATCCGTTCTTCTTGCCATAAGACAAGTGACGTTCTTGTTGGAGATATTCTCATTTGGAGAGTCGAAGAGGGAGAATGTGGAAGTAGAAGTAGTGGCAAGAGCAGCCACACCACTTGATGTTTCATCTTCATTGTCGGAGGATAATTCTTCATGAGTGATCAATACAATTTCAACCGACTTCTTGTTCATGGGATTCTTCTTGACGAAGGGTTTCTTGTAAGGAGCTTTGGAAGTTTTCTACAACACGAGTTTACCCCCATGATCTTCTTTCTTCTCATAGGGACAACCCGCCACAAAGTGATAGCAATCACCACAATTGAAGAAAGTTCTCAATTTAGTGACATTTTCTCTTCTTCCATTTGGGTTGCTTCTTCGTTGCATTTCCATCTTGGCCTTGGCAGGATCTTTCCAAAAGTTCTTCGCATAGAAGGCCATATATTCACCATGAGAAATCTTGATGTCATCGGGATGGCTCATGGATAGGCCTTCATCACTATCATATTCATCCACATGCTCCACAACTTTGGCCTTTAATGAAATGTTGACACCATTGCTCATTCCAAGGGCTCGGGCACGGGCATCTTTGGCATTCTTGGCGGCAACCTTGAAAGAGGCCATCTCTTGCATAACTTAATTGGAGGTCATGAGGTGGTAGTTGTGTCTACCTTGTAGGCTCTTCAAGTCAGTAGGCTCAAAAGGCATGAGTGCACTCACATATTTCCTTTTTATCCAAGCATCATCCACATGTGAGGCCCCCACATTCCTAAAGGCGGTGGCGGTGGACTTGAGCCTATGATACATGTCTTCATGATCTTCACCATCCTTCATATAGAAGCCTTCGGCTTCATTGCTTAGTGCATCATACCGGTTCCTTCTCATGCTCTCATTTCCAACATATAACTCCGTGAGAGCATCCCAAGATTCCTTGGCGGTGTTGAGGTGTTCAATGTGAGGGTAATCTTTTGTACCCAATCCTTGTTGAATCATGTGCAAGGCAGTGGCATTGAGTTGACTATTGACAACTTATCTTCTAGTCAAGTTGGTTGGATCCCCAATATGGAGTCCTTCTTCAATGATGTTCCATAACTCAATACACGAGCTGTGCACATGAGATTTCATTAGTGATTGCCATTGAGCAAAAGTAGATGCAACTAGCTTTGGTGGGTCACCTCTATTGTTTATATGAGGGTGAGTAATTGGAGGGTCGGGAGATCACCATCCTTGAGACTCATGGTGCCCTCCCTTCCCACCATCCCTTTTGTGGAAGAATTATTTTTGTTTGGATTATACCCCACCTCCACAACCGCGGGTGATGCCGGGGCATTCACCTTTGGTAATGATGGAGCTACCTCTTGAGGGGAAGGGGATGATGAGTCACCTTTATCTTTAACAAGTTGCTCAAGTAACTTGTGCACTTGTTTGATCTCGTTGCCCAAGGTGGAGCTCAATCTTGTTTCCAAGTTATTGAGATCCTCCATGGTCACCGTGTTGGTAGGCTCAGCATCACCTTCCCCTAAGTTGATGGCCATATACTCGTAGGCGGTAAAGCCCAAATAAAGAGCTGAGGCTCTAATACCAATTGAAAGGATCGTATGGGCACCTAGAGGGGGGTGAATAGGTGCTACTTAAAATTTTACTCTTTTTCAAATTAGGGTTTGACAAGAAAGGTAGATTCTCAAGATTATGCAACTAAGCTGAATTTACCTATATGTCAAACTAGCACCAACTAGCACAAACACTAAGCAAGAACAAGTAAAGTAAAGTGCGGTAAAGGATAGAAGTAACCAAAGTGGAGCACGGAGACACGAGGGTTTCTTTTCTGTAGTTCCTTCCTTTTGAGGGGAAGTACGTCTACGTTTGGAGACGTGGTGGTTTCAAACCACCAACGTCACGAGAGGCCTCCATTGTTCTCCGATGAACCTCGCACCAAAGGGTTCGATTCACCTCTTCCACTATATCGGCAACCTTCGAGGTGAAAGCCGGCACCTTTACAAAAAGTTCGAGGAAAAAACCACAACTTAATTGGAGGCTCCCAAATACAAGCAAGCTGTCAAACAATCAAAGACAAGCTAGGGTTTCCAAAGAAACACTAGAGCAACGGGCCCTCAAGTGAATGAGGGGGAAATGAAGATCTCTCTTGGCGAAGCTATAGATCAAGGCCTCCTCCTTCGATTCTCCAAAGATCAATGACTTTGGATGGTTGAGTGAAGAGAGCTTGTGGATTTGGTGGCTCAAAATGTGATGTTGTTCTTGACCTGGTCGAGCAACTCCCAAGATAGAAGAAGGGGGTCCTTTTATATGGCCCCCTGAAATTAGAGTCGTTGGAGTCACTTAAGCCGGACAGTCCGGATGGTACAGGCCGGACAGTCCGGCCCAGCCGGACACTCTGGGGTGAGCCAGCCGGACACTCCAGCCTGGCAAAGTTTCTGGCCAGTGTCCGGCAGGTGTCCGGGTAGTGTCCGAACACGTATACAGACTATCCACCCTCGCGAGGAAAAAACTGGCGAATCGCCAGGGCCGGACACTCCGGCAGCTTCGGGCCAGACACTCCGGTCAGGCCGGACAGTCCGGCGCACATCAGCCGGATACTCCTTGGGTATAAATTACACAAATGAATCTTATATATCCTAAAACATTTAACAAAATATTAAACCTATCCAAGTGTTGTCAACAAACATCAAAACAATATGAAAGGCATAAATGCCCTTTCACAAGTTTACAAAATTCTTGCCTTTTCTGGTCCTCTGTTTGTACACGCATTTATGTCATATTGATGTCATCTGTTTCTACACACATTTTTATGTCATATTCCTATATTTTTTTTTGTGTCCCTGTGTTTTTATAATCATGTGAAGCACAGAGACAATGGACAATGATGCGTTCACTCTCGAAATAGGCTTGCGTCCCGCTATATTTATATAGCAAACCACCGATACAAGGATACCACCACTGGGGCAAAACAGCACAATCTGAGCCCAAGAGAAACAGAAAGGAAAAAATGAGAAAACAATGCCGAGAACGGCGGTTCGACGAAAACGAAGGGGATTCTCCACCGCTGCGCCCTCCGACGAAATTCCACCCCGCTACTATCGCTCTGAAGCGCCGTGCACCAAGCAACACCTCCAAGAAGGAAAGCGACGATGACGCCGCTGCTGCCCGGATCGTTCCAAGGGGACTCCCCGGAACCAATCCTGGGGTTTCCTCCGGTCCACAACGGGGGGTGGGGAAGAGGGATCTACGACGCCCTTCAGGAAGGAAGGTGACACCCGCAGGCGTCACCGCGCCGGTGCCGAGACAGGGATTTCTCCCGACCCCCCAAAAAACCACACCTTCGGGCCCTCCGGAACGTCCACCAACCTTGCCGTCCACCAGCGCGCGCCACCACGGTTTTGCAATCACCCCCGCCATCTCACCGAGGTCCACGTTGCGAGGCCGATAAATACGATAAGCAAGGAGCACCGGCGAGGGTCATTGGTACAGCGCCACCCGGGAGGGAACTACCTCCACCACCTCCGTCGTCGGGAGGCGGTAGCCGACCGGTTGTAGCAGCAGGACACACCAGGCCCGCCGGCCCGGCCGAGCCCGAGAGGGCTCGTGAAGTCCTGCCGCAACACTGCAGCAGGGGCACCGCCGCCGCCACCAACCCATGCTCAAGATCTGCTACCTCATCCACCGGAGAAGCCGCAGCCGTGCCAGACATGGCCCGCCTAGGCCCAGATGGAGCCCTTTTGGGCCCAGATCTGGGTAGACAGGGCTCTGCCGGCGAGCGGTCGGCGACCAGCCGGCCACCGCAGCCCCCCCCCCCCCCCCCCCCCCCCCCCCCCGCAGCCAATGTCCGTGCCGCCGCATCGCCACCACCCAGTCGCGGGTCTCACGCCGCCGAGCCGAACCGTCCAACGCCGAGGAGCACCGGCGCCGTCGGGAGGCCCTGCCCTCCGTTCGCTCGTCGGGAAGAGGCTGACTCGCCGCCGCCAGCCCCGCGCGGGAGAAGCCCGGCGCCTTATGCCGGCGGCGGCTGAGGAGAGGGAGAGGGAGGGGCGGTGGGTGGGAGGCGGCGAGGGTTCGCCCGTCACCCACAGGGGGGCGATCGAGCGAACGGGTCGGGGACGGCGCCCCACTGATCTCTGACAATGATGCGTTCAAAGGATGAGAAATGTCGTATATGTGGTTACTTTATATGTGCATTGCAAAGGAATCGGATGTCCTTAAGGCATGGGGAAGTATAATTATGTGTCCACTATGCTGACAACAACATGGAAACTTTCTAGGATCATTGTAGCCTTCCAAAAATATCTTTCTGCCCACCATATTATCTAGTAAATAGTAAACACTATTATATTTTTACAAGACTAGAAAGCCAGGGAGAGTCCATTAATCTTAAAGGTACCCCATAAAGTTAAGTTTTAAATACATTAGGCAAGCAAATTAGTGTCCCCTCACATTCATAAATTTTGGCAAGGAAAAAGAACATGCGCATATTTATTATGAAAAATTTAGTGTATTATACAGCCATTGAAAATGGATCCCCCAATATCAAATGTCAGTAGGATATTTCTAGGTTTGACTAACACTATCAAAACAATTATCAACCTAAAAGACATAAACTTGATATTACTCGAGATTTTTCATGGAATACATTGCCGAGGAAGTTGAGCCCCTTAGGGTTTGTTCGGTTATTCCTGTCCCCAAGTGGATTGGGGTGGATCGGAGGGGAACCAAGGGGATTTTGATCTATAAGAAAATTAATACCCACCAATCCCTGCCAATCCCGCCTAATTCCAGTGAAACCGAACAAGGCCTTAAGGGTGAACATGGAGTAGGATGATTTGGCCATTATCGAAAGACCTACTGACAAGAACATAAGAAAATGATGGCCCAGGTGTTATTTTGAACTATGGAGACGGTTTCATGTATTAATTTACTTATATTGTGAATCATAGCCAGTACTATTCATTTATCATCCATTAGGAAAATAGGATTTCACCTCGATTTGTAGATAAAGAAACTACCAATGTCGTACAAGCTTCATGAAACACCGAAAACAAGGTCTAGATGTTGGAGTTAGTATAGTTTAACAAACTACCGAAAGAAATAAAGAAAGTTAAACGACCCCAGCACCTGACGAGGGAGTTGGCATGGAACCTCGCGAGGGACATAAGGCTACTCATGAAACCTGAAACATGTCTTAGCAGCCTCCATAGATGCAAAAATTAACCATTTTGTAAATAGCCTCGGTAGCAAGACGAACAAGGACCGGTCAATGCATGACTAGCTTATTTCTAAGAGAAAATACCAGAAAACCACAACGATTGGGGCTAGTATTTCCGGAAACCAAAAGCGAAAAAAATTTGTAAGAAAACCATGATTTTTGGGGTAAGCTATTTCAGGAACCCAAATCTCACAATTTACTAAGTTTGACACTATATTTCTGGTAACCCAGGGTCACAAATCAGGTGCCATGTGGTAGAAGAGGCGGTTCTCTCTGGGTTTTCATAGACCAAAAACATGAACTGGACCGTACTTGAACCGATCCAAGTGCTTTCGAATTTTTTCTAACTTTTGACCACAGTCTGTTCTAAATATCAAACATGCGGCCGAGGTTGGCAGAAACTCCTCCTTCTTTGCCAGGTGTTACCTAACTTGTTCGAGTTGTCAGAAATGGTATCAAACTTAGAAAATCGCAATATTTGGGTTAGCTAAAATAACTTACCGCCAAAAGTTGGGGTTTTCCGATAAACATTTCCTTGGTTGTGGTTATGTGAAAGCCTGTCACACCAAATTTAGGAAAAGGGCCTCGGACCGGGTTCCTGGGGTTTTTTTAGAAACAACCTGGAGAGCTTTTGGTAATTCACTGAGAATCTGCGGACAACTTCAGGTACCCATTCGAAGGTGAATGACCGCGCAGATTTGCCAGAAGATAGTCATGTCATTCACAGCCACTAGAAGCCAATGTTCTGTGGTGGACATCAAGCTAGCTTACACATATATAAGAATTTCTTGGGATTTTATTCCAAGTTGCTTTTTTTTTCCTTTTCCACATCATTTTCCCCCCTTGTGCGTCGCCAGCACAACCACCTGCAACCTGTTGCTACCTCGCCATCACTTCAAATTATTACAGTTATTATTCAGTTGGTATCACCATCTCAATAACGACAGAGGAAGGTAATAACTCACGTGTTGTTTGCGCGGAACAGAACAAACAGTTACAGCGACAGGAGGACCCTATCCTACTGGGGAAGGCCTACTGGACCACACACCTACAGAAGACCACCCACAGATTTGCTTTACAAGATCGAATTATTGATGCTGCTTAGCTATCTGCAGGCAATGATGCTACACCGGCAGCTAATTCACTGCACGCATAGTACACCATGTGTCCATGTCTATGCTCCTTTAGTCGATCCTTGTGACTTGTGCAGTAACTTCTTTAACATATCGTATGCAGCTCCTATGCCTGAGCAGATATATCTCTGCCTTGCTAGCTAGTACTGCTTCCATTTCTAGTCTTTACACATGAACTAACTATGTAGTGGTGGTAAGTAATAATTCATGTCCCCGTAAAAGAAGTTAGGAGCAGTAGTGCAAGAAGAACAAGTGGAAGAAGTAGAAGAAGACGCCGAGAGAGGCCGGCCAAATGAGTCTAGACATCATCCCTCACCGAGAAGGCGAGAACAAATATCATATCACACGAACTCAAGAAGGGATTAGTAAAGCTTCCAAATCGACCACAAGTTTGTATGACAAAGAACCTCGATCCAGCATGTCATGTGCCATCAGAGCTTGAGGGACAGGTCGATCTCCTCGGCGATGAAGTCCCGGCCGCGAGTCGCCTCCGGCGGCGAAGCCCTCCTGTGCGAGTGTGAGGATGTCCCCGCGGCTCCATTGCTCCTCTGGAGAACGTCTTTCCCTCTCCTGGTGGCATCCTCACCGGCACCGGCGTGGCGGCGGGCGGCGGCCAGCTCCCGCGTGCGCTTGGCGACGCTGCGCTCGAACTTGTGGGCGTTCTGGTGGCCGCCCAGCGCCTGGGAGGAGTAGAACTTCTTGTCGCAGTAGGTGCAGGTGAAGTAGCCCACCGGCTCCGGCGACGACGTACGATGCAGGGACAGGTTCAGGTCGATGTCGCCCTCTCCTTCGCAAACGCCGCCGCGGTAGGGCTCCATGGCGGCTCAAAGGTCTAGTAGGCGTCTAGCTAGAAAGATGGTGTATTTTAGTTGTCTGGGAGAATTGATGTATACGGTGCTGCTCCCCAATAACCCAAATGAATGATTTAAGTAGTAGTTGTAGTACGGCACAACCCTAGTAGAGAGAGAGAGAGAGGGAGAGGTACGTCGTAGGTGTGGACGAGAGGAGTATTGTACGCTGGTCTATTGAACACACGTTACACACGTACAGTGCAGGATCTATCAGGGGAAGAGAGAACCAATGAAAAGGACAAGAGATTTCATGTGTGGATGGATCGGCCAGTCGACGAGTTGGATTGCTCCGCCAGCAGGTTGGGGTGCCGCGCGCTGTAACATCTGCCGAGTGACTGCACTGGCCGTGACCGTATGCGCGATGCAACTATGCAAGGGTAATACTCACTTCATTTCATTATGCTCAAAAGTCTAATTTTACAGATCAAGCTTATAGCAGAAAAATCGAGACTTATAGTGCCAAATGCATAAAATCCCAAAAGTAATGATATATATTTTATAAAGTTATAAAAGTAAAATTTAAAAAAGATCAAGCATTTAGAAAAAAAATCAAAACTTATAGTACCATATGCATACAAGCCGAAAACTATTGATATTTTTTTTTCGATAAGAGGCACTTTATTACTTAAAGAGTTTAAGTATTACACTCGGTCTCTGCATAGTTAGGATGCACACAGCCGACTCAGTCCATAGATCCAAACAGGGAATAAAAAAGGCTAATTACATATCAAAATAAGAAATTGTAAGACGCCGAAGGAGGGCCTATCAGTAGATTATGTTGCAATCCATATCGGGTAAACAAATCCCGTGTCGTCCAGCGGCGTATACACCTCGTAAAAGGTCTCGATAATCCGCACAATGCAGGGCCGACCAAGACCCATAGAGTGTTGGTACATCTGTAAATAACCTGTAAGAGAGAACAGTTGATATCACTAAAAACTTTATCATTTTTACATAGCCATAACGACCATATAATAACAAACGCTCCAACCAAAGAAGTAAATAACCAAAGAAGCGACTGATATATATTTAGTATTAGAAAATACAACTACTTTTTATGCTTGATCAAACTTTATAAATTTTAACTTTAACTAAAACTAATATGCAAGGTAATCAGAAACAGGTATAGTATGCAATATGCAATATAGAGTGAGATGATTTGTTTAGTTATATGTACGCGCGCACACACCACCACCACACACGCGCACGGGCACTCATACTGACATGCACACAGACACTCGCACACACGGAGACGCACACGCACACGCACACCCACGCACGCACGCACGGGCGCGTACACACACACAATCACAACTCATTGTACAAAAAATAGTGTTCTCGATCACACTTCAATTGCACTAAATAAGTGTTCTGAGCCCTATTTTACAGAATAGGGGTGATTCTCATAAAAAATAATCTTATTAGGAGGAATTGGCATGGTAACATTGAATGCGTATTTTGCCACCATAATAAGACAATACGCTATTTATTTTTTCGTTGTAAATTTGCTCGTGGTATATGGTCAATCATCCAAATAGCCTCTGATTTATCTCCTCCTCGATCGATAGTCAATGTATTTGGCAACTGGATGAATGGGATTGAGGATAAATATGAGACTTTATTTAGAGTGAGAGCACTTGCCATTATTTGGTCGTTTTGGCTATGTAGAAATGACAAGATTTTTAATAATGTTGTATCTTCTCCCTTGCAGGTTATCTATCGAGCTACGGTTGTCCTCCGATCATGGACTTCTCTACAATGAATGGAGTTCCGTGACTTGTTTGCGTAGGGTTGTATGCGGTTGGAGGATACGGCGTGGGATATCTTCTCCCAGCATGGATGGCAGCAAGCGCTGCGGATAGATCTTCCTTAGCTAGTTTGGAGAACTATGTTTTCATTTACATTATTTTGTAATCCCGTTTTTATTGCCTTGGTCCGAGACTATGTGGTTGATCGGCTGTGTGCATCCTAGTTATGCAGAGGCCATGTCTAAACTTACTGTTAAGTAATAAAGCGTCCATTTAAAAAAAAAGTGTTCTGAGCCCATAAATTTGTCTTGCTTTGGCTTATTTTGCGTGCATAAGAGTTTTTCCGTGTTATTTTTTGGGTTAGAAACCTCTAATACAACTCGCAGATGTTGCACACACATGATTAAGCTAGAACAATGACTCTCTCTCTCTCTCTCTCACACACACACACACTCACTCTCTCTCTTAAATACCAAATAATTGGACCCATGGAGATTAAATATTAACGAGATCACCACAACTATGTTGCTTTGCTGAGGAACATAGGAAAGAAGCTTAAAGGGCGTGTTTAGTAGGTTGTAGGGAGGTTAGCCTGGTCCGAGGAGCCAAAAACGGACTCATTGGATGATGGGTCCACTTCACATTGTGTCCAACGCGCACCACAAAGCACCTTTGGGCCAGGCCTGTTAGGAATGGTCGAATTGACAATTTCTCTAGGTACATGCCCCCATCGAGCCTACTTGTGCGCTCCCTGGATGCAACCTGTACATGACATAGGTTTCTCTCACCTTCCTTAAACTCCTCCTTCACTAACCCCTTCCAATTAGCACTACCATGTTTCGATCCAAAGAAGCTCTACATGAAAAGTATGCATGTTGACGATGGGTTCCTTTCTGACAATTGGCACCTAGTTTTGCTAATTGTATCTTTTTAGATCTGTGTTTTTTTTGGAACTTTTTTGGAAGAATTTCGTCATATTCATCGCACACGGTCAGCCATTCGAAGTTCACTTCTTTCGTTCTTTCCGGCCCTCAATGTTGACCAAATGGTGACACAAGTACATGATATATATACTTCAGAAAAAACACAAATGGCCATGTTACCTTATATAGTAGCAAAGTACTATAGCATGTTGTACCAGAAACACTAAGGAGGCTCTCATGTCACTGCTGCCACATTGCCACATTGTCGTTACAGTAGCTTGTTAATTAATTCATGAATTGTACCTTTTGTGCAAAACATACTATTGCAGTCTGTTGTACCAAAAATACTGTAGGGTGGCCATAGTACTATTACCATATTGTCATATCGTGATCGATCTGTTTCACCAGATTGAATAGTATATTCAACTTAAAGGAATGATTTTATTTTCCAATAGAAACTAAATGCATGCTACTTTACCCATAAGAACCTATAACTATAGAAAAGAAAAACCTAAAGCCATGTTATTTATAGTAGTCCATCACAAATTAGATGTTACAGATTTATTTATTTTTGACAATCAACACCATGATATATTTATAGTAGCAAATAATATATGGTACAGATAGATAAACTGTCTCCATCGATTACAAAACAGAGTCTAAAAAGAGCAAATCACCAAGGTCTTTAAACTCTTATTCTTCCGTGACACAATCATGTACTTCTCTAAAGGCAGCCGAACACATGACATAGATATCAAACCAAGGACCCGTAAATACCAACGACAGTTCTCTATTAATTTAATTTAAGACGTAATGCTAAGGCTACGTGCATGTATGCAACCATTAGAGTAATCAACCAACATCAGCAACAATACCAACACCAGTATTTAGAAAAAAAAAAGAGATAAAAATATGGTTGATGTCGTTCGTGAGCCGAAAGTACGAATCTCTATTGTCGAGGACGTAGGAGACGAGACAAATATTACGAGGATAATTCCCGTCTTGGCAACCATGACAAAACCTCCAAAATTGATACGACGAAGAAAGATCTAAAAGACCATACCTATAAAACTTAAATGTTCCAGCACTACCATTGATACCGAGAAGAAGATCTTGTCATCAGACAAAGGTCCAAAGATCATTTATTATAAACGATGTCATCTCCATTAACGTAAACACCAAGAAGAAGATGACTACAAAATCATAACATAATCTTTTAAAAACACTACTTTTATTGAAAACTTCACCCAAATATCGGGTTCGCCGCCCCTCCCGACACTAGCAAGGCCCACCGGAGGAAGGGGATCAACCGGCCTACAGATGAGGCGAAGGTGGAGACGACGGCTAGGTCTGAGCGCCGTTGGCTAAGAGAAAACGTTCTAACACACATCTAAAGATTTGTCGTTTTAGTGTATAGATACATGCAAATGTCAACAAATCCGATGTATACTTCTCTAAATGGAGAGAGTATAATGAAAAGGGGTCTATTTATATACTAAAAGCAATTTAAGGGTGTTTTATGTCGATCCACATCATCCAAATTACCGTGATGGTTGGATCTAAAGTTTATTGTTAAAATTTAATAAAAAATAATTAGTCACGTAATCTGTTTAACACGATACATGTTCGAATGGTCACGTATATTGTTGAGTCTAGACCTAATACGACCGTCAAGTGGAGATATGTTGACCGTCATCTAAAAAAAGTCCAGGAGTAATACGACAGATCCAATGGGTGCTCTAAAAAAAGAGATATGTTGATTGTAAAGTCCAGAAATAATACGACTAGGATACAATTATACGTGCCCTCTTATAAAAAACAAATGGTACGTGCATATCAAGATATCATGCCTAGAGACTATAGTTGAACGTATAACAGGACAATGCGTGAACACATATGTACACGAAACAGCACTAGAAAAAATGTTTAGAACGGCTATTTTGTGAATTATTCACCTCAACATGCACTTCTAATTCGCAAAAAATATTATTCTTTTCTAACGTGACTTTTAATATTAAATTTGAACTACAGTCTCTCCATCAATACATTTCAGCATAAAAATCATAAAATCGAACTTTGGTTACATTGTCTTTTTTAAAAGAACCACGTCCACATTACCACAAAGAAAAATTAAATTTTATTTGGCATGAAAAATATTTCACTACTATAGTTGTTTAATAGGTTTTAGAAATATGTTTTGTAAAACATTCCCCCTCGGTATACAAGCACTTCTTTTAATTCTCTAGCTTTACACCTAGCATATTACCTTTATTATTTTGTCAATATACACTTTCCCTAAAAACCAAACAATTGAACTTCCGTTACATTGACATTTAAATTATTTAATAGTATCCATATTGCTAAAATGAAAATAGTCACTAGTGCAGACCCCCCCTCCCTATAACACCGGTTTGGAGGGCCCTCTCACAGCGGTTGTAGAACCGCTGTTGAGGGTTCGGTGTTAGAGGGTAAGAACCGGTGTTAAAGGGTGGCGCACGTGGGGCTGCCGCAGGGCTCAGCCCCCCCCCCCCCCCCCTAACACCGGTTCGTAACACGAACCGGTGTTAAAGTTTCTCTGTCACGGCAGGAAAAAGAGATAAATCTCTGCCGCGGCAGGAAAACGGCCTAAATCTCTGTCGCGGCAGGAAAACGGCCTAAATCTCTGCCGCGGCAGAGTTCTGCCTCTGCCCCGTTCTGGGCGTATTTCTGCGGGAGGGGGGAGGGGGAATCAATCGGGAACGGTATACACATACATCGCCATCGGTACATACGAGTACATGAATAATTAAGCAACTATTATTATACACAAACATCGTCATTGTGTGGTATTCTCCGTAAACGTTGAAGCATCAAGTACAAGACAAACACGTTCAAGCATATATACAACGTTCATTTTGGTGGATATCTAAAGAGTTCTCCGCCAGGCGTGACGACCTCATCAAGTATGAACCCCGTCAATTCCTCTTGAATGGCTCGTATGCGGTCAAATGGTAGGAGTTGGTCTCGCATCCGTTCGATATGAATATATATGAAGAATGGGGTCAATATATATATAAGAATAAAACTCAACACAATTGATGGTAATAAAATAATGTTGTGGACTTTGTTTACTTACTCTAAGTTGTTCTAGTGCGGCTTGTCCCGTCGCACATATCATGTTGCGAATGAACTCGCAAACATAGTATCCACATAAGTTATTGCCGGGTCCCTGATGCGCGCACTTTACGAGAATAGAGAGTTCAATCAAAATAATAATCAAAGCATGATATAATGGAATTGGAAGCAGAATCAAAGAGATACGCAGACCTAGCTAGCTAGTATTACTTACATTTTGGTCTACAAATTTTAGTTCTTCTGACCATTCACCCACGGCCCTGCCCGTGAACCTTTTCCAAACCCTGTCCGACAAAGAAAATGGATAAAGGAGTAATTAATTACTTGTTGTCACGAAAGTTGCCGATCTAGTGCGATAATATGATTGAAATTACCTCTGGAGCATCTCTCTAAAGTCTGCCCATAGCTCTTTTTCTTTTTGTAACGAGTCCATGACAAGGACTTTTCCTGAGTCGGGTTGAATGACTAGCAGAATAAAGTGGAACCTACGCACGCATAACTCATCATCAGTTACACTTAACATCGAGTAAGCCGAAACAGAATGTGTACAAGAGAGGGTAACAGTACTCACGAGAAGTTGTAAGGCAATAGTATTTCCCTTTTGGTTTGTTGTCTCAGTAAAGACCTTAGCAAGTAATCTTCTGTTTGCCCGGGTTTGGTTCTTACCACTTCTTCATGAACTCTATTTGGGTCAACGAACCCAATGTCAAAAGGGCCTCCTTTCATGCATTCCATAACCTTTTTCCTGCATAATAGTATATACATATATGGTGAGCATATATATATACATGCAATTAATGAAGTGAATGAGATGAGATATAAATTACAGAAATAGTACTTACACACAATAAAGGTTGATGGCAGCTTTGTCGAGTTCCTTCTGATTGAATAGAAAATGCAAGTCTTGAATGTTGAAGTCGATCTCGTCGTCTCCGCACAAGAAAATCTGATCTCTTATATGCGCCGTGATCCATTCTTCCTTTCTCGTCTTGCAGCAATCAAGGTACCACTTGTGCAATCTTCGCATCTTTGTTGGTAGATTCTTGAGATCCTCTTTCTTGATGAGATTCTTCCCATACTTCCATGGCTGTATGGGGTTGGCATCGCATTTGGGCAAGTTGTCTCCTATGATGTTCAAGTATGCAATGTAAGTCATCCCCATATCATTGGCCTTTATTTGTAGCTCTGCCTCGTAATCATTTACGGGAGGAGCGTCCCGTGTGTCGAATACTTGGATCGGGGCGCATGATTGGTTTTCCTGCTCTCCGAGCATGGGAACTGTTTTCTGGGGTGCCGCACGACTGCTACTTTCAGTCTCCCTACGGCGCCTTGCATCCCCCTTCAAAATTTGGCGCTCGTAGTCCGGCACAAGTGGGGTTTCAGGTTTCAAAAGATTTTTGTAAAACTTCTCCACCACCACCGGATCTATTTTCTCGTTTGGCTCAGCCCGTCTAGGTGCAAAGAATTTCTTGACCTCTTCTTCCGAGATCCTATTGGTCTCCTCGTCGCTGCGATTCCACGGTAAAACCGGCAATGGCTTGGCGGAAGGCTGCAGGACGTAGTTTTTTGAACTCTTTGGCGTACGGTTTCCTGCGGATTTCTTTGTGGCAGTGCTAGTGATGCTATTCGTGGCAGTGCTCTTCCGCTTACACTGAGGAGATGGCTGAAGCACCGGAGATGGCTGACGGGCAGGAGATGGCTGGAGAGCCGGAGATGGCTGGCGCGCCGGAGATGGCTGCCACGTAGGAGATGGCTGCCGCGCAGGAGATAGCTGAAGCGGCTCAAATTGCTGACGTTGCGGAGACGGCGGGGGTGCTAGTGGCCTCCAATTTGGAAGCACAATGTGTTCCTTCTTCCAAAGAATGGTTGTTTTCACTACAAATTTGAGTTGAGTTTCCCCTTCACCTGTAGCATGGTCAAGCTGTGCTTCCTCATATTCCTTCACAACCGCATCCACCCCGATAATACCATAGCCATATGGAATCGGGAAGTGGTAAGTTCCACCAGCTACAGGAGGTAAGGCATAGCCGACAGCCACCTTAATGGATAAGCCCATTAATCTCACATGCAGCTCAACGTGTTCGCTCTCCGTGATCTCATACACGGGGTATCGAGGACCCGCCATTTCAAGCGTGGGTTGCACGTTCTCCGTGGAAGACACGCTGCTTTTCCATGCAGAGTCTGGGCCGCCGGCAGCTTCTAATGCAGGATCTTCGTGCCGCTGAGATGGGCCGGTAGCTTGATGGCTCTGTTGTGCATTCACTTGCACCTGCAGCGCCACAAGTGCATGTTCTATATGTGTCATCCGCTCTATATGCTCTTTTTCTTTTCTGACACGCCATCTGTAAGAGTCGCTCCACTCGGCAAACCCATCCTTCCATGTCATACCCCCTGTGCCTCGTGCATGTCCAGGGTGTTCTTTTTTATCGATGGCGCGTGTGAGATGGTCCTTCTCTCTGTCGGGATGGAAGGTCCTGGCGGCTGTTTCCTCGTATGCCGTGATGAGTTCAGTGACGGGTTTGGCAAGGAGGGTTGGGAAGATACACAATCCTGTTTCTGGGTCCAACCTTGCCCCGATTCCGTAGAACCAAGTCTTTGCACGTAGGTCCCACCCAGCTGTCTGGGGTGTGATCCCTCTAGCGTGCAGGGCCTTCTCAACTTCCTCCCACTTAGGCCTCTGAGATATGTAGCCACCTGACCCCATCCTCTGGTGATATTCCTTCTTCTGGGCATTTAGTGTATTGGTTTCTGACCTCTTTTTAGCTATAGCACCTTCCTTATATGCCACAAATTCGGGCCAGTGAGGTCTTATCTTCGCATAATATGCGTCTTCGAAATTTGGAGTCTCGCGAGCTTTGACAAATTTGTTCAATTTTGTCTTCCAGTTGCGGAAAGCGTCAGCCATCTTCTTTAGAGTCCACTCTTTGACCTTTTCCTTTATAACCGGGTTGTTTTCATCCTCCTCTGGCGGAAGGGTGAAATTTACCAACAACGAATTCCAAAGCGTTTCTTTGGATATTTCATCGACAAAGGTACCGTTGCCCTTCTTTGGCTTATTCCAATATTCAATTATGATTGGGATTTGGTCCCTAACAAGAACTCCGGCCTGATGTACAAATTTGTCTGCGGCCTTCTTGGGCTCCATCGGCCTGCCATCAACACGGACTGCTTCGATCGTGAACTTTGCACGATCTTTCAACCGATGGCTCGCGCCTCGCTTGCTCTTTTTCGTAGAAGAAGATGGTTGCTGGCTGGTCAATCCAGAGGGCTAAAAGAAGAAAGAAGCATTAATTAATACATGTAGAAGAAGATTGTTGGTGGAAGTCAGCAGAGGCTTAATCAATGCATATAACTCGTCGGACTTTGTAATCACTAAATTGCGTTCACCGGAGTCTTCATCTTCTCCATGACTACTTGAGATGTCATCATGTCCCTCCAAGTTCAGATATTGTGAGGTGTCCTCATCAATAATGTTCTCCATTATTTCTTCTTCTTCAAGGTTTCTACTAAGTGGATCCATAGTTTCTAAAACAATAATATTATCTAGAGTAAGAGAGTAAACATTCAAGTGGACTTGGATTCATACACAAATATACATATTATTCATACAAAAATACACAAATAAATACACAAATGAAATTAAAACCCTAAGGATGCTTGATCAGTTTAAACGAGTTCCGAGGGGTCCAAACCCTAATTCGGAGAAATCCCGGATGCATATGAGAGGGGCTAGCTATAGTGGCTAACCGGAGGCTGGCGGCGTTGGGGAGCGACCTAGGGCGCGCGAGGTAGCGTGATACGGCCTACCTAAAACGGGCGTTGTTCGAAAGAGGAGGCCGAGGCAAGCATTATAGTGGCGGCGCCGCCTCAGTATGGTCACCGGAGCGACGGCAGCGACGACAAACAACTTGGCAGAACAGATACAATGTGGAGGGGATATCCCTTTTATAAAGCAGATCAAAATAAGCAAGAAAAACTGCGGAGAACCTAAACTTGCTACCGAAGTCAATGAGCCGAGATCAGGATGAGTCGGAGCTCCACAACGACGCACCCAAGAGGGTAACGACCAACGAGACCTATGGTAAAGTGTTTTCACCCGGAGCCCTGTGACGAAGAAGGTAGAAGCATCGGCGGCCCCAGAGACCTATGGAAATAGATAGGATACTCTATCTATCGATAAAAGACCATAGTAGAATTGTATGCATCATGGCAGGAATTGAAATGATTTCGAAAACATAGGATTATATCATGGTGGGGCTATGCTTGCCTTGGCCTGTTGATAGCGGATAAACAGATCTTCGGGAGCCTTGTACTTGACTTGATTACAGTTGGTCAAGTATTGTTCATCGATCTCCGATCTTCGACGGTGTTGTCCTCGGGCTTCGATCTCGATCTTGATATCGTATTCTACCGGGAAGAACCAAACACCGGAAATAAAGAGGAAACAATCAACACATGGCATCGATGCAATGCTCAAGCAAGTATGATGATATGACAAGTTAATTTTCTTTGAAATGTAACCCTAAGGCATGCTCGACAACTTAATCGGGGTTCCGAGGGGTGAAAACCCTAACTCGGGGGAAAACTCCGGAATCACCTATTAGGGTTACTAGGGTGTTCTAATTAAACTTGTCATTTAAGTTGTTGAACAATGCATGATTATAGCTTAGATAGCTAGGTTTCATTTTTCTGAACATTTTGATATATTATTTGTAATTTTCTGATTTATAAATAAAAAGATATTGAATTTACAAATTTATATCAATTTCTGGAATTATTAAAGCCTTTATTGCATCAGGCTGATGTCAGCTGGGGAGTTAATTTTTTTACACCGCACAGAACCTAGCCACTATGGCTGATATGTGGGCCACTGGGTCACGTATGCAACCACGCTGGCCAAGCTAGACCAGCGCTGACGAGGGCGCCACGTCGTGGCCACGCAAGCGCCACGCAGGCTCGCCGGAGACACGTCGGTAGGCGGCCAGGGACGGTGGAGGAGCGCGATTTGGGAAGCGGGATTGTGCGCGTTTGAATCAGCGGAGAAGTGCGAATGAGATAGAGGCAACGCCGCTGATCCTAGGTCATCGGAGCACCAGATGCGTCGACGACTGGCGGCGGTATGCGGTGGTGCGCGACGCGGGCACGACAGAGTGAAGGAGGGGATTCGCGGGGTGGTGCCTAAGCACCGCATGCTCACCCTGAGCGTGGTGATGACGGTGTCGAGGCCGGAGAAGCTCCAGAACGACGACGATTGAAGACAACGACGACAGCCGGACTTCGGGGGGATGAGCTCGTTGGGGCCTGCTGGGCGAGGGCGGCGACGGCGAGGGCTGGACGGCGCCGGCGGCTGCTCTCTCTTTCTCTACGCGGCGGGTTCGATATGGCTCTGGGGGGAAGAATGAAGGGGAAGGCGCGCATTTAATACCCCCCTTTAACACCGGTTCCAGCCACGAACCGGTGTTAAAGGGGGGAATTCGTTTCGCGCGCGCACCCCCCCCCCCTTTAACACCGGTTCCAGCCACGAACCGGTGTTAAAGGAGGGGGGTGCGCGCGCGAAACGAAATAAATGCGCCCCTCCCTTTAACACCAGTTCGTGGCTGGAACCGGTGTTAAAGGGAGGCATTTATTTCATGCATTAAAGGGGCATTTTTAATTCAAAAAATAGGATATGAATTTAGAAAATTCTTATCTTTTTCATTTCAACTCAGAAAAATATGAATAATATATCATAATTTTCAGAAAAAAATATCTATCAATTCATGTAAAAACATTTTATATTTACTTTAGATGAAATTTTTCAAAATGATTAAAACACTTACATATAAATTTTGATTATTCAATTCAAACAAAAATAAATTATCAAATCCTAAAACTTTGAACATAAGAAATATTAAGCATCTTAAAAGGAATCTAACCCTATTTTATTAGAGCAAATCATATTTTAATGCCGCATCTTTTGTATTAAATTTTTTGAATTGATTGGATATTTAAATGCCGCATCTTTTGTATACACTTGAATCTGACCAAGCCTCGCTCAACTTGCATTGGATTTTTGATAAAATAGCATATTGTGAACCTAAAATGATTTTTGTAAAAAATTATGAGCATCGTATCATGTACCTGTAGTTCATATCTGACCCACTTCCTGCCGATTCGGCAGGAATTTGTATTTTTCACCAGAGGTGGACGGAAAGGTTTCATATCCCCCTGTTGGTACATTGTCCATATAAGGTGGTCTAGTATTTTTGTAAAATGTGTTGGAGGTTTTTTGAATTAGCCATTTGGTGGTTGCTTCACAAAACCGTCCGTTTTTTATGCTCGGAAAATGGAAAATGCCTTTTTGGTGCAATAAAAAGGAAAACTTCCTCTTGTAACATTGTTTGCCATGCCATGATGCACATGTATGCATAATATGGCCATATTATCACAAACTATGCCTTGATTCTAGCCATAACATTGGTCATTTGACCCGAAAGCCAACAAACCTCGAATGAGATAGGTCATTTTGTGAAGGTTTTTTTGAGACATAATCAATATACCAAGTTTGAGATTTTTCCTTCTAACTATGTCACATAATATAACACCACGCAAAGGTTTCGCATTGTTTCGATCTTTTTTTATTTTTTATCCCCGTTTTAAACTATCGTCAAACTTTGTCGAAAAACGGGCATGAAGATTCTTAGCTCGGGGCCAAGCCTCGCTCAAATTGCATTGGATTTTTGATAAAATAGCATATTGTGAACCTAAAAATGATTTTTGTAAAAAATCATGAGCATCGTATCATGTACCTGTAGTTCATATCTGACCCACTTCCTACCGATTCGGCAGGAATTTGTCTTTTTCACCAGAGGTGGACGGAAAGGTTTCAGATCCCCCTGTTGGTACATTGTCCATATAAGGTGGTCTAGTATTTTTGTAAAATGTGTTGGTGGTTTTTTGAATTAGATATTTGGTGGTTGCTTCACAAAACCGTCCTTTTTTATGCTCGGAAAATGGAAAATGCCTTTTTGGTGCGATAAAAAGGAAACTTCCTCTTGCAACATTGTTTGCCATGCCATGATGCACATGTATGCACAATATGGCCATATTATCACAAACTATGCCTTGATTCTAGCCATAACATTGGTCATTTGACCCGAAAGCCAAGAAACCTCGAATGAGATAGGTCATTTTGTGAAGGTTTTTTTGAGACATAATCAATATACCAAGTTTGAGATTTTTCCTTCTAACTATGTCACATAATATAACACCACGCAAAGGTTTCGCACTGTTTCGATCTTTTTTTATTTTTTATCCCCGTTTTAAACTATCGTCAAACTTTGTCGAACAACGGGCATGAAGATTCTTATCTCGGGGCCAAGCCTAGATCAAATTGCATTGGATTTTTGATAAAATAGCATATTGTGAACCTAAAAATGATTTTTGTAAAAAATTATGAGCATCGTATCATATACCTGTAGTTCATATCTGACCCACTTCCTATCGATTCGGCAGGAATTTGTCTTTTTCACCAGAGGTGGACGGAAAGGTTTCAGATCCCCCTGTTGGTACATTGTCCATATAAGGTGGTCTAGTATTTTTGTAAAATGTGTTGGTGGTTTTTTGAATTAGCCATTTGGTGGTTGCTTCACAAACCGTCCGTTTTTTATGCTCGGAAAATGGAAAATGCCTTTTTGGTGCGATAAAAAGGAAAACTTCCTCTTGCAACATTGTTTGCCATGCCATGATGCACATGTATGCACAATATGGCCATATTATCACAAACTATGCCTTGATTCTAGCCATAACATTGGTCATTTGACCCGAAAGCCAAGAAACCTCGAATGAGATAGGTCATTTTGTGAAGGTTTTTTTGAGACATAATCAATATACCAAGTTTGAGATTTTTACTTCTAACTATGTCACATAATATAACACCACGCAAAGGTTTCGCACTGTTTTGATCTTTTTTATTTTTTATCCCCGTTTTAAACTATAGTCAAACTTTGTCGAACAACAGGCATGAAGATTCTTAGCTCGGGGCCAAGCCTCGCTCAAATTGCATTGGATTTTTGATAAAATAGCATATTGTGAACCTAAAGATTTTTGTTAAAAATCATGAGCATCGTATCATGTACCTGTAGTTCATATCTGACCCACTTCCTGCCGATTCGGCAGGAATTTGTCTTTTTCACCAGAGGTGGACGGAAAGGTTTCAGATCCCCATGTTGGTACATTGTCCATATAAGGTGGTCTAGTATTTTTGTAAAATGTGTTGGTGGTTTTTTGAATTAGCCATTTGGTGGTTGCTTCACAAAACCGTCCGTTTTTTATGCTCGGAAAATGGAAAATGCCTTTTTGGTGCGATAAAAAGGAAAACTTCCTCTTGCAACATTGTTTGCCATGCCATGATGCACATGTATGCACAATATGGCCATATTATCACAACCTATGCCTTGATTCTAGCCATAACATTGGTCATTTGACCCGAAAGCCAAGAAACCTCGAATGAGATAGGTCATTTTGTGAAGGTTTTTTTGAGACATAATCAATATACCAAGTTTGAGATTTTTCCTTCTAACTATGTCACATAATATAACACCACGCAAAGGTTTCGCACTGTTTCGATCTTTTTTTATTTTTTTATCCCCGTTTTAAACTATCGTCAAACTTTGTCGAACAACGGGCATGAAGATTCTTAGCTCGGGGCCAAGCCTCGCTCAACTTGCATTGGATTTTTGATAAAATAGCATATTGTGAACCTAAAAATGATTTTTGTAAAAAATCATGAGCATCGTATCATGTACCTGTAGTTCATATCTCACCCACTTCCTGCCGATTCGGCAGGAATTTGTCTTTTTCACCAGAGGTGGACAGAAAGGTTTCAGATCCCCCTGTTGGTACATTGTCCATATAAGGTGGTCTAGTATTTTTGTAAAATGTGTTGGTGGTTTTTTGAATTATCCATTTGGTGGTTGCTTCACAAAACCGTCCGTTTTTTATGCCCGGAAAATGGAAAATGCCTTTTTGGTGCGATAAAAAGGAAAACTTCCTCTTGCAACATTGTTTGCCATGCCATGATGCACATGTATGCACAATATGGCCATATTATCACAAACTATGCCTTTATTCTATCCATAACATTGGTCATTTGATGCGAAAGCCAAGAAACCTCGAATGAGATAGGTCATTTTGTGAAGGAGATAGAACTAGAATTAAAATACAAAATTCAACTAATAGTAAGTTACATAAAGCACAACTGAAAATTAAGATACATAAAAGAACTGAAAATTAAGATACATGGCCATATTAAGTAACAATCGGCCGAACTTGTTTCGGAATGTTGGAGTGATTCAGTCATGCTCCTGCCTACACCTGTAATACTCACCATTGTAGTCGTCGTACTCGCCGCCGTCGTCATCGCTGTCGTTGTCAGGGTCGCCGTAATTGAACCTTGAAGGCTGAGTACGCGTGGGCTGCACTTGAGGGTAGCGCAGACGGGGGTTAGAGTCGGCGGCAGTGTCATAGGCCATGACGCTCTGGAGAGTCCGACCGCGCCACCATAGCCAACGGCCGGCCTCGTTGAAGTTAGGAGGAGGTGGGCCGTCCTCCTCGTGCCTGGCGAGCGCCCTCTCACGCCGTTCCACGAAGAAGGCTTCCCAAGTAGGGAAATAGTCGGGATGCCATCTGGGATTCCTCCGCTACTCTGGCGTGAGCTCGAAGTAGTAGTGGTTCGTGATGGCCATCCGTCGCGCCACACCTAGAGGAACAGGAGGAACCAGCACGCCTCCGGCGCTCAGCATCCAGTCGACGGGGACACAGTAGCCCGGCGGGCAGGGGTAGTTCGAGGCGCAAAGCGCCTCCGCCTCCCTAGGGGTTAGTGCTACGGTGGAAGCCATGGGAAAGAGTGATGAGGTTGCAGATATTAGTCTAGAGATGTGCAATGACAATGGAGGCCAACCCTACATATATATATAGTGAACTGGCGGGAAGAACTGGAGGGAAGAACTGGCGGGAAGAACTGGTGGGAAAAAATGGCGGGAAGAAAAATGGCGGGAAGAAAAATGGCGGGAAAAAATGGCGGGAAGAAAAATGGAGGGAAGAAATAGAAGGAAGAAAAATGGCTCATTTAATACATATACTGTTAACAGAAGAAATATGACATTGTTCTAAAAATGGGACGGTTTGAGGGATTTCAGGCTGGCCAGGCAGCACTAATGATAGGGGTGAGTGTCGACATTATGTCGTGCGGCGTATACCTTGTCCCGGATGGTGTCACCAACCGGGACTAAAGATGAACCTTTAGTCCCGGTTGGAGACACCAACCGGGACTAAAGATGAACCTTTAGTCCCGGTTGGAGATACCAACCGGGACAAAACACGAGTCAACACTAATAATATGGGTGAGTGTCGACATTATTTCGTAAGTGTTGACACTATGCCGAGTTGCTTTTACTATAAATAGGCATCCTTGTGAGTCCAGTCCTCCGGCCAGTTTGAGGCATCTCCAAGATGGTTTTCGAGAGCAGGGACACCACTACGGCCAGTTTCAGGGAGATGGCGACGGAGCCCAGTCCTCTGGCATCTCCGAGAAACTGGTCATAGAGGCACTCCCTAATATGTGAAATTAGTTAGCTCCCAGGTGTATTGATGTAGTTAGAGAAGTTACAAGCTGCAAGATGGTTTTCGAGAGCAGGGACACCACTACGGCCAGTTTCAGGGAGATGCCGACGGAGCCCAGTTCTCCGGCATCTCCAATAAACTGGTCATAGAGGCACTCCCTAATATGTGACCGCGCGCGTTTGGAGATCAGATCTTAATGGTAAGTACGAATCGGGACAACTTCTTCTCATAGTGCCGGTCCATCCACAAAACAAGACTAACACTCAAGACATTTATTAATATTAAAAACTAAGACTACAAAACCGGTCCCCCCTATATATAGTCCCGGTCAATCCACAAACCGCGAAAGATATCCTTCGATCAAGCCACAAACCGCGAAAGACATGAACTAGAGTTACATAATATGAGCATGAACTTCTTGGCATATGTCCTTCCTTATGATCGCTTCAGACGTAACCATGGAGCATCTTCTTTACTTAACGGAATGCTTGGGTCAGTTTTCACTGTAAAGGGCGGAATTTCATCAAACTTATTATAATCTTATGACATGTCTGCCTTGTCCTCGATTCCCACGATGTTTCTTTTCCCTGAAAGAACTATGTGATGCTTTGGCTCATCATATGATGTATTCGTTTGCATATTTTTCTTTTTTTTGGTCTGGAGGACATGTCCTTCACATATAAAACCTGAGCCACATCATTGGCTAGGACGAATGGTTTGTCTAAGTTCTTGTCTACCTTCATAAGATTGTTGAGATCCACCGTTGTCATTCCGTACTTCTTGTCTACCTCAACCCCTCCTCCTGTTATCTTGACCCATTTGCATCGAAACAAGGGGACCTTAAAATTAGGTCCATAGTCAAGTTCCCATATCTCCCCTATGAACCCATAATACGTGGTCTTCTGGCCATTGTCTTCTGCTGCATCGAAGCGGACACCACTATTTTGGTTGGTGCTCTTTTTATCTTGGCCTATCGTGTAAAATGTATTCCCATTTATCTCGTACCCTTGGAAAGTACATACAGTCGAAGATGGTGTCCTGGCCAACAAGTACAACTGATCCCCAATAGTGGTGTTATTCGTGAGAAGTCTTTGCAGCCAGCCGCCAAAACTCGCCATGTGTTCACTTATAATCCATTCATCAGACTGCCCCGGGTGTTTGAGGCGTATTAAATTCTTGTGTTCATTGATATACGGGGCAACCAAGATAGATCTTTGTAAAACCATGTAGTGTGCTTGATTGAGAGAATGCCCGTCCCTACATATCATTGCTTTACATCCTAGGGTGCCTTTTCCACGTAGTCTCCCCTCATGTCGTGATTCTGGAACACCAATCGCCTTAAGGTCAGGAATAAAATCAACAAGAACTCAATGACCTCCTCTGTTACATAGCCCTTGGAGATGCTTCCTTCTGGCCTAGCACGGTTATGAACATATTTCTTTAAGACTCCTATGTACCTCTCAAAGGGGAACATATTGTGTAGAAATACAGGACCGAGAATGGCAATCTCTTCTACTAGGTGAACCAGGAGATGTGTCATAATATTGAAGAAGGATGGTGGGAACACCAACTCAAAGCTGACAAAACATTGGGCCACATCTGTTTGTAACCCTGGTAGGCTTTCTGGATCGATTACCTTGTGAGATATTGCATTGAGGAATGCACATAGCTTCACAATGGGTACTCGAACATTTTTAGGTAGAAGCCCCCTCAATGCAATCGGAAGCAATTGTGTCATAATCACGTGGTAGTCATGAGACTTCAGGTTTTGGAATTTTTTCTCTGCCATATTTATTATTCCCTTTATATTCGACGAGAAGCCAGACGGGACCTTGATACTGCTCAGACATTCAAAAAAAATTTCCTTCTCTGCTTTGGTAAGAGCGTAGCTGGTAGGAGTTAAGTGGCATCGTTTACCCTTCTCGTTCTCAGGATGCATAGGCTCTTCAGGGGCTTTCAGACGTTGCTGGTCCTGCCGTGCTTCCGGTGTATCTTTTGTCTTCCCATACACTCCTAGAAATCCTAGCAGGTTCACGCAAACATTCTTCGTCACGTGCATCACGTCGATTGAAGAGCGGACATCTAAGACTTTCCAATAGGGTAAGTCCCAAAATATAGATTGCTTCTTCCACATGGGCGCGTGTCCGGCATCGTCATTCGGAACAGATAGACTGCCAGGACCTTTTCCAAAGATTACTTCTAGGTCCTTGACCATACCAAATACCTCCTCACCGGTACGGAGGACAGGCTTCCTCCGGGGTTCTGCCAGACGTTTGAAATGCTTGCCTTTCTTTCTTACTGGATGCAGGTTCGGAAGAAATCGGCGATACCCTAGGTACACAACCTTCTTACATTTATCCAAATATACACTTTCAGTCTCATCTAAATAGTGTGTGCATGCATTGTATCCCTTGTTTGTCTGCCCTGAAATGTTACTAAGAGCAGGCCAATCATTGATGGTTACGAAAAGCAATGCTTGTAGGTCAAATGGCTCCCCTTTGTGATCATCCCACATATGTACACCTGGTTTGGCCCACGGCTGTAAAAGTTCTTCAACTAATGGCCTTAGGTACACATCAATGTCGTTGCCGGGTTGCCTCGGGCCTTGGATGAGCACTGGCATCATAATGAACTTCCTCTTCATACACAACCAAGGAGGAAGGTTATAGATACATAGAGTCACAGGACAGGTGTTGTGACTGCAACTCGGCTCACCAAAAGGATTCATGCCGTCTGTACTTAGACCAAACCTTAAGTTCCTTGTGTCACGTGCAAAGTCCGGGTACTCTTGCTCGACTTTTCTCCATTGTGACCCATCAGCGGGGTGTCTCAACATCGCGTCTTTCTTACGGTCTTCCATGTGCCATCGCAACAACTTGGCATGCTCTTTATTTCTGAAGAGACATTTTAACCGTGGTATTATAGGAGCATACCACATAACCTTGGCATGAACCTTCTTCCTAGGGGCCTCGCCATCAACATCGCCAGGATCGTCTCGTCTGATCTTATACCGCAGTGCAGTGCATAACAGGCATGCATCCAAATTCTCGTACTTCTCACTGCGGTAGAGGATGCAGTCATTAATGCAGGCATGTATCTTTTGCACGTCTAATCCTAGAGGGCAGACAACCTTCTTTGCTTGGTATGTACTGTCGGTCAACTCATTATTTCTTGGAAGAAGATTCTTCATTTTTACCAACAACTTTGAAAATGCACTGTCAGTCACACCGTTCTCTGCCTTCCATTGCAGCAAATCCAGTGTGGTACCTAGCTTTTTGTGGCCATCTTCGCAAGTTGGATACAACAATGTTTTGTGATCCTTTAACATCTGCTCCAGCTTCTCCTTCTCCTTTTCAGTTTCACATTCTTCCTTTGCATCAGTAATGGCCCGACCAAGATCGTCATCAGCAGGCCCATCTGCTGCCACTTGATCTTCATTATCTACCCCCGTTGCAGTATCATCATATTCAGGATACATATTATGATAGTTGTCATCATCCTCTTCTTCTTCATTGTCTTCCATCACAACCCCTTTTTCTCCGTGCTTGGTCCAACAATTATAGCTGGGCATGAAACCGGATCGAAGCAGGTGGGCGTGAATGGTTCTGGTATTTGAGTAGTCTTTCTTGTTCTGACAGTGAACACACGGGCAGCACATAAAACCATTGTGACCACGGTTTGCATTAGCCACAACGATGAAATTTTGGAGGCCCGTAATGTACTCAGAAGTGCGGCGGTCACCGTACATCCATTGCCGGTTCATCTGCATTAATATGTAGTATATATCAAAAATTAATAGGGAGATGACCATTTATATATATAGTACATCAATGACACATGAAAGGATAGTTGCCGACCTCGACCGAGAAGGAAAGAGCAAAGAGAAAACTTATTTTGAGCTCTCGGGCATTTCACCGAACACCTCTTGTGCATATGAAAAAACACAAACTAGCACTCTTCACACCCTCTTGCTAGGCTCCAAAATGAGATAGTGAAAAAATGGAAGAGTGGGGTGTGGGCTACGGTGTCTTATATAGCCCCCCCCTTTAACACCGATTCAAGCCACGAACCGGTGTTAAAGGGGGGGCTACGCGGGCCACTGTCGCAGGGTCCTTTAACACCGGTTCGTGGCACGAACCGGTGTTAAAGGGGAGCTCCTTTTTTGCCGCACGGGCCACACTGGTACGGCCCCCCCTTTAACACCGGTTCGTAGAAGAACCGGTGTTAAAGCCCTTTTCCAGGATCAACAAAAAGCCTCGTTTCCACTAGTGAGTATATACATTTTTTTCTAGAAAACTATTTAAAATAGTATATTTTATTAAAGTGCTCAAACATGCATATTGGAGAACAGACCAAAATAACATGTATTTACGGACAGAGTGAGCACACAATTGAGAGAAACAACTAACATAAATAAATATAGTGAAGTCCCCTCGCTAAAATAAAAGCTACAATATAAAAAACAAGAAAACAGCTTATGCATAATAGTAAAATGTCAAAACTCGCAAGAGCTGAACTAACCTCCTTACTTTGAAAGAGGTAGTTTCACACAGAGTGGGACCCTAATATCATCAAATGCAGTTCAAAGTTAGGGAACCATTGAAGCTCCGGATACCAAGCGGATGCTTGATACGTCGTATACGTATCTATAATTTTTTATGTTTCATGCTTGTTTAGTATCCACTTTGCTTTGTCTATACTTTCAGGTGTTTTTATATGTATTCTGGTACTAACCTATTAACAAGATGCCACAGTGCGAGTTGCCTGTTTTCTTCTATTTTTTGTTCTAAAAGGCTGAAAATCAATATTTTCGGAATTGGACGGGACAAAAGCCAAACTTCATATTTTTCCCAGATCGATAAGGAAAATCGAAGCAGAGACGGAGTAGGGCATCAATCATCCATCAGAAATCCACGAAAAGTTCCACAGCGCCGCCGCCACCGAAGGGGAGATTCGAGGGACAGAAAGTCTCTCTTCCGACACCCTGCCGGGACAGGGAAGTGCCTCCGGAGCCATCTCCATCGATCTCCACCATCATCTCCATCGCCATTGTTGATTCCCATGATGAGGAGGGAGTAGTTCTTCCTCAAGGCTAAGGGCTCTACCGGTAGCTATGTGTTCATCTCTCTCTCTCTCTCTCTATGCATGATCTTATTGTGATCATGAGCTTTGTAATCAAGTAGATCTACTCTGTTACTCAAGTGCTTTAACAGATCTCCGGCTCTCCCCACATGTGTGAAAGTGACAGCGTGCACGCCGTGATGGCACTTAGGCTAGAGGTTACATAAATACCCAATTGCTTTAAAAGATCTATGTTTTCCCCCATGTGTATGAAAGTGACAGCGTGCACGCCGTATGTGGCACTTAAACTAGATTACATAGTATATATTTATTATGAGTTATATTTGGAGTTGGATGTCTCTATGAAATTGTGGTGTTTGTTGGAACCATCTATCGCTCAAGGTGACAGTGTGGGGTTATCTAGATGGGGAAGGCGGACTTTGAGGAGTGCTTTTATAGCCCTACCATGGATTAGAGTGTCCAACCGGAGATTAGTTCAGGGTAGTATCATAAAGAGAATATATTTATTGAGAGTGTTCAGTAGTGAAAGTATGATCCCTAGGCCTTGATACGTCGGAAACGTATCTATAATTTTTGATGATCCATGCTTGTTCAGTATCTATTTTGCTTTGCTTTGTCTACACTTTGAGGTGTTTTTATATATTTTCTGGAACTAACCTATTAACAAGTTGCCACAGTGCCAGTTGCTTGTTTTCTTCTGTTTTTGGTTCAAGAAAGGCAGAAAAACAATATTCTCGGAATTGGAAGGGACAAAAGCCAAATTCAATATTTTACCGTGGGTGACACGAAGTCCAGAGGGGAGACGGAGAGGCGAGCCATGGCCACCATACCCCTAGGCACGAGTGGGCCCACCCCGCGCCTGGGTAGGGTGTGGGCCCTTCGGCCGCCTCCCAGCCTCGCCTCTTCTCCTATAAGAAGCCCCCGATGCAGAAACCCTAGAGACCCGATCAAAACTCCACGAAACCTTCTGTAGCCGCCGCCACCGTCGTTCATAGATCGGGGGGATCTGAAGTTCTTCCCGGCACCCTGCCGGAGGGGAAATCATTCCGGAGGCCTTCTTCTCCGGTATGAAGCGTGAGTAGTTCCACCTTAGACTATGGGTCCATGTAGTAGCTAGATGGTTGTATCTCCTCCTTGTGCTTTCATGTATAGGTCTTGTGAGCTCCGTTCATGAGCAAGATCTAATCTATTTGTAATCATGCATGTTGTGTTTACGGGGATCCGATGGATATTGAGATTACTATGTCAGATTGATTAATGGTTTTGTCTTTATGATTATATCATGTCTGTGTTGTTTGTGATCTTGCATGTTCTTCGTTGTAAGTAGCTATCTTGGCCAAGTAGTTGCTAGTGACTCCAAGAGGGGGTATTTATGCTCGATAGTGGGTTCATGCCTCTAGTTTCCAAGGAAAGTGACAGAAATATCTTCGGTTGTAGATGTGCTTTTGCCATTAGGGAGAAAACAACGGTCTCTTGTTCATGGAACAAGTGGATTGTTTACCTTACACACTTTGCTTAAAGCAGTTGTCTGTTTCTTGCGACTTAATACTGGAGGGGGTTCGGATGATAACCTGAAGGTGGACTTCTAGTCATAGGTGGAGTTGGATGGCAGTCTATGTATATTGTTGTATTACCCAATTGAATCTCATAGGATCTTTTTGTCTGGTATTGCATTGTTATGTCTTGCTCAGTTCCTGTCAATTGCCCTGATGTAATTTGTTTACCCTTTATGCCATGTTGTTTATCTAAGGAGAGCACCACTAGTGAACTATGGACCCCGGTCCAATCTTTACCATTGATACATCTTCCACTGTTTCTTGTTTACTTGCTGCAAACCATCATCACTTTCCACACCATACAGTTAATCCTTTGTTATAGCAACCAGTGAGATTGACAACCACACTGTTCATTGGGGCAAAGTCTTGAGTTTGTGTTGTGTTGATTTCCACGTTGCTTGCAACACTTGTGTGACGTTTCCTTCCTCCTACTGGTTCGATAACCTCGGTTTCTTACTGAGGGAAGACTTGTTGTTGTGTTGCTTCATCCTTGCTCTTGGGGTTTCCAACGAAGGCTCCCACGTCAACACAAAACGCCAACAAGTTTTCTGGCACTGTTGCCGGGGCGCCATCAACAAGTTTTCTGGCGCCGTTGTCGGGGAGGCTAAGGACGTCTTCACAAGGGGAGTCCTCCGCTTCCTTTCTCTTTACTTTGTTTTTAGTTTGCTCAGTTTCTTTTGCTTGGTTTTGTTTGCCTCTTGTTTTCAAAAACTAAAAAAAATAGTTTAGTTTGGTTTGCTTTCTTTATTCAAAAACACAAAAAAATTAGTTCATGCTCTAGTTGTTGGTCTGTTATTTCCTTGCTTTGTCATGCTTTCTATCAATGGATGGTTTCTTTGAAACTAGTTCTTATTGGCAAGGTGGGTTCATGGAAGAACAAAATTATTATTATAAGGAACGCCGTTTGTCACAAAAAGGGAAACACTTATGGGCACAAATTGATAAGTTGAATAGTATTGCTAGAGACGTGTGCTCTACTTATAATGTTACTTATTGCTTTGCTAAATCTTGTTGCTGTAGGAGGTATAAACACCTCCCTTTTCAATGTGAGTATAATGATAATGTTACCATATCCTCTTATGTTAAAGGAAATTATGACTTTGATGATGTGGAACAAATTGAAGAATTTATTGCCTTCAAGGGTGCATTTGAACTTGCCAGTTTGCTTGAAAATACTGATGATGCACCCTATGAATCTGAGGTTTATGAGATACTTAAATTCTGCTTTGATAATTACAAGGAAGAAAATAGCTATATTCTGGAATATTTTAATAGATGCTTTCCACATATGGAAGAGACTAATGCCTTGCAGGAGCCTATGGAACAAGAAATTGCTAAAACTGAAAGCTCATTAGATGAAAAAGAGGAGGAGAGTGATGGTTAAGAGGAGGAAGAATGGATCTACCCATGTCTACCTTCTAATGAGAGTAAATAGTTGATGCATCGCTGAGTTGATGTAGGAGCGCTTCGTTGGGAACCCCAAGAGTAAGGTGTGAAGAAGCATAGCAGCAAGTTTTCCCTCAGTAAGAAACTGAGGTTATTGAACCAGTAGGAGGAAGGAAACTTCACACAGGTGTTGCAAGCAATGCAGAGACCTGCACAACACCAACTCAAGACTTTGCCCCAACGAATCAGTGAGGTTATCAAGCTCACCGGTTTGCTGTAACAAAGGATTAAACGTATGGTGTGGAAGGTAATGGTGGTTTGCAGCAAGTAAACAAGTAACAGTGGAAGATGTATCAATGATAAAGATTGGACCGGGGTCCATAGTTCACTAGAGGTGCTCTCCTTATATAAACAATATGGCATGAAGGGTAAACAAATTACAGCATGTCAATTGACAGGAACTGAGCAAGGCATAACAATGCAATTACTAGTCAGAAAGATCCTATGATATTCGATTGGGAAATACAACAAGATACATAGACCGCCATCCAACTGCATCTATGACTAGAAGTCCACCTTCAGGTTATCATCCGAACCCCCTCCAGTATTAAGTTGCAAGCAACAGACAACTGCTTTAAGCAAAGTGTGTAAGGTAAACAGTCCACATGTTCCATTAACAAGAGACCGTTGTTTTCTCCCTAGTAGCAACAGCACATCTACAACCAAAGAGATTATTGTCACTTCCCTTGGAAACTAGAGGCATGAACCCACTATCGAGCATAAATACCCCCTATTGGAGTCACTAACAACTACTCGTCCAAGATAGCTACTAACAACAGAGAGCATGCAAGATCACAAACAACACAGACGTGATTGAATCATAAATACAAAACCATTAATCAAACCAACATAATAATATCAATATCCATCGGATCCCCGCAAACAGAACATGCATGATTACAAATAGATTAGATCTTGATCATGAACGGAGCTCACAAGATCTATACATGAAAGCACAAGGAAGAGATACAAACATCTAGCTACTACATGGACCCATAGTACAAGGTGTAACTACTCACACATCATACCGGAGAGAAGGCCTCCGGGATTATCTCCCCTCTGGCAGGGTGCCGGAAAGAACTTCAGATCCCCCCGATCTAGGGACGACGGTGGCGGCGGCTACAGAAGGTTTCGTGGATATTTTATCGGGTACTTAGGGTTTCTGCATTGGGGCTTCTTATAGGCGAAGGGGGAGGCCGAGGCGGTGGCCAGGGTCCCCACACCATGCCTAGGAGCGGGGCAGAGCCCACGCGCGCCTAGGGGGTGCGGCTGTCCTAGAATGCCTCTCCGTCTCCCCTCTGGACTTCTTGTTCCCCACGGAAAGTTATTGACTTTGACGTTTGTCCCGTCCAATTACGAGAATATTTCTTTACTAACTTTTCTGGAACCAAAAACAGCAGAAAACAGGCAACTGGCATTGTGGCAACTTGTTAATAGGTTAGTACCAGAAAACATGTAAAAAGCACCTCAAAGTGTAGAAAAATCAAAGCAAAGTAGATACTAAACAAGCATGGAGCATCAAAAATTATAGATACGTTTCCGATGTATCAAACATCCCCAAGCTTAACTTCTGCTCGTCCTCGAGTAGGTAAGTGATAAAAAGTATAATTTTTTAGGTGCCATGCACCTTCACAATGAAGATCTAACCATTTGCAAGCATTGAAAGATGGGATCAAAGAACTCTAAACATGTGCATGAAAGATGGAGTTCTACCGATAGTACATAGTAACTATGCATGCAACATGACAAGCTACAAACAAAGATCATGAATAACATGCATTGAAAAATGTTTGTTTGTTTCACATACAGAAAACATAGCATAGTGGCAATCAGCTTGTCCCTCATAGAGTAGCAAATAGATGCATAGGACACCTTCAAAGTTCACAAGGGTGACTTGAAACAAATATCACAAGAACAAGTAATATCACAATAATATGCTTTTGCATGCTAAAACAACGCATAATTTCTTCAAGGCACACTAAGAAATCCCAATTGTTTGGAACAAGACAAGCTACAGCAATAATCACTAAGCATAAGGTCAAAACAACACCTAGCATGTCATGCTAAAGTCTAAGTCACAGTCAATGCAAGCTCCTCTTGCACTTACAAGCAAGAACTTACTACTCCTTTCCAACACCAAGCAACTTATTTGCAAAGCAACACAGCGAGAACGGGGGTCCAAACTACTTTATTCAAGCAAACTAAATAACCTAAGCAAACCAAATGAAAACTAAGATGCTCCAAGAACAACACAACTATGCATGAAACAATAAAAACGAAGTGTCTAAACAGACCTGAGCTTTTTATTGATGAAGAAGGGGATGCCTTGGTCATCCCCAAGCTTTGACGCTTGTACCTCTTAGATATTTCTTGGGGTGACACCATGGTGGCATCCCCAAGCTTGAGATTTTGTCCATTCTTCATCTCATTGCATCATTCTCTCTCTACACCTGACATTTTTCCTTCATACAAAACTTCACACAATCTTCATTAGCAACATTAGTGTATTCAAAAGATATTAGACCTCTAGCAAAGCTTTGGAACAGGAAGGCTTTTCACTAAAAACACAAGATACTATAGTAACTCCTTAAAAAAGCTCAATTCACCTAAAGAGAACTAAAAAAGGAATCAATAAGAAGCAAATGCAAATAATGGAAGAAATCTGTCAAAACAGACCAGCAGGTAGAAACCTATTTTTTCGAACATCTTATGTTGCTCAAACAAAAAAAGTGATGAACTAACATAAGTTAGCTAACATACTGGGAGATTTATTCATAAATTTTGAGCTCAATCCGAGTTATAGAGACTTCTCATGAATTTTTTTTGGTGGAGGACAGAAATCTATTTTGGGACAGCAACTCCCCAAATCTTACTTTCCTCTTATTAGAGGTCATTCTTGGCACAAAAAGCAAACAAAAAGTATAAGGAGAGTTCATTACTGAAGTAATAACTTCCAAGACTCAAGGAAACTCTTGGGTTATCTTCCAACAAGTACTTTTCTTTAACGCCTTTTAGTTAGGCACAAGAAGCAAGAAGAATCAAGTATTTTCAAATGAAGAATTACCCCTCTTATTCTTTCCTTTCTTACCTTTCTTCTTATCTTTAGGGAAGATATGATTGCTTACCGGAGGAGCAAAGTGCATAATGCCTTTTCCCACATCTATTACCGCTCCAAGGTGTTTCAGTAGGGATCTTCCAAGTGTAATTTGTACTTTGCCTACACATTCAATAACAAGATAATCAGTAGACACCATTTTCCTTGAGATTTTTGTAAACACACCTTCAGCTATTCCAATGGGCAATAAGGTTGCATTATTAGTAAGAGAGATTTCCTCTCCTCCTTCAGAAAGCCCCCAAAGACTCAAAGAATCATAAATATCCTTAGGCATGAGACAAAATTCAGACATGATATCACAGCAAGCATCAAAAAGTGTAGTATTTATAGAGACTTTGATTGTGGGAAACCACTTTGAAGGCTCAGAATTTATGGTAACATAATCATGGTAAGCCCTAAGCGTGTGATAGCAACTATTCATAGCAGCAATACTAGTCTCAAGAGTGTTCAACCTAGCAAAAATATTTGTGAAAGAGGAATCAGATTTTCCAGGTGTATTATAAATTGCAATCAACTTTTTATGGCATCAAAAGCTTCATCCTCAGTACATAGCAAAATATCTTTCTCAGCCACAACATCCAAAGCATACCTATAACGAAGAGCAATATCGCGATAGAAACTATCAATAACCAATCTAAGACTCATCTTAGGCTCAGTTTCCCTCTATAAGGCGGAAATTCTAGACCAAGCTTCTTTAAAACTCTCTTCACTTTTTTGCTTAATAGTGGAGATCTCTTCCATAGGTGAAATAAAGATTGGTCCAAAACCAGACATGGTAGCAACTAAGGTAGGAGCTAATTTTTTTGTGTTTTTGAATAAAGCAAGCAAACCAAACTAGACTAATTTTTTGGATTTTTTTAAAAGAGGCAAACAAAACCAAGCAAAAGAAACAAAGTAAAGAGAAAGGAAGTGAAGGACTCCCCTTGTGAACAAGTCCTTAGCCTCCCCGGCAACGGCGCCAGAAAAGCTTGATGCAGCGCTGAGTTGATGTAGTAGCGCCTCATTGGGAACCCAAGAGCAAGGTGTGAAGCAGCACAGCAGCAAGTTTTCCCTCAGTAAGAAACCGAGGTTATTGAACTAGTAGGAGGAAGGAAACGTCACACAGGTGTTGCAAGCAACGCGGAGACCTGCACAACACAAACTTAAGACTTTGCCCCAACGAATCAGTGAGGTTGTCAAGCTCACCGGTTTGCTGTAACAAAGGATTAAACGTATGGTGTGGAAGGTAATGGTGGTTTGCAGCAAGTAAACAAGTAACAGTCGAAGATGTATCAATGATAAAGATTGGACCGGGGTCCATAGTTCACTAGAGGTGCTCTCCTTAGACAAACAACATGGCATGAAGGGTAAACAAATTACAGTAGGGCAATTGACAGGAACTGAGCAAGGCATAACAATGCAATTACTAGTCAGAAAGATCCTATGAGATTCGATTGGGCAATACAACAAGATACATAGACCGCCATCCAACTGCAGCTATGACTAGAAGTCCACCTTCAGGTTATCATCCGAACCCCCTCCAGTATTAAGTTGCAAGCAACAGACAACTGCTTTTAGCAAAGTGTGTAAGGTAAACAGTCCACATGTTCCATGAACAAGAGACCTTTGTTTTCTCCCTAGTAGCAACAACACATATACAACCTAAGAGATTATTGTCACTTCCCTTGGAAACTAGAGGCATGAACCCACTATCGAGCATAAATACCCCCTCTTGGAGTCACTAGCAACTACTCGGCCAAGATAGATACTAACAACGGAGAGCATGCAAGATCACAAACAACACAGACATGATAGAATCATAAAGACAAAACCATTAATCAAACCAACATAATAATATCAATATCCATCGGATCCCCGCAAACACAACATGCATGATTACAAATAGATTAGATCTTGATCATGAACGGAGCTCACAAGATCTATACATGAAAGAACAAAGAGGAGATAAACCATCTAGCTACAACATGGACCCATAGTCCAAGGTGGAACTACTCACGCATCATACCGGAGAGAAGGCCTCCGGGATGATCTCCCCTCCGGCAGGGTGCCGGGAAGAAATTCAGATCCCCCGATCTAGGGACGACGGTGGCAGCGGCTATAGAAGGTTTCGTGGAGATCTGATCGGGTACTTAGGGTTTCTGCATCAGGGGCTTCTTATAGGCGAAGGGGGAGGCCGAGGCGGTGGACAGGGGCCCCACACCCTGCCTAGGTGCTGGGCAGGGCCCACCTGCGCTTAGGGGGTGCGGATGCCCTGGCATGCCTCTCCGTCTCCCCTCTGGACTTCTTGTTTTCCATGGAAAGTTATTGACTTTGACGTTTGTCCCGCCCAATTCCGAGAATATTTCTTCACTAACTTTTCTGGAACCAAAAATAGCAGAAAAAAGGCAACTGGCATTGTGGCAACTTGTTAATAGGTTAGTACCAGAAAATATGTAAAAAGCACCTCAAAGTGTAGACAAAGCAAAGCAAAGTAGATACTAAACAAGCATGGAGCATCAAAAATTATAGATACATTTCCTACGTATCACTCTTTACCTCTTACATTATTTGATTGTCCCCCTTGTTTACCAAAGGAGGATAAATGTTATGTTCCTGTGGATCCTTTTGAAATATCTACTTTGGATAAAACCTATGAAGGTTTTAATCCCATTATTTTTGATCTTGATAGAAATTATGTGTTTGTAGCTCATGAAAAGACTGCTTTATGAGATAGTTATATTGTTGAGTTTATTCATGAGGCTACTGAAAATTATTATTAGAGAGGGTAACATGGTTTTATGCATCTCAATAATATTAAGTTTCCTCTCTTTATGTTGAAAGTTTTGAAGTTGCACTTGTTTTGCTTTCCTATGTTTGTTGCTTTGTGCTTTAATGACTTGTTTCTTTAAAAGACTCCTATGCATAGAAAGTGGGTTAGACTCAAATGTGTTTTGAATTTGCTTCTTGATGCTCTATTTTACTCCAACTCATAGTCTCTTCTTGACTTGTTGCTCTTTTACCCTTTAAGCTTGTTGGAATGCATGAAGCCTTTGTTTGATTGAATTGCTCCTGAAAATATTTTTGATGAAAGTAGTAGACCAAAGAGAGATGAGAAGGGATCCTCAAAGACCAATTTGGATGAGATACCTTTCATAGTTGAAGATTTTGCAAGTATTGATGTTAATGCTTCCTTATTTGAAAATACTTGATTCTTCTTGCTTCTTGTGGCTAACTTAAAGGCGTTAAAGAAAAGTACTTGTTGGGAGATAACCCAAGAGTTTCCTTGAGTCTTGGAAGTTATTACTTCAGTAATGACATCTCCTTATCCTTTTTGTTTGCTTCTTGTGCCAAGAATGACCTCTAATGAGAGGGAAGTAAGATTTAGGGAGTTGGTGTCTCGAAACAGATTTCTGTCCTCCACCATAAAAATTAGTGAGGAGTCTCTATAATTCGGATTGAGATGATATTTTACGAATAAATCCCCCAGTATGTTAGATAACTTTTGTTAGTTCAACACGTTTTGATTTGAGCAACAGAAGATTTTCGAAAAAATAGGTTTCTACCTACGGGTCTGTTTTGACAGATTTCTGCCATTATTTGCATTTGCTTCTTATCGATTCCTTTTTGAGTTCTCTTTTGGGGAACTGAGATTTTTGAAGGAGTTGATTCAGTAGCTTGTGTTATTAGTGAAAATGTGTGTTGTTCCAAAGTTTTTCCTAAAGGTCTATTATCTTTTGAATACACTAATGTTGCTAATGAAGATTGTGTGAAGTTTTGTATGAAGGAAAAATTTCAGGTGTAGAGAGAGAATGATGTAATGAGATGAAGAATGGACAAAAGCTCAAGCTTGGGGGTGCCACCCCGGTATCACCCCAAGAAATATCCAAGAGGTACAAGCGTCAAATCTTGGGGATGCCCAAGGCATCCCCTTCTTCATCAATAAAAAGCTCAGGTCTGTCTAGACACTTCGTTTTTATTGTTTCATGCACTGTTGCGTTGTTCTTGGAGCGTCTTAGTTTTCGTTTGATTTGCTTAGTTTCGTAGTTTGCTTAAATAAAGTAGTTTGGACACCCGTTCTCGATGTGTTGTTTCAAATAAGTTGCTTGGTGTTGAAAAGGAGTAGTAAGTTCTTGCTTGGAAGTGCAAGAGGAGCTTGCATTGACTGTGACTTGGACTTTAGCATGACATGCTAGGTGTTGTTTTGACCTTATGCTTAGTGATTATTTCTGTAGCATGTCTTGTTTCAAACAATTGGGATTGCTTAGTGTGCCTTGAAAGAATTATGCGTTATTTTAGCATGCAAAAGCATAGTATTGTGGTATTCTCCTTTAATGCTTTGTTTGGGTTGACTTGGCACATGATCACACCATGTTATGACTATGAATAAGTCACAATAGCCTCTATGATCATTTAGTCCTTGACTTGTAGTACCATTCTATGCTTTGATTAGTAATGTTTTTTTGCTCTGCATGATTATGGCCATTATTGCTCTCTTAGTTGGTTGCTCCCAGTATTTTGCTAGCCCCCACTTGTATGAGTAAGATCCACTCATGCTTCCAACTCCCAAGAAACCATGTTATTCCAAAGTGTCCACTATAAAATCCTATTCATGGTGTGTTACACCATTCCAAGTATATTCTTGTTTTCAGCTATCTTCCAATTAAAAAGTATTTTGTTATGTGAAAACTTAGTGATTAAAGCCCTCACAAACTTGATGGCACACTTTATATTCTTTGACCCTAATAAACTTGAACCATTGTGTCATCTATGTTGTATATGCTTGCACTTATACGTTGGAATTAGCAGAACCATGCTGTCATGGGGAACATTTTCAACATTGCACTTGTACTTTGTACACACTTGATATCATGCTATTTTGTCTATGGACGTCACCGGTGTGAAATAAAGAGGGAACTTGTAAGTCCATGGAGTATGTATTTTATGTTAGAGAAACGCCTGGGCCGCTAGCCTAAGCCATGCCTAATCATGGTGGAAACTTGCAGCATCACCATAGTGAGCTATCTATGAAGCATCATCAATAAAAAGCTATGCATATAGTAAATAAAAAGATCGCTGAGATGCTCATTGTCTGCTTGCCTTGTCATTTTGGTTATGGGATAGCTCATGTACCATGTGCAAGGGGTACCCGCTGGCGGTTCTCTATGATACGCATGTACTTACAATGACAAGAAATTACAAGTGACTGAAGTTGAGTAGCATGAGTTATGGCCCTCATATTCAAGGGACTTGAGATTGCCAACTTATACTTTGTCAAGCATATACCCCATAGTTTGTTCACTTTAACCTTAATCACTTCAAGATGCTTATGATAGGGGCAATGAGGGCTGAAAGCAAACAAGTACCATAATTTTTGGAAGCTCTTTTTGAAACTTGAAATCATTGCTTCCCTTTATGAAGGGCCTTTCTTCCACTATTATTTGAGTCTCCACCTTCTACCTTTAGGCACCATTAAGAGAGCATAGTTGCCATTCTGTGTGCAGTGTCCCAAAACTTATTGATTGATGCATATTGTGATATTACTTGTTCTTGTGCTATTTGTATCTAGTCACTCTTATGAACTTTGAAGGTGTCCGATTCAACTATTTGCTACTCCATGAGGGACAAGCAGCATGCCACTATGCCATGTTTTCTGTACGTGAAACAAACAAACGTTTTTCAATGCATGTTATTCATGATCTTTGTTTGTAGCATTTCATGTTGCATGCATAGTTACTATGTCCTATTGTTAGAACTCCATCTTTCCTGCACATGTTTAGAGTTCCTTGATCCTAGCTTTCAATGTTTGCAAATGATTTGATCTTTATTGTGAAGGTGCATGTCACCTCAAAAATTATTCTTTTATCACTTACCTACTCGAGGACGAGCAGGAGTTAAGCTTGGGGATGCTTGATACGTCGGAAACGTATCTATAATTTTTGATGCTCCATGCTTGTTTAGTATCTACTTTGCTTTTCTTTGTCTACACTTTGATGTGTTTATATATATTTTTTGGTCACAGTGCCAGTTGCCACAGTGCCAGTTGCCTGTTTTCTTCTGCCACAGTGCCAGTTGCCTGTTTTCTTCTGTTTTTGGTTCTAGAAAGGAAGAAAATCAATATTCTTAGAATTGGACGGGACAAAAGCCAAAGTCAGTATTTTACCGTGGGCGACACGAAGTCCAGAGGGGAGACGGAGAGGCGATCCAGGGCCACCAGACCCCCCCCTAGGCGTAGGTGGGCCCACCCCGCGCCTGGGTAGGGTGTGGGCCCTCTAGCTGCCTCCTAGCCTCGCCTCTTCGCCTATAAGAATCCCTCGATGCAGAAACCCTAGAGACCCGATCAAAACTCCATGAAACCTTCTGTAGCCGCCACCGTCGTCCCTAGATTGGGGGATCTTAAGTTCTTCCTGGCACCCTGCCGGAGGGGAAATCATCCCGTAGGCCATCTTCTCCGGTATGAAGCGTGAGTAGTTCCACCTTAGACTACGGTTACATGTAGTAGATAGATGGTTGTATCTCCTCCTTGTGATTTCATGTATAGATCTTGTGAGCTCCGTTCATGATCACGATCTAATCTATTTGTAATCATGCATGTTGTGTTTGCGGGGATCCGATGAATATTGAGATTACTATGTCAGATTGATTAATGGTTTTGTATTTATGATTCTATCATGTCTGTGTTGTTTGTGATCTTGCATGCTCTCCGTTGTTAGTAGCTATCTTGGCCAAGTAGTTGCTAGTGACTCCAAGAGGGGGTATTTATGCTCGATAGTGGGTCATGCCTCTAGTTTCCAAGGGAAGTGACATAAATCTCTTCGGTTGTAGATGTTCTTTTGCCACTAGGGAGAAAACAACGGTCTCTTGTTCATGGAACAAGTGGATTGTTTACCTTACACACTTTGCTTAAAGCAGTTGTCTGTTGCTTGCAACTTAATACTGGAGGGGGTTCGGATGATAACCTGAAGGTGGACTTTTAGTCATAGATGTCGTTGGATGTCGGTCTATGTATATTGTTCTATTGCCTAATCGAATCTCATAGGATCTTTTTGTCTGGTATTGCATTGCTATGCCTTGCTCAGTTCCTGTCAATTGCCATGATGTAATTTGTTTACCCTTCATGCCATGTTGTTTATCTAAGGAGAGCACCTCTAGTGAACTATGGACCCCGGTCCAATCTTTACCATTGATACATCTTCCATTGTTACTTGTTTGCTTGCTGCAAACCATCATCACCTTCCACAGCATACAGTTAATCCTTTTTTACAGCAACTGGTGAGATTGACAACCTCACTATTCGTTGGGGCAAAGTCTTGAGTTTGTGTTGTGCAGGTTTCCACGTTGCTTGCAACACTTGTGTGACGTTTCATTCCTCCTACTGGTTCGATAACCTCGGTTTCTTACTGAGGGAAGACTTGTTGTTGTGCTGCTTCACACCTTGCTCTTGGGGTTTCCAACGAAGCGCTCCCACGTCAACACAAAACGCCAACAAGTTTTCCGGCACTGTTGCCGAGGTGCCATCAAGCCTTATTTCTAAGCATTGAAACACCGTTTGCATCTAGATATGTTGCATGCTTGCTTGCTTCCATCTTTATTTCAGTTTGCCTTTAGTCTCTCCCACGTCAACAAGTAATAAGCTCTTTTATGGCACTGTTACCACTTGTATTTCACTATCTCTTCGCCGAACTAGTGCACCTATACACCTGACAAGTGTATTGGGTGTGTTGGAGACACAATAGACTTCTTGTATCTTGATTGCACGGTTGCTTGAGAGGGATACCTTTGACCACTTCCCCCTGAGTTCGATAAACCTTGGGTAATTGATAACCCACAAGTGTAGGGGATCGCAATAGTCTTTGTGGGTAGTATTACCCAATTTATTGATTCGACGCAAGGGGAGACAAAGAATACTTGTAAGCCTTAACAACTGACTTGTCAATTCAGCTGCACCTGGAAATAGTTCTTGCTCACAGAAGTTTATCAGTAGCAACAGTTTGATAGTAGCAACAGCAACAATAGAACAAGAGAAATAGTAACAGTAACAGTAACAGTAAACAGTGATATACGAGTGCAGTAGGCATAGGGATGGATGGACGGGCGTTGCATGGACGAGTCTAAACATGTAACTTCAAGATCTAGAGAATTGCAGATAAATAATAACAAGCATCCAAGTACTAAACAATCCTAGGCATGTGCTCTAACTATAGTCATACGTGCTCGCAATGAGAACTTGCACAACATCTTCTGTCCAGCCAGCCCGTGTCAGCGGGGCCTCTAGGGAACTACTGGAAATTAAGGTGCTCCTTTTAATAGAGCACCGGAGCAAAGCATTAACACCCCGTTAACACATGTGATCCTCACACCACATCCATCCCCTCCGGTTGTCCCAATTATTGTCACTTTGGGGCCTTTGGATCCAGACAATGATATGTGTACAGAACTTGCAGATAAGATCACAAACAATACTATCATAATGATTCAATAATAAGTTCAGATCTGAGATCATGGCACTCGGGCCCTAGTGACAAGCATTAAGCACAGCAAGTTGCAACAAAGTCAAATAGCACTAATAGAGATACTAGGCACTATGCCCTAACAGATCTTATTTGATTACATGATAGAACTCATCCAATCCCTACCATCCCCAAGCCTATAGCGGGGGATTACTCACTCATGGATGAGGGAAACATCGGTGGTTGACGGAGATGCGTTGGTGATGACGATGGCGATGATCCTCTCCAAATTCCCCATCTCGGCAGGGTGCCAGAATGGAGTTTCTGGATCCGAATCTTGGTTTCTGGTGGTGGCAGCGGAGCGGAACTCTTTCTGGAAAACTATCAAACCCCCCTCGGTTTTTAGGTCAAAAGGAAACTAATAGGCGCAGAGGGAGTCCGAGGGGGTGCCTGCACCCCCTTGGCACAGGGCAGGGCCCACCCGCGCCTAGCAGGGGTGTGGGCCTCCCAGGCTCCTTCTCCATCTCTTCTTCTGGCTCCGTGGGTCTTCTGGTGAAATATAATTTTTGGCATATTTTCTGGGATTGTTCCTGGTAGTTAATTTTTTTGCACAAAAACAAGACACCTAGGTAATTCTGCTGAAAACATTGTTAGTCCATGTTAGTTGTATCCAAATCACACAAGTTTAGAGGAGAAACAATAGCAAACGTGTTCAGAAAGTACATACGTTTTGGACGTATCAACTCCCCCAAACTTAGATTATTGCTTGTCCTCAAGCAATTCAATTGAAAACTGAGTGCGATAAAAAGAACTTTCACGAACACATTTGCTTCATATGATGTATATATTCTCAGCATAGGAGTAGATGCTTAAACCATTCATAATAAGAAGTATGCAACCAAGTCTACTTAGTAATCATTGCAAGCTATGAAGAGAAACCAACTCAATAATAATAAGTAGCATAGAACATAAACATAAGCAACATTGCAATGCTCATAGTAAGGTATGATAGAGTGGTATCTCGCTTGCCTTTGTTTGCAGAGCACAATATAAATGCCAAGGCACCTCTGAAGTTCAAGTGAAGACTAGAGGTAAAAATATCAGAGATACAAGCATCAAAGTCATGACATAATTAACCAAGTTTTGGAACAAACACAAGAATGACAACTATGCTCTCAAGAAGGTGCTCATAGAATAAGTGGTGACTCAACAAGGTTGTAAAAACGATTTTTGGAAAGTTTGAAAGGCTTCCTAATGCTGAAAGGAAGGTACTCATTAGCTTTTGAGCTCTCATTGCCCCTATCATAGGCATCTTCATGTGGTTAAGGTGAAAGTGAGGTCCACTCTGAATCATATGCTTGACAGACCATAGGCTGATAATTCCAAGTCCCTTGAGTACGAGGGACGCTCTGCATGCTACTCAACTTTGGTTACCTGTAATTTCTTGTCATTGTAAATACATGCATATCATAGAGAACCGCCAACGAGGTACCACTTGCACATGGTACAGGAGCTTTCCCGTAACCAAAATGACAAGGCAAGCAGACAATGAGCATCTCAGCAATCTTTTTATTTACCATATGCATAGCTTTTTATTGAGGATGCTTCCTAGATGCTCATTACGGTGATGCTGAAAGTTTCCACCATGATTAGGCATGGCTTAGGCTAGCGGCCCAGGCATTTATCTAACACAATGTATAGACTCCATGAACTCACAAGCTCCCCTTTTATTTCACATCGTCGACATCCGTAAACAAAAGAGCAAAGTATCAACTCGATAGGATTATCCAACAAGTGTTGAAAGTGTTCCCCATGGCAGCACGGTGCTGCTGACTCCCAGCATATAATTTGCAAGCATATAAATTTCATGGACAAGTCACAATGGTTCAGGATTATTAAGCGCAAGGAATAAAGTGTTCCATCAAGTTCGTGAGAGCTTTCCTAAATAACTTTCTCAAAACATACAAACAATTTTTTTGGAAGAAAACAAGGCATATTGAATATGCACTGAAATAGCAAACGATACTAATAGGTAGGTATGGTGGACACAGCTGGCAATATTGGTTTTGGGGAGTTGGAAACACGGGTAGACCTCATACTCAGTGCAAATGAAGGCTAGCAAAAGAAAGGAGTGACAAACGAGAGAGCAATAACTGTCATAATCATGCTTGCAACAAAACAAGACTAATTATGGCATGAAAGTGATACAAGAACTCTGAGGCAAAATAAATCATCGAGGCTTACTAATTATTGATTAGTCATATGCATGCGTGAGCATGTGCCAAGTCGATTCACATGAACAGTCAGAGGAGGATACCACAATTTCATACCAAAATATGAATAAAACAATGCAAGAAAACATTCATATGACATGATACAAACTATTACCAAGCTGGAGCTAATCATAGACAAGCAAGAACTAATAAGCATCCATCAGTAACACACTCCTTACCATGAACAGACTAAGCACGCTCACAATGATGAGTATATGTACAAAAACAAAACAAGTAGAGTTCGTTACCAGCCTCTTACCATTCCTCAAGTTGTATTAATCTTCATTATTGGCCTTCACTTGTGTGACTTGAATAATAACATGAAAACCAAAATCCACTAAGGACGGTTGAACCCTTCAAAGAACTCACAAAACCAAAGAAGAACAAGAAATATTTTTGGTGTTTTCGTTTTTTTTAAAAGAAGCCAACAAAGCAAAAACAAGCAAAGCTAAAACAAACCAAGCAAAGCAAAATCTTTTTGGATTTTTCTTTCAAGGAAAACCAAAGCAAAGAAACAAACCAACAGAAACAACAAAATTATTTTTGGTATTTTTGTGTTTTTGAGAAAGAAGCAACAAGAACCAAAAAGAAAGTGAAACAATGGATATACAAAGAACCGACCGAATATGATATATAGGTGAGTGTGATGTCGGCATACCTCCCCCCAAGCTTAGGCTTTTGTCCTAAGTGGGGCTCAATCCCATTGTGCCCAAGTAGGTGCACCTTCATATTATGACGAGGAGGCTCCCTCGTCCTGGTACGAGCTCGAGGCCTCCCCTGTTTAGTGTACCGCAGGGTCATATGAGGGCGCTTCCTCCTGATAGTGCCCATGGAAGTTAAGCGAGTGTAGCAACTCATCCATCTCCTCCTTGGAGCGTGACAAAGGTCCCTGAGAAATACTGAACAAAGTGGTTTGAGGGAGAGGGATCTCTCTCTCTTCCCCGTCAATAAACAGCATTTTATAGACCAAGTTCTCAAGGGTAGAGCCATTAGTGACAAAATGGTGCGCCTTCATGGCAGCAAGATCAAGCCTCTGAGGAGCCAAAATTGTATTATTTGGATCAATAGCAATGTCCAAGGAAGCAGCAACACGCATAGCAATAACTCCACCATAAATGGGTCCCTTAGTTGTCAAGCGACGAGCAATGAGAGAACCAAGATTATACTTGGTCTCATTGTTGAGCGCAGCAGCTAAGAAATCCAAATCATAACTATAAATAATACTAGTGTTCTCCCTACTAAGAACACTAGTGGCAAGATAGTAAGTGAAGTACCTGATGGCTGGAAGCTGAATGTTTCTTATCTTTCCCCACTGAGCTCTACGGTTATCATTGTTGGTTATTCCACGATAGAGTTCCAACAAATCAGTGGGTTGAGCTGGGATCTTCTTTGCTGACCCAGCTGTACCAAGCCCAAGAGCCCCACAAAATTTCTTCAATGTCATATGATAAGACCTGCCATAAACTTTGAAGAAAAACATCTGGATGGAATACACTGTTAGTGAAGGAGAAACTCTCCACAAATGTTTTGGTGAGCGTAGCATACTGCGCGCTCTCATCCTGCATAAGACTTGTTAGACCAGCCCTCTGCACCAATTTCATAAAATCATTAAGGATCCCAGCAGCCTGCAAGAAGGTTTGGCAAGGAAAGGCGGAGTGATGCGCATCCCCCTCGTCACCAAATCATGGAGTGATGAGATCCTCATTGTATGAGGGCCTGATACTGGTGGATGATCTTGGAAGCCTTGCCGTGCATCACCCTCAAATATCTCTCCAAATGTGTGGTTATCCATGACCACTCTATTCTGAAATTTTTATACAACCATCAAACCAAGTGATATCCAAGTTGATAAATGATGAGAAACTACTATAGGAACTTACTAGAGGACTACACATGCATCAAAATAAAGTTTCTAAGCATAGAACAATCATGCAAGCTCAAACAACCTGTCACCTATAGCAGAAAAATACTCAAGATACACTCTACCAATCACAAATCTAATTGGACAAGTGGAGGAGGCACATACCAAGGAACAATCTCTCCAAAAATCAGCAGCAAAGATGGGCTGAGCAAGGAGATTGAAAATCGCGAGCAAGAACAGCAAGAACTCGAGCTTGAGCAAGTTTACCGGTGTTTTTCGGGAGAGAGAAAGAAGATGGCTTTGAGGAGGCAGTCTGGAGGGGGGCAGGTGGGCCAGACCCCCCCCCCCCAAGCGCCACCACCTGGTAGGCCGCGCCTACCATGGGTGTGGTAGCCTGGGGTGGCCCCCTGGGTCACTTCAAGTGCCTCTCTGCCCCTTCTTCAAGGAAAAATTTATTTTGAATTTTCTAGGATTTTTCGGGAAACTTTATTATTGGCCAATTTTCAGGGTATGAAAATTGATTTTCTCGCAGAAACAGTTTTTTAGAAGAAGCAAAAGCAAACCAAAAGCCAAACTACAGAATCTCTAAGACACTCTAACAAGACAACAACTAGCAAAACCAAAGCTAGCAAAAGAAAAGCAAAGACTAGGAAGGAGAAAAGTAAAAGAAAGCAAGTATAACCATAGTGGAAACATTATTTTGTTCATAAAAATCATTTTGTTAACAAGGTTGATCAAGTATTGTTACCAAAATAATCTTATATGAAACAAAACTTTGCTATCCACAAGATGATTATGTTACCTCATACTTGATAGCAATGGTCCCAATCATAATAGTTCCAAAATTTTCTTGTGGAATGGGACAATATATTTCTCCAACCTTGATGCTCTCAACATTTTCAATGAAATTCAGGCAATAGCTTCTAACAACCTTCTTGGGTAAATAAACAGTATGCTATTTGTCATCAATGTTGAATGTTACTTTTCCTTGATTACAATTAATGACAGCACCTGCAATATTAAGAAAAGGTCTCCCAAGAATAATAGACATATTATCATCTTCAGGCATTTCAAGCACAATAAAATCAGTCAAAACCAAGCAATTATGAGCCACTTGAACAGGAACATCCTCACATATACCAACAGGAATAGTAGTTGACTTATCAGCCATTTGCAATAATATATCAGTTGGTATCAACTTTTCTAGTTGGAGTCTCTTGTAGAGATAAAAAGGCATAACACTAACTCCAGCTCCCAAATCACATAAAGGAGTTCTAACATAATTGTTCTTAATAGAGATAGGAATAGTTGGTATACCTGGATCACCAAGTTTCTTTGGAACCTTACCATTGAAGGAATAATTAGCTAGCAAAGTAGAAATCTCCTCATTAGGAATCTTCCTTTTATTAGAGACAATATTCTTCATATACTTTGAATAAGGAGGCAATTTAATAGCATCAATCAAAGGAATTTGCAAAAATAAAGGTTTCATCCACTCACAAAACTTGTTGTAGTGTTCTTCCGCCTTTGACTTGTGTTTCTTACCGGGAAAAGGCATAGGTTTCTGCACCCAAGGTTCTCTCTCACTACCATGTTTCTTAGCAATAAAATCTTCCTTAGTGTAACTAGTGTTCTTAGTGTGTTTCTCAGGTTCTTCCTCAACTTCCTCCTTATCAGGAGCATCATTTTTATTACCATTCTCAGTTTCAACATCAGAGACAGATATACTAAGGATCTACAGCAGGTTCAAGTGATTCCTCAACTATCTTATGTTTCTTTTTCTTTCTCTTACAAGTACTACCACTACTCTCACCTTGCTAAGAGTCCTGCTTAATTCTTTTAGGGTGTCCTTCAGGATATAAGGGATCTTGAGTAGCTATACCACTCCTAGTTATAATTCCATAAGCATGTTTATTTCCTAAGGCATTAACTAGCATATCCTTTTGTACCTTAGCAAGTTGATCAAGTTGGGTTTGAACCATTTGAAAAGTGTTTACAAAGCATTTTAATATCATTAGATGTTCTTTCCACAATATCTTTCAACTCATGGATAGCTCTAGAGTTTTCCAATAAATGATTCTAAACTTGTTTATTAAAATTACCTTGTTTAACAATAAATGTGTCAAGTTCCTCTAAGCATTGATCAGGAGGCTTACCATAAGGAATGTCACCTTCATTAAAGTGGAGAGAGTGTACCTCAATAGTAGATGAGTGGGGAATTGTCTTACATAATTCTTCTATAGGAGGTAGATTATTCACATCTTCAGCTCTAATACCTTTCTCATTTAGACATTTCTTAGCTTCCTTCATTACTTCATCATTTAATGCAATAACTCCCCTATTCTTTGGTGTTGGTGGTGGAACTACTTCAGGAAAAATTGGTTCAGGAGTAATAGGCTCAGGTGTATTAAGCTCAGTTGAAGTCCAATCATCATAATTCTTGCTTATCTTAGCCATTAATTCTTCAGCATTTGTAGGAGTTCTTTTCCTAAAAACACAATCAGCAAATCTATCTAGGTAGGTCCTAGAATCATCAGTTAGTCCATTATAATAATTATCAAGAAGATCATTCTTAGGCAATGGACATCCAGGATGTGCATGAATCAAGGCACAGAAGCTTATCCATGACTCAGGCAATTTCTCTTCTTCTCCCTGTTTAAAATCAAAAAGTCTCTGCAAGGCAACATATCTAGCACTGGGAGCAAAATATTTCTGCAAGAAAGAAGCAATCAGGGCTATCAATGAAACCAGGAGGTAATCTATTAAACCAAGCCCTAGCTTCTCCTTTTAGTGAAAAAGGGAAGATCTTAGTAACAAAGTACTTGCGCATCTTAAAATCATCAGAGAATAAAGCACTCATAGTAGAAAGCTCATTCATATGAGCCACAACACTCTCATTTTCAGTCCCACAAAAAGGTTCTTTCTCAACAATATCTAAATAAGATAAATCAAGAGAGAAATCATAATCTTTATCTTTAATATCTATGGGAGAGGTGGCAAACTTAGGATCAGAGGAAAGTTTAGGCATAATGGTGCATCTAGCAAGGAGACTCTTAATAGCACTAGTACCATGTGTCTTTCGGCACTCTTCAACAAATTCATCAGTGAACTCAATGTAACCATCATTAATATCATAACTCTCACTACTCAGGTGAGCTAACAGGTGTAATAGTGTCTTCACTAGGAGTTTCGGTATTTCCTAGACTAGCCATAGTAGCATCTAGAAAAGGACCTAGTGAACCACTCGCATCAAGCATAGTAGAAGTAACATCATAAGCATCAAAAGCAGTTTCAGATTCAGCAGTAGTAGCAGTGTGTGTAGCATGAGTATGTGGTGGTGGTGTGACAAGCTTACTTATAACAGACGGTGAATCAGGAGCAACAGAGGTGTTTAGGACTGTACCTCTTCTTGTAGTGGATGGTAAAATAGGTAACTTTCCATCACGAGACTTACCCATGATGAATAGAGTAGCAGTGAACAATAATAGATCCAAGTGAACTTACAAATAAAGCTATGCTCCCTATCAATGGCGCCAGAAAATAGTCTTGATGACCCACAAGTTTAGGGGATCGCAACAGTCTTTGCGGGTAGTATTACCCAATTTATTGATTCGACACAAGGGGAGCCAAAGAATACTTGCAAGCCTTAACAACTGAGTTGTCAATTCAGCTGCACCTGGAAATAGTTCTTGCTCACAGAAGTTTATCAGTAGCAACAGTTTGATAGTAGCAACAACAAAGCAACAACAATAGTAGAATAAGAGAAATAGTAACAGTAACAGTAAACAGTGGGATTCGAGTGCGGTAGGCATAGGGATGGATGGAAGGGCGTTGCATGAACGAGTCTAAACATGTAACTTCAAGATCTAGGGAATTGCAGATAAATAATAACAAGCATCCAAGTACTAAACAATCCTAGGCATGTGCTCCAAATATAGTCATACATGCTCGCAATGAGAACTTGCACAACATCTTTTGTCCAGCCAGCCCGTGGCAGCGGGGCCTCTAGGGAACTACTGGAAATTAAGGTGCTCCTTTTAATAGAGCACCGGATCAAAGCATTAACACTCCATGAACACATGTGATCCTCACACCACAGCCATCCCCTCCGGTTGTCCCAATTATTGTCACTTTGAGGCCTTTGGATCCGGACAATGATATGTGTACACAACTTGTAGATAAGATCACAAACAATACTATCATAATGATTCAATAATAAGTTCAGATCTGAGATCATGGCACTCGGGCCCTAGTGACAAGCATTAAGCACAACAAGTTGAAACAAAGTCAAATAGCACTAATAGAGATACTAGGCACTATGCCCTAGCAGATCTTATTCAATTACATGATAGAAATCATCCAATCCCTACCATACCCAGGCCTACAACGGTGGATTACTCACTCATGGATGAGGGAAATATTGGTGGTTGATGGAGATGCGTTGGTGATGACGATCGCGATGATCCTCTCCAAATTCCCCGTCCCGGCAGGGTGCCAGAACGAAGTTTCTGGATTCGAATCTTGGTTTCTAGTGGCGGTGGCGGAGCGGAACTCTTTCTGGAAAACTATCAAACCTCCCTCGATTTTTAGGTCGAAAGGAAACTTATAGGCGCAGAGGGAGGCCGAGGGGGTTCCTGGGGTGGCTGCACCCCCTAGGCGCAGGGCAGGGCCCACCAGCGCCTGGCAGGGGTGTGGGCCCCCAGGCTCCTTCTCCATCTCTTCTTCTGGCTCCATGGGTCTTCTGGTGAAATATAATTTTTGGCATATTTTCTTGGATTGTTCCTGATAGTTGATTTTCTGCACAAAAACAAGACACCAAGGTAATTCTGCTGAAAACAACGTTAGTCCGTGTTAGTTGTATCCAAATCACACAAGTTTAGAGGAGAAACAATAGCAAAAGTGTTCAGAAAAGTAGATACGTTTTGGACGTATCAATAATCCACTTATGGGAAACTTGATGTTGTTTTATAAACCTCTGCACTTGGAGGCCCAACAACTGTCTACAATAATAGAAGTGCGTAGACATCAAGCTATTTTCTGGCACCGTTGCCGGGGAGGTAAGGTAAAAGGTACTCACATCCTCTGGTGTGAGTGCTCGAAGTTATTTCCTTTAGATTCTGCAATTTTGTCTTTTTGTTTCTTGTTTTCACTAGTTAGGCTTAATTGGAAACAACAACAAAATTAGAGAGCTTTTTAGTATTTTTCCTAAGTTAGAACTTGAGTGGTTTGAAAAGAAAACTAAAAAAACCTATGGAACTTTCTTTGCATGCTAATAGCAATGTTATTAGTATGAATTTTTTGAACACCATTGTTAATAATGGTATGGAAACGTCTAAGCTCGGGGAAACTAGTTTTTATGAGAAAGATCTTTTTAGTTCCCCAGCTTTAGGAAAGAAAATTTGCTCTGATGATACTTTATCTCCCATATGTGGTAATTCTAATGATGCTCGTGATATTTTAAAGCCACATACTGAAAGTGTCCCTTTTAAAATACCTACAAAAATTGTTGATCGTGTTATGGATAACTACTATTTTAAAGATGGAACTGTCTATCCTAGTGATCATTTACTCTTTATATATGAATTATGCTAGTTGTTCAAGTGTGCAGGTATTTCAATGGACCAAGTTAAGAGGAAGCTATTCTCTTTATCACGTAGGGACAAAGCAAGGGAGTGGTATGAGCTACTAGATGATCCTCATCATTTGGAATGGAAGGAACTTGAATCTTTCTTTTACTCTAAATTTTATCCTCCTCATGAAATCCATAAAGATAGAAATTATATTTATAATTTTCACCCTCATGATGGAGAAAGTATTGCCCAAGCTTGGGGAAGATTGAAGTCACTAATGCTCAAATGTCTCATTCATGAGCTCCCCAGTAATATTATTATCAATAATTTTTATGCAAGACTTTCAGGACATTACAAGGACTATCTAGATGCCCGTTTAGAGGGATCCTTCACAAGTAAAGGGGTCAAAGCTAAGTGGGATCTTCTTGAAACAATTCAAAGCAATACTCACTACAACAGGACGGAGTTTTGGTAACAAACACTTGTGTTACTACAGGTCCAAAAAGGTGTTACTAGGCCATGCAGTAACATATCTCGGGAAGTGTTACGTTAGGCCATGTTACTAGGATGTATACACTGTCACACATAGTGTTTGTTATTATATGTTAAAATTTGTGTTACAAGTATGCTATTGTAACATGCATCATATGTGTTACGAGATGAGTTAGTACCACGTTTTCCGAACTATAGTAACATCGATAGTAACCCAAATTTTAAGCATGGTAACATTACTAGTAACATAGTTTTCTAACTACAGCAACACAATTTGTAACAAATTCAAGTACATAATATTGTAATGTGATATTGCCATGGATGACATGTGTGCTGACATGGCATATGTGGCATCTCTTCAAAGAAAAACCTGAAAATTGATGATGATTTCGCAATGACATAGCAGACCGGCCAGCGGAGATGAGGCCATGGACGTGGCATTAGGGATTACCAGAGCCGGTTGTGTCGGCAGGGGACATGGGCTCCACCTCCCAGGATGCCATAGGCCACAGGAGCACGGGCCTCGGATGGTGGGGAGCTCCGGTGTTCGGGCAGGCACCACGGTGGGATGCAGGGCGGGTTAGAAGCGGGTTGCGAGTTGGTGCGGCCGATAGGGAAGAGAGCTAGCGGCATGAGGTCAGAGGAGGCGGATTGTACTAGATGAGGGTGCGGCGGCGGTTGAGGAAGAAGGGGATGTGGAGAAGTAGGATTTGGTTTTGGGACGGTGACTACGCTATGCAGGGCCTTTTTACTACGTTGCGGGCCGAATTTTTTTCTAAATCACGCGCGGAAAGACAAGGAAGAGTGGCGGGATGCCTAGAAATTTTGCTCCAAATACAACTTGCCGCTGATATTTAGTGTAAACATGTTTTAAAATAGTTTAAAATTTAATAAATAAATGTACTTCCTCCATCCTGAAAATGATGTCTCGGATTTCTCAAAACAAAAATATATAAAAAGCTTCTACAATATTATTATTTTTATCTTTCTAAAACCCAAAATCTAAGGAGAAAACGTGCTCTCTCTAGTCTCTCGGAGCACACACAAACATAAGTTGTCAAGGTATTTTTCATTTTTTTTCCATGGCAGTGTTTCTTTTTTCTTGGTTTCTTGGTATTTTTTCCTGTGTCGCTGGATCTTGATCATGCGGCCAGGCGAGACATCGCGGGAGCACCCGCGCGAGCACGTTCGCGTGTTAGCGTATCTCTTAAAAAATAGATAAAATTATGTAGAATTTTATTTAAAATAATCGATTATCCTTTATAAAAGGACAAATATGTTTGTACTTATTGGAAGTGATTACGGTTTGAGCCATATGTATCTCAAATATAATTCAAAAAAAATACATACTAATACATGTACAAAATTATGTCATATGCATAAGATACTCAAAAAAAAATTATCTGATTGTACTAGTGAAAACTTAAACTTATGTTTACAATTCACAATTACATTGTTCCTTTTTTATTAAATAGGTACATACTAAACTATTCACTTGTTTCTCTAGAGTTATAAAGCTTGTAACACTACCACACCAACACATTAGTTCATGCTACAATATGGACAATTTGTAACACGTCTTGTGTAACACAAATTTATATGTTACACTGGCAATGTCTCTGTAACACACTTTCATATCTTATCGTCTATGTGTTACTGTCAGACATGTAATACACTTTATGTGCTACTGCTATTTCACTCTGTAACATATTATCCTAAGTGTTACATGATTGTGTTACCAAAGCTCTGTCTTGTTGTAGTGACTGAAGATTGGGATAATGACAAAGGTAAAGAACTAGGTATAAACTATAAGTATGATTGCATTAAGTCTTTTGTTGAAACTGCTGATTTTCAAGAGCTTAGTGATAAATATGGTCTTGATCCTCAAATTATTGTTAGATATTATAGAGCCTTTGCTTCGCATATTAATGCTCCTAAAGAAAAATGGGACATGTATCATGAACCTTTTCAAGACACTTGCATGGAAAATGAAAATGATATTAATGATTGCAATAAACATGATCAAACTTCTGAAAGTAATATTTCTTATAAGCATGTTAATTTTTGTGCTATGCATAGACCTTGTGACAAAAAACCATGTTAATATTTCAAATAGAAGAAGAATATTGTATCACCCACTGGAATGAAAAAACCAAAACGTGGTATAAGGCTCTAAATGATCTTGGTAAAAAAATTGTGCCCTCTACCCTTTTATTTGTGAACTCTGCTATGAAGTGGGTCATTTAAATTTTCAATGCTCAGACCATAATAATAACCTTTCTAATCCAATGAATACCGCAATCTTGTATTGTGATAACGCGATCACCGATAATCGACATGATGAACTTACATTGTTTTTGGGGTGTGAAGAGTTATCAAGAAAAACTTCTTTGGTAGACATGAGTGATTTTGGTATGAATTGTGTCTTGCATGGGTGTTATCTTTATTGTGTTGATGATTGCCACGCGAATACTTACATACAAAATCTTATAAAAGATGATATTTTACCAAAATATGACAGGACTGATATGAGTTTTGTTCTTATTAATGAAAAGGAGGAATCCTCCAAAGTTTCTTCTATTGTCTCTAACAATAAACCAGGATATGTGGAGAAGCTTCCTTTCAAGCCTATCCCTCCTAAAGAAGAAGAAGAAGAAGAAGAAGAGGAGTAAAAGGAGAGAGGAAACGGTATCTTCCTCTAAGAATGTTGCTCCTATCATTGTTTTTGCTGATGAGTCTGAACTAGATGATGTTCATATGCCTGTTACCTACAGTAGTGATCATGATTGGGAAAAACACACGACTTTTCATATTGAAAATCTCTTTGGTACCAATTTTGAAAACGATGATATTAATAGTTGTTGTGCTATTAGTCTTATCCATGTTCCTTCTAATGATGATATGTTTACAAATAAACACACTTGGGAAGATAGCTATTCTATTGCTTATGGTGACACTATATCTCCAATATATGATGATTACAATGATGAATATGATATTTTCAGTCCACATACTATTGAGGATAAAATTAATTATGATTATAATATGCCTCCTATATTTGATGATTATGGTGATGAGAATAATAATGATAGCTATTTTGTTGAATTTGCTCCCACTACAATTAATAAGAATGACTATGCTTATGTGGAGAGTAATAATTATTATATGCATGTGGCTCATGATAATAAATTTTTATGTGATAGTTATATTGTTAATTTTATTCATGATGCTACTGAAAGTTATTATGAGAGAGGGAAACATGGTTTTATACATCTCAAAAATATTAAGTTTCCCCTCTTGATGTTGAAAATTTTGAAGTTGCACTTCTTTGCTTTCCTATGCTTGTTGCTTTGTGCTTTCATGACTTGTTTATTTACAAGATTATTTTTCATAGGAAGTGGATTAGACTTAAATGTGTTTTGAATTTTCTTCTTGATGCTCTCTTTTACTTCAATTCATATTTCTTATGTGAGCATCTTCTCAAACTATCAAGCCTAACTTAAAGGCGTTAAAGAAAAGTACTTATTGGAAGATAACCCAAAAATTTCCTTGAGTCTTGGAAGTTATTACTTCTATAATTACCTTTCATTATCCTTTTTATTTGCTTTTTGTGCCAAGAATAACCTCTAATGAGAGGGAAGTAAGATTTTGGGAGTTGCTGTCCCGAAACAGATTTTCGTGCTCCACCATAAAAATTCGTGAAAAATCACTGTAAGTCATATTGAGCTGATATTTTCTGAATACATCCCCCAATATGTTATCTAACTTTTTTTAGTTCAACACTTTTTGATTTGCGCAACAGAAGGTCTTCGAAAAAATCGGTTTCTACCTGCTGGTCTGTTTTGACAGATTTCTGACATTATTTGCATTTGCTTCTTATTGATTTCTTTTTGAGTTCCCTTTAAAAATTGAGCTTTTTTAAGGAATTGCTACAGTAGCTTGTGTGTTTAGTGAAAGTTTTGCTGTTTTAAAACTAAACCCCAAGTCTATTATCTATTGAATACACTAATGTTGCTAATGAAGATTGTGTGAAGTTTTGTATGAAGGAAAATTTGCAGGTGTAGAGGAAGAATGATGTAATGAGATGAAAAATGGAAAAAGGCTAAATCTTGGGGATGCCACCCCATGTCACCCCAACAAATATTTAATAGGTATAAACTTCAAAGCTTGGGGATGCCCAAGATATCCCCTTCTTCATCAATAAAAATCTCAGGTCTTTTTAGACACTTCATTTTTATTGTTTCATGCACTATTGGGTTGTTCTTGGAGCATCTTTGTTTTTGTTTTTAGTTTTTGTTTTCTTGGTTTGCTGCAATAAGTTGGTTGGATCCCAACACACTTATTTTGGAGAAAGACACACTCTGTTTCCATTGCCTAGAACACTCTAGTTTTCATTCTTATTGTCTTGTGAGTGTTCTCTTTTGATAGCACTGTGTTTAGCCTTAGTTTTCTTGTGCTTTTAGCTTAAATTTTTTTAGTTCTTCTTTGTGTATTTGTGAGACAAGCTCACTGGTCTTTATTGATTATTATCTTTGTGAGTTGTTTCAAATAAGTTGACTAGTGTTGGAAAAGAGTAGAAAGTTCCATGCTTAGGTGGTACAAAAGGGAGCTTGTTTTGACTGTGGATTAGACTTTATCATGTCATGCTAGATGTTGTTTTGACCTTATGCTTAGTGATTATTTTTGTAGCATGACTTGTTCCAAACAATTGAGATTTCTTAATGTGCCTTGATAGAATCATGCGTTGTTTTAGCATAAAAAAGCATAGTATTATGGTATTATCCTTTGATGCTTTGTTTGAGTTGACTTGGCACATGCTCACGCCATGTTATGATTATGAAAAAGTCACCATAGCCTCTATGATCATTTAGTCCTTGACTTGTCGTACCACCTTATGCTTTTATTAGTAATGTTTTGTCGCTCTGCATGATTATGTTCATTATTGCTCTCTTAGTTGGTCGCTCCTAGTCTTTTGCTAGCCTCCACTTGTATGAGTAAGCTCTACTCATGCATCCAACTCCCAAGAAACCAAGTTATTCCAAAGTGTATACTATAAATTCCTATGCATGGTGTGCTACACCATTCCAAGTATATTCTTGTTTTCATCTATCTTCCAATTAAAAAGTATTTTGTATGTGAAAACTTACTGATTAAAGCTCTCACGGACTTGATGGCACACTTTATTTTTCTTGCCCCTAATAAACGTGAACCATTGTGTCATCTATGTTGTATATGCTTGCACTTACACGTTGGGATTAGCAGAACCATGCTGTCATGGGGAACTCTTTCAACATTGCACTTGTACATTGTACACGGTTGATATCATGCTCTTTTGTTTATGGATGTCGTCAGTGTAAAATGACAGGGAAGCTTGTAAGTCCATGGAGTTATTTATGTGTGTTAGAGAAACGCCCAGGCCACTAGCCTAAGCCATGCCTAATCATGGTGGAAACTTGCAGCATCACCATAGTGAGAAATCTATGAAGCATTCTTCTTATAAAAAAAGAGATAGAAAAAGAGATTGAGAAAAAGAAAAAAAATGAGAAAAGAGGAAAGAGAGAAAAATCACCATTTTCCCATGGTAAATAAGAAGATTGCTAAGATGCTCATTGTTTATTTGCCTTGTCATTTTTATTATGGGATAGCTCTTGTATCATGTGCAAGGGGTCCCCGTTGGCGGTTCTCTATGATACACATGTACTTACTACGAAAAGAACTTACCGGTAACTAAACTTGAGTAGTATGAGGAGCGGCCCTCGTATTCAAGGGAAATGAGATTGCCAACTTATACTTTGTCAAGCATATACTCCATAGTTGGTTCACTTTAACCATAATCACTTCAAGATGCTTATGATAGGGGCAATGAGAGCTGAAAGCTAACAAGTACCATAATTTTTGGAAGCTCTTTTTGAAACTTGAAATCCCTGCTTCCCTTTATGAAGGGCCTTTCTTCCACTATTATATTGAGTCTTCACCTTTTATCTATAGGCACCAATTATGAGAGCATAGTTGCCATTCTTAGTTCTATGTGCATTGTCCCAAAACTTATTGATTGATTCATAATGTTGATATTGCTTGTTCTTGAACTATTTGTATCTAGTCACCCTTGTTAACTGTGAAGGTGTCTTATGCATATATTTGCTACTCCATGAGGGACAAGTTGAATGCCACTATGCTATGTTTTCTATATGTGAAACAAACAAACGTCTTTCAATGCATGTTATTCATGATCTTTGTTTCTAACCTTTCATGTTGCATGCATAGTTACTTTGACTTATTGTTAACTCCATCTTTCATGCTCATGTTTAGAGTTCTTTGATCCCAGCTTCAATGCTTGCAAATGCTTTGATCATGATTGTGATGGTGCATGTCACCTCAAAAAATATTATTTTTATCACTTACCTACTCGAGGACGAGCAGGAGTTAAGCTTGGGGATGCTTGATATGTCGTAAACGTATCTATAGTTTTTGATGTTTCATGCTTGTTTAGTATCCACTTTGCTTTGTTTTGTCTATACTTTGAGGTGTTTTTATGTGTTTTATGGTACTAACCTATTAACAAGATGCCACAGTGCCAGTTGCCTTTTTTGGTTTCAAAAAAGGCAGAAGAAAATCAAATATTCTCGGAATTGGACGGGACAAAAGCGAAACTTCATATTTTCCCAAATTGATATGGAAAATCAAAGCAGAGACGGAGTAGGGCACTAGGGTGGTGTGGCCCCTAGTCCTCCACCGACCTTGCCTCCTTCGCCTATAAGAATCCCCCGATGAGAAAACCCTAAATCATCCATCAAAAAGCCACGAAAATTTCCACAGCGCCGCCGCCACCAAAGGGGAGATTCGGGGGACAGAAACTCCCTGTTCCGGCACCCTGCCGGGACGGGGAAGTGCCCCCGGAGCCATCTCCATCGATATCCACCATCATCTCCATCGCCTTTGCTGATTCCCATGATGAGGAGGGAGTAGTTTTTCCTTAAGGCTAAGGGCTCTACCGGTAGCCATGTGTTCATCTCTCTCTATATGCATGATCTGATTGTGATCATGAGCTTTGTAATCAAGTAGATCTACTATGTTACTCAAGTGCTTTAATAGATCTTCGGCTCTCCCCACGTGTGTGAAAGTGACAGCGTGCACCCCGTGGTGGCACTTAGGCTAGAGGTTACATAAATACTCAATTGCTTTAATAGATCTATGTTTTCCCCATGTGTGTGAAAGTGACAGCGTGCACGCCGTGTGTGGTACTTAAGCTAGATTACATATATATATATATTATGAGGAGTAAAAGGAGAGAGGAAACGGTATCTTCCTCTAAGCATGTTGCTCCTATCATTGTTTTTGCTGATGAGTCTGAACTAGATGATGTTCCTATGCCTGTTACCTACAGTAGTGATCATGATTGGGAAAAGCACACGACTTTTCATATTGAAAATCTCTTTGGTACCAATTTTGAAAACGATGATATTAATAGTTGTTGTGCTATTAGTCTTATCCATGTTCCTTCTAATGATGATATGTTTACAAATAAACACACTTGGGAAGATAGCTATTCTATTGCTTATGGTGACACTATATCTCCAATATATGATGATTACAATGATGAATATGATATTTTCAGTCCACATACTATTGAGGATAAAATTAATTATGATTATAATATGCCTCCTATATTTGATGATTATGGTGATGAGAATAATAATGATAGCTATTTTGTTGAATTTGCTCCCACTACAATTAATAAGAATGACTATGCTTATGTGGAGAGTAATAATTATTATATGCATGTGGCTCATGATAATAAATTTTTATGTGATAGTTATATTGTTAATTTTATTCATGATGCTACTGAAAGTTATTATGAGAGAGGGAAACATGGTTTTATACATCTCAAAAATATTAAGTTTCCCCTCTTGATGTTGAAAATTTTGAAGTTGCACTTCTTTGCTTTCCTATGCTTGTTGCTTTGTGCTTTCATGACTTGTTTATTTACAAGATTATTTTTCATAGGAAGTGGATTAGACTTAAATGTGTTTTGAATTTTCTTCTTGATGCTCTCTTTTACTTCAATTCATATTTCTTATGTGAGCATCTTCTCAAACTATCAAGCCTAACTTAAAGGCGTTAAAGAAAAGTACTTATTGGAAGATAACCCAAAAGTTTCCTTGAGTCTTGGAAGTTATTACTTCTATAATTACCTTTCATTATCCTTTTTATTTGCTTTTTGTGCCAAGAATAACCTCTAATGAGAGGGAAGTAAGATTTTGGGAGTTGCTGTCCCAAAACAGATTTTCGTGCTCCACCATAAAAATTCGTGAAAAATCACTGTAAGTCATATTGAGCTGATATTTTCTGAATACATCCCCCAATATGTTATTTAACTTTTTTTAGTTCAACACTTTTTGATTTGCGCAACAGAAGGTCTTCGAAAAAATCGGTTTCTACCTGCTGGTCTGTTTTGACAGATTTCTGACATTATTTGCATTTGCTTCTTATTGATTTCTTTTTGAGTTCCCTTTAAAAATTGAGCTTTTTTAAGGAATTGCTACAGTAGCTTGTGTGTTTAGTGAAAGTTTTGCTGTTTTAAAACTAAACCCCAAGTCTATTATCTATTGAATACACTAATGTTGCTAATGAAGATTGTGTGAAGTTTTGTATGAAGGAAAATTTGCAGGTGTAGAGGAAGAATGATGTAATGAGATGAAAAATGGAAAAAGGCTAAATCTTGGGGATGCCACCCCATGTCACCCCAACAAATATTTAATAGGTATAAACTTCAAAGCTTGGGGATGCCCAAGATATCCCCTTCTTCATCAATAAAAATCTCAGGTCTTTTTAGACACTTCATTTTTATTGTTTCATGCACTATTGGGTTGTTCTTGGAGCATCTTTGTTTTTGTTTTTAGTTTTTGTTTTCTTGGTTTGCTGCAATAAGTTGGTTGGATCCCAACACACTTATTTTGGAGAAAGACACACTCTGTTTCCATTGCCTAGAACACTCTAGTTTTCATTCTTATTGTCTTGTGAGTGTTCTCTTTTGATAGCACTGTGTTTAGCCTTAGTTTTCTTGTGCTTTTAGCTTAAATTTTTTTAGTTCTTCTTTGTGTATTTGTGAGACAAGCTCACTGGTCTTTATTGATTATTATCTTTGTGAGTTGTTTCAAATAAGTTGACTAGTGTTGGAAAAGAGTAGAAAGTTCCATGCTTAGGTGGTACAAAAGGGAGCTTGTTTTGACTGTGGATTAGACTTTATCATGTCATGCTAGATGTTGTTTTGACCTTATGCTTAGTGATTATTTTTGTAGCATGACTTGTTCCAAACAATTGAGATTTCTTAATGTGCCTTGATAGAATCATGCGTTGTTTTAGCATAAAAAAGCATAGTATTATGGTATTATCCTTTGATGCTTTGTTTGAGTTGACTTGGCACATGCTCACGCCATGTTATGATTATGAAAAAGTCACCATAGCCTCTATGATCATTTAGTCCTTGACTTGTCGTACCACCTTATGCTTTTATTAGTAATGTTTTGTCGCTCTGCATGATTATGTTCATTATTGCTCTCTTAGTTGGTCGCTCCTAGTCTTTTGCTAGCCTCCACTTGTATGAGTAAGCTCTACTCATGCATCCAACTCCCAAGAAACCAAGTTATTCCAAAGTGTATACTATAAATTCCTATGCATGGTGTGCTACACCATTCCAAGTATATTCTTGTTTTCATCTATCTTCCAATTAAAAAGTATTTTGTATGTGAAAACTTACTGATTAAAGCTCTCACGGACTTGATGGCACACTTTATTTTTCTTGCCCCTAATAAACGTGAACCATTGTGTCATCTATGTTGTATATGCTTGCACTTACACGTTGGGATTAGCAGAACCATGCTGTCATGGGGAACTCTTTCAACATTGCACTTGTACATTGTACACGGTTGATATCATGCTCTTTTGTTTATGGATGTCGTCAGTGTAAAATGACAGGGAAGCTTGTAAGTCCATGGAGTTATTTATGTGTGTTAGAGAAACGCCCAGGCCACTAGCCTAAGCCATGCCTAATCATGGTGGAAACTTGCAGCATCACCATAGTGAGAAATCTATGAAGCATTCTTCTTATAAAAAAAGAGATAGAAAAAGAGATTGAGAAAAAGAAAAAAAATGAGAAAAGAGGAAAGAGAGAAAAATCACCATTTTCCCATGGTAAATAAGAAGATTGCTAAGATGCTCATTGTTTATTTGCCTTGTCATTTTTATTATGGGATAGCTCTTGTATCATGTGCAAGGGGTCCCCGTTGGCGGTTCTCTATGATACACATGTACTTACTACGAAAAGAACTTACCGGTAACTAAACTTGAGTAGTATGAGGAGCGGCCCTCGTATTCAAGGGAAATGAGATTGCCAACTTATACTTTGTCAAGCATATACTCCATAGTTGGTTCACTTTAACCATAATCACTTCAAGATGCTTATGATAGGGGCAATGAGAGCTGAAAGCTAACAAGTACCATAATTTTTGGAAGCTCTTTTTGAAACTTGAAATCCCTGCTTCCCTTTATGAAGGGCCTTTCTTCCACTATTATATTGAGTCTTCACCTTTTATCTATAGGCACCAATTATGAGAGCATAGTTGCCATTCTTAGTTCTATGTGCATTGTCCCAAAACTTATTGATTGATTCATAATGTTGATATTGCTTGTTCTTGAACTATTTGTATCTAGTCACCCTTGTTAACTGTGAAGGTGTCTTATGCATATATTTGCTACTCCATGAGGGACAAGTTGAATGCCACTATGCTATGTTTTCTATATGTGAAACAAACAAACGTCTTTCAATGCATGTTATTCATGATCTTTGTTTCTAACCTTTCATGTTGCATGCATAGTTACTTTGACTTATTGTTAACTCCATCTTTCATGCTCATGTTTAGAGTTCTTTGATCCCAGCTTCAATGCTTGCAAATGCTTTGATCATGATTGTGATGGTGCATGTCACCTCAAAAAATATTATTTTTATCACTTACCTACTCGAGGACGAGCAGGAGTTAAGCTTGGGGATGCTTGATATGTCGTAAACGTATCTATAGTTTTTGATGTTTCATGCTTGTTTAGTATCCACTTTGCTTTGTTTTGTCTATACTTTGAGGTGTTTTTATGTGTTTTATGGTACTAACCTATTAACAAGATGCCACAGTGCCAGTTGCCTTTTTTGGTTTCAAAAAAGGCAGAAGAAAATCAAATATTCTCGGAATTGGACGGGACAAAAGCGAAACTTCATATTTTCCCAAATTGATATGGAAAATCAAAGCAGAGACGGAGTAGGGCACTAGGGTGGTGTGGCCCCTAGTCCTCCACCGACCTTGCCTCCTTCGCCTATAAGAATCCCCCGATGAGAAAACCCTAAATCATCCATCAAAAAGCCACGAAAATTTCCACAGCGCCGCCGCCACCAAAGGGGAGATTCGGGGGACAGAAACTCCCTGTTCCGGCACCCTGCCGGGACGGGGAAGTGCCCCCGGAGCCATCTCCATCGATATCCACCATCATCTCCATCGCCTTTGCTGATTCCCATGATGAGGAGGGAGTAGTTTTTCCTTAAGGCTAAGGGCTCTACCGGTAGCCATGTGTTCATCTCTCTCTATATGCATGATCTGATTGTGATCATGAGCTTTGTAATCAAGTAGATCTACTATGTTACTCAAGTGCTTTAATAGATCTTCGGCTCTCCCCACGTGTGTGAAAGTGACAGCGTGCACCCCGTGGTGGCACTTAGGCTAGAGGTTACATAAATACTCAATTGCTTTAATAGATCTATGTTTTCCCCATGTGTGTGAAAGTGACAGCGTGCACGCCGTGTGTGGTACTTAAGCTAGATTACATATATATATATTATGAGGAGTAAAAGGAGAGAGGAAACGGTATCTTCCTCTAAGCATGTTGCTCCTATCATTGTTTTTGCTGATGAGTCTGAACTAGATGATGTTCCTATGCCTGTTACCTACAGTAGTGATCATGATTGGGAAAAGCACACGACTTTTCATATTGAAAATCTCTTTGGTACCAATTTTGAAAACGATGATATTAATAGTTGTTGTGCTATTAGTCTTATCCATGTTCCTTCTAATGATGATATGTTTACAAATAAACACACTTGGGAAGATAGCTATTCTATTGCTTATGGTGACACTATATCTCCAATATATGATGATTACAATGATGAATATGATATTTTCAGTCCACATACTATTGAGGATAAAATTAATTATGATTATAATATGCCTCCTATATTTGATGATTATGGTGATGAGAATAATAATGATAGCTATTTTGTTGAATTTGCTCCCACTACAATTAATAAGAATGACTATGCTTATGTGGAGAGTAATAATTATTATATGCATGTGGCTCATGATAATAAATTTTTATGTGATAGTTATATTGTTAATTTTATTCATGATGCTACTGAAAGTTATTATGAGAGAGGGAAACATGGTTTTATACATCTCAAAAATATTAAGTTTCCCCTCTTGATGTTGAAAATTTTGAAGTTGCACTTCTTTGCTTTCCTATGCTTGTTGCTTTGTGCTTTCATGACTTGTTTATTTACAAGATTATTTTTCATAGGAAGTGGATTAGACTTAAATGTGTTTTGAATTTTCTTCTTGATGCTCTCTTTTACTTCAATTCATATTTCTTATGTGAGCATCTTCTCAAACTATCAAGCCTAACTTAAAGGCGTTAAAGAAAAGTACTTATTGGAAGATAACCCAAAAGTTTCCTTGAGTCTTGGAAGTTATTACTTCTATAATTACCTTTCATTATCCTTTTTATTTGCTTTTTGTGCCAAGAATAACCTCTAATGAGAGGGAAGTAAGATTTTGGGAGTTGCTGTCCCAAAACAGATTTTCGTGCTCCACCATAAAAATTCGTGAAAAATCACTGTAAGTCATATTGATCTGATATTTTCTGAATACATCCCCCAATATGTTATTTAACTTTTTTTAGTTCAACACTTTTTGATTTGCGCAACAGAAGGTCTTCGAAAAAATCGGTTTCTACCTGCTGGTCTGTTTTGACAGATTTCTGACATTATTTGCATTTGCTTCTTATTGATTTCTTTTTGAGTTCCCTTTAAAAATTGAGCTTTTTTAAGGAATTGCTACAGTAGCTTGTGTGTTTAGTGAAAGTTTTGCTGTTTTAAAACTAAACCCCAAGTCTATTATCTATTGAATACACTAATGTTGCTAATGAAGATTGTGTGAAGTTTTGTATGAAGGAAAATTTGCAGGTGTAGAGGAAGAATGATGTAATGAGATGAAAAATGGAAAAAGGCTAAATCTTGGGGATGCCACCCCATGTCACCCCAACAAATATTTAATAGGTATAAACTTCAAAGCTTGGGGATGCCCAAGATATCCCCTTCTTCATCAATAAAAATCTCAGGTCTTTTTAGACACTTCATTTTTATTGTTTCATGCACTATTGGGTTGTTCTTGGAGCATCTTTGTTTTTGTTTTTAGTTTTTGTTTTCTTGGTTTGCTGCAATAAGTTGGTTGGATCCCAACACACTTATTTTGGAGAAAGACACACTCTGTTTCCATTGCCTAGAACACTCTAGTTTTCATTCTTATTGTCTTGTGAGTGTTCTCTTTTGATAGCACTGTGTTTAGCCTTAGTTTTCTTGTGCTTTTAGCTTAAATTTTTTTAGTTCTTCTTTGTGTATTTGTGAGACAAGCTCACTGGTCTTTATTGATTATTATCTTTGTGAGTTGTTTCAAATAAGTTGACTAGTGTTGGAAAAGAGTAGAAAGTTCCATGCTTAGGTGGTACAAAAGGGAGCTTGTTTTGACTGTGGATTAGACTTTATCATGTCATGCTAGATGTTGTTTTGACCTTATGCTTAGTGATTATTTTTGTAGCATGACTTGTTCCAAACAATTGAGATTTCTTAATGTGCCTTGATAGAATTATGCGTTGTTTTAGCATAAAAAAGCATAGTATTATGGTATTATCCTTTGATGCTTTGTTTGAGTTGACTTGGCACATGCTCACGCCATGTTATGATTATGAAAAAGTCACCATAGCCTCTATGATCATTTAGTCCTTGACTTGTCGTACCACCTTATGCTTTTATTAGTAATGTTTTGTCGCTCTGCATGATTATGTTCATTATTGCTCTCTTAGTTGGTCGCTCCTAGTATTTTGCTAGCCTCCACTTGTATGAGTAAGCTCTACTCATGCATCCAACTCCCAAGAAACCAAGTTATTCCAAAGTGTATACTATAAATTCCTATGCATGGTGTGCTACACCATTCCAAGTATATTCTTGTTTTCATCTATCTTCCAATTAAAAAGTATTTTGTATGTGAAAACTTACTGATTAAAGCTCTCACGGACTTGATGGCACACTTTATTTTTCTTGCCCCTAATAAACGTGAACCATTGTGTCATCTATGTTGTATATGCTTGCACTTACACGTTGGGATTAGCAGAACCATGTTGTCATGGGGAACTCTTTCAACATTGCACTTGTACATTGTACACGGTTGATATCATGCTCTTTTGTTTATGGATGTCGTCAGTGTAAAATGACAGGGAAGCTTGTAAGTCCATGGAGTTATTTATGTGTGTTAGAGAAACGCCCAGGCCACTAGCCTAAGCCATGCCTAATCATGGTGGAAACTTGCAGCATCACCATAGTGAGAAATCTATGAAGCATTCTTCTTATAAAAAAAGAGATAGAAAAGAGATTGAGAAAAAGAAAAAAAATGAGAAAAGAGGAAAGAGAGAAAAATCACCATTTTCCCATGGTAAATAAGAAGATTGCTAAGATGCTCATTGTTTATTTGCCTTGTCATTTTTATTATGGGATAGCTCTTGTATCATGTGCAAGGGGTCCCCATTGGCGGTTCTCTATGATACACATGTACTTACTACGAAAAGAACTTACCGGTAACTAAACTTGAGTAGTATGAGGAGCGGCCCTCGTATTCAAGGGAAATGAGATTGCCAACTTATACTTTGTCAAGCATATACTCCATAGTTGGTTCACTTTAACCATAATCACTTCAAGATGCTTATGATAGGGGCAATGAGAGCTGAAAGCTAACAAGTACCATAATTTTTGGAAGCTCTTTTTGAAACTTGAAATCCCTGCTTCCCTTTATGAAGGGCCTTTCTTCCACTATTATATTGAGTCTTCACCTTTTATCTATAGGCACCAATTATGAGAGCATAGTTGCCATTCTTAGTTCTATGTGCATTGTCCCAAAACTTATTGATTGATTCATAATGTTGATATTGCTTGTTCTTGAACTATTTGTATCTAGTCACCCTTGTTAACTGTGAAGGTGTCTTATGCATATATTTGCTACTCCATGAGGGACAAGTTGAATGCCACTATGCTATGTTTTCTATATGTGAAACAAACAAACGTCTTTCAATGCATGTTATTCATGATCTTTGTTTCTAACCTTTCATGTTGCATGCATAGTTACTTTGACTTATTGTTAACTCCATCTTTCATGCTCATGTTTAGAGTTCTTTGATCCCAGCGTCAATGCTTGCAAATGCTTTGATCATGATTGTGATGGTGCATGTCACCTCAAAAAATATTATTTTTATCACTTACCTACTCGAGGACGAGCAGGAGTTAAGCTTGGGGATGCTTGATATGTCGTAAATGTATCTATAGTTTTTGATGTTTCATGCTTGTTTAGTATCCACTTTGCTTTGTTTTGTCTATACTTTGAGGTGTTTTTATGTGTTTTATGGTACTAACCTATTAACAAGATGCCACAGTGCCAGTTGCCTTTTTTGGTTTCAAAAAAGGCAGAAGAAAATCAAATATTCTCGGAATTGGATGGGACAAAAGCGAAACTTCATATTTTCCCAAATTGATATGGAAAATCAAAGCAGAGACAGAGTAGGGCACTAGGGTGGTGTGGCCCCTAGTCCTCCACCGACCTTGCATCCTTCGCCTATAAGAATCCCCCGATGAGAAAACCCTAAATCATCCATCAAAAAGCCACGAAAATTTCCACAGCGCCGCCGCCACCAAAGGGGAGATTCGGGGGACAGAAACTCCCTGTTCCGGCACCCTGCCGGGACGGGGAAGTGCCCCCGGAGCCATCTCCATCGATATCCACCATCATCTCCATCGCCTTTGCTGATTCCCATGATGAGGAGGGAGTAGTTTTTCCTTAAGGTTAAGGGCTCTACCGGTAGCTATGTGTTCATCTCTCTCTATATGCATGATCTGATTGTGATCATGAGCTTTGTAATCAAGTAGATCTACTATGTTACTCAAGTGCTTTAATAGATCTTCGGCTCTCCCCACGTGTGTGAAAGTGACAGCGTGCACCCCGTGGTGGCACTTAGGCTAGAGGTTACATAAATACTCAATTGCTTTAATAGATCTATGTTTTCCCCATGTGTGTGAAAGTGACAGCGTGCACGCCGTGTGTGGTACTTAAGCTAGATTACATATATATTTATTATGAGTTATATTTGGAATTGGATGTCTCTATAAAATTGTGGTGTTTGTTGGAACCATCTAGCGCTCATGGTGACAGTATGGGGTTATCTAGATCGGGAAAGCGGACTTTGAGGAGTGTTTTTATAGCCCTACCATGGATTAGAGTGTCCAACCGGAGAGTAGTTCAGGGTAGTATCATGAAGAGAATATATTTATGGAGAGTGTTCAGTAGTGAAAGTATGATCCCTAGGTCTTGTTTCTAAGCATTGAAACACCGTTTGCATCTAGATCTGTTGCATGCTTGCTTGCTTTCATCTTTATTTTATTTTGCCTTTAGTCTCTCCCACATCAACAATAAGTCAGAAGCTCTTTTCTAGCACCGTTACCACTTGTATTTCACTATCTCTTCGCTGAACTAGTGCACCTATACACCTGACAAGTGTATTGGGTGTGTTGGGGACATAAGAGACTTCTTGTATCTTGATTGCATGGTTGCTTGAGAGGGATACCTTTGACCACTTCCTTCCTGAGTTTGATAAACCTTGGGTAATCCACTTAAGGGAAATTTGTTGATGTTCTACAAACCTCTGCACTTGGAGGCCCAACAACTATCTACAAGAATAGAAGTGCGTAGACATCAATGCTCTATTGCTGAATTGTAGAAAAAAATAAAATCACAACGAGAAGAGTATTGAGTACCACTAGGCCCCATATGAAAAACTGTGACAACCAGCTTGGCACAATGATGGAGTTGGGGAACCATACTTTGTTCAATACCATATCAACAATTAAGGCGTATGTCGTAAGAAGAAAATATGAACCCAACAAATTAGATATCTAAAGAGTCAGAGGTTTGATCATGATTCCTAGAAGTCGAGGGAAGCGAGGAGGTTTGAAAATCCAACAAAGACAATTTCAAAATATATATACAGTTATCAATTTTTCTTAAATTAATCCTTTATCCATACAGTTGCATCCTATCCACATTAATTTTTTTATTCCTATAAAACATAGTTAATATTATTAGCATGATTCTACCATGCATAGTCTATAAATATTTGTTTTATAAATTAGTTAATAAAAGCATAATGTGGTAAAAGAGGATAAATCTAGAATGTTTAAAAATGTAAAATATATGACTATTAATTTAGTGTACATGTTTTATTGTTTATTGAAAGTAGTAGATCGTCAAGTGTGCGTAAATAAAATTTCAAAGCATATCGTTTCCGATGGCCATGGAACTGTATTACTCCCTATAGCATAATATGATTATCCATGCAAGTATAAATTTATTTCAGTAACTATGTATGTATCAAAACCGATGCTCTAGCATTTGCGAGGGCCACGACTCTAGTTACTAATAAACTCACATCTAATCTCCAATGGACAAGTGGATGGCAATGCGAACGAAACTACCTGATCCAAAAATTTCGGATGGGCGATTCGTTGGGAACATTTTCTCTACCATGACGTGCATCAGTGGCTCATCGGCAGGGGTTGTGTACTTGTGTGTTGCAGCTCAAGTCCGCGATTTGCTGCCGGTCATGCCGGCGCGCGCCAGCCTTTGCTCAGCCTACACCGAGTCCAGGAAGCTCGACTATCGGGCAAGAAGAAACGCCTAGGGGATGCTATGCATCGATATATTCTCGTCATACACGGATCAGGACAAGGCGGCCTTCTGTGTCCCAGTGCTAGAGCCCCCGCTGTCGGCTCCACCAGCTATCGTGGCAGACACGGCGGTTCCGGATGCGGACGAGGACACGATCAGTACACGAGAAATTGGAGAAATCGACGGCCGGCTAGCTACGCCGACAACCAAATGTCGGAACCATTGGTAGCCGTCTTCCTGATCAGCCGCCCAGCCTGGTCGTCAGCGTAGGGACAGCCGTCGGCGTAGAGGAAGGTGTCAAGGAAGTCCTCGGCGAAGCTCGGCCGTCGGCGTAGAAGATAAGGTTGTGCCGACAATGGTTTTCGGCATATCCCTAGTCCTTGGCGTAGCACCAGTTTCGCCACGGCGGCGAAGAAAGCCTAGGCGTAGCTTTTTGGAAGAAATTGGTTGGTCTGTGGGTCATTGGCGTAGGCCTTTAGATTTTTTTCCATTTAATTTTAGCCATAGCTATTTTTCCTTTTACCATATTAATTTTTGAAAAATCATAACTAAATCATTCTAATTCATAAAAATACAAATAATATATCAAAATTTGCAAAAAAAATAAGATCTATCTATCTACACTCAAATATTACACATTTTTAAATAAAAAGTAAGTGAAACATAAAACATTATATATAGTTTAAAACAGGCATCAGAAATTCAAAAACAATCCAAACAATGCGAAACTTTTGCGTGGTGTCATATTATGTGACATAGATAGAATAAAAAATATCAAACTTAATATATTGATTATGTCTCAAAAAAATCTTCACAAAATGATATATCTCATTCGAGGTTTCCTGCCTTTCGGGTCAAATGTTATGGCTAAAATAAAGGCATAGTTTGTGATAATATGTCCATATTGTGCATACATGTGCATCATGGGATGGCGAACAATGTTCTAGTAGGAAGATTTCCTTTTCGTCGCACCAAAAAACCATTTTTCTATTTTTCGAGTGCAAAAAACTGGCGGCTTGTGAAGGAACCACCAAATGGATAATTCAAAATGCTACCACTATATTTTTAAAAAATACTAGACCACCTTATATAGACAATGTCCTAACAGGGAGATTTCAAACCTTTCCGTCTATCCCTGGTAAAAAGACAATTTCCTACTGAATCGGTAGGAAGTGGGTCAGATATAAACTATAGGTACATGACCTGATGCTCATGATTTTTTACGAAAATCATTTTTAGGTTCACAATATTCTATTTTATCATAGATCCACTTCAAGTTTAGCGAGTCTCGGCCCCGATCTAAGAATCTTCATGCCCGTCATTCAACAAAGTTTGACGATAGTTTAAAACAGACATAAGAAATTCAAAAAAGATCCAAACAATGTAAAACCTTCGTGTGGTGTCATATTATGTGACATAGTCAGAAGAAAATATATCAAACTTTGTATATTGATTGTGTCTCAAAAGAACCTTCACAAAATGACCTATCTCATTCGAGGTTTCCTGCCTTTCAGGTCAAATGACCAATGTTATGGCTAGAATGAAGATATAGTTTGTGATAATATGTCCATATTGTGCATACATGTGTATCAGGGGATGGCGAACAATGTTTCAATAGGAAGATTTCCTTTTTATCGCACCAAAAAGCCATTTTCCATTTTCTGAGTGCAAAAAACGGGCGATTTTGTGAAGCAACCACCAAATGGCTAATTCAAAATGCTACCACCATATTTTTAAAATATAGTAGACCACCTTACATGGGAAATTAACTAATAGGGGTATCTCAAACCTTTCCGTCTATCCCTGGTAAAAAATACAAATTCCTCCCGAATCGGTGGGAAGTGGGTCAGATATGAGCTACATGTACATGATCTGATGATCATGATTTTTTACAAAAATCATTTTTAGGCTTACAATATGTTATTTCATCAGAGATCCACTTCAAGTTTAGCAAGTCTGAGCCCCTATCTAAGAATCTTCATGTCCGCCGTTCGACAAAGTTTGACGATAGTTTAAAACGGTTAAAAGAAATTCAAAAATGATCGAAACAATGCGAAACATTCGCGTGGTATTATATTATGTGACATAGTTAGAATAAAAAATATCAAACTTGGTATATTCATTGTGTCTCAAAAAAACCTTCACAAAATGACCTATCTCATTCGAGGTTTTCTGCCTTTCGAGTCAAATGACCAATATTATGGCTAGAATGAAGGCATAGTTTGTGATAATATGTCTGTATTATGCATACATGTGTATCATGGCGAACAATGTTTCAGTAGGAAGATTTCCTTTTCATCGCACCAAAAAGGCATTTTCTATTTTTTGTGTGCAAAAAAAGGCGGTTTTATGAAGCAACCACGAAATGGCTAATTCAAAATGCTACCACCATATTTTTTAAAAATACTATACCACCTTACATAGACAATGTCATAACTGGGTATCTCAAGCCTTTCCGTCTATCCCTGGCGAAAAAGACAAATTCCTGCTGAATCAGTAGGAAGTGGGTCAGACATAAACTATAGGTACATGATCTGATGCTCGTGATTTTTTTACAAAACTCATTTTTAGGTTCACAGTATGCTATTTTATCAGAGATCCACATCAATTTAGCGAGTCTCAGCCCCGATCTAAGAATCTTTATGCCCGCCATTCGACAAAGTTTGACGATAGTTTAAAACGGGCATAAGAAATTCAAAAAAGATCCATACAATGTGAAACCTTCGTGTGGTATCATATTATGTGACATAGTTATAAGAAAATATATCAAACTTGGTATATTGATTATGTCTCAAAAAACCTTCACAAAATGACCTATCTCATTCGAGGTTTCCTACCTTTCGGGTCAAATGAACAATATTATGGCTAAAATGAAGGCATAGTTTGTTATAATATGTCTATATTGTGCATACATATGTATCATGGGATGGAGAACAATATTTCAATAGGAAGATTTCCTTTTCATCGCACCAAAAAGCCATTTTTCATTTTCTGAGTGCAAAAAACGGACGGTTTTGTGAAGCAACCACCAAAATGGCTAATTAAAAATGCTACCACCATATTTTTCAAAAATACTAGACCACCTTACATGGGAAATGTCCTAACAGGGGGATCTCAAACCTTTCCGTCTATCCCTGGTGAAAAAGACAAATTCCTCCCGAATTGGTAGGAAGTGGGTCAGATATGAAGTAAATGTACATAATCTGATACTCATGATTCTTTACAAAAATCAATTTTAGTTTTACAATATGCTATTTCATCAGAGATCCACTTCAAGTTTAGAAAGTCTCAGCCTCTATCTAATAATTTTCATGCCCGCCGTTCGACAAAGTTTGATGATAGTTTAAAACGGGCATAAGAAATTAAAAAACGATCCAAACAATGTGAAACCTTCGCTTGATATCATATTATGTGACATAGTTAGAATAAAAAATATCAAACTTGGTATATTGATTGTGTCTCAAAAAACCCTTCACAAAATGACCTATCTCATTCGAGGTTTTTTGTCTTTCTGGTCAAATGACCAATATTATGGCTAGAATGAAGGCACGGTTTGTGATAGTATGTCCATATTATACAAACATGTGCATCATGATATGACGAACAATGTTTTAATAGGAAGATTTCCTTTTCATCGCAATAAAAAGGCATTTTCTATTTTCCGAGTGCAAAAAACGGACGGTTTTGTCAGGCAACCACCAAATGGAAAAATCAAAATGCTACCACCACATTTTTCAAAATTACTATACCACCTTACATGGACAATGTCCTAACAGGGGATCTCAAATCTTTCCTTCTATCTTTGGTGAAAAAGACAAATTTCTGCCGAATCGATAGGAAGTGGGTCAGATATGAACTACAGGTACATGATCTGATGCTCATGATTTTTTACAAAAATCATTTTTAGGTTCACAATATGCTATTTCATTGGAGATCCACGTCAAGTTTAGCGAGTCTCGGCCCCGAGTTAAGAATCTTCATGCCCGCCGTTCTATAAAGTTTGACGACAGTTTAAAATAGGCATAAGAAATTCAAAAACGATCCAAACAATGTGAAACCTTAGCATGGTGTCATATTATGTAACATAGTTAGAAGTAAAAATATAAAACTTGGTATATTGATTATGTCTCAAAAAAAACTTCACAAAATGACCTATCTGATTTGAGGTTTTCTAGTTTTTGGGTCAAATGACCAATGTTATGGCTAAAATTAAGGCATAGTTTGTGATAATGTGTCCATATTGTTAATACATGTGCATCATGGGATGACGAACAATATTGCAGGAGGAAGCTTTCCTTTTCGTCGCACCAAAAAGTCATTTTCCATTTTCCGAGTGTAAAAAACAAACGGTTTGTGAAGCAACCACCAAATGGCTAATTCAAAATGCTACCACCATATATTTTAAAAATACTAGACCACGTTACATGGACAATATCCTAATAGGGAGATCTTAAACCTTTCCGTCTATCCCTGGTGAAAAAGTTAAATTCCTGCCGAATCGGTAGGAAGAGGGTCAGATATGAACTACAAGTACATGATTTGATGCTCATGATTTTTTACAAAAATCATTTTTAGGTTCACAATATGTTACTTCGTTAGAGATCCACTGCAAGTTTAGCGAGTCTCAGCCCCGAGCTAAGAATCTTTTTGCGTGCCGTTTTAAACGGGCGAATAAAATTATGTTAAGAATCATGGCATAGTTTATGATAAGTTGATATTGGTATCGTATTTGGATTCCTCTCATTTTTCTGATCAATTTAGAGATTTAAAGATATTAATTATTCCATATTAAATAGAGAAATACAAAAAAATAAAATCATTACATTTTTATTTGAATTCAATAATATTTTTAGTTATTCATTGTTGTTTACTTTAATAATTGTTTGTAATTTCAAAAAATATAAACATGTGACATGATGATATAAGAGTTAATAGGATTGATATCATAGTATTGATAATAATGTATAAATTTCTTTACAGAAACATATTCTGAAGGAACGAGTAAGTGGAGTAGTGAGGATGGGTGATCGATCGTGAAGTTTGACCAAGATTGCAATTTGATCAAAGATTAAATATAATTAGTGTTAAAAATGTTCAAAGCGAGAGATTAATAAGTCAAACAATTTAAAGATTAAAAAATTTAAAAAACAAATTTGAAAAAAAATAGTTTAGGCTATTGCCGATGGCCTGGCTCTCGGCATAGAAGGGCGACGTTGCGGGACGTGTTGCTCCTGGGCTCGGCCTATGCTGACGGCCAAGTCGTTGGCGTAGCTTCAGGGCTGAGCCGTTATTAAACGGCCGTCGTCTAACGTTGTGTGGCCCACATCAAACGCTATGCCGAGGGGATCCTCTACGCCGACGGCTGAGGGGCTATGCCGACCACTAAGTATGCTGAAGGGGCGCCGACGCCCCTGTCAGCACAGCGCTGTGCCGATGTTGGCGCCTCGGCTGTTTCATGTAGTGGGCAGAGGAGCTAGACATGAATGATGTGGCAACCGAGGGAGAGACCCCTACACTTTAGAATCCCAAAATTGAAGGAGCAAGGAGCATGACACCGCCGACGTCCGACATCCGACATCCTGACGGTTTGTCCCGGTGGAGCAAGGAGCATGACACCGCCAACGTCCGGAAATGGCCTCTGGGGTGCTACGAGATGGGTTGTGAGAAATGCAAGAGCTACAAGCGGTAAACAAGACTGTACGGGATAATGCGGTGGTGGAGGCAGTGGCCATGCGTGCGGATCTTGTCCCCGATGGCGACATGCATGTTAGACTTGAATTCATACATAGCTTTGGTATTGTATAACATCTGTATTTCTACATGACCTGTACACATATCAGCGTAAATAGTAGCGCTAAATTGTTTTGGCCGAAACTGCTATGCGCGTCGTCCCGATTTTTTTCGGTCGTGGAATATCGATGATCAGCGGCTGAAACCGTGCCTCGGACCTGAAATTTTATTCCAATCACGCGTCGGGTGCTCTTTGGCGTCCATTTTCGACCCTGAATCGCGATGTGGGAGCCGCGGACGGGTGGGCTTTGCAGGGCCCTTGTTCGACATATGGTGGACTACACGCACCCTTGGCCTGCCGTCAGCGTACGCGGACAGGACCGTGCTCGGTGAGAAGCGTCGTTTCCATTTTCGACACTGAACCGCGAACTGATTCACGGACGCGGACGGGTGGGCCTCACAGAACCCTTACTCGTTGTATGGTGGACCACGCGCGTGTCATGTGCCCGCCGTCAGCGTACACGGGCAGGACCGCGCTCGGTGAGAGGCGTTCCCGGCGCGATACACCTCCGCTTTCGCCGGGTTGTGGGGCCGCCCAAAACCGACGTGGCACCGTCAACCCTGGCCGCGGCTGCTCGCGGTCATAGGGTCCGCACGGAGCCAACGTGAAGACTTAAACCCATGTCGGCCATGGATTCTCGTGGGCGTGGGACCTGTCCAGAGCTAACGTGGCACGGTGGACCTCGTCGGGCGCGGTTTGTCGCGGCAGAAAGTCGAGCTGGCAACACGGCTGGCATCTGAAGGCATGGGAAGATGAGAGTTCTCGTGGCGGAGGGCCGTGCTAGCATTATAGGCTCTAGGCGGCCGCGGCTTCTCACGGTGATACTGTACGTTGAGGTACCAAATAGAGTAGGATTTGCAGCGTTATATCTTTCCATTTGAATGTTCGTGCGGTCGACGGTCGAGGTGACAACGTTATCCCTCGCCGCCCATGGGTTCTTGTGGAGAGGGTCATGCGGTCGTGCGAGATAGCTTCTCACATACGATGGTCGTACGCGCCGAAAAAGATGGGCGCCATGCTACGAGAAGTTGTCACCGTTTACCATGTGAATAGCAGCCGACACGTTATGTTACTTAGCATCGTATGTACTACCATATATCCAGCGGTAATTCCCTCTTTAGTTCCGAAGGAAAATATTAGATGGTCGACTTCAGATAATATCTAGAGAGAAAACCAACACATAATCATGAACAAAAGTTATATTTCATATTTATTTCATATCATAATATTGCTAGGGTTTCTCCATATCCCCAAGAATAGGGTAAACTACTCACTCATGGAGGCAATCAACAACATCATAATTGATATATGAAATGAATACAAAAAGATGGATGATAACAAGTGCAAATCCACAATAGTAATTGGAATTACAACAAGATATGGTAAAATGAGATGGGAATGGTGATGGTGATAGAGATGTAGCGGTTGATGATGATGGAGATGATGCATTGGCCTCTGATGATCCGTGCAACTGCAAGAATGATTCCCTCTGCAAGTTTCCCCTCTAGATCCCTTTCGTAGGTGAGGTTTCTACGTGTTCTGGTGTCTTTAAATATTGGATCTCAAATCCATCTTCACGTGGTGAGAGTATTTGACAAGACAAAGCGGCCTCCACATGGTACACGAGCGCACGGTACGAGCAGCATCGTCGTCGTCGCATTTCTTCTTATAAGTGTTGCTTGGTACCAGAAAATTCAGAGAATAGGAGCGTGGTGGGACTTCTCCGGAGGACGCGGCGGTCGAGGGTCATCGCGCTTGTTGATCTGGCGTTATTGGCATTTCTTTCTGATTGTTTCTCTTGTTTTCTTTTTTTGGTCTTGCTTTGTGTTGTTTGCCCCATCATTGAACTCGTTATATCCATGGTTGCTAAATTAATATGAGCCTTACTCCTTTTTTTTGTTTTGAAAAGAATATGAGCCTTACTCCTGGAAGTTCTTTTGTAGTTTTTGTTCTCCTAGAAGAAGAAACTCGCGGAGATGACCGGGCCTATGGGCCTTTTCTTCCTTCAGTGTAGTGAAGTGGGCCAGATCAGGTTGTGCCTGGGAGCGCGCAGCTGCTCGGCACGCGGCGTCGTCATCCTAATCGCTGGCAGCGGCGGAGCCCTAGCGTTCTAAGCGAAGGCCGGCGAGGCAGTGGCAGAGAGGAGAGAACCAGGAATGTGGATGAGCTTCAAACCTTCACTCTCCATTGTGTGCCACGTGCTTTTCAGGTACAGCTAACATATACAGTTGCCGCCAGAAAGGGACGGAAACTGAAAGCAATCGGTAGTGTCGAAACGCAGCTACCAGCCTACCACACATCAACTGCATTGCTTATTATGTGGGGGCACAAGCACAATCGAAGATCCCAGAGCATTGGGAGTATCTCTTGATCGTGATTACTGGATGCATGTGCGACAGCCATGTTCATCTATGTAGAGCCGTCCATTAAGCTAGTCGGCCCAACATGTCGAGATTATGATATGATGCAGGGAACAGTTAAATAGTCTTGATCCAGAAACAGTAGAAGCTGTCTAAAGCAAGCCCCGTTGAACATGTGGTCAGGTTTTCGCGATATCGCGTATTCCTTTCCATCCGCACAAATAAGTGTTCGTTGCCCTAAGTCAAACTTTATAAAATTCGATCAATTTTATAGAAAAAAGTAACAACTTATAACACTATCTAATTCAGTATTACTAGATCTGTTTTGAAATATTGCTATGTTTTTCTAAGAAGAGTAGACTAGTATAGGCGTGCAACATAAGGGCGGCGCAATCGAAACTCTTGTTACCTGCGACTGTACCCCTTTTGACGCAACGGATTGCTCCTGGTGTGGCGCACCTACTAGATTCAGAAAAGCAAGGTAACCACATCAAGACAGGCAAGCCGCCAATGATTGGTCTGTCGTTAAGGTGTCGCTGCTGCAAACCATGGCTTGATGCCTCGATATAAATATCAATGCCATCAGCTTCTGCGGTTTAATCTGATGCTGGAGGCAGTGCCTCGGATCGCAGTGTTGCACAGTTGCATTATTGCATCTGAGAGATTGTGCAGCTTCGGATTCCTTCCAAAGCAACATGAATATACAACCATGCCTGCCTGAAACACCTGAAGTTGTTGTATCTACTAGTATCTAAGTTTGTTTCAAGTTATTTTTGGACGAGCAAAGAGGCTATATGCTAATGTGCATGCATGGCACGATTGAACTCGACATCAGGCGAATTGCTAATGTGCATACCTCGAGAGCATGATGAACATCAGTTCTCTGGTACATTTTGCCGTCTCCGACCTGCCGCCTGCCGGGAGTCGTTCGTCGGCGGAAGACATTTTTTTCTTCTTCAGAAATGATCATGGTTTAGTGCGTTCCTCGCGTATGAACAGCGCGGTGATTTTCCAGTTTTCACACCACGACGTGCACAATGACCAAACACGCCGTAGACAACTCAACGGCTGTCGGTTCCACGGCCCAGCTCTACGCTCCTGGACTCCAAACTTTCCTCGAATTGGCGTGTCCCATGCAATTCCCATGCATCTGTGTGAGCCCAGCAGGACGTCCCCATGGACCCGTTCTACATTCTGTACCGGCCCATGCGGGCATACGATGCCATTAAGCATTTCTTTTTCAAAGAGAGACGATGCCATTAAGCCTAGCGAACCCAGCAACCTGAGTCCCGCAGTAGACACGTGACTCCGTGGGCCGTGAAATGCGGGCCCTCGTCTAGTCCCAAGTTTCTGGCAAATGTCTGTTTTGCGAGTAAAATACATCATTAGTCGTCTTAACTCTTGAAATAGGTTTTTGCACCGCTTTATAAACAAAGCCACACGAACGAATCGATACAAAGTGGAGAGGAGATCCCCAGCCAAGCAGGTCGAGAAGAAAACCAACAATCGCGATGGTGGCGAGCAGTGGCGAAGGACAAAAAAAAATTTAAGATCAGGCGAATTCTAAGCATTCAAAAGATTGATAAAAAACAGAGTTGGATGACACTATGGTTATAGCATAATCACTTAATACGATGGTAATAAAAACAAATTTATATGAAAGTCAAACATACAATAGTTTGATTGACCACAAAATCAAAAATTATACCTGCCCCTTTGAAGTTGTAGGTTTTTTCCCCTTTTTGTCCATCTCTACCAAAAATTCCCAAGAGCCTACAGGCCACCAAAGGGAAGGAGTGACCTATATATTGAAGGATGAACAGAAATTCAGAATTGAGCTCGGAAGGATCCCTAGCCGGGTGAAACTAGGAGAGTTAGAATTCAGATCGTTGAAGGAGGAGAACTAGAGGGCAGGGGGAGGAGGATCAGCGGGCAGTCCTTCCGCCGACAGGGGGAGTCACCGCTCGCCCGCTCGGGAGTCAGGAGGATAGGATTCGAAGACGGCGGCGCTCCTGCCTGCTTGAGTGCTCGAAGCCTTGACTCTTTTGGTCGAATTGTCGTTTGGTTCGATCGCTCCAGGATCAAAGGTGAAGGGGACCGCTGCACGCACGGGTCACAACTCACAAGGGGCCTCGGGGATGATTCTCTACTCGGTGCACGACCCAGCGAAGGCCCGAGACGGCCGAAACCCCTCAAACGTGGCCTGTTTTCTTATTTTTGTTTAGTTTTTCTTCAGAACTAATGTAACTTACAAAGACCTGTATAATTGACCTGTAATTATACCGAAGAGAAGCATACATGTATACGTTTTTTGCAAAAAATTCAAGGTAGGCATCTGCCATACCTTGCCCAAAGGGGTCCTTCGCCCCTGGTGGCGAGCCACCAACTCGAAGTCAGAACAAGAAAAACATAAGCTGCCACGCCTAACACAAGGCAACCTAGACTACCAAACACGCCGAAGTCGAAGAAGGTTGATGCCAGGATGATGACTCCATGAGTTGTTCCCGGATGGAACCTAAGCTCCCCTGTGACGCCCCCAAGAGGGTAACGACGTATCGTGCCACCGTAGTTGTCCCGCACGGGCTAGAGTTTTCACCCGGAACTCAGTCATAGAGGGGATACAAAAACAACGCCCTCAAGAGGGTAGTGACACCCGCAGGCGTCACCGTCGTCGGCGCCAAAGCGCGAAGCTTTCGCTCCGATCCACCCCATGCCATCAGAGAGACCAAGGGACAACCCAACATGACGTAAGGGCCACCTTGCCAGCACGATGCCTCCAGGTCTTGAAAAGGGAGTCGCTCACACCAACACCAGGATCACCCAATGCCAAACCCCTCTCCATCTGCATGACCAAGAGGATGGCCACCACCTCTGCGATGTTGCTTGCCGATATCACCTATCCAGCCTCTCCATCTAGGGCCATCACCCCAGTATCCGCGAGCTCGAAGTTGTTGCACCGAAGACAGCACACCACGTGGCTTGAAAGACAAAGGGGTTAGGTTAACTCAAGATCCAAGCCCAATGGCTAAATCCATGGACTCGACGGGCAGCAATACCGTAACAACCCGGAGGATCCCTTCCTCCACCACCGAAAGGGGGTCAAAGACCGAGCGCGGGAGAGGGGCCACACTAGGCCCAGGCAGGCCCGGTCGGGCCTATATTGGGACCGTAAAGACCCCTCCTCCACGCTGCAGCGGGGTTGCCACCGTCGCCGTCACCAGATTAGTCGTCTGAGTTATCAGCCAAGCCCAAAACGATCCTCGATTTTAGAAAATGCCTCACTGCAGTCTTGGACATCCACCGTTAAGGATGGCAATAGGCAGGGTATGGGCAGGGTAAAGCAATACCATACCCATACCCATACCATGTAGTCAATGGGTAGAAAACTTTACCCATACCCGCAGGTATAAATCTTTACCCATACCCATATCCGACGGTTAGATCCAATAATACACAAGTTATTCACAATTTTACATTAATCAATATCATATTTGGCAAAATAAATAAGCATCTCTACTCAATAGTAGGTAGACGAGTATATGATAATTATCAAATTTGAGAAACCGTAATTTCATACTTGCCTCTAGGCTACTCGGTCGCATAGGTTAAAACTTTAAAGATAAGTTTTATAAATCAGTCTAAATGGACAGGGTATGATATACCCACAGATATAATCTATAACCATGCTCGTACCCGTGACTTAACGGACAGGATATAATTATTATCCATGGCTATAAAAGTATGCTCATACCTTAGCCATACGGGTACGCTACCCGTGATAAAATTACCATCCTTATCCACCGTACGGTCCTGTGACAACTCACCAGTGTGGCCCACGACGAGGCATTTTCAAATTTTTAATACAGAAATAGAAAAAGCACATGAATTGAGAAAAATCTTGTGTAAATAGTTCAAACACTCCGCTGCTTTAGACCTCATTGCCACACTAATGAGTCGTCGCAGGTCCACCACGTTGCCACATCTTGAGAATATGTAACCAAGATCGTACGTGGACTCCACGACAAATTCCAGGACTGCAACAAGTCATTTCCTAGTCGCAAATAAAAAACTCATTTCCTATTTTCAGGATTTTTTTGGACATAGCCAACAACTTAGAGGACTAATAATGCATTTCACTTATGTTCTGTTGATCCGAAGTTACACATCGTATCGCTAAAAAAAGGCCGACTTCTGAAAGGTTAGCCGAGCGGTGCGATCGAGCGAGCAAGGCTCTCGAAGCCTATTCCAGCTGGACGCACTGCTCTAATTTAAAATTTATTTAAAGTTTGAAAGATATAAAAGTGAAAATGTTTAGATTTGACACCTGTTTGGATTTAAAATTTGTTCATATTTGAAAATTGTCAGGTTTGAAAAATGTTCAGATCTAAAATTTGTTCAAATTTGAAAGTTGTTCTGATTTAAAAAAATTCAGACTTTAAAAAATATCGAATCTAAAAAACAGAAAAGAAACAATAACAAAAAAAAGAAAAAGAAAGTTCAAAACCCGGAAGGAAAAACCATGAAAACGTTACAACCCGCGTGCTGGCAATCCTAATGGGCCGCAGGCCAGCTCGGTACGCACGTGAGCGGAGCGGATTCCTATCCGCTATAGGCGGGAAATAGTGTTTCCCTACGACTTCTCGCCTGCTTAAAAACCTCTCCTACTTAAAAACGAAATTTGTAATTCTCAGACGCATGAGAATTCTGTTAAAACTCATTCAAATCTCTCACCATTAGATCTGTCTCGCGATTCATGCGATCCAAAAGTTGTAGATGAGTTGTAACTGAAAAAATGTTGACTCAACACAAATATTTTGTTCACGAGTACAAATTTGTTGTTTACGTGGTACAAATTCTTTTATTCATGTATAGAAAAAGTTTTCTTCATGAGATTAGAAATTGTAAATATGTCGCAATTAATAGGATGACGTCTGTCGACTCATATTTAGTTAAATCTCAGTCGTCTGAGCTTTAGTCACAACTTGAAAAAAAAGGTACAAACTTTTTTCGTCACGTCTGATTTTCTAGACGCGTGAGTTACATTGAACAAGGCTCCAAATACGTGTAGAAAAAACAATCGACTACAAAAATCTGTTTACAAAACACTCTATCCATCTTAAGAAGGATTAGATTTTTCAAGATTTGCATCTATCTAGAGTCTAGACATATTTTAGTATATAGATACATGTGAATCTAGATAAATCTTCGACGAGAAGGTACAATAATACATGAAAAGATATAAATTAAAAGTGTATTCCAAGTACAAAAATAATAACAATGAAGTATAAAATACAAAAGTACATTACTCGAAGTATATGTACAAAATTATTAAAACCAAAGTACAAAAAATATGGTTCGTAATTTGGACTCACGGTTCTCAAAGTACTTGGATTTTGAAAAATAAATGAAAGTACTTAGATTTTGAAAAATAAATGGAAAAAATTGTGCTCCCAACCCTCTCGAGTCTCTCGTTCTCATCCTATTTCCACTTTGTTCATCGTTGCGTTCACTTGGCCAACATCCAAACATCCAGTGGGAGACTGCGTAAATAGGATGACACCTGGCGAAATCACGTACCACGGAGAAGAAAAACACGGGTCTTGACGAGACGTTAGGGCACACCTTTGAGAAGCCACATTTCTCTCGTGATTTTGGAAGTCACGGAATCTACCTCCTATATGATCCACAGTTTGTTCTATTAATGGACTAGTTTTTGGGAGAAACGACAGCTTCGTTGGGAGCTTCGGGTTCGTGTTTATAAAGTCTGGAACAGCTCCAGGCGTGGCGTGTACATCGGGAGGATACAACCATCGAGAGATATCAACGGGAGAATACAACCATCGAGAGATATCAACATAGAAAGATAAAAGGTACATAGTTATCTAGAAGACCTGCTAACGTAAGTTTCTTAATAATAATATTTAGCTAATCAGGTACGTGGGAGTACTACTACATCGGCACCAAGGTACGTGGGAGTACTACTCCATCGGCACCAAACGTACGAGTACATGTACGTTACACATGATACAAATATTTTGTCTAACAGTCCCTCTTAATCATAATCTTCTGAAAGGTTGAGATTACGCTTGAATTCATTTAGATCCTTGACTGCCAATGCTTTGGTAAAACCATCTGCAACTTGATCTTTGCTTGATATGAATTTAATCTCAAGCATTTTGTTAGCAACGCGTTATCGAACAAAATGATAATCAATCTCAATATGCTTGATTCTAGCATAAAAAATAGGATTTGCAGACAGATAGGTAGCTCCTAAATTATCACACCATAAACATGGTTTTACCTTTAGTTGAACAACAAGTTCACCAAGCAAGGCTTCAACCCAAATTAATTCTGCTGTGGCATTTGCAAGAGCTTTATATTCTGCTTCAGTACTGGATCTAGAAACTATAGGTTGTTTTCTTGCACTCCACGAAATCAAGTTTGGTCCAAGAAAGACAGCAAATCCTCCTGTAGACCTTCTGTCATCCAAACAGCCTGCCCAATCTGCATCTGAGAAGGCACTCAGCAAACTAGATGAAGATTTCTGAAAAGTTAAACCAGCATGTATGGTACCCTGAACATATCTCAGGATTCTTTTGGCAGCTGTCCAATGAGCAGTTGTAGGAGCATGAAGATACTGCCAAACTTTATTTACTGAGAAAGAAATATCAGGCCTGGTGAGTGTCAAATACTGTAAAGCTCCTACAATGCTTCTATATTGTGCACTATCATCAGGACCCAGTGGAGTTCCCTCAGTTAAGGACAACTTTTCAGTGGTATATTCTGCTTCAGTACTGGATCTAGAAACTATAGGTTGTTTTCTTGCACTCCACGAAATCAAGTTTGGTCCAAGAAAGACAGCAAATCCTCCTGTAGACCTTCTGTCATCCAAACAGCCTGCCCAATCTGCATCTGAGAAGGCACTCAGCAAACTAGATGAAGATTTCTGAAAAGTTAAACCAGCATGTATGGTACCCTGAACATATCTCAGGATTCTTTTGGCAGCTGTCCAATGAGCAGTTGTAGGAGCATGAAGATACTGCCAAACTTTATTTACTGAGAAAGAAATATCAGGCCTGGTGAGTGTCAAATACTGTAAAGCTCCTACAATGCTTCTATATTGTGCACTATCATCAGGACCCAGTGGAGTTCCCTCAGTTAAGGACAACTTTTCAGTGGAGGATAGCGGTGTAGGAGAGGATGTGCATTTGATCATATTTACTTTTGTCAATAAATCAACAGCATACTTTTCCTGAGTAAGAAGCAAACCATTCTGACTTTTCTTTACCTCTATTTCCAAAAAGAAATGTAAATCACCTAGATCCTTTAGAGCAAAATCAGCATTGAGATCTTGAAGGAGGGCAGAGATAGCCTGATCTGATGAGCTAGTGACTATGATATCATCAACATATATTAAAACAAATATCATAATTTTATCTTTGTGATAAAGAAATAGTGAAGTGTCTGCTTTGAAAGGAGCAAAACCAACTTGGTGCAACTTGGTGCTAAGTCTGGAGTACCATGCTCGGGGAGCTTGCTTGAGCCCATAAAGAGCTTTGTCAAGTTTGCAAATATAGTGAGGAGTAGCGGAAGACTCAAAACCTGGGGGTTGTTTCATGTAGACCTCCTCTTCCAGAACGCCATGCAAAAACGCGTTCTTGACATCTAGCTGCCTCAAACTCCAGCCCCGAGAAACAGCAATGAACAGAACAATTCTGATAGTTGCTGCCTTGACAACAGGATTGAAAGTATCCTCATAATCGATGCCATATCTTTGCTTGAAGCCTTTTGCAACCAAGCATGCCTTATACCTGTCAACTATGCCATCTGCATGTTTCTTGACACGATATACCCATTTACAGTGAATAAGATTTTTTGTAAAATGTGGAGAAACAAGATGCCATGTTTTATTTTGTATTAAAGCAGTGTACTCATCTTCCATCGCCTTTCGCCATCTGTCATCTTCAAGAGCCTCTGAGAGAGTACTAGGTTCACCTGTAGACGTAAACAGGCTATATGGAACTGTACCATCAGTATATACTTTGGGACGTCGTATACCTCTCTGAAGTCGTGTACGTGGTTCCGGTGGAGGCAGCGAAGGAGTCGGAGATGGTGATGCAGATTGAGGTGTAGCAGTACTTGACGCAGAAGATCCTGAGGGACTGCTGTCGCTAGCGACACAGCCCGGTGAATCCTACTGCAGGGAATCAGTCGCGCGCGGTGTGTGCGCGGGATTTGCTGACGTTGGTGCAGGAGAGCAGTCCGCCGCATCATGGCACAGGTCGAGCGTCGCGTCCGTATGAGGACAAGACCGCGCGGGAGAGGCCTCATGGTGCGGACTTGGCGTCACGTCCGCACGTGGAGGCGACCGAGGAGACCGCGCAGGAGAGATCGACGTAGCAGGTCGCGGTGATAGCGATCGTGCGGGCCACGCAGGAGGAGTCCGGGAGGACTGGGAGCGAGATCGAGGCGATTCCCGCGTCGCGGTACGTCCGCGATTGGCGCAGGGATCAGCACCGATCGGATCCGCCTCGGGGGCAGGAGGGGTCAGATCGCCTTCGGGATTGGTGCTCCAGCAGATATTTTTCGTATCGTGATTCTCCGTCATTGGTGGGGCGATTTGAGCCGAATTTTTTTCGGTGTCTTGCTGCTGCTCGTGAGTATCAGTTGGAGCTTCCGTTTCTGCAGTAGTATTAGCAACAACAGGCACAACAGGCAAAGTCATATAGTCAGTAACAGATGCACCCCCGTTATGTGGAAGGAGAAGAATGTCATTCCTGAGCCTAGAGCCAGCATTGGGATGTAGCTCGGAGAAGGGAAAAATATTTTCATCGAACACAACGTCTCTTGAGATATAAACACGACCAGTGGATATTTCAAGGCATTTGACACCTTTGTGGCGAGGACTATAGCCTAGAAATACGCACCGGGTAGAACGAAAGGCTAACTTTCATTTATTAAAAGGACGGAGATTCGGCCAACAGGCACAACCAAACACCCGAAGAGACTCATAATTTGGTGGTGTATGAAGGAGACGTTCAACAGGAGTGTCATGATTTATTACCTTGCTAGGGAGGAGATTAATGAGAAATGTGGCAGTGAGGAATGCTTCATCCCAGAACTTGAGAGGCATGGATGCATTAGCAAGTAATGCAAGACCTACTTCGACAATGTGGCGATGTTTTCTTTCAGCAGAGCCATTTTGCTGATGCGCGTGTGGGCAAGAGACATGGTGAGTAATACCAATCTTTTGAAATAAACTATTTAGTTTTCATATTCACCTCCCCAATCAGTTTGCATGGTAATTATTTTTCTATCAAATTTTCTTTCAACAAGTTGCTGGAAGTTAAGAAAAACTTGATAAACCTCAGAACGCTTTTTGAGCAAATAAATCCAAGTAAATTTGCTAAAATCATTAATAAAGTTTACATAATATGAATGTTTCCCAGCAGACACAGGTGCTGGTCCCCATACATCCGAAAAGACTTGCTCCAGAGGAACAGTGGAGACACTAGTAGAGACAGGATATGGCAATTGATGACTCTTGGCTAGTTGACAAGGATCACAGATGTATGGACTTATTTCAGGGGAATAAGAAATATTATTTTTCCTAAGTACTTGTTGAACCACAAACGATGAAGGATGTCCTAAACGACGATGCCATGTAGAGGATGATGGCTTTATTGTGATGAGAGCTTGCTTGTGAGCTCCGATAGAGGAAGGGACAAGCGGGTAGAGGCCACCATGACATGGTCCTTTAAACAGGATTCTCCTTGTTGCCTGATCCTTAATCAAAAAGAAGTATGGGTGAAACTCAAGAAAGACATTATTATCAAGAGTAAGCTTATGAACAGAGAGCAGGTTTTTTGAAGCACTTGGAACATGGAGAACATTATTGAGATGTAAGGAGTTTGTGGGGGTGCATAATGTTGAATGACCAATATGACTTATTTCCATACCGTTGCCGTTGTCCGTGTGGACGCGATCACGCCCGTTGTACTTGTCATGTGTGTGGAGTTTGCTCAACTCAGATGTGACATGATGAGTGGCACAGGAGTCCGGGTACCAGTTGGTGTCGACGTTGTAGGATGCAACATGGGCACCCTTCTCATCTCCATCATCATCGGAGTCATGCCGATCTTGGTAGCGCCACCAGCAGGCGCTGGCAGGGTGACCGTGAATCTTGCAGATTTGGCAGGTCACGTCGACGTAGGGTGTGGGGGCACGTCCACGGCGGCGCCCCCCATCATCGCGGCGCCCTCCGCCATCGTCACGACGACGGTTGTTGTCATCACGGCGGCGCCCTCTATCGTCACGGCGATGGTCACGACCAGCATCATCGCGACGCCAATCATGATGTCCGTCGCGGTTGCCATCTTGTCCTTGATGATCACGGCGGCGCCAGCGCCCTCCATCATCACGACGATCCCCGTCCCCACGATCAGGACGGGCAGGAGAGCGCCCACAGTCACCACGTGGGCGGGAGTCACGGCTGTCGTCACGAGACGGTCGTGTGGCGACGTTGGCGGAGGAGGTGAAGCCGGTGTCATGTCCTGTGTCGGAGAGCATCTCGGTGCGGAGATCATTAGCACAAATTTGATCAAAGAGGTCATCAAGAGTGGTACCGGGGTTTCCGTTGACGGATGCGACGACGGAGTTGTAGGTGGCGTCAAGACCGTTGAGGATGTACCCAACCATCTCATCTTCATCTACAGGTTTGCCTGCCGCGGCAAGCTCGGAGGCGAAGCCCTTCATCGTCGCGAAGAACTGAGCGGCTGTCAGTTCATTCTTCTTGGTGTTGTTGAGCGCCCCGCGGAGGTTGTTGATCTTCGTGCGGGAGTGGGAGGAGCACGTATGTGGCATCCCGCAAAACCACTACTAGAAAATCGCGTTGTTTTTGTGCATTGCATCATCGTGACCGCATGCTCATGTCATCATGCCACATTGCATTTGAGCATCGTCATCATCATGCATATTGTTTTGCCTAAAAACTATTTGCGAAAGACTATGTTATTTTCTAAACTAGCCTCCTCTATTTTCAAATCCAAATCGTCGGTCCAGCCGGACCTTTCATTTATCTAAAACCAATTACAAAATCTATTGTTAAAATAAAAGAAACCCTAGACTAAAAATTTCTAGTCCTAAACTCACCCAATCCTAGTCTACCCACCTATCCTAGCCTGCCACCTCCCCTTCCCTCCACCTCACCACACCCATCGCCACCTCATCAATCCACCCCCACTCCCTCCCTCTCTCTCTCCCCAACCAGCCATCCACACACGCCACCTCCCTCTCTCACATAGCCCCCATCTACCCCTCTCTCTCCCTCTCCCTATCCCTGGGCCCCACCCGCGCCTGGACCCACTTCCCACTCCCCACAGCAACACACGCATGCTGCAGCCCCTCGCCCTGTCCCCGCGGGTCCCACCTGCCCGACCTGCCCCGCGGCCCCACCCCTGGCCCCGCGGCCCCCCGCTCTCTCCTTCCTCCTCTCTGCCCCACCCGACGCGCTCGCCCGCCTCTACCTTCCTCCCCTCTGGCAACCGCCGCCGCTCTCCCCGCGGTCCTCCTCATCGCCGGCCGCGCCCCCCCCCCTCGTCGCCGGTCGCCCCCACCGCGCCCGGCGCCCTTCCACCTCCCTCCTCCGCCCGCACGCGGACCCCTCCTCCTCCGCGAGCGTCCCTCCCTCGCCGGAGCTCCTCCAGCCGCCACCGTCGCCAGAGGGCCCCGGGTCCCCGCCTCCTCGCCTCCTCCGCTCCAGGCCCGCCGCCGGCCTCCACCATCCTCTGGGCCGCGACCCCCCCGGCACGCGAGCACCCCGAGCCCTCCCCGCCGTCGAGCCGACCCCCGCTTCCCCCTCTGCCTCACCGCGCTCGCCCCGCCATCCGCCCTTCCCTCCGGTCACCGGCCAGCCTCGCCGCCGCAGCTTCTCCCTCGCCGGGCCACGCGCCTCCACCTTCCACCCCCGTTCCGCCGCCGCCGCCGTTCCTCCGGCGCCCCCGTCTCCCCGTCACCGCGCCCCCTACGCCCGTCGCCCCGGAGCCGGCGCCGCCGCGTGACCCCGCCACCGCCTCCAGGCCCCGTGCTCGCCTCCCTCGCCCCGATCCCACCTCCGGCCTCGTCGACCGCCACCAGGTGCCCCCTTCCCGCATCGAAGCCCGCCGAATCGAGCTCGCCATCGCGCCCCGGTGTCGTCCTGCGACCTCTGTTGCCGCGGCAGCGGGCCACCGTCACCACCGCGGGGCCCGGCCCGGCCCTCTTCTGCAGCAGCTCCCGCGAGCCCCGCAAGCCGCAGATGCTCGCCGCGCCCCTCCTCTGCGACCTGCGACTGCGCGCCCTGCTGCCAAGCTCGCTCGCCCCGCCTCCGTGCCGCCGTCCTCCGGCCTCTGCAGGCCCTGCCTCCGTCCACCTCGTCCGCGCGCCGACGTCGTCGCCTGGTCTCCGACCGCCGCTGTCGTCTCCGGCGAGCCCCGTCCCCGACCTCCACCGTGGAACTCACCCTGTCGGTGCTCGTCCCCGGCCAGCAACCGCCGTCTGCGTCCGGCCGCCCTGCTCGGCACCGCGTTGCCCTGAGCCCCGCCATAAGTTCTGCCTGCACACATGTATGCTCCGGGGACTCAAGTCAACCCCAAGATCTTCGAAAGGCCCCAAGCCCCGACCCTAGAACCAAAGCGCGGATCCAAGACCACGAGTCCTCCTTCATGGAACCGAAGCCCATACCTGAAGACCCAGATCTGGATTCAAAGTTCGAACCCCCGGCACGACAAGATCTTCCCCTCGGAACGCCATGACCGACGACATGCCCCGACGACCCCGGACGCAACAAGACCTTCTTCCCGTATGCGACGTCGAGAACCCGAGCGCCAAGATCTACTTCCCGGACCCCTGAAGACCGATCCGAAGCGCCAGGACCCGAATCTGAAGAACGCCAAGATCGCCGACGCGGATACGCCAAGTTCTTCGTTCCGAATGTCAAGACCGACCGGTACGCGAAACCGACAAGATCTTCGCGACGATAAGAACGACACCAACCCGGAAGAATCCGATGCGCCCCGACGCCAACCAAGTCCTTCTTCCCGGACGCGACAAGGTCTACTCCGCTGTCCGAGAACGATCCCGCCGAGACCGAACCTCGCCGATCCCGTCGAACCCTGAACCCTGAGACCGAACCCCGAACCCCGGAACCAAGATCGCCGAACCCTAACGTGTGAACCTTTTTCCCGAGCCCCTATTTTATAAATACTATATATACACTTGTTGCATATTAAATTGTCATACTCGCATGCATATTGTATGGTTTGGGGGCATTATGCCGATTCACCTTATAATTAAATATGGGGCCCATATGCGGACAAATCTAGTCTTATATTGGCCTCATTTAAATTGGTGTAGCGAACCGGTAACTTATCGTGCCATGTTATTACAACAATTAATTTGCGGGGTAGATAAACAACTTGAACCGTTTAATTAAATGTCGGGACCCCGGTTCCGCTTAATCTTGCCTAATTGCACCGCATCTGCATCATATCATAATCATGCCCGATCTTCGGCCGTAGTATTAAATATTGCATCCGGTGTTTATTCTAGTGTTTTGCTTCTTCGCGGATAAGGCCGTTGAGTTTATGCGAGTGTCGTCCGTTCTTCGGTTGAACCTTCGGCCATGTTTTCAGGCAAGCATCTCCCCCTTTCTACCTATCTTACTTTCATAGTATTTATTCCCTCCTGTTGATCTATTGCTATCTGTGTTGCGATGCTCTAGTTTCGTACCCGTGATATCCCTTGCAGCCGTATATTGCCTTGGACACCTCCTATTACTTATTGTTTGGTAGATAGTTGGACCTGCGCGTCGTAGTCGCTTGCTCAAGTGTTGTTGCGTGTTGGAGTATTGCCGCATGTTCAATGTTGGAGATGATCATGGCTATAATTATTGTTCACTTTAATTACTGTTTAACAACTAAAATTGAGGTAAGTAAGCAGAGGCACAGGTGGGAAATAGATGTTATTTGGTTGTTAACCGTCCACTTGTGTCCCGTAGGACCCCGAGTACTTGATACATGTTCCTTGAATATTCGCGCTATCCACATCCGGGAGGATTATGGGACCCCCCTGAGCCAGAGCTTGATTCATTCTTATTTCTTGGGGCCACAAACTAGATTGAGGTTTTATTTACTATCATGTACCTATGCCATGCTTTACTGCTTTATTTACGATTGTGCGATGGATAGCACCTGTACTGTTTAGGATCGGGACACGTTTTCGCGGTGTCGACAAGCCCAGTTTTGGGTTCCCAGTCGTTCACAGCCGTCCACCCAAACCTTGAGTCCGTCTCGGAGTCAGCTAGCTTCGTTGCGGGTGTACTCAACGGGGTGGCCCCCGGAAATATTTCTGAATCTTGTGATTGCTTTGTCGTGAAGGCCTCGTTGGGTTTTGATTTGGTTTTTCCGAGGTTGATCGAGTGTGTGTTGCTATTTGTGCACTCCTGCAGGATAAAACTTTCTGAAAGCCGTGTCCGCGGTTATGGACGACTTGGAGCACAGTATCTCGATCATAGACAACTATAACTAAAGTAGTGCTATAAATTTGACTTTATAATGACTAGTAATCAGCTTCACTATAATGGAATGGCTAAATAAAACTGCCAACAATTGCTTGTTTGGGTTGCCGCTGGCCACCATTGTATCTGACTAGTAAGTATTGCAACTATAACGGAATGGCTAAATAAAAGTACCAACAACTGCTGGGTTTTGGGTTATCTCATGCTAATTGTATCTGACTAGTAAGTGTCGCAACTACAACGGAATGGTTAACTAAAAGTGTCCACTGCTTATTATATCAGGATGACTATCTATACCTGACTAGTAATTGCTGCAACGATAACTGAATAAATAAAACTGCCAACTGTGTGAGTTCCTCGGTTGACTTCCTCGTTTGGTCTCGAGGGGAAAATACCAGGATGGGTTTGTCTGATGGTAGAATCAGGTTGGTTCCGAATAGGTCTTTCTTATCCCTCTCTGATAGCCGCCAGTTGTATCGAGTCTCTATAGGTTGTTTAGTGCATGCTGCCGCTTCAGTCCACCATACCTATGTAGGCGAGGACCGCGAATTCTAGCCTCGCCGTGTACTGGCCTCAGTACTGACGCTCCTCTTTTTCCTTTGCCCTTTGTCGGCTCCCTTTTGTTTAAGCAGGTTTTGAGATCGACGTCGTTAGCAGGGTTACCCTTCCGGCTTGGCCTAGGCAGGGTTATGGACGCCATTGGTTAATCTTCAGGGCTCTTAGCCCCATTTGCATCTTGTCCGTAGTCGGACGCTCCATCTTTTCAAGGTGATTTGGATCTTTGTACCGTATATATGTATTCTTGACTCTTTGAGTCGTGTTGTATATATATTTGTTCTGTGGGTCCCATCGAGGACTGTTGTGTAATGTTATTACTTCGTTTTCCACCCGCACGAAAGTGCCTGGTGGGCACCTTTGAATCGTTTCTATGCGGGTTTGGCGAGTTTCGCTAAAGCTTGCATAGGTCCGATTTTGAGGGTGTTACAGAGTGGTATCAGAGCCCAGCAGTTGCGATACCCCACAAGTCCAGCCTGTAGGATAACCTAGCTAACGGCCGAAGTAGAGTGTCAAAACTATTTTTGCAAAATCGGTTGGATAGTTCTGATTAGGTCTGATTTTACTCCTTACCCCTTTGCTGCTCTCCTCTCACCTCTGTGTGTTTTGAATCCGCTCTCGTCTCTCTTCGAGTCCAGGATTTCTCGTGGTTGGGTTCCGTCGTACCTTCAGGGTTTCGCTTCCTCCTTTGATAACGGTGTTCTACCATCCAGTATTCATGCTGTCTGAGGAATCCGTCTACGGTGGTACCATTCTTTGTTCCTTTTTTGTGCCTTCCGGTGTTTTCCGACGCGACGACATCATCTACGCCAGATCCGATGCAGAGTCTGCATCACTCCTTTGTTTCTGAACCTCGATTGTCGAGATCTTCAGTCTAATTCCGAGAGTTGGTTGCATAATCTGCCTATTCGTGTGCCGAGTAATGGTTTGGGTGCGCGATGGACTGATCACCATCCGACTACTCTTATCATTCGCTCTTGTACATCGAATCAGTGGATCCAGCGATTTTACTCCGTCCACGGAAGCTAGAGGTGGCTTTATTTTTTTTATACCTCTACCTTCGACCTTTTGTTTCCGGAGTGTTTCCCTCGACGGTCACGGACAACGACCTCTTGTTAGTGGTGTCGCGAGGATCCACATGAAGTGAGAAGATGCAGATCACCGACCTTCTTTCCGGTACCATGAGGCGGATCTCGAGGGCGAGATCCATTGTTAGTGGTGTCGAATTGTGGCATCCCGCAAAACCACTACTAGAAAATCGCGTTGTTTTTGTGCATTGCATCATCGTGACCGCATGCTCATGTCATCATGCCACATTGCATTTGAGCATCGTCATCATCATGCATATTGTTTTGCCTAAAAACTATTTGCGAAAGACTATGTTATTTTCTAAACTAGCCTCCTCTATTTTCAAATCCAAATTGTCGGTCCAGCCGGACCTTTCATTTATCTAAAACCAATTACAAAATCTATTGTTAAAATAAAAGAAACCCTGGACTAAAAATTTCTAGTCCTAAACTCACCCAATCCTAGTCTACCCACCTATCCTAGCCTGCCACCTCCCCTTCCCTCCACCTCACCACACCCATCGCCACCTCATCAATCCACCCCCACTCCCTCCCTCTCTCTCTCCCCAACCAGCCATCCACACACGCCACCTCCCTCTCTCACACAGCCCCCATCTACCCCTCTCTCTCCCTGTCCCTGTCCCTGGGCCCCACCCGCGCCTGGACCCACTCCCCACTCCCCACAGCAACACACGCACATAGCAGCCCCTCGCCCTGTCCCCGCGGGTCCCACCTGCCCGACCTGCCCCGCGGCCCCACCCCTGGCCCCGCGGCCCCCCGCTCTCTCCTTCCTCCTCTCTGCCCCACCCGACGCGCTCGCCCGCCTCTACCTTCCTCCCCTCTGGCAACCGCCGCCGCTCTCCCCGCGGTCCTCCTCGTCGCCGGTCGCCCCCCCCCCTCGTCGCCAGTCGCCCCCACCGCGCCCGGCGCCCTTCCACCTCCCTCCTCCGCCCGCACGCGGACCCCTCCTCCTCCGCGAGCGCCCCTCCCTCGCCGGAGCTCCTCCAGCCGCCACCGTCGCCAGAGGGCCCCGGGTCCCCGCCTCCTCGCCTCCTCTGCTCCAGGCCCGCCGCCGGCCTCCACCATCCTCTGGGCCGCGACCCCCCGGCACGCGAGAACCCCGAGCCCTCCCCGCCGTCGAGCCGACCCCCGCTTCCCCCTCTGCCTCACCGCGCTCGCCCCGCCCTCTGCCCTTCCCTCCGGTCGCCGGCCAGCCTCGCCGCCGCAGCCCCGCGGCTTCTCCCTCGCCGGGCCACGCGCCTCCACCTTCCACCCCCGTTCCGCCGCCGCCTCCGTTCCTCCGGCGCCCCCGTCTCCCCGTCACCGCGCCCCCTCCGACCGTCGTCCCGGAGCCGGCGCCGCCGCGTGACCCCGCCACCGCCTCCAGGCCCCGTGCTCGCCTCCCTCGCCCCGAGCCCACCTCCGGCCTCGTCGACCGCCACCAGGTGCCCCCCTCCCGCGTCGAAGCCCGCCGAACCGAGCTCGCCATCGTGCCCCGGTGTCGTCCTGCGACCTCTGTTGCCGCGGCAGTGGGCCACCGTCACCACCGTGGGGCCTGGCCCGGCCCTCTTCTGCAGCAGCTCCCGCGAGCCCCGCAAGCCGTAGACGCTCGCCGTGCCCCTCCTCTGCGACCTGCGACTGTGCGCCCGGCTGCCAAGCTCGCTCGCCCCGCCTCCGTGCCGCCGTCCTCCGGCCTCTGCAGGCCCTGCCTCCGTCCACCTCGTCCGCGCGCCGACGTCGTCGCCTGGTCTCCGACCGCCGCTGTCGTCTCCGGCGAGCCCCGTCCCCGACCTCCACCGTGGAACTCACCCTGTCGGTGCTCGTCCCCGGCCAGCAACCGCCGTCTGCGTCCGGCCGCCCTACTCGGCACCGCGTCGCCCTGAGCCCCGCCATAAGTTCTGCCTACACACATGTATGCTCCGGGGACTCAAGTCAACCCCAAGATCTTCGAAAGGCCCCAAGCCCCGACCCTGGAACCAAAGCGCGGATCCAAGACCACGAGTCCTCCTTCATGGAACCGAAGCCCATACCTGAAGACCCAGATCTGGATTCAAAGTTCGAACCCCCGGCACGACAAGATCTTCCCCTCGGAACGCCATGACCGACAACATGCCCCGACGACCCCGGACGCAACAAGACCTTCTTCCCGTATGCGACATCGAGAACCCGAGCGCCAAGATCTACTTCACGGACCCTTGAAGACCGATTCGAAGCGCCAGGACCCGAATCTGAAGAACGCCAAGATCGCCGACGCGGATACGCCAAGTTCTTCGTTCCGAATGCCAAGACCGACCGGTACGCGGAACCGACAAGATCTTCGCTACGATAAGAACGACACCGACCCGGAAGAATCCGATACGCCCCGACGCCAACCAAGTCCTTCTTCCCGGATGCGACAAGGTCTACTCCGCTGTCCGAGAACGATCCCGCCGAGACCGAACCTCGCCGATCCCGTCGAACCCTGAACCTTGAGACCGAACCCCGAACCCCGGAACCAAGATCGCCGAACCCTAACGTGTGAACCTTTTTCCCGAGCCCCTATTTTATAAATGCTATATATACACTTGTTGCATATTAAATTGTCATACTCGCATGCATATTGTATGGTTTGGGGGCATTATGCCGATTCACCTTATAATTAAATATGGGGCCCATATGCGGACAAATCTAGTCTTATATTGGCCTCATTTAAATTGGTGTAGCGAACGGGTAACTTATCGTGCCCTGTTATTACAACAATTAATTTGCGGGGTAGATAAACAACTTTAACCGTTTAATTAAATGTCGGGACTCCGGTTCCGCTTAATCTTGCCTAATTGCACCGCATCTGCATCATATCATAATCATGCCCGATCTTCAGCCGTAGTATTAAATATTGCATCCGGTGTTTATTCTAGTGTTTTTCTTCTTCGCGGATAAGGTCGTTGAGTTGATGCGTGTGTCGTCCGTTCTTCGGTTGAACCTTCGGCCATGTTTTCAGGCGAGCCTCTCCCCCTTTCTACATATCTTACTTTCATAGTATTTATTCCCTCCTGTTGATCTATTGCTATCTGTGTTGCGATGCTCTAGTTTCGTACCCGTGATATCCCTTGCAGCCGTATATTGCCTTGGACACCTCCTATTACTTATTGTTTGGTAGATAGTTGGACCTGCGCGTCGTAGTCGCTTGCTCAAGGTTGTTGCGTGTCGACAAGTACCACAGTTGTTGGAGTATTGCCGCATGTTCAATGTTGGAGATGATCATGGCTATAATTATTGTTCACTTTAATTACTGTTTAACAACTAAAATTGAAGTAAGTAAGCAGAGGCACAGGTGGGCAATAGATGTTATTTGGTTGTTAACCGTCCACTTGTGTCCCGTAGGACCCCGAGTACTTGATACCTGTTCCTTGAATATTCACGCTATCCACATCCGGGAGGATTATGGGACCCCCCTGAGCCAGAGCTTGATTCATTCTTATTTCTTGGGGCCACAAACTAGTTTGAGGTTTTATTTACTATCCTATACCTATGCCATGCTTTACTGCTTTATTTACGATTGTGCGATGGATAGCACCTGTACTGTTTAGTATCGGGACACGTTTTCGCGGTGTCGACAAGCCCAGTTTTGGGTTCCCAGTCGTTCACAGCCGTCCACCCAAACCTTGAGTCCGTCTCGGAGTCAGCTAGCTTCGTTGCGGGTGTACTCAACGGGGTGGCCCCCGGAAATATTTCTGAATCTTGTGATTGCTTTGTCGTGAAGGCCTCGTTGGGTTTTGATTTGGTTTTTCCGAGGTTGATCGAGTGTGTGTTGTTATTTGTGCACCCCTGCAGGATAAAACTGTCTGAAAGCCGTGTCCGCGGTTATGGACGACTTGGAGCACAGTATCTCGATCATAGACAACTATAACTAAAGTAGTGCTATAAATTTGACTTTATAATGACTAGTAATCAGCTTCACTATAATGGAATGGCTAAATAAAACTGCCAACAATTGCTTGTTTGGGTTGCCGCTGGCCACCATTGTATCTGACTAGTAAGTATTGCAACTATAACGGAATGGCTAAATAAAAGTACCAACAACTGCTGGGTTTTGGGTTATCTCATGCTAATTGTATCTGACTAGTAAGTGTCGCAACTACAACGGAATGGTTAACTAAAAGTGTCCACTGCTTATTATATCAGGATGACTATCTATACCTGACTAGTAATTGCTGCAACGATAACTGAATAAATAAAACTGCCAACTGTGTGAGTTCCTCGGTTGACTTCCTCGTTTGGTCTCGAGGGGGAAATACCAGGATGGGTTTGTCTGATGGTAGAATCAGGTTGGTTCCGAATAGGTCTTTCTTATCCCTCTCTGATAGCCGCCAGTTGTATCGAGTCTCTATAGGTTGTTTAGTGCATGCTGCCGCTGCCGCTTCAGTCCACCATACCTATGTAGGCGAGGACCGCCGAATTCTAGCCTCGCCGTGTACTGGCCTCAGTACTGACGCTCCTCTTTTTCCTTTGCCCTTTGTCGTCTCCCCTTTTGTTTAAGCAGGTTTTGAGATCGACGTCGTTAGCAGGGTTACCCTTCCGGCTTGGCCTGGGCAGGGTTATGGACGCCATTGGTTAATCTTCAGGGCTCTTAGCCCCATTTGCATCTTGTCCATAGTCGGACGCTCCATCTTTTCAAGGTGATTTGGATCTTTGTACCGTATATATGTATTATTGACTCTTTGAGTCGTGTTGTATATATATCTGTTCTGTGGGTCCCATCGAGGACTGTTGTGTAATGTTATTACTTCGTTTTCCACCCGCACGAAAGTGCCTGGTGGGCACCTTTGAATCGTTTCTATGCGGGTTTGGCGAGTTTCGCTAAAGCTTGCATAGGTCCGATTTTGAGGGTGTTACAACGTAGCGGTGATGACGGACCATGCCGCTGCAGACGTCTCCAGCCCCACAACATGGGGTATGATTTTCGGCGATAGCGAGTTTACAAGAAACCCGAGCACCGTCTGATCCCACGAGAGCCATGCCGCATAGGCAGGGTTGGGGATTGTGATCTTCTTCTGGTTGTCATCTTCAACCTCCAGTTTCTTCGCCGGCGCGGCGTCAGTGCCATCGAGCAGGCCGAGGACTTGAGCGCCACGAAGGGGGTGGGGGGTAGACGAGGGTCTTCCAGTAAAGGAAGTTAGCCCGCGTCAACTTCTAGGAGGGAGGGGACACAAGGGCAGCAGAGAGCGTCGTCGACGATGAGGAAGAAGATGTCATGGCCACCGGGGAAATCCCGTTGTAGTCTTGGTTGTTGAAGCTGCGGCGACGGCGGCAAGAATGCGGCGGCGGCTACAGAGATTTGTTTTCTTGGCTTTTTGTGGATTGATCTTTGGCGGCTAGGTCATGGAAGAGGTAGCTCTGATACCATATTAATGGAGTAGTTTTTGGGAGAAACGACAGCTCCGTTGGGAGCTTCGGGTTCGTGTTTATAAAGCCTGGAACAGCCCTAGGCGTGGCGTGTACATCGGGAGGATACAACCATCGAGAGATATCAACGGGAGAATACAACCATCGAGACATATCAAGATAGAAAGATAAAAGGTACATAGTTATCTAGGAGACCTGCTAACGTAAGTTTCCTAACAATAATATTTAGCTAACCAGGTACGTGGGAGTACTACTCCATCGGCACCAAACGTACGAGTACATGCACGTTACACATGATACAAATATTTTGTCTAACATGTTCTTGTTTAGATTCAGGCCTAATAATAGTAGAAAGACGAATTCAAGCTAAACAGTGGCGAGTGGTTGTGCTAAAAAGTTAGGTCTCACAACATCTCTAGCAGAAGGAGAATAACTTACTCCAAAAACATGGTTTATGGCAAAAGAGAGAGAGAATTTTGTGAGCGTGGCAGAACGTGAAAACTAAGTCCCTATTTTTTTTCTTTTCCAATTCACTATGAATGTATGAACTCAGTTTTATTAACGAAACTATAATAACAAGGCATATATTTAAAACAACTATTGTAATTCAATACATGAATCCACCATATGGGTGGGCACCCTTAGGCCCCGTATTTTTGGTGTCTATATTATCTATGAGTGTCTGTCGAGGGTTTAGACGGACCTATAAGGTACTTACCTAGGTATCACCAGCTCATAGAGTCTTCGGGAACTCATTAGGGTTTTAGCCTGTCCGAAAGAGGGGTTAACGGAGGTGAGCCAGCCCCAAAGGATCGTGCAGACATATGGGGTCGCGGAGAGGGCAATGATTGGCTTGGATCTTAGATTGGGCCCCATACCAAGAAAGTATCACAAGGTCATGACTTGGTTGTGCAACAAGGCTAAGGTCTCTTATGGGTAAAGTAACGCACCTCTGCAGGGTGTAAGAACTGTAACTTGTTACTCCCTGTTCTGGAAAGGAGCTACGAACGTGGCGGGAAAGGAACTCCACGAAAGTTCTGGTAAACCTGTGAAGACTGACGGATATAGCTTTTAAGAATAAAAGCAATCTTTGAAGAAATGTTTATGAAAACCTGTATTGTCTATGACCTATGGTCTCTGGCTGTAGATATAGTGCATCAAACACTCCTTTTCTAGTGAACCTGCTGAGTACGCTCGTACTCAACGTATCTTCTTAACCCTTGCTAGATTCTGAAGCCATTAAGACGACATCTAAATCAAGTTATGCTCCAGGAATCTTCATCAAAAGCTAAAGCTCCCAATAAAGTCAAGAAAGTCAACATATACATCAACTCAAGCGAAGACGGAGTTTCTAATTAGACAGGAATATAATCTCTATCATAAAATCTATTCTGTAGCTATTGCAATAGCAGCAATATAGACCATTAGTTAAAATCATTGTTCAAAAAATAGGCCGAATCAGCGATTAATAGGCCGATTAATCGCTACTAGGGACCTGACTGTGTCGATTATCACTAATCGTTTGTGTTAATCGTTTAGCCCGATTAATATGTCTAACACTCCGATTACTAGGTATGTTCCCGATTAACCACTACACTTGGTCTAAAAAGTTGCAAAATTATCAACACATATCGCCCATCCATCCGCTAGCCCGCCCCAATGAAGTAGGTTTTGGCGAAGCTCCCGCTCGATCTGCCTTCGAGAGCTCTATTTTTGTCATCACTAACCAGTTCCTTGTCGTTGTTGACTAGTTCCTCATAGTTGCCGACCAGACCTCAGATACAAGTGCTCGAGCGCTTTAGGATCTCACCCGGGAGCTTAAAGCTGCCTTTAATAGGGTAGATGGTTGAGGTGCAAGAGGATTCATACATCTTTTAGGTGCTAATTTTTTTAGGCCGCACCGATAAAGAGCCGACCGATTAAATCAGTTAATCATTCGAATTCTGATTAGTCGCTACTCCCAAACCAACCGAGCAGTTAACGTTTACCGATTTTCTTACCATTGGTTAAAATACTAGTCTTAATAGTATGATAGTTTTTGAGTTAAATATTTATGATTCTTCTTTGAAGAAGTTTCTTTCCCTCTCTTTAACTTCGTATGTTCTTTGGATCTTGTGTACAGAGTGAGTTGTAACCCTTAGCTATGTATTGGACCTGTTGTGTTTCTATTGTACCACTCTGAGGGATGTAATACTAGTGAACAGGTGTTTCATTGGTGTTATGTCAACGACTATAGTGTACTACATCATGCAGTGGTATGCTGGGTCACCGCAGCCACGACTGCCTCGGCAATTTTTTTGAACATGCTAGATTCATCCTAAATTGATGCCTAAATTAGTTTTCTGGATATATTGTATCAGGTTTGAAGTAGTCCGCCATAAGCTTGTGATCAGCAACTATTCGGTTGTGGTTGATCACTTGATGACCAAATCCGGGTTCGTCGTGTTTCTTCTTCGTTGCCTCCACTTACATCAACATCGTCATCGTCTGATGATGAACCGTCAAAAATTTATTACCAAAGCAAATTCATCTACACATATATGAAACAAACAAATAGCTACAAGTAAAAACGAACAATCTAAACAAACTAAAGATCAAAAGAATTTATATGATTACCTTGCGAGCAAAACTCGAACATGTTGCTGTCGGTGGAGGTGGGAGAAGGAAACAACGATGTAGCAAGTCACGTGGAGCTCGACCTACCTCTAGTGGACATCCAACAACATCATCGACGCCTTCTACCGCACAAATCATGACCTAGGGCGGCAAAGAGGACCAGGCGACAGTGTCACGACCAAGCTCAGTAGCCGTCCTAGGGGCGGTGAGGGAGCTTCCGCGCAGCCTCTGTGAGTGCTAGGGACGAAAATTTCATGCGCATAAAAACAACTAATTGAAGGATAAAACTGCAACCCCTGTCAGGATCCCAATTGGATATGACAAGTGAGGATCAACAAGAACAACTAATTGACAAGAATTGGTAGATAAGAGTGTAAATTACTAGGATAAATTGAAGGATAAAACTACTGTAATTGAAGAACTGGAAAATAAGGAGAAGATAAGTTTATGGTTTGATTTCTTGCTTGATTCAACAATAGATGAGTTGGCTTATAAGGAACACGCTACCCATACTTTTTTGAGGGAATGGCCAAATAACCACTACTAGAAAAACGGCTATAGGTAATTCATATATCCGTGGCGCACGTGCTAGTGGTGCCCCACGGGTAAAATAGGCGTGACGCACTGTCCACAGGTGCCCTACAGCTAACTGCCGTAAGCGTGGCGCACATGGGGGTGGTGCGCCACGGCTATGTGTAGGCCAGGGTATAGGTGGCCGCAACACACATACCCGTAGCGCACTATGTCAAGGTGCGCTACGGATGTGAAATTTAACCGTAGCGCACCTTGACCTAGTGCGCTACAAGTATGTGTGTTACAGCTGCTGGGTCAACTTAGCCGTAGGGCACTAGGCCATAGGACACTCTGCCCTAGTGTCGTACGGCTAAGTGGCCTACACCAACTCCACCCCTGGATCGTCTTTTTAGCTTTGCAAAAAATAAAATAAAATGAAAAACACTTCAAATAATAGAATCCTTTCATATTTAGGTAGATAATGTGGTCTAGTTTTTAGTAAAATTAACAAACATGAATTTCGATTTTTCTGCAAAAAAAATTAATGCCATTGTAAAACGGCCGTAACTTTTGCATACGATGTCAAAAAAAAGTATAATATACCAAAATGACCAGAACGAGATTCCAGATCCGCTTGCAACTCCTATAGGTCGTTTAGCGATTTTTTAGAATATCAAAATTCGAAAAGAGTAAAAAGTTATGGCAAATTGCTACAGAAAAAAAAATTGAGGCAACTTACCCGTAGCGCACCACCACCTAGTTCGCCACGAGTAAGTTAGGCGGGATTCGAAATTCGAATCACCACCCAGCCCACCTACCTCCCTCTCTCCCTCTCTTCCTTCCTCTTCGATCTCTTCCTTCCTTCCTCTATTCTTCTCTTCCTCTTCTCTTTCTCCCTCTCTTCTTATCTTCCTTCCTCCCTCTCTTCTTTCTTCCTCTTCTCTTCCTTCCTCCATCTCTTCTTCTCTTCCTCTTCTCTTCCTCCCTCTTCTCCTTCTCCTCACTTCGGCCTCCTCTGACCAAGGACGACCACGGGTAACCAGCTCCTTCAGCAGTCGTCGTCGCCTCCTCCGACCACACGTCCTCCAGCCGCCGTCGCCGCCACCACCTCCTCCGACCATACCTCCGACTGCACCTCCGACGCACCTCCGGCTGTCTCCTCCGACCACACCTCCTCCTACTGCCTCGACGCCGACGAGGACTAGCACGGCCACGGCCTCCCGCACATCCCTGCGGTGGTAGGTCGTGACCACGGCCACTGCTCCGGCGAGGCGACGCGACGGCGGCGATTTCTAGACCCGATTGCTTTTGCAATTCAAAACTAGGGTGTTTTTTGCATTTTTTTTTTGTTTTTTGAAAAAAAACATCCGTGGCGCACCTGTACCCCTACCCGTGGTGCACCTAGTAGTGTGCCACGCCTATCCCTATATAAACGTAGCGCACCAGGGTAGTGCGCTACGGGCACTTTTTAGCCGCAGCGTACGCTTAGTGGCACACCACTAGTGCGCCACAGATGGTCTTTTTAGGTGCGCCACGAACAACCCTTTTTATAGTAGTGAACCCTTAGTATCAATACTTCACTAATACCCCCATAACATATATCTTGACATCCTAGTCCCCGAATTCCTTCCTTCTTGAGACCATTTCCAACAATGGATAAGGGCATATCCACCGGGCCGACCAAAATGGTACGTTTCAGTCCGTTTGGGTCGGGCCATAGCCGCTTTTGGGTCGTGGTCCGGTCTATCCGGCGAACCGCGCCCAGCAGCCCGACCCATTTGACTGTCTCCCCTCGCTGTCACCGCTTGACACCCTCAGCAATGGGACGTTAATGGCAACGCGACATTGGCTATTAGTGTCAGGGGCTTTCCACGCGGTCGGCGTTTTCCGCCATCGAAGCTTTTAGTTTACCGCCTGCGCCTTGCCTCCCGCGGCCAGAAAAATTTCCGCGCCTCCCAAGACGTTTCCTGCCTTCGTTGCGGTCTATAAAGTCAGTCGTCGGCGCGACGGAGATAACAAGCCCAAGCAAGAGCAAACCAGTAGCTAAAAAAGCGATAACCACCAGCAACCATGCCTCGCTGCAAGATCGCCAACTAGACCAAGATCTAGAAGATGTGCCGCACCCGCCTCCCGAAGGTGGAGATCGACGTTGTCAACCTCTAGGCCACGTTATTGTCCTAGTGCATGACCGAGGCACAAGTGGTGGATTTCGGGGAGGAAGGCCGTGTGGCAGAGGCAGCGCTGGAGCGGGTGGTGTAGGCGACCGCAAAGGTGGCCACACAATGGGCGGTGCGTGAGATTCACCACGTCGCCGCCAAGGAAGCGGTGGACAAGGAGGTCACATCAGCGGCCCTCCACGAGATCCACCACGAGGCGTCCATGACCACGCTAGAGAAGGTGGCCAAGCCGGCCGCCAAGGTTGTCGTCTGCTACCTTCGCCAAACCGCCGCCACGCGCACGGAGGTGGAAGCGGCAGAGGAGGAGCTCGTGGCTGCGGCCGTCGAGGTGGCGGCCGCGTGGGCTCTCTTCGACAGGGACGAGACGTGGGTGGAGAAGGACGACGAGGAGGGGGAGAAGGTGGATCAGCTGGAGGCGGAGGATGAGGAGGGAGAGGAGGCGATCACCATCCTCTTGTAGATCGTGCAGGCGCTGGGCTTCAGCCCCAACGGGGCTCCGGCGGGGTGACCCCGGGTAAAGCAGAAGTCGCGCGCCGAGCGAAGGCCTTGACAACTTTGGCGGCGAAGGAGCTAGTCGACCAAGTGGCCGAGGGACCACTGGGCCGCCTAGATGGAGAAGAACATGAGAACCGGACGGCGGAGGACTGCAAGAAGGAGGCGGGCAAGGCGGCGGCTCGCGTCCATGTCCGCAACCGTTACCGTGAACGTCTCCGGCAGCGGGCCATCTGGTCCGACATGGCGGCGATCGATACAACTGTTGCGCAAATTTGATGCACGGATGACTCGATTTGGACCATCTGTTCATGTTCAGATGGGTCGTGCTTTCTTTTGGGTGTTTTTTTTGGAGTTTGAAGGTTTTAGCTAGTACTACTGTTAAGACTGGTTTTTTTTCTTTTCGGCTGGAGATGCTCCGAGTCAAGTTAAACTCAATCAGCTCAGTTCTCTAGACTTTTTTTTCTTCTCGAGAAAAGCAGCATCCAGATCCAGTTCCTTGTAGTAGCAAACCCAAAGTGGTAGCGAACAAAAGCACCGGGTCCAGCCCAGAACCAGCCACGGTGCGCGCGGCAGCGGATGCCCACGGTCAAAGACGAACAGGAAGAGAAGGCCGCGAGCCCGCGAGTGAGACAAGACTAGAGAGAAGAGAGAGAGCTCCGGCCGCAGACATCGTCGTCCCGAAATGAATCCCCGAATGCTGGCTGCGCACTCATCACGCCGGACAGCGATCCGCCGAGCCGGCCGCGCCCGCACGCACGCACGCCCGCGGGGCAGGGCACCCAATCCCCTGCATCTTCGAACCGAGCAACGTGAGCGGCCCAGGGGCTCCCTCCGCTGCACCCCGTAGGTACAAATATGGCACGAAAGCAACGGTGGTCGTCGCTCGTCAGGTTCCGCGACGCAGACTGTTGGATGATTACCTGATCCTGACGCGAAGTGGGGATTCCCTGGCAGACATCGACGTCAGATAAAAATTTGCAGCGGTGGTTGAATTGAACAGTATGTACTCCCATCGACGAGTACCGGAGTTGATGGCTCGCTGCCGCAGGCGTGTACTGCCCGACGAGCCACTGCAGCGTTGACGGGATTTAAGGCGACGGGTACGGAGGAGGAACGCCACGTTTTCTCTGAGATGGCTCAGATACTGGTAACACCGGCACGCAACGGATTATAAATATGACCCTCTATAATTTGTCATCGCCAAAAATACCTCTCTCGCGCCATAAAAGCCAAAAATACCCTGGCGGGAAGCTGAAAAGGCGACACGTGTCACCTCCCGCCACGGGGGGTGGCGGGATGTTCCTTCCGCCTTCGGCGGTGGCGGGATGACGCTGTGGGGCCTACCAGCGCGAGCGTGAAGTCGAACCTCCCGCCAGCGCCAAGTCGAACCTCCCCACAAGTCCGGCCATGGGGCCCACCTCATCCCGCCATTCCCCCTGGCGGAAGGAACATCCTGCCACCCCCCGTGGCGGGAGGTGACACGTGTCGCCTTTTCAGCATCCCGCCAGAGCATTTTTGGCTTTTACGGCGTGAAGGGGATATTTTTAACGATGACGAATTGCAGAGGGTCATATTTATAAAAAAAATCCACGCAACGTCCAGAAGCGAGGCGTGAATCAATCAGTCGCGTTCCAGCGATGTGTGATCCGTCAGTCAGCTCTGCGTTGATCCGGCAGCAGAACGGTGATGTGGCATCCAGCCATCCAGGGCACACGCCGAGGCCGTGCCAAAACTGACAGGACGAAGACGAGCGAGGAAGCCGCTGGTCGTCCCTTGGGCCGTGCAAACAGACAGGCAACAGTCGGCAGTCGGCACCGCCCTTCCGGCAGGAGCACCGCCGTTCAGCAGCAAGCGACAAACGCGAGCATGTGCGCGCGATCTCATGTCCACATGAGACACACGGGCCGTGTCGTCGCGCGATCAGAAACGGGAAGTACAGCGAGGCAGGGGGAAAGCAACGACCGTTTTCTGCTACCGAGGGAGCAGGGCAGCAAATCCACATGCTTAGCAACCAGGCACCCTAATTAATCCAACTTCCAAGCGCAACAATAGGATATTGGGGATCGGAGATCCCTGACTGACGACGATGATCCGATTTCGCGGGCGGTATCCAAAGAAGCACATGGCGCTAGCAGGCAGAATCGAGCGAGAGGGAGGGAGAAGGAAAAACAATGGAGAATGTCAGGAAAGGAACATGCGTGGATTCTGGTTCGAAGACGACGACGCCGGTCGTTGACTCCTGCTCATGGCGCTTAGCCGATGGTGGTTTGGCTCTAATTCACCGCTAATCTGATCGGGGTTTGGCTCGATCCGAAGGGAAACATCAGGCTGTTTTCCTTACGTGCACGACGGCAGAATAATATACATGCAGGCGCAGCGCACGCCACACAGCAAAATACAGAGCACAGCGCATGATCCAGCTTCAGAATTGGAATGGTGTGATCCGGTCGTTGAGTTGAGGTGGTGCCCGCGATGCATGGTTGCCGGAGATGATCTTGGATTCGATCCTATACAGGGGATCCAAAGAACAGATGAACGTGCGCATATTATCCAAGCTCCATTAATTAGTAAAATAATCTCTCCCAAACCATCCTCCAGATCGAGCACGGCATAAGTACAGGGAAAAGGTCATTTTCCTGTTCAAGCAAACAGGGAAAGCGTCCATGTCGTCTTCCACAACAACCGAACACGACGATCTCATGCACAAACAAGAGTAACAGTGTCCAGCCGTCCTCATCCAGACGCATAAGTGATTACTACGAGTAGCAGTTAACAATAAACATAAGCAATTTTACTACTACGTTAGTACATTACAGGATATAATCGCCTACAGTACAGTAGATAGAGAGGACTAACTAATAAAGAAAAGACACCCTAGTTGCATTGCAATCTCCAGCCGAAAAGGGGGCAGGATCGTGTCACCAAACAGGAAAATTTTGAACCCTTCGCTTTCCCTCCCCCTGTCCCCCTCACCCATCACCAGGGTGCTTGGCCTGGCATGGCATGCTCAGTCAGTCACAGCTGTTTCGTGGCGTCCGTCTCCTCGTCCTGTCCGTCCGAGCAGCTGTCCTTGCCGGCGGCCTGCTCCTTCCCTTCCTTGGGGCTACCCAGCGCCCGCTTCTCCTCTTCCTCCTCACCACCACCGTCCTCCTTTCTCGTCGCCGACGCCGTGCTGCCGCGGCGCTTCTCGGCGCGCGCCTTTATGACATCGAGCAGCTCCTCCATCGCCTGCCTCTTCCCGTTCCTCCGGTTCTTGATCAGCACCTCGCTCACGTCCGCCGGCGTGATCTCCGCCGCGTCGATCCATTCCTCCAGCCCGCTCATGACCTCGGCGCCGCAGTCGTCGTCGTCGGCGGCGTCGCCCTGGAAGCAGAGGTAGTTCTTGAGGAGGATCTTGAGCGCCGGGAACGAGCAGTAGCTCATGAAGACGTGCATGTCCATCCGGCCCGACCGGAGCAGCGCCGGGTCCAGCTTCTCGATGTGGTTGGTGGTGAACACGAAGATGCGCTCCGACCCGCAGCACGACCACAGCCCGTCGGTGAAGTTGAGAAGGCCGGACAGCGTGATCGACCGGCCCGACGCCGCCCCCGCAGCGTCCTGATCGACCGTCCCGTCGATGCTGGGCCGCGGCTTCGTCGGAGCAGGAGGCAGGGCCGCCCGGTTGGTGAGGTCGACGGAGCAGTCAATGTCCTCGATCACGATGATCGACTTGGACGTGGTCTTCATGAGCAGCTTCCGCAGCTCGGCGTTGCTGCTGACCTCGGTGAGCTCGAGGTCGTACACGTCGTAGCCCAGGAAGTTGGCCATGGCGGCGATCATGCTGGACTTGCCCGTCCCGGGCGGGCCGTACAGGAGGTACCCGCGCTTCCACGCGCGGCCCGTGCGCTCGTAGAAGGCGCTGCCGTCGGCGAAGCCGCGGAGGTCGGCCTTGATGGACTCCTTGCGGTCGGGGTCCATGGCCAGCGTGTCGAACGTGCTGGGGTGCTTGAAGGGGACGGGGTCCCACGGCAGGCCGCGCGCGTCCATGGCCCCGCCGCGCGCGTTGGTGTACAGCAGCCGGTCCTGGCTCCGGCGCCGGATCTCCTGCGCGCTGGCGAGGATGTGGTCGAGGTACGCCGGGAGCAGCTTGTCCCTGTCCCCGCGGCGGATCCGGAGCGTGAAGCGGCGCTTCTCCTCGGGGAGCGGGCGCCACGAGAAGCCGGGGGACTGCCGCGGCGCCACCACGTGCTCCCACGTGACGGCCGCGCCGAGGAAGGCGTCCACGACGCGGTCGCTGGCGGCGAGGCCGAAGGTGAAGGACGTGGCGTTGTGGGGCCGCGTCAGGCTGAGCCGGGCGCCCGACGACGGCGCGGCCGTGCTGCTGAGGTAGAGCTGCACGGCGTCGTAGATCTCGTTGTTGCTCATGCCGTCCGTCTCCGTGACGTCGAAGTAGCAGTAGGGGGAGAAGCCCCGCGTCAGCCGCCCCAGCAGCCGCGCCACCGCCGCCCGCAGCTCCGCGGGGAACACGGCGTGGAGCAATCCCTGCATGAACGCCAGAGCGCCCATGAGCGACGCCAGCGCCGTCCAGTACTCCCTCATCGTGTCACTCTTCCTCTGGGCGCCGCGCCGCGCCGCGCCGGCCTGATTCGGACCTGGGAGAAGAAAAGCAAAGTGGGTGTAGGGAAACGACTCGAACGAGTAACAGCTGGAGTTGGAGAGGCTTCAGTTTTCTTTACGAAAGGTCAGCGAGGGGAGGCGATGGTTTTATAGCGGGATGAAGCCGAGGTGAGATGGCGAAGAAAGAGTTGTTCAGCCGAAAATAAAGACGAGGCATAGGGTGAGTGCCATAGAGTAGGCCAAGCAATGGAGCAAGGTCGCCATCAATAGATCGGCAGAGGGAGGGAGGAAGCATTAAAATGCTTTGGGAATATAGGCAGGCAATATGGCTCGGCATGCATGCAGATGCACTAGAGAGATCTTCACTTGGACCGGGAGCGAGATACGCAGTTCTGCACCTGCACAGTGTCGTGATATATACATGGAATCCTGTTGGGTCTTGGTAAGTGGCCGGTTGACAGTTTGAGACCTTTAATTTGAGGTTGGTTTGACCGTGTAGGCATTGGTAATTTGCCAAATCTAGTGGGGTTCTATTGATTCAAGAGAACTTCAAGAATTTTTAGCAGATTTCTTTTTTACATGAATTGGTTTCTAAAAAAAATCCATACGCTGAACTTAAGATAGATTCATTGGTGTGTTTTTCTAAGGATTCACATGTACTTCTCCATAGAACAATCTTTTTTAAAAAATAATTCATTTGATTTTTTTGTGGTATGGAACACTATTTGATTCTTGTAGTGTTCCAAACATATACTAAGATTCAATTCAAGTGGACATGCCAATATGCCACTACAATCCTTTATATTTCTCTATTCTTGTGTTTTGACAATCCCACAAAAACAAGAAAGGCTAGAGATATGATGTGGGACGCTCGTTGTGGTTAGTTTTATCGGAGCTTAGGTAGGGCTTCCTTTCTAGATAACAATAGTCAACACTTCGGGTATAAGTTATGCAACCATGGGAGGCGAGACTGTGAGATCCAGGCACATGTCTTAATATGATTGATAGGATACTCATACCAACAAGTTGCAATTTTTTCCGAAAGCTCATCCAAAAAGAACTCTGATGTAAAACGTGTTTGGCCCAAAGCAATTTAAGGATAGATGACCGACCAGAAAGTGGATACCGGGTGCGCACGAGTGAGAAAAAGTGCACAGAAAAGACTAGTGTTATTCTACGGGGCCAGTCTAAAGATCCTATTAGGCTATCAGAAGTGACACCCCCGAGGCCAAGAGAGAACGGGGTGCTACACAAACCCTAGTGTTCATTTGGTCAAGCCAAGCAGGAGTAGTAGTGTTGACTATACTGGTGAAGACACATCATATACATAGGCAACATACTGAAGGAGATATATGGTGCCGATCTCAAGAAAATAAGCAAAGAACAAATGTAACTAGGGGCGGACCTGGGCCCCGGGCTACAGCCCGGGTCTTGGCCCAGGAAGTACAGGTACATCCCTATAAATTTGACTGAGATTTGCACTAGCCTGTGTCATGGGCCAGAACGACAAGGGCTAAATCTCGAAAGCCCACAAAGGAAGTGAGCAAAAACAATCCAAGTGCGGCGCGATTTTGACTTGCAGAATCACCCAGAACTAGGCTTTTTTTGAACGGCACCCAGAACTGGTGCTGCTCCACTTGCAGCAGTGCCTCGGTGGCTCGGTTCATCGCCTCCAAATGGCCGTCTCTTGCCTCTGTGTAGGGTTCGCAGCATAGAAAACAAAAAAAATTCTACGATGGGAACAACTATGTACCAAGATCTATCTACCAGATACAAGCAATGAGTGGATATACATCCATAGAATACATACCCTCGAAGACCGTATAGCGTTAACGAGGTTGTACTCGGGATGATGTAGTCGAACGCTTGCCGATCTCAAGATCGTGATGAAGTCCATCTGGTCCAGTCGGTTCAGCACCATCATGTCCAGCACCGCAAAGCAGTGGTGCATCCGTGATCGCACACACGTCCGGGTACCCCGATAACCTCCGCGCCCTCGCTCCAGCGAAGCAGCAGAAGCAACAAATCCTTTCAGAAAAAGCCACCGGAAACATGTATCTCGCTGATCCGAGACCATGGGGATATTCTAAAAGGGGGAGAGAGATCCTTCGCGCGAAGGTGTACTTTGAGAGGAGGAGAGGGGGGCCTTTTATAGGGAGAGGGGGGCACCCCAAGAGGCATGGCGCCAGCCATGGTGGCTGCCCCCACCTCTTCCACATTCATGTGGGTGGAGCTCCCACTCAAAATGAAAAGCCTCCACTCCCATAAAAGAGCCTCCACTCAAAAATCCACTCACATGCATTAAATTTCCACCAAATTTAATGCAAGCTCTCATTTAAATAAAACTCTTTTATTTATTTATTCAGAATTTTGTTAATTACTTTAATTAACAAACATTTACATAAAACCCCTTGCTAGTATTCAATTTCACACGCAGAACCAGTTTCAGCAATTTCAACCGAAACAGTTTCGGTGTCTAGTGAAATAAATTCCTACGCTTTCCTTTTTCTTTCTCTGGCATATTATTTGGTCCAAATGGTGTCGGTATCCCTTAAGTGTGTCACCCTACGGTTCGCGAATAATGTAGACATGATCGACACCCCTCTCTGATCAATATTCAGCAGCGGGACCTGAAGATCCGTACTGACTCCCACATATTCAATGATGACTTCTGTGATCGTGTGAACCTTATACGCATGTAACTCAATCCCTTTGTCTCGCGATATATTACATGTCCGAGATTCGATCATCGGTATCTCCATTCCTAGTTTGATCTCGTTACCGACATGTACTCTTTTCTTGTTCCCGTGATATAACATTATAGTGATCAAATCACTTGCTTGCAAGCTAACTAATGTGATATCACCGAGAGGGCCCAGAGTATATCTATCTGTCATCGGGATGGACAAATTCCACTCTTGATCCATGAGCCTCAACATAACACCTTCTTAGCACTGAACCCATCTTTATAGTCACCCTGTTACGGTGTGACGTTTGATGTTATCAAGATACTCTTCCGGTGTTAGTGATTGACATGATCTTATGGTCTAAGGACTAAGATTACTTTGTATGATGTTATAGCAATATAAACACAATGACCTTGACCGTAATGCTATACTTCGGATGAATGTTCATCACATCATTACACTAATGTTGTGACCTCGTTATTAACAACATCCAATGTCCATGATCAGGAAACCTTTGATCAACTTGTTAATCAACGAGCTAGTTTATAAGAGAGGCATAACTAGGAACTTCCTTTTTGTTTATTAAACACACATGTATTAACGTTTTCCGTATTAATACAATTATTGCATGCAAAATAAACATTTATCATAAATAAGGAATATGATAATAACCATTTTATTATTGCCTCTCGGGCATATTCCCTTCAGTCTCCCACTTGCACTAGAGACAATAATCTAGTTTAGAAACTTTGCGTATTGAACACCTATGGCTTTCTGGTGTTCCATATACGCAATTGCAAGTGGTTAACATAGTCTACGGATCTGACGCTTTAGGTCCGTGTGTATTTGCATGTCTTTGCGTCTTCACGCATCACTCATTCTCCAATGAGATGGCATTGTATAAATTTGGTCTTTTCGTAAGACCTTTAGTTCCTTGAGGTTAAATCACGTCGATACTATTGTCATGCAATATATATTTAGTGTTAGCCCGTTGCGAACCACACCTTAGTTTGATAACAAACTACTTGACACAAATTCCCTCATTTGCTGCTACTATAGCAGTCATATATTTAGCCTTTTGTTGTAGTATCCATCACAATGTCTTAACTTTGGAATACATCCAAATCCATCATGGAATCTCCTTTCCATTACATTGTACCACCCATAGTTTGAATTGAGATAAACTTAATTTGTATCTTGTGACAAAACTATTATCAATGTAACGCTTTACATTGAACTATTTGTAATTGTTTGTCACTTCTACACAAATATATTCTTAGTTCTTCCAAAAGATCATAAGAAAATCCTCACTATCGTGCAATGATCATTTTATGATTCATTCTGGTATATGCTCATAACACTTAGAGCATAGGACATATCTGGATGTGTGCGTATCATGGTATGATTGATCAAAACATTCTTGTGATTTCACTCATCAAGTGTCAAAGCACTTAAATCTTGTTTCACTTATCAAGTGTGAATACACTTGAATCTTGATTCAATTCCTTTCCATGCGACAAGAACCGTTTCTTGTCGTTTCTATATTGAACTCCTTCAATATCTCATATATGTACATTTGGCACAACCATATTAGAGTCACAGTCTATCCACTTTAGACATTCATGCTAAATATTCGGGTTTTGCCTAAGTCTTTCATCGAAATAAAATTCTTAACCTTTGTCAATAAAAGATACACCATTTCTAATCAACAAGATGTCCTCCACATAATCATAATGTATTAGAAATATGTCTTAGCGCTCCCACTTAATTTCTTGCAAATGCAAGCATCTTCATTGTATCCTGATGAAAACTCCTTTTTCATCATGGTGAAGATTCTAACTCCGTGATGCTTACTTCAACCATTGAAGTTTGCATGCTCTTTTAGCATCCTTTTAATTTAATAAAACCCTTTAGACCGTGTCATCCACACGTCCTAGGTAACCATTCTTTTAGAAGAACCTTGTTTTGTTTATTCATCTACCATATACCAAATTATATGTAGTGGTTGCTACTTTAATCCGTCCAAACTAAATATCGCTATGAAAGATCAAACTTGTCATAGTCAACTCCTTGAAATTTTTCGTAAAATAGTTTACGACATGTCAATTATTTCATAGATATGAAACATCCATGTCTGTTTTTTTATAGATCCAAATACGATCGATAGGTTTTTACACCTTTCCGGAGGGTCTTCCAAATTCAAAACTTGATTTATCGTGTATGGACCTATCACGAATTTTATGGCTTCAAGCCATTTGACGGAGTCAGGGCCCATCATCGCTTCTTTGCATATAGTCGGTTCATCATTGTCAAACAATAATTATTTACTCTCAAATCTCAATATTTGATTGTTTATCCGACCCACTTGGTTCAATAGGAACTTAGACCTTCGTGACCGCAACCTTTGAGGCACGTGAGCCATGAGCATTCTGGCTGCCTTCGGAACATTTTCCGGCGCTGCGCAACTCAGCACATATAGCTAAGGTTCGTTAACCTTATCAAAGTTCTATTGTCCTCCCACTTAAAATTTATGAAAAATTCCTTCTTCAAGAAACTTCACGTTTCAAGCGACAAACCCTTTTGTCCTTGGTGTTATGGAGGAATAACCAATTGTTATTCGAAATAACCTACAAATACATGCTCATCCGACTTCGGTTGTAAACATCTTACTTATGTTTAGCATACCAAAATTTAAGAAATGACAACTTGGGTTTTACCCCAAACCATAACTTCCATGGTGTCATTTCGACAGATCAAGATGGAGCTTTTTTCAGTGTAAAATCGGTAGTCTCTAAAGCTTTAATCTTTTAAAATATAATGGCAGTTTTATAAATAACACCTTTGATCCAACCATGTCAAACAAGGTTTCATTACAAATCTCAAACACTCCATACTCCTATGGTGTTTCGGGAGATGCAAATCTAGGTGCTTTTTCTAAACTTGTAACTCAAATAAATCCCTTTATGATAAAATCATAAATCATTTATTTTCTTGTTACACTTGCAACTTAAATAAATCCCTTATGATAAAATCATAAACCATTTATTTTCTTGTTACAATGATTTTCCACTTCATCTTGAAAGTCTTTGAACATTTTCAAATATTTCATACTTCTTTCTCATTAAGTGAACATTCACTCAAATTTCCGGAGAAAGCATATGAAGTTGAAATCCATCGCTTACGACTATACATAATGGACTACATACATCGATATGTATAAATTCTAATAATTTAGTCGATCGTTCTTCTTTGGCCTTTGAACGAAGTTTTAATTATCCCAAGGAAAGTATCACAAGCGTCACTTGATCAAATCAAAGACTCCAAAAATCCATGAATATGGAGATTCTTCATGTTTCATTCCAATATAATTTAAACGGCGATGTCACTTCATAAGTGATCTTTTAATCATTTGTCTTGCGACATTTTAGCATTAGGTTTTATTGATGTGATTTCTCTAACTAGATTTGTAAATCATCCATCTTATATGGAATACGGTAATTATTTAAACAACCTTTGTTCTCATAATACCTGATTTAAATAACAATTATTAAAACAAATCTTTAAGTCAAGCTTTGATGTCAACGAGAGATACAAACAACAGTTTGTTTGTTTTTTATGAACATCATCACATATTCTCTTGCTAGTTATTTAGGCCATTGTGGTTCATGAATTGCGTCGTTCCGTATGAAATTTCATACCAACCAATTCGGTATCCAATACCCAAGAACCATATTGTTTAACAAGCAAATAATACAACCATAACATGTATATCATCTATATACCTAAATTGGATATTTCCAATCTATTCTTTTCTATCAAATATATTTTATAGATTTTCTTTCAGCATTTCCTTTTCCTTTTAAAAGAATCTATCAACATCAAAAGTGGCGCCATATACATGACACATAGTCCAAAGCGTGTATATTCAAATAATAATACCTTTGAACTTGCACTTTGAAGTAGATCACCATCATAAAAAATGATCGGCATTCTTTCAAAATCCATTCTTTAGTAATCTTTTAGTGTAGTAAACACTTTACAAACATCTTATATTCATCCTTATCATGACGACTTTCATGATCAAGCTAATGTAGCTTATAAGGATGAATCTTGAGTATAATGTTACTTTCCAAAAACCTTTTTGGATGATTAGGATGTCTAGCATCTCCAGCCTTTGTAAATTCTCATCCAATATGAGAACATACATTATACTCTATCATATTGCAACCAAAACATTGTTTCAGATATCGTTATATCTGTCACACATGATGGTTTCTGAAACAGTTCTTTCAGCTCCTAGATAAACTTGATATTAAAATCAAGAATGATGGAGGCAAACATGATACTTAAGATACTAACACTAGAATTGTTAATCTCGATTTAATACCAATTATTAAATTTCACGGAGTAAACAGAGTTTTCTGAAAGTTTGCAATAGGACTTTAAACTTTAGATTGACACTCAACACAATACGATACCAGTTCGTAAAGTATATATCCAGAATTCTATAGTTCTGTTATCTCAATTACAACTATGGATAAGGTGGTGAACGAATGCCAATGACTACAACAAATTATGAAAATTCACTTTGATTTAATTTATGATAAATTGAGTTCTACTAATCCAAATTAGAGATGAACTCCCACTCAAAAACGACACCCCTCGTGCCTTTTTGGTGATTACATGAACCAAATCCACTACACCAAGTCCGATCATCACGTGAGTCGGTATAGCTTCAAAGGCGAGCATCCATATGGTCATCATATCAAAACATATGACTCATGCTTAACCTTTTAGTCCGTTTTCCGAGGCCATGTCTGTACATGCTAGGCTCGCCAAGTAAGAACCTTAGTATTCGCGTGTGTAACTGTCTTACACCCGATATATGCTCATGGATTCAAGTACACCTGATCATCACGTGATGTCTTGAAGCGACGAAACATTGTCGGTGCATAATTAAGGAAGAACACATTTTTATCTTGATATCTAAATGAGGGATCATCTTATTATGCTAATAAAACGCCAAACAAGCAATATAAGATGCAATTAAACATCACATGTTTATAAGTGAAAAGATATGGTTCCCGCATATGATCTCCATCATGTGCACCGTGGTATGATCTCTATCATACCTCTATGTGTATGGCCAATGTCTATGGAACTTACACGTTATGTGTGTTGTAAGAGTAACATCTCATCCTTCTACTTACAACATTACCATATCATAACACTAGCCCAGCAACAATCTAAACTAGATGCCTCTAATTTATCCATTGCAAGTTTTACATGGCTAAGGGCTTTCGAAGATAGAACCGTTCATACCTATGAACATGAACCATAACGAGGATAACCAAATTGTTGACAACTCGTTGCAAATTAGATATTGACTATAGTAGGAGAGACAGACACCCGTTAGACACTTATGCAAAACTAGTTGCATGTCAAGCGTGGAACAGGTCTCATGTGCGAGGACATGTAAAGTTTGTCCGGGCCGCTTCATTCCACTATGCTACCAATATCCAAAGTACAACTAAGAAGCAATAAAATGATCATCATCGCCCACATACTCATAAGTGTACTACCCGTGCAAAGCATCTACGCATAGATCTGGCTCTGATACCACTGTAGGGTTAGCAACATAAAAAACAAAAAAATTCCTACGATGGGACAACTATGTACCAAGATCTATCTACCAGATACAAGCAACGGGTGGATATACATCCATAGAATACATACCCTCGAAGACCGTATAGCGTGAACGAGGTTGTACTCGTGGATGATGTAGTCGAACGCTTGCCGATATCAAGATCGTGATGAAGTCCATTTGGTCCAGCCGGTCTAGCACCATCACGTTCAGCACCGCAAAGCAGTGGTGCATCCGTGATCGCACACACGTCCGGGTACCCCGACAACCTCTGCGCCCTCGCTCCAGCGAAGCAGTAGAAGCAACAAATCCTTCCAGAAAAAGCCACCGGGAACATGTATCTCGCTGATCCGAGACCATGGGGAAATTCTAAAAGGAGGAGAAAGATCCTTCGTGAGGAGGTGTACTTTGAGAGGAGGAGAGGGGGGACTTTTATAGGGAGAGGGGGGCACCCCAAGGGGCATGGCGCCAGCCATGGTGGCTGCCCCCACCTCTTCCACATTCATGTGGGTGGAGCTCCCACTCAAAATGAAAAGCCTCCACTCCCATAAAATAGCCTTCACTCAAAAATTCACTCACATGCATTAAATTTCCACCAAATTTAATGCAAGCTCTCATTTAAATAAAACTCTTTTATTTATTTATTCAGAATTTTGTTAATTACTTTAATTAACAAACATTCACATAAAACTCCTTGCTAGTATTCAATTTCACACGCAGAACCAGATTCAGCAATTTCAACCGAAACAGTTTCGGTGTCTAGTGAAATAAATTCCTGCGCTTTCCTTTTTCTTTCTCTGGCATATTATTTGGTCCAAATGGTGTCGGTATCCTTTAAGTGTGTCACCCTACGGTTCGCGAATAATGTAGACATGATCGACACCCCTCTCTGATCAATATTCAGCAGCGGGACCTGAAGATCCGTACTGACTCCCACATATTCAACGATGACTTCTGTGATCGTGTGAATCTTATACGCATGTAACTCAATCCCTTTGTCTCGCGATATATTACATGTCCGAGATTCGATCATCGGTATCTCCATTCCTAGTTTGATCTCGTTACCGACATGTACTCTTTTCTCGTTCCCGTGATATAACATTCTAGTGATCAAATCACTTGCTTGCAAGCTAACTATTATGATATCACTGAGAGGGCCCAGAGTATATCTATCTGTCATCGGAATGGACAAATTCCACTCTTGATCCATGAGCCTCAACATAACACCTTCGTAGCACTGAACCCATCTTTATAGTCACCCTGTTATGGTGTGACGTTTGATGTTATCAAGATACTCTTCCGGTGTTAGTGATTGACATGATCTCATGGTCTAAGGACTAAGATTACTTTGTATGATGTTATAGCAATATAAACACAATGACCTTGACCGTAATGCTATACTTCGGATGAATATTCATCACATAATTACACTAATGTTGTGACCTTGTTATTAACAACATCCAATGTCCATGATCAGGAAACCTTTGATCATCTTGTTAATCAACGAGCTAGTTTATAAGAGAGGCATAACTAGGAACTTCCTTTTTGTTTATTAAACACACATATATTAACGTTTCCGTATTAATACAATTATAGCATACAAAATAAACATTTATCATAAATAAGGAATACGATAATAACCACTTTATTATTGCCTCTCGGAAATATTCCCTTCACTCTGTCCATACTCCATAGGTGATTTTTCGTTCACGAAGTCTGAATTTTGATGAAGCCAAGAGTCAATTTCAGTCACTTAGCTGCTACAACTAGGTTTACTTGGTTGTGGATTTATTTATTTTTATCCAATCTGATTTACATAGAGGCCGAAGGGGACAAAGAGATCAAAGAATTATTCATCAAGGATGATGTCATCTTATTTTTCACCAGCTTCACAAATTGCCATTCGGGTCAATTCCCTACGGCTAGCGGTAAGTTACTTACAACTTATATATGTCCCCTAGAAAAAGTATTATTTATATTGTATTCATCTGTACTTTTCTCTATTTTTTCATGTCTTTATAGGTTCGGCGCTGTCTCTCTTGTGATCAATGAGGAAATTGTAAACTAAGATCAGATCAGAGATTCGTTATTTAAGTACTAAAAATTTAACTTGATTATGCGATTATGCTACCCCGCTTTTTTTTTCCTCTTCTTACTGTCACTTGGACGAACAATAAAAACTAAACTTATGCTTCATGTCAAACCGTCATATATGCATTTTTGGTGTGCTTTGGCTAATAAATTATGTTATTCAGGAGGGATTAGAATGTAATGTTTTTCATAGTTTTTAGGCATTAGAAATTAGCCCTGGTCTTTGCTAAATCCTCGGTCCGCCACTGGAGGTAACACATGTATTAGCTAACTGGGGAAATGATGGTTGTTGCTTACGCAATTATACATTGCAACAAGCATTGTTGTAACATCAGAAAAATTTATTCTTCTACTTGGATTTCTCTGTAATGACCTTAATATAGCATGCATATTTACTATATGTTCCATTTTATTGTGGAAACTAAATTTGGGTTGCTTGATACAAAAATAACTCCAACCATAGTAAATCATACATGGTTTAAAAGACAAATTCTCATTTTCCGAGAGAAACGGTCATCTTTGCCATTTACACTTGAAGATGTGTGTCGTGTGGGTTTGTGCTCGATCGGGTTCTTTCTTTTCTGCTTTGTTGGTATATTTCCGGGTTTAGCCTTTTATTTTGGAAGGTATGTCGTTTTGTGCACAATAACCTAAAATGGGTTAGCTTGGTGCGAGTGGTTGTGTTCTTGTGTCTTGGATTGCATGGGCTTGTGATGGCTATGTAGGTGATTGTTAGATCGGCGGCCACCAATGAGGAAATCAAAGTTAATGGATTGTGTTTTGTGGTAGACGCCGACAAGTTTTTGCTCCCACTAAGGAGGAGGGTGCTCCTCGTGAGTGTTTAGGACACGGATGACTAACTTCTATGGAAGTTACAGTCACTTTTTATATGACATGATGAGTGCATAATTGTAGGAAATAAGTGCAATTGCAATGTTGTGCAAATACATGCAAACAAATGCATATCAAAGAGAGTGCAACTACAACTGTAAAAAATGTGGTTGCCCAAGACGCAAGTGCACTCCAAGAATTTTACTTTGGCAATGGAAACAAATGAATTACAAAAGTGTCAGAAATTTTACGCAAACTTGCTAAAACACCATTGAAAATGAGACTATAAATTCAAAAATAATCATACGTATGCATTTTAGCAACTACATATGTTTATGAGTTTACCTTTGAACTTCTTGCTTTTCTCTCCGAGTTAGATGCACGAACCACTTCGCCCAAAAATCTCAAACATGTAGGAAAACATGTTCAATATACAACCCATCAATTATACTACTTCCTCCATCTCAAAATAGATGTCTTAAGTTTATCAAAATTTGGATGAATCTATATGCTAAATAGTGTCTAGATTTATCTAAATTTTGATAAATCTGAGACGTCTATTTTGAGACGAGGAAATACTACAGTTAATATGGTATGTTCTGCCTAGTTCATAACAATAAAAACTAGTAGCATTTGCTAGATCTTTCGTACAAGAAAATCATAGTACACAATTATATGTAGCGATGTACTTAAACAACATGGCTTATACCTTTTGATAGTCCTGTAGTCATGTCACTACTGGCGAGAAGGACGTGGGTTCCTTCTATAACAGCATGTATGTAAACTATACTATCCCTCCGTTTCAAAATAGATATGGCGGATTTTTAAAATTTAAATAAATGTAGACACTATTTAGTATTTAGATTCATTTAAATTTAAATAAATCAGCGACTTCTATTTTAAGTCCAAGGGTATGCATCATCGTTCTCTAGCGTGCTTCATTTCATCTGTGTATGAGATCGACTCAGGTTCTCCTGGTTCAAGCTTAATTACATGAATTTAATCGACGCTCAGAAAATTGAACAATAGACAAAGATCATGGAGCGACAGCAGTGAGCGATAGTTTAGTATGGTCAACGTTGGACGGGCTGGCATGCATATGCGAGTTCTCGAAGCTCTAGATTTCACTCGTACGTGCAATGGGATCATATGCATCCGTACGTGGAAATTAAGCCCACGTGACACTGAAATGGCCACGTCGCTACTACGCTGCCTCAGTCTGTGTACGTAGGGACCGATCGATCGATCGAGCCGACATGCAAAGCGGCACGTGAACGCCACCCTGGCTCACACTCATCCGCTACGCCACCAGGGCCACGGCTGTACACTTGTACGGTACAACGACCCGCCGATGCCGATCGACCTCTGCGCGCGAGCTAATAAGCTAAAGCCGGCCCAGGCCCATGCCCACGGGCGTTCCGCAAGTACAGGTTCAGTACAGCTGCGGCGCATACTACACGGTGCGTGGGAAGATCAGATGCAACGTTGTATCGTGTCCTTTTCGGTCCCCAGGCTTAATGGGTCCGTCACCGGCGGCGTGGATTTGCGATTTCCACAGCCGTTGTAGCACATGCTGGCGGAAGGTTCAGCCGTGGATTTCCAGATTCGAATTACCTCCGCAAGGCCACGGTACCGCCAGTCCAGATTCGAATTACCTTCGCCTCCGTCATGCAAGCATCCTGACTATAGATTCAAGGGGACGATGATGGCGATTTCGGGACCGTAGTGGCACATGCTGGTGGGCGGCGAGTCTAGTGGTGTCAAGGCTTTGACCTTGCGGGCCTCCCGTGCATCAGAATGTCCGGGGGTTGTGGATGCAGTTTTTTCGAGAGAAAGCCTTGTTGGCTCGACCAACACCGACACTGTACCGCTTTCGTGTGGCAGCATTCTTTTTTGGAGGGTGTTTAGTTACTCGAGGCATACTTTCTCGTTATGTTTAATAGTTGGATGGTTGACTATATACATGACAGTAAATCTGTCAGGCTTTGTATATAATTATGTGGGTGAAAGTATACACATTTCCCTGTCAGTAATGACAGTAGTACACTTAATGACTTCTAGTTAATTAGCTAGGGGAATGATTTGAAGAATTTCCTAAGGCTTGCAGATACCTTAGTGTTGTGCTTGGCTTCTTTGCAACTATTCTGGCTGATGTGGTACCTCCTTGGAGGATGCACATGAACTAGGTCAAAAATATATATATATATATATATATATATATATATATATATATATATATATATATATATATGGGAAATAGCCTGCTAAGCACGGGCATAGCTGCGCATAGCCTATCCACCGTTGATTCTATCCTCTTTTGATGTAGGGAGCACATGTATCCAGATCCAGGATTTGTCTAAGAACTAACGCCGTTAGTGTTCATTTGGCATGCATGCATGAAGCTAGCAAAACAAACCTTATCTAATTTCGTTTGCATGAGGCAAACCCTAACGAGCAACATGCGGTAAACACTAAACCAAATATACTACACGGTAAACCGTAATATACTATATGCATGAAGCCCTAACAAAACAAAGCTTATCTAATTTCGTTTTGGTTAGGCAAACCCTAATATACAACATGAGGTAAACCCTAACCCTAATATACTATATGCATGAATCCCTAGCAAAACAAAGCTTGTCTAATTTTGTTTGCATGAGGCAAACCCTAACGAGCAACATGCAAAACAAAGCTTATCTAATTTCGTTTAGGTGAGGCAAACCCTAACGGATAACATGCTGAGAAACCCTAACTTATTTAACCCTTGTTCTCAATCCATTCTCATTTTAGATGCTAAAATTTTTGTAGCCAAAACAGTGTGTTAATTTGGAACCCATGCCAAACCCTAGATTCTTGCATGCATGTACAAACTAACACCGTTAGCTCATCCATGTTCCACCCCACTTCCATCTAGAGGTTGCATGCATTTGATCCCTAAATCCAACGGTGCTCTGGCTATGCGCAGCTACGCCCGTGAGTAGCAAATCCGCGTCGATATATATATATATATATATATATATATATATATATATATATATATTTCCATACTATAACATTGCTGGTTAGAAGTTTGGACTTTCTCTAGCCAATGATGCATGGTATGAGGCTTAAATCTGATAAGGACAGATAAGATTGCCTTATAGATGATTCCTAGACTACTTGTCCAGGAAAATGATAAAATCATTTGCTTGAATAACTTGAGAGCTAGCTAATACAGAAAAATTATTCTGGTGGCTTCTGCTGTTCTGGGCTGCTATTGTGGTGCCTCCAACCTTGGAGAGTGCACAATGGTAGCCCAGGTAGCATGGCTTGCTACTGGGAACATATACAGTGATGTAGTTGATGTTGGTGCCAAAAGAAATGAAATTTAGCTCATGATGCAAAAAGGCTGAAGCTAGTTTAGTGGCTGAAATACAGATTCTTTCACTTGGCTTTATCTTAGCTCTAGGATGATACTGGAGTAGCATTACTACCCAGTCTGAGAGCTCTCTCCCTCTCCCACCTCATGCTCTGATGCTGAACTTGAGGTTTCTATGCTGGTACTAGCACTTGATCAGTTAGCCTACCTTGTCCTTCTGATGTAGTTGTTGCCTGCTCCTCTTGATGTGGATCTTGATAACCTTGCTTGTGCTCTGAAGTGAGCTTCTAACCAGTTCCTCCTGGTGTGTTGCCTTCCCTGTGAATTCCTCCCCTCCTAGCTCTTGGATGGCTCCTGGGAGCAACCAGTTGTTGGTGATGGTGTGGTATGACACTCTGATGGTAGTGTTGTGTTGATGTGTTGTGGAGTGTGGGCAGGTACTTGTTGGCTTCGGTTCTTTCCTTCTTATCTAGTTTCCTGGTTTGCTGTGGTGTTGACATCTCACAGCTGCATGTGGTGATAGTGCCGCATGTGAGTGTTGTGGATGCAGTTTTTTTCGGGAGAAAGCCTTGTTGGCTCGACCAACACCGACACTGTACCGCTTTCGTGTGGCATCATTCTTTTTTGGAGGGTGCTTAGTTACTCGAGGTCCACTTATTGTGTGTGTTAGGGGAAACCCTAGGATCAGTTGGTCCGGGTGGCAAGCATATTGTTTTCCTTCTTAAGGGTGCTGCTTGGCACTTGACGCCTTGATGCTAGGAGCATGGTGGAATATCTTCGAAGAGCGCAGTGGTTGCGGGTCACCGTCGCTTAGTCGATTTGCTTCAGTCTTTATTTTGTTTCTTCTTTTCTTTAGGGCATGTTTTTGCGGTTGCCTAGCATTTTCTTCGTTTCGCAAGTTTTGTTGGTTGTATGGTATAGTTGCTATATTTATACGGTTTTGCTATTTCTCAGGCGCTTGAGAAATAGTTATTTCTCAGTCATCTTGTTCACCGTTGGATTTTGGTTTCAAGATTCGATTAAGCCATCTCGTTGTTTGTAAACCATGCATGTTTTCATTCGATTGAGCTAGCCATGTCAGCCGACTGAGAAGTTATTTCTCAGTCGCCTGAGACGTAGGCATTTCCATATTTATATGGCGTGGTGAAAGTCGGGGTGGTGTTTTGGCTCGGGGAGCAAATAAACCTGTTATGAAAAATATATAATACTAAATTTAAAAATGTAAAACAAAAGTTGAAAAAAATGCGACTGTATGTTCAAACATCTTGTGTTCGTGCTCAAGTTTTGGGGCAAAAGAACGTTTAATGTGACTTGTGTAAAAAAGCCAAATAAAATGTTTAAGAATAATCATGTTGAAACGTCCGAATTGAATGGTTCACACATGACATAAATAATGTTCCTTTTTCTAAAACTTGTGTCGGAACAGAATGTTGAGATGTACTCCCTCCGTTTGAGATTATAAGTCCCGCGCGGATAACTAGGTTGCCAATTTAAACAACAAAATATAAATAGTATATTATAAAAATTATATCATTAGAAACTTTAGAGATTATATTCTTTAATGGTATAATTTTTATAATATATAAGTTATGTTTTGTTAGTCAAATTAACAACCTAGATATACGCGTAGGACCTATAATCCCGAATAGAGGGAGTACATGCAGCTAACTTTTTTGATATATTAATATATGTTTTCAAACAATGATTTCATCTGCACGCATCCGTGAGTGCGAATTGGATTTCCGGGGGAAAGACTGCTTCGCGAGAGTGAGAGAGAGAAAGCATGTGCTTAATAATTAACCCGAACAAATTCCTGGTTTCTTGTGTCTGACTAAACTGACTTATACTGAAACAGCAGCTGGTCTAGTGTACTACTACTCGTCTATCGACAGTAGCTAGTACGGAGTAGGTCTGAAACACTGCGCAATGCGAGTCCTCGAGCGGATGGCAAAGGCATGCATGCATGCAGAGAGAGCATCCCATGATTCTTCTCGAGGTAGCTATATGTAGCGTGGGCATATATCGTATACTCTATTCTAGTTTATAAAACTTATCGCGTATACCTAGATCGTCCGCATGAGATAGTATAATATGATTTATACTCCCTCTGTGTGTTTAGATACATCTCCTTCACAAACCTAAAACGTCTTATATTTCTAAACGGAGGGAGTATAATATAAAAATTATATCATTAGAAAATATAACATTTGAAGTTTCTAATAGTATAGTTTTTATCTTATATACCTCATGCTAAGTTGGTTAATTTATCGACCTAGAAATACGCGTAGGTCTTATAAACAAAGACAGGGGGAGTACTTGTTCTAATAGGTAGCTGTAGCTGTAGCTGCCTCATCCGTTTCATTTTCTCTTTACTGTAGCAAATGTGCCGGCAGAGGAAGACCTGGGTCGAGCTACTGGCCGTCAAAGATCTCATGAGCAGTCTGGCGGCCAGCTGGCCAGCTATCACAACTCCATCCCCTGGATCTTCTCGCACATGATCCGGCCGGTCGGTTCGGGTAAAAAGGGAGAGGAAAATGTCTCATGCTACTACTAGCGGCAGCGCTAGCTGCGAGTGTAGCGAGAGCATGAGCAGTGTAGTAGTAGTAGCATCTTGAAGTAGCTTTCAGCTGGCATGCAGTTGCTAGGCCGGCCGGCCGCTAGCTAGCTAGCTAATGATCGGGTCAAGATGCAGCTACAAAACAAAACAGCCTCTATCTAAACAGGCTGCCAGAGCTAGAGACCGCGGCGCGTCTTAGCTCGCTAGGTCGAGACATAGGATCCCTTTTACGCCCTGACGGGCATGCATGCGATCGATGCGATGCGACGCGATTGCAGCGCAGTGCCAAGCCCAGGCCCGGCGCGCCAGAGGCCAGGCGAGGAGTAGGCGACTTTCCCGGCCCGCGCGCAGACGTGCCTGCCCGGCGTTTCGTGCCGTGGCAGCCGGGCCAGCCTCCTGTCCCGGCTCCTGATGCGCCGGAGCGGGTCATCGGGCCCTCTCGCGACGGTTCATGTCACGATCGATGTGAAAGTGAACCCGTCACGTACCGCACCTGCGTCTGTTCCCAGCCGGGATCGACGGTTCTCTGGGAACCATGCCGGGTGGTGGGTGGTCCAGCAGCCCGAGCGTCTCTCTCCGACGGATCAGCTCGGCTCGTGCTCATCACGGAAATCCCTGAAGCAGTCAGGCACACATGGCTAGTCCTAGCCTTGAAGCCTACTAGTAGTAGTACATCGCACCGCCGGCGGCCCAGACCCAGAATCATCACCCTGACGGCCTGACCTGACTCCGTCCAAAAAGGAAAGAAAAAAGAATCATCACCCTGGAACCAACTCAGCCGCTCCTCCTCGTTCAAAAAGGCGTGGCATCTCCCGCGGCCGCAATGATTGGCGCCCGGTTTGGTCAGGTCAGGTATCGTATCGTATCGATCGCCTTTCATCGTTTTGTTCGCATCTGCACATGCACAGTGCAGCAGAATCCTAGAAAGAAACCCCGCGGTACGACTACGACTACTACTCCCTGCCCGATGATGCTCCGTCGATGTCCCTCTGCTGAAAGCTGAATCTGAATTGATCGGCTTGGTGTGCCGCGCGAATAATAATTTCCCTGATGATTGATCGCCTGGCTGCTGCACCTGCATCATCATCCATGATCTAGGCGGCAGGGATTTTCTTGGCAGCCGTCTCGGATTGTGCGGCCTGCGTCGCAATGATCGCCTGCCTGCACACAGATCACTAGTACTAGTAGGCTGCCTACTAGGCTGCAGGACAATACTACTACTATGAAAGATGCCGATCCAGTGACATTCTGACAGAGGCCATCGTGAATCGTTCGAGGTGGGGAAGGAAAAAACATGCAAAATGCGCATTTGACTCAACAAGCACGTTGGAAAAAAAAAAGGAAATATCTGAATTGCCCAGAGGATGCCTTGCTGCAAATATTTTGCAGCCTTACTTATGGCCTGCTGTTGAACATCCGGGGCATGTAACTGGCCCAGCTGTTGAGGCCGAATGCAGGCCCAGACAATTGCCAACGGGCCCTCCAGGATTGTCGGCATATATAGGCCCATTTAGGGCACCCAAATAGAAAGCTTAGATGCACCTTTTTTTACTCACTAAAATTTGGTGGGGGAAATGTATTAATCCCTCCATTCCAAAATTATTGACCTTTGACCTTTGACAATATAATTTGACCTTTGACAATACGATGGCAATTAAGGAGTCATATGAATTTCTAGATTTCTCTATTGGTTATTGATCGGAGAAGAGTCTCGATCATGTCTGCATAATTCACAAACCGTACGGAGACACACTTAAGGATTCGATGTTGTTTAATAGATATGGTAATGAGTTAAAGACCGAATGTTGTTCAGAGTCTCGGATTGGATCAAGGACATCACGAGGAGATCAAGAATGGTCTGGAGAATAGGATTTATACAAGGAAAGTCCAATTCTAGAGTTTAGAAATGTTCTCGGTGTTTTCACCGAAATCTTCTAAAAGGGTCTAGAAGGTCCATCACTCCGGAGTGGGAATAATACATGGATGTGTCATACCAAAGTAGAATTGTTGCATCATGTTCTAGGTCACTTGGCTAGGCAATATGAAGAGAGAAATCAAACTCTAGTTTGAAAAGTCAAACATCAGTTTGAAAAGTCAAATCCCAACATGGTTGCCTAGTGGAGGGAGGAGAGGAAACTCATTTAGGGAAGATTTCCCCTCCCTCCCAAGACGCCGGCCATGAAGAGGAGTTGGGGGAGGACTCCCCTCCCCCCAACCGCCTCTCTCCCCACCTATATAAGGAGGGGTAGGGCGCCCCCAAGTCACCACCGCCCTAGAGCTCGTCAAGTCGTCGCCGCCTATATCCCCTCTCTAGCCGCCGGCCACCACCTACCCTTGTCCTTTAAACCCTAGTAGCCAAGTACCCTCTCTAATCCACCATACCCGCTCCGGCTTAGGCGAAGCCCTGCGGGATTTCTCCTCTACTTCCACCACCACAACGTCGTGCTGCTGGAATCGCGAGGAGAGATCTACAACCTCTGTTGCCTATTGGAACAAGGGAGAGGAAGGTCTTCATCGAGTATCGAACGTGTGACCGACTATGGAAGCGCTGCCCGAACGCGGCGCCGTCAGGATCGTCTTCGCGATCTTGAGATCGGCAAGTGAACGACTACATCAACCACAAGAATCCGATCTCGTTAACCGCTTTGGATCTTCTAGGGTTAGTACTCTATCAACTTGTTGCACCGATCTAGTAGATTAGATTTTGGCTTGTGTGTGTTCATGCGATAGATTTTTTTTGTTTTCCATGCTACGGACACCTACTGTGGTATCAGAGCCGTGTCTATGCGTAGATATGTTGTATGAGTAGAACACAATGTTTATTGTGGGCTTTGATGCTTTTGTTGCCGATTACGTTTTGTGTACTTTGCATCTTGCGGGATGCTGAGATGAAGCAAGCCGGGCTAACCTTACATGACATCATTCATGAGACTTGCCCCACGCTCGACATGCAACTTGTATTGCATAAGTGGCTTTGCGGGTGTCTGTCTCTCCCACCATAGTGAAGATTCAATTTACAACGGGCACTTGATAATACTTGTATCAACGTTGCGGTTTTTGTTCGTAAGTTAGAACGGTTCTTATTTGAAAGCCACAAACCACGTAAAACATGCAAAGAAATAAGAGGCGTCTAACTTTGTTTTGCAGGGGTGTGCTGTGATGTGATATGGCCATGATTGTGATTATATATGATGTATGCAATGATCCTTATTATAAGTTGGCAACTAGCAGGTGCCTTATGGTTGTTTTTTAATTTTGTTAAGACTTGTGTGTCTATTATTCAAAGTAGTTGTAATAGTTGATGCTGGTGGACGACAACCATGGAGCGGCGCCATTGACCTTGACGACGCGCCGGTGATGATGGAGATCATGTTCGTGCTTGGATATGGAGATCGAAGGCATAATAAGAAAGGTCATATCATATCACATATTATGAATTGCATGTGATGTTAATCCTTTTATAAATCTTATATTGCTTAGATCGCGACGGTACCATTATAAGATGATTTCTCTCACTAAATATCAATTAATAAAGTTTTCGTCCTTAGTAGGCACTGTTGCTAAGACTCATCATTTCAAAGCACCATGTGATGATCGGGTGTGAAAGATTCTACGTGTGCATACAATGGGAGCATGATACCTCCAAAACGTATCTACTTTCTCGAACACTTTGCTATTGTTTTTCCTCTATACTTGTGTGATTTGGATACAACTAACACGGACTGACGCTGTTTTCAGCAGAATTACCTTGGTGTCTTGTTTTTGTGCAGAAAATCAACTATCAGGAAAAATCCGGAAAATACAGCCAAAAACTATTTCTCACCAGAAGATCCATGGAGCCAGAACGGGAGGCCTGGGGGGCCAGACCCACCCCAGGCGCGGGCCCACCTGACCCCACGCCTGGAGGGGGTTTGGCCACCCCAGGCAGCTCCTCGGCCTCCCTCCGCGCCTATAAGTTGCCTTCTGACCTAAAAACTCAGGGGGTCGATAATTTTTCAGGAAGAGTTCCGCTCCACCGCCGCCACCAGAAACCAAGATTCGGATCCAGAAACTCCGTTCTGGCACCCTGCCAGGACGGGGAATTTGGAGAGGATCATCGCCATCATCATCACCAACGCATCTCCATCAACCACCGATGTTTTCCTCATCCATGAGTGAGTAATCCCCCGTTGTAGGCTTGGGGATGCTAGGGATTGGATGAGTTCTATCATGTAATCGAATAAGATCTGTTAGGGGCATAGTGCCTAGTATCTCTATTTGTGCTATTTGACTGAGTTGCAACTTGTTGTGCTTAATGCTTGTCACTAGGGCCCGAGTGCCATGATCTCAGATCTGAACTTACTATTTAATCATTATGATAGTATTGTTTATGATCTTATCTGCAAGTTGTGTACACATATCATTGTCCGGATCCAAAGGCCCCAAAGTGACAATAATTGGGACAACCGGAGGGGATGGCTGTGGTGTGAGGATCACATGTGTTCACGGAGTGTCAATGCTTTGCTCCGGTGCTGTATTAAAAGGAGCACCTTAATTGCCAGAAGTTCCCTAGAGGCCCCGCTGCCACGGGCTGGCTGGACAGAAGATGTTGTGCAAGTTCTCATTGCGAGCATGTATGACTATATTTGGAGCACATGCCTAGGATTGTTTAGTACTTGGATGCTTGTTATTATTTATCTGCAACGCCCTAGTTATTTGAAGTTACATGTTTAGACTCGTCCATGCAACGCTCGTCCATCCATCCCGATGCCTATCGCACTCGAATCCTACTGTTACTGTTACTGTTACTATTGCTCATGTTTCACTGTTGTTGTTGCTTTGCTGTTGCTACTACAAACTGTTGCTACTGATAAACTTCTGTGAGCAAGAATTATTTCCAGGTGCACCTAAACTGACAACTCAGTTGTTAAGCCTTGCAAGTATTCTTTGTCTCCCCTTGTGTCGAATCAATAAATTGGGTAATACTACCCGCGAAGACTGTTGCGATCCCCTACACTTGTGGGTCATCAAGACTATTTTCTGGCACCGTTGCCGGGGAGCATAGCTTTATTTGTAAGTTCACTTGGATCTATTATTGTTCACTGCTACTCCTTTCACCATGGGGAAGTCTCGTGATGGAAAGTTCCATATTTTACCATCCACTACAAGAAGAGGTATAGCCCTAAACACCTCTGTTGCTCTTGATTCACCGTCTATTATAAGTAAGCTTGTCAGACCACCACCACATACTCATGCTACACACACTGCTACTACTGCTGAATCTGAAACTGCTTTTGATACTGATGATGTTACTTCTAGTATGCTTGATGCGAGTGGTTCATTAGGTCCTTTTCTAGATGCTACTATGGCTAGTCTAGGAAATACTGAAACTCCTAGTGAAGACACTGTTACACATGTTAGCTCACCTGCTAGTGAGAGTTTTGATATTAATGATGGTTACATAGAGCTCACTGATGAATTTGTTGAAGAGTGCCGAAACACACATGGTGCTAGTGCTATTAAGAGTCTCCTTTATAGACGTACTATTATGCCCAAGAAGTCCTATGATCCTAAGTTTGCCACCTCTCCCATAGATATTAAAGATAAAGATTATGATTTCTCTCTTGATTTAGCTTATTTAGATATTGTTGAGAAAGAACCTTTTTGTGGTACTGAAAATGAGAGTGTTGTGGCTCATATGAATGAGCTTTCTACTATGATTGCTTTGTTCTATGATGATTTTAAAATGCGCAAGTACTTTGTTGCTAAGATCTTCCCTTTTTCACTAAAAGGAGAAGCTAGGGCTTGGTTTAATAGATTACCTCATGGTTCCATTGATAGCCCTGATTGCTTGATTGCTTCTTTCTTTCATAAATATTTTCCTCCCAGTGTTAGACATGCTGCTTTGCAGAGACTTTTTGATTTTAAACAGGAAGAAGAAGAGAAATTGCCTGAGTCATGGAAAAGATTATGTTCCTTGATTCATGCATATCCTGGATGCCCATTAACTTAGAATGAGCTTCTTGATATTTATTATAATGGACTAACTGTTCTAGGACCTACCTAGATAGCTTTGCTGATTGTGTTTTCAGGAAAAGGACTCCTACAGATGCTGAAGAATTAATGAACAAGATAAGCAAGAATTATGATGATTGGACTTCAACTGAGCTGAATACACCTGAGCCTATTACTCCTGAACCAGTTGTTCCTGAACCAGTTCCAACACCAACAACAAAGAAGAGGGGAGTTATTGCATTAAATGATGAAGTGATGAAGGAAGCTAAAAAGTGTCTAAAGGAGAAAGGTATTAGAGCTGAAGATGTGAAGAATCTACCTCCTATAGAAGAATTATGTAAGCCAATTCCCCACTCATCTACTATTGAGGTACACTCTCTCCAATTTAATGAAGGTGATATTCCTTATGGTAAGCCTCACGATCAATGCTTAGAGGAACTTGACATTTTTATTGTTAAACAAGGTAATTTTAATAAACAAGTTCAGAATCATTTATTGGAAAACTCTAGAGCTATCCATGAGTTGAAAGATATTGTGGAAAGAACTTCTAATGATATTAAAATGCTTTGTAAACACTTTCAAATGGTTCAAACCCAACTTGATCAACTTGCTAAAGTGCAAAAGGATATGCTAGTTAATGCTTCACGAAATAAACATGCTTATGGAATTAGAACTAGGAGTGGTGCAGCTACTCAAGATCCTTTATCCTGAAGGACACCCTAAAAGAATAGAGCAGGATTCCCAACAAGGTGAAGATAGTGGTAGTCCTCGTAAGAGGAAGAAAAAGAAACATAAGAAAGTTGAGGGACCACTTGAACCTGTTGTAGATCCTAATAGTATATCTGTCTCTGATGCTGAAACTGAGAGTGAGAATATCGATGAGCCTCCTGATAAGGAGGAAATTGAGGAAGAACCTGAGAAACACACTAAGAACACTAGGTACAGAAATGAAGATTTTATTGCTAATAAACATGGTAAAGAGAGAGAACCTTGGGTGCAGAAACCTATGTCTTTTCTAGGTAAGAAACATAAGTCAAAGGAGGAAGAACACTACAACAAGTTTTGTGAGTGGATGAAACCTTTATTCTTGCAAATTCCTTTGACTAATGCTATTAAGTTGCCTCCTTATTCAAAGTATATGAATGATATTGTCTCTAATAAAAGGAAGATTCATAATGAGGAGATTTCTACTCTACTTGCTAATTACTCCTTCAATGGTAAGGTTCCAAAGAAACTCGGTGATCTAGGTATACCAACTATTCCTTGCTCCATTAAGAATACTTATGTTATAACTGCTTTATGTGATTTGGGAGCTGGAGTTAGTGTTATGCCTTTTTCTCTCTACAAGAGGCTCCAGCTAGAAAAGTTGATACCAACTGATATATCTTTGCAAATGGATGATAAGTCAACTACTGTCCCTGTTGGTATATGTGAGGATGTTCCTGTTCAAGTTGCTCATAATTGCATGGTTTTAACTGATTCTATTGTCCTTGAAATGCCTGAAGATGATAATATGTCTATTATTCTTGGGAGACCTTTTCTTAATACTGCAGGTGCTGTCATAAATTGCAATCAAGGAAAAGTAACATTCAATATTAATGACAAAGAGCACACTATCTATTTCCCTAAGAAGGTTGTCAGAAGCTATTGCCTGAATTCTATTGAAAATATTGAAGGCATCAAGGTTGGAGAAATATATTGTCCCATTCCACAAGAAAATTTTGAAACTATTATGATTGGGACCATTGCTATCAAGTATGAGGTAACATAATCACCTTGTAGAATGCAAAGTTTTGTTTCATATAAGATTGTTTTGGTAACAAGACTTGATCAACCTTGTTAACAAAAGGATTTTAATGAACAAAATAATGTTTCCACTATGGTTATACTTGCTTTTTTTTCCTTTCTCCTTCCTAGTCATTCCTTTAGCTCTAGTTTTGCTAGTTGTTTGCTTGCTTGAGTTTCTTAGAGCTCCTGTAGTTTGGATTTTGGTTTGCTTTTGCTTCTTCTGAAAAACTGTTTCTGCGAGAAAATCAACTTTCATACCATGAAAATTGGCCAAAAATAAAGTTTCCCGAAAAATTCCAGAAAATTCAAAATAATTTTTTCCTCGAAAAAAGGGGCAAAGTGGCACCTGAGATGACCCAGGGGGACACCCCTAGGCCACACACCTATGGTAGGCGCAGCCTACCTAGTGGTGGCGCCTAGGGGGGTCTGGCCCACCTGGGCCCCTCCAGGCTGCCTCCTCAAAGCCACCTTCTTTCTCTCTCCCAAAAAACACCGGAAAACTTGCTCAAGCTCGAGTTCTTGCTGTTCTTGCTCGCGATTTTCGATCTCCTTGTTCAGCCCATCTCAAGTGCTGATTTTCGAAGGGTTTGCTCCTTGGTATGTGCCTCCTCCACTTGTCCAATTAGATTTGTGATTGGTAGATTGTATCTTGAGTATTTTGCTGCTGTAGGTGACAGGTTGTTTAAGCTTGCATGCTTGTTATATGCTTAGAAATTTTGTTTTGATGCATGTGTAGTCCTCTAGCAAGTTCCTATAGTAGTTGTTCATCATTTATCAACTTAGAAATCACTTGGTTTGATGGTTGTCTAAAAATTTCAGCAAAGGGAAGTCATGGACCACCACACTTTTGGTGACATTTTTTAGAGTGATGCACCTAGAAGGACAAGGCTCCCAAGGTCATCTACCAATTCTAGACCCTCATACAATGAGGATCTCATCACTCTGCGGTTTGGTGATGAGGGAGATGAAGGGGATGCTCACCCCTCCACCTTTCCTTGTCAAACTTTCTTGCGAGCTGCTGGGATTCTTAATGATTTCATGGCTTTGATTGAGAGGGATGGTCTAACAAGTTTCATGCAGGATGAGAGTGCTCAATATGCTTCACTTACTAAAACATTTCTGGAGAGTTTCTCCTTCACCAATAGTTTGTTCCATCCTTCTGTGTCTTTCAGACTTTATGGCAGGGCTCATTCTATGCCTTTGAAGAAATTTTGCAAGGCCCTGGGACTTGGTACAAAAGGGTCATCAAAGAAGATTACATCTCTTCCCACTGATTTGTTGGAATTATACCGAGGAATAACCAATGATGATGACCGCAGAGCTGAAAAGAGGGAAGATAAAGAACATTCAACTTCCAGACATCGGGTACTTCACCTACTATCTTACCACCAGTGTACTTGGTAGGGAGAACACTAGTAATATATCCAACTATCAATTGGCCTTCTTAGCTGATGCGCTCTATAGTGAGGATAAGTATAATCTTGGTTCCCTCATTGCTCGCCGTTTAGCTGCTAGGGGACCCATTTATGGGGAATTATTGCTACTCGTATCGATGCTGCCTTGGACACTGTTGTTGATCCCCATGATACAGTTTTGGCTCCCCAGAGACTTGATGTTGCTGCCATGAAGGTGCACCACTTTGTCACCTCTAGCTCTACTATTGAGAACTTGGTTTATAGAATGTTGTTTACTGACGGGGAAGAGAGATAGAGAGATCCCTCTACCCCCAAACCACTTTGTTCAGTATTTCTCAGGGACCTTGGTCACGCTCGAAGGCGGAGATGGATGAGTTGATGCGTTCTCTTAACTTCCACGGGCACTATCAGGGGGAGCGCCCGCTTATGACCCTGCTGTACACTACATAGGGGAGGCTTCGAGCTCGTACCAGGACGAGGGAGCTTCCTTGACATACTATGGAGATGCATCTACTTGGGCACCATGGGATTGAGCCTCGCTTAGGCCAAAAACCTAAGCTTGGGGGGAGGTATACCGACATCACACTCATATATATATCATGTCCGGTCGGTTCTTTGTATATCCATTGTTTCGCTTTCTTTTTGGTTCTTGTTGCTTCTTTCTCAAAAACCCAAAAATACCAAAAATATTTTCGTTGTTTCTCTTAGTTTGTTTCTTTGCTTTGGTTTGCCTTAAAATAAAAATCCAAAAATATTTTGCTTTGTTTGGTTTGCTTTGTTTTTGTTTGGTTTTTCTTTGTTTGATTATTTATAAAAAAATCGAAAACACCAAAAATATTTGTTGTTCTTCTTTGGTTTTGTGATTTCTTCGCAGGGTTCAGCCGTCCTCATTGGATATTGGTTCTCATGTTAATTATTCAAGTCACAAAAGTGAAGGGCAATAATGAAGATTAAGACAACTCGAGGTGTGGTAAGAGGCTGGTAACGATATCTATTTGTTTCATTCTTGTACATATACTCATCATTGTGAGCATGCTTAGCCTGTTTATGTAAGGTGTATGTCATTATGGATGCTTAGTAGTTCTTGCTTGTCTATGATTAGCTCTAGCTTGCTAATAGTTTGTAGCATGTCATATGAATGTTTGCTTGCATTGTTTTATTCATATTTTGGTATGAAATTGTGGTATCCTACTCTGACTGTTCATGTGAATCGACTTGGAACGTGCTCACGCATGCATATGACTAATCAATAGTCAGTAAGCCTTGATGATTTATTTTGCCTCAGAGTTCTTGTATCGCTTTCATGGCATAGTTAGTCTTGTTTTGTTGCAAGCATGATTATGACAGTTATTGCTCTCTCGTTTGTCGCTCCCTCTCTATTGTTATCCTTCACTTGCACTGAGTATGTGCTCTACCTGTGCTTCCAACTCCCCAAAACCAATATTGCCAGCTATGTCCACCATACCTACCTATTAGCATCATTTGCTACTTCAGTGCATATTCTATATGCCGTGTTTTCTTCCAAAATAATTTTTTTGTCTATTTTGAGAAAGTTAGTTAGTAAAGATCTCACGAACTTGATGGCACACTTTATTCCTTGCGTTTAATAATCTTGAACCATTGTGACTAGTCCATGAAATTTATATGCTTGCTAATTATATACTGGGAGTCAGCAGAACCATGATGTCACGAGGAACGCTTTCAACACTTTTTGGATATCTCATCCAGTTGATACTTTGCTCTTTTGTTTACGGATGTCGACGATGTGAAATAAAATGGGAAGTTGTTAGTTCATGGAGTTTATACATTCTGTTAGAGAAACGCCTGGGCCGCTAGCCTAAGCCATGCTTAATCATGGTGGAAACTTGCAGCATCACTATAATGAGCATGTATGAAGCTTCCTCAATAAAAAGCTATGCATATGGTAAATAAAAAGATTGCTGAGATGCTCATTGTCTGATTGCCTTGTCATTTTGGTTATGGGAAAGCTCCTGTACCATGTGCAAGGGGTACCCTGTTGGCGGTTCTCGATGATATGCATGTATTTACAATGACAAGAACTTTCAGGTGACCAAAGTTGAGTAGCATGCGGAGGGACCCTCGTACTCAAGGGACTTGGGATTTCCAGTCTATGGTCTGGCAAGCATATGATTTAGAGTGGACCTCACTTTCACCTTAACCACATGAAGATGCCTATGATAGGGGCAATGAGAGCTCAAAGCTAGTGAGTACCTTCCTTTCAACATTTTGAAGCCTTTCAAACCTTCACAAAACCGTTTTCACAACCTAGTTGAGTCACCACTTATTCTATGAGCACCTTAGAGCATAGTTGTCATTTTTGTGTTTGTTCCAAAACTTGGTTAATTATGTCATGACTTTGATGCTTGTATCTCTGATATCTTTATCTCTAGTCTTCATGTGAACTTCAGAGGTGCCTCCGCATTTATATTGTGCTCTTCAAACAAAGGCAAGCGAGATACCACTCTACCATACCTTATTATGAGCATTGCAATGTCGCTTATGTTTATGTTGCATGCTACTTATTATTATTGAGTTGGTTTCTGTTCATAGCTTGCAATGACTATTGAGTAGACTTAGTTGCATACTATTTATTATGAATTGTCTAAGCATCTACTCCTGTGCTGAGAATATATACATCATATGAAGCAAAGTGTTCGTGAAAGTTCTTTTTATCGCACTCAGTTTTCAACTGAATTGCTTGAGGACAAGCAATAAGCTAAGCTTGGGGGGAGTTGATACGTCCAAAACATATCTACTTTCTCGAACACTTTGCTATTGTTTTTCCTATATACTTGTGTGATTTGGATACAACTAACACGGACTGACGCTGTTTTCAGCAGAATTACCTTGGTGTCTTGTTTTTGTGCAGAAAATCAACTATCAGGAAAAATCCCGAAAAATATGCGAAAAACTATTTCTCACCAGAAGATCCACGGATCCAGAAGGGGAGACAGAGGGGAGGCTTGGGGGGCGCAGACCCACCCCAGGCGCGGTCCCACCTGACCCTGCGCTTGGAGGGGGTTTGGCCACCCCAGGCAGCTCCTCGGCCTCCCTCCGCGCCTATAAGTTGCCTTCTGACCTAAAAACTCAGGGGGTCGATAGTTTTCCAGAAAGAGGTCCGCTCCGCCGCCGCCACCAGAAACCAAGATTCGGATCCAGAAACTCCGTTCTGGCACCCTGCCAGGACGGGGAATTTGGAGAGGATCATCGCCATCGTCATCACCAACGCATCTCCATCAACCACCGATGTTTCCCTCATCCATGAGTGAGTAATCCCCCGCTGTAGGCTTGGGGATGGTAGGGATTGGATGAGTTCTATCATGTAATCGAATAAGATCTGTTAGGGGCATAGTGCCTAGTATCTCTATTAGTGCTATTTGACCGTGTTGCAACTTGTTGTGCTTAATGCTTGTCACTAGGGCCCGAGTGCGATGATCTCAGATCTGAACTTATTATTGAATCATTATGATAGTATTGTTTATGATCTTATCTACAAGTTGTGTACACATATCATTGTCCGGATCCAAAAAGCCCCAAAGTGACAATAATTGGGACAATCGGAGGGGATGGTTGTGGTGTGAGGATCACATGTGTTCACGGAGTGTTAATGCTTTGATCCGGTGCTCTATTAAAAGGAGAACCTTAATTGTCAGTAGTTCCCTAGAGGCCCCGCTGCCATGGGCTGGCTGGACAGAAGATGTTGTGCAAGTTCTCATTGCGAGCATGTATGACTATATTTGGAGCACATTCCTAGGATTGTTTAGTACTTGGATGCTTGTTATTATTTATCTTCAATGCCCTAGTTCTTTGAAGTTACATGTTTATACTCATCCATGCAACGCCTGTCTATCCATTCCTATGCCTACCGCACTCGAATCCTACTGTTACCGTTACTGTTACTATTGCTCATGTTTCACTGTTACTGTTGTTGTTGCTTTGCTGTTGCTACTACAAACTATTGCTACTGATAAACTTCTGTGAGCAAGAATTATTTTCAGGTGCAGCTGAACTAACAACTCAGTTGTTAAGGCTTGCAAGTATTCTTTGTCTCCCCTTGTGTCGAATCAATAAATTGGGTAATACTACCCACAAAGACTGTTGCGATCCCCTACACTTGTGGGTCATCAGAGCAAGCCAGATTTGCTCATGCGGATACTAAGGTTAACCTTGACGAGCCTAGCATATACAGACATGGTCTTGGAACATGGAATACCGAAAGGTAAAGCATGAGTCATATAGTAGATATGATGAACATGTTGATTGTTCGCCTTTGAAACTAAATCATCTCTTGTGATGATCGGACTTGATGTAGTGGATTTGGTTCGTGTGATCACTAAAACAATGTGAGGGATATTGTTTTGAGTGGGAGTTCACCTAGTTAATTTAAGTATTAATTGAACTCAATTTTTCATAAACTTAGTCTAAACTATTGCAAATATGTTGTAGATCATGGCGGCCCCTACCATCAATTTTAATGCGTTCCTAGAGAAAGAAAAGTTGAAAAACAATCAAAGCAACTTCACAGATTGGTTCCGCAATTTGAGGATTATCCTCAATGCTGGTCAGTTGACCTATATGCTAGATGCACCGTTGGGTGACCCACCTGCAGTTGATGCTACCGATGAGGTGAAGAATGTTTTCCTCGCTTGGAAAACTCAGTACTCCACAGTTCAATGTTCTATCTTGTATGGTTTAGAATCGGAGCTTCAAAATAGGTTTGAGAACTTTGACCCACATGATATTGTCCATGAACTCAAAATGATATTTGAGGCTCACGCAGCAGTTGAGAGTTATGAGGCTTCTGAAAAGTTCTTTAACTGTAAGATGGAAGATGGCAGCTCCGTTAGTGAGCACGTTCTTAAGATGTCTAGGCACGCCAATAAACTCCAAAGCTTGGGTATAGTGATTCCTAATGCATTGGGGATTCACTGTGTCCTCCAATCACTACCACCTAGTTACAAGAACTTTGTGATGAACTATAACATGTAGCGCATGGATAAGTCGTTACCAGAACTGTTCTCTATGTTGAAGTCTGTGGAAGTGGAGATCAAGAAAGAGCACCAAGTGTTGATGGTCAATAAGACCACCAATTTCAAGAAGCAAAGAAAGCCTAGGAAAAAGGGTAACTTCAAGAAGGGCGGCAATAAAGCTGACGCACCTGCAAAGAAGACTAAGGCTAGGCCAAGCCTAATACTGAGTGCTTTTACTGCAAGGGAGAAGGTCACTGGAAGCGGAATTGCCCCAAGTACCTGGTAGATCTGGAAAACGGCAACATCAAGAATAAAGGTATATCCGATATACATGTTATTGATGTGTATATTACTAGTAATTGTAGTAGTGCCTGGCTATTTGATACTAGTTCGGTTGCTCATATTTATAACTCGAAATAGGTGCTGGAGAATAAACGGAGACTAGCAAGAGACGAGGTGACGATGCGCGTTGGAAATGGCTCCAAGGTTGATGTGATCGCTGTCGGCACGCTCACTCTTCATCTACCATCGGGATTAGTTTTATACTTAAATAATTTTCATTTGGTGCCTGCGTTAAGATTGAACATTACATCTGGATCTTGTTTCTTGCGAGTCGGTTACTTGTTTAAGTCCGAAAATAATGGTTGTTTGGTTTATATGAGTAATATATTTTATGGTCCTACACCGATGATAGATGGTCTATTCTTATTGAATCTCGATAGTAGTGATACACATGTTCATAATATAGATGCTAAACTTTTGAAATTGAATGATAATTCTACATACATGTGGCACTTTCGTCTTGGTCACATTGGAGTGAAGCGTATGAAGAAACTCCATTTCGATGGACTTCTTGAATCACTTGAAATATGCGAAGCATGTCTGATGGGAAAAATAACTAAGACTCCATTCTCTGGTTTGATGGAGCAAGCTATGGACTTATTGGAAATCATACATACCGATGTGTGTGGCCCGATGAGTGTGGCATCACGCGGTAGTTATCGTTATGTTCTTATTTTCATGGATGACTTGAGTAGATATGGGTATATATATTTCATGAAACATAAGTCTGAAAATTTCAAGAAGTTTAAGGAATTTCAAAGTGAAGTAGAGAATCAACGTAAAAGAAGATTAAATTTCTACGATCTGATCATGAAGGTGAATATCTAAGTTATAAGCTTGGCGAGCATTTGAAGAAATGCGGAATACTTTCTCAATTGACACCGCCAGGAACACCACAACGTAATGGTGAGTCCGAACATCGTAATCGAACTATCTTAGATATGGTTCGGTCTATGATGTCACTTACAGATTTACCGTTATTTTTTGGGGGAAATGCATTAGAAACAGTCGCATTCACTTTAAATAGGGAACCATCTAAGCCCGTTGAAACGACACTGTATGAATTATGGTTATGGAAGAAACCTAAATTGTCGTTCCTTAAATTTTGGGGTTGTGAAGCTTATGTAAAGAAGTTACAGCCCGACAAGCTTGAACCCAAAGCGGAAAAATGCATCTTCATAGGATACCCGAAGGAAACTATTGGCTATACCTTATATCATAGATCCGAAGGCAAAATATTCATTGCCAAGAATGGATCCTTTCTCGAGAAGGAGTTTGTCTCAAAAGAAGTGACTAGAAAGAAAGTAGAACTCGACGAGGTTGTCAAACCTTCTCTCGGATTTGAGAGTAGCGCAACACCGGAATAAGTTCCTGTGGCGCCTACACCAATAAGAGAGGAATCTAATGATACTGATCATGAAACTTCGAACGAAGTTACTATTGAACCTCGCAGGTCAACGAGAACTCATATCACTCCCAATTGATATGATCCTGTTACGAGTTTCATGTTGGTGGATAACACCGATGACCCTGCGACATATAAGGAAGCGATGATGAGCCCAGATTCCAATAAATGGCAAAAATCCATGAAATCCGAGATTGGATCCATGTACGAAAACCAAGTATGGACTTTGGTGGACTTACCGGATGGCCGCAAGGCTGTCGAGAACAAATGGATTTTCAAGAAGAAAACAGATGCTAATGGTAATGTAACCGTCTATAAAGCTCGACTTGTTGTGAAAGGGTTCCAACAAATTCAAGGAGTTGACTAAGATGAGACTTTCTCACCGGTAGCGAAGCTAAATTCTGCGAGGATTTTGTTAGCCATCGTTGCATATTATGATTATGAGATATGGCAGATGGATGTCAAAACAGCGTTCCTCAATGGTGATATTGATGAAGAGTTGTATATGGTACAACCCAAAGGTTTTGTCGATCCTAAAGATGCTAACAAGGTATGCAAACTTCAACGATCCATTTATGGATTGAAGCAAGCATCCCGAAGTTGGAATCAACGTTTTGATAAGGTGATCAAAAGTTTTTGTTTTATACAAACTTATGGAGAAGCTTGTATTTATAAGAAAGTGAGTGGGAGCTCTATAGCATTCCTAGTACTGTATGTGGATGACATGTTGTTAATTGGGAATGATATAGAACTTCTTAAAAGTGTCAAAGATTATTTGAATAATAGTTTTTCAATAAAGTATCTTGGAGAAGCTGCTTATATATTAGGCATAAAGATTTATAGAGATAGATCGATACGCTTAATAGAACTTTCACAAAGTACATATTTAGATAAGGTTCTAAAGAGGTTTGGAATGGAAGATGGCAAGAAAGGGTTCTTGCCCATGTTGCCCAATACGACCTTGAGTAAAACTCAAAGTCCCACTAAGGCAGAAGATAGAGAGGATGAGTAAGACTCCCTATGCCTCAGCCATAGGATATATCATGTATGCCATGCTATGTAGAAGACCAAATATTGCATATGTTGTTAGTTTAACTAGCAGATATCAAAGTGATCCAGGAGTGGATCACTGGATAAAGGTAAAAAATATCCTAAAGTATTTGAGAAGAACTAAGGATATCGTTCTTTCTTATGGAGGTGATGAACAGCTCGTTGTAAACGGTTACACCGATGCTAGTTGGAACACCGATTCAGATGATTCTAAATCACAATCTGGATACGTATTTACTTTGAATGGTGCAACAGTGAGCTGGAGGAGTGCTAAGCAAAGCGTTGTGGCGAGATCTTCAACTGAATCGAAATACATAGCTGCTTCGGAGGCTTCACAAGAGGCGATATGGATGAAGGAGTTCATTACGGAGCTTGGTGTGGTTCCCACTGTGTTGGACCCAATGGCTATCTACTGTGATAACATGGGTGCCATAGCCAATGCGCAGGAGCCAAGGTCACACAAGAAGCTGAAGCATATAAAGCTACGTTTTCATGCTATTCACGAGGATGTCCAAGATGGTGACATAAATATTTGCAAAATACACAGAGATCTAAATGTGGTGGATCCGTTGACTAAACCTCTCCCTGGGGAAAAACATGACCAACACCAGAACGCCATGGGTGTTAGGTATATTACCATGTAATCAAGATTATTGAATCTAGTGCAAGTGGGAGACTGTTGGAGATATGCCCAAGAGGCAATAATAAAAGTAGTTATTATTATATATTTGTGTTTATGATAAATGTTTACATACCATGCTATAATTGTATTAACTGGAAACATTAATACTTGTGTGATTTGTAAACATGTAAGAGTCCCCAGTAAGCCTCTTGTAATACTAGCTTGTTGATTAATTGATGATTATGGTTTCTAATCATGAACATTGGATGTTATTAATAACAAGATCATATCATTAGGAGAATGGTGTGATGGCCATACTCCTATAGTTAAGCGTATCATAAGATCAAGTCATTTCATTAGTTTGTTTGATATAAGCTTTCAAATACATAGTAATCTAAATAATTCGACCATGAGATCATGTTAATCACCATCACCGGATGGATGCTTTGATGACATCAAGCACTGATACGTCAGAAACGTATCTATAATTTTTGATGTTCCATGCTTGTTTAGTATCTACTTTGCTTTGCTTTGTCCACACTTTGAGGTGATTTTTATATGTTTTCTGGTACTAACCTATTAACAAGTTGCCACGGTGCTAGTTGCGTGTTTTGTGCTATTTTTGGTTCAGAAAAGCTAGTAAGGAAATATTCTAGGAATTGGACGGGAAAAAAGTCAAAGTCAATATTTTATCGAGGAGAACACGGAGTCCAGAGGAGAGACGGGGGAGCCACAGGGCGGCCGCACCCCCCAGGCGCGGCCCACCCTAGGACGCGCCTAGGCAGGGTGTGGGCCCCCTGGCCGTCTCCTAGTATCGCCTCTTCGCCTATAAGAAGGCCCCGATGCCTAAACCCTAAGCACCCTATCAATATTCCACGAAACCGTCTGTAGCCGCCGCCACCATCATCCCTAGATCGGGGGATCTGAAGCTCTTCCTGGCACCCTGCTAGAGGGGAGATCATCCTGGAGGCCTTCTTCTTCATCATGCCAGCCTCCGGTATGAAGCGTGAGTAATTCCACCTTGGACTACGGGTCCATGTAGTAGTTAGATGGTTGTATCTTCTCCTTTGTGCTTTCATGTCTAGATCTTGTGAGCTCCGTTCATGATCAAGATCTCATCTATTTTTAATCATGCATGTTGTGTTTGCGGGGATCCGATGGATATTGAGATTACTATGTCAGATTTATTAATGGTTTTGTCTATTTGATTCTATCATGTCTGTGTTGTTTGTGTTCTTGCATGCTCTTCGTTGTTAGTAGCTATCTTAGCCAAGTAGTTGCTAGTGACTCCAAGAGGGGGTATTTATGCTCGATAGTGGGTTCATGCCTATATTTAATCGAAGTGAGAGAAATATCTAAGGTTGTAGATGTGTTATTGCCACTAGGGAGAAAACAATGGTCTCTTATTCATGGAACAAGTGGATTGTATACCTTACACACTTTGCTTAAAGCAGTTGTCTGTTGCTTGCAACTTAATACTAGAGGGGGTTCAGATGATAAACAAAAGGTGGACTTCTAGTCATATATGCAGTTGGATGGCGGTCTATGTATCTTGTTGTATTGCCCAATCGAATCTCATAGGATCTTTATGTCTAGTATTGCATTGTTATGCCTTGCTTAGTCCTGTCAATTGCCCTGCTGTAATTTGTTTACCCAGCATGCCATGTTTGTTTATCTAAGGAGAACACCTCTAGTGAACTATGGACCCCGGTCCAATCTTTACCATTGATACATCTTCCACTGTTATTGTTTACTTTCTGCAAACCACTTTCACCTTCCACACCATACAGTTAATCCTTTGTTACAGCAACCGGTGAGATTGACAACCTCGCTGTTCGTTGGGGCAAAGTCTTGAGTTTGTGTTGTGCAGGTTTCCAAGTTGCTTGCAGCACATTTGAGACGTTCCTTCCTCCTACTGGTTTGATAACCTTGGTTTCTTACTGATGGAAGACTTGCTGTTGTGCTGCATCACACCTTGCTCTTGGGGTTTCCCAACGAAGCGCTCCCACGTTGACGCAGCGCCATCAAGCGCCACTTCGTAACTAGGTGGTTATAAAGGTGGCATTGAGTATTCAGAAAGTATGTGTTGAGGCACATGGATCAAGAGTGGGATTTGTCCATCCATATGACAGATAGATATACTCTAGGCCCTCTCGGTGGAATATCATCCAATTGGCTTGCAAGCATGTGACTAGCTCAACAGGGATCACATATCACAGGAACGAGTAAAGAGTACTTATCGGTAACAAGGTTGAACTAGGTATGCAGAGATACCGACGATCAAACATCGGATAAGTAAAGTATCACGAGACAAAGGGAAATTGGTATCATATGTAAATGGTTCATTTGATCAGGAAGTAATCATAGAAATATGTGGGAGCCATATGAATATCCAGATTCCTCTATTGGTTATTAATCGGAGAAGAGTCTCGATCATCTCTGCATAATTCACGAACCGTAGGGAGACACACTTAAGGATTCGGTGTTATTTAGTAGATATGGTAATGAGTTGGAGACCGAATGTTGTTCGGAGTCTCGGATTGGATCTAGGACATCAAGAGGAGATCCGGAATGGTCCGGAGAATAAGATTCATATAAGGAAAGTCCAATTCCGGAGGTCGGAAATGTTTTCGAAGTTTTCACCGGAATCTTCTAGAAGGGTCTAGAAGGTCCATCACTCCGGAGTGGGAAGGGTACATGGATGTGTCATACCAAAGTGGAATGGTTGCATCATGTCCTAGGTCACTTGGTTGGGCAATGGGAAGAGAGAAATCAAACTCTAGTTTGAAAAGTCAAACGCCAGTTTGAAAAGTCAAATCCCAAGATTGTTGCTTAGTGGAGGGAGGAGAGGAAACCCACTTAGGGAAGGTTTCCCCTCCCTCCCAAGCCGCCGGCCATGAAGATGAGTTGGGGGAGGACTCCCCTCCCCCCAAACGACTCTCCTCACCTATATAAGGAGGGGTAGGGCGCACCCTACCCCTCACCCTAAAACCCTAGCTCGGTCGCTCCCCCCAAGTTGACGCCGCCCTAGAGATCCTCAAGTCGCCGCCGCCTAGATCCCCTCTCTAGCCGTCGGACACCACCTCCCCTTGGCATTTAAACCCTAGTAGCCAAGGTCCCTCTCTAATCCACCATACCCGCTCCGGCTTAGGCGAAGCCCTGTGGGATTTCCCCTCTACTTCCACCACCACACCGTCGTGCTGCTCAAATCGCGAGGAGAGATCTACAATCTCCGCTGCTTGCTGGAACAAGGGAGAGGAAGGTATTCATCGAGTACCAAACGTGTGACCGACTACGGAAGCATTGCCAGAACACGGCTCCGGAAGGATCGTCTTCGTGATCTTGAGATCGGCAAGTGAACGACTACATCAACCACGAGAATCCGATCTCGTTAACCGCTTTGGATCTTCGAGGGTTAGTACTCTATCAACTCGTTGCAACGATCTAGTAGATTAGATCTTGGCTTGTGTGTGATCATGCGATAGAATTTTTTTGTTTTCCATGCTACGAACCCCTACAGACGGAGCCGGGCACCGCCTCCGCGAGACCACCGCGTCGAGGCACCCCAGTCTCGCTGTCTCCCATGCAAGCACCGTGTCGAGGCAAGCCCAGGACACCGGCCAATCCAGCCACCACCGTGCCCCTGGGGTCGTCGTCCCTGCTGCCCACACAGCCAGGGAGCAGCAAGCCCAAGGCCGGAGAAGCGCCGACGTGATCTGGGGCCGCCACCCCATCTTCCATAGCCTGCAGCCGCCGCTGAGAAACTGCAGCGTCGTCAGCCCTCGAAGCCCATCTGGGCCCAGATCTGGCCCTGGCCGCCGCCACAACCATCAGCAGCACCGACCCCACCGGAGGCCAGCACCTCCACCACCAGACTCTGAGCACGTCGGTCGCCGCCCCAGTTCGCGGCCCGCAGAACCACCAAACCCCCGCACGTGTCGGAGAAGAAGGCAGGAGGCCCCTGAAAGGATCGTATGGGCACCTAGAGGGGGAGGGGTGAATAGGTGCTACTTCAAATTTTACTCTTTTTCAATTTAGGGTTTGACAAGAAAGGTAAATTCTCTAGAATATGCAACTATGGTGAATTTACCTATATGTCAAACAAGCACAAACTAACACAACACTAAGCAAGAACAAGTAAGTAAAGTGCGGTAAAGGATAGAAGTAACCAAGGGAGTGGACACGGAGACAGAAGGATTTGTTTCCCGTAGTTCCTTCCTTTTGAGGGGAAGTACGTCTACGTTTGGAGAGGGGGTGGTTTCAAACCACCAACGCCACGAGAGGCCTCCCTTGTTCTCCGATGAACCTCACCCCAACGGGCTCGATTCACCTTCCACTATATAGGCAACCTTCGAGGTGGAAGCCGACACCTTTAGAACAAGTTCGGGGCACACATCCACAACTGAATTGGAGGCTCCCAAATACAAGCAAGCTGTCAAGACAAATCAAAGACAAGCTTGTAAGAACCAAATCAAAGTTAGGGTTTCCAAAGAAACACTAGAGCTTGGGGGCCCTCAAGTGAATGAGGGGAAATGAAGATATCTCTTGGTGAAGATGTAAATCAAGGCCTCCTCCTTCGATTCTCCAAAGATCAATGACTTTGGATGGTTGGATGAAGAGATCTTATGGATTTGGTGGATCTAATGGGGTTGGTGTTCTTGAGCAGCTCGAGCAACTGGAGGAAGAAGATAAGGGTCCCTATTTATAGACATCCCCCTCCACTAACCGTATTCTGATTGTTGTAGAAAAGTCAGACCGGAGACTCCGGTCTGGAGACCGGAGACTCCGGTCTACACAGGAGACTCCGGCGAATCTTCGGACCAGTCTTCGGACTGCCCTTCTGACTGACCCAGGCCAGTTCTTCACCAGCAACACCGGAGACTCTGGCCTTCCAACACCGGAGACTCTGGACTAACCAAAGTCCGGAGACTCCAGAGTAACCTCCGGTGCAGCCTCCGGACCCCTAGTCAGAATGTCCCAGCCATGTCCTGGGAGGCACCACCGGAGCCAGAACCGGAAACTCTGGACCACACCGGAGACTCCGGTCTTGGCAGACCGGAGACTCCGGTCTGGAGTTTCGAGAACAGTGGCAAATGTATGTGGTCTTTTCCCAAGAGTGTGTGTGATGTTTATCAATGATAATACCAACCTGTGGACAATAGCACACTGTAAAATGATCTACTTGTTGTTAACGAACACCAAAAGTGATTATGACAATAAATGCCCTTTCAATCTCCCCCTTTTTGGTGTTCGATGACAACAAGTGATTTGCATGGAATAACATATAAATGTGGCTCCCCCTGACTATGTGCAGCAAGATAGTGAAGTAAATCATGTAAGGAAGATAATATCAACGATAGCACACATAGATCTCACATGAGTTACAGTAGGTGTTGCACACAAGCACATAGTCATAGACACACATAAGAACAGCAGATAACACACATAAAGTTCGAGTTTGAATATCCAAATAAAAGGCAAATAAAGATAGTCGCAAATCCCAAGTCCCATGCAAAGCGATGAGAATGTCTTCTCCCCCTTTGGCATCGAAACGTCGAAAAGGGAAAAGACCTATACTAGCGCCCCAATAACTCAGTAGTCATCGTCATCCTCGGCATCCTCATCCTGGTCATCCTCATCCTGGTCACCCTCATCCTGGTCATAGTCATCATCATCATCCTCAGGGATAGCAGGCCCTTTGCCGTGAGGGCGAGAAGAGGAAGTACCCTGGTATCCAAACCCAGAGGTGACATCAGCAAACGTCTTCCAGTCCACCAAACTATCCTGTTGGGCATTCCATGCCCCAAATGAGAGAGTGTGATCAGACTCTGTGGACTGCTGAGCCCCATGCTCATCACTGTATTCATCTTCACCTTCCTCAGTATCAGCAGCACCCTGGTCCTTGATCTCTTTGAGAAGCTTCTCAATGCGGCGGTTGCTTTGGTAAGATGCATGCTGCTGCTTGCGAATGTCAACGTTCATGCAACAAAGGGTCCTCTCCCAAAAGCTAGCCTTCTTGACCCTCTCATGCACATAGTCTCTAGTCATGGTAGGCATAGGGGCATTGTAGGCATTCTTCCTCCAAACTCTAGGTGGAGAGGGGGCCCTCTCCGTCTCAATCTCCTCCTCATCATCATTGCCATAGCGACACCTTGGAGCAGGCCCCATGTGCCCCTTCTGCTGTAGAGAGACCAGAGTGTGCACAGTGAGGTGTGGTGGTACGCCATGTGGAGAATCATGCGCCTGGGAGTTGATGAGCCTCATAATCAAGGGTGCATATGGAGGAGATTTCTTGTAAACAATGGCATGGAACATCTCCTCGAAAATGAAGTCCATCACATCAATGGGTGCTGCATCAGCCTCTGGTCCTGCATTGAAGGTCCGGTGAGTATGGTATAGGAGGTTGACAAGCCCACCCCTGATAGCATCATCATTTCCAACACTTGGAGCAATAGTGTGACGGAAAATCCTCAGCATAAGGTTGTAGAGGGTCTTGAGTCCCTTGGAGGCCCCGACAACACCATCATCATACAGAGGTGCCAGCTTTAACTTGTTCTCACCCAAAGCTGCTGAGTGCATGCGCTCTCCCACAAGAGTAGAGACTCCGTGAAAGGTCTCAAAGATGACATTGGCAAAGTCATGAAAGGTAGCTGTGCAGCGAGTAGTGCCAGTCATCCACACCATGGTCCTGTCAATATCAGACCCAAACACCACTGTGGCATCAAACCGTTGAACAAGGTGCACACTGTAGTCTTCGCACAGCTCCATCAAGTTGTAGAGACCCAGCTTCTCCCAGATCCATAGGGCATCATTGAAATAAGGGCTCTGGCGCATTTGCTCAATATTCATGAACTTCTGAGGGCAAACAGGTGACTTGGTGAGTACACCATACACATCCTTCATGAACACACCCTGTTCTTTCCTCCAGAAACGAGGGTCATCACTGGTACGAGGCAGTGCATAGAAATATGTGTTCCTCAGCTCACGGTACTCCTCTTTAGACATCTTGGCTAGGGACTGGAGGTTGTCATACTTGCCTCTCTTTGCACGTTCCTCCCGTTCAGCCCTCTCTTGATCCCTCTTCATGTAAGCTGCATCACGTGCCCGCTGTTTCCGGTTGGATGGAGGCACGATAAACTGACCCTGAGCTTCATCATAGCGAGGATTGCCCCTTTGGGACTTAGCCTTGGTACGACGAGGGCGACTAGAACCATCACCTATGAATAGCAGTGGGGGAGATAGCATGGAGATGAGTATATATGTCCCAAAGATGCAGTACAAGAGCTTTGATGCATTTCTGGACTATTTTGATTCACCCAACACCGGAGTCTCCGCACCAGATACTGGAGTCTCCGGTTCAGACCGGAGTCTCAGGTCCTAGGGACCGGAGTCTCCGGCCTGGACCGGAGTCTCCGGTCAGGCGGCTCGGGTATGCGATGGGGAGATGCTGGTGAGGGTGAATCTAGTAGATCGGGCAATGCAACAAGGCTAAAGTACTAGAGTGCAAGCAAACAAGTGATTCCAATGGACAAATCAGCAACAATCCTCAAAAACACATCTAGGGATGAACCCTAGGAGGAAAAAGGAGAGGAGAGGTACCAGATCTGTCCATGGGATCGATTCCTCCGGTGGGAATGACCCAATGGAGGAGAGGGGAAGGTTGGTCGGCTGCACGGCGGATCCCGGGGGCTTATTGACCTCCGGGGAGGATTTTTGGAGGAGGAGGCGACGGGTTTGGAGGTAGGGGACGGGGTGAAGAATGAGGAACTGCTGTTCTAGTTCACCCAGTGTCCCTTCTTTAAGTGACAGAAACCGTCCAGACCGGAGACTCCGGCCTACACCGGAGACTCCGGTGTTTGTACACCGGAGACTCCGGTCCTCCTCGACAAAAAATTCCAGGAAAGGTGTTTGGGGACATATATGAGAGATAGATGGTTTTTAAGATAGGAAAAGGGCTTGGGTTGAGACATCAAACTGTGAAGAACCAATAAGAGCCATAGAAGTTTGAAAATAATCAGAAAAACTCCAAGAGACTAAAATCAAGCAAATTACGAACATGAGTAAGTGCCAACCTCTCAAATGAGAGAGGGCGGTGGCCTAGGCCACCATATTTGAGTATACTTGGCTTGGCACCACGAAGATATATCTTGGGTCCATTACCAAAACTCGTCATTAAGCTCACATATCACTAAATAATATTAAGTGGAATGATTTTGATTGCTTTGGGCATAATGGGGGGAGGGATGGTCCAATCAATTAGGACCGCACTCCCCCTATATCCATGCCTACACCTAGACCAAATATGAGATGAAACATAGGTGAGAGTGCAATAACATCAAGTCAAGCTCCTAGAATCTACGATATTTAGTTCATTCCTCAAGTAGCAAAACCTTGCTTCATCAAGTGGCTTCGTGAAGATATCGGCAAGTTGATCTTTGGTTCGTACATATGATAGATCAATATCACCTCGAGCAACATGTTCTCTAATGAAGTGATGGCGAATCTCAATATGCTTTGTCCTTGTGTGATCCACCGGGTTGTAGGCAATCTTGATGGCACTTTCATTGTGTCACATCCCAAGATTTTCCAAATCTTGTAATGTGAAAATAAATGAATTAAATAAAACTTTGTTTGATTTTCTTAGCCAGAAGAAACTTTTTGAATTCAATTGGAACTTCAAACCCATTTGAACTAAATAAAACCCAAAGGGATCTAAAAGATAAACATTTAAAAGGAAAAAAATAAAAACATTTGGAAATACTATTTTGAAAATCTTGAGTGAAAAGATTTTTAAATGAAATAGAAGTTTATAAATGATGAATGTGTTATAAAGCCAAATTAATCCTTGGCCAAGCTTTGGGAATTAAAAGCATTTTATTTTAAATAAAGTAGCAAAGGTTTATTTAAAAATAATAAAGGATTGTTTAAATAAAATAATAAAGATTTAATATCCAACTTATTTAAATAAAAGGTTTTTACCATTCTAATTAAAATATCAAAACTCATTAAATTATTTTAACTAAGTTTTCTAAGTAAATTATATTCACAAATAAAACCTACTGAAGAGTTTTGTTTTACTTTTAGTTTTCAAAATAAAGATATTAATAAAATAAATCCTAATTGATTTAATAATGTATTCTATTGAAATTAATTATTAAAAGATCCTAAAATAAAAGGTTATGTTATTTTGTTTTAACAAGTTTTCAAATATTCTTTGTTTCCAAATAAAACCTACTGATTGGGTTATGAAAGTGTTGGGAATTCAAATGAAGATTTTATTAAATAAATCAAACTATATTAAATAAGTAAAGGACCCTTTTATTTAATTAATAAAGGGATATCAAAACATTATTTTATTTGATAATTAGATTATGTTAATAAACAGAACTATTTGCAATCTCACAAAGTTTGGATGTCACTTGATTTGATTAAACATTGTTTGACTTGAGTGAAGAATTGAATAATTGATTTGAATTTCAAAACAGGAAAAAAGAAATAGAAAAAGAAAAGAGTTCAGAAACAGGAAAAAAATATAAATACAGGTCGACCCAACCCATCAGCCCACTAAGGCCCAGAACCAGCCCAGCTAATCCTTCCCCAGAAGAAAACGATTCACACTCACTAACAGACCCGCGCACAGTATGACAGGTGGACCTTCCCCCCCGTTTCTTTCCCACTGACAAGTAGACCCCACGCTACTGTTCTTCTCTCACACCCGCGCGACCAGTTCTTCCCCTCCTCGTCGCCGTTTCCTGCTATAACTTCGCGGCATCAATTCGCCTTAACGCCGCGTTAATTCCTCGTCGCGGCCACGCCCATTTAACCGCCTACTCCTCCTCCTCCTTTCCCCCAGACACCGCCTCCATTCTGCCCCTAGGCTGCCTCCAATTCTCTCTGTACCGCCGCTGCTCCGACGATGTTCCGGTGATGATTCCGACGAAACCCCACCGCCCCTTGCATCCCTAAGCACCCTAGCAGCTTCTCCACTCTCAGGCGCATCTGCTAGTGCATCCAACTCGACCGCGGGTACCCTGTAACCTCGCCTTCGACAATGACCACCGTCGCCACCGTCTGCTTCCTCTCTGGCGAAGCCCACAGGTAGTATCTGACCGCCCCGCGCCTTCTAGTTCACGCACCCGACTCTGTCTTGTTCCTGCGCATCTAACCGTGTCGTCATTTCACTTTGAGGTGATCCACAGCGCCGTCCACGACGACCACCTGACGCTCCCGACGCCACCACGAACTCCGGTGAGGAATTACCGTAGAACCCGAGCGCCCCTCGTACGACCAACACTTCCTCGAGCAACGCCGTGACCCCCTGAGCCCGGTGAGCAACCCCTCCTTCCCCCTCACCTCCTGTAGCGTCGCCTCCATCGTCGACCGACCGCTCCGCCACCAGACGCCGCCGCCAGCGCCGCTGCTTTTTGGCCAAGCGATAGGAACCGTAGGATGCAGATCCACCGGCTTGGATAGAATGACTAACCGAAGGGGTATCGAGCAACCAGAGCCGTGCGATTCCACTTAGATCCAACGATCCAGAGGGATCAATCCGACCGAACCGGTATCGACCAGTAAGAACACGCCGCGTGTCACCTGTCTGTTTAAAAACAGAAATTGAAAACAGATTTGTTTGTAATTTTCAAACCCTTATAACTTTTGATCCACACGTCCAAATTTAGCAAATTTTATGTCGTTGGATTCAGGAGAGCAAGACCTAAACAACCATGGCCTTAGTTTGGAAAATAGTAAATGTTTGTTTGCTGGTTTTTGCAGATTCTTTTGTAAGCTTGTTTAGAGTATAAAAATTGTTTAAAATTGAATTTAATGACAAAACCTTTGCAAAATGATTTATAGTGACCTTACTGACCCTAGGAATCAACCCTTGGTGTTAAAAATTATTATGGTATAATTTAGGTTGAATTATTTAACTTAGCCATTTTCTAGCCATATAAAATTATTGATTTTACTATGGAAATGTTTTTGCAAGGAAAACTTTGTGAAAATGTCTTGGACCAAACTTACTGACCCAAAACACCAAGCTTTGAAAGTGGCAACTCACTTGATGAAAAACATAAAGATTGCTTTGATAAAAATATTTTCACCACATGAAATAATGTTGGATTTTGAAATGGTTTATGAACTAAAAGCTTTTTGCAAATAACTTTGACATCTTGGTAAACGACCAATGTGGACCTTACAAAGTTAAAAGCCCAGTGGATACCTCCCTTATAAATAAAACCAACTTAAGCATGTTCTCATGCATGACTTAGAATCCATTGCTTTGTGTGTGTGAAATATTGTTTGAATGTTGGTTTGGAATGCTACTTGATACTATGCTTGTTTGAATGATTGTAGTGGAATTAGCAAAGTGTGAGACTAGCAAGATCAAGGAGTAAACCCTCATACCCTACCAAAAAGGCAAGTTACACTATCATACAAAAGACCTACTATTTTCATTTTACTTAGTGGATTTTATAAACATGCATGGAAATGTTTTATACTTATGCTATGCTAATCCTAATAGGATTCCCTAAACATTACTTAGTGAAAATATTGAAGATGTACATTCTTAGCCATGCTATGTTTTGAAAAGAGATACATGTGGAGAGTTTACAAAGGTTGAGAAAAGGACTTGTGTTTTACATAATAAAACAAGGACTCAATGAACCACCTAGGTGGTGGACACTTTATGTTTTGGAGAAGGTGGAAACAAAAGGGAACCATGTCTATGGCAATCACTTTGTGTTGTGCTCCAAATGAAAACCACCTAGGAAACTTAGAGATTGAACATGTTTCTCCAATTGTGGCTTTCGTGTGCAACCACATGCTATTATGGCTCTGGCTTAGTCAACTACATTAGGAAGACCCATACATTGTCTTTAGTTACCGGACATGGGGATCTGGAATGCTTCATGGGGGCTGAAGACAAGCTAGGAATGATGTATGGGAGGACCTTTTGGAAAGACTTCGTCACAATCTCAGTCTGCCGGTACTCCATCTTGGTGAGCACTAATCCAGTAGGCCACTGGTGGCAACAAGATGGGATTGTGTCTTGTGGGTAAAGTGTACTCCTTCTGCAGAAGTTAATAAAAATCTAAGTACTTAGCCGTGTCCCCGGTTATGGACAATACTGAGCAACTAAAGTTTGAACCATGGGAGATCTCGACATTCCAACTTCTAATATAAAAACTTGATGCACTTGGGGGTACCAAGGAATTCAAAGAGATTTTGTTAAGCTTGTTGCACTTGGGATTACCAAGGTGCTCAAGAGCATGAAGTACTTGGGGTTACCAAGGAACTCATGAGATTTCATAAAACTTGTTGCACTTGGGGTTACCAAGTAGCTCAAGGGATTTTTGACAAGGACTTGAACACTTGAGTTTCTACCAAGGAGTTCAAGGAACTTGGAAAAGAGATTTGACAAAGAACCAAAACCATTTTTAAAAAGATAGGATAAATGTTGCTTATGCAAATGAGCCCTAAACTCTACTTAGCCAAATATGCATGTAATGATAGGATCCACTCATATTTACCTAAAAGTGAAGCTTGCCAATACAATTCAAAATGTATTGACCCTTGTGGCTGTAACTTGTAATGTTGCAGGTTGATTGTTTATTTATATGAAGATTGTTTGATTGACTAGGACTACAAAGTCTACAACCAACATCTGCCTATGGCACTTTGAAGATGAAGGACCCATGACTATATTTATTCCGCTGCAATGTATTGTAATAGCCGTATGAGCTATGTATGATGTAATAAAATTATGTTATTCCTGGTTATAAATTTATATTATGACCTTTGTTTCTTGGTATTACATCTACAACTGTGGATGCTAGCTATTGATCCAGGGACTAGCATTGTAAAACACAGGGGGCTCTATCTTATTAAAGATTGGAACCTCTACACATTGTCACATAGAAGAGGCAGTTTGTCACAATGGACACCGTATTCCTTTAAAGTTTGCCTCATCCATAGCAATTGAGTGCACGCACTAGCAGCTGCCACATACTCGGCTTCGACAGTGGAGAGAGATATACAATTTTGCTTCTTGGAAGACCAACATACCAAGGAATTGGCAAGCCCCGGATGTTGATTTTCTATCATCCTTGTCACCCGCCCAATCCGAATCCGTGTATCCACAAATAGCAAATGTTGAGCCTTGAGGGTACCAAAGACCATAAAATGGGGTATGAACCAAATATCGAAAGATTCTCTTGACCGCCATCAAATGGCTTTCTTTAGGAGCCGCTTGATATCTTGCACACACACCTACACTCAACACAATATCGGGTCTAGATGCACAAAGGTAAAGCAAAGAACCAATCATAGACCGGTATACCTTTTGATCCACATCTTTACCATTTGGATTTTGTTCTAGATGAGTCTTTGTAGCCATGGGAGTAGGAGCTCCATTCAAATCTTGCATTTTGAATCTCTTGAGCATATCTTGAGTATACTTGGCTTGATTGAAGAATGTCCCTCCTCTCACTTGCTTGATCTCAAAGCCAAGAAATACTCTCAACTCCCCCATCAAGGACATCTGGAACCTACTAGTCATAAGCTTTGAGAATTCATCATTAAAAGCTTTGTTAGATGAGCCAAAGATAATATCATCAACATATATTTGGCATACAAAAAGCTCCCCATTGACCCTCTTAGTAAAAAGAGTGGGATCGATTTTCCCAACCTCAAAGCCACGGTCAAACAATAACTCTCTAAGGTGTTCATACCACGTGCGTGGGGCTTCCTTAAGCCCATAGAGTGCCTTGTCAAGTTTGTAGACGTGGTTTGGGAAGTTGGGGTCCTCAAATCCCGGGGGTTGCTTAACATATACCAATTCATTTAAATGACCATAAAGAAATGCACTTTCTACATCCATTTGTTGCAACTTAAAGTTATGATGTGCCGCATAAGAAAGAAGGATACGGATTGTCACATCCCAAAATTTTCCAAATTTTGAAATGTGAAAAATAAATAAACAAAAGAAACAATTGTTGAAATTTATGGGGAAAAGAAACTTTTTGCTTCTAATTGGAAACTTTAAAAACCTTTTAAACTATTACAAAAGTTTTTCCCCAAATAAAGGTACTCCTTAAAATAAAAATAGCATTTAACAAAAACCCTAAGATCAAGCATCAAGATTATCCACATATCTCCTCTACTTCAAAATTATAATTTGAAAGGTTCCCCTTCAAAATCTTTTTTCACAAACTTCCTGTATTTGAAAATCTATTTTTAATCTTGAGGAATGTTCTCAACCAAAAACCATCTATACATCTCAACTACTTCATTTACATTTTTCAAACAACCTTTGTTTTGTTTTGAACCAAAAAGAAAAGCAAAGAGTCTCGTTTTAGAATAAGCACCATAGCCTATGTGAGCTATTTTAAGATTTTATAAAATTATTCTCTCATATTTTCAAACTTTAATTCATGGTTATCCATGTAAAGTGGAACTAAATCGAATTAAGTTCAAATAAGGAAAGAATCAAAATCATTCCAAATATATTACCCTGCAACTAGGCCAATATCGCACACATGCAATCGTACAATAATTAACTAATTAATAATTGAGAAAATTAAATATTTCTAAATATATAAAATTTATGTTCTAAAATATTGCCCACGAATTTATAAACCCGTAGAAATTTGAATCGGTAAATTTGGAACTCTAAATCAAAAGTTATAAAAGAATTAAGAAATAGGAAAAAAAATGTAAAAAAAAAATAGAGAGGCCGGCCAGGCCAGCCAAATTGGGCCGGCCCAACCAGACCGATGAGCACCATGCGACCAGGTACACGCGACCATGCACCTACATGAATAACCAAGAGCACTTGGTCTTCCTATCTAATGCTCCTAAATGACTTTCAATGTCTCTCCTAAATTGCACTAAATACCCCCTAATTTCTCTCTCTCTTTAATGTCTTTTAATCCAGCCCCCACCCCCTCCTATATAAACCCCACTACAGGAAATTTCATAAGTTTTCAACTCATCATACTTTCATTTTCGTCCAAAATTCTCCCCAATCTTCTCCACCCAAATCGACCATCAAAACGACCTCGGATCGCGGTGGCTTGAAGACGGAAGTTGTTCCCCTCGTCAAGACGGTTCCATTCCCTTTGGTTTCACCTCGTTTCGTTCATCGAGCTGAGAGAAAAACGCAGTCAAAGATTCAGATCTTAGAAGGTATAATCCATTCTACGCCCACCTCGTTGCTCCAAACACAATTTCCTTTGAACAGTAGATAAATCTAGTTGTTATCTACAACTTTCATGTAGAATGTTTTTCCATCCGAGCAACTTTTTCTGTAGTCAAATCTGACATCATCATGACATCAGCATAGTCAACAGTCAACTTAGTCAGATTAGTCAAAGTCAATTTCAGTCAATTCCCGAGTTTGACTTTTCCAGATTTTAGTATGAACTTGTATAATTCATAGAAAAAGATTTAGAAGTCGAAAAATTATAAATTTGGTATCCCTGAAAAGCTGAGATTCTGTAGAATCCATTTCTGCAATAATATTACTTATTCTCTGTACAAAAATTTGATTTATAAATTAAATGGTTTAATTGGTCATTTTCACCATAAAAATTATATCTTTAGTTCTGTATATCCAAATTTAGCAAATAATATGTCTATGGATTCACAAAAACGAGTAGAACACAGTGGACCCATAATTCGTTATTTTTGAGTCTGTTAAAATCACGATTTATATAGAACTATTTGTGGACTATTTTGAGTATAAAAGTCGTTGTGTGAATTATTTTTAAGTAAATCCTTTTGAAAATGGTTGTAAATTGAACCCTATGTACAGTAAAACCAAAATATAATTTTATTCTAGTATAAATAAGACCATGGCAATTATTTAATAAGAATGGCTTTTCCAACTGTTAAAAAATATTGCTAATTGCTACAATTGCACAAATGGTTGCATTTGTAATCTTGAAAATATAAAATTTTCATAATCACTTAGTAATGTTCAGAACCTTGTTATAAAAATTTGTACAATAAAAATTCCCATCTTGCATGTTTGCATACTTTGCATGATTTTTGTGTTGCCATTAGTGTTGATCTTGTGTATGTTTTGTCTTGATTGTTTTGCTTGATAAATTGTGTTGATTGTCAAGTGTGTTATTGCGAAGAGTGTACCAACACCACCAACTACTAAGGCAAGTGACACTATCATCCAAGTCCTAATATTTTCATTACCCTTAGTGGATTTTTGAAACATGCATGATAAGCTTTACTATATTTTATGCTATGCTAAATCCTAATAGGATACCCCTATATATTCCTTAGTGGAAACATTGTAGTTGTAGTATGCTTAGCCCTGCTATATATTGGGATGGGATACATGTTATGATTATAAGAAGTATTGAAAAGACTTATGTTTTATATAATAAAACAAGTACTCAATGAACCACCTGGGTGGACAAGGATACTCAAGGATGGACAGGGTGGCAACAAAAGGAACCATGTTTATATGGCTATCTCTTTTTGTTGTGCACTAGAAGAAAACCACCCAGGGACTTAGAGATTGAACATGTTTCTCGTACAGTGGCTTCCGTGTATAGCCACATGCTAAATGGGCTCTGGCTTAGTCAATTACATAGTGGAAGTCCCATGCATTGGCATCTTCAGGTTAACTAGATTTGTGTAAGGGAGTAACCCTACATTTGTGCCTGGTAGACAAGCTAGCATTTTGTATTGGGAGGACTCCTATGGAAAGACTTTGTCACATTCTCGATCTGCCGGTACTCCATTTTGGTGAGTACTTATCCAGCAGCCACTGGTGGCGTCAAGACGAGATTGTGTCATGTGGGTAAAGTGTACAACTTCTGCATAAGATCAAATTCTAAGTACTTAGCCGTGTCCCCGGTTATGGACAATATTGAGCAACTAAGGCCTGAACCTATGGAAGATCTCGACATTCTAATTTCTAAAAGAAAACTCATAAAAATTGATGCACTTGGAGTTACCAAGGAGCTCAAGAGATTTTAATAAAACTTGATGCACTTGGAGTTACCAAGGAGCTCAAGAGATTTTTGACAAGGACTTGAACACTTGTGTTTCTACCAAGGAGTTCAAGGAACTTGGAAAAGAAGATTTGACAAAGGACCAAAACCATTTTGAAAAGTTAGGATAAACTTTGCTTTATGCAAATGAGCCTAAACTCTACTTAGCCAAATATGCATGTAATGATAGGATCCACTTATATTCCACATAATAGTGAAACTTGCCAATACAATTCAAATGTATTGACCCTTGTGGCTGTAACTTGTAATGTTGCAGGTTGATTGATTTTAGTGAAGATTGTTTGATTAGGATTACAAAGTCTACAACCAACATCTGCCTGTGGCACTTTGAAGATGAAGGACCCCATGACTATAGTTATTCCGCTGCAATGTAATGTAATAGCCAAATGAGCAATGTATGATGTAATGAAATTATGTTATTCCTGGTTATAAAGTTATATTATGACCTTTGTATCTTGATATTACATCTTAACTGTGGATGCTAGCTATTGATCCAGGGACTAGCATTGTAAACACAGGGGGCTCTATCTTATTTAAAGGTTGGGACCCCTACAGATGGTATCAAAGCATTGTGTTGCCTGTAGGATTGTAACCCTAGGATTGGACAAAACCCCTTAGAAAAATAAGAGTTATATTTGTTCCAAAACTTATTTACAAAAACACTTGTAAACTCTTTCCTCAAACATTTTGGTTTCAATTCTACATTCTCTTCTATTTTCAACTTATGGAAAAACCTACCCATGACCAAAGACTACACCATGTGCAAAGGACTACAACTTCTTCAACTCTAATGACTTCAACATCTTCATCATATTGACCAAGGACTTCCAACTTGGATATCACTAAGGACTACTAGTGAAAACCAAGAGACATTAGATTGCCTACCAAAGACATTTATATCAAGTTAGAGTATGGATCATATTGTCCTATGAGGTATGATTATACTAAGTTGTTATTTCAAGAAAACTTGTTGTTTCCTTCAAACTCATGAGTTAAGCTCATAAGTTGTTAAGTGATTGGTTGCTTGTTGAATGTTTGATGGTTTGATTGTTTGATTGAACTTGATTGTTTTGAGTTGAGTGTTAGGACTTCTTAAAAACCTATCCACCAATACTTATCCCTATCAAACCAACAGATGCCTCCCCGTCGTGCCAACCCCAACCAAAACAACAACATCACCCCTGAGATGCAGCAGATGATGGTAGCTCAGACACAGTTGATGCAGCAGATGACCACATTCATACAGAATTTGAATAACAACAACAACAACAACAACAATCAGAATAATCCTCCAGCACTAGACATGCTCACCAAATTTCTGAAACTTAGGCCTGCAAGGTTCTCTGGAACAACTGATCCAATGGAAGCTGATGATTGGTTACGTTCAGTAAACAAAGACTTAGTGACTGTTGGTTGCACTGACGAAGAAGAAGTTAGGTTTGCAACATATCTGCTCGAAGGGCCAGCAGCAACATGGTGGGACAACTTTCAAATCACCACTCCCCTTGAAGATGTGACTTGGGCTATTTTTGAAGATGGATTCAGAACCACTCACATCTCACCTGGAGTAATGTACTTGAAGAAAAAGGAGTTTCACAATCTGAAACAACGTCACCTCAGTGTGGCTGAGTATATTGAAGAATTCAACAATCTGGCACGCTATGCACCGGATGAAGTTGATACAGATGCTAAGAGAAAGGAGAAATTTCTTGAAGGACTTAATGATGAGTTGAACCTGCAGCTAGCTGTTGCCTATGTTCCAACTTATCAATCACTTTGTGACAAAGCCACTATATTGGAAAACAAGATGAATCAAGTTGAGAATAGAAAGAGGAAGCATAAATTCAAGAATCACTCAGGATCATAAAAAAAGAAGCATTCATTCAAAAAGAGCAATGAAGATTATGAACCACATCAGTATCACCACAACAACAATGGAAGTGATATTAATGGAAATGATACTGACAATGGAGATGAACTTGGTCAGAACCAACATAACACTTTCTGGAAGAAAGATATTAGCCAGTTGCAGTGCTATAATTGTAAGGAACTTGGACACTATGCATCAGACTGTCCTGAGAAGAAAAAGAAAAAGGATGCTAGAAGAGCCAATGGAAATGACTCCAATGTGACCCAGAAAGGACATGTGAACCACATTGACATGGATGGAAACTTTGAAGAGATAGAAGAAGTGGATGTCAGAAACTAGTTAACTCAGAAGAGTCAAATAAGGATTCCTTGTTTGGATATTAAGTGTTGAACTCATAGTCAAGTGAACAATCAATGTAATCCTATGAGACCTTATTTTAAGGGTGATAGTACCCTAGTTGTCTTCAAGCTACCTTGTAACCCTAGCCTTCCCAAATCTCGGGACGAGATTACTTTTAAGGGTGGTAGCCTGTCACATCCCAAAATTTTCCAAATTTTGAAATGTGAAAAATAAATAAACAAAAGAAACAATTGTTGAAATTTATGGGGAAAAGAAACTTTTTGCTTCTAATTGGAAACTTTAAAAACCTTTTAAACTATTACAAAAGTTTTTCCCCAAATAAAGGTACTCCTTAAAATAAAAATAGCATTTAACAAAAACCCTAAGATCAAGCATCAAGATTATCCACATATCTCATCTACTTCAAAATTATAATTTGAAAGGTTCCCCTTCAAAATCTTTTTTCACAAACTTCCTGTATTTGAAAATCTATTTTTAATCTTGAGGAATGTTCTCAACCAAAAACCATCTATACATCTCAACTACTTCATTTACATTTTTCAAACAACCTTTGTTTTGTTTTGAACCAAAAATAAAAGCAAAGAGTCTCGTTTTAGAATAAGCACCATAGCTTATGTGAGCTATTTTAAGATTTTATAAAATTATTCTCTCATATTTTCAAACTTTAATTCATGGTTATCCATGTAAAGTGGAACTAAATCGAATCAAGTTCAAATAAGGAAAGAATCAAAATCATTCCAAATATATTACCCTGCAACTAGGCCAATATCGCACACATGCAATCGTACAATAATTAACTAATTAATAATTTAGAAAATTAAATATTTCTAAATATATAAAATTTATGTTCTAAAATATTGCCCACGAATTTATAAACCCGTAGAAATTTGAATCGGTAAATTTGGAACTCTAAATCAAAAGTTATAAAAGAATTAAGAAATAGGAAAAAAAACTGTAAAAAAAATAGAGAGGCCGGCCAGGCTAGCCAAATTGGGCCGGCCCAACCAGACCGATGAGCACCATGCGACCAGGTACACGCGACCAGGCACCTACATGAATAACCAAGAGCACTTGGTCTTCCTATCTAATGCTCCTAAATGACTTTCAATGTCTCTCCTAAATTGCACTAAATACCCCCTAATTTCTCTCTCTCTTTAATGTCCTTTAATCCAGCCCCCACCCCCTCCTATATAAACCCCACTACAGGAAATTTCATAAGTTTTCAACTCATCATACTTTCATTTTCGTCCAAAATTCTCCCCAATCTTCTCCACCCAAATCGACCATCAAAACGACCTCGGATCGTGGTGGCTTGAAGACGGAAGTTGTTCCCCTCGTCAAGACGGTTCCATTCCCTTTGGTTTCACCTCGTTTCGTTCATCGAGCTGAGAGAAAAAAGCAGTCAAAGATTCAGATCTTAGAAGGTATAATCCATTCTACGCCCACCTTGTTGCTCCAAACACAATTTCCTTTGAACAGTAGATAAATCTAGTTGTTATCTACAACTTTCATGTAGAAAGTTTTTCCATCCGAGCAACTTTTTCTGTAGTCAAATCTGACATCATCATGACATCAGCATAGTCAACAGTCAACTTAGTCAGATTAGTCAAAGTCAATTTCAGTCAATTCCCGAGTTTGACTTTTCCAGATTTTAGTATGAACTTGTATAATTCATAGAAAAAGATTTAGAAGTCGAAAAATTATAAATTTGGTATCCCTGAAAAGCTGAGATTCTGTAGAATCCATTTCTGCAATAATATTACTTATTCTCTATACACAAATTTGATTTATAAATTAAATGGTTTAATTGGTCATTTTCACCATAAAAATTATATCTTTAGTTCTGTATATCCAAATTTAGCAAATAATATGTCTATGGATTCACAAAAACGAGTAGAACACAGTGGACCCATAATTCGTTATTTTTGAGTCTGTTAAAATCACGATTTATACAGAACTATTTGTGGACTATTTTGAGTATAAAAGTCGTTGTGTGAATTATTTTTAAGTAAATCCTTTTGAAAATGGTTGTAAATTGAACCCTATGTACAGTAAAACCAAAATATAATTTTATTCTAGTATAAATAAGACCATGGCAATTATTTAATAAGAATGGTTTTTCCAACTGTTAAAAAATAATGCTAATTGCTACAATTGCACAAATGGTTGCATTTGTAATCTTGAAAATATAAAATGTTCATAATCACTTAGTAATGTTCAGAACCTTGTTATAAAAATTTGTACAATAAAAATTCCCATCTTGCATGTTTGCATACTTTGCATGATTTTTGTGTTGCCATTAGTGTTGATCTTGTGTATGTTTTGTCTTGATTGTTTTGCTTGATAAATTGTGTTGATTGTCAAGTGTGTTATTGCGAAGAGTGTACCAACACCACCAACTACTAAGGCAAGTGACACTATCATCCAAGTCCTAATATTTTCATTACCCTTAGTGGATTTTTGAAACATGCATGATAAGCTTTACTATATTTTTATGCTATGCTAAATCCTAATAGGATACCCCTATATATTCCTTAGTGGAAACATTGTAGTTGTAGTATGCTTAGCCCTGCTATATATTGGGATGGGATACATGTTATGATTATAAGAAGTATTGAAAAGACTTATGTTTTATATAATAAAACAAGTACTCAATGAACCACCTGGGTGGACAAGGATACTCAAGGATGGACAGGGTGGCAACAAAAGGAACCATGTTTATATGGCTATCTCTTTTTGTTGTGCACTAGAAGAAAACCACCCAGGGACTTAGAGATTGAACATGTTTCTCGTACAGTGGCTTCCGTGTACAGCCACATGCTAAATGGGCTCTGGCTTAGTCAATTACATAGTGGAAGTCCCATGCATTGGCATCTTCAGGTTAACTAGATTTGTGTAAGGGAGTAACCCTACATTTGTGCCTGGTAGACAAGCTAGCATTTTGTATTGGGAGGACTCCTATGGAAAGACTTTGTCACATTCTCGATCTGCCGGTACTCCATTTTGGTGAGTACTTATCCAGCAGCCACTGGTGGCGTCAAGACGAGATTGTGTCATGTGGGTAAAGTGTACAACTTCTGCAGAAGATCAAATTCTAAGTACTTAGCCGTGTCCCCGGTTATGGACAATATTGAGCAACTAAGGCCTGAAGCTATGGAAGATCTCGACATTCTAATTTCTAAAAGAAAACTAATAAAAATTGATGCACTTGGAGTTACCAAGGAGCTCAAGAGATTTTAATAAAACTTGATGCACTTGGAGTTACCAAGGAGCTCAAGAGATTTTTGACAAGGACTTGAACACTTGTGTTTCTACCAAGGAGTCCAAGGAACTTGGAAAAGAATATTTGACAAAGGACCAAAACCATTTTGAAAAGTTAGGATAAACTTTGCTTTATGCAAATGAGCCTAAACTCTACTTAGCCAAATATGCATGTAATGATAGGATCCACTTATATTCCACATAATAGTGAAACTTGCCAATACAATTCAAATGTATTGACCCTTGTGGCTGTAACTTGTAATGTTGCAGGTTGATTGATTTTAGTGAAGATTGTTTGATTAGGATTACAAAGTCTACAACCAACATCTGCCTGTGGCACTTTGAAGATGAAGGACCCCATGACTATAGTTATTCCGCTGCAATGTAATGTAATAGCCAAATGAGCAATGTATGATGTAATGAAATTATGTTATTCCTGGTTATAAAGTTATATTATGACCTTTGTATCTTGATATTACATATTAACTGTGGATGCTAGCTATTGATCCAGGGACTAGCATTGTAAACACAAGGGGCTCTATCTTATTTAAAGGTTGGGACCCCTACACGGATAGACTCAAGGCGAGCCACAGGTGCATAAGTCTCTCCATAATCAATGCCTTCAATTTGAGAATACCCTTGTGCAACCAATCTAGCCTTGTTCCTTACTATAATTCCATGCTCATCTTGCTTGTTCTTGAATATCCACTTTGTTCCAATAACATTGCGGCAATCCTTTGGCTTCTCAACTAACTTCCACACTTTGTTTCTCTCAAAGTTGTTGAGCTCTTTGTGCATAGCTTCTAACCAATCCGAATCTTCAAGAGCTTCCCACACTTTCTTTGGTTCAATCATGGAGATGTGTGCTTGGTGTTCACTGAACCTCTTCAATTGTGCTCTTGTGGAAATTCCTTTCCTTAGATCTCCAACAACATTTTGGAGTGTGTGGTCTATTATTTCCAACATTCTTTCCTTTCTAGCTTCGCGACGAGCGTGGATCTCCTCATTGTTTCTTGGAGGACCCTCTTCATCATTTTGATCCTCGTCTTGACCATCAACTTGACCTTGATCATCATTGGAGTCATCCTCTAAATTGGGAGGCAAGGATTGACCTTGGTATTTATCAAGTGCTCTTCTAGCATCAATTTGAGCTTGTCTCAAAACAGTTTGGATGGATCTTCCTTGACAAATTGACTTGGCACCACTTGACAACCCATCGAATGGACCAAGCTCCCTTTGACTAGAGTTCATTGATCACTATGTTGAGGGTCCACATCTTGTCTTTGGCTTGAGTCAATGTCCTCTTCAGTAGATGGAGCATGTTGAGGTTGTAAAGATGAGGGCTCCACTCGAGTGGAGCATAGTTCTTCTCGATCCGCCATAAGGGGTTCCTCATCGGGGCGGATATAGCCCACACCCATTCTTCCTATGGCATCCTGAGGCATTTCATCATCTACATCACAAGCATCAACACGCCCCCCTTGGGGACCATCATATTCTTCGAAGGTCACACTACATTATTCTATGACGGCTCCGGAGAGCTTGTCATAGATTCTATAAGTGTGAGATTCGAGACCATAGCCAACAAAAATACCCTCTAATGCTTTAGACTCGAATTTAGACAAACGAACACCTTTGATGAGATAGAAACACTTACAACCGAACACCCGGAAATAAGATATGTTGGGCGTGTTACCGGTAAGTATCTCATATGGAGTCTTGTTGATTTTCTTGCGGAGGTAGAGTCGGTTTGAAGCATGGAAAGTGGTGGAGATGGCTTCGGACCAGAAGTTGTATGGAGATTTAAACTCCGCCAACATGGTCCTAGCCATCTCAATAAGAGTCCGGTTATTCCTTTCGGCCACACCATTTTGTTGAGGGGTGTATGCAGCGGAATATTGGTGTTTAATCCCCTCATCACTAAGGAAATCATTAAAGGTGTAGTTCTTGAACTCGGTGCCGTTGTCACTTCTTATAATCAACACGGGAACATTGTGTTGCCTTTGAACAAAGTTGATGAAGTCGATAAAAGTCCTTTGAGTTTCACTCTTCAACTTGAATAAATAAACCCAAGAGTATCTTGAAAAGTCGTCAACAATCACCAAACAATATTTCTTCCCTCCAAGACTTGCATGAGATGGAGGACCAAATAGATCCACATGGAGGAGTTCTAGGATCTTGTTAGACTTGATTTGGTTCGTGGGCTTGTGAGGAGCGTCATGCATCTTCCCTAGAACACATGCCCTGCAAACACGATCTTTGGCAAAGGAAACATTTTCTTTTAGTCCCACAATATGGCCCTCTTTATGGAGACTTTGCAAAGTTCTCATATTGACATGGGCTAGTCGGCGGTGCCATAGCCAACCCACATCGGCCTTTCCGAATAAGCACATCGGACCTGCAGGCTTGCCCCGAAAAGTCCACCACATACAAGTCATGTTCGACGTACCCAACAAAAGCGACCTTGAGAGACTTGCTCCACATGAGGACCACAATATTGTAAGATCCCTCCTTTATAAAGGAAAAGGATCCCTGTGATTGCAATGCTATTCCCTGGATCATTGCTAGCATCCACAGTTTAAGATGAAGTACACAGATACAAAGGTCTTTATTACAGTCATTCTAGAGATAAACATAGTCTTTACAACTCCAAGGCCACAGGCCTAGTACAAGAGTTTGAATAAGTAAATAAATAAAAGTCTTCATCTGCATGTGCCACAGGCAAACATGTTGAGTGTAGACTCATGACACCTAATCCTCATCAGAGTAACCTACAACATCACAAGTTGCAGCCACAGTGGGTCAATACATTGGAATAGTATTGGCAAGTGATACCTTATTATAATTTTTAGGTGGATTAGATACTATATGCAATTTGGCTAAGTGTAGCTTGGCTTGCTTTGCCCAAAATAGATTTTGCCTATTAGTTGAAATCACTAAGTTTTTCTTTGTCAAAACTTTCCCAAGGAACCACCAATAGACATTGAGGTCCTTCACCCTTGTTCACCCACAAATTTTTACTTAGAAATTGGGATGAGGAGATTCTTGATAGCTTCCATGTCTTGATGCTCAAGTTGTCCTTTTCCAGGGACATGGCTAAGTACTTAGATTTTCCATCTGCAGAGGTTTTGCAATTTCCCCACAAGCCTTGATTTTCACCAAGACAGGACCTTTCAGAAGCCTTCCCTTAGACCAAATGGACGCGTTCCAACCTATCATCCCACTACCACCAACTGTCCAAATGGCTAAGTTCTAGCAACCTATGTGATCCTGGCAGAGCCCATATTGCCAAGTGGCTACACCAGAAGCTTCTTGACACTTGGCCCCTAAAATCTCTTTGTTCCTGGGTGGCTTACCACAAGTGAGATACACAAGGTAAACCATAGAAATGGGCCTTGTGTAACCACTCAACATAAACCAATCCTTCCATTCCACCCAGGTGTTTCATTAACTTAGTTGTTTTATTAGGCAAAACACAAGTCCAAAGACTTAGAAATATTTTCATCATAGCATGTATATTTCACCAACCCTTGTTTGCTACTAGCTAGGCTAAGCATGGCATAGATAGTAATCTTTAACTTAGAAATTCCCTAGCCATTCTACAACTACTAGGATTTCCCAACATGGCATATAAGCAAAATAATAGCATCAAGACTTAGCATAATATTTCTAATGCTTAGTATAAAACATGGGGATAGAAATATTCATGAAGTACCACTTGCCTTGGTAGTTTGGAGAGTAGTTACACTCTTCACAATCACAATCACTAGCACCAAAATCTACACAAAGAATTATAGTAACAAATTACATACAAATCATATACAACCAAAAATATATGCATGCATGCAAGATGGTATGTGATGAATTTTAAAACTCAACCAAGCAAGTGAACAGTACTGAATCATAAACAAGTTAAAAACTTGCCAAACAACATTTATTTTAACCCTAAATCATTTCCTAAACATTTCATATACTGAAATTAGCCCTACACAAGTTTCTGCAAATAAAACCATTTTAACAGAAGCAAAACATTAAACACATTTCATATTTAGAAAGATCTTGTTCTCCTGATTCCAACGATATAAAATTTGTCAAATTCTAACGTGGGGATCAAAAGTTATAGCCAAAACAAATTTGAACATCAATCAGATTCAAATCCTGTTTTAAATCTAAACTCCAGCCACGTGTCTTTTTCTAATTGGCCCATACCGTTTCGCGTTGGATCGCGCTTCTGGGCCGTTGGATCTACTTAACCCGCACGGCTCAGATCTACTCATAACAATTCGTTAAGTGATCTAATCCTACACGCTGGATCTAGATCTGACGGCTACGAATCAAGCGACCAAAACTGAGCGGCGCTAGCGGCGGCTACTGGCGGTGGCGAGCTCTGCCTACGGTGGCGCGGCGCTACAGGTCGTCCTAGGGTCATCGGAGGGGCTTACCAGAACCGTGGCGTCGTGCTGATGGTCAGCCTGGCGGAGGCTTGGCAAGGGGCGCACGGAGTGGGCTGCTGGAGCTCGTCGGAGTTGCGGGCGGCGTCGGGTTCGAGTAGACGGCGACGTTGGCGACGCTCCTGGTCTCCCTAGCACAAACAAGCGGCACCAGATGATGCACAAGACAGTGGCGAACAACTTCGTGTGAGTCAGAGGCGAAGGGGCGCAAAGGGCTTATGGAATTTGGTCGCCGGAGTCGAGGTTGTCGTCGGGAGCTTGTGGTGTTGAACGGAATCGACGACCTGGGGCAGTATAAAGGGAACCAGCGGTGTCAGTAGTTGCGCAAGAAAGTGGCGAGGCTGTCTGCAAGAACCAGAGGGTGAGGGGCGCACGGGACTCACCGGAATCACTCGCCGGAGTGCTCTCTGACTGCGGCGGTGCGAGGTTGAATGCGGGCAGCCTGGGGGCGCTTTATGCTCGGAGTTTGGGGGGGGAAATGGAGAGGGGGCAGAGGGGGTTTAAGTAGCATGGTCGCGAGTGAGATTTACTCCAGCATTCAACGTGAATTGACGCCGCGAATCAATACAGGGAACGCCTGCGTGATTTGGGGATGAACCAGTCGCTCGGTGGAGACGACGATGGTCGTGTGGGCCATGGCTGTCAGCGAGAGGAAAGGAGAGGGAGTGGGTCCTGCCTGTCAGTCTCTCAGCGGGTGCGGAGGTGAGTGAAAGAAAACGGTTCGCGGGGTGGGGTGTTGGGCTTCGCTGGGCTGGTTGGGCCAGATTCGGCTGAGGCTTATTTTTTTTCTTTAAGCTTTTTGTTTTTCTATTTGTTTTTCTGAAATGGTTTTCAAACCGCAATTCAAATCTGTTTGAATCCAAAGCTTTTCAGGACTTTTGTACAGACAAACTTGTGCTCAAATAAGTGTCAAACACATGTGTTCACTCAAACACACTTGGGTCTTTTGAAAATTTAAATAAAACCATGCCTTTATGAGGTGTGATAATAGGCATAGATTTGGTTTTATTTCATATTTTGCTTTGAGAATTTGCTCAAGTTTTTGAAATCATTTGAGTTTGGATTCTAAACAATACTGAATGGTTAACAGTACTTTTCTCAAAACAAGTAGCACAAGGCTTGAGTAAACTTTACATAAAATAATAAGCACAAATGCTTCTGTTTTGAATTGATTTGTTTGAAATGAAAATCATATGCTCATGGATGCATGGATGATATGCATAAGTTTGAATCATGATTTTAGGGATGTTACAAATCTAACCCCCTTAAGGTGAATCTCTCCCTCGAGATTCGGATTGGCTAGCAAATAGGTGAGGGTGGTCTTTCCGAAGATCATCTTCTCTTTCCCATGTGGCTTCCTCTTCGGAATGATGGTTCCACTGAACCTTGCAAAACTTGATAGTCTTAGTCCTTGTGACTCTTTCTGCAGTCTCAAGAATCTTGATAGGCTTCTCCTCATAAGTGAGATCACTCTCCAACTGGACCTCTTCCAAAGGTATAGTATCCTTCAAAGAAGTTTCTTCCATTTCTGGATGACATTTCTTAAGTTGACTCACATGAAATACATTATGAACAGCTGACAAAGACTCCGGCAATTCAATTTCATAGGCAACTTTTCCTTTGCGACTCAGAATCTTGAATGGTCCAACATATCTTGGTGCCAATTTTCCTTTGACTCCGAACCTCTTCACTCCACAAAGTGGTGACACTCTAAGATAAGCTCTATCACCAACTTCGTAGGTGACTTCTCTACGCTTAGGATCCGCGTAGCTTTTCTGTCGGGACTGTGCTATCTTCAACCTGTCCTTAACCAACTTGACCTTCTCTTTGGCTTCTTTGATAAGATCTGGTCCGAATAAACTTCTTTCTCCCACACCATTCCATAACAATGGGGTGGTACACTTTCTTCCGTAGAGAAACTCAAATGGGGCCATCTCAATGCTGGCTTGATAGCTGTTGTTATAAGAAAATTCTGCGTAAGGCAGACTTTCATCCCAACTGGCTCCATAGTCTAGGGCACATGCCCTCAACATGTCTTCGAGAATCTGATTAGTTCTTTCGGTTTGTCCATCAGTTTGAGGATGAAAAGCAGTACTGAATTCCAACCTCGTTCCCAATGACTCATGTAGCTGTCTCCAAAAATGGGAAGTGAATTGAGTTCCCCTATCAGACACAATACTCTTGGGCACTCCATGTAGACATACAATTCTACTCATATAGATTTTGGCTAACTTAGCACTTGTGTAGGTTGTCTTCACGGGTATGAAATGAGCCACTTTAGTTAGGCGATCCACTACTACCCAAATAGAACATATCCTGACCTGGTCCTTGGTAATCCGGTAATGAAATCCATACCAATCTTGTCCCACTTCCAATCGGGAATAGGTAGTGGTTGAAGCAAACCTGCGGGTTTCTGATGTTCCACTTTCACTCTACTACACACATCACACAAAGAAATATGTTCGGCGATGTCCTTCTTGAGATTATTCCACCAAAATCTTTCCTTCATGTCCATGTACATTTTGGTGTTACCCGGATGAATGGAATACGGACAGTTGTGTGCTTCTTGCAAAATCAGTTTCCGCAGCTCCGGATCTTGTGGAACACAGATACGTTTCCCATGCCATAAAGTACCCTTTTCGTCTTCATGGAACCCTTTGGCTTTTCCTTTGCCAATCTTTTCTTTAATCTCTTCGATTTCTTTATCAATCTTCTGGGCTTCTTTGATCTTGTCCAACAAAGTGGGTTGAACATCCAAAGACATGAGATGTCCTTCGGGCACAATCTCCAATCTGAGTTTTCTGAATTGGGCACACAAATCATCTGGCAATTCTCCTTTGGTAAGGCCATTCACAAAAACCTTACGACTTAGAGCATCTGCTACAACATTTGCTTTACCGGGGTGGTATTGCAAACTTAAGTCATAGTCCTTAATGAGTTCCAGCCATCTTCTTTGTCTCATATTAATTTCCTTCTGGGTGAAGATATACTTCAAACTCTTGTGAGCTGTGAACACTTCACAACGCTTTCCCAAAAGATAGTGCCTCCATGTTTTGAGTGCATGGACAACAGAGGCTAACTCTAAATCATGAGTAGGATAGTTCACTTCATGAGTTTTGAGTTGTCTCGAGGCATAAGCCACAACTTTTCCTTCTTGCATAAGTACTGCACCCAAACCATGATGAGATGCATCACAATATACTGGGATATCTTTTTCCAAGTCTGGCAAACACAAGACTGGTGCTGTCACAAGTCTCTTCTTCAATTCCTGAAAACTGAGTTCACAACCTTCCGTCCAAGCAAATTTCTTGTCTTTCTTTAGCAATTAAGTCATAGGCTTAGCTACCTTGGAGAAATTTTCAATGAACCTTCTGTAGTAACCTGCTAAGCCAAGGAAACTACGAACTTCCTTTACCGAGTTGGGAGATTCCCATTCCGTTACAGCTGAAACTTTAGCAGGATCAACTGCTACACCATCCTTTGTCATAACATGTCCAAGAAATCCAACTTAATTCAACCAGAATTCACACTTGCTGAATTTGGCATAAATTTTATGCTCTCTTAACTTTTCAAGTATTAAACGTAAATGTCCTTCATGCTCTTCTTTGCTCTTGGAGTAGACTAAAATGTCATCGATGAAAACGACAACAAACTTGTCAAGGAATTCCATGAACACCTTGTTCATCATATTCATGAAGTATGCTGGAGAATTGGTCAAACCAAATGGCATCACGGTATACTCATATAATCCATACCTTGTGGTGAAAGTTGTCTTAGGTATGTCTTGTTCTCTTATCTTGAGTTGAAAATAACCTGACCGGAGATCAATCTTTGAGAACACGCAGCTCCTTCTAGCTGATCAAACAAGTCATTGATTCTAGGCAAAGGATATTTGTTCTTAATAGTCACCTCATTAAGTGAACGGTAATCTATGCATAACCTTTGACTTCTATCTTTCTTTTCCACGAACAAAACTGGGGCTCCCCAAGATGAAGAACTTGGTTGAATAAATCCTTTCTGCAACTGTTCTCCAAGTTGTTTCTTGAGTTCTTTCAGTTCATCCACTGACATCTTGTATGGTCTCTTTGCTATTGGTCCAGATCCTGGTACCAAATCTATAAGAAACTCCACATATCTATCTGGTGGCATTCCCAGCAATTCTTCCGGAAACACATCCGGATACTCACTCACAATTGGCACACTGTCTATGCTAACCCCCTTAAGATAATTTAGCATACTCCTTCTTGCTTCAAAGTTAGTCTTGAATATGATACTTTTATTTTCTGGAGTTGTGAGTGAGACAGTATGGTTGGCACAATCTATCACTCCCTTGTGCTTAGTCATCCAATCCATTCCCAAAATGACATCCAATCCTTGGGATTTTAGAATTATCAGGTTAACGGAAAACTTATACTTCCCAAACTCTATAACTAGATCATGACATCCTGAATTCACTATCATTTCTCCACCAGGAGAACTTACTTTTATAGGACACCCAATAGTTTCTACCGGCAGTTCATTTCTTTCAACAAATGCTCTTGATATGAATGAATGAGATGCACCAGTATCAAAGAGAACAAATGCTGGAACAGAATTGAGTTTGAACTTACCAGCAACAGCATCAGGCTCCTCATAGATTTCCTCCAAATTGATGTGGTTCACCTGTCCCTTCTGAAAAGGGTTGGGCTTGTTGGGTCCTTCAACTTTCTTTTCTAGGCATTCATTTGCATAATGCCCCATCTTCTTACACTTGAAGCATTCAACCTGACTAATGTCCTTCTTGACAGGCTGACTTCCACTTCCACTTCCATTACCACTGTGGTGACTCTTGTATCCACCCTTGTGGTTCTTGTACTTGTCATTGTCATGACTACGGTGATGTTTGTTGTCATGACGGTTGTGGTTGTGGTGCTTGTTGAATTTCCCATGCTTGTGGGATCCCGAGCTTCCACTGTCATCATAATGGGATCGTTTGTGTGACGATCCCGAGCTATGCTTGTCAGAGTGCTTCCTCTTCCTGCTTTCAACTTGCTTTATTTTGTTCTCCAAAATAGCAGCCTTGTCACAGAGAGACTGATAAGTGGGAACATAGGCCACAACCAACTGCAGATTCATTTCATCATTTAACCCTTCGAGGAACTTTTCTTTTCTCTTAGCATCAGTTTCAACTTCATCCGGTGCATATCGCGCCAGATTGTTGAACTCCTCAATATATTCAGCCACGCTACAGTGGCGCTGCTTCAGATTATGGAACTCTTTCTTTTTCAGACTCATCACTCCAGATGAGATATGAGCAGTACGAAAGCCATCCTCAAAGATAGCCCATGTCACATCTTCTATGGGAGTGGTGATCTGGAAGTTAACCCACCAAGTGGCGGGTGGTCCTTCCAGCAAATGTGCTGCAAATCTGACCTTTTCAGCATCAGTACAGCCCACAGTTACCAAGTCCTTGTTCACAGAGCGTATCCAATCATTGGGCACCATGGGATCAGTCGTTCCTGAGAACTTTGCTGGCCTCAATCTCAAGAACCTGGTAGGCATATCAAAACCCGGTGGGTTGTTGTTGTTGTTGTTATTGTTGTTGTTTTGGTTCTGGATGAACGGCGTCATCATCTGCATCAGCTGAGTTTGAGCGGTCATCATTTGCTGCATTTCTGGTGTGATGTTGTTGTTGTTGTTATTGGGGTTGGGGTTTGCATGACGGGGAGGCATCTGTGGTTTGTTCAATAGAGATAAGAATGAGATACCCATAGATGCTATCATGCACAATACATCACATAACAAACACAAAGCATGCAACAAAAAGGATAAAGGTTCAACAACAAAATAACAAGTTCGCAAGGTAAAACACACACGAATAACAAGCCATCCACATGTCGGATGGTCAAATAACAAGTTTTCAACGACAAGTATGATAATAAATGATAAATGAGTAGTCAAATCTACCCCTCGGCATCAACCTCCTCCTCGACAAAGGTAAGACCTGCGTTCTCCATCGCAGTCTTGTATTCCTCGACACTAGTGGTCAAGGTCTCTATCTTGGCTTTGAGAGCCCTCTTCTGGGAACGAAGCCTCTCAATCACCGTCTGCTGATGCTCGAGCTCGAAGTCCTTGGCCTGCAGTTCTTCAGTCATGTCCCGGATCTTCTTGTTCCTATCCTGGACTCGCTTCTCCTGACTCTTGAACTTTCTGTCCTGGCTCTCGAACTTCGCCTCCATCTCCTTGACTATCTCGTCTTGCTCCGCGAAGAGCTTGTCCTTCTCGCAAAGCTGCACCTGGAGTTCGTCATTGCTGAGCATGACGTTGGTCCTACCGGAGTCCACGTGCCTAATGAGAGCCTCTAAGTCCTGGAGGTATAGACGAATCGGCTCCGTTGTGTCCCTCGAATCGTCCTCGAAGTCAATGGACTCTCCATCCTCATCACGTCTACCGAAGACGTGGAAGTGAGTACCTCTAACCTGTCAGGAGTGTCTCCCTAGCAGACGTCCTATCAGATCCTGCATGACTACCTCAAGGCCTCTCTCCTTGTCATCATGCATGAGCTTGAAGACGATGGCCTCCGTGGTAGGCTCAGTCTGGCGTTCGGGTTGGTTGACCTTGAAACCCCAGAGGTCTTTCCTCTCAAACTTGGTGAGGGGAAGCACCATGATGGTAGGAAGAGGGAGATTGAGCAAAGTAGTAAGCTCAACAATACGAGGACCAAAGCGAGTACCCTGAAACTCCTCAACAGTGCTGATGGTAACAGTAGGCATCTATTTATAAGATAGAAAAGTTAGAACAACAAAATTCAAGATAAAACAAAAGACAAAACATCACATACATATCCTTGGGAATCAAAACACACAAGTCATGGCATACATGGATCCATTACAACAACCAAGGTTCAACTTATTTTAAAGTCACATTTTGGAAAATAAGGTGATAAGTGGTGGTCCAACTAACATAGTACGTTTACAATCCTATCTCACTGGACCTGTTGGCTAACACAATGTTTCTAGAAGCAATCAGCCTATCCTGCTCACATGACTCCATCACTAAGTCTATAATGTCTCCTCTTAGGGTTTGGTTGGTAGCTTCCAACTCTTGGTTATGTTTCTTCTCTTCCTTTAGATCATTTTGGAGGTTGAGCATTCTGCACTTGACTCTATCACCAAGTTCTTTGATGGTCTTCCAAGCTGCATCCCTTGCTGATTCAAAGAATGTAGTGTGCACCACTGAATTGGTGAACATGCAGAATCCTTTTTCCTGGTGGTTTTCTTCCTTGTTTTTATACAAGTGAAGTTGCACCCACCAGTATTCCACTCCTTCATCCATCACAGGAAAACCTTTGTACACAGTTGCACCTTGTATCTCTAATGCAACCATGAGGTCCTTGAGAGCCTTGGGGAATTCTGTCTCACACTCCAAAGTCATTGTCATGAGTGGTCCTTTCCTTATGGCTTCGTTGATGGAGTTCATCTACAAATAGAGATGAGGAAGAAGATTACAAAAGTTTATGAGAAGAATAGACAAGTGTAGAACTTGCTGGAAATTTTTCCTTAGTGGTTTCCAATCCTAGGGTCATAATCCTACAGGCAACACAGTGCTCTGATACCATCTGTAAGATCCCTCCTTTATAAAGGAAAAGGATCCCTGTGATTGCAATGCTAGTCCCTGGATCATTGCTAGCATCCACAGTTTAAGATGAAGTACACAGATAGAAAGGTCTTTATTACAGTCATTCCAGAGATAAACATAGTCTTTACAACTCCAAGGCCACAGGCCTAGTACAAGAGTTTGAATAAGTAAATAAATAAAAGTCTTCATCTGCATGTGCCACAGGCAAACATGTTGAGTGTAGACTCATGACACCTAATCCTCATCAGAGTAACCTACAACATCACAAGTTACAGCCACAGCGGGTCAATACATTGGAATAGTATTGGCAAGTGATACCTTAGTATAATTTTTAGGTGGACTAGATACTATATGCAATTGGGCTAAGTGTAGCTTGGCTTTCTTTGCCCAAAATAGATTTTGCCTATTAGTTGAAATCACTAAGTTTTTCTTTGTCAAAACTTTCCCAAGGAATCACCAATAGACATTGAGGTCCTTCACCCTTGTTCACCCACAAATTTTTACTTAGAAATTGGGATGAGGAGATTCTTGATAGCATCCATGTCTTGATGCTCAAGTTGTCCTTTTCCAGGGACATGGCTAAGTACTTAGATTTTCCATCTGCAGAGGTTGTGCACTTTCCCCACAAGCCTTGATTTTCACCAAGACAGGACCTTTCAGAAGCCTTCCCTTAGACCAAATGGACTTGTTCCAACCTATCATCCCACTACCACCAACTGTCCAAATGGCTAAGTTCTAGCAACCTATGTGATCCTGGCAGAGCCCATATTGCCAAGTGGCTACACCAGAAGCTTCTTGACACTTGGCCCCTAAAATCTCTTTGTTCCTGGGTGGCTTACCACAAGTGAGATACACAAGGTAAACCATAGAAATGGGCCTTGTGTAACCACTCAACATAAACCAATCCTTCCATTCCACCCAGGTGTTTCATTAACTTAGTTGTTTTATTAGGCAAAACACAAGTCCAAAGACTTAGAAATATTTTCATCATAGCATGTATATTTCACCAACCCTTGTTTGCTACTAGCTAGGCTAAGCATGGCATAGATAGTAATCTTTAACTTAGAAATTCCCTAGCCATTCTACAACTACTAGGATTTCCCAACATGGCATATAAGCAAAATAATAGCATGCAAGACTTAGCAAAATATTTCTAATGCTTAGTATAAAACATGGGGATAGAAATATTCATGAAGTACCACTTGACTTGGTAATTTGGATAGTAGTTACACTCTTCACAATCACAATCACTAGCACCAAAATCTACACAAAGAATTATAGTAACAAATTACATACAAATCATATACAACCAAAAATATATGCATGCATGCAAGATGGTATGTGATGATTTTTAAAACTCAACCAAGCAAGTAAAAAGTACCGAATCAGTAAACAAGTTAAAAACTTGCCAAACAACATTTATTTAAACCCTAAATCATTTCCTAAACATTTCATATACTCAAATTAGCCCTACACAAGTTTCTGCAAATAAAACCATTTTAACATAAGCAAAACATTAAACACATTGCATATTTAGAAAGAGCTTTTTCTCCTGATTCCAACGATATAAAATTTGTCAAATTCTAACGTGGGGATCAAAAGTTATAGCCAAAACAAATTTGAACATCAATCAAATTCAAATCCTGTTTTAAATCTAAACTCCAGCCACGCGTCTATTTCTAATTGGTCCATACCGTTTTGCGTTGGATCGCGCTTCTGGGCCGTTGGATCTACTTAACCCGCACGGCTCAGATCTACTCATAACGATTCGTTAAGTGATCTAATCCTACGCGTTGGATCTAGATCTGACGGCTACGAATCAAGCGACCAAAACTGAGCGGCGCTAGCGGCGGCTACTGGCGGCGGCGAGCTCTGCCTACGGCGGCACGGCGCTACAGGTCGTCCTAGGGTCGTCAGAGGGGCTTACCAGAATCGTGGCGTCGTGCTGATGCTCAACCTGGCGGCGGCTTGGCAAGGGGCGCACGGAGTGGGCTGCTGGAGCTCGTCGGAGTTGCGGGCGGCGTCGGGTTCGAGTAGACGGCGACGTTGGCGACGCTCCTGGTCTCCCTAGAACAAACAAGCGTCACCAGATGATGCACAAGACAGTGGCAAACAACTTTGTGTGAGTCAGAGGCGAAGGGGCGCAAAGGGCTTACGGAATTTGGTCGCCGGAGTCGAGGTTGTCGTCGGGAGCTTGCGGTGTTGAACGGAGTCGACGACCTGGGGCAGTATAAAGGGAACCAGCAGTGTCAGTAGTTGCGCAAGAAAGTGGCAAGGCTGTCTGCAAGAACTAGAGGGAGAGGGGCGCACGGGACTCACCGGAATCGGTCGCCGGAGTGCTCTCTGACTGCGGCGGTGCGAGGTTGAATGCGGGCAGCCTGGGGGCGCTTTGTGCTCGGAGTTTGGGGGGAAATGGAGAGGGGGCAGAGGGGGTTTAAGTAGCATGGTCGCGAGCAAGATTTACTCCAGCATTCAACGTGAATTGACGCCGCGAATCAATACAGGGAACGCCTGCGTGATTTGGGGATGAACCAGTCGATGGGTGGAGACGACGATGGTCGTGTGGGCCGTGGCTGTCAGCGAGAGGAAAGGAGAGGGAGTGGGTCCTACCTGTCAGTCTCTCAGCAGGTGCGGAGGTGAGTGAAAGAAAACGGTTCGCGGGGTGGGGTGTTGGGCTTCGCTGGGCTGGTTGGGCCAGATTCGGCTGAGGCTTATTTTTTTTCCTTTAAGCTTTTTCTTTTTCTGTTTGTTTTTCTGAAATGGTTTTCAAACCTCAATTCAAATCTGTTTGAATCCAAAGTTTTTCAGGACTTTTGTACAGACAAACTTGTGCTCAAATAAGTGTCAAACACATGTGTTCACTCAAACACACTTGGGTCTTTTGAAAATTTAAATAAAACCATGCCTTTATGAGGTGTGATAATAGGCATAGATTTGGTTTTATTTCATATTTTGCTTTGAGACTTTGCTCAAGTTTTTGAAATCATTTGAGTTTGGATTCTAAACAATACTGAATGGTTAACAGTACTTTTCTCAAAACAAGTAGCACAAGGCTTGAGTAAACTTTACATAAAATAATAAGCACAAATGCTTCTGTTTTGAATTGATTTGTTTGAAATGAAAATCATATGCTCATGGATGCATGGATGATATGCATAAGTTTGAATCATGATTTTAGGGATGTTACAAATCTAACCCCATTAAGGTGAATCTCGCCCTCGAGATTCGGATTGGCTAGCAAATAGGTGAGGGTGGTCTTTCCGAAGATCATCTTCTCTTTCCCATGTGGCTTCCTCTTCGGAATGATGGTTCCACTGAACCTTGCAAAACTTGATAGTCTTAGTCCTTGTGACTCTTTCTGCAGTCTCAAGAATCTTGATAGGCTTCTCCTCATAAGTGAGATCACTCTCCAACTGGACCTCTTCCAAAGGTATAGTATCCTTCAAAGAAGTTTCTTCCATTTCTGGATGACATATCTTAAGTTGACTCACATGAAATACATTATGAACAGCTGACAAAGACTCCGGCAATTCAATTTCATAGGCAACTTCTCCTTTGCGACTCAGAATCTTGAATGGTCCAACATATCTTGGTGCCAATTTTCCTTTGACTCCGAACCTCTTCACTCCACGAAGTGGTGACACTCTAAGATAAGCTCTATCACCAACTTCGTAGGTGACTTCTCTACGCTTAGGATCCGCGTAGCTTTTCTGTCGGGACTGTGCTATCTTCAACTTGTCCTTAACCAACTTGACCTTCTCTTTGGCTTCTTTGATAAGATCTGGTCTGAATAAACTTCTTTCTCGGAGAGCATTCCATAACAATGGGGTGGTACACTTTCTTCCGTAGAGAAACTCAAATGGGGCCATCTCAATGCTGGCTTGATAGTTGTTGTTATAAGAAAATTCTACGTAAGGCAGACTTTCATCCCAACTGGCTCCATAGTCTAGGGCACATGCCCTCAACATGTCTTCGAGAATCTGATTAGTTCTTTCGGTTTGTCCATCAGTTTGAGGATGAAAAGCAGTACTGAATTCCAACCTCGTTCCCAATGACTCATGTAGCTGTCTCCAAAAATGGGAAGTGAATTGAGTTCCCCTATCAGACACAATACTCTTGGGCACTCCATGTAGACATACAATTCTACTCATATAGATTTTGGCTAACTTAGCACTTGTGTAGGTTGTCTTCACGGGTATGAAATGAGCCACTTTAGTTAGGCGATCCACTACTACCCAAATAGAACATATCCTGACCTGGTCCTTGGTAATCCGGTAATGAAATCCATACCAATCTTGTCCCACTTCCAATCGGGAATAGGTAGTGGTTGAAGCAAACCTGCGGGTTTCTGATGTTCCGCTTTCACTCTACTACACACATCACACAAAGAAATATGTTCGGCGATGTCCTTCTTGAGATTATTCCACCAAAATCTTTCCTTCATGTCCATGTACATTTTGATGTTACCCGGATGAATGGAATACGGACAGTTGTGTGCTTCTTGCAAAATCAGTTTCCGCAGCTCCGGATCTTGTGGAACACAGATACGTTTCCCATGCCATAAAGTACCCTGTTCGTCTTCATGGAACCCTTTGGCTTTTCCTTTGCCAATCTTTTCTTTAATCTCTTCGATTTCTTTATCAATCTTCTGGGCTTCTTTGATCTTGTCCAACAAAGTGGGTTGAACATCCAAAGACATGAGATGTCCTTCAGGCACAATCTCCAATCTGAGTTTTCTGAATTGGGCACACAAATCATCTGGCAATTCTCCTTTGGTAAGGCCATTCACAAAAACCTTACGACTTAGAGCATCTGCTACAACATTTGCTTTACCGGGGTGGTATTGCAAATTTAAGTCATAGTCCTTAATGAGTTCCAGCCATCTTCTTTGTCTCATATTAATTTCCTTATGGGTGAAGATATACTTCAAACTCTTGTGATCTGTGAACACTTCACAACGCTTTCCCAAAAGATAGTGCCTCCATGTTTTGAGTGCATGGACAACAGAGGCTAACTCTAAATCATGAGTAGGATAGTTCACTTCATGAGTTTTGAGTTGTCTCGAGGCATACGCCACAACTTTTCCTTCTTGCATAAGTAATGCACCCAAACCATGATGAGATGCATCACAATATACTGGGATATCTTTTTCCAAGTCTGGCAAACACAAGACTGGTGTTGTCACAAGTCTCTTCTTCAATTCCTGAAAACTGAGTTCACAACCTTCCGTCGAAGCAAATTTCTTGTCTTTCTTTAGCAATTCAGTCATAGGCTTAGCTACCTTGGAGAAATTTTCAATGAACCTTCTGTAGTAACCTGCTAAGCCAAGGAAACTACGAACTTCCTTTACCGACTTGGGAGATTCCCATTCCGTTACAGCTGAAACTTTAGCAGGATCAACTGCTACACCATCCTTTGTCATAACATGTCCAAGAAATCCAACTTCATTCAACCAGAATTCACACTTGCTGAATTTGGCATGAATTTTATGCTCTCTTAACTTTTCAAGTATTAAACGTAAATGTCCTTCATGCTCTTCTTTGCTCTTGGAGTAGACTAAAATGTCATCGATGAAAACGACAACAAACTTGTCAAGGAATTCCATGAACACCTTGTTCGTCATATTCACGAAGTATGCTGGAGCATTGGTCAAACCAAATGGCTTCACGGTATACTCATATAATCCATACCTTGTGGTGAAAGCTGTCTTAGGTATGTCTTGTCTCTTATCTTGAGTTGAAAATAACCTGACCGGAGATCAATCTTTGAGAACACACAAGCTCCTTCTAGCTGATCAAACAAGTCACTGATTCTAGGCAAAGGATATTTGTTCTTAATAGTCACCTCATTAAGTGAACGGTAATCTATGCATAACCTTTGACTTATATCTTTCTTTTCCACGAACAAAACTGGGTCTCCCCAAGATGAAGAACTTGGTTGAATAAATCCTTTCTCCAACTGTTCTCCAAGTTGTTTCTTGAGTTCTTTCAGTTCATCCACTGACATCTTGTATGGTCCCTTTGCTATTGGTCCAGATCCTGGTACCAAATCTATAAGAAACTCCACATATCTATCTGGTGGCATTCCCAGCAATTCTTCCGGAAACACATCCGGATACTCACTCACAATTGGCACATTGTCTATGCTAACCCCCTTAAGAGAATTTAGCATACTCCTTCTTGCTTCAAAGTTAGTCTTGAATCTGATCCTTTTATTTTCTGGAGTTGTGAGTGAGATAGTATGGTTGGCACAATCTATCACTCCCTTGTGCTTAGTCATCCAATCCATTCCCAAAATGACATCCAATCCTTGGGATTTTAGAATTATCAGGTTAACGGAAAACTTATACTTCCCAAACTCTATAACTAGATCATGACATCCTGAATTCACTATCATTTCTCCACCAGGAGAACTTACTTTTATAGGACACCCAATAGTTTCTACCGACAGTTCATTTCTTTCACCAAATGCTCTTGATATGAATGAATGAGATGCACCAGTATCAAAGAGAACAAATGCTGGAACAGAATTGAGTTTGAACTTACCAGCAACAGCATCAGGCTCCTCATAGATTTCCTCCACATTGATGTGGTTCACCTGTCCCTTCTGAAAAGGGTTGGGCTTGTTGGGTCCTTCAACTTTCTTTTCTGGGCATTCATTTGCATAATGCCCCATCTTCTTGCACTTGAAGCATTCAACCTGACTAATGTCCTTCTTGACGGGCTGACTTCCACTTCCATTACCACTGTGGTGACTCTTGTATCCACCCTTGTGGTTCTTGTACTTGTCATTGTCATGACTACGGTGATGCTTGTTGTCATGACGGTTGTGGTTGTGGTGCTTGTTGAATTTCCCATGCTTGTGAGATACTGAGCTTCCACTGTCATCATAATGGGATTGTTTGTGTGACGATCCCGAGCTGTGCTTGTCAGAGTGCTTCCTCTTCCTGCTTTCAACTTGCTTTATTTTGTTCTCCAAAATAGCAGCCTTGTCACAGAGAGACTGATAAGTGGGAACATAGGCCACAGCCAACTCCAGATTCAGTTCATCATTTAACCCTTCGAGGAACTTTTCTTTTCTCTTAGCATCAGTTTCAACTTCATCCGGTGCATATCGCGCCAGATTGTTGAACTCCTCAATATATTCAGCCATGCTACGGTGGCGCTGCTTCAGATTATGGAACTCTTTCTTTTTCAGACTCATCACTCCAGATGAGATATGAGCAGTACGAAAGCCATCCTCAAAGATAGCCCATGTCACATCTTCTATGGGAGTGGTGATCTGGAAGTTATCCCACCAGGTGGCGGCTAGTCCTTCCAACAAATGTGTTGCAAATCTGACCTTTTCAGCATCAGTACAGCCCACAGTTACCAAGTCCTTGTTCACAGAGCGTAGCCAATCATTGGGCACCATGGGATCAATCGTTCATGAGAACTTTCCTGGCCTCAATCTCAAGAACCTGGTAGGCATATCAAAACCCGGTGGGTTGTTGTTGTTGTTATTGTTGTTGTTGTTATTGTTGTTGTTTTGGTTCTGTATGAATGTCGTCATCATCTGCATCAGCTGAGTTTGAGCGGTCATCATTTGCTGCATTTCTGGTGTGATGTTGTTGTTGTTATTGGGGTTGGGGTTTGCACGACGGGGAGGCATCTGTGGTTTGTTCAATAGAGATAAGAATGAGATACCCATAGATGCTATCATGCACAATACATCACATAACAAACACAAAGCATGCAACAAAAAGGATAAAGGTTCAACAACAAAATAATAAGTTCGCAAGGTAAAACACACACGAATAACAAGCCATCCACATGTCGGATGGTCAAATAACAAGTTTTCAACGACAAGTATGATAATAAATGATAAATGAGTAGTCAAATATACTCCTCGGCATCAACCTCCTCCTCGACAAAGGTAAGACCTATGTTCTCCATCGTGGTCTTGTATTCCTCGACACTAGTGGTCAAGGTCTCTATCTTGGCTTTGAGAGCCCTCTTCTGGGAACGAAGCCTCTCAATCACCGTCTGCTGATGCTCGAGCTCGAAGTCCTTGGCCTGCAGTTCTTCAGTCATGTCCCGGATCTTCTTGTTCCTATCCTGGACTCGCTTCTCCTGACTCTTGAACTTTCTGTCCTGGCTCTCGAACTTCGCCTCCATCTCCTTGACTATCTCGTCTTGCTCCGCGAAGAGCTTGTCCTTCTCGCAAAGCTGCACCTGGAGTTCGTCATTGCTGAGCATGACGTTGGTCCTATCGGAGTCCACGTGCCTAATGAGAGCCTCTAAGTCCTGGAGGTATAGACGAATCGGATCCGCTGTGTCCCTCGAATTGTCCTCGAAGTCAATGGACTCTCCATCCTCATCACGTCTACCGAAGACGTGGAAGTGAGTACCTCTAACCTGTCGGGAGTGTCTCCCTAGCAGACGTCCTATCAGATCCTGCATGATTACCTCAAGGCCTCTCTCCTTGTCATCATGCATGAGCTTGAAGACGATGGCCTCCGTGGTAGGCTCAGTCTGGCGTTCGGGCTGGTTGACCTTGAAACCCCAGAGGTCTTTCCTCTCAAACTTGGTGAGGGGAAGCACCATGATGGTAGGAAGAGGGATATTGAGCAAAGTAGTAAGCTCAACAATACGAGGACCAAAGCGAGTACCCTAAAACTCCTCGACAGTGCTGATGGTAACAGTAGGCATCTATTTATAAGATAGAAAAGTTAGAACAACACAATTCAAGATAAAACAAAAGACAAAACATCACATACATATCCTTGGAAATGAAAACACACAAGTCATGGCATACATGGATCCATTAGAACAACCAAGGTTCAACTTATTTTAAAGTCACATTTTGGAAAATAAGGTGATAAGTGGTGGTCCAACTAACATAGTACGTTTATAATCCTATCTCACTGGACCTGTTGGCTAACACAATGTTTCTAGAAGCAATCAGCATATCCTGCTCACATGACTCCATCACTAAGTCTATAATGTCTCCTCTTAGGGTTTGGTTGTGAAAGAACATTTCTTAATCCCTAGTGTTTTGTCACATCCCAAGATTTTCCAAATCTTGTAATGTGAAAATAAATGAATAAAATAAAACTTTGTTTGATTTTCAGGGCCAGAAGAAACTTTTTGAATTCAATTGGAACTTCAAACCCATTTGAATTAAATAAAATCCTAAAGGGATTTAAAAAGATAAACATTTTAAATAAAGGAAAATAAAATATTTTGGAAATACAATTTTGGATCTTTTAAATAAAAGGAGTTGGTTTTCAAAAGAAATAGAAGTTTTATAAATAAGGATTATTTTATAGAGCCAAATTAAACCTTGGCCAAGCTTTTGAAATAAAACATTTTGATTTGATAAAATGGTAAAGGTTTATTTAAAATAAATTAATAAGGATTTAATATCCAAGTTTATTAAAAATAAAAGGTTTTACTATTTTAATTAAACATCAAAACTTATTTATTTCATTTAAACAAGTTTTCCAAGTATTCTTTATTTTCAAATAAAACCTACTGATTTGGTTTTGAAGATATTTAGATTTCAAATGGAGTTTTTAATTAAATTAAAACGAATTTTATTTAATAACTAATGTCCATTTTATTTAATTAAAAATGGACTCTAAAATAAAAAATATATTGTTACTTTGGGATTTGAATTATGTTGTTAAACAGAACCAAATTCAATTGCAAAGTGTGGTGAATGTTTGAATTAATTTGGATGCTTGATTGTTTGTTTGAAATTTAAAACAGAAATTAGAAATGGAAAAAGACAAAACATTCAGAAAGGAAAAAAATGAAACAGACACACAGCCCAGCAACCAGGCCCAGCAGCCCAACTCGCAACCCAACTTTTTCCCTCTCAGCGAACCGTTTTTCACTCGGAAAAAGACCCACAGAGACGCTGACGAGTGGCCCCTTCCTTCTCTCTCTCTCCCCCACTGACAGCACGGCCCCACACTTCTGTTCTTCGTTTCCACCCACGACCACGTCCCCAGCCGTTGCTCCGATTGATTGCCGGCGTCAATTCGCGTTGATGGCGCAGTAAATCCCTCTCGCGACCTCGCGCTCTTAAGCACCAATCCCTCCTCTTCCTTTCCCCTCAGACTTCACACCCTGAACGCCACCAGGCTGCGCCAATTTCATCTGAAACCCCGCTCTGCTCCGACGAACTCGCGAGCTAATTTCGGCGAGCCCAGCCACCGCCTTGCCTCCCCAACCACACGGGCACATTCCCCAGACCTAGGCGCTTCTGCCTGTACCCTCCTTTCAACCGCGGGTGCCCCAGAACCTCGACTCCGACAAGCTCCGAGCGCCGCCGCGTCTGCCTCACTCCAGCGAAGTCCCCTGGTAAACACCGACCGCCCCGCGCTCTCTCGTTCATGCTCCTACACTCGCCACACTCGACTGCGTCTAATCCTGTCTTCATTTTCCCTCGGGGCGAACCACAGCTCCACCCTCGACGAGCTCCAGGACCATCTGACGCCGACCACGTCTCCGGCGAGCAATTAACCGCAACCTTGCGCGCCCCTCGTTGAACCAATAGCACGTTGAGCATCGCCGTGACCCCCTGAGCCCGGTGAGCATCTCCCCTTTCTCCCTCACCTCCTGTAGCATCGGCACCGTCGTCGACCGACAGCTCCGCTGCCAGTAGCCACCGCAGCGCCGCCCATCTGTGGCTGGTGTGCCTAGCACCGTTAGATCGTAATCGTATGGCCACGATAGAACTTAACTGAAGCGGTAAGTAGCCTCTGCGCGCCGCACGATTTAACTTAAATCCAACGGCTGTCGTCGCGTGATCCAACCGAAACGGTACCGACGAATAGGAAGTCGCCGCGTGTCCAGCTGATGATTTAAAAACAGATTTGAAATCTGATTGAGATATGAATTTCAAACCCTTGTAACTTTGGATCCACACGTCCAAAAATTACAAATTTTATGTCGTTGGATTCAGGAGAGCAAGCCCTAGCCAACCATACCCTTGGTTTAGTAAATAGTATCTGTTAACTTACTTGTTTTTGCAGATTCATTTGTGTGCTTGTATAGATTAGAAATATTGTTTAAAAATGTTTTTAGGGTTAAAACCTTTGCAAAATGGTTTGTTGTAAACTCACTGACCCTAGGAACCAACCCTTGGTGTTAAAAATGATTTTGGGTAAAAATTAGGCTGGATTATTTGATTTGGCCCATTTCTAGCCAAATAAAAGAATGGTTTTGGTTTTGAAAATGTTTATGGAAAGAAAACTTTGAGAAAATTGTTTGTACCAAACCTACTGACCCAAAAACACCAAGTTTTGCAATAGCAACTCATTTGGTGAAAAACATAAAGTTTTGCCTTGATAGAAATATCTTCCACCACATAAAATGATGATTAAGTTCTAAAAATGGTTTATGGACCAAAACCCTTTTTTGCAAATGACTTTGCCACTTTAGAAAATGACCACTTTGAACCTTACAAAGTTTAGAGCCTAGTAGAAACCATCTTTGCAAATAAAACTATCTTTTGCATACTTGCATGCATGACCTAGTTTCTCTTAATTTATGTGTGTGTTTGATTGTTTGAAAATTTGTTGGAATGCTAGTTGATATTGTGTTTGCTTGATTGATTGTAGTGAAGTTAGAAAAGTGTGAGACTAGCAAGATCAAGGAGTTAACCATCATTCCCTACCAAAAAGGCAAGTGACACTATCATCTAAAGTCCTACTATTTTCATTATACTTAGTGGATTTTGAAACATGCATGAAAAGAATTTCTATACTTGTGCTATGTTAAATCCTAATAGGATACCCTATACATTCCTTAGTGAAAACAATGTAGTTGATACATGCTTAGCCATGCTATATTTTGAAAAGAGATACATGTTGAGATTTTATGAGATTGAGAAAAGACTTATGTTTTATATAATAAAACAAGGACTCAATGAACCACCTGGGTGGACAAGGATACTTTGAGTTTTGGAGAAGGTGGCAACAAAAGGAACCATGCTATGGCAATCTCTTGTGTTGTGCTCCAAAGGAAAACCACCCAGGAAACTTAGAGATTGAACATGTTTCTCGTACAGTGGCTTCCGTGTACAGCCACATGCTAAATGGGCTCTGGCTTAGTCAACTACATAGTGGAAGTCCCATGCATTGGCATCTTCAGGTTAACTAGATTTGTGTAAGGGAGCAACCCTACATTTGTGCCTGGTAGACAAGCTAGCATTTTGTATTGGGAGGACTCCTATGGAAAGACTTTGTCACATTCTCAATCTGCCAGTACTCCATCTTGGTGAGTACTTATCCAGCGGCCACTGGTGGCATCAAGATGAGATTGTGTCATGTGGGTAAAGTGTACAACTTCTGCAGAAGATCAAAATTCTAAGTACTTAGCCGTGTCCCCGGTTATGGACAATACTGAGCAACTAAGGCCTGAAGCTATGGAAGATCTCGACACTCTAATTTCCAAAAGAGAACTTTTAAAACTTGAGGCACTTGGGGTTACCAAGGAGCTCAAGAGATTTTGACAAAACTTGAACACTTGGGGTTACCAAGGAGCTCAAGAGATTTTGACAAAACTTGAACACTTGGGGTTACCAAGGTGCTCAAGAGATTTTGACAAAGACTTGAACACTTGGGGTTACCAAGGAGTTCAAGGAATTTTTGAAAAGGATATTTGACAAAAGACCAAAACCATTTTGAAAAGATAGGATAAATTTTGCTTTCTGCAAATGAGCCTAAAACCCTACTTAGCCAAATATGCATGTAATGATAGGATCCACTTATAATCAACATAGTAGTGAAACTTTCCAATACAATTCAAATGTATTGACCCTTTGTGGCTGTAACTTGTAATGTTGCAGGTTTGATTGATTTTAGTGAAGATTGTTTGATTAGGATTACAAAGTCTACAACCAACATCTGCCTGTGGCACTTTGAAGATGAAGGACCCCATGACTATAGTTATTCCGCTGCAATGTAATGTAATAAGCCTAATGAGCTATGTATGATGTAATAAAATTATGTTATTCCTGGTTATAAAGTTATGTTATGACCTTTGTATCTTGATATTACATCTTAACTGTGGATGCTAGCTATTGATCCAGGGACTAGCATTGTAAAACACAGGAGGAATCTACCTTATTAGGTTGAGGCCTCTACAGATGGTATCAGAGCATTGTGTTGCCTGTAGGATTTGTAAACCTAGGATTGGACAAAAACCCTTAGAATAATAGGAGTTATATTTCTATCCAAAACTTATTTACAAAAATACTTGTAAACTCTTTCCTCAACCATTTTGGTTTAACTCTACACCTCCTCTACTTCAACTTGATGGAAAAAAACCTACCTATGGCCAAAGACTACACCATGTGCAAAGAACTTCTTCAACTTTTCAACTTTAATGACTTCAACATCTTCAGCATATTCACCAAGGACTTGCAACTTGGATATCACTAAGGAGTACTAGTGAAAAACCAAGAGACATTAGATTGCCTACCAGAGACATTGATATCAAGTTAGAGTATGGATCATATTGTCCTATGAGGTATGACTATACTAAGTTGTTATTTTCAAGAAAACTTGATGTTTCCTTCAACTCATGAGTTAAGCTCATAAGTTGTTAAGTGATTGGTTGCTTGTTGAATGTTTGATGGTTTGATTGTTTGATTGAACTTGAATGTTTTGAGTTGTGTGTTAGGACTTCTTAAAAACCTATCCACCAATACTTATCCCTATCAAACCAACAAATGCCTCCCCGTCGTGCCAACCCCAACCAAAACAACAACATCACCCCTGAGATGCAACAGATGATGGCAGCTCAGACACAGTTGATGCAGCAGATGACCACATTCATACAGAATTTGAATAACAACAACAACAATCAGAATAATCCTCTAGCACTTGACATGCTCACCAAGTTTCTGAAACTTAGGCCTGCAAGGTTCTCTGGAACAACTGATCCAATGGAAGCTGATGACTGGTTACGTTCAGTAAATAAAGACTTAGTGACTGTTGGTTGCACTGATGAGGAAAAGGTAAGGTTTGCAACATTTCTGCTTGAAGGACCAGCAGCAACATGGTGGGACAACTTTCAAATCACCACTCCCCTTGAAGATGTGACTTGGGATATTTTTGAAGATGGATTCAGAACCACTCACATCTCACCTGGAGTAATGTATTTGAAGAAAAAGGAGTTTCACAATCTGAAACAACGTCACCTCAGTGTGGCTGAGTATATTGAAGAATTCAACAATCTGGCACGCTATGCACCGGATGAAGTTGATACAGATGCTAAGAGAAAGGATAAATTTCTTGAAGGACTTAATGATGAGTTGAACCTGCAACTAGCTGTTGCCTATGTCCCAACTTATCAATCACTCTGTGACAAAGCCACAATATTGGAAAACAAGATGAATCAAGTTGAGAACAGAAAGAGGAAACATAAACTCAAGAACTATTCAGGATCGTCAAAGAAGAAGCATTCATACAGAAAGAGCAATGAAGATTCTGAACCACATCAGCATCACCACAACAACAATGAAAGTGAGAATAATGGAAATGATACTGACAATAGAGATGACCTTGGTCAGAACCAACATGACACATACAGGAAAAAGGACATTAGCCAGTTGCAATGTTATAATTGTAAGGAACTTGGAAACTATGCATCAGACTGTCCAGAGAAGAAAAAGAAAAAGGATGCCAGAAGAGCCAATGGAAATGACTCCAATGTGACCCAAAAAGGACATGTGAACCACATTGACCTGAATGGAAACTTTGAAGAGATAGAAGAAGTGGATGTCAGGATTTAGAAAACTTAGAAGAGTCAAATAAGGATTCCTTGTCTGATTATTGAGTTGAACTTTTAGCCAAGAGAGCCATCAATGTAACCCTATGAGACTTTATTTTAAGGGTGGTAGTACCCTAGTTATTTTAAGCCTACTTGTAACCCCAGCCTTCCCAAATCTCGGGACGAGATTTATTTTAAGGGTGGTAGCCTGTCACATCCCAAGATTTTCCAAATCTTGTAATGTGAAAATAAATGAATAAAATAAAACTTTGTTTGATTTTCAGGGCCAGAAGAAACTTTTTGAATTCAATTGGAACTTCAAACCCATTTGAATTAAATAAAATCCTAAAGGGATTTAAAAAGATAAACATTTTAAATAAAGGAAAATAAAATATTTTGGAAATACAATTTTGGATCTTTTAAATAAAAGGAGTTGGTTTTCAAAAGAAATAGAAGTTTTATAAATAAGGATTATTTTATAGAGCCAAATTAAACCTTGGCCAAGCTTTTGAAATAAAACATTTTGATTTGATAAAATGGTAAAGGTTTATTTAAAATAAATTAATAAGGATTTAATATCCAAGTTTATTAAAAATAAAAGGTTTTACTATTTTAATTAAACATCAAAACTTATTTATTTCATTTAAACAAGTTTTCCAAGTATTCTTTATTTTCAAATAAAACCTACTGATTTGGTTTTGAAGATATTTAGATTTCAAATGGAGTTTTTAATTAAATTAAAACCCATTTTATTTAATAACTAATGTCCATTTTATTTAATTAAAAATGGACTCTAAAATAAAAAATATATTGTTACTTTGGGATTTGAATTATGTTGTTAAACAGAACCAAATTCAATTGCAAAGTGTGGTGAATGTTTGAATTAATTTGGATGCTTGATTGTTTGTTTGAAATTTAAAACAGAAATTAGAAATGGAAAAAGACAAAACATTCAGAAAGGAAAAAATGAAACAGACACACAGCCCAGCAACCAGGCCCAGCAGCCCAACTCGCAACCCAACTTTTTCCCTCTCAGCGAACCGTTTTTCACTCGGAAAAAGACCCACAGAGACGCTGACGAGTGGCCCCTTCCTTCTCTCTCTCTCCCCCACTGACAGCACGGCCCCACACTTCTGTTCTTCGTTTCCACCCACGACCACGTCCCCAGCCGTTGCTCCGATTGATTGCCGGCGTCAATTCGCGTTGATGGCGCAGTAAATCCCTCTCGCGACCTCGCGCTCTTAAGCACCAATCCCTCCTCTTCCTTTCCCCTCAGACTTCACACCCTGAACGCCACCAGGATGCGCCAATTTCATCTGAAACCCCGCTCTGCTCCGACGAACTCGCGAGCTAATTTCGGCGAGCCCAGCCACCGCCTTGCCTCCCCAACCACACGGGCACATTCCCCAGACCTAGGCGCTTCTGCCTGTACCCTCCTTTCAACCGCGGGTGCCCCAGAACCTCGACTCCGACAAGCTCCGAGCGCCGTCGCGTCTGCCTCACTCCGGCGAAGTCCCCTAGTAAACACCGACCGCCCCGCGCTCTCTCGTTCATGCTCCTACACTCGCCACACTCGACGGCGTCTAATCCTGTCTTCATTTTCCCTCGGGGCGAACCACAGCTCCACCCTCGACGAGCTCCAGGACCATCTAACGTCGACCACGTCTCCGGCGAGCAATTAACTGCAACCTTGCGCGCCCCTCGTCGAACCAATAGCACGTTGAGCATCGCCGTGATCCCCTGAGCCCGGTGAGCATCTCCCCTTTCTCCCTCACCTCCTATAGCATCGGCACCGTCGTCGACCGACAGCTCCGCCGCCAGTAGCCACCGCAGCGCCGCCCATCTGTGGCTGGTGTGCCTAGCACCGTTAGATCGTAATCGTATGGCCACGATAGAACTTAACTGAAGCGGTAAGTAGCCTCTGCGCGCCGCACGATTTAACTTAAATCCAACGGCTGTCGTCGCGTGATCCAACCGAAACGGTACCGACGAATAGGAAGTCGCCGCGTGTCCAGCTGATGATTTAAAAACAGATTTGAAATCTGATTGAGATATGAATTTCAAACCCTTGTAACTTTGGATCCACACGTCCAAAAATTACAAATTTTATGTCGTTGGATTCAGGAGAGCAAGCCCTATCCAACCATACCCTTGGTTTAGTAAATAGTATCTGTTAACTTACTTGTTTTTGCAGATTCATTTGTGTGCTTGTTTAGATTAGAAAAATTGTTTAAAAATGTTTTTAGGGTTAAAACCTTTGCAAAATGGTTTTTTGTAAACTCACTGACCCTAGGAACCAACCCTTGGTGTTAAAAATGATTTTGGGTAAAAATTAGGCTGGATTATTTGAGTTAGCCCATTTCTAGCCAAATAAAAGAATGGTTTTGGTTTTGAAAATGTTTATGGAAAGAAAACTTTGAGAAAATGGTTTGTACCAAACCTACTGACCCAAAAACACCAAGTTTTGCAATAGCAACTCATTTGGTGAAAAACATAAAGTTTTGCCTTGATAGAAATATCTTCCACCACATAAAATGATGATTAAGTTCTAAAAATGGTTTATGGACCAAAACCCTTTTTTGCAAATGACTTTGCCACTTTAGAAAATGACCACTTTGAACCTTACAAAGTTTAGAGCCTAGTAGAAACCATCTTTGCAAATAAAACTATCTTTTGCATACTTGCATGCATGACCTAGTTTCTCTTAATTTATGTGTGTGTTTGATTGTTTGAAAATTTGTTGGAATGCTAGTTGATATTGTGTTTGCTTGATTGATTGTAGTGAAGTTAGAAAAGTGTGAGACTAGCAAGATCAAGGAGTTAACCATCATTCCCTACCAAAAAGGCAAGTGACACTATCATCTAAAGTCCTACTATTTTCATTATACTTAGTGGATTTTGAAACATGCATGAAAAGAATTTCTATACTTGTGCTATGCTAAATCCTAATAGGATACCCTATACATTCCTTAGTGAAAACAATGTAGTTGATACATGCTTAGCCATGCTATATTTTGAAAAGAGATACATGTTGAGATTTTATGAGATTGAGAAAAGACTTATGTTTTATATAATAAAACAAGGACTCAATGAACCACCTGGGTGGACAAGGATACTTTGAGTTTTGGAGAAGGTGGCAACAAAAGGAACCATGCTATGGCAATCTCTTGTGTTGTGCTCCAAAGGAAAACCACCCAGGAAACTTAGAGATTGAACATGTTTCTCGTACAGTGGCTTCCGTGTACAGCCACATGCTAAATGGGCTCTGGCTTAGTCAACTACATAGTGGAAGTCCCATGCATTGGCATCTTCAGGTTAACTAGATTTGTGTAAGGGAGCAACCCTACATTTGTGCCTGGTAGACAAGCTAGCATTTTGTATTGGGAGGACTCCTATGGAAAGACTTTGTCACATTCTCAATCTGCCAGTACTCCATCTTGGTGAGTACTTATCCAGCGGCCACTGGTGGCATCAAGATGAGATTGTGTCATGTGGGTAAAGTGTACAACTTCTGCAGAAGATCAAAATTCTAAGTACTTAGCCGTGTCCCCGGTTATGGACAATACTGAGCAACTAAGGCCTGAAGCTATGGAAGATCTCGACACTCTAATTTCCAAAAGAAAACTTTTAAAACTTGAGGCACTTGGGGTTACCAAGGAGCTCAAGAGATTTTGACAAAACTTGAACACTTGGGGTTACCAAGGAGCTCAAGAGATTTTGACAAAACTTGAACACTTGGGGTTACCAAGGTGCTCAAGAGATTTTGACAAAGACTTGAACACTTGGGGTTACCAAGGAGTTCAAGGAATTTTTGAAAAGGATATTTGACAAAAGACCAAAACCATTTTGAAAAGATAGGATAAATTTTGCTTTCTGCAAATGAGCCTAAAACCCTACTTAGCCAAATATGCATGTAATGATAGGATAATCAACATAGTAGTGAAACTTGCCAATACAATTCAAATGTATTGACCCTTTGTGGCTGTAACTTGTAATGTTGCAGGTTTGATTGATTTTAGTGAAGATTGTTTGATTAGGATTACAAAGTCTACAACCAACATCTGCCTGTGGCACTTTGAAGATGAAGGACCCCATGACTATAGTTATTCCGCTGCAATGTAATGTAATAAGCCTAATGAGCTATGTATGATGTAATAAAATTCTGTTATTCCTGGTTATAAAGTTATGTTATGACCTTTGTATCTTGATATTACATCTTAACTGTGGATGCTAGCTATTGATCCAGGGACTAGCATTGTAAAACACAGGAGGAATCTACCTTATTAGGTTGAGGCCTCTACAGATGGTATCAGAGCATTGTGTTGCCTGTAGGATTTGTAAACCTAGGATTGGACAAAAACCCTTAGAAGAATAGGAGTTATATTTCTATCCAAAACTTATTTACAAAAATACTTGTAAACTCTTTCCTCAACCATTTTGGTTTAACTCTACACCTCCTCTACTTCAACTTGATGGAAAAAAACCTACCTATGGCCAAAGACTACACCATGTGCAAAGAACTTCTTCAACTTTTCAACTCTAATGACTTCAACATCTTCAGCATATTCACCAAGGACTTCCAACTTGGATATCACTAAGGAGTACTAGTGAAAAACCAAGAGACATTAGATTGCCTACCAGAGACATTGATATCAAGTTAGAGTATGGATCATATTGTCCTATGAGGTATGACTATACTAAGTTGTTATTTTCAAGAAAACTTGATGTTTCCTTCAACTCATGAGTTAAGCTCATAAGTTGTTAAGTGATTGGTTGCTTGTTGAATGTTTGATGGTTTGATTGTTTGATTGAACTTGAATGTTTTGAGTTGTGTGTTAGGACTTCTTAAAAACCTATCCACCAATACTTATCCCTATCAAACCAACAGATGCCTCCCCGTCATGCCAACCCCAACCAAAACAACAACATCACCCCTGAGATGCAACAGATGATGGCAGCTCAGACACAGTTGATGCAGCAGATGACCACATTCATACAGAATTTGAATAACAACAACAACAATCAGAATAATCCTCTAGCACTTGACATGCTCACCAAGTTTCTGAAACTTAGGCCTGCAAGGTTCTCTGGAACAACTGATCCAATGGAAGCTGATGACTGGTTATGTTCAGGAAATAAAGACTTAGTGACTGTTGGTTGCACTGATGAGGAAAAGGTAAGGTTTGCAACATTTCTGCTTGAAGGACCAGCAGCAACATGGTGGGACAACTTTCAAATCACCACTCCCCTTGAAGATGTGACTTGGGATATTTTTGAAGATGGATTCAGAACCACTCACATCTCACCTGGAGTAATGTATTTGAAGAAAAAGGAGTTTCACAATCTGAAACAACGTCACCTCAGTGTGGCTGAGTATATTGAAGAATTCAACAATCTGGCACGCTATGCATCGGATGAAGTTGATACAGATGCTAAGAGAAAGGATAAATTTCTTGAAGGACTTAATGATGAGTTGAACCTGCAACTAGCTGTTGCCTATGTCCCAACTTATCAATCACTCTGTGACAAAGCCACAATATTGGAAAACAAGATGAATCAAGTTGAGAACAGAAAGAGGAAACATAAACTCAAGAACTATTCACGATCGTCAAAGAAGAAGCATTCATACAGAAAGAGCAATGAAGATTCTGAACCACATCAGCATCACCACAACAACAATGAAAGTGAGAATAATGGAAATGATACTGACAATAGAGATGACCTTGGTCAGAACCAACATGACACATACAGGAAAAAGGACATTAGCCAGTTGCAATGCTATAATTGTAAGGAACTTGGAAACTATGCATCAGACTGTCCAGAGAAGAAAAAGAAAAAGGATGCCAGAAGAGCCAATGGAAATGACTCCAATGTGACCCAAAAAGGACATGTGAACCACATTGACCTGAATGGAAACTTTGAAGAGATAGAAGAAGTGGATGTCAGGATTTAGAAAACTTAGAAGAGTCAAATAAGGATTCCTTGTCTGATTATTGAGTTGAACTTTTAGCCAAGAGAGCCATCAATGTAACCCTATGAGACTTTATTTTAAGGGTGGTAGTACCCTAGTTATTTTAAGCCTACTTGTAACCCAGCCTTCCCAAATCTCGGGACGAGATTTATTTTAAGGGTGGTAGCCTGTCACATCCCAAGATTTTCCAAATCTTGTAATGTGAAAATAAATGAATAAAATAAAACTTTGTTTGATTTTCAGGGCTAGAAGAAACTGTTTGAATTCAATTGGAACTTCAAACCCATTTGAATTAAATAAAATCCTAAAGGGATTTAAAAAGATAAACATTTTAAATAAAGGAAAATAAAATATTTTGGAAATACAATTTTGGATCTTTTAAATAAAAGGAGTTGGTTTTCAAAAGAAATAGAAGTTTTATAAATAAGGATTATTTTATAGAGCCAAATTAAACCCTGGCCAAGCTTTTGAAATAAAACATTTTGATTTGATAAAATGGTAAAGGTTTATTTAAAATAAATTAATAAGGATTTAATATCCAAGTTTATTAAAAATAAAAGGTTTTACTATTTTAATTAAACATCAAAACTTATTTATTTCATTTAAACAAGTTTTCCAAGTATTCTTTATTTTCAAATAAAACCTACTGATTTGGTTTTGAAGATATTTAGATTTCAAATGGAGTTTTTAATTAAATTAAAACGAATTTTATTTAATAACTAATGTCCATTTTATTTAATTAAAAATGGACTCTAAAATAAAAAATATATTGTTACTTTGGGATTTGAATTATGTTGTTAAACAGAACCAAATTCAATTGCAAAGTGTGGTGAATGTTTGAATTAATTTGGATGCTTGATTGTTTGTTTGAAATTTAAAACAGAAATTAGAAATGGAAAAAGACAAAACATTCAGAAAGGAAAAAAATGAAACAGACACACAGCCCAGCAACCAGGCCCAGCAGCCCAACTCGCAACCCAACTTTTTCCCTCTCAGCGAACCATTTTTCACTCGGAAAAAGACCCACAGAGACGCTGACGAGTGGCCCCTTCCTTCTCTCTCTCTCTCCCCCACTGACAGCACGACCCCACACTTCTGTTCTTCGTTTCCACCCACGACCACGTCCCCAGCCGTTGCTCCGATTGATTGCCGGCGTCAATTCGCGTTGATGGCGCAGTAAATCCCTCTCGCGACCTCGCGCTCTTAAGCACCAATCCCTCCTCTTCCTTTCCCCTCAGACTTCACACCCTGAACGCCACCAGGCTGCGCCAATTTCATCTGAAACCCCGCTCTGCTCCGACGAACTCGCGAGCTAATTTCGGCGAGCCCAGCCACCGCCTTGCCTCCCCAACCACACGGGCACATTCCCCAGACCTAGGCGCTTCTGCCTGTACCCTCCTTTCAACCGCGGGTGCCCCAGAACCTCGACTCCGACAAGCTCCGAGCGCCGCCGCGTCTGCCTCACTCCGGCGAAGTCCCCTGGTAAACACCGACCGCCCCGCGCTCTCTCGTTCATGCTCCTACACTCGCCACACTCGACTGCGTCTAATCCTGTCTTCATTTTCCCTCGGGGCGAACCACAGCTCCACCCTCGACGAGCTCCAGGACCATCTGACGCCGACCACGTCTCCGGCGAGCAATTAACCGCAACCTTGCGCGCCCCTCGTCGAACCAACAGCACGTTGAGCATCGCCGTGACCCCCTGAGCCCGGTGAGCATCTCCCCTTTCTCCCTCACCTCCTATAGCATCGGCACCGTCGTCGACCGACAGCTCCGCCGCCAGTAGCCACCGCAGCGCCGCCCATCTGTGGCTGGTGTGCCTAGCACCGTTAGATCGTAATCGTATGGCCACGATAGAACTTAACTGAAGCAGTAAGTAGCCTCTGCGCGCCGCACGATTTAACTTAAATCCAACGGTTGTCGTCGCGTGATCCAACCGAAACGGTACCGACGAATAGGAAGTCGCCGCGTGTCCAGCTGATGATTTAAAAACAGATTTGAAATCTGATTGAGATATGAATTTCAAACCCTTGTAACTTTGGATCCACACGTCCAAAAATTACAAATTTTATGTCGTTGGATTCAGGAGAGCAAGCCCTATCCAACCATACCCTTGGTTTAGTAAATAGTATCTGTTAACTTACTTGTTTTTGCAGATTCATTTGTGTGCTTGTTTAGATTAGAAAAATTGTTTAAAAATGTTTTTAGGGTTAAAACCTTTGCAAAATGGTTTTTTGTAAACTCACTGACCCTAGGAACCAACCCTTGGTGTTAAAAATGATTTTGGGTAAAAATTAGGCTGGATTATTTGATTTAGCCCATTTCTAGCCAAATAAAAGAATGGTTTTGGTTTTGAAAATGTTTATGGAAAGAAAACTTTGAGAAAATTGTTTGTACCAAACCTACTGACCCAAAAACACCAAGTTTTGCAATAGCAACTCATTTGGTGAAAAACATAAAGTTTTGCCTTGATAGAAATATCTTCCACCACATAAAATGATGATTAAGTTCTAAAAATGGTTTATGGACCAAAACCCTTTTTTGCAAATGACTTTGCCACTTTAGAAAATGACCACTTTGAACCTTACAAAGTTTAGAGCCTAGTAGAAACCATCTTTGCAAATAAAACTATCTTTTGCATACTTGCATGCATGACCTAGTTTCTCTTAATTTATGTGTGTGTTTGATTGTTTGAAAATTTGTTGGAATGCTAGTTGATATTGTGTTTGCTTGATTGATTGTAGTGAAGTTAGAAAAGTGTGAGACTAGCAAGATCAAGGAGTTAACCATCATTCCCTACCAAAAAGGCAAGTGACACTATCATCTAAAGTCCTACTATTTTCATTATACTTAGTGGATTTTGAAACATGCATGAAAAGAATTTCTATACTTGTGCTATGCTAAATCCTAATAGGATACCCTATACATTCCTTAGTGAAAACAATGTAGTTGATACATGCTTAGCCATGCTATATTTTGAAAAGAGATACATGTTGAGATTTTATGAGATTGAGAAAAGACTTATGTTTTATATAATAAAACAAGGACTCAATGAACCACCTGGGTGGACAAGGATACTTTGAGTTTTGGAGAAGGTGGCAACAAAAGGAACCATGCTATGGCAATCTCTTGTGTTGTGCTCCAAAGGAAAACCACCCAGGAAACTTAGAGATTGAACATGTTTCTCGTACAGTGGCTTCCGTGTACAGCCACATGCTAAATGGGCTCTGGCTTAGTCAACTACATAGTGGAAGTCCCATGCATTGGCATCTTCAGGTTAACTAGATTTGTGTAAGGGAGCAACCCTACATTTGTGCCTGGTAGACAAGCTAGCATTTTGTATTGGGAGGACTCCTATGGAAAGACTTTGTCACATTCTCAATCTGCCAGTACTCCATCTTGGTGAGTACTTATCCAGCGGCCACTGGTGGCATCAAGATGAGATTGTGTCATGTGGGTAAAGTGTACAACTTCTGCAGAAGATCAAAATTCTAAGTACTTAGCCGTGTCCCCGGTTATGGACAATACTGAGCAACTAAGGCCTGAAGCTATGGAAGATCTCGACACTCTAATTTCCAAAAGAAAACTTTTAAAACTTGAGGCACTTGGGGTTACCAAGGAGCTCAAGAGATTTTGACAAAACTTGAACACTTGGGGTTACCAAGGTGCTCAAGAGATTTTGACAAAGACTTGAACACTTGGGGTTACCAAGGAGTTCAAGGAATTTTTGAAAAGGATATTTGACAAAAGACCAAAACCATTTTGAAAAGATAGGATAAATTTTGCTTTCTGCAAATGAGCCTAAAACCCTACTTAGCCAAATATGCATGTAATGATAGGATAATCAACATAGTAGTGAAACTTGCCAATACAATTCAAATGTATTGACCCTTTGTGGCTGTAACTTGTAATGTTGCAGGTTTGATTGATTTTAGTGAAGATTGTTTGATTAGGATTACAAAGTCTACAACCAACATCTGCCTGTGGCACTTTGAAGATGAAGGACCCCATGACTATAGTTATTCCGCTGCAATGTAATGTAATAAGCCTAATGAGCTATGTATGATGTAATAAAATTATGTTATTCCTGGTTATAAAGTTATGTTATGACCTTTGTATCTTGATATTACATCTTAAATGTGGATGCTAGCTATTGATCCAGGGACTAGCATTGTAAAACACAGGAGGAATCTACCTTATTAGGTTGAGGCCTCTACATGTTTTGTGTGTTAGATAACAATACCAAGGATCATTTAATGTGTGTTGAAGTGTTGCAGCTCAGAACTCTGCCTTTAGGGGCGGATAATCCGCCCCTCCCTCTGCCCAAGCAGGTGCAAGCCCCAGAAGGGGGGGCGGAATATTGGCCGGACTTTCCGGCCTGGCCGGATAATCCGCCCCTCAGGAGGGCGGATAATCCGCCCCTCCTGCTCATCGCCAAGGCGCAAGCCCCAGAGAGGGGGCGGAGTTTTGGACGGACTTTCCGGCCTCGCCGGATAATCCGCCCCTCAGGGGGGGGGGTCGTATTATCCGCCCCCCATGATCTTCTCCAAGTTTCTCCAAGGCGCCAGCCCCAGAGAGGGGGCGGAGTTTCCCCCGGAGAATCCGCCCTTGGGGCGGAGTTTTCCTAGGGGGCGGATAATCCGCCCCAAGTGGGGGGCGGATAATCCGCCCCCAAAGTTGTGCAACGGCCAGATCTGGGGAGGGGGTATTTAAGCCAGCCATCCCCCTCCTGCCAGAACTCTTGATTCATCTCGAAAAAGAACAGATCAGATCTGAAAGCTTCATACAAGAGTGCTCCACCTAGATCCACCCAAAGGCCCCATCCCTTGGGGAATCGAAGGAGGAGAACTCGATCTTCATCAGCAGCAATCAAGCGCTTCATCTCCTCTCCATTCATTTGGAGAACCTCCGATCTAGTATTTCTTGCAAATATCTAGATCCTCGTTTTTGTTTATATTGATAAACCTTGTTTTTGTGACAGCTTGTTTTCATCCCGGGAGCCCCCAATTCGGTTGTGGGTGTGTGCCCCGATAGTGTTGTAAAAGGCACCGGTTCCCGCCTCGAAGGGATCCAATAGTGGAGAAGGTGGATCAGGCCTCTCGTGGCGAGATTCATCGGAGAATAGGGTGAGGCCTATTGTGGCGTGGTGGTATTAGAACCGCCCACCCCTCCAACGCAGATGTACTTCCCTTAACAAGGAAGGAACTGCGGTAAAACAAATCCCTGTGTCTCCGCGTGCTCCACTACGGTTTCCTCGCTCCTCTTTTACGTGCTTAGTAGTTAGGGTTACATATAGGGAAATTCTCGTAGTTGCATATCTAGAGAATTTACTTTGTGTCAAGCCTAAAATTGAAAAAGTATTAAAAATTGGTTAGAACCTATTCACCCCCCCCCCTCTAGATGCCCATACGATCCATTTCAATTGGTATCAGAGCCTCGGCTCTTATTTCGGGCTTAACCGCCTAAGAGAAGTATGGGTTACAAGGGAGATGGGAGTGATGCTCCGGAGGTAGTCACCATGAACGATCTCAAGACGTTGGAAACAACCTTGGTGAGTTCAATGGAGGCTAAGATGGAAGAGATGCGTCAATTGATAATGCGTCTCTCCACATCCGCAGCATCACCTCCATATAACTCTGAGGATACCACTCCGCAATCCAAGGAAACGGGTAAAACTGTTTCCAAAGATAACGAAGTGGTAGGTGATGATACTAGTAAGAGCTCCTCCTCAAAAAAGGATAGCAGTAAGGATGGATACAATGAGGTTTCTCATGTGTATTCCCCTGATCCGCCTATTCCTCACCCACACATACATAATAGGGGTGATCCACCCAAACTGTCAGCTTCTACTTTCTCTCAATGGCAATTTTTGATGAAATCTCATGTGTGCAGTTCCTCCATAGAGTTGTGGAAGATCATCGAAAATGGTCTTCATGTTGGAAATCCTAACAATCTCACAAGGAGAGAAGTGGTCGATAGCCAACTCAATGCTACAGCTCTACACATGATACAGCTTGGTGTGGGTGATAAAGACATGCCACACATTCAGCATCTTAGCACAGCTAAAGAAGCTTGGGATGCTCTTACCGAGCTCTTCATAAGAAATGAAAGTATGAGAAGGAATAGATATGATGCCTTGAGCAATGAAGCTGAAGGATTTTATATGCTGGATGGAGAAGACCACGAGGAAATGTATAGGAGGCTCAAGGCAATAGCTACAACCTTCAGAAACCACGGTGCAGCTCATGTTGATGATGCTTGGATCAAGCGCAAGTATGTCAGTTCTCTTATGCCATTTGAGCCCACAGATTTGAAAAGTCTCCAAGGTAGGCATAATTATCACCTCATGTCATCCAATGAGGTAATGCAAGAAATGGACGCATTCAAAGTGGCTGCCAAGAATGCCGAAGATGCTCGTGCTCGAGCTATGGGGATGCAAAAGGGGGTCAACATGGCTTTGAAGACTAGTGTGATTGATCATGATGAATATGCGGTAGAAGGCCTGGACTGTCCCGAAGATATAAAAAGGATCCACGGACAATACTTGGCTCTTTATGCAAGAAACTTTTGGAAAGATCCAGCCAAGGCTAAAGCTGAACTAGATCGCAAAAGTGGAGCCTATGGAAGAAAAGAAAATGGTCCCAAGCTGAGAACATGCTTTAATTGTGGTGACCGGATGCACTTCATAGCTGAGTGTCCATATCAAAGTAGAGAGGATAATGGAGGAAGACTCATTTTCAAGGACAAATCAAAAGCTCCACGTAAGAAACAGTTTGTAAAGAAAAATGCTCCTTTCAAGAAGCAACCAAAGATTGTTCTAGTAGCTCAAGAAGAATATTCATCGGGGAGTGAAGATGAGGACGAGGACGATAGCTCTCAAGAGGTGGCTGCTATAGCCACCACATCTACATCAACATCACTCTTCGACTCTCCAAACGAAAACATCATCAACAAGAATGTTACTTGCCTCATGGCAAGAAGCTCCGAGGTAACTTCTTCTAACTCTTCCTTTCCCAAGGCTATGATAGACATGGATGATCCTGCTAGTCTTAAGGTTAAAGAAGAGATGATTGCCTTGGATTATTTCTATACTAACTTGCAAGGTGAGCACAAAGTTCGTTTTGAGGCTCTTATGGATCAGCTGGCCCAAAACGAAGCACTCCTCGAAGAAAAGGGCAGAATTGAAAGGGAGGATGCAATGGAAATTGCATCCCTAAAAAATGCTCTTGAAGAAGAAGAAGAAGAAGCTCGGGTCTCTCTTGAAGAGAGGCTTGAGTCTATGGAAGAGTCACATGAAGAAATTGTGACTAAACTCGTTAAGGAACGTGACAATGCGGTCACACCAAGGCAAAGAAGTTAAAGAAGGAAAGGATTGACTTTGGGGCTGCTCATGATAGACTCTCCGAGGAATTGGAGAAACTTGACAATGCTCACAAGGCGTTGAAAAACGAGTTCTCTATTCTCAATGAGTCACATGATCAGCTTCAAAGTCGATTGGCCGAATATGATACTCCTAGCTCATCCAACTCAACATATAGTAACAAGAAAAATGCTAGTGTGGAAAAAGGAGTGATCAAGGACATCACTACAAAGGACAAAGGTGTGCTTGATGAAGTCCTTGACAAGCAAAGGTCAAATCATGGTAAAGAGGGACTTGGGTATGTCACCAAGTCCAAGAAGAAGAAAACCAAGAAGAACAAGACCAAGAATGTGCAATTAAAGACAAGCACTACTGAGAAGGTTGTCACAAAAGACAAGACTAATAATATTGGTTTTGCAGGGTCTCACAATCTGAATTATGAACTCTTTTGTGATGATTATGGCGATGTTTATGCTTATTATGTTGGTCATTTTGATGAATATATTGCTTGGTCTATTTGGGTCCCAAAGACCCTTGTTACTAACATGAAAGGACCCATTGAAAAATGGGTACCTAAAACCAAGAAGTAATTTTCTTGCAGGGCTATGCTTCTGGTGGGTCGAAATGGGTGCTGGATAGTGGCTGCACTAGTCATATGACCGAAAGCAAGGAGATCATCACGGAGATGCGTCAAAATCTTGATAATATCACAGTCTCCTATGGTGATAAGTCTAAATCTCCGGTATTGGGTCTTGGCAAGGTTGTGGTTGCCCACGATATCTCTCTCGTGGACGTCATGCTTGTTGAGACCCTTGGCTACAATCTTCTTTCTGTTCGTGCCCTTGGCAAGATGGGTTTTGCTGTTTTTATCGATGATGATTTGGTGGTACTCTTATGGAGCAAGTCTCTAAAGGTCGCTTTCGTTGGATACGTCGAAAATGACCTGTATGTGGTGGACTTCTCGGGGAAAACCACTTCGGGTCCGATGTGTCTATTCGGAAAGGCTGACGTGGGCTGGCTATGGCATCGCCATTTAGCCCATGTCAACATGAGAACTTTGCAAAGTCTCCAAAAGGGTGGCCACATTCTTGGACTAAAAGACAATGTCTCTTTTGCCAAAGATCGTGTTTGCAGGGCCTGTGTTGAAGGAAAAATGCATGATTCTCCCCACAAGAGGAAGACTATTGTGTCATCGAAGAGGATCCTGGAATTACTCCATGTGGATTTATTTGGTCCTCCTTCTCATGCAAGTCTTGGTGGGAAGAAATATTGCTTGGTAATCGTCGATGATTACTCAAGATATACATGGGTATATTTCTTCAAGCTGAAAAGTGAGACTCAACAAACTGTCATCGACTTTGCCAATGAAGTTCAACGTCAACACAATGTTCCCATCTTGGCAATTAGAAGTGACAACGGCACAGAATTCAAGAACTACACTTTAAACGAGTTTCTTAGCGAAGAGGGGATTAGACACCAATATTCCGCTGCGTACACCCCTCAACAAAATGGTGTAGCCGAGAGGAAGAACCGGACTTTGATGGATATGGCAAGATCTATGCTAGCTGAATTTAAGTCTCCTTATAATTTTGGGCTGAAGCCATATCCACTGCTTGTCACTCATCAAACCGGCTTTACCTTCGGAAGATCTTGGACAAGACCCCATATGAAATACTTACCGGCAACAAACCCAACATATCATACTTCAGGGTATTCGGGTGTAAGTGTTTCTTTCTTATTAAAGGTGTCCGTTTGTCAAAATTTGAATCCAAGGCTTTAGAATGTATTTTTGTTGGTTACGGTGCCGAATCCCACACTTATAGAGTCTACAACAAGCTCACTGGGATTGTTGTAGAATCTTGTAGTGTGGAGTTCGATGAAAATAATGGCTCCTTTGTAGGGCAAGTTGATGTTTGTGATGCAGATGTTGAAATACCCCAAGATGCCATAAGAAGAATGGGCGTGGGATTTTTCCGCCCCATTGAGGAACCCCTTGTGGCGGATCGGGAAGGACAATGCTCCACACATGTGGAGCCCTCATCTACACAAGATCAACAAGCTCCTACTGTTGGAGACAATCCTGCACCAACACCACAATCTACTGAAGATCTTCTATCCCCTTGACAAGCTGGTAGTCCCAGGACGGACTATCTGCCCCCTCCAAGGGGCGGACAATCCGCCCCTGGCACTCCAACTCGTACCAGGGGATCCGAAGGAGAAATCAACATCTCTGAAGCTCCCAGGCCGGATTCTCCGGCCCCCAGGGGCGGATTATCCGGCCCTGGATCTCCAACTCCAGTCAGGCTTTCTCAGGAAGATGGTTCTGGTACTTCACCTCCCAGGCCGGATAGTTCGGCCCCTCCAAGGGGCGGATTATCCGGGCCTGAAGAAAATGTTCAGCAACAATCTTCTGGCAGTACCAGTGACCAAGATCAAGGGCAAGGCAGTAATCAAGACAAGGATACAACAATTGAATCCACTCCTCCAAGAAACAATAAGGATATTGAGGCTCGTCGCAAGGCTCGTGCTGATCGCAACCTTGAACTAAGAGGTCACACTCTTGACAAGGTAGTTGGTGATCTACAATGAAGGGTATCCACTCGAAGAGAGCTTGCTAGCTTCTATGATCATCAAGCTCACATTTCCATGGTTGAACCAAAGAAGGTTTTTGATGCTCTTGAAGACCCCGATTGGGTTGTTGCAATGCATGAAGAATTAAACAACTTCGAACGCAACAAAGTTTGGAAGCTCGTAGAAAAGCTAAAGGATTGCCGCAATGTTATCGGCACCAAGTGGATCTTCAAGAACAAACAGGATGAAAATGGCATTGTTGTGAGGAATAAAGCACGACTCGTGGCTCAAGGATTCTCTCAAGTAGAAGGAATTGATTTTGGCGAGACCTACGCTCATGTAGCTCGCCTTGAGTCCATCCGTATCCTTCTTGCATATGCAGCACATCATAATTTTAAATTACAACAAATGGATGTTAAGAGCGCTTTCCTTAATGGTCCTCTACATGAGTTAGTATACGTCAAGCAGCCGCCGGGGTTTGAGGACCCCAAATTTCCGGACCATGTCTACAAATTCGATAAGGCGCTATATGGCCTTAAACAAGCCCCACGTGCGTGGTATGAGCACCTTAAAGAGCTTTTGCTAGACCGTGGATTCGAAGTTGGGCAAATCGATCCCACTCTTTTTACTAAGAAGGTCAATGGGGAGCTTTTTGTATGCCAACTTTATGTAGATGACATTATTTTTGGCTCTACTAACCAAGCTTTTAACGATGAATTTTCAAAGCTTATGACTGACAGGTTTGAGATGTCCATGATGGGTGAGCTCAGGTTTTTTCTTGGATTTGAAATAAAACAACTTAGAGAGGGAACCTTTATTAATCAAGCTAAGTACATCCAAGACATGCTCAAAAGGTTCAAGATGACGGATCTCAATGGCGTTGCTACCCCAATGCAAACAAAGTGTCATCTTGAGCTCAATCCCAAGGGTAAAGATGTGGATCAAAAGGTATACCGATCCATGATCGGCTCTCTCCTTTACCTCTGCGCATCTAGGCCCGATATCGTGTTAAGTGTAGGAGTGTGTGCAAGGTACCAAGCCGCTCCTAAAGAAAGCCACTTAGTGGCGGTCAAGCGAATCTTCCGATATTTGGTTCATTCCCCAAATTTTGGGTTATGGTATCCCAAGGGTTCAAGTTTCTCTCTATGTGGTTACACCGATTCAGATTGGGCTGGTGACAAAGATGATAGGAAATCAACCTCTGGTGCATGCCAATTCTTGGGCAGGTCTCTAGTGTGTTGGTCATCAAAGAAACAGAATTGTATTTCACTCTCAACCGCTGAAGCTGAATATGTTGCTGCTGCAAGTGCTTGTACTCAATTGTTATGGATGAGGCAAACTTTAAAGGAATATGGTGTCAATTGTGACAAAGTGCCTCTTTTATGCGACAATGAAAGTGCTATCAAAATTGCTTACAATCCCGTGCAGCATACGAGAACAAAACATATAGAGATTCGCAACCACTTTATTCGGGATCATGTTGCTCGTGGAGATATTGCTCTATCCTTTGTGAGCACGAAGAACCAACTTGCTTATATTTTCACGAAGCCCCTCGATGAAGCAAGATTTTGTTATTTGCGGAATGAGCTAAATATCATAGATTCAAGGAGCTTGGATTGACTATTCTTGCACACTCACTTGCTCTTATTCATGTATTTGGTTTAGATGCGGGCATAGACATAGGGGGAGTGTGGTCCTAATTGATTGGGCCAACCCTCCCCCCATAATGCCGAAAGCAAGTAAAATCATTTCCCTTAATATCATTTTGTGATATGTGGGTCATCGATGAGCATTGGTTTTGAACTCAAGATACATCTTCGCGGTGTCATGCCATGCGCTCCAACATGGTGGCTTCGGCCACCGCCCTCTTCCTCGAGAAGAGTTGGTTTTTCATGGGTCTCGTTGGATTTTCTTGCATATCTCTTGTTCGTATGGAAAACACACTCAAATTTGGCTTTTGGTTGATTTGATTCTTGCAAATTTGGGTGTGTAGTACCTTCTCAGTTTGATTCTCTCAACCGACATTAGCATCGCTCTTCTTCCTTTTTGGCGTTTCGATGCCAAAGGGGGAGAAGTAGTTCTATTAGGTCTCGTGGATTTGCAAGGGTCGGGCACAAGCTCTTCGATTTTAGTCGTTTTTATTTGCTTGCTTGTTCCTTTTCTAGCGTGAATTTGTTTGGTATTTGTGGTTGTTTGTGTAAGACTATGTCGTACTCCACAGTTTGGTACTATGTTTGGTATTCATGGATTTCTGGATTTATCTATCATGGACCCCATGGAATTCTGGAATTATGGAGCATATTTGTTGACATATGGATTCATGGGATTATCTATGTATGCCTTGGCTATATATTCCGGTGGTATGACATTTTTTCCAAACCTTAAAGTAGTGTTCTACCTAGTGTGTGTATTTGTATTCAAATGCAAATCTTAAATATGCACACATCTAGGGGGAGCGTCTTTCATTTTCTAAGGTGGCTCTTGCCGGTTTCATTGCAAATCCTAGTATTGTCATCTAACACCAAAAAGGGGGAGATTGAAAGAACATTTCTTAATCCCTAGTGTTTTGTGTGTTAGATAACAATACCAAGGATCATTTAATGTGTGTTGGAGTGTTGCAGCTCAGAACTCTGCCTTTGGGGGAGAATAATCCGGACCCACCAGGGGCGGATAATCCGCCCCTCCCCCTGCCCAAGCAGGTGCAAGCCCCAGAAGGGGGGCAGAATATTGGCCGGACTTTCCGGCCTAGCCGGATAATCCGCCCCTCAGGAGGGCGGATAATCCGCCCCTCCTGCTCATCGCCAAGGCGCAAGCCCCAGAGAGGGGGCGGAGTTTTGGCCGGACTTTCCGGCCTCGCCGGATAATCCGCCCCTCAGGGGGGGCCGGATTATCCGCCCCCCAAGATCTTCTCCAAGTTTCTCCAAGGCGCAAGCCCCAGAGAGGGGGCGGAGTTTCCCCCGGAGAATCCGCCCTTGGGGCGGAGTTTTCCCAGGGGGCGGATAATCCGCCCCAAGTGGGGGGCGGATAATCCGCCCCCAAAGTTGTGCAACGGCCAGATCTAGGGAGGGGGTATTTAATCCAGCCATCCCCCTCCTGCCAGAACTCTTGATTCATCTCGAAAAAGAACAGATCAGATCTGAAAGCTTCATACAAGAGTGCTCCACCTAGATCCACCCAAAGGCCCCATCCCTTGGGGAATCGAAGGAGGAGAACTCGATCTTCATCATCAGCAATCAAGCGCTTCATCTCCTCTCCATTCATTTGGAGAACCTCCGATCTAGTATTTCTTGCAAATATCTAGATCCTCGTTTTTGTTTATATTGATAAACCTTGTTTTTGTGACAGCTTGTTGTCATCCCGGGAGCCCCCAATTCGGTTGTGGGTGTGTACCCCGATAGTGTTGTAAAAGGCACCGGTTCCCGCCTCGAAGGGATCCAATAGTGGAGAAGGTGGATCAGGCCTCTCGTGGCGAGATCCATCGGAGAATAGGGTGAGGCCTATTGTGGCGTGGTGGTCTTAGAACCGCCCACCCCTCCAACGCAGATGTACTTCCCTTAACAAGGAAGGAACTGCGGTAAAACAAATCCTTGTGTCTCCGCGTCCTCCACTACGGTTTCCTCGCTCTTCTTTTATGTGCTTAGTAGTTAGGGTTACATATAGGGAAATTCTCGTAGTTGCATATCTAGAGAATTTACTTTGTGTCAAGCCTAAAATTGAAAAGGTATTAAAAATTGGTTAGCACCTATTCACCCTCCCCCCTCTAGGTGCCCATACGATCCATTTCAGGTTGGTAGCTTCCAACTCTTGGTTATGTTTCTTCTCTTCATTTAGATTATTTTGGAGGTTGAGCATTCTGCACTTGACTCTATCACCAAGTTCTTTGATGGTCTTCCAAGCTGCATCCCTTGCTGATTCAAAGAATGTAGTGTGCACCACTGAATTGGTGAACATGCAGAATCCTTTTTCCTGGTGGTTTTCTTCCTTGTTTTTATACAAGTGAAGTTGCACCCACCAGTATTCCACTCCTTCATCCATCACAGGAAAACCTTTGTACACAGTTGCACCTTGTATCTCTAATGCAACCATGAGGTCCTTGAGAGCCTTGGGGAATTCTGTCTCACACTCCAAAGTCATTGTCATGAGTGGTCCTTTCCTTATGGCTTCGTTGATGGAGTTCATCTACAAATAGAGATGAGGAAGAAGATTAGAAAAGCTTACGAGAAGAATAGACAAGTGTAGAAGTTGCTGAAAATTTTTCCTTAGTGGTTTCCAATCCTAGGGTCATAATCCTACAGGCCACACAGTGCTCTGATACCATCTGTAAGATCCCTCCTTTATAAAGGAAAAGGATCCCTGTGATTGCAATGCTAGTCCCTGGATCATTGCTAGCATCCACAGTTTAAGATGAAGTACACAGATATAAAGGTCTTTATTACAGTCATTCCAGAGATAAACATAGTCTTTACAACTCCAAGGCCACAGGCCTAGTACAAGAGTTTGAATAAGTAAATAAATAAAAGTCTTCATCTGCATGTGCCACAGGCAAACATGTTGAGTGTAGACTCATGACACCTAATCCTCATCAGAGTAACCTACAACATCACAAGTTACAGCCACAGTGGGTCAATACATTGGAATAGTATTGGCAAGTGATACCTTAGTATAATTTTTAGGTGGACTAGATACTATATGCAATTTGGCTAAGTGTAGCTTGGCTTGCTTTGCCCAAAATAGATTTTGCCTATTAGTTGAAATCACTAAGTTTTTCTTTGTTAAAACTTTCCCAAGGAACCACCAATAGACATTGAGGTCCTTCACCCTTGTTCACCCACAAATTTTTACTTAGAAATTGGGATGAGGAGATTCTTGATAGTGTAGGGTTTCGTAGCATGGAAAACAAAAAAATTCTATCGCATACAAACAAACAAGCCAAGATCTATCTACTAGATTGTAGCAACGAGTCGATGGAATAACTTACCCTCGAAGATTCCAAAGTGTTTAACGAGAGCGGATTCTCGTGGGTGATGTAGTCGTACTCTTCCCGATCTCAAGATCGCGTAGACGATCCTTCCGGCGCTGCGTTCCGGCAGCGCTTCCGCAGACGGTCACACGTTCGGTACTCGACGAAGACCTTCCTCTCCCTTGTTCCAGCAGGCAGCGGAGGTTGTAGCACTCTCCTCGCGATTCCGGCAGCACAACGGCGTGGTACCGGAAGTAGAGGGGAAATCCCGCAGGGCTTCGCCTTAAGCCGGAGCGAGTATGGTGGAGTATGAGAGAGAACTATTAGTGGTCTAGGGTTTAGACACACCAATTAGAAGGCTCTAATCCGAAGGCTAGGGCAATTAGAAGCTCTAAACCAAAACAGCTCTAAACCGGAGTCTAGGGCTAGGATTTAGATTAGAGGCTAGGAACTTGTGTGTCTAGAGGAGGAGGCCCTGCCCCTCCTTTTATAGGTGGAGGGGGCCGGCGCGCCAGGGGAGGGAGGGGAGTCCCTCCCCAACTCGGCCTGGTGGAGGCGCCGCCGGTTGGAGGAGGGATTCCCTCCCCAACTCGGTTTTGCCCTCCTCTTGCTTGTTTCCCACAGTTTCCTGTTTTAGCCGTTTGACTTTCAAACTGGCCATTTGACTTTTCAGTTTTAGGATTCAATTTAATCCTTTATTTGGAACAGCAAGAACACTTAGTACATGATGCAATCATTCCAATATGCAATGACACATTCATGTACCCCCCCCCCCCCCCCCCCGGAGTGCCGGACATTCCAGAACCTTCTAGAACATTCCCGATGAAAACACCGGAATCATTTCCGAACTCCGAAACGGGACTTTCCTTATATGAATCTTATTCTCCGGACCATTCCGGATCACCTCGTGATATCCCGGATCCCATCCGAGACTCCGAACAACATTCGGTCTCTTTCTCATAATACCATAACTACTCAAACAACGTCGAATCCTCAAGTGTGTCTCCCTACGGTTCGTGAATTATGCGGACATGATCGAGACACTTCTCCGAACAATAACCAATAGAGGAATCTGGAAATTCATATGGCTCCCACATATTTCTACGATTACTTTGTGATCGAATGAACCACTTACATACGATACCAAATTCCCTTTGTCTCACGATAGTTTACTTATCCGAGGTTATGATCGTCGGTATCTCTGCATACCTAGTTCAACCTCGTTACCGATAAGTACTCTTTTCTCGTTCCCGTGATATGTGATCCCTTGTGAGCCAGTCACATGCTTGCAAGCTAATTGGATGACATTCCACCGAGAGGGCCCAGAGTATATCTATCCGTCATATGGATGGACAAATCCCACTCTTGATCCATGTGTCTCAACCAAAACTTTCCGAACACTCAATGCCACCTTTATTGCCACCCAGTTACGGTGTGGTTTTTGATGTCATCAAAGCATCCATTCGGTAAAGGTGATATGCATGATCTCATGGTCGAAGGAATTAGGTTACCATGTATCAGAAAGCATATAGCAATTGAACTATTGAAATGACTTGATCTTTATGCTACGCTTATCTATAGGAGTATGTCCACCATATCATTCTCCTAACGATATGATCTTGTTGTTGATAACATCTCAATGTTCATGATAGGGAAACCACAATCATTAATCAACCAACAAGCTAGTGAAGTATAGAGGCTATACTAGGGACTTCAAATTAAGTTTACAAATCACACAAGTATCAATGTTTCCTTGTTAATACTATTATAGCATGAATGTAAACATTTATCATAAACACAAAGATATAATAATAACTACATTTATTATTGCCTCTAGGGCATATCTCCAACAGTCTCCCACTTGCACTAGAGTCATCTAATCTAGATTACATGGTAATATACCGAACACCCATGGCAGTTTGGTGTTGGTCATGTTTTGCCCTCGGGAGAGGTTTAGTCAACGGATCCGCCACATTCAGATCTGTGTGTACTTTGCAAATCTTTATATCCCCATCCTGGATATGTTCTCGAATAGCGTGAAAACGTAGCTTGATGTGCTTCAGCTTCTTGTGTGACCTTGGTTCTTGCGCATTGGCTATGGCGCCATGTTATCAGAGTAGATAGACATTGGGTCCAGCGCACTAGGAACCACACCCAGCTCTGTCATGAACTCTTTCATCCATATCGCTTCTTGTGAAGCCTCCGAAGCAGCCATGTATTCCGATTCAGTTGAAGATCTCGCCACAACGCTTTGCTTTGTACTCCTCCAGCTAACTGCTGCACCATTCAAAATAAATACGTATCCGGATTGTGATTTAGAATCATCCGGATCGGTGTTCCAACTAGCATCGGTGTAACCGTTAACAACGAGCTGTTCATCACCTCCATAAGAAAGAACCATATCCTTAGTTCTTCCCAATACTTAAGGATGTTTTTGACCGTTGTCCAATGATCCACTCCTGGATCACTTTGATATCTGCTAGTTAAACTAACAGCATATGCAATGTCGGGTCTAGTACATAGCATGGCATACATTAGAGATCCTATGGCTGAGGCATAGGGAGTTTTACTCATCCTTTCTCTATCTTCTGCCGATGTCGGACTTTGAGTTTTACTCAAGGTCGTATTGGGCAACATGGGCAAGAACCCTTTCTTGCTTTCTTCCATTCCAAACCTCTTTAGAACTTTGTCCAAATATGTACTCTGTGACAATGATATTTGGCGTTTCGATCTATCTCTATAAATCTTTATGCCTAATATGTAAGCTGCTTCGCCAAGATACTTCATTGAAAAACTATTATTCAAATATTCTTTGACACTATTAAGAAGGTCTACATCATTCCCAATCAACAATATGTCATCCACATATAGTATTAAGAATGCTACAGAGCTCCCACTCACTTTCTTGTAAATACAAGCTTCTCCATAAGTTTGTATAAAACCAAAACTTTTGATTACCTTATCAAAACGTTGATTCCAACTTCGGGATGCTTGCTTCAATCCATAGATGGACCGTTGAAGTTTGCATACCTTGTTAGCATCTTTAGGATCGACAAAACCTTTGGGTTGCATCATATACAACTCTTCATCAATGTCTCCATTGAGGAATGTTGTTTTGACATCCATCTGCCATATTTCATAATCATAATATGCAGCGATTTCTAACATAATCCTTACAGACATTAGCTTCGCTACTTGTGAGAAAGTCTCATCGTAGTCAACTCCTTGAATTTGTCGAAACCCTTTTGCGACAAGTCGAGCTTTATAGACAGTAACATTACCATCAGCATCTGTTTTCTTCTTGAAAATCCATTTGTTCTCGACAGCCTTCCGGCCATCCGGTAAGTCCACCAAAGTCCATACTTGGTTTTCGTACATGGATCCAATCTCGGATTTCATGGCTTCTTGCCATTTATTGGAATCTGGGCTCATCATCGCTTCCTCATATGTCTCGGGGTCATCGGTGTTGTCCACCAACATGACATTCATAACGGAATCATACCAATCTGGAGTGGTACGAGTTCTCGTTGACCTCCGAGGCTCTGTAGTAACTTCAACCGAAGTTTCATGATCACCATCATTAGATTCCTCTCTTATTGGTGCAGGCACCACAAGAACTTCTTCCGGTGCTGCGCTACTCGCAATTTCGAGAGAATGTTCGACAACCTCGTCGAGTTCTACTTTCCTTCGAGTCACTTCTTTCGAGAGAAATTCCTTCTCTAGAAAGGATCCATTCTTGGCAACGAAGATTTTGCCTTCGGATCTATGATAGAAGGTATACCCAATAGTTTCCTTCGGGTATCCTATGAAGACGCATTTTTCCGCTTTGGGTTCAAGCTTATCCGGCTGTAACTTCTTTACATAGGCTTAGCATCCCCAAACTTTAAGAAACGACAATTTAGGTTTCTTCCCAAACCATAATTCATACGGTGTCGTTTCAACGGATTTAGATGGTGCCCTATTTAAAGTGAATGCGGCTATTTCTAATGCATAACCCCAAAATGATAGCGGTAAATCTGTAAGTGACATCATAGAACGAACCATATCTAAGAGAGTTCGATTACGACGTTCGGACACACCATTACGCTGTGGTGTTCCCGGCGGTGTCAATTGTGAAAGTATTCCGCATTTCTTCAAATGCTCGCCAAACTGGTAACTTAGATATTCACCTCCACGATCAGAACGTAGAAATTTAATCTTCTTGTTACGTTGATTCTCTACCTCACTTTGAAACTCCTTAAACTTCTCGAAAGTTTCGGACTTATGTTTCATGAAATAGATATACCCATATCTACTCAAGTCATCCATGAAGGTAAGAACATAACGATAACCACTGCGCGATGCTACACTCATTGGACCACATACATCGGTATGTATGATTTCCAATAAGTCCGTAGCTCGCTCCATTATACCAGAAAATGGAGTCTTAGTCATTTTTCCCATCAGACATGCTTCGCATCTTTCAAGTGATTCAAAATCAAGTGATTCAAGAAGTCCATCGGAATGGAGTTTCTTCATACGTTTCACTCCAATGTGACCAAGACGACAGTGCCACATATAGGTCGAATTATCGCTTGATTTCAAACGTTTAGCCACAATGTTGTTGATATGTGTATTTCCACTATCGAGATTCAATAAGAATAGACCATCTATCAAAGGTGCATGTGCATAAAACATATTACTCATATAAATCGAACAACCATTATTCTCGGACTTAAACAAGTAACCGTCTCGCAACAAACAAGATCCCGATATAATGTTCATGCTCAACGCAGGCACCAAATAACAATTATTTAAGTATAAAACTAATCCCGATGGTAGATGAAGGGGTAGCGTGCTAACCGCGATCACATCAACCTTTGATCCATTTCCCACGCGCATCGTCACCTCGTTCTTCGCTAGCTTCCGTTTATTCTGCAGCACCTGTTTCGAGTTACAAATATGAGCAACCGAACCAGTATCAAATACCCAGGCACTACTACGAGTACTAGTGAGATACACATCAATAACATGTATATCAGATATACCTTTCTTCTTGATGTTGCCGTTCTTCAAATCCGCCAAGTACTTTGGGCAATTCCGCTTCCAGTGACCTTCTCCCTTGCAGTAAAAGCACTCAGTATCAGGCTTAGGTCCAGCCTTGGTCTTCTTCGCTGGCGTGGTAACTTTCTTACCACCCTTCTTGAAGTGTCCCTTTTGCTTAGACTTGCCTTTCTTGAATTTGGTGGTCTTATTGACCAACAACACTTGGTGCTCTTTCTTGATCTCCACTTCTGCAGATTTCAACATGGCAAAGAGTTCTGGCAACGTCTTATTCATGTTCTGCATGTTGTAGTTCATCACAAAGTTCTTGTAACTTGGTGGTAGTGATTGGAGGACACGGTAAATCCCCAAAGCATTAGGAATCAGTATACCCAAGCTTTGAAGTTTATTTGCGTGCCCAGACATTTTAAGCACATGCTCACTGACGGAGCTGCCCTCTTCCATCTTGCAATTAAAGAACTTTTCAGAAGCCTCATAGCTTTCAATTGCCGCATGAGTCTCAAAAATCAATTTGAGATCCTCGACAATATCATATGGGTCTGAATCCTCAAACCTTTTCTGAAGCTCCGATTCCAAACCATACAAGATAGCACACTGAACTATGGAGTACTGATTCTTCCGAGCAAGGTAAACATTCTTTACTTCATCGGGAGCATCAGCTGTAGGTGGGTCACCCAGCGGTGCATCCAGCACATAGGTCAAATTACCAGCTATGAGGACAATCCTCAAATTGCGGAACCAATCCGCGAAGTTGCTTCCATTGTTTTTCAACTTTTCTTTCTCTAGGAACGCATTAAAATTGATGGTAGGGGCTGCCATTGATCTACAACATATTTGCAATAGTTTAGACTAAGTTTATGACAAATTGAGTTCAAATTAATTAATAAAGTTAATCTAGGTGAACTCCCAGTCAAAACAATATCCCTCACATTGTTTTAGTGATCACACGAACCAAATCCACTACATCAACACCGATCATCACGAGAGTTGATCTAGTGTCAATGGCGAACAATTGTCATGTTCATCATATCTACTATATGATTCATGCTTTACCTTTCGGTGATCCGTGTTCCGAGACCATGTCTGTACATGCTAGGCTCGTCAAGATCAAACCTTAGTTTCCGCATGAGAAAATCTGGCTTGCTCACGTTGTATACACTTGCGGAATCTAACACACCCGATCATCACGTGCTGCTTCAAAACAACAAGCTTTAGCAACGGTGCTAACTAAGGGTGAACACTTTATGACTTGAAATTCATGTGCATGAGGGATCATCTTATAATGCTACCGTCGTCTACTAAGCAATACAAGATGCATAAAGGATTAACATCACATGCAATTCAATATATATGTGATATGATATGGCCTTTCTTCTTCGTGCTTTCGATCTCTATCTTCAACCACGAACATGATCTCCATCATCACCGGCATTGCATCAAGGTCAATGACGCCTCTCCATGGTTGTCGTCCACCGGTCTTCAACTATTACAACTACTTTGAATAGACACGCGGGTCTTAACATAAATTAAAGACAACCATATGGCTCCTGCCGGTTGCCAACTTACAATAACGAACATTGCATACATCAAATATAATCACAATCATGGCCATATCACATCACTGCACACCCCTGCAAAACAAAGTTAGACGCTTCTACTTTCTTTGCATGTTTTACGTGGTTTGGGGCTTTCTATAAGTGTCGTTCTAACTTACGAACATGAACCACAACATTGATACTAGTATTGTTAATAACCCGTTGTAAATTGGATCTTAACTATGCTAGGAGAAAAAGGCACCCGCAAAGCCACTTATGCAATACAAGTTGCATGTCAAGCGTGGAGCAAGTCTCATGAACGATGTCATGTAAGGTTAGCCCGGGCCGCTTCATCCCAACATACCGCAAGATGCAAAGTACACAAGAAGCAATCGACAATAAAAGCATCAACGCCCACAATGACCATTGTGTTCTACTCGTGCAACAGATCTACATATAGACACGGCTCTGATACCACTGTAGGGTTTCGTAGCATGGAAAACAAAAAATTTCTATCGCATACAAACAAACAAGCCAAGATCTATCTACTAGATTGTAGCAACGAGTCGATGGAATAACTTACCCTCGAAGATTCCAAAGTGTTTAACGAGAGCGGATTCTCGTGGGTGATGTAGTCGTACTCTTCCCGATCTCAAGATCGCGTAGACGATCCTTCCGGCGCTATGTTCCGGCAGCGCTTCCGCAGTCGGTCACACGTTCGGTACTCGATGAAGACCTTCCTCTCCCTTGTTCCAGCAGGCACCGGAGGTTGCAGCACTCTCCTCGCGATTCCGGCAGCACAACGGCGTGGTACCGGAAGTAGAGGGGAAAACCCGCAGGGCTTCGCCTTAAGCCGGAGCGAGTATGGTGGAGTATGAGAGAGAACTATTAGTTGTCTAGGGTTTAGACACACCAATTAGAAGGCTCTAATCCGAAGGCTAGGGCAATTAGAAGCTCTAAACCAAAACAGCTCTAAACCGGAGTCTAGGGCTAGGATTTAGATTAGAGGCTAGGAACTTGTGTGTCTAGAGGAGGAGGCCCTGCCCCTCCTTTTATAGGTGGAGGGGGCCGGCGCGCCAGGGGAGGTAGGGGAGTCCCTCCCCAACTCGGCCTGGTGGAGGCGTCGCCGGTTGGAGGAGGGATTCCCTCCCCAACTCGGTTTTGCCCTCCTCTTGCTTGTTTCCCACAGTTTCCTGTTTTAGCCGTTTGACTTTCAAACTGGCCATTTGACTTTTCAGTTTTAGGATTCAATTTAATCCTTTATTTGGAACAGCAAGAACACTTAGTACATGATGCAATCATTCCAATATGCAATGACACATTCATGTACCCCTTCCCCCCCGGAGTGTCGGACATTCCGGAACCTTCTAGAACATTCCCGATGAAAACACCGGAATCATTTCCGAACTCCGAAACGGGACTTTCCTTATATGAATCTTATTCTCCGGACCATTCCGGATCACCTCGTGATATCCCGGATCCCATCCGAGACTCCGAACAACATTCGGTCTCTTTCTCATAATACCATAACTACTCAAACAACGTCGAATCCTTAAGTGTGTCTCCCTACGGTTCGTGAATTATGCGGACATGATCGAGACACTTCTCCGAACAATAACCAATAGAGGAATCTGGAAATTCATATGGCTACCACATATTTCTACGATTACTTTGCGATCGAATGAACCACTTACATACGATACCAAATTCCCTTTGTCTCACGATAGTTTACTTATCCGAGGTTATGATCGTCGGTATCTCTGCATACCTAGTTCAACCTCGTTACCGATAAGTACTCTTTTCTCGTTCCCGTGATATGTGATCCCTTGTGAGCCAGTCACATGCTTGCAAGCTAATTGGATGACATTCCACCGAGAGGGCCCAGAGTATATCTATCCGTCATATGGATGGACAAATCCCACTCTTGATCCATGTGTCTCAACCAAAACTTTCCGAACACTCAATGCCACCTTTATAGCCACCCAGTTACGGTGTGGTGTTTGATGTCATCAAAGCATCCATCCGGTAAAGGTGATATGCATGATCTCATGGTCGAAGGAATTAGGTTACTATGTATCAGAAAGCATATAGCAATTGAACTATTGAAATGACTTGATCTTTATGCTACGCTTATCTATAGGAGTATGTCCACCATATCATTCTCCTAACGATATGATCTTGTTGTTGATAACATATCAATGTTCATGATAGGGAAACCACAATCATTAATCAACCAACAAGCTAGTGAAGTATAGAGGCTATACTAGGGACTTCAAATTAAGTTTACAAATCACACAAGTATCAATGTTTCCTTGTTAATACTATTATAGCATGAATGTAAACATTTATCATAAACACAAAGATATAATAATAACTACATTTATTATTGCCTCTAGGGCATATCTCCAACAGATAGCTTCCATGTCTTGATGCTCAAGTTGTCCTTTTCCAGGGACATGGCTAAGTACTTAGATTTTCCATCTGTAGAGGTTGTGCACTTTCCCCACAAGCCTTGATTTTCACCAAGATAGGACCTTTCAGAAGCCTTCCCTTAGACCAAATGGATGCGTTCCAACCTATCATCCCACTACCACCAACTGTCCAAATGGCTAAGTTCTAGCAACCTATGTGATCCTGGCAGAGCCCATATTGCCAAGTGGCTGCACCAGAAGCTTCTTGACACTTGGCCCCTAAAATCTCTTTGTTCCTGGGTGGCTTACCACAAGTGAGATACACAAGGTAAACCATAGAAATGGGCCTTGTGTAACCACTCAACATAAACCAATCCTTCCATTCCACCCAGGTGTTTCATTAACTTTGTTGTTTTATTAGGCAAAACACAAGTCCAAAGACTTAGAAATATTTTCATCATAGCATGTATATTTCACCAACCCTTGTTTGCTACTAGCTAGGCTAAGCATGGCATAGATAGTAATCTTTAACTTAGAAATTCCCTAGCCATTCTACAACTACTAGGATTTCCCAACATGGCATATAAGCAAAATAATAGCATGCAAGACTTAGCAAATATTTCTAATGCTTAGTATAAAACATGGGGATAGAAATATTCATGAAGTACCACTTGCCTTGGTAGTTTGGAGAGTAGTTACACTCTTCACAATCACAATCACTAGCACCAAAATCTACACAAAGAATTATAGTAACAAATTACATACAAATCATATACAACCAAAAATATATGCATGCATGCAAGATGGTATGTGATGATTTTTAAAACTCAACCAAGCAAGTAAACAGTACCGAATCAGTAAACAAGTTAAAAACTTGCCAAACAACATTTATTTAAACCCTAAATCATTTCCTAAACATTTCATATACTCAAATTAGCCCTACACAAGTTTCTGCAAATAAAACCATTTTAACAGAAGAAAAACATTAAACACATTGCATATTTAGAAAGAGCTTGTTCTCCTGATTCCAACGATATAAAAATTTTCAAATTCTAACGTGGGGATCAAAAGTTATAGCCAAAACAAATTTGAACATCAATCAGATTCAAATCCTGTTTTAAATCTAAACTCCAGCCACGCGTCTGTTTCGAATTGGTCCATACCGTTTCGCGTTGGATCGCGCTTCTGGCCGTTGGATCTACTTAACCCGCACGGCTCAGATCTACTCATAACGATTCGTTAAGTGATCTAATCCTACGCGCTGGATCTAGATCTGACGGCTACGAATCAAGCGACCAAAACTGAGCGGCGCTAGCGGCGGCTACTGGCGGCGGCGAGCTCTGCCTACGGCGGCGCGACGCTACAGGTCATCCTAGGGTCGTCGGAGGGGCATACCAGAACCGTGGCGTCGTGCTGATGCTCAACCTGGCGGCGGCTTGGCAAGGGGCGCACGGAGTGGGCTGCTGGAGCTCGTCGGAGTTGCGGGCGGCGTCGGGTTCGAGTAGACGGCGACGTTGACGATGCTCCTGGTCTCCCTAGCACAAACAAGCGGCACCAGATGATGCACAAGACAGTGGCGAACAACTTTGTGTGAGTCAGAGGCGAAGGGGCGCAAAGGGCTTACGGAATTTGGTCGCCGGAGTCGAGGTTGTCGTCGGGAGCTTGCGGTGTTGAACGGAATCGACGACCTGGGGCAGTATAAAGGGAACCAGCAGTGTCAGTAGTTGCGCAAGAAAGTGGCAAGGCTGTCTGCAAGAACTAGAGGGAGAGGGGCGCACGGGACTCACCGGAATCGGTCGCCGGAGTGCTCTCTGACTGCGGCGGTGCGAGGTTGAATGCGGGCAGCCTGGGGGCGCTTTGTGCTCGGAGTTTGGGGGGAAATGGAGAGGGGGCAGAGGGGGTTTAAGTAGCATGGTCGCGAGCGAGATTTACTCCAGCATTCAACGTGAATAGACGCCACGAATCAATACAGGGAACGCGTGCGTGATTTGGGGATGAACCAGTCGTTGGGTGGAGACGACGATGGTTGTGTGGGTAGTGGCTATCAGCGAGAGGAAAGGAGAGGGAGTGGGTCCTGCCTGTCAGTCTCTCAGCGGGTGCGGAGGTGAGTGAAAGAAAACGGTTCGCGGGGTGGGGTGTTGGGCTTCGCTGGGCTGGTTGGGCCAGATTCGGTTGAGGCTTATTTTTTTCCTTTAAGCTTTTTCTTTTTCTATTTGTTTTTCTGAAATGGTTTTCAAACCTCAACTCAAATATGTTTGAATCCAGAGCTTTTCAGGACTTTTGTACAGACAAACTTGTGCTCAAATAAGTGTCAAACACATGTGTTCACTCAAACACACTTGGGTCTTTTGAAAATTTAAATAAAACCATGCCTTTATGAGGTGTGATAATAGGCATAGATTTGGTTTTATTTCATATTTTGCTTTGAGACTTTGCTCAAGTTTTTGAAATCATTTGAGTTTGGATTCTAAACAATACTGAATGGTTAACAGTACTTTTCTCAAAACAAGTAGCACAAGGCTTGAGTAAACTTTACATAAAATAATAAGCACAAATGCTTCTGTTTTGAATTGATTTGTTTGAAATGAAAATCATATGCTCATGGATGCATGGATGATATGCATAAGTTTGAATCATGATTTTAGGGATGTTACAAATATCATCATCAACAAAGACGGCAAAGCCCATCTTTCCAAGAGCACGGACTGAAAGTAAATTGTATCCAAGGGTCTCAACAAGCATGACGTTCACGAGTGTAATGTCGTGATCCACCACTACCTTGCCGAAACCCATTACCTTAGACTTTGACTTGTCGGCATATGTCACGGTGATTTTATCATCATTTGGCTTTAAGTCCTTGACAATAGACGAGCTTACGGTCATATGACTTGTGCAACCACTATCTAGCACCCACTTTGACCCTCCGAAAGCATAAGTCTACAAAAAATCAAGCTAATTTTTAGGTACCCATTTTTCAATGGGTCCTTTTTGTTAGCAACAAGGGTCTTGGGAACCAAAATAGACCAAGCAATATAACCATCATATGGGACAACATATTGTGCATACACATCACCATAATGATCACGCATTAGAACATAGTGAGGGTTAGCACTACCCGCAAAGTCATCATGAGACATAGTTTTACCACTTGTGGTCTTACTACCCACAATGGCCTTGTTAGTTTCCTGTGTGGGCTTGACCTTCTTCTTGTTGTTGTTCTTCTTCTTCTTAGAATTGGAGACAAATCCAATGCCCCCTTTATCACCACTAGGCCTTTGCTTACTCAAAAGATCATCAATAGACTTGTTGCCTTGTGGAAATGTGGCCTTAGCAAGCTCCCCCTTCAACCTAGCATTCTGTTCAAGAATAGTTGTACTACTATATGGAATGAAGTTACTAGGTGGAGGGATATTGGCCAATTGAGTTTGAAGCGTTTCATGGGACTTTCTGAGTGACAATAGTTCACTCTCCAAAGCTTTGTGGGCCTTGTTAAGCAACCTAAAGTCCTCGGCAAGTTTTTCATGAACCACACCAAACTCAATCTTGTCCTTTTTAGCACTTATGTATTTTGCAATAGCATGATCACGCTCTTTGATGAGCTTGTTAACAATATTGTCATTGGCCTCATCAATCCCTTCAAGTTTTAGCTCAAGTGATAACCTAGTTTCTTGTTCTTCTTCTAGAGCATTGTTTAAGGCCTCTAGCTCAATCATGTGTTCATGCCCAAGTTTACATCTAACATCTAGAAGCTCTTGAGTATGTGAAAGTTGATCTAGAATGTTTTCAAAGTGTAACTTAGCATCTCCTTTTAGGTTAGTCATAAACTCATCAAAGGCAATTAATTCCTTTTTAACATCAAGAGACATTTCATCATCAAGTTCATCATTATCTAGGGGAGTAGAGTGGGATGATGAGGATACCTCTGTTCCTCTTGCCATAAGGCAAGTGACGTTCTTGGTGGGAGAGTTCTCATTTGGAGAATCAAAGAGTGAGAATGTCGGAGTAAAGGTGGTGGCAAGAGCATCCACACCATGTGAAGTTTCCTCTTCCTCATCTTCATCATCTTCATTGTCGGAGGAGTATTCTTCATGAGTGATCAATACAATTTCTCCCGACTTCTTGTTGATGGGATTCTTCTTGATGAAAGGTTTATTGTAAGGTGCCTTGAGAGTCTTCTTCAACACAAGCTTACCCCCATGATCTTCTCTCTTTTCATAGGGACAACTTGCTACAAAGTGATAGCGGTCACCGCAATTGAAGCAAGTTCTCAATCTCGTTGTAGTTTCTCTCTTCCCATTTGGGTTGCTCTTTATTTGCATTTCCATCTTGGCCTTGGCGGGGTTCTTCCAAAATTTCTTTGCATAGAAAGCCATATATTAACTATGAGAAATCTTGACTTCATCGGGGTGGTCCATGGAAGGCCCTTCATCACTATCATCTTCATCCCCATGGTCCACAGCTTTGGACTTTAATGAAACATTGACAACATTGCTCATACCAAGGGCACGCGCATGGGCATCTTTGGCATTCTTGGCGGCAACCTTGAAAGGGGCCATCTCTTGCATAACTTCATTTGAGGTCATGAGATGGTAGTTGTGTCTTCCTTGTAGACTCTTCAAGTCGGTGGGCTCAAAAGGCATGAGTGCACTCACATATTTCCTTTTTATCCAAGCATCATCCACATGTGAGGCACCCACATTTCTAAAGGCGGTGGCGGTGGTCTTGAGCCTTCGGTACATGTCTTCATGATCTTAACCTTCTTTCATGTAGAAGCCTTTGGCTTCATTGCTTAGAGCATCATATCGGTTCCTCCTCATACTCTCATTGCCAACAAACAACACAGTGAGAGCATCCCAAGCTTCCTTGGCAATGCTAAAGTGTTCAATGTGTGGGTAATCCTTTGTTCCCAATCCTTGTTGAATCATATGCAAAGCAGTGGCATTGAGTTGACTATTGACAACCTCTCTTCTTGTCAAGTTGTTTGGGTCTCCAATAAAGAGTCCATGCTCGATGATGTTCCATAGTTCAATGCAAGAGTTGCGCATATGAGTTCTCATTAGTGATTGCCATTGAGCAAAAGTAGCAGACTCTTCTAGCTTAGGTGGGTCACCTCTATTGTACACATGAGGGTGAGGGATGGGAGGATTGGGAGAGTACCAAGAATCACGGTGCTCACCCTTCCCCCCATCAAGTCGTGTGGAGGAATTAGCGTTGTCTAGTTTTCCCCCTACCACCATACCCTCGGGGGATACCAGAGTATTCCCTTTAGGTACAACGGATGGTAGATCCTATTGAGGAGATGGGGGTGATGAGCCATATTTGTCTTTAATAAGTTTCTCAAGCATCTTCTTAACTTTGTTAACCAAGGAAGAGCTCAATATTGTTTCCAAGTTTCTGTGATCTTCCATGGTCACCGGGGTCGACTCACTACCACCATCCCCTTCTTGGCTACCCATATTCTCTTAGGCGGTAAAGCCCAAATAAAGAGCCGAGGCTCTGATACCAATTGAAAGGATCGTATGGGCACCTAGAGGGGGGTGAATAGGTGCTACTTCAAATTTTACTCTTTTTCAATTTAGGGTTTGACAAGAAAGATAAATTCTCTAGAATATGCAACTATGGTGAATTTACCTATATGTCAAACAAGCACAAACTAACACAACACTAAGCAAGAACAAGTAAGTAAAGTGTGGTAAAGGATAGAAGTAACCAAGGGAGTGGACGCGGAGACACAAGGATTTGTTTCCCGTAGTTCCTTCCTTTTGAGGTAAAGTACGTCTACGTTTGGAGAGGGGGTGGTTTCAAACCACCAACGCCACGAGAGGCCTCCCTTGTTCTCCGATGAACCTCACCCCAACGGGCTCGATTCAGCTTCCACTATGTCGGCAACCTTCGAGGTGGAAGCCGGCACCTTTACAACAAGTTCGGGGCAGACATCCACAACTGAATTAGAGGCTCCCAAATACAAGCAAGCTGTCAAGACAAATCAAAGACAAGCTTGTAAGAACCAAATCAAAGTTAGGGTTTCCAAAGAAACACTAGAGCTTGGGGGCCCTCAAGTGAATGAGGGGGAAATGAAGATCTCTCTTGGTGAAGATGCAAATCAAGGCCTCCTCCTTCGATTCTCCAAAGATCAATGACTTTGGATGGTTGGATGAAGAGATCTTGTGCATTTGGTGGCTCTAATGGGGTTGGTGTTCTTGAGCAGCCCGAGCAACTGGAGGAAGAAGATAAGGGTCCGTATTTATAGACAGCCCCCTCCACGAACCGTTTTCTGACCGTTGTAGAAAAGTCAGACCGGAGACTCCGGCCAATCTCCGGACTGCCCTTCTGACTGACCCAGGCCAGTTCTTCACCAGCAACACCGGAGACTCCGGCCTTCCAACACCGGAGACTCTGGACTGACCAAAGTTCGGAGACTCCGGAGTAACCTCCGGTGCAGCCTCCGGACCCCTAGTCAGAATGTCCCAGCCATGTCCTGGGAGGCACCACTGGAGCCAGAACCGGAAACTCCGGACCACACCGGAGACTCCGGTCTTGGCAGACCGGAGACTCCGGCCTGGAGTTTCTAGAACAGTGGCAAATGTATGTGGTCTTTTCCCAAGAGTGTGTGTGATGTTTATCAATGATAATACCAACCTGTGGACAATAGCACACTGTAAAATGATTTACTTGTTGTTAACGAACACCAAAAGTGATTATGACAATAAATGCCCTTTCAGCCCCTGCAGGCTCGCGTCCACCGCGGGCTCCCCAGCCACCTTTGGCAGCGGGGGCCGCCGCCACCACGGCCACGCCAGCGGCACCGACGGAGGAGGGTAGAGGGTGGGGAGGGGGCCGCCGGCTTTGGGTGCAGGGCTCCCCCGAGTCGCCTGCGAGGGACGACGTTAGGGACGGGTGTGTTTCTCCTGAAGAGATGGTAGACTAGGAATGATCAATGCCATTTTCTATAAGCATAAAGAAAGTGTGAATTATCTCCTCTTTACTTGTAAGGTTGGTATGTTTGTTTGGCAGGTGGTACGATGTGCTCTTGATATTTCTAGGTCACCAGTTAGTGCCAATGACTGGGTGAATGCCTTTCATGCTAACCAACGCAAGATGCTGTTCCGTGGGGGTGTAGCAGTGTGCTAGGCAATCTTGAAGACAAGAAACGATGCTTGTTTCAAAAGAAGATTTCCCGATGATCCTACTAGCATTGTCTACAAGCATTATAATATGCTAAATTCTTGGAGAATTTTGCAAACAACCCAAGACAGAAGAAAGCTTGAAGGCGGAGTGAAGATGATACAGGAGGTGATTTGAGAGGCCTCCTCCAGTTCGCATGGCTAGCCTCCCATGGTGGCTAGATTGGCATATGGAACCTGATACTTTTGAGAAGAAAATTTGTAATAATTTTCTTCTATTCCATGCATTGGCCATAGTCAGTGTTTGGCCGAGCAGTTCTTTACTTTAGCTTGTCATGTGAAGGTTGTTCTTCTTGTGCCTCATGTTTTTTATTTCTTTTCCTTATGTTCTTTTTCTTTATGTTTGTAAAACTAGTTGGCAGTTTCTTCATATGAAATCGATGAGGAGATCTTGTTTGGTCAAAAAAAACAAGGAGGTTTGTCACAATAGGAAATGGACTGAATTACTTTGATTGGTACCGAGTCACACAATTACTAATCGTCCATGTACAATCATCTGCACGTTTCGCCACCTTTTGACAGTGATTTGCTTCCAACAGTATAATTCCCTCGGAGCAACTGTGTCTCAATCATTTATCATTATTCGGTTGGTATGCATAGATGTTTAATACAGATTTTCTATTTCGTACTTGCATGAGCCTCGTTGATCGGATCCAATATCTTAGACTTATGATTAGTTATTTCTCAGTCACCTGTAAAATAGTAGAATTAAATTGGTTCAAATGAGTTTTGATTCTTTGTGGTATTTATAAAGTCATGATTTTCCAGTTATATGTTCTCTATGTTTTGAGAGCCATACCCTCTTAAGGTAACTTTATTTTTCTGAAATAGAGACAAAAGTTTTGCCTCGTTCCATTAAATAAGAGCGGATTTTATGAGGTTAATTAAACACAAATGCCTTGTGAACGAGGCGAAAACAAAAGCTTACTCTCTCCAAGAAGAAATTAAAGATGCTTAGCACCGACTTTCACCAACAAGGACGCTTCGATTCCAATGGTAGCAACCACAACTGCCACATGTCATCATGGAGGAGGTGTTCCGAGACCCTCACGTTTCTCTTATTCGGTAACTCCCATGGCTCAGTGACTAAGGATAACATGCCCATCTTGTGAGATCCCCTAAAGAGGAGACACCAAGCCAACTTTCCTTGACCAAGGCGAAGTTATATTTTGATGGCGTTCTAGGCGTGCAAAAAAATAGCGGCATCCATAGAGAAGATGATTGTGTCGAAGAGAAACATTGTGAACACTATTGCGCGACCACAAGTACACAAGAATTGGAGTCAGTAATGAATGTTTTGCAGAAATGAAAGTGTAAACAATCAAGTAGTAGACCTTATATGCAAGTATCCTCTCTCAAGCAACAAAACACCAGGAAATGATTTTTTTAGTGCTTGGCAGGGCCGGCTCTGACCCATGGCCAGCATGGGCGGCTCCCTAGGGCCTATGCCTTTGGGGGCCATGATTTACATGCTCCTTTATTAGTCTGATATTTAGTTTTGGGTTAAAAAATTCGATTCAAAAGGGCTAGGATGAAGAGAGAATGGACAAAACCAAATCAAGAATCGATCTCCCCATTGTAGTCTAATTCGTATTCGCCTGTTTGTATCCCATGTTCCCTACTATCGTCTGTTCGACCGAGGACTGTCCTGGTCCTCCTGCTCTAGATGGGAGATCGCCAATTCCTCATTGCCTATTGGGATCTAAAATTGATCATTTGAATTTGTGAATCAATTTGCGCCACATCCCGCTCCTCATGGCCCTGCTCTCTGCTGCACTGGCCGCTACAGGATCCAATTGCAATGTGAGATTAGGGACTTAGAGTTCTAGTTTCAAGTACTATTTAATTCCTTTACAATTATTGGTGTTTAAATGTTGCCCCAAGAACCTAAGTCCTGTGTTGAGAAAAGAAATTAAAAGTCAAGAGTTGGTTTATTGAACCACAAAGAGATGCTTTAAAATGAGTATTTTTCGATCAACAAATAGTTTTGATATCAACAACAAGATAATCTGATCCGGGAGAAGATGATTTTGCAGCAACAAGTTATTTAACTACTATTTTATTTTTCTCTGTTATTATATGACATGGTTTAAGTGCTTAACAATCATGTTTATACATCTTGAACTAAGAGTGTGTTGTCGGATGTTAACTCTTAATACTTTACAAGTAAAAATAGCCATTCATACGTGTTTATATTAATATACGTGTGCATATATATAGCCTTATAAGGGCCCATGTCGTCGGACTCCGCCCTAGGGCCCTCCAAAGCATAGAGCCGACCCTGGTATTTGGCCATTTGTTAGCTTAGAATAGTTTGATCAAGAGGGCTGATTTGTCCCACTGCCCCGTTTTTTAGATGAAAAAGGATCACTCCCTCAGCCCCATTTTTATTAAAATGAGACCACCCAAGTTCATAGCTACAAAACACATACACGAAAGCTAAAAGGTCCAGATCGAAAAGAGAAAACAGCTAAACCAAAGTTACAGAAACTTCTATTTCAATCCAAACAGGATAACACGAACAACCCATAGCACCCAGGGGGAGGGACCACTGAAGAGCAAATCACCCCAAGACAACGTGCACTGAGTCTTATTCCTCCGGGTGCGCCTTCAGGTATTCCATTGTCGCCCTCCCAACATGGTTGGAAGAGGCACTGGACTTCCAGGTGGAGATCCACTCGAAGCCAGTACATTTCAGCTCGCCGGGAGCACTAGAGGTATTTTTAGGTTGTTGGTCATCCTGTTCATGAACACTTCCAGACTCCCTCCATCCAATTCTTTGAAGGGAACTTTCCAGTTCCGAAGATACAGAAGGACGAGTCGTCAGATCTATTTCATATTAACCTAGGAACAAGCATTAAACACTAAACTATTTTTGTTGTTCCAAATACTCCATAGAATCGCCGAAGAAACAACATTAAAGTGCATGTATCTTTTATTAGCAATCCATTTTGAAGCAATTGAAAGAAAACTATCTACTGTGATGTCAAAAACTTCAAACACATCAGCCCACAACATTCTAGAGACAATGCATTCAAAGAAGAGATGATTCACAGACTCAAACTTAGAGCAAAGATTACATTCTAAAGGTTTATGTATCCCACGAGCTCTCAGGGTTATCCCTAGTCATAATTTTGTTTTGAGAAAAGAGCCATAGAAAGACCTGAATCCTAGGAGGAATTTTGAGAGACCAAACTGCCAGCAAAAAAACTAGAGTAATTCCCCTAGAGTTAATCACAGCATACATGGATTTAGAGGAATACACCCCAGAAGTTTCATATTGCCAGACAAGTTGATCATCTAAATCCTGTAAACAGATAGCGGCTGCAATATTACTAAGATCTAACCATTGTACCATCATCTCATCAGAAAAAATCCTTCTAAAGTCACATCTAAGTTGGGACTCATCCCACAAATCAGCTATAGTTCTAGTTTGTTGATTTGAGATCGGGTATAAATCCCAAAACTGGGTAGCTAAAGGGGAGTTGTCAAACCAAATATCCTCCCAAAATCTAATCTGACTACCATTACCCACTTTCCATCTATATCCTAACGACACTGCCATGAAAGCTCACATAACCCATTTCTAGAAGGTAGAGGGATGAATATCCTTACAGCATAAAATATGAGAAGATCTAGTGTGGTATTTAGCATCAATAACTTTTCGCCAAAGGGTCCCTTCCCCCTAGATATATCTCTTAACCCAAGAACCTAGTAAGCACAAATTTAAATCTTTGAGATTAGGGATGCCCATACCCCTAAATTCTTTCTTCATGCAAACAGAGGCCCAATTAGTTAGATGAATTTTGTGGTTTCCCTCCTCATCATTTCAAAAAAAAATAGCTAGATGGGAATCTAAGATTTTCAAAGCCCGTTTAGAAAACTTGAAGAAGGAGAGTAAAAGGATTTTTTCTGATGAGATGATGGTACAATGGTTAGATCTTATTAAAGGAATTGAAGGCTCTAACCGTTCGTATCTTAACTTTTATTTATCCAAATGCTAAATTCTTTTTCTTCAAAAACGTTGTGCCATGAAAATTGTAGACTGCTCATCTCAAAAAAAAATCGTAGACTGCTGAAATTTAGAATTTGAGCGAAACTGTAAAACCAAATGCCATTATATCTTGAGGAACAATACTCAACATTGGTGCCAGAAAAGGCTGAGATCTTTAAGCAGCGGGAGGGCAAAACGTCTTGTTTGATTTCGTTACCTCACTCTACATAGTCCACAAGACATTTTACCAAGTGCTTACTAGAAGAAAGTGTTCTGAATAGCAAGAAACAATCATTTAACATCCAACGAGCTATTTTCAATTTCATGTTACTCTAAAAGAGAAGAAACTAAGTTTAAAAAATAAGACGGGCAGCTGCAAGTAAAAGGACTAAGCCAAAATGACAGTCAGACACGAACGGAAATAAAATTCAGAAATCGAAACGTTTACAAATTATAAGCCGAGATTGGATTGATTATAACTTAACATAATCAATCTCAGTACGATTTCTCAATTCATCGTAACAACGTAGTTTCAAAGTAGGCAGGAAACAGCAAGTAAACGGGCGAGAGCCAAAATGGTCGACAGATAGGACAGAAACTAAACTTCAGAAATGGAAACGATAAACTACGAAATTAGCCATGATTGGATCGATGGTATTGAACAGAGCCAATCTCAGTACTCAGTAGCATTTCTTCATAGCAAGCATTACATTACAACCACAAGCCCAAACATTCTCAGAGCCACGACCTACAGAGAAGCCTATCATCTCCTAGCCGCCGAAGCCGTACAGGGTGCGTCCCTGGCGCTTGAGCGCGTACACGACGTCCATGGCGGTGACGGTCTTCCTGCGGGCGTGCTCGGTGTAGGTGACGGCGTCGCGGATGACGTTCTCGAGGAAGATCTTGAGCACGCCGCGGGTCTCCTCGTAGATGAGCCCGGAGATGCGCTTCACACCGCCCCTCCGCGCCAGACGACGGATCGCCGGCTTCGTGATGCCCTGGATGTTGTCGCGCAGCACCTTCCTGTGGCGCTTGGCGCCGCCCTTGCCGAGCCCCTTGCCGCCCTTGCCTCTCCCGGACATCTCCGCCGCGCTGCTCTGCTGTCTCGCCCTCGAGGTTGAAGAAGGGATTTGGGGATTTTCGCTGGAAGGGAGCAGGATTGGATTGGTGTGCTGGGAGATGGGTGGAGGGGAATATATAGCATCGCCTTGCTGGGAGGATATGTGGGAGGCGTTGGATTCGGAACGGATCCGCGTGAGTGGTGTGAACGATGCCTTCAGCCGTCGGATGCGGAAAGGTGCGCTGCTATTGGTGGAGCGACGGGAGCGCGGATCGGTGCGGTGAGATTTGGGAGATCGGGCGCGCGGGGAACGAAAAAGATGGGCGTCGAGTTTCGCGGTTTCTGGTGGGAGATGGAACCTTTTTTTGTGTTGTGTTTGGGCCCTGAGGATGGGTTGCGACTTGCAACAGAAGTATGGGCACTGGCCTCTTTGGTATACGTTCGGTGACGCCTAAAACAACTCTGCTTCTCGACCGGGCTTATTTAGGGTGTTTTTTTTCTTTTTATTTGAACAAACTATTTGATGTATAGCTATGTTCTTTTTTATGAATATATGTAAACACCTTCTACGCATACAAACATGTACTCAATTTAAAAATAAATAAACATTGTTTTTCTATAATATGAACATTCATTTAGAAAAAAGTTACTCCCTCCGACTCATATTAGTTGACTCAACTTTGTCTAGATATAGATGTATCTAGAATAGATACTTAACTAGATTCATATGAATCTAGAAAAAGTTAAATCAACTAATATGGGTTGGAGTGAGTAATATTTTCTTAAATACACGTGAACAAGTGATGTAAACTTTATGAACAAAAGCTGAGTTCGGTTTTTTTTGTCAAGAAAAAAATATCTGCACATGTGATCTATATACTTTTAACTACAAAGTTTTTATACGGAGTATTCAAAAAATGAACACAAATTTAAATAAGTATAAAATGAAATGAAAACATTGTTAATGTGTGGTGCCGAATGCGGTCCATGGATACGAAAAGCTTGAGCAGTGAAGGACTACTCCTCCTCAAAAAAAAAAGGGACTATGGTAAGAGTCAGAGAGGCGCCCGCTAGATTAAGTCTTAACTCGACTATGGCCCGGAAGTGATTGTGGTTATTCATTCTTGGTTGCGAATCCAATTCAACTTGGGAAGGATGTGTTGTCTGTTTTAAAACCTCAGTCCCAATTCGGAACGTAAGCAAAGGAAAAAAAAACGTATATTTTAAGATATCATGTCTCTTGGATTTCAACTTAAACAATAGTCACGTAAAAAACTCTTTAAACACAATTTGGATGTCACGCGATTCAAAATACGAGAAGTGTATATTCAAAAAAAATGTGGTGGTGTCTCATGCTTGTTTCCCTCCAAATTTCCTCGGCCTCAGTTTTTGCCCACTTAGGCATTGCACTCTTGTAGCCACTTGTCCCTAGATTATGGTGATATCTTTTTTGCCGTATTTTTTTGATTCTTTGCCAATCTTGTGAAAGGGCTTGTATGTCTCTATATGTGTTTTTGGTAATTAATGATAATCTCTAGGGACTAATGTGTAAATTGAGTTTCACTTGCAGGTTTGTTCATTGGCATCATTTGGGTCATGTGTTGGTCTCTGTCAAGCTTCATGCACTAGCCAACGCAACCAAAAGTTCGAACTGATGGAAAGGACTAGTGCAATCTACTTATACACTTCAACACCCCTCTCACGTGTGACGGGAAGAAGTCAGCACGTGCAACCGGAAGAGCGCGACGGCCCGTAAAACTCACGTATGACTCAAGAGGCCTATACGTGGACATAGAGGGGTCTACAATAATTTTAGGATAAATTGCGAAAGCCAGGACTCGAACTCGAGACCTTAGGCTCTGATACCATGTCAAGCTTCATGCACTAGCCAACGCAACCAAAAGTCCGAACTGATGGGAAAGACTAGTGCAATCCACTTATACACTTCAACAGTCTCAAGGTTGAAATATGAAGAAATGTCCAAGAGTTTTCTGCCCATTGAAATCATGAAGAAAGAAGGAGCTTGAAGGTTGATCAAGACATGTGCAAAGTGTTGCATCAAGATGGATCAACCTTAAGAAGGGATAAAGAAGGGCAAGCTCAAGATGCGCCGTCTCTAGAAGATCTCATGCTTGAAGCTTGCCATCCTCGTGATCATGGGGTGATGAAGACAAGTATAAAGAAGAGGTTTCCCCATGAAGTATTGGGGAACAATTTGCAAGTCTTCATCTTCATCAAGCAAGAGCAAACAAGAAAGGTGTTCCCACCCTAGAATAAAAAGACGGTCTACATCAAGTTCAAGTGGAATGCTCAAGGCAGAGGTATGTTCTTCATAGGGCTTCTCTTTTGTCGGTCTCGTTTTGTTAGTTGGGAGACCGGGTTTAGGATAGATAGCCGTACTATCAAGAGGGGCTCTCAAGCGGGTGTCTCATTCACCTCGTTTGGTGAGAGCTCAAACCTTTGCATGCATAGCATCATCTTTCTTGGTTGTTATTTGGTTATTGTCCATGAGAGGATCTAGAGATTGTGGTCATCGTCATAACAAGCTCTAGTTCATCATCTAAGGATTTCCCTTGCATATCTTATTGCGGTTTTTGATCTTGCGAGTTTTTCAGCTCCACACCTTGGGATATCTCTCACATATATATTCATGGTATTTTCTCCCTAGGTGATACCCAATATTCGTCGTTATCTTTCCAACAAAATTGGTTTCATCTCGTTTGGAGTTCGGATGCGTAAGTTATTACAGTTTTGGTTTCTGGAATTTTCCTCACCGGAAGTTCCGGCTACCCACCGGAAGTTCCGCTAGGGCATTTTGCCGTCAGAAGTTCCGATGGAAGTTTCGGTGCTCCTTCCGCTCACGTACCGTATCCTCTCTATCCGGTTTGTTGTATTTGACGGAATTTGGACCAGAAATTCTACTCGGGCCTAGTTGTCGCCAGAAGTTCTGATTAAAAATCCGGCTCTCGTTCCGCTCACGACCAGTAAACTTCTATTTTGGAAGTGTCATATTTGACGGAATTTTGGTCGGATGTTCTGCCGGTAGTTTCGTTCCCACCGGAAATTCCGGTGAACCGGCGGAAGTTCCGACCAGTATCTTTTTTGGTCTTTCGCATCGCAGTTTTCTGACCGTTGGCTGTGTGCCATCAGAACTTCCGGCCTCCCACCGGAAGTTCCGGCCAGGGTCGCGATTGCCCATAACGGGCAGATCTGGGAGCCCTTTAAAAGGGGATCCTCATACCCTTCGTGGGTAGTGGCTCTTTTCTTGGTTCTTGGCTTTATCTCTCTCCTTGTTGACCTTGAAGAGCTTGTTCCTCTCCCTTTTCCTTCCTATCATTCTTGCATCTTTTTGAGGGATTTGAGAGAGGAGATCTAGATCTACAATCCCCACAAGCCTAATCCCTTCTTTGTGAAGGAATCATTGGGATCTAAATCTTGGAGAGTTTTGTGTTCTCCTCTTGTGTTCTTCCTCTCTTATTCGCCCAATAGCTTTTGTAGCTTTGGTGGAATTTGAGAGAGAAGGACTTGCCTTTTTTATCTGTTGCATAGGTTTGAGTTATCCTCAGATATTTGGCGAGTACAAGCTTGTGGGCTTGTTAGTATTGGGTTCTTGGAACTCTATACGGTTGTGTGGTTGGATTGTTGACCTTTTGTCGTCTTGTTGACCTTTTGTGGTCTTGTAGCCTTTTGTGGCTTTGTTGGCCTTTTGTGGCATTATAGCGTTTTGTGGCTTTGTTGCTGGGAGACTCCAATTGAGTTATGGAGATAGCCCCAATATTGTACGGGTTCGGTGACCGCCCTCAAGTGTCCCATAGTGGAGCGAGTGCCCGCCTTTTGTGGTGCGCACTCGGGAGAATAGGGTGAGCCTTTTGTGGCGTCGGTGAGCTGCGTGCCTTCGCATCCGGGGTGAGGCCTTGTGTGGCGTTCGGAGAGCATTGCGCCATCGCACCTATCCAACGGAGACGTAGCTTCTTTGGAAGTGAATTTCGGGAAACAAATCTTTGTCTCTGCGTCCATCTATTATCTCTCAACCGAGCCCTTTACTTATGCGTTTTACATTGTGATAGCCATAGTACTTGAAGTATTTATATCTTGCTATCACCTTGTTGCTTGTATTGCTTAGCAAAGGTTGTTGCTTCACTTTAGGTGAACCTAGTGGCTAGGTTTTGTGCTCAATAAATTAAATGTTAGTTTTATTCCGCATTTACTTGAGCCTAAACCGTAATAATTTTAAAATCCTATTCACGCCCTCTAGGCGACGTCCATTGCACTTTCAACTTGCTTTAGCTTCTTCAGAGTCCTTGTACATCACAAATGCAGCCCAATTATCCCGCTGCTTCTCTAGTGCGCCAGTGAATGGCGGAGCCAACTTCTTCTTGACATAGTTGTGGTATAATCTTTTCTTCCAGTCGTTGAATTGTTTGCCCATCTTTTCAAGAGCCCACTTCTTGACTGTCAACCTCAATGCCACTATGAGATCATTAGTTTCCAAGTCTGGTAGAGTGAAGTGTGCCATGAGCGTATTCCAAATAAAATCTTTGTCTATGTCATCGACAAAACTTGCTCCAACTTGATCCCTTTTCTTTCCTGGCTTATTCCACCCACGAGTAGTGATTGGGATGGTGTCCCTGACTGTCACTCCGCATTGATGTACAAATGCATATTTCGACTATGAGATATGACAGATGGATGTCAAAACCGCGTTCCTCAATGGCAATATTGAAGAAGAGTTGTACATGGTACAACCAAAGGGTTTTGTCGATCCTAAGGATGCTGACAAGGTATGCAAGCTTCATCGATCCATCTATGGACTCAAGCAAACATCCCGGAGTTGGAATCTCCGCTTTGATGAGGTGATCAAAGAGTTTGGATTTATCCAAACTTATGGAGAGACTTTGTATTTACAAGAAAGTGAGTGGGATCTATGTGGAATTTCTGATATTATATGTGTATGACATATTACTGATAAGAAATGATATAGATATTTTAAACAATGTTAAAAAAGTTATCTAAAGAGCAAATTTTCAATGAAGGATCTAGGTGAAGGGTCATACATATTAGGCATAAAGATCTACAGAGATAGATCAAGGAGCCTAATCGGGCTATCGCAAAGTACATACCTTGATAAGATTTTAAAGAAGTTTCAAATGGACAAAAGTAAGAAAGGGTTCTTACCTATGTTGCAAGGCAAGACATTGAGTAAGACTCAAAGTCCGGCTACGGTGGAAGAAAGAGAGATAATGGACAAAGTACCCTATGCTTTAGCCATAGGCTCTATAATGAACGACATGCTATGTACAAGACCGGATGTGGCACATGCTATTAGTTTGACTAGTAGATACCAATCTGATCCAGGATCGGAGCACTGGATAGCGGTCAAGAATATCCTTAAGTACTTAAGAAGAACTAAGGATATGTTTCTTGTATACGGAGGTGAAGAAGAGCTCGTCGCTAAGTGTTATGTCGACGCTAGATTTGACACTGATCCGGATGACTCTAAGTCTCAATCCAGATACGTATTTCTCATGAATGGCGAAGCGGTTAGTTGGAGGAGCTCCAAACAACCTCTGGTGGCGGGATCAACAACGGAGGCCGAATATGTTGCTGCTTCAGAAGCGGCTTAGGAAGCAGTTTAGATGAAGGAGTTCATATCCGAACTAGGTGTGGTTGCAAACACGTTGTACCTAATGGTGATCTATTGTGACAACAATGGTGCCATTGCCAATGCCAAAGAACCAAGGTCTCACAAGCATTCCAAGCATATTAAGCGTCGGTTTCACTCCATCCGCGAGCATGTCAAGGATGGAGATATAAAGATTTGTAAAGTACATACGGGTCTCAATGTAGCAGATCCGTTGACTAAAACTCTCCCTAGAGCAAAACATGATCTACACCAGAACTCCATGGGTGTTAGATACATCACTATGTAACTAGATTATTGTCTCTAGTGCAAGTGGGAGACTGAAGGGAATATGCCCTGAGAGGTAATAATAAAGTGTTTATTATGTGTATTCCAAGTATATGATAGATGTTTATTTTGCATGCTATAATTGTATTAATACGGAAACGTTAATACATGTGTGTTTAATAAACAAACAGAAAGTTCCTAGTTATGCCTCTCTCATAAACTAGCTCGTTGATTAACAAGATGATCACAGTTTCCTGATCATAGACATTGGATGTTGTTAATAACGGGATCACAACATTAGTGTAATGATGTGATGAACATTCATCCGAAGTATAGCATTACGATCAAAGTCATTGAGTTTATATTTCTATAAACAACTTACAAAGTGATCCTAATCCTTAGACCATGAGATCATCTCAATCACTAACACTGGAAGAGTTTCTTGATGACATCAAACGTCACACCGTAACTAGGTGATTATAAAGATGACTTCAGAACTACGAAAGTGTTATGTTGAGACTCATGGATCAAGAGTGGAATTTGTTCATCCCGATGATGGATATATATAATCTAGGCCCTCTCGGTGATATCACATTGGTTAGCTTGCAAGCAAGTGATTTCATCACTAGAATGTTATATCACGGGAACGAGAAAAGAGTGCATGTCGGTAACAAGATCAAACTAGGTATGGAGATACCGATGATCGAATCTCGGACATGTAATATATCGTGAAACAAAGGTATTAAGATACTAGCGTAAAAGGTTCTGATGATCACAGGAAAGTCATTGTTGAATGTGTGGGAGTCAATATGGATCTCCAGGTATCGCTTATGATTATTGATCGGAGAAGGGTCTCGATCATGTCTGTATTATTCGCGAACCATACGGTGACACACTTAAGGGACACTGACATCCAATTGGAGCAAAAGTTTCATGCCGGAAAGAATAACAAGCGCAGGAATTTATTTCACTAGATACCGAAACAGGTTTTCGGGTGAAATTGCATAAAGTGTTTTTGCATGTGAAATGGAATTCTAGCAAGGGGTTATATGTGAATGTTTGTCATTAAAGTAATTGACAAAATTCTGAATAAATAAAAGGAGTTTTATTTAATGAGAGATTGCATTAAATTTGGTGGAAATTTAATAGCAAGTTTGAGTGGGATTTTGACTGGAGGGATTTGAAAGGATTTTGTGAGTGGAGTGTCCACCCACATGAATGAGGGGAGGGCAAGGGGGCAGCCCCCATGCGTCGGCCACCCCCTTGGGGTTCCCCCTCTCCTATAAAAGGCACCCCTCTCCTCACTTCTCACTCACACCTCCTCGTGAAGGATCTCTCTCCCCCTCTAGAATTTATCCCCCATGGTCTCGGACTAGCGAGATACATGTTCCCGGTGTCTATTCAGCAAGAAAGAGTTGTGCTTCCGCTGCATCGTTGGAGCGAGGAGGCGGAGGTTGCTCAATGTCTTGTACGTGTGTGCGAGCACGGATGCGCTGCTGCTTTGCGGCGCTAGGACTTTCTCTCGATCTTGAGATCGGCAAGAGATCGTCTACATCAACCACGAGTTTAACTCGTTAAGCTTTGTCAGTCTTCAAGGGTATGTTCTCTATGGATATACATCTGACCGTTGTTTGTATCTAGTAGATAGATCTTGGTACTAGTTTCCATCGTAGGAAATTTTTTGGTTTCTATGCTCCGAACCCTTCAACACACACTTCTACTACTGCTGATTCTGAAACTACTTTTGATACTCATGATGTTACTTCTATTGTGCTTGATGTGAGTGGTTCATTAGGTCCTTTTCTATATGGTACTATTGCTATTCTAGAAAATACCAAAACTCCTAGTGAAGACACTGTTACACCTGTTAGTTCACCTGAGGCTAGTGAGAGTTATGATATTAATGATGGTTACACTAAGTTCACTGATGATTTTGTTGAAGAGTGCTGAAACACACATGGTACTAATGATATTAAAGAGTCTCCTTGATAGACGTACTATTATACCTAAGTTGTCCTCTGATCCTAAGTTTGCCACCTCTCCCATAGATATTAAAGATAAATATTATGATTTCTCTCTTGATTTATCTTATTTAGATATTGTTGAGAAAGAACCTTTTTGCGGGACTGAAAATGAGAGTGTTGTGGCTCATATGAATTTAAGATGCGCAGGTACTTTGTTACTAATATCTTCCCCTTTTCACTAAAAGGAGAATCTAGGGCTTGGTTTAGTAGATTAACTCCCAGTTCCATTGATAGCCCTGATTGCTTGATTGCTTCTTTCTTCCAGAAATATTTTCCTCCCAGTGCTAGACATGCTGCTTTGCAGATACTTTTTGATTTTAAACAGGGAGAAGAAGAGAAATTGCCTGAGTCATGGACAAGGTTCTGTGGCTTGATTCATGCCCATCCTGGATGTCCATTACCTAAAAATGAGCTTCTTGGTATTTATTATAATGGACTAACTGATGATTCCAAGACATACCTATATAACTTTGCTAATTGTGTTTTCAGGAAAAGAACTCCTACAGATGCTGAAGAATTAATGGCTAAGATAAGCAAAGAATTATCATGATTGGACTTCAACTGAGCTGAATGCACCTGAGCATATTACTCCTGAACCAGTTATGCCTGAACCAGTTCCAACACCAACAACAAAAAAGAGGGGAGTTATTGCATTAAATGATGTAGTGATGAAGGAAGCTAAGAAGTGTCTAAAGGAGAAAGGTATTAGAGCTGCAGATGTGAAGAATATACCTCCTGTAGAAGAATTATGTAAGCCAATTCCCCACTCATTCACTATTGAGGTACACTCTCTCCAACACTTTGATGAAGGTGATATTCCTTATGGTAAGCCTCCTGATCAATATTTAGAGGAACTTGACACATTTATTGTTAAACAAGGGTATTTTAATAAATAAGTTTAGAATCATTTGTTGGAAAACTCTAGAGTTATCCATGAGTTGAAAGATATTTTGGAAAGAACTTCTAATGATATTAAAATGCTTTGTAAACACTTTCAAATGGTTCAAACCCAACTTGATCAACTTTCTAAGGTACAAAAATATATGCTAGTTAATGCTTCAAGAGATAAACATGCTTATGGAATTAGAACTAGGTGTGGTATAGGTACTCAAGATCCTTTATATCCTGAAGGACACCCTAAAAGAATAGAGCAAGATTCCCAACAAGGTGAAGATAGTGGTAGTCCCCGTAAGATAAAGAAAAAGAAACATAAGATAGTTGAGGAACCCCTTAAACCTGCTGTAGATCCTAATAGTATATCTGTCTCTGATGTTGAAACTAAGAGTGGTAATGATAAAAATGAGTCTCCTAATTAGGAGAAAGGTGAGGAAGAACCTGAGAAGCATAGTAAGAACACTAGGTACACAAAGGAAGATTTTATTGCTAATAAACATGGTAAAGAGAGAGAACCTTGGGTGCAGAAACCTATGCCTTTTTCAGGTAAGAAACACAAGTCAAAGGAGGAAGAACACTACAACAAGTTTTGTGAGTGTATGAAACCTTTATTTTTGCAAATTCCTTTGACTAATGCTATTAAATTGCCTCCTTATTAAAAGTATATGGAGGATATTGCCTCTAATAAAAGAAAGATTCCTAATGAGGATATTTCTATTTTGCTTGCTAATTACTCCTTCAATGGTAAGGTTCCAAAGAAGCTTGGTGATCCAGGTATAACAACTATTCCTTGCTCCATTAAGAAAAATTATATTAGAACTGCTTTATGTGATTTGGGAGCTGGAGTTAGTGTTATGCCTTTTTCTCTCTATAAGAGACTCTAGCTAGAAAAGTTGATACCAACTGATATATCTTTGCAAATGGCTGATAAGTTAACTACTATTCCTGTTGGTATATGTGAGGATGTTCCTGTTCAAGTAGCTCATAATTGCATGGTGTTAACTGATTTCGTTGTGGTTGAAATGTCTGAAGATGATAATATGTCTATTATTCTTGTGAGTCCTTTTCTTAATACTGTAGGTGTTGTCATCAATTGTAATCAAGGAAAAGTAACATTCAATATTAATGACAAAGAGCATACTGTTTATTTCCCCAAGAAGGTTGCTAGAAGCTATTGCCTGAATTCCATTGAAAATATTGAAAGCATCAAGGTTGGAGAAATATATTGTCCCATTCCACAAGAAAATTTTAAAAATATTATGATTGGGACCATTGCTATCAAGTATGAGGTAACATAATCACGTTGTGGATTGCAAAGTTTTGTTTCATATAAGATTGTTTTGGTAACAATACTTGATCAACCTTGTTAACAAAAGGATTTTAATGAACAAAATAATGTATCCACTATGGTTACACTAGCTCACTTTTATTTTTCTCCTTTCCAATCTTTGCTCTTCGTCGTGCCTAACTTAAAGGCGTTCAAGAAAAGTACTTGTTGGGAGATAACCCATGAGTTTCCTTGAGTTTTGGAAGTTATTACTTCAGTAATGACCTCTCTTTATCCTTTTTGTTTGTTTTTTGTGCCAATAATGATCTCTAATGAGAGGGAAGTAAGATTTGGGGAGTTGTTGTCCCAAAACATATTTCTGTCCTCCACCATAAAAATTATTGAGGAGTCTCTGTAACTCGGATTCAGCTCAAAATTTACGAATAAATCCCCTATTATGTTATTTAACTTTCGTTAGTTCAACACCTTTTTATTTGAGCAACATGAGATTTTAGAAAAAATCGGTTTCTGCCTGCTGGTCTGTTTTGACAGATTTCTGCTATTATTTGCATTTGCTTCTTATTGATTCCTTTTTTAGTTCTCTTTAGGTGAATTGAGCTTTTTGAAGGAGTTTCTACTGTAGCTTGTGTTTTTAGTGAAAATACTTGTTGTTACAAAGCTGTGCCAGAGGTCTAATATCTTTTGAATAAACTAATGCTGCTAATAATAAAAGTGGTTATTATTATATCTTTGTGTTTATGATAAAATTTTACATTCATGCTATAATAGTATTAACCAAAAACATTAATACTTGTGTGATTTGTAAACTAAATAAGAGTCCCTGGTAAAGCCTCTTTGTAATACTAGCTTGTTGGTAGATGATCATGGTTTCCCGATCATGAACATTGAGATGTTGTTAACAACAATATCATATCATTAGGAGAATGGTATGATGGACATACTCCTATAGATAAGCGTAGCATTAAGATCAAGTCATTTCAATAGTTCATTTGCTATAAGCTTTCTGATACATAGTAACCTAATTCCTTCGACCATGAGATCATGCTAATCACCATCACCGGAAGGATGCTTTGATGACATCAAACACCACATCGTAAATGAGTGGCTATAAAGGTGGCATTGAGTGTTTGGACAGTATGTGTTGAGGCACATGGATCAAGAGTGGGATTTGTCCATCCATATGACGGATAGATATACTCTTGTCCCTCTCGGTGGAATGTCATCCAATTGGCTTGCAAGCATGTGACTGGCTCACAAGGGATCACATATCACGGGAATGAGAAAAGAGTACTTATCGGTAACGAGGTTGAACTAGGTATGCAGAGATACCGACGATCAAACCTCGGATGAGTAAACTATCGCGAGACAAAGGGAAACTGGTATCGTATGTAAGTGGTTCATTCGATCGCAAAGTAATTGTTGAAATATGTGGGAGCCATCTGAATTTCCAGATTCCTCTATTGGTTGTTTATCGGAGAAGTGTCTCGGTCATGTCCGCATAATTCACGAACTGTAGGGAGACACACTTAAGGATTCGATGTTGTTTAGTAGATATGGAATGTTAGTAGGGATATTGAATGTTGTTCGGAGTATCGGATGGGATCCGGGATATCACGAGGAGATCCGGAATGGTTCGGAGAATAAGATTCATATAAGGAAAGTCCGATTCCGGAGTTGGGAAAGATTCCGATGTTTTCATCGGAGAGGTTCTAGAAGGTTCTAGAAGGTTCACCGGACCAGAAGGGGAATGGTCCATGAATGTGTCATGGGTAAGTGGAATGATTGGATCATATCCTAGGTCACTTGGTTTGGTCATTTGCGAGAGAGAATTAAAGCTCTAAATTGAAAGTCAAACAGGAGGTTTGAAAAGTCAAACTGGAACAATGGTTTCTTAGTGGAAGAAGGAAAGAGTTCTTCCTTCTATCCAACTTGGGTTTGGGTTTGGATTCAAACTCTCCCCTCCCAAGGTTGCCCCTCCCTCTCATAAATAGAGGGGGAGGGCTGCCCCAAACAACACAAGAGCCAGCCATCCCACCCGTGTCGCGCCGCCGTCGTCCCGTCGCCGTCGCCCTAGCCACCGCCGACTCCTCCTCCTCCTCTCCGGCCTTCTAAACCTAGATCGCCAGAAAACCCTAGATCCAACATAACTCGCACCGGCTTAGGATAAGCCCTGCGGGATCTTCCCTCTACTTCCGACACCACGCCGTCGTGCTACCGGAATCGCGGGGGGAGAACTACAACCTCCGCTTTCTGCTGGAACAAGGGAGAGGAAGGTCTTCATCGAGTACCGAATGTGTGACCGACTGCGGAAGCGCTGCCGGAACGCAGCGCCGGAAGGATCGTCTACGCGATCTTGAGATCAACAAGTGTACGACTACATCACCCACGAGAATCTGCTCTCGTTAACCGCTTTGGAATCTTCGAGGGTGAGTGCTTCTATCGACTCGTTGCTACAATCTAGTAGATAGATCTTGTCTTATTTGTGTGCATGCGGTAGAATTTTTTTGTTTTTCATGCTACGAACCCCTAAAGTGGTATTAGAGCCGTTTCTATATGTAGATCTGTTGCACGAGTAGGACACAATGGTCATTGTGGGCGTTGATGCTTTTGTTGTCGATTCCTTCTTGTGTACTTTGCATCCTGCGGGATGGTGGGATGAAGCGGCCCGGGCTAACCTTATATGACATCGTTCATGAGACTTGCTCCATGCTTGACATGCAACTTGTATTGCATAAGTGGCTTTACAGGTGCCTGTTTCTCCCAACATAGTTAAGATTCAGTTTACAACGGGTGATTGACAATACTAGTATCGACGTTGTGGTTCTTGTTCGTAAGTTAGAACGACACTTATTGAAAGCCCCAAACCACGTAAAATATGCAAAGAAAATTAGAGGCGTCTAACTTTGTTTTGCAGGGGTGTGCTGTGATGTGATATGGCCATGATTGTGATTATATATGATGTATGCAATGTTCCTTATTGTAAGTCGGCAACCGGAAGGAGCCATAGGGTTGTCTTTTAATTCCGTTAATACCTGCGTGTCCATTCAAAGTAGTTGTAATAGTTGATGTTGGTGGACGACAACCATGAAGCGGCGCCATTGACCTTGACACCATACCGCTGATGATGGAGATCATGTTCGTGCTTGAAGATGGAGATCGGAAGCACAAGAAGAAAGGCCATATCATATCACATATTATGAATTGCATGTGATGTTAATACTTTTATGCATCTTGTATTGCTTAGTTCGCGACGGTAGCATTATAAGATGATTCCTCTAGCACAAAATATCAAGTTATAAAGTGTTCATCCTTAGTTAGCACCGTTGCTTAAGCTCGTTGTTTCGAAACACCACGTGATAATTGGTGTGTTAGATTCTGCGAGTGTATACAAATTGAGCAAGCCAGATTTGCTCATGCGGAAGCTAAGGTTTGATCTTGACGAGCCTAGCATGTACATACATGGTCTCGGAACACGAATCAGTCGAAAGGTAAAGCATGAGTCATATAGTAGATATGATGAACATGTTGATTGTTCGCCATTGAAGCTACATCAATTCTCGTGGTGATTGGTTTTGATGTGGTGGATTTGGTTCGTGTGATCACTAAAACAATGTGAGGGATATTGTTTTGAGTGGGAGTTCACCTATATTAATTTAACTATTAATTAGAACTTAATATTCCATAAACTTAGTCTAAACTATTGCAAATATGTTGTAGATCAATGGCTGCCCCTACCATCAATTTTAATGCGTTCATAGAGAAAGAAAGGTTGAAAAATAATGGAAGCAATTTCGCGGATTGGTTCCGCAATTTGAGGATTGTCCTCAATGATGGTAATTTGACCTATGTGCTGGATGCACCGCTGGGTGACCCACCTGCAGCTGATGCTACCGATGAGGTAAAGAATGTTTTCCTCGCTCGGAAGAATCAGTACTCCACAGTTCAGTGTGCTATCTTGTATGGTTTGGAATCGGAGCTTCAGAAAAGGTTTGAGAACCATGACCCACATGATATTGTCCGTGAACTCAAAATGATATTTGAGGCTCACGCGGCAGTTGAGAGTTATGAGGCTTCTGAAAAGTTCTTTAACTACAAGATGGAAGAGGGCAGCTCCGTCAGTGAGCACGTGCTTAAGATGTCTGGGCACGCCAGCAAGCTTCAAAGCTTGGGTATAGTGATTCCTAATGCTTTGGGGATTCACCGTGTCCTCCAATCACTACCATCAAGTTACAAGAACTTTGTGATGAACTACAATATGCAAAACATGGACAAGTCATTGCCCGAACTCTTCTCCATGTTAAAATCTGCAGAAGTGGAGATCAAGAAAGAGCACCAAGTGTTGATGGTCAATAAGACCAACAAATTCAAGAAGCAAGGCAAGTCTAAGAAAAAGGGAAACTTCAAGAAGGGCGGTAAGAAAGTTACCACGCCGACGAAGAAGACCAAGGCTGGGCCTAAGCCTGATACTGAGTGCTTTTACTGCAAGGGAGAAGGTCACTGGAAGCGGAATTGCCCTAAGTACTTGGCGGATTTGAAGAACAACAACATCAAGAAGAAAGGTATATCCGATATACTTGCCCGAACTCTTCTCACTAGTACTCGTAGTAGTTCCTGGGTATTTAATACTGGTTCTGTTGCTCATATTTGTAACTCGAAACAGGTGCTGTAGAATAGATGGAAACTAGCGAAGAACAAGGTGACGATGCGCGTTGGAAATGGGTCAAAGATTGATGTGATCGTGGTCGGCACGCTACCTCTTCATCTACCATCGGGATTAGTTTTATACTTAAATAATTGTTATTTGGTGCCTGCGTTGAGCATGAACATTATATCCGGATCATGTTTATTGCGAGACAGTTACTTGTTTAAAACCGAGAATAATGGTTGTTCGATATATATGAGTAATATGTTTTATGCACATGCACTTTGGACAGATGGTCTATTCTTATTGAATCTCGATTGTGGAAATACACACATTAATAACATTGAAGCTAAACGTTTGAAATTGAGCGATAACTCGACCTATATGTGGCACTGTCGTCTTGTTCACATTGGAGTGAAGCTTATGAAGAAACTCCATTCCGATGAACTTCTTGAATCACTTGATTTCGAATCACTTGAAAAATGCGAAGCATGTCTGATGGGTAAAATGACTAAGACTCCATTTTCTGGTATGATGGAGCGAGCTACGGACTTATTGGAAATCATACATACCGATGTATGTGGACCAATGAGTGTAGCATCGCGCGGTGGTTATCGTTATGTTCTTACCTTCACGGATGACTCGAGTAGATATGGGTATATCTATTTCATGAAACATAAGTCCGAAACTTTCGAGAAGTTTAAGGAATTTCAAAGTGAAGTAGAGAATCAACGTAACAAGAATATTAAATTTCTACGATCTAATCGTGGAGGTTAATATCTAAGTTATGAGTTTGGCGAGCATTTGAAGAAATGCGGAATACTTTCACAATTGACACCGCCGGGAATACCACAACGTAATGGTGTGTCCGAACATCGTAATTGAACTCTCTTAGATATGGTTCGTTCTATGATGTCACTTACAGATTTACCGCTATCATTTTGGGGTTATGCATTAGAAACAACCACATTCACTTTAAATAGGGCACCATCTAAATCTGTTGAAACAACACCGTATGAATTATGGTTTGGGAAGAAACCTAAATTGTCGTTCCTTAAAGTTTGTGGTTGCGAAGCTTATGTAAAGAAGTTACAGCCCGACAAGCTTGAACCCAAAGCGGAAAAATGCGTCTTCATAGGATACCCGAAGGAAACTATTGGGTATACCTTCTATCATAGATCCGAGGTCAAAATCATCGTTGCCAAGAATGGATCCTTTCAAGAGAAGGAGTTTCTCTCGAAAGAAGTGACTGGAAGGAAAGTAGAACTCGACGAGGTTGATGAACCTTCTCTCGAACTTGCAAGTAGCGCAACACCGGAAGTAGTTCCTGTGGCGCCTACACCAATAAGAGAGGAAGCTAATGATGTTGGTCATGAAACTTCGGCTGAAGTAACTATAGAGCCTCGAAAGTCAACGAGAACTTGTACCACTCCTAATTGGTATGATCCTGTTATGAGTGTCATGTTGGTGGACAACACCGATGATCCTGCAACATATGAGGAAGCGATGATGAGCCTAGATTCCAATAAATGGCAAGAAGCCATGAAATCCGAGATTGGATCCATGTACGAAAATCAAGTATGGACTTTGGTGAAATTACCGGATGGCCGGAAGGCTGTCGAGAACAAATGGATTTTCAAGAAGAAAACAGATGGTGATGGTAATGTTACTGTCTATAAAGCTCGACTTGTCGCAAAAGGGTTTCGACAAATTCAAGGAGTTGACTACGATGAGACTTTCTCACCGGTAGCGAAGCTAAAGTCTGTGAGGATTTTGTTAGCAATCGCTGCATATTATGATTATGAGATATGGCAGATGGATGTCAAAACGGCGTTCCTCAATGGAGACATTGATGAAGAGTTGTATATGGTACAACCCAAAGGTTTTGTCGATCCTAAAGATGCTAACAAGGTATGCAAACTTCAACGGTCCATTTATGGATTGAAGCAAGCATCCCGAAGTTGGAATCAACGTTTTGATAAGGTAATCAAAAGTTTTGGTTTTATACAAACTTATGGAGAAGCTTGTATTTACAAGAAAGTGAGTGGGAGCTATGTAGCATTCTTAATACTATATGTAGATTACATATTGTTGATTGGGAATGATGTAGACCTTCTTAATAGTGTCAAGGATTATTTGAATAATAGTTTTGCAATGAAAGATCTTGGCGAAGCAGCTTACATATTGGGAATAAAGATTGATAGAGATAGATCGAGACGCCTAATATCATTGTCACAAAGTACATATTTGGACAAAGTTGTAAAGAGGTTTGGAATGGGAGATAGTAAAAAAGGGTTCTTGCCCATGTTGCCCAATACGACCTTGAGTAAAACTCAAAGTCCTGCAACGGCAGAAGAAAGAGAAAGGATGAGTAAGACTCCCTATGCCTCAGCCATAGGATCTCTTATGTATGACATGCTATGTACAAGATCCGATATTGCATATGCTGTTAGTTTTACTAGAAGATATCAAAGTGATCCAGGAGTGGATCATTGGACAGCGGTCAAAAACATCCTTAAGTACTTGAGAAGAACTAAGCATATGGTTCTTTCTTATTGCAACATCCCTAAAATCATGTTTTCAAAGATTGCATATCATCCATGCATGCATATCATTTAGGGATCAAATATCAAACTCATTTCAAGAAAACAGAAGCACTAAGTGCTATTATTTTATGTGAGCATGCATTAATTTAATGCCACTCTCAAATGAGAGTATGATTTTTTAGACCAAGCTTTGTTTGCTCTCATGTTGTTTTAGTTGAATGTTAGAGTTTGGACAAAAAATTACAAAACAAATATGGGTTTAAAACCATCTTCAAAACATATTCAAATCTAGTGCTATGACACTATTTATTTTGATTTTTCCAATAAGGACCAAGCAAGGCCAGCAAGGCAGCATGGTTTAATACTCAAATTTACACAGGAATTCATATTACAAAAGGCCAGAAAGATTTGAAATTCAAATGCTTTTAAATTCATTTGAAATTGATTCCAGAAAATCAAACAGAAAATAGAAAAAGAGAAAAGAATTAGAAAAGGGCCGGCGCTACTAATCTATCCCAGAACCAGATCCAGCCCAAAAAGCCCACCCGGGCCACTTCCCCTCTGCTTCTTCTCTCACCCGCACCGAACCAACCCACACCGTCGCTGACTGGTGGCCCCTCTCCACGTCATCGTCATCTTCCCCAAACCCCGCGCAGGAACACGTCGCCGCCGGCCGTTTCTTCCTCTTCACTGCCTCGATCAATTGCATTGATACAGCGCGTAATCGTCGCCCCTATTCTGGCTATAAAATCACCACCTCGCCGCGGTCCTTTCCCTCCAAACACCCACACCCAGTCGCCCCCAGGCTGCGTGTATTCGAACTCACTCCGCCGCTGCACAGACGGACTCCGGCGGTAAATTCCGATGAGCATACTCCACCCCTTGCATTTTTAACTTGCCAGAAAGATCTTCGCGACCGTGCGCATCGTTTAACCCCATTGGTGCATCCTAGGGCCATTCAGAGCCTCGCCAGCGTCAACACCAGAATGCCACCGACGACCACGTCCACTCCGGCGAGTTCTCCCCGTAAGCTCCGACCGCCCCTTCCCTCTCTTTGATGCTCACGTGTTCGCCAGGCTTGTGTGCGTCTAATGACACCATCCGTTTTGCTAGGCGCGACCTATATCTTCGCCAACGACGACGAGCGACCGTAACCGACAGTTGTAGATTCTCCGGCGAGCAATAGCGGTCGAGTCCGTGCGCCCCTGTCCCTCCCTTGACCACCTCGAGCACCGCGTCGACCTCACGAGCTCGGTAAGCCCCTCTGTTTCCTCCCTTGCTTCCTAGAACCACCGGAGCATCGTCGGCAGCAACGCCGCCGCCGCCAGCAGCCAGCTGCGCCGCCAGTTTAGAGTCAGAGCGTTTTTTTCCACTGGATCTAGATCCAGTGGTGTAGATTAGATGCATGCCGAAGAGGTACGGGCAAATCAGAACCGCTGGTTTTAAGTTAGATCCAACGCACCGCATCGGCCGATCTGTGCGAAGCGGTACCGACGAATCAGAAGCTGCCGCGTGGCCAGTCTTTTGTTTTAAAAACAGAATTTAGATCTATTAGATGTTTAAACTTGAAAAATTCATAACTTTCGATTTCCACGTCCAAATTTGACAAATTTTATATCATTGGAATCAGGAGAGAAAATCCTTTCCATTTATTCAATGTGTTTAATGGTTTTCCTCTATAAAAATGATTGTTTTTAAAGAAACATTTGTAGGCATAATTTGTGTATAGTAATTATTTGAAAAATGTTATGTTATTCAAATAAAGTTTATTTAGCATATTTTGAACTTGCTTATGATTCAATACTGTGCACTTGTCTTGTTTGGTGTAGGAAATCATCACATGCCATTTTGCATGCATTCATATATTTTTGGTTGTTTATATTTTGTATGTGATTTGGTGCCATTATTTTATGTGTAGATTTTTGGGCAAATAGTGATTGTGATTGTGAAGATTGTTGCTACTCCCCAAACTACCAAGGCAAGTGGTGCTTCATGATTTTATTCCTATGTTTTCAACTATGCACTAGAAATATTTTGTATAGGACTTGCATGAATATTTTGATCTATATGCTATGCTTAGAAAATCCTAGTAGTTGTAGAATTGCTAGAAATCTCTAAGTTAAGATACTTACCAATGCCATGCTTAGCCTAGCTAGTAGCAACCAAGGGTGGTTATATATTCATGCTATGAGAAAATATTTCTAAGTCTTTGGACTTGTGTTTTTGCTTAATAAAAACAACTAAGTGAATGAAACACCTGGGTGGAATGGAAAGAATGGTTTGTGTTGAGTGGTTACACAAGGCCCATTTCTATGGTTTACCTTGTGTATATCACTTGTGGAAAGCCACCCAGGAACAAAGGGATTTGATATGCCAAATGTTAAGAAGCTTCTAGTGCAGCCACATGGCAATATGGGCTCTGTCTGGATCACATAGGTTGCAATAACTTAGCCATTTGGACAGTTGGTGGTAGTGGGATGATAGGTTGGAACGCGTCCATTTGGTCTAAGGGAAGGCTTCTGAAAGGTCCTGTCTTGGTGAAAATCAAGTCTTGTGGGGAAAGTGCACAACCTCTGCAGATGGAAGAATCTAAGTACTTAGCCATGTACCTGGTATTGGACAACTTGAGCATCAAGACATGGAAGCTATCAAGAATTTCCTCATCCCAATTTCTAAGTTAAAAATTTGTGGTTGAACAAGGGTGAAGGTACACAAATTTCTATTGGTGTTTCCTTGGGAAAGTTTTATCAAAGAAAACTTAGTGTTTACAACTAATGGGCAAAAACCTATTTTGAGCAAAGCAAGCCTAAGCTACACTTAGCCAAAATGCATATAGTATCTAGACTACTAATATTCTACTAAGGTATAACTTGCCAACACTATTGCAATGTATTGACCCACTGTGGCTGTAACTTGTGATGTTGCAGGTTATTCTGATGATGATTAGGGGTTGTGAGTCTAAAATCAACATGCTTGCATGTGGCACATGAAGATGAAGACTTATTTATCTTATTATATATAATTGAACTCTTGTATTAGGCCTGTGGCCATGGAGTTTGTAAAAGACTATGTTTGTCTCTGGAATGATATGTAATAATGACCTTTGTTTCTGTGTACTTCATCTTAAACTGTGGATGCTAGCATTGATCCAGGGACTAGCATTACAGTCACAGGGATCCTTACCTTTATAAAGGGAGGGATCTTACAGATGGTATCAGAGCACTGTGTTGCCTGTAGGATTATGACCCTAGGATTGGAAACCACCAAGGAAATTTTTTCAACAACTTCCACACTTGTCTTTTTCTTCTCGTAAACTTTTCTAATCTTCTTCCTCATCTCTATTTGTAGATGAACTCCATCAATGAAGTCGTGAGGAAGGGACCACTCATGACTATGACTTTGGAATGTGAGACAGAATTCCCCAAGGCTCTCAAGGACCTCATGGTTGCCATGGGAATACATGGTGCAGTTGTGTACAAAGGTTTTCCTGTGATGGATGAAGGAGTTGAATACTGGTGGGTGCAACTTCACTTGTATAAAAACAAGGAAGACAACCACAAAGAATCAGGATTCTGCATGGTCACCAACTCAGTGATGGACACCACATTCTTTGATTCAGCAAGGGATGCAGCTTGGAAGGCCATCAAAGAGCTTGGTGATAGAATCAAGTGCAGAATGCTCAACACTCAAAATGACCTTAGGGAAGAAAAGAAGCATACCCAGGAGTTAGAGGCTACCAACCAACGTTTAAGAGAGGACATCATAGACTTAGCAATGGAGTCATGTGATCAGGATCGACAGATTGCCTCTAGGGATGCCCTGTTAGCCAACTTGGCAAGTGAGATGGGATTGTAACGTACTTAGTTAGTTGGACCACCACACATATCATTTTATTTTCCAACTGTTGTCTAAAATAAGTTGAACCTTGGATGCTTGTAATGGTTTTATGTATGCCATGATTTGTGTTTTGATTGTCAAAGATATGCATGTGATGCCTTGTCTTGTGATTTGTCTTTAATTGTGTTGATTCTAACTTTTTCTATCTTATAAAATAGATTCCTAATGTTACTATCAGCACGGCTGAAGAGTTCAAGGGAACTCGTTTTGGCACTCGACTTATTGAGCTCACTAGTCTGCTGAATCTTCCGCTTCCTAGCATCATGGTGCTTCCCCTCACCAAGTTTGAGAGGAAAGACCTTTGGGGCTTCAAGGAATCAGCCAGGACGCCAGACTGAGCCTACCACAGAGGCAATCATCTTCAAGTTCATGCATGACGACAGGGAGAGAGGCCTAGAGGTAGTCATGCAGGATTTACTTGCGCGTCTTTTAGGGAGACACTCTCGGGAGATTAGAGGCACTCACTTCCAAGCCTTCGGTAGACATGACGAGGATGGTGAGGCCATTGACTTCGAGGACACTGCTAGAGAGACGGCAGAGCCGATTCGTCTATACCTCCAGGACTTAGAGGTTCTTCTTAGGCACATAGATACTGATAGGACCAACGTCATGCTTAGCAATGACGAACTCCAGGTGCAGCTTTGTGAGAAGGACAAGCTCTTCGCAGATCAAGATGAGATAGTCAAGGAAATGGAGGCCAAGTTTGAGAGTCAGGATAGAAAGTTCAAGAGTCAAGAGAAAAGAGTCCAAGATAGGAACAAGAGGATTCGAGACATGACTGCAGAACTAGAGGCCAAGGACTTTGAGCTCGAGCATCAGCATGTGGTGATTGAGAGACTTCGTTCACAGAAGAGGGCTCTCAAGTCCAAGATAGAGGCCTTGACTACCAATGTCGAGGAATACAAGACCGCTATGGAGAATGCAGGTCTTACATTTGTTGATGAGTAGGTTGATGCAGAGGAGTAGTGATGACTACTCATTTACCTTTTATTTACAATGCTTTTGATTATTGAGTCGCAATGACCATCCAACATGTGGATGGCTTGCTATTGGTGTGTTTACTTGTTAAAAACTTGTTGTTTATGTTGTTGAACTTTTGTTATTTTGATGCATGCTTGGTGATTGTCTATGTGATGTATTGTGCATGTTAAGCATATATGGGTATATCATTCTTATACTTATTGAAAACCACAGATGCCTCCCCGACGTGCCAATCCCAACCCCAACAACAACAATATCACCCTCGAGATGCAGCAGATGATGACAGCTCAGACGTAGCTGATGCAAATGATGACCACGTTTATACAGAATCAGAACAACAACAAAAACAACAACAATAATAATAATAACAACAACAACAACAATCAGAACAACCCACCGGGTTTTGACATTCTTACCAGATTCTTAAGACTGAGGCCAGCAAAGTTCTCAGGAACTACTGATCCCATGGTGGCCAATGATTGGCTACGCTCAGTGAACAAGGATTTGGTAACTGTTGGCTATACTGATGAGGAGAAAGTCAGGTTTGCAGCACACTTGTTGGAAGGACCAGCAGCTACTTGGTGGGATAACTTCCAGATCACCACTCCCATTGAGGATGTGACATGGGCTATCTTTGAAGATGGTTTCCGTACTGCTCACATCTCATCCGGAGTGATGAGTTTGAAGGAGAAGGAATTTCATAACTTGAAGCAGCGCCACCGCAGCGTGGATGAATATATTGAGGAGTTCAACAATCTAGCGTGTTATGCACGAGATGAAGTTGACACTGATGCTAATAGGAAAGAGAAGTTCCTTGAAGGATTGAACAATGAATTGAACCTACAGTTAGCTGTGTCCTATGTCCCCACATATCAGTCTCTTTGTGACAAGGCTGCCATCTTGGAGAGCAAGATGAAACAAGTTAAAAGCAGGAAGAGGAAGCACTCTGACAAGCACAGCTCGGGATCGTCTCACAAGTGTTCCCATTATGATGATAGTGGGAATTCTGGATCCCACAATCATGGAAAGTACAACAAGCACCACAACCACAACCGTCATCATGACAACAAGCACCACCATAGTCATGACAATGACAAGTACAAGAATCACAAGAGTGGATATAAGAGCCACCACAATGGAAGTGGAAGTGGTAGTGGAAGCCAGCCTTTCAAGAAGGATCTTAGTCAGGTTGAATGTTTTAAGTGCAAGAAGATGGGGCATTATGCAAATGAGTGCCCAGAAAATAAAGTTGAAGGACCCAACAAGCCCAACCCTTTCTAGAAGGGGCAAGTGAACCACATCAATGTGGAAGAAATCTATGAGGAACCTGATGCTGTTGCTGGTAAGTTCAAACTCAATTCCGTTCCAGCATTTGTTCTCTTTGATACTGGTGCATATCATTCATTCATATCAAGAGCATTTGTTGAAAGAAATGAACTACCAGTAGAAACTATTGGGTGTCCTATAAAAGTAAGTTATCCTGGTGGAGAAATGATAGTGAACTCAGGATGTCATGATCTAGTCATAGAGTTTGGGAAGTATAAGTTTCCCTTAATCTGATAATCTTAAACTCCCAAGGATTGGATGTCATTTTGGGAATGGACTGGATGACTAAGCACAAGGGAGTGCTAGATTGTGCCAACCATACTGTCTCACTCACAACTCTAGAAAACAAAAGGATCAGATTTAAGACCAACTTTGAATCAAAAGGGAGTAAGCTAAATTCTCTTAAGGGGGTTAGCATAGACAGTGTGCCAATTGTGAGTGAATATCCGGATGTGTTTCCGGAAGAATTGTCGGTAATGCCACCAGATAGAGATGTGGAGTTTCTTATTGACTTGCTACCAGTATTTGTACCAATAGCAAAGAGACCGTACAAGATGTCAGTTGATGAATTGAAAGAACTCAAGAAACAACTTGGAGAACAGTTGCAGAAAGGATTTATTCAACCAAGTTCTTCATCTTGGGGAGCACCAGTTTTGTTTGTGGAAAAGAAGGATAGAAGCCAAAGGTTATGCATAGATTACCGCTCACTCAATGAGGTGACTATCAAGAACAAATACCCTTTGCCTCGAATCAATTACTTGTTTGATCAGCTAGAAGGAGCCTGTGTGTTCTCAAAAATTGATCTCCGATCAGGATATTTCGAGCTCAAAATAAGGGAACAAGACATACCTAAGACAACTTTCACCACTAGGTATGGATTGTATGAGTACACCGTGATGCCTTTTGGTTTGACCAATGCCCCAGCTTATTTCATGAACATGATGAACAAGGTGTTCATGGAGTTCCTTGACAAGTTTGTTGTCGTATTCATTGATGACATTTTGATCTACTCCAAGAGCAAAGAAGAGCATGAAGGACATTTGCGTTTGATACTTGAGAATCTTAGAGAGCATAAGCTGTATGCCAAATTCAGCAAGTGTGAGTTTTGGTTGAATGAAGTTGGATTTCTTGGACACGTTGTGTCAGGAGATGGTATAGCAGTTGATCCTGCTAAAGTTTCAGCTGTAACTGAATGGGAATCTCCTAAGTCAGTGAAAGAGGTTCGTAGTTTCCTTGCATTGGCAGGATACTACAAAAGGTTCATTGAGAATTTCTCCAAGATAGCTAAGCCAATGACAGAGTTACTAAAGAAAGACAAGAAATTTTCTTGGTCTGAAGGATGTGAACTCAGTTTCCAAGAATTGAAGAAGAGACTAGTGACAGCACCAGTTCTATGTCTGCCGGATTTGGAGAAGGATTTCCAAGTGTATTGCGATGCATCTCATCATGGATTAGGTGCAGTTCTAATGCAAGAAGTGAAGGTTGTGGCTTATGCCTCGAGACAACTCAAAACTCATGAGGTAAATTACCCTACTCATGATTTAGAGTTAGCCTCCGTTGTCCATGCACTCAAAACATGGAGACACTACCTTTTGGGAAAGCGATGTGAAGTGTTCACAGATCACAAAAGTTTGAAGTATATCTTCACCCAGAAAGAGATTAACATGAGACAAAGAAGATGGCTAGAACTCATCAAGTACTATGACTTGAGTTTGCAATACCACCCCGGTAAAGCAAATGTTGTAGCGGATTCTCTAAGCCGTAAGGTTTTTGTGAATGGCCTTACTAAGGGAGAATTGCTAGATGATCTGTGTGCCTAATTTAGAGATCTCAGATTGGAGATTGTACCTGAAGGACATCTCATGTCATTGGATGTTCAACCCACTTTGTTGGAAAAAATCAAAGAAGCCCAAAAGACAGATAAGGAAATTGAAGAGATTAAGGAAAATATTGGCAAGGGAAAAGCCAAAGGATTCCATGAAGATGAACAAGGTACTTTATGGCATGGAAAACATATCTGTGTTCCACAAGACCTGGAACTTCGGAAACTGATTTTACAAGAAGCACACAACTCACCGTATTCCATTCATCCGGGTAACACCAAAATGTACATGGATATGAAAGAAATATTTTGGTAGAATAATCTCAAGAAGGACATCACCGAACATATTGCTCTGTGTGATGTATGTAGTAGAGTGAAAGCGGAACATCAGAAACCAGCAGGATTGTTACAACCACTACCTATTCCTGATTGGAAGTGGGACAAGATTGGCATGGATTTCATCACCGGATTGCCAAGGACCCAGTCAGGATATGACTCTATTTGGGTAGTAGTGGATCGCTTAACTAAAGTGGCTCATTTTATACCCGTGAAGACAACTTATACAAGTGCTAAGTTAGCCAAGATCTATATGAGTAGGATTGTATGTCTACATGGAGTACCCAAGAGTATTGTGTCTGATAGGGGAACTCAATTCACTTATCATTTTTGGAGGCAACTACATGAGTCATTGGGAACGAGGTTGGAATTGAGCACTGCTTTTCATCCTCAGACTGATGGACAAACAGAAAGGACCAACCAGATTCTTGAAGATATGTTGAGGGCATGTGCCCTAGACTATGGAGCCAGTTGGGATGAAAGTCTGCCTTACGCAGAATTCTCTTACAATAACAGCTATCAAGCCAGTATTGAGATGGCACCCTTTGAGTTTCTCTATGGGAGAAAGTGTACCACCCCATTGTTATGGAATGGTGTGGGAGAAAGAAGTTTGTTCGGACCAGAACTAATCAAAGAGGCTGAAGAGAAAGTCAAGCTAGTTAAGGACAGATTGAAGATAGCACAGTCACGACAAAAGAGCTACGCAGATCCTAAGCATAGAGAATTCACCTATGAAGTGGGTGATAGAGCTTATCTTAGAGTGTCACCACTTCGTGGAGTGAAGAGATTTGGAGTCAAAGGAAAATTGGCCCCAACATATGTTGGACCATTCAAGATTCTGAGTCGTAAAGGAGAAGTAGCTTATGAGATTGAATTGCCATAATCATTGTCTGCTGTTCACAATGTGTTTCATGTGAGTCAGCTAAAGAAATGCCATCCAGAAATGGAACATACTTCTTTGAAGGATACTATACCATTGGAGGAAGTTCAATTAGAAAGTGATCTCACTTATGAGGAAAAACCTATCAAGATTCTTAAGACTGCAGAAAGAGTTACTCGGACTAAGACTGTCAAATTCTGCAAGGTTCAATGGAACCATCATTCCGAAGAAGAAGCCACATGGGAAAGAGAAGATGATCTTCGGAAATACCACCCTCACCTATTTGCTAGCCAACCCGAATCTCGAGGGCGAGATTCACATTAAGGGGGTTAGATTTGTAACATCCCTAAAATCATGTTTTCAAAGATTGTATATCATCCATGCATGCATATCATTTAGGGATCAAATATCAAACTCATTTCAAGAAAACAAAAGCACTAAGTGCTATTATTTTATGTGATCATGCATTAATTTAATGCCACTCTCAAATGAGAGTATAATTGTTTAGACCAAGCTTTGTTTGCTCTCATGTTGTTTTAGTTGAATGTTAGAGTTTGGACAAAAATTTACAAAACAAATATGGGTTTAAAACCATCTTCAAAACATATTCAAATCTAGTGCTATGACACTATTTATTTTGATTTTTCCAATAAGGACCAAGCAAGGCCAGCAAGGCAGCATGGTTTAATACTCAAATTTACACAGGAATTCATATTACAAAAGGCCAGAAAGATTTGAAATTCAAATGCTTTTAAATTCATTTGAAATTGATTCCAAAAAATCAAACAGAAAATAGAAAAAGAGAAAAGAATTAGAAAAGGGCCGGCGCTACTAATCTAGCCCAGAACCAGATCCAGCCCAAAAAGCCCACCCGGGCCACTTCCCCTCTGCTTCTTCTCTCACCCGCACCGAACCAACCCACACCGTCGCTGACTGGTGGCCCCTCTCCACGTCATCGTCATCTTCCCCAAATCCCGCGCAGGAACACGTCGCCGCCGGCCGTTTCTTCCTCTTCACTGCCTCGATCAATTGCATTGATACAGCGCGTAATCGTCGCCCCTATTCCTATAAAATCACCACCTCGCCGCGGTCCTTTCCCTCCAAACACCCACACCCAGTCGCCCCCAGGCTGCGCGTATTCGAACTCACTCCGCCGCTGCACAGACGGACTCCGGCGGTAAATTCCGGTGAGCATACTCCACCCCTTGCCTTTTTAACTTGCCAGAAAGATCTTTGCGACTGTGCGCATCGTTTAACCCCATTGGTGCATCCTAGGGCCATTCATGTAAGGTTCCCAACCTTTAATAAGGTAGAGATCCATGTGTTTACAATGCTAGTCCCTGGATCAATAGCTAGCATCCACAGTTAAGATGTAATATCAATAAACAAAGGTCATAATACAACTTTATAACCAGGAATAAAATAACTTATTACATCTTACATAGCTCATTTGGCTATCTCATTACAATGCAGCAGAATATAACAATAACATGGGGTCCTTCATCTTCAAAGTGCCACAGGCTGACATGTTGGTTGTAGACTTGTAATCCTAATCATTAAACTTCACTAATATCAAACAAACCTGCAACATAACAAGTTACAGCCACAAGGGTCAATACATTTGAATTGTATTGGCAAGTGATACTATGGTAGTATAGTGGAGTCTATCATCTATATGCATTTGGCTAAGTGGATCTTAGGCTTGCTTTGCTCAAAATATATTTTCCTTATCATTTGAAAACACTAAGTTTTTGCTTGACAAAATCATCCCCCAAGGCATCTCCCAATAGAAATTGGTGATCCTTCAACCCTTGTTCACCCACAAGATTTTAACTTAGAAATTGGGATGAGGAGATTCTTGATAGCTTCCATGTCTTGATGCTCAAATTGTCCTTTGCCAGGGACATGGCTAAGTACTTAGATTTCACACTCTGCAGAGGTGGTGCACTTTCCCCACAAGACTTGGTTTCACCAAGACAAGATCTTTCAGAAGCCTTCCCTTAGACCAGAATGGACGCGTTCCAACCTATCATCCCCTACCACCAACTGTCCATTTGGTTAAGTTATTGCAAGATATATGATCCAGGCAGATCCCATAATGCCAAGTGGCTGCACTTGAAGCTTCTCAACATTTGACATCTCAAATCTCTTTGTTCCTGGGTGGCATTCCACAAGTCTGATACACAAGGTTCACCAGTCCCCTGGCCTTGTGTAACCACTCAACACAAACCATTCCTTCCATTCCACCAGGTGATTCATTCACTTAGTTGTTTTATTAAACAAAACACAAGTCCTTGACTTGGAAATATTCCATAGTATGATTATATATTCCACCCTTGTTTTCTATTAGCTAAGCTAAGCATGATAGTATTAGGAATCTTAACTTAGGAAACTCTACTAAGGTTTCATCTACTAGGATTTCCCATAGCATAGTTTATACTTAGCAAAAATTCCATGCAAGCCCTACTTAGAAATATCACTAATGCATAGTGAAAATAATGGGACAAAAGTATGGAGCATCACTTGCCTTGTTGGTAGAGAGTATAAGTTCACTCCTTGATCATTGCAATGTTCACACACTTCAAATCACTACAATTCAATCAAGCAAACAATATTTCAATCTACATTCAAGCAATTCATCACATAAAATGATGAAACAAAACAATGCATGCAAGCATGCAAAAGATTGTTTACTTGTGAAAGTGGTTTCTAATGGGTCATAAACATTTGAAAACACCTAATGGTCATTTTATAAAGTGGCAAAATCATTTGCAAAAGATTTCACTTCTTAAACCATTTTTAAACCAAGTCATTATTTTATGTGGTTGAAAATGTCTTTAGCAAAGTAATAGTTTTATAGGGTTCACCAAATACATTTTCAAGTCATAAAACTTGGTGTTTAGGGTCAGAGATTTTAAATCAAAATATTTCCCAAAGGTTTTCCTCCAAAAGTATTTTTAATAAATAAACATTATTTTTATTTGACTAGAAATGGTTTAAATCAAAGATTCATTCATTTGCTTAACCAAATATATTTTTGAAACCACAAATTTATTTCTATGGTAAGTAGGTTCAAAACAAACCATTTTCCAAAGGTTTTATCTCAAAAATCATTTTAGAACAATTTTTATATTCTAAACATGCTTACATAAGTTTCTGCAAAAACAAACAATTTAATAGAAGATTTTTACTAAACAAAGTGCATGGTCTGAAAGTACTTGTCTTGCTGAATCCATTGATATAAAATTTGCAAAATTTGGACGTGTGGTTTGAAAGTTATGAATTTTTACAAAATGGCACATCTAATAGAAAAGTTTCTGGTTTTTAAAACAGACAGAGGCCACGTGTCTTGATTCTATTCGCTAGTACCAGTTCGTCTGGATCACGCTCTCTGGTGCATTGGATCTAAATCAGATCATGTGGCACAGGTGGCTCCATACCGCTTCAGTTAAGTTTCTATCGCGAGCGTTGGATCTAAATCCTACGGCGCACAACCTTTGACCATATACCAGCGGTGCTGGCGGCGGCGACTGGCGGCGGAGCGGTCAGACAACGACGGTGGCGACGTTACAGGAAGCAAGGGAGTAAGGGGACATGCTCACCGAGTTCGCCGTGGCGTGGGGAAGCTCAAGGTGGTACTTGCTGGCGAGGGGGCGCACGGGGTCGATGAGAATCGCTCGTCGGAGTTAGGGGTGGCGCCAGGAGCTTCTGCTTGTCGACGGGGACGGGGCTTCGGTGCATGCCAGAGGGAGAGGAGAGTATGGTTAGATGCGCAAAGACGTGGTGAGGATGCGCGCGTGAAAGAGAAAGAGAGGGACGGTCAGGTTCTTACCCGAGGCTTCGCCGGAGAGGAAACATACGGTGGCGGCGATGGTCGTCGTCGTTGCCGAGGTTCTGGGGCGCGCGGGGACGAGCTGGAGCTACGGGAAGGTTCGCCAGGAGGCGGGGAGCAAGTGAGTGTGGTAGAGGAGGCAAGGGGAGGTCTGGCTTCGTCGGAATTGTCTAGGAAAGGTCGTGGGGGCAGTGAGGGTGCGTGGAGAAATTCGTCCAGCCTGGGGGCAGAGAGGGGGAGGCGAGTGAGGGGAAATGAGGAGGAGAGTTAGGCGTTTAATCGTGCATTATCGCGGCGAGACTTAAACGCAGCATTATGGCGAATTGATCGCGAGAAATTAGCGGCAGAAACGGCCGGGGAAGGGCGTGGTCATCGCACGCGGGTGAAGACGATGTCGACGGGGCTGTGGGGTCCGTTATCAGCGTGAGGGAGAGAGGGGAGTGGGGTCCACGCGTCGGCGACTGAGCGGGTGAGTTCTCTGGTTCGAAACGTTTTCTGCGGGAGAAGAGAGGGAGTGGGCTGGACTGGCTTATTGGGCTGGGCTGGCTGGGCCGAGTCCTTTTATATTTTTTTTGTTCCTGTTTCTTTTTCTTTTTCCATTTCTTTTATTCTGTTTTGATTTTGAATAAGCAATTCAAACACTCATTTGAATTCAAACCTCAACCAAAATTTGTGTAGGTTTAAATACTGATTAGTATTACAATCTGAAGTCAATTTTTGGAATAAAATTTATTCTTTTTGGGGTCTTTTTAATTATTTAATTAGGCCCTTGTTTAAATCATTTAAGATTTAATAATATTTCCAATCACCATTTAAATTCTTAAACCTTCCAAATCTTTTCAGTAGGTTTTTATTTGTTTAATAGGGTGTCAAATAATTCATCTAAAATTATTTGGAAAGTCTTTAATATGATTCATAAATCATTTGAATTGGGTATTTGTTTTAATTCTAATGGAATTAAATATAGTTTTATTTCCCTAAATTTTATTTGGAAGATTTATTTTATTTAAATTAATTAAACATATTTTATTCCACCTGGGTAAATTCCAAAATACTATTTTCTCATGAATTATATAATTATTCTTATTAGGGATTTGACTTTATTAAAATAGGGATAGAATGGTTAATGCCATTTTATTTTATTTGGAAATTATTCATCCTTTTATTTCATTTGGATTTGGATTATATTCATTCCATTTGCTTATAGTCTTGGCCAAGATTTAATTTGGTCTTTAAATATTCCTTATTTAATATTTCTATCTTATAAAATCCATATCTTCTTATTTATAGATCCAAACTTGGTGATTCCAATTTGTAAAATCTTATTTGATATGTATACATCCCTTTAAATCTTTTTAGGATTAATTGCTCACCATTGGTTATGGATTTTTTAGATAGATGATTTATTAGCCTTGGAATTTCAATTTCCTTACCTTATTAAATTCATAAGATTTTATCTATGGCTCCAAATTAAGTGAAACCATTTCATATGGTTTTATAATATTTCCATTTGTCATTCTTGATCATTTTGAAATGTTTGTAGACAAATTTTTATATGGATAAAATCCATAGGCTTGGAGATAACGTGGAAATGATCTTTATTCCATTTAGGTTTTAGGCTTTGGATTTGTTTTCCAAGTGTTTAAATTTCCAGATGCATTTATGAAGAATGCATTCCACTTGATTTGAATTTAGTTGGTTTAAAATGTTAACCAAAGTTTGTTCAAGATGGGATTTTTAAGTTTCCATTTAGAAACAAAAGTTTCTTTTCACCTTGATTTTCAACAATAATTTATTTTGTTTATTTATTTTTCACATAACAAGATTTGGAAAATCTTGGGATGTGATAATTCAGATCCTCACCAGCGTCAACACCAGAACGCCACCGACGACCATGTCCACTCCGGCGAGTTATCCCCGTAAGCTCCGACCGCCCCCTTCCCTCTCTTTTATGCTCACGTGTTCGCCAGGCTTGTGCGCGTCTAATGACACCATCCGTATTGCTAGGCGCGACCTATATATTCACCAACGACGACGAGCGACCATAACCGACGGCTGTAGATTCTCCGGCGAGCAATAGCGGCGGTGTTCGTGCGCCCCTGTCCCTCCCTTGACCACCTCGAGCACCACGTCGACCTCACGAGCTCGGTAAGCCCCTCTGTTTCCTCCCTTGTTTCCTAGAACCACTGGAGCATCGTCGGCAGCAACGTCGCCGCCGCCAGCAGCCAGCTACGCCACCAGTTTTGAGTCAGAGTGTTTTTGTCCACTTGATCTAGATCCAGTGGTGTAGATTAGATGCATGCCAAAGAGGTACGGGCAGATCAGAACCGCTGGTTTTAAGTTAGATCCAACGCACCACATCGGCCGATCCGTGCGAACCGGTACCGACGAATCAGAAGCTGCCGCGTGGCCAATCTTTTGTTTTAAAAACAGAATTTAGATCTATTAGATGTTTAAACTTGAAAAATTCATAACTTTTGATTCCCACGTCCAAATTTGACAAATTTTATATCATTGGAATCAGGAGAGAAAATCCTTTCCATTTATGCAATGTGTTTAATGTTTTGCCTCTATAAAAATGATTGTTTTTAAAGAAACATTTGTAGGCATAATTTGTGTATAGTAATTATTTGAAAAATGTTATGTTATTCAAATAAAGTTTATTTAGCATATTTTGAACTTGCTTATGATTCAGTACTGTGCACTTGTCTTGTTTGGTGTAGGAAATCATCACATGGCATTTTGCATGCATTCATATATTTTTGCTTGTTTATATTTTGTATGTGATTTGGTGCCATTATTTTATGTGTAGATTTTGGTGCAAATAGTGATTGTGATTGTGAAGATTGTTGCTACTACCCAAACTACCAAGGCAAGTGGTGATTCATGATTTTATTCCTATGTTTTTCAACTATGCACTAGAAATATTTTGTATAGGACTTGCATGAATATTTTGATCTATATGCTATGCTTGGGAAATCCTAGTAGTTGTAGAATTGCTAGAAATCTCTAAGTTAAGATACTTACCAATGCCATGCTTAGCCTAGCTAGTAGCAACCAAGGGTGTTTATATATTCATGCTATGAGAAAATATTTCTAAGTCTTTGGACTTGTGTTTTTGCTTAATAAAAACAACTAATTGAATGAAACACCTGGGTGGAATGGAAAGAATGGTTTGTGTTGAGTGGTTACACAAGGCCCATTTCTATGGTTTACCTTGTGTATCTCACTTGTGGAAAGCCACCCAGGAACAAAGGGATTTGAGATGCCAAATGTTAAGAAGCTTCTAGTGCAGCCACATGGCAATATGGGCTCTGCCTGGATCACATAGGTTGCAATAACTTAGACATTTGTACAGTTGGTGGTAGTGGGATGATAGGTTGGAACGCGTCCATTTGGTCGAAGGGAAGGCTTCTAAAAGGTCCTGTCTTGGTGAAAATCAAGTCTTGTTGGGATCCAATTGGCTTGCAAGCATGTGACTGGCTCACAAGGGATCACATATCACGGGAACGAGAAAAGAGTAGTTATCGGTAACGAGGTTGAACTAGGTATGCAGAGATACCGACGATCAAACCTCGGATGAGTAAACTATCGCGAGACAAAGGGAAATTGGTATCATATGTAAGTGGTTCATTCGATCGCAAAGTAATCGTTGAAATATGTGGGAGCCATATGAATTTCCAGATTCCTCTATTGGTTATTGATCGGAGAAGTGTCTCGGTCATGTCCGCATAATTCACGAACCGTAGGGAGACACACTTAAGGATTCGGTGTTGTTTAGTACATATGGAATGTTAGTAGGGATACTGAATGTTGTTCGGAGTCTCAGATGGGATCCGGGATATCACGAGGAGATCCGGAATGGTCCGGAGAATAAGATTCATATAAGGAAAGTCCGATTCTGGAGTTCGGGAAAGATTCCGATGTTTTCATCGAACAGGTTCTAGAAGGTTCACCGGACCGGAAGGGGAATGGTCCGTGAATGTGTCATGGGTAAGTGGAATGATTGGATCATATCCTAGGTCACTTGGTTTGGGCATTTGCGAGAGAGAATGAAAGCTCTAAATTGAAAGTCAAACGGGAGGTTTGAAAAGTCAAACTGGAACAATGGTTTCCTGGTGGAAGAAGGAAAGAGTCCTTCCTTCTATCCAACTTGGGTTTGGGTTTGGATTCAAACTCTCCCCTCCCAAGGCTGCCCCTCCCTATCATAAATAGAAGGGGAGGGCTTCCCAAACAACACAAGATCCAGCCCTCCCACCCGTGTCGCACCGCCGCCGCTAAGCCGCCGCCAGCCACCGCCGGCGGCCCGTCGCCGTTTCCCTAGCCACCACCGACACCTCCTCCTCCTCTCCGGCCTTCTAAACTTAGATCGCCGGAAAACCCTAGATCCACCATAACTCGCGCCGGCTTAGGCGAAGCCCTATGGGATCTTCCCTCTACTTCCAACACCACGCCGTCGTGCTGCCGGAATCGCGAGGGGAGAACTACAACCTCTGTTGCCTGCTAGAACAAGGGAGAGGAAGGTCGTCATCGAGTACCGAATGTGTGACCGACTACGGAAGCGCCGCCGGAACGCAGCGCCGGAAGGATCGTCTACACGATCTTGAGATTGGCAAGTGTACGACTACATCACCCACGAGAATCTGCTCTCGTTAACCGCTTTGGAATCTTTGAGGGTGAGTGCTTCTATCGATTTGTTGCTACAATCTAATAGATATATCTTTGCTTATTTGTGTGCATGCGGTAGAATTTTTTGTTTTCCATGCTATGAAACCCTACAAGTTCATGGAGTCTATACATTGTGTTAGAGAAACGCCTGGGCCGCTGGCCTAAGCCATGCCTAATCATGGTGGAAACTTGCAGCATCACCATAATGAGCATTTATGAAGCATCCTCAATAAAAATCTATGCATATGGTAAATAAAAAGATTGCTGAGATGCTCATTGTCTGCTTGCCTTGTCATTTTGGTTATTGGAATGCTCCTGTACCATGTGCAAGGGGTACCCCGTTGGAGGTTCTCGATGATATGCATGTATTTACAATGACAAGAACTTTCAGGTGACCAGAGTTAAGTAACATGCAGAGCGGCCCTCGTACTCAAGGGACTTGGGATTTCCAGTCTATGGTCTGTCAAGCATATGATTAAGAGTGGACCTCACTTTCACCTTAACCACATGAAGATGCCTATGATAGGGGCAATGAGAGCTCAAAGCTAATGAGTACCTTCCTTTCAGCATTTGGAAGCCTTTCAAACTTTCCAAAACCATTTTCACCACCTTGTTGAGTCACCACTTATTCTATGAGCACCTTCTTGAGAGCATAGTTGTCATTCTTGTGTTTGTTCCAAAACTTGGTTAATTATGTCATGACTTTTATGCTTGTATCTGTGATATCTTTATCTCTAGTCTTCACTTGAACTTTAGAGGTGCATTGGAATTTATATTGTGCTCTTCAAACAAAGGCAAGCGAGATACCACTCTATCATACCTTATTATGAGCATTGCAATGTTACTTATGTTTATGTTCCATGCTACTTATTATTATTGAGTTGGTTTCTCTTCATAGCTTGCAATGACTATTGAGTAGACTTAGTTGCATACTCTTTATTATGAATTGTCTAAGCATCTACTCCTGTGCTGAGAATATTTACATCATATGAAGCAAAGTGTTCGTGAAAGTTCTTTTATCGCACTCAGTTTTCAACTGAATTGCTTGAGGACAAGCAATAAGCTAAGCTTGGGGGGAGTCGATACGTCCAAAATGTATCTACTTTCTTGAACACTTTTCTATTATTTCTTCTCTAAACTTGTGTGATTTGGATACAACTAACACAGACTGACGTTGTTTTCAGCAGAATTACCTTGGTGTCTTGTTTTTGTGCAGAAAATGAACTATCAGGAAAAATCACGGAAAATATGCCAAAAATTATATTTCACCAGAAGATCCACGGAGCCAGAAGACGAGATAGAGAAGGAGCCTGGGGGGCCCACACCCATGCCAGGCGCGAGCCCACCACTGACCGCGCCTAGGGGGGTGCAGCCACCCCAGGCACCCCCTCGGCCTCCCTTTGTGCCTATAAGTTTCCATTCGACCTAAAAACCGAGGGGGATTCGATAGTTTTCAGAAAGAGTTCCGCTCCACCGCTGCCACCAGAAACCAAGATTCGGATCCAGAAACTCCGTTCTGGCACCCTACCGGGACGGGGAATTTAGAGAGGATCATCTCCATCGTCATCACCAATGCATCTCCATCAACCACCGATGTTTCCCTCATCCATGAGTGAGTAATCCCCCGCTGTAGTCCTGGGGATGGTAGGGATTGGATGAGTTCTATCATGTAATCGAATAAGATTGTTAGGGCATAGTGCCTAGTATCTCTATTATTGCTATTTGACTTTGTTGCAACTTGTTGTGCTTAATGCTTGTCACTAGGGCCCGAGTGACATGATCTAAGATCTAAACTTATTATTGAATCATTATGATAGTATTGTTTGTGATCTTATCTACAAGTTGTGTACACATATCATTGTCCGAATCCAAAGGCCCCAAAGTGACAATAATTGGGACAACCGGAGGGGATGGCTATGTTGTGAGGATCACATGTGTTCATGGAGTGTTAATGCTTTGCTATGGTGGTCTATTAAAAGGAGCACCTTAATTGTCAGTAGTTCCCTAGAGGCCCCCCGCCACGGGCTGGCTGGACAGAAGATGTTGTGCAAGTTCTCATTGCGAGAACGTATGACTATATTTGGAGCACATGCCTAGGATTGTTTAGTACTTGGATGCTTGTTATTATTTGCAATGCCCTAGATCTTGAAGTTACATGTATAGACTCGTCCATGCAACGCTCGTCCATCCATCCCTATGCCTACCGCACTCGAATCACATGGTTTACTGTTACTGTTACTATTGCTACTGTTTCACTGCTGATGTTGCTTTACTGTTGCTACTACCAAACTGTTACTACTGCTAAACTTCTGTGAGCAAGAACTATTTTCAGGTGCAGCTGAACTGACAACTCAGTTGTTAAGGCTTGTAAGTATTCTTTGGCTCCCCTTGTGTCGAATCAATAAATTGGGTAATACTACCCGCGAAGACTGTTGCGATCCCCTATCCTTGTGGGTCATCAAAGAGCTCGTCGCTAAGTGTTATGTCGATGCTAGCTTCAACACCGATCCGGATGACTCTAAGTCTCAATCCGGATACGTATTTCTCATTAATGGTGGAGCGGTTAGTTGGAGGAGTTCCAAACAACTTGTGGTGGCGGGATCAACAACGGAGGCCGAATATGTTGCTGCTTCGGAAGCGGCTCAGGAAGCAGTTTGGATGAAGGAATTCATAACCAAACTAGCTATGGTTGCTAGCGCATTGGACCCAATGGTGAACTATTGTGGCAACAATGGAGCCATAGACAATGCCAAAGAACCAAGGTCTCACAAGAATTTCAAGCATATTAAGCCCCATTTTCACTCCATCCGCGAGCATGTCAAGGATGGAGATATAAAGATTTGTAAAGTACACATGGATCTCAATGTATCATATCTGTTAACTAAAACTCTCCCTAGAGCAAAACATGATCAACACCTGAACTCCATGGGTGTTACATTTATCACAATGTAACTAGATTATTGTCTCTAGTGCAAGTGGGATACTGAAGGGAATATGCCCTGAGAGTCAATAATAAAGTTGTTATTATGTATATTCCAAGTATATGATAGATGTTTATTTTGCATGCTATAATTGTATTAATACGGAAACGTTAATACATGTGTGTTTAATAAACAAACAGAAAGTTCGTAGTTATGCCTCTCTTATAAACTAGCCCGTTGATTAACAAGATGATCAAGGTTTCCTGATCATAGACATTGGATGTTGTTAATAACGCGGTCACAACATTATTGGAATGGTGTGATGAACATTCATCCGAAGTATAGCATTACGATCAAAGTCATTGAGTTTATATTACTATAACATCATACGAAGTAATCATAATTGTTAGGCAATGAGATCATGTCAATCACTAACACTAGAATAGTATCTTGATAACATCAAACGTCACACCGTAACAGGGTGACTATAAAGATGGGTTTAGTACTAAGAAGGTGCTATGTTTAGTCCCATGGATCAAGAGTGGAATATGTCCATCCCGATGACGGATAGATATACTCTGGGCCCTCTCGATGATATCACATTGGTTAGCTTGCAAGCAAGTGATTTGATCACTAGAATGTTATATCACGGAAACAAGGAAATAATACATGTTAGTAACGAGATAAAACTATGTATGAAGATACCGATGATAAAATCTTGGACACGTAATATATCACGAGACAAAGGGATTAAGATTCTAGCATATAAGGTTCTCACGATCACAAGAAATTCATCGTTGAATGTGTGGGACTTGGTATGGATCTCTAGGTCCCGCTTCCGATTATTGATCCGAGAGGGGTCTCGATCATGTCCGCATTATTCTCGAACCGTAGGGTGACACACTTAAGAGACACCGACACCATTTGTAACAAATAGTTTCTTATCTAAAATATTTACAAAGCGTTATTTCACTAGACACCGGAATTGTTTTGGGTGAAATTGCTGAAAGTGTTTCTGCATGTGAAATAAAATACTAGCAAGGGGTTTTATGTAAATGTTTGTCCATTAAAGTATTTGACAAAATTCTGAATAAATAAATAAAAGGAGTTTTATTTAAAGAGAGATTGCATTAAATTTGGTGAAAATTTAATGGGATTTTTGAGTGGATAAATGAAGGGGCTAAAAGGTGAGTGAGAGATCTGCCCACATGAATGGAGGAGGGGAGGGGGCAGCCCCCATGCACCGGCAACCCCATTGGGGTGCCCCTTCCTCCTATATAAAGCCCCCCTTCCCCTCTCTCACACTCACACCTCTTCGTGAAGGATCTCTCTTCCCCTCTAGTTTAACCCCCATGGTGTCGGACTAGCGAGATACATGTTCCCAGTGGCTTTTCGGCAAGAAAGAGTTGTTGCTTCCGCTGCATCGCTGGAGCGAGGAGGCGGAGGTTGCTCGGTGGCTTGGATGTGTGTGCGATTACGGATGCACTTCTTCTCGATCTTGAGATCGGAAAGCATTCGTATGCATCATCCACGAGTACAACCTCGTTAAACTTTGTCGGTCTACAAGGGTATGTTATCTATGGATGTATATCCACCTGTTGCTTGTATCTAGTAGATAGATCTTGGTACATAGTTGTTCCCATCGTAGGAAAAAAATGATTTCTATGTTGCGAACCCTACACTTTAGTCCCGATTGGACACACCAACTGAGACTAAAGGGGTTGCTATAGGCTAGGGCCGGCGTGATCCCGTTTAGTACCGGATGGTGTCTCCAACCGGGACTAAAGGAGACTAAAAGTGGGACTAAAAATGGGTGACGACACTGTTGGGGATATACTTTCCGAGTATACCCACAGGCCTCGTTGACCACGGTGTACCACCAACGGGTTAGAGAATTGCTTCCCGGGCGGCCTAGTCAGAGAAAGAGGAAGAGCCAGTTCCGGCTACGACAAGGCCCAGAAGAGTTACCGACTTAGGCCTGTAGTATTACTTGTAGTCCAAGCTATATCTAGTTACCGACTCTGTAATGTAGCCGAATAGGTATCTCCAGTAACCCCAGGCCCTGGTATCTATATAAACCAGTCCTATGGGAGACTTTAGGGCAACACAACCAATCGTAACACCACAATCAGCTCGCACAGGCGAAACTCTCTTGTAATCCATTATAACATCCTGCTTACGCCGATATATTACTGGGTTGCTAGCAAGAGTAGGATCCGATCACCGCAGTCGGATCTGAACCCGGGTAAAGTTTTGCTCACCATTCCTGGAACATCTGACGTCTCACACCCCATCTTTCCAACGCCACTAGGACCCCCTATGGCGTACTTGTCGACAATCCGACGACTGACACTATGTCGTGAGTGGCAAAACTATTTTGGTGGGTGGATACACTATGACAGGGGTGAGAACATTATGTCATGAGCGTCGACACTATGTTGTGCTGCTTAATCTATAAATAGGCTTCCTTGTGAAATATCAACTGTAAGGAAGATCGTGTGCGAGAGTAGGGACACCACTACGGCGGAGCTTCTCGAAGATGTCTTAGGACCCCGTCCCCAGACATATTTGAGGAGCTCGCATAGAGGCACTCCCTAATATGTGATTTTTTAGCTCCACCAGCGTATTGATCTAGCTAGCGAAGTTATAAACTGCAAGATGTTGCGCGAGAGCAGGGACACCACTATGGCGGAGCTTCTCGAAGATGTCTTAGGATCCCGTCCTCAGACATCTCCATATAGAGGCACTCCCTAATATGTGAAATTTGTTAGCTCCCCGGCGTGTTTATGTTTTTGGTTCTTCTTTGTTGTAAGGGCCGATGATTAAAATGCTAGGTCGCAACTATATATGTGTGCCTTCATTTCGGATATGATCCTGGGGGCGGTGTGAGCGACCCTTGTGATATGCACAAGGACTTATATTGGGCATCCTACTAGGCTCGCTCATGCCGTCCGTGTGATTTTTGTGTCCAACATAAGTATGAGGCCCTATAATACTTGATCTTTATAGTTTTGCTTTTTTTTTGTTACGATGTATTTTGTGAATTAACCCTATTTTTATTACAATTTGTGAGTTTGCTAAAGGCAGGTAGAAGAAGAAGGACATTTTGTTGCTGGATGGTGGCATGATGCATCTGTGAATCAAATAAATTTCAAGACTATGTGTCAAACCAAGATGATGAACTTATTTATATCTCTATGTTTCTATGAATCAAATGAATTTCAAAACTATCTATATGTGCCAAATCAGATATAGATAGAATTCATATTGAAAAAGATATTTAGCTTGGATTTCATTACAATAATACAAGATATATAGAATCCACATCTCATGTTAATTATTGCAAAATTTACTACCAAACTAATAAACCCACAAAACCTTCCATTTCTAGAGCATGAAATGAGCTAAACTAGCAATGAAAAATAAAAGGATGAAGTTGCTAACCTTTCAGAACTCTTGGATAGATGTGGAGCCGAAAAATCTTGAGAAAAAATTGTAGGGGTTCGTAGCATGGAAAACAAAAAATCTCTACCGCATGCACACAAACAAGACAAGATCTATCCACTAGATTGTTGCAACAAGTTGAAAGAGGAACTCACCCTCGAAGATTCCAAAGCGGTTAACGAGAGCAGATTCTCGTGGGTGATGTGGTCGTACTCTTGCCGATCTCAAGATCGCGTAGACGATCCTTCCGGCGCTGCGTTTCGGCAGCGCTTCCGCAGTCGATCACACGTTCGGTACTTGATGAAGTCCTTCCTCTCCCTTGTTCTAGCAAGCAGCGAAGGTTGTAGTACTCTCCTCATGATTCCGGCAGCACGACGACGTGGTGTCGGAAGTAGAGGGGAGATCTCGCAGGGCTTCGCCTTAAGCCGGAGCGAGTATGGTGGAGTATGAGAGAGGACTTGGCGATCTAGGGTTTAGAGGCACCAAGGGTGGTGGTGTAGCCGGCGGATAGGGATTGGGTAAGCCCCAAGTCGGCGACTTGGGAGGAGCCCTAGGCGGCGGCAGCAGCACTTGGAGGTGGTGTCGGCGCCAGGATCTAGGGTTTTTGGGTGTGAGGGTAGGGGCAGCCCTACCCCTCCTTATATAGGTGGAGGGTGGCGGCTTGGGAGGAGGGAGTCCTCCTCCTTGGCCGGCGGGTGGAGGGAGTGGGACTTCCTCCCCAAGTAGGTTTCCTACTCTCCCTCCACCAAGCAAACTTGGCGTTTGACTTTTCAAATTGGCGTTTGACTTAGTACATGATGCAACCATTCCACATTGTCATGAAACATTCATGCACCCTTCCCCTCCGGAGTTCCGGACCTTCCAGACCCTTCTAGAACATTCCGGGTGAAAACACTGGAATCAATTCCGAACTCCGAAACAGGACTTTCCTTATATGAATCTTATTCTCCGGACCATTCCGGATCTCCTCGTGATATCCCGGATCCCATCCGAGACTCCGAACAACATTCAGTCTCTTACTCATCATTCCAAAACTACACAACAACATCGAATCCTTAAGTGTGTCTCCTTACAGTTAGTGAATTATGCGGACATGACCGAGACACTTCTCCGATCAATAACCAATAGAGGAATCTGGAAATTCATATGGCTCCCACATATTTCTACGATTACTTTGCGATCGAATGAACCACTTACATACGATACCAATTTCCCTTTGTCTCACGATAGTTTACTTATCCGAGGTTTTGATCATCGGTATCTCTGCATACCTAGTTCAACCTCGTTACTTATAAGTACTCTTTTCTCGTTCCCGTGATATGTGATACCTTGTGAGCCAGTCACATGCTTGCAAGCTAATTGGATGACATTACACCGACAGCGCCCAGAGTATATCTATCCATCATATAGATGGGCAAATCCCACTCTTGATCCATGTGCCTCAACACATACTTTCCGGACACTCAATGCCACCTTTATAGCCACCCAGTTACGATGTGGTGTTTGATCTCATCAAAGCATCCTTCCAGTGATGGTGATTAACATGATCTCATGGTCGAAGGAATCAGGTTACTATGTATCAGAAAGCTTATAGCAAACGAACTATTAAATGACTTGATCTTTATGCTACGCTTATCTATAGGAGTATGTCCATCATACCATTCTCCTAATGATATGATCTTGTTGTTAACAACATCTCAATGTTCATGATTGGGAAACCACAATCATCTATTAACCAACAAGCTAGTATTATAAAGAGGCTTTACCAGGGACTCTTATTTAGTTTACAAATCACACAAGTATTAATGTTTCTGGTTAATACTATTATAGCATGAATGTAAACATTCATCATAAACACAAAGATATAATAATAACTACATTTATTATTGCCTTTAGGGCATATCTCCAATAGTCTCCCACTTGCACTAGAGTCAACTAATCTAGATTACATGGTAATATATCGAACACCCATGGAAGTTTGGTGTTGGTCATGTTTTGCCCTCGGGAGAGGTTTAGTCAACGGATCCGCCACATTCAGATCTGTGTGTACTTTGCAAATCTTTATGTCACCATCTTGGACATGCTCTCGAATAGCGTAAAAATGTAGCTTGATGTTCTTCAGCTTCTTGTGTGACCTTGGTTCTTGTGCATTGGCTATGGCGCCCATGTTATCACAATAGATAGACATTGGGTCCAGCGCACTTGGAACCACACCAAGCTCTGTAATGAACTCCTTCATCCATATCGCCTCTTGTGAAGCTTCCGAAGCAGCTATGTATTCTAATTCAGTTGAAGATCTCGCCACAACGCTTTGCTTTGCACTCCTCCAGCTAACTGCTGCACCATTCAAAGTAAATACGTATCCAGATTGAGATTTATAATTATCTGGATCGGTGTTCCAACTAGCATCGGTGTAACCATTAACAACGAGCTGTTCATCACCTCCATAAGAAAGAACCATATCCTTAGTTCTTCTCAAGTACTTAAGGATGTTTTTGATCGCTGTCTAATGATCCACTCCTGGATCACTTTGATATCTGCTAGTCAAACTAACAACATATGCAATGTCGGGTCTAGTACATAGCATGGCATACATTAGAGATCCTATGGTTGAGGCATAGGGAGTCTTACTCATCCTTTCTCTATCTTCTGCCGTTACAGGACTTTGAGTTTTACTCAAGGTCGTATTGGGCAAACATGGGCAAGAACCCTTTCTTGCTATCTTCCATTCCAAACCTGTTTAGAACTTTGTCCAAATATGTACTTTGTGACAATGATATTAGGCGTCTCGATCTATCTCTATAAATCTTTATGCCTAATATGTAAGCTGCTTCGCCAAGATCTTTCATTGAAAAACTATTATTCAAATAATCCTTGACACTATTAAGAAGGTCTACATCATTCCCAATCAACAATATGTCATCTACATATAGTATTAAGAATGTCATAGAGCTCCCACTCACTTTCTTGTAAATACAAGCTTCTCCATAAGTTTGTATAAAGCCAAAACTTTTGATTACTTTATCAAAACGTTGATTCCAACTTCGAGATGCTTGCTTCAATCCATATATGGACCTTTGAAGTTTGCATACCTTGTTAGCATCTTCAGGATTGACAAAACCTTTGGGTTGCATCATATACAACTCTTCATCAATGTCTCCATTGAGGAACGCCTTTTTGACATCCATCTGCCATATCTCATAATCGTAATATGCAGCGATTGCTAACATAATCCTCATAGACTTTAGCTTCGCTACTGGTGAGAAAGTCTCATCGTAGTCAACTCCTTGAATTTGTTGAAACCCTTTTGCGACAAGTCGAGATTTATAGACAGTAACATTACCATCAGCATATGTTTTCTTCTTGAAAATCCATTTGTTCTCGATAGCCTTTCGGCCATCCGGTAAGTCCACGAAAGTCCATACTTGGTTTTCGTACATGGATCCAATCACGGATTTCATGGCTTCTTGCCATTTATTGGAATCTGGGCTCATCATCGCTTCCTCATATGTTGCAGGGTCATCGGTGTTATCCACCAACATTACACTCATAACGAGATCATACCAATCAGGAGTTGTACGAGTTCTCGTTGACCTGCGAGGTTCTGTAGTAACTTCAACCAAAGTTTCATGATCAACATCATTAGCTTCCTCTCTTATTGGTGTAGGCGCCACAGGAACTACTTCCGGTGCTACGCTACTCGCATGTTCGAGAGAAGGTTCAACAACCTCGTCAAGTTCTACTTTCCTTCCAGTCACTTCTTTTGAGAGAAATTCCTTCTCTAGAAAGGATCCATTCTTGGCAACGAAGATTTTGCCCTCGGATCTATGATAGAAGGTATACCCAATAGTTTCCTTTGGGTATCCTATGAAGACACATTTTCCCGCTTTGGGCTCAAGCTTGTCCGGCTATAACTTCTTTACATAAGCTTCGCAACCCCAAACTTTAAGGAACGACAATTTAGGTTTCTTCCCAAACCATAATTCATACGGTGTCGTTTCAACGGATTTAGATGGTGCCCTATTTAAAGTGAATGCGGCTGTTTCTAATGCATAACCCCAAAACGATAGCGGTAAATATGTAAGTGACATCATAGAACGAACCATGCCTAAGAGAGTTCAATTACGACGTTCGGACACACCATTACGCTGTGGTGTTCCCGGCGGTGTCAATTGTGAAAGTATTCCGTAGATATTCGCCTGCACGATCAAATCATAGAAATTTAATCTTCTTGTTACGTTGATTCTCTACCTCACTTTGAAATTCCTTAAACTTCTCGAAAATTTTGGACTTATGTTTCATGAAATAGATATACCCATATCTACGCAATTCATCCGTCAAGGTAAGAACATAACTATAACCACCGCGCGATGCTACACTCATTGGGCCACACACATCGGTATGTATGATTTCCAATAAGTCGGTAGCTCGCTCCATCATACCAGAAAATGGAGTCTTAGTCATTTAACCCATCTGACATGCTTCGCATCTCTCAAGTGATTCGAAATCCAGTGATTCAAGAAGTCCATCGGAATGGAGTTTCTTCATACACTTCACTCCAAAATGACCAATACGATAGTGCCACATATAGGTCGAGTTATCGCTCAATTTCAAACATTTAGCTTCAATGTTATTAATGTGTGTATTTCCACTATCGAGATTCAATAAAAATAGACCATCTATCAAAAGTGCATGTGCATAATATAAAACATATTACTCATATAAATCGAACAACCATTATTCTCGGACTTAAACAAGTAACCGTCTCGCAATAAACATGATCCAGATATAATGTTCATGCTCAACGCAGGCACCAAATAACAATTATTTAAGTATAAAACTAATCCCGATGGTAGATGAAGAGTTAGCATGCCGACCGCGATCACATCAACCTTTGATCCATTTCCAACGCGCATCGTCACCTTGTTCTTCGCTAGCTTCCGTTTATTCTGCAGTACCTGTTTCGAGTTACAAATATGAGCAACCGAACTAGTATCAAATACCCAGGCACTACTACGAGTACTAGTGAGATACACATCAATAACATGTATATCGGATATACCTTTCTTCTTGATGTTGTCGTTCTTCAAATCCGCCAAGTACTTTGGGCAATTCCAATTCCAGTGACCCTCTCCCTTGCAGTAAAAGCACTCAGTATCAATCTTAGGCCCAGCATTGGTCTTCTTCGTCGGTGCGGCAACTTTCTTACCACCCTTATTGAAGTTTCCCTTTTGCTTAGACTTGCCTTTATTGAATTTGGTGGTCTTATTGACCAACAACACTTGGTGCTCTTTCTTGATCTCCACTTCTGCAGATTTCAACATGGAGAAGAGTTCTAGATGTCCATGTTTTGCATATTGTAGTTCATCACAAAGTTCTTGTAACTTGGTGGTAGTGATTGGAGGACACAGTGAATCCCCAAAGAATTAGGAATCACTATACCCAAACTTTGGAGTTTGTTTGCGTGCCCAGACATCTTAAGCACATGCTCACTGACGGAGCTGCCCTCTTCCATCTTGCAGTTAAAGAACTTTTCAGAAGCCTCATAACTCTCAACTCCCGCGTGAGCCTCAAATATCATTTTCAGTTCACGGACAATATCATGTGGGTCATGGTTCTCAAACCTTTTCTGAATCTCCGATTCCAAACCATACAAGATAGCACACTGAACTATGGAGTACTGATTCTTCCGACTGAGATAACATTCTTTACTTCATCGGTAGCAGTAGCTGCAGGCAGGTCACCCAGCGGTGCATCCAGCACATAGGTCAAATTACCAGCATTGAGGACAATCCTCAAATTGCGGAACCAATCCGCGAAGTTGCTTACATTGTTTTTCAACTTTTCTTTCTCTAGGAACGCATTAAAATTGATGGTAGGGGCCGTCATTGATCCTCAACATATTTGCAATAGTTTAGACTAAGTTTATGACAAATTGAGTTCTAATTAATAGTTAAATTAATCTAGGTGAACTCCCACTCAAAACAATATCCCTCGAATTGTTTTAGTGATCACACGAACCAAATCCACCACATCAAAACTGATCATCACGAGAATTGATGTAGCTTCAATGGCGAACAATCAACATATTCATCATATCTACTATATGACTCATGCTTTACCTTTCGGTGATCCGTGTTCCGAGACCATGTATGTACATGCTAGGCTCGTCAAGATCAAACCTTAGCTTCCGCATGAGCAAATCTGGCTTGCTCACGTTATATACACTCGCAGAATCTAACACACCCAATCATCAGGTGGTGCTTCAAAACAACGAGCTTTAGCAACGGTGATAACTAAGGATGAACACTTTAAAACTTGAAATTTGTGTGCTTGAGGGATCATCTTATAATGCTACCGTCGCAAACTAAGCAATACAAGATGCATAAAGGATTAACATCACATGCAATTCATAATATGTAATATGATATGGCCTTTCTTCTTGTGCTTCCGATCTCCATCTTCAAGCACGAACATGATCTCCATCATCACCGGTATGGCGTCAAGGTCAATGGTGCCGTTTCATGGTTGTCGTCCACCAGCTTCAACTATTACAACTACTTTGAATAGACACGCGGGTCTTAACGGAATTTAAAAACAACCATATGGCTCCTGCCGGTTGCCAACTTACAATAAGGAACATTGCATACATCATATATAATCACAATCATGCCCATATCACATCACAGCACACCCCTGCAAAACAAAGTTAGACACCTCTAATTTTATTTGCATATTTTACGTGGTTTGGGGCTTTCAATAAGTGTCGTTCTAACTTACGAACAAGAACCACCACGTTGATGTTTGAACTATCAAGTGCCCGTTGTAAATTGAATCTATACTATAATGGGAGAGACAGACACCCGCAAAGCCACTTATGCAATACAAGTTGCATGTTGAGCGTGGAGCAAGTCTCATGAACGATGTCATGTAAGGTTAGCCCCGGCCGCTTCATCCCATCATACCGCAAGATGAAAAATACACAAAAATCAATTGATAATAAAAGCACCACCGCCCATAATGACCATTGTGTTCTACTCGTGCAACAGATCTACATATAGACACGACTCTGATACCACTGTATGGGTTCGTAGCATGGAAAACAAAAAAATTCTACCACATGCACACAAACAAGCCAAGATATATCTACTAGATTGTAGCAATGAGTTGAAAGAGGAACTCACCCTCGAAGATTCCAAAGAGGTTAACGAGAGCAGATTCTCGTGGGTGATGTAGTCGTACTCTTGCCGATCTCAAGATCGCGTAGACGATCCTTCCGGCGCTGCGTTCCGGCAGCGCTTCCGTAGTCGGTCACACGTTCGGTACTCGATGAAGACCTTCCTCTCCCTTGTTCCAGCAGGCAGCGGAGGTTGTAGTACTCTCCTCGCGATTCCGGCAGCACGACGACATGGTGTCGGAAGTAGAGGGGAGATCTCGCAGGGCTTCGCCTTAAGCTGGAGCGAGTATGGTGGAGTATGAGAGAGGCCTTGGCGATCTAGGGTTTAGAGGCACTAAGGGGGTGGTGTAGCCGGTGGCTAGGGCTTGGGGAAGCCCCAAGTCGGCGACTTGGGAGGAGCCCTAGGCGGCGGCAACACTTGGAGGTGGTGTAGGCGCCAGGAGCTAGGGTTTTTGGGTGTGAGGGTAGGGGAAACCCTGCCCCTCCTTATATAGCTGGAGGGTGGCGGCTTGGGAGGAGGGATTCCTCCTCCAACTCCTCCTCCTTGTCCGGCGGGTGGAGGGAGTGGGACTTCTTCCCCAAGTAGTTTCCTACTCTCCCTCCACCAAGCAAACTTGGCGTTTGACTTTTCAAATTGGCGTTTGACTTCCAAACTTGGATTTGATTTCTCTCTCCATATTGTCCAGCCAAGTGACCTAGTACATGATGCAACCATTCCAAATTTTCATGACACATTCATGTACCCTTCCCCGCCGGAGTGTCGGACCTTCCAGACCCTTCTAGAACATTCCTGGTGAAAACACCGGAATCATTTCTGAACTCCGAAACAGGACTTTCCTTATATGAATCTTATTCTTCGGACCATTCCGGATCACCTCGTGATATCCTGGATCCCATCCGAGACTTCGAACATCATTCGGTCTCTTACTCATCATTCCATAACTACACAACAACATCGAATTCTTAAGTGTGTCTCCGTACGGTTCGTGAATTATGCGGACATGACCGAGACACTTCTCCGATCAATAACCAATAGAGGAATATGGAAATTCATATGGCTCCCACATATTTCTACGATTACTTTGCGATCGAATGAACCACTTACATACGATACCAATTTCCCTTTGTCTCACGATAGTTTACTTATCTGAGGTTTTGATCGTCGGTATCTCTGCATACCTAGTTCAACCTCGTTACTGATAATTACTCTTTTCTCGTTCCCGTGATATGTGATCCCTTGTGAGGCAGTCACATGCTTGCAAGCTAATTGGATGACATTCCATCGAGAGGGCTCAGAGTATATCTATCCGTCATATGGATTAATACTCTTGATCCATGTGCCTCAACACATACTTTCCGAACACTCAATGCCACCTTTATAGCCACCTAGTTACGTGTGGTGTTTGATGTCATCAAAGCATCCTTCCGGTGATGATGATTAACATGATCTCATGGTCGAAGGAATCAGGTTACTATGTATGAGAAAGCTTACAGCAAACGAACTATTAAATGACTTGATCTTTATGCTATGCTTATCTATAGGAGTATGTCCATCATACCATTCTCCTAATGATATGATCTTGTTGTTAACAACATCTCAATGTTCATGATTGGGAAACCACAATCATCTATTAACCAACAAGCTAGTATTATAAAGAGGCTTTACCAGGTACTCTTATTTAGTTTACAAATCACACAAGTATTAATGTTTCTGGTTAATACTATTATAGCATGAATATAAACATTTATCATAAACACAAATATATAATAATAACTACATTTATTATTGCCTCTAGGGCATATCTCCAACAAAAATGGCATAAACTCGAACTTGAGGGAAGAAAACAGAGGGAGACGCCACCAGCAGTTTGAAATGGCTCGGGTAGGGAAGAAGATATAGTAGAGACAATAGTCCCGGTTTGTAAATTGAACAAGGACTAATAGTCCATCTTTAATCCCGGTTCATGTGACAAACCAGGACTAATGTCCATATGGCATGCCCTATACAGCGCCAGACCCTTAAGTCCCGATTTCTTCTACGAACCAGGACTAAAGGTCCCCTTCGAACCGGGACTAGTGGCGGCCAGGCCCTGCAACCGTTTCTAGCCATTGTGACCAGGGAAATAGTCCCGGTTTGTAGTAAAATCGGGACTAATTGTCTGGACCAAATACCTGATTTCTACTAGTGTTGACTCAGTCCGTCCACCATTGGCAACATGTGCTTATGAACTGAAAGGCAGGAAGACGTTGAAGAATAATAAGGTGGATAAGAAATACACCATTTTTTATTAAATGATACGAAGAAGTATGGATAGATTTCACCAAGAAAAAAACGTTGGAGCAAAACATGGCAAGGTTGAAGGAGAGATCTAAGCAGTAGTGCGAGACTATGTTGGAGAAGATGGAGAAAAGGATGAATAAATGAGTCGAGTAGAGGAAATAAATGAAGGAGGAGAAGAACAAACTTTGATACATGTTGTTTGATCTCCTGATAGCTATTAGTGTGGACAAAAGAAAATGATAAAGAGGATCAAGGAGATCTGTAAAGACTGAAATATTTTTAGTTGATCTTGTTGAGCATCTGTGGCTCAAAGAAAACCAGACTTCTCACTTGTCTTAATGTAATATAATTTAAATTATTGTATAAACTGTTATCGACCCAATACGGTTGCTCGTCGCCGTTGCCAGACAGACTATTAGGAAGGTCTCGGTGAACATGCCCTAATCTTATGTCACCTCCCATATCTACTCCTTCTATAAGGAGCTTTTTTCGGCTCGCCCCCGGTCAGGGGTCGCGTTAGACGGGGACTTTTGGCCAGAGGGGGCCAGAGTATCTGACGCGGAGAACTTGGAGCTCATGCTCCCGTTCTTGCCAGCTGAGTTTGGGCAGGCCATCATGGAAGGCTAATTCGGCCCCGGGCCCTGATGGCCTCCCTGTCATTTTTTTCGAAAAGTTCTGGGAGAGTATACAGGTGGCTGTGATGCCCATGTTTCAGGATTTATTTGTTGGGACCCTCATGATGTCGCGACTAAACTTTAGTGTGATTACCCTGATTCCCAATGTGGTGGGAGCCATAGATATTTGTCAGTTTAGGCTGATTACTGTAATCAATGTAATCCAACGGATTATGTCCAAGGTATGTGCGCGTAGGTTGGCTCCTATCATGGAACGTCTGACGCACCCTTACCAGTTTACCTTTCTTAAAGACAGATATATCCACGATGGGATCCTTGCTCTCCATGAGATTATCCACGAGGTAAAGGTTAGGCGCCATCGAGGCGTATTCCTGAAGCTCGACTTCCAATAGGCCTATGATAGGCTAGATTGGGCCTTTCTTCGCCAAGTCCTCCATCGTAGGGGCCTTGATGATCGCATGATAGGGTGGATCATGCAGATCGTCATGAATGGTAACACGACAATAAACATAAATGGAGAGGTTGGCCCCTATTTCAAGCCCACGTGTGGGGTTAGACAAGGGGACCCGATCTCGTCAATCTTGTTTAATGTTGCGGTGGATGCCTTTGCTGAAAGAACATGTTGGGCCCCCATGTGTGGTTTTGGTAATTAATGACAATCTTTATGGACTAATGTGTGTATTAAGTTATTCAAGTTCATCACACATGCATATATTGTGGGGGAGTTTGCTCTATATATGGTGGTGGTACCAATATAACATACTTTTGTAGTATTTGATATTGGTATTACCATTTTATTCATTAATATTCCTTATATAAACCCTCTTAAGGGATTGTCATCAATTACAAAAATGGGGGAGACTGAAAGAACATGTTGGGCCCTCATGTGTGGTTTTGGTAATTAATGACAATCTTTATAGACTAATGTGTGTATTAAGTTATACTTGTAGTATTTGTCTATTGGCATCGCTTGGAGCATGTGTTGGTTTCAAGGTCGATGAAATGCAATATGCGAGGTCGATGATGAGGAATTAAGAAAGGCGTTCCATCTTGAGAAGGGCAAGACCGTCTACATCGAGCTCGAGTGGAATGCTCAAGGCAAAGGTATAATCTTGATAGGTTTTCCCTTTTGCCGGTCTCACGTTGTGTGTGTGAGACCGGGTTTAGGATAGATAACCGTACTATCAAGAGGGGCTCTCATATGAGTAATTATCGTTCAAAGAAAGCTCAAACCTTTGCATACTTGCATCATCGTATTTGGTTGTTATTTGGTCTTATCCATGTGAGGATATAGAGTTGTTGTAATCTCCATAACAGGCTCTTGTTCATCAAAATCGGATCTCCCATATGTATCTTGTTGCGATTTTGATTTATGCGGCTTTTCGGTTTCTCACCAAGTGAGGTATATCACATTATTCTACTTGATACTTTCTCACTTGGTGATAATCAATATTTTCACTTTTTATTGAGAAGCCCTTGTCGTTCTCTATCCAAGGCAATTTGAATCGGGTCAATCGGAGCTTCCAGTCAAAAATTATTGTCGTTTAAATATTTGCCTGTCAGACTGTTTTCTAGGCCGAACGGTAGTACCACCCGGACGGGCCGATACTACCACCCTGACCTAAACGGCCCGTTTTCTTTCTGCCTCGCTAGATAATTTTTGCGGCAGTACCTCCCGGTCGGCCGGCCCAGTTTTTCTTACCCCGATATTTTTCAGATCTAGATCTTGTTCCGCGCGTTGACCCGCCTCGCTCTGGCTTCCGCGCCGCTGCCCTGCTCGCTCATCTCTCACGCGCGCGCGCCACCCAGCTCGTGCCCCTGGGCCCGTCCTGCCGCGCGCTTGGCCTGCTGCTGCGCCTGGCCCCGCTGCATGCTTCTGCGCCTGGCCCGCGTCGCGCGCTGCCCTGCTGCATGTGCTGCTCCCGCCTGGCGCACTGCTCCCACCTGGCGCGCTGCATGCGCTGTGCCCCGCGCGCGCGTTGACTGCTGCCGCTTGCTGCTGCTGCTACTGCGCTCTGCATCGCTAGCTGCTGCTTGCTGCCGCGCGCAGGGCCCCGCCTGCTGCTGCTTCTCGCATGCACTGGCACACGCTAACCGCCATACGACCCATGCCATGCTGCCCCTGCTAACCCCGCTCCCATCAGCTGCTTCCTTTTTTTCCTAGAGCTTTGCGGTACTACTGGTTAGTTCCGCTAGTATGGGTCCGTTTAGAAAATTAATCCAAATTGCTAGTTTTTTGGGGCCTCTATTTAAGGCTTTGCCTGTTTTTAGTTTAGACAACTTCTTTCTTATCCACTAGGCTAAACTTTGTTCACACTTGCTCTAGATCTTAAAGCTTGCCTAATCTTTTCTTTCCGATGATTTTTGCTCATTTTTTAGTGGAAGAGAGAGGAGATCTAGCCCCACGTTTTGATCTAACCAATTCATCTCTTTGTGAGTGCATCTTTGGGGATCTAGATTTTGGGGGATTTTGTGTCTCTTTTTGATTCCTCCTCTCTTGTTACCCCAATAGCTTTAATAGCTTTGTTGGAACTTGAGAGTGAGGGATTTGAGCACCTTTGTGGTGTTCTTGCCATTTGCATTTGGTGCATCGGTTTGAATTCTCCTCGGAGGATTTGATTTGAGTTGCTCATTGGAGCTTGTCCCTCTTGGGTTCTTGGAACCCTAGACGGTTTGTGGCCTTGGTGGCATTGTGGCCTTTTTGTGGCGTTTGTTGGGAGCCTCCAATTAAGTTGTGGAGAAGTGCCCCAACCTTGTAAGAGGTCCCGGTTGCCACCGACAAGTGCACCGATAGTGGAAGTGTGGATCGATCCCGTTGGGGTGAGATTCACCGGAAAATAAGGGAGGCCTTTTGTGGCGTTGGTGGTTTGATACCACCCCCTCTCCAAACGAGACGTAGTCCATGTTGGGAGGAATTCGATAAAATATCGGTGTCCCCGTGTGCCTCGGTTATCTCTATACCCGAGCTCTTTACTTATGCACTTTACATTGTGATAGCCTTCGTGCTTGAGTAATATATATATCTTGCTATCACTTTGTTGCTTGTATTGCTTAGCATAAGTTGTTGGTGCACATAGGTAAACCTTAGTTGTTTCTAGGTTGTGCTTTACAAAGTAAACACTAGTTTTATTTCGCCTTTCTTGAGCCACTCTAGGAAAAGTTTTAATCGCCTATTCACCCCCCCTCTAGGCGACATCCGTATCCTTTCACTTGCGGAAATCATGGAGAAAGCCAAGATTTCTGGCCACATCTCAGGTGTGGAGGGACATCTTATCCCTAGAGGGGGAGTGACCCACCTCCAATATGCGTATGACACCATGCTTATGGTGGAGGGGTCGGAACAAGACATCATCAACCTGAAATTCCTGCTCCTTTGCTTTGAGGCCATGTCCGGCCTCAAAATTAACTTTGACAAGAGTGAAGTGATGGTACTTGGCTATCCCTTGGAAGAGCAACAGAGGATTGCTGATAATCTAAATTGTCGGCTGGCATCTTTCCCCCTGAACTACACGGGAATTATAGTCAGGGACACCAGGATCCTCTCTAGGGACATGTAGCCCCTTATGGGTCGGGTTAAGGCAAAATCCGAGCCATGGAAAGGCAGGTTTACCTCCAAAGGGAGCAAGACCATCCTCATTGACGCCTGCCTATCCAGCCTCCCCATGTATATCATGGGGTTATGTATCCTTCAGGAAGGCGTGCACACCAACTTTGACAAGGAGCTTTCCCGGTTCTTTTGGATGGCGAACGATGGCCACCAAAACTATCATATGGTTAAGTGGACAGACATTTGTGCCCCCAAGGATCTAGGGGGCATAGGGATCCTTTCCTCTCGCCATATGAATGTGGACCTGATGCTACTTTGGGCTTGGCGGATCCTGACCAATGATGGCGGCCTTTGGTTACAACTAGTCAAAGCTAAGTATCTGCGTGGGCGCCCACTTCTGGCTTGTGAACATCGGGAGGGATCTCAGTTTTGTAGATCTATCCAGGACATCAAGCTGGCAATACGGAAGGGTCTCTCTATTTCCATCGGAAATGGGAGAAACACCATCTTCTGGATTGACCCTTGGGTGGGTGGTCGCTCCTTGCGCCACTAGGTTCCCGAGTTGTTCGCGATCTGCACAGACCCTCTACTCTTGGTGGCGGACGCCTTCCAAGACGGGGTCTGGCAAGTTGTGTTCCTCCGGAACCTTGGGGCCGCCGAGCGGGCTTCTTGGGAGGGACTGCGGGACAGCCCGCCATCTCAGTCCCAATCCCCAGATAGCATGTCTTGGCACCTCTTGCCCTCGGGCACCTTTTCCGTGGGTTCCATGTATCGGGCCCTGTTTGGTGGGCCTTCCATTCCTTGGACCGCCCCCCTTTGGAAGGCCCCTCTCCCCCTGAAGATAAAATTTTCCTCTGGCAGTTGCTGCGCGACCGGCTACCCTCAGGAGTGGAGGTGGCCAAGCGGCATGGCCCTGGGGATGGGCTTTTCCCCCTGTGTGCGGTCTCAGAAACGGTTCACCACATTTTATTCTCCCACCCCGTAGCTCGTTTCCTTTGGAATTTCACCCGGGAGGCTCTGGGGTCGTCGTGGCAGGCCTCAGGCCTGGGGGAATTCCTGGAAGCCAATGCAAACCATACCGGCAGGAGGAGGCGCCTCTTCTGGTTTTTGTTTGCAGGGATGACCTGGACTCTATGGAACATTCGTAACAAGATGGTCATCGAGCGTGTCTTTCTTCGCCGTTCCTTTGACTCGACCTTCAAATTTCTAGGTTTTTTGCAGCAGTGGTACCCGTTGAGTAGTCAGCGGGATAGGGCGCAGCTGGATGATATGATAGAGCACCTTATTGTGGCGACACGCCAACTTGCTTCTCCCCCCGCCGTTGAGCGTGTCTTTGGGGCGCGTTTGTATCTGTGTGTTGGGTTGGGTGTTGTGCTGTGTGTGGACTTTGGACTGTGTTGCCTATCTTTGTTGGTCGCGTGTACTGGATGTTGTATGAACGTTGTTTTATTTATAAAGCTCGGCGTATGCCTATTTCGATGAACATGCCCTAACCTTCGCATATTTTACAGAAACTAAAATAAATGGAAAAAGGCACATCATCCGTACACAAGAGAGCATTCAGTGCTGCCTTCTAGAAGGTTGAGGAAAACCATAAAGAGGATCAAGTAAATTTGTGAAGAGTGAAATATTTTCAGTTGACATTGATGATCTTGTTGAGCATCCGAGGTTCAAAGAAAACCAAACATCTGGGCTAGTCTTAACATAAGTATGACTTAAATTAGTGTATAAATTAGGGAGTGGCTAGACCTTAGACGCATGAGAACTTGTCATGGCTAAGTCGCCGATGTCATCTTACTATATGTGCTAATTTTTAGTTGTAATTTATAAAATTTGTAATAATTCTTAGTTATAAACTAGTTATAACCCATGTGTAAATTCCACGTAACAAGGATTACGAGATAAATCCAATAACGTGAGAAACATAAAAAATTCTCAGACACCCGAGAACTTGCAAATCTCTACTATATAGTTTTCTTTGAGGTGGTTTTCGCACCAGATTTTCGTCCGTCTTTTTCCTGGACGAGTTTGCCCCTGGAGTTTTGGAGATACTACAACCTATGCAACCGCCGAGTGAACCGATCCCTCCATGGTCTTTGCCCCCGCACCACCGTCCAGCGCCGCCTCCTCCCCGTGGCCCAGCACCGGCCACCACTGTGCCCCCCGTCGCAGAGGATGGGAGGGGTCGATTCCCTCCATATTCTTCATCTCAGAGACCCGGCGGAGCAGGCGTCGTGCAGGGCTGACACTGTGCCCCGCCTCATCGCTTTCTTTTTCTGTTTGTTTTTTTCTGTCCGCCCACTTATTTTTCCGACCGGAGACGACCATGGGAGTCGCCTTCCCGTCGTCCTACGGTCCGGCGAGCGCCTCCCCTCCCCCCGCGCTGGCCACCCATAGCGACGTTATTCTGCACCGCATCCGGGCGACAGCACCTACCAGGGTTATTATTAGACACGGTGAACAAAGCTGCAAAGTGAGCGGAGCCCTCCACGCTGCTCCTCATGACGCGGGCTGGCTCGGCTCCTCATGGCGGCGCAACCGTCTACGGTGGAGGAGCAGGACAGAAATCATCGCACAACCCCAATTCCATCTGCCGACACGCGGCAGTGTGCTTGGCGTGTCCTCTCTGCTCCCATCTGCTGTACAACAAGGTGTGCCCGATCCTAAATTGATGAGCTTGAGATCAAATTCCAAGTGATGGAATGGGACGAGCCCTGGATTTGGGATTCTAAACTGAAGTTTCTTTTGATTTGATACACAATTTTGTCTCTAATTTGATTTTTGGGAGAGACCGAGAGACAAGGAAGAGAGAATTTGGGGAGGAAGAAGACCTATACATGAACGGATTTGGATGAAGCCAATGATGATGGGTCTCATCAACGTGTGGCCTCAAATCTTAAATCAGAGAGTTCGACAACATAAAATTCCTATGACTGTGAAGCTAATCGTGTGGCCTCAATTATATAGTTAGACAAAGTAAAATTTCTATGCAGCGAAGCTGAGTAGCTTCACATCAGCAGCCTAAGTGCATAGCGACTGTGAATCCGAACTTGCGGCAAACAAATGTAATTTTCACTATCTGGATCAGTAAAAATTTCTATCAAATTCTGATCTGACCAATTCTCTTATGAAGTGACGCACTTTATTTATTTTTCATGAATAAAGGGTTGCAAGAACAAATCTTGCCATTTTTGGTGGTTCAGAAGTTTAGTAGTATAAGAGTTATTTTTCCATATGTCACATTCTTCTGAATTATTTTGTGAATTTCTGTTTGCTAAACACGTAGATTACGATGTATGTGTTTTTTTAGTGATTTAAAAAATGTTTAGCACTAGAAACATCGGTGCCCGAAATTCAGAGTAAAATTTCGCGTTATTTACTGATTTCTTGGAACCAAAAGAGAGGGTTTGGAAAAAACAGGGGTATTAAACATTATGTTCAAGCCAGCACAATGCGGATACATAAGCACATCACGCATACAAACACGCGCGTTCCTTCCTCGTTAATGATGAAATGCGCAGCCAGCCAGAGGACCTGAGACACGTCTCCACTGATCACCGCAACTCGTCAACAGTAGGGCCAAGTCACCAAGGCCCCTACCGGCGATTTGACAGCTTAACAACACACTGACGTCACGTACGCCTCTGGACAAGGACGCAGAGGGCAATCATACTACTCATCAGCGCCCGTCGCCGACCCCGCGCGTGGGAGTGACAGGTACGGTACCCGCCCGCCTATGATGGGCATCAGTCATTATTGCCGAGCTCTGTTCGTAGTAGCCCGCGAGGATGGATGTGTACTGGACTTGCTATTCGTAGCCGCACGTCTCGATCGAAACTGACGCTGGCGCGCGGGTTGGAACTTTCGTATGTTTTGGTCAAGCGAAACTTTGTTCAGCTCGTCGAAGGCGATCTCGTTTAGGAGCGTCCTGCTCGATCAAGTCTGCTTCAGTTACTTGTGGACTCCGTCCTCTGCCAATTACTTCGGCCAGAAGCACAGGCCGGTTAGACTCGACCGACAGGAGAAGGAAAAAAAAAAGAACACACGTACTAGTACGTGGTCACGTTATGGAACACCTGGACGCCGTGCTCCTGGGACGAGAACTCGCCAAACAACGGCGACTTGGTATCGTATCGACCGATGTGGCGGAACCGGCCTGCGGTGACCGTGGACCGTGGTGATGGGGAGGAAGCAGGGAGGAGCATGCATGGCACGTCGAGGCCCCCCAGATTGACGGACGGACGGACGAATCTACGTACCTGCGAAACTAGCGTGCGTCTTCCCACGACGATCGATGCCGCCGCCGTATACGTGCATGTGGTGCTCGTCCTGGTCGCGTTCGTGCCGCCGTCGTGAAGAGCACTACACGCTGCCGTGGCTCCCGTTGATCGCGCTGATGATCAGGGAAATTAGTACAGTATTTTTTACAAGCATATTCTGCAAGTGCTTGATGAGACGTGCGCTCACGCATCTTCTTCTTTGTCGCATACCGTAGAATATATATATACTCATGTATACTAGTTGTAGATCCGCATGCCATATAATTCTACTCTTTTTTTTTCTGGGTTACTGTGTTACAGGGGTCAAAATCGTTCAAGGAGTATTTTACAGTGACATGGTACTACTACTCCGTATATACTGTATATATGACTGCTAATTCAACGCTCCATGGAAAGCTGCACATGGGCAGCTGAACTGTTGCAGAGACCCGGTAAACTGAACCTGAACCTCGATTGGAGCAAATCCTAGCCCAGCCTCTGCTAACCGAGAAAGGTGCAACTGCAGCACCGAGTTGTCACGCGCCTGCTTTCCGGAAGTTTCTCGCTGCAGACTGCAGGGTGCACCGTCTTGATCAAATCATCAGCCAGCCGATTCTTCCTGTTTACAACAGTTCCACGATTTCTTCCATCGGATTGACTAGTCCGAATTTCTAGCAGGATCCTTCTTGTTTTCTCGAGCCAGCTAGTACAAGCTTACCGCTATAACACGCGTCGTCGTTGCACACTTTTTTGCGCCACGCCACGCTTCCCGTTCCATCAAACTGCGGAACCATGACCTCGACGAAGGCGCCCTCGTCCACCTCCTGCCTCCTCCTCGCCCCCGTCGCGGTCCTGCTCCTCGTCTTCCTAGTCGCCTCGCTCAACCGCTCCGGCGCCGGCTCCGACGGCCTCGGCGTCCTCTGCGCCGGCGCCGACCACTACGCCGTCGCGGCGCCGGAGAAGGAGGAGGCTGCTCCGGCCGAGCCCGAGCTGAGCCTGCTGGTGGGCATCCTGACGATGCCGAAGCTGCGGGAGCGGCGGGACATCGTGCGTCTCGCGTACGCGCTGCAGCCGCCGGTACCCTCCTACGCGCGCGTCGACGTGCGCTTCGTCTTCTGCAACGTCACCGACCCGGTGGACGCGGCGCTGGTGGCGCTGGAGATCATGGCGCACGGCGACATCCTCGTGCTGGACTGCGCCGAGAACATGAACGACGGCAAGACGTACGCCTACTTCTCCTCCGTGCCGCGCCTCTTCGCGGGCGCGCCCTACGACTACGTCATGAAGACCGACGACGACACGTACCTGCGCGTGCCGGCGCTGGTGGAGGAGCTGCGGGGCAAGCCCCGCCACGACGTCTACCTCGGCTACGGCTTCAACATGAGCGGCGACCCCATGCTGTTCATGCACGGGATGGGGTACGTCATGTCCTGGGACCTGGTCAGCTGGGTGGCCACGGCGGAGGAGATCCTGGCCAGGAACGACACCGTCGGGCCCGAGGACCTCATGCTCGGCAAGTGGGTCAACCTCGCCGGGAAGGGCAAGAACAGGTACGACCTCAAGCCGAGGATGTACGACCTCAACTGGAACATGGACAACCTGCGGCCGGACACCGTCGTCGTGCACATGCTCAAGGACAACCCCCGGTGGGCGGCCACGCTCCGGTACTTCAACGTCACCGCGGGGATCAAGCCGTCAAAGATGCCGTGATCGATCTTCGTCTTTAGTTCTGTTCTCGATTCGTGTACTGTAATGTGTCCCTGAATCTGTGTGTATCCCGCGATTCTTTTAGTTGGGATTTCGATCGCCCACGCGCATTCTAGCCATGTGCTGACCCGCCTGAGGCAGCCGGGCAAGCCCAATTGTATTGTCCAGGGTGTTGCTTTTAGATATTGCTTCTTGGTGGTGACGAGACGACCCATCGAATGGACCTTATGGTACGTACTCATGCTTCGTGCAGAGAATTCTTGATCGCGTCATCACGGATTCACGGGGTTGCTGATCCTTTTATGAGAAGCAAGGCCATGGGGTAGTGGCTTCTGCTGGAGTAGTGATTTTACCACATTTTACTCTCCTACAAACTATTCCCTCTGTTTAAAATACAAGATGTTTTAGCTTGTGAAATAAGTGTATCTAAATACTTTTTAGTGTATAGATTTACTCCGAATTTAGAAACTAAAAGAAGTAGTAACACCGTGTCCATTGCAATTGTGCTGGAGTAGTTCAAAGCTCCCTCCAACCTGGGGCGTTAATCCCGTGGGCGGCACCAACTATGGGGCTTGCTGGTGGTATGGTGTAGTCGTGTAGAGCACTTGCCAGATCGGGGTATGACCAAATCCGTCAGTCATCTGTAGACATTAAGGACGGGGCGCGGTTGAGACATTAAGGACGCGACGCGGTGTTTTTGCTCTTGATGTATATGTTCCTTTATTTGAAATGCAATCTTAAAACATTTAAAAATATTTTAAAAAATCTAAACAAATACCAGCATTTACATTTCCACATTATATGTGCGTGCAAAGTTGCTTCACGAAAGATGGAATATTTGTTTCATGTAAAAATGATGAAATCAAATTCTAAAATAAGTCTTATCACAAGAGACTTTTTAGTGTTTTTACACAACACACAAAGTATCGGTTTTTCGCGTAACTTTAAGTGAGCCAATATAATGTGGAGGTGCACATGCGCAATTTTTTGGTTGTTTTTCCACAATTTTATATGTGTGATTTAGATAAACGGAGCATATGCAGCCGGGATGACAGGTGAATTTCAGTACATAGGACGGGCTACGCGAAGCCCTTTTTCCAAGAAACCTATTTTTTGTACAGATACACGAAGATGATTCGAAAACTTGCAATTTTTGTTGAAAAATATCTACTCTCTTCATTCCATATTAATTGTCGTTGGATTAGATATATGTAGCACTAAAACAAGTCTAGATATATACATTTCTGCGACATGTAAAATTGATCGGAACGAGTACTAGTGTTTTGGGCCCCCTCTCTCTCTCCCCGGTCTTGACTCGATCTCTCAAGTCCAGTGTTGCCTTCGACTCTTGGTGAAATCTAGGAGCTAGAGTCGCCTGATTATGCTACCTACCTTCTCCATCGTCATTGCCCGAGACACCCTCACCTCCAACGACTGTGCGTCCTCACATAGCGCGGCAAAAGTGGTATTGTGCGTTCGTGAGAACATGCATTGTCGCATGGCTAGCGTCGTGTATGGCACATGTTGAGGACAATCCTAGTGTTGAGGCTTGTCACTTGAAGGCTGCTATGAGTATTTTCCCATTAGAGTCCTTTAATGGATCAAGAGTTCCAGGCTCTTCAAAAATGATACTCAGCGCTTGATTCCTCCGAAGCCTGGTGTTTACATCATTGACTCCAAGTGGGTTTTCATGGTAAAAAAATGTGATGGTTCCATCGAAAGGTACAAGTCTTGGTTTGTCGCCAAAGGTCCTCAAACAATGATATGGTCTTTATTATAAAGAAACATTTATTCCTGTTGTGAAGCCAACTAATATTCGCCTTTTCCTCTCGCTTGTTTTACTCACTCCTCGTCTCTTCTTCAGTTGGATGTTCATAATGTTTTCTACATGGACTTCTAGAAGAAGATGTGTATATGTGTCAGTATCCCGGGTTTGTTGATCCTCCTCGTCCTGATCATCTATGTCTCCTTGTGAATGATCTTTATGGTCTTAAACAGGCTCATCGTGCATGGCATGCACGCCTTGGCTCTGCCCTTTGTGCACACATCCATGTTCCTGCTTTAGCATCTTGAGGTAACTATGTATCTGCTGGTGTATGTCGATGATATTATGCTTACCATCTCTTCCATTTCTGTTGTTGATCACCTGGTCTCTGCATTTTGTGTTGTTAAAGATCTGGGTAGATTGCATTATTTCCTTGGTTTGGATGTTGCCAATACTGATGTTGGTTTGACTCTCACTCGGTAGAATTATTGGATGGATCTCTTATGGTGTGTATGTATGATGCAGTGTAAGACCACAACGACTTATATGTCAGCTTTTGATGGTACTCCTCTCATATGATGATGCTACTAAGTACCACAACATTGTTGGTCGCCTTTAGTATGTGACTACCATTCAGTTTGACATCTCATGTGTAGTCAACTATGCATGTCAGTTCCTCTATGCACCTCGGGATTCCCACATGTCAGTTATGAAGCACATTTTGCGCTATGTTCGTCTAACTGTCTCTTACGGTTTGCATATTCAGCCCGCGCCTTCAGGTTTGCTTGCCGCTTTGTCTGGTGCATGTTGGGCTGGTAGTTCAGATGATCGACGCGCAAGGAGGGTGCAGCGTTATTTGGTCCTAACGTGATGTTGGAGATATGCTCTAGAGGCAAATAATGAAAAGTGTTTATCATCATATCTCATTAATTCCTAATAGGTTTTATACCATTATATAACTGTATCATTCGAAAGCAATGGTACACATACGGTACGTAAACAAACCAAGTCCTAGTAGCCTCAATTCAACTAGTTCATTGGTCTTCCTGATCATGGTCATTTATGTCAATTGACAATGAGGTCATGCCATTAAATGAATGATATGATGGACACATGTACCCAACATAAGTATTGCAACATAATCAAGTAACAAAGTTCATCGTTGTAATAATTAGAAAACGAAGTATCCTACTCATTAGACCTTGAGATCATATTTAATTACTATCACCCAAGGCCCCTTTGCCAAATTCTAGGGTCGGCCAAACAAGGGGGAGACCCTCCCGCCCCCCCCCCCCCCCCCAAGTTAGGGCATCTCCACCGATCCGACCCATCCAGTCGAACCAAACGGCCTATTTCTGTCCGTTTGGGTCGGGCCGCAGTCGATTTGGGGTCGTTGTCCGGCCTATCCGGTCGATCGCACCCAGCGGTGCGACCCATCTGTTCGCACTTGGACATCGCCAACGCCGGCGTATTTCCAATGTCTTCCCGCCGCCATGCTATATCCCGCGTTTCTTTCCTGCTGCTTCCCGCGAGTCCAGACATAGCCATAAAAAGGGGAGGTTGCCGAGATATCTCCGGGGAAACACGCACCACCCGTAGCACAAAAAACCACCATGGATGGCCGCGGGCGTCGACCTAACGAGCTCCGTGCCAACCCCGACGCTGGCAGAGAAGAGGGGCCTGAGCAGCCGTGGTGGTTGCTAAACCCGTCATTGCCATGGCGATCTCACTACAACTATATCAGGACCACCGGCGAGTGTTTCTCGTTGGAGGTGATAAACCGCCTCTTCCTGTCGGCATCTAGCGCTCAGGGAAGTGCGTGATGAACTCCGCGAAGCATTGCAGGCCAATCCCGACGACGCGTACCTGCGTGCCCGTCTCACCCAAGCCGAAGAAGAGTCGCGGACGCATGAAGCGATCTACCGCTCTATCAGCGTAGAATGGGGCGTTGTCGACCCATAGGCGGCGCCTAGCTAGAATGTCCAATGTCGGCTGATCCATTGGCTACCCGTTGTACTCTTGTTTTGTAAGTATATGTGACGGTCAAATAAAGATTTTCATTGCAAATGGCCAATGTATACATTGATACATCATACATGGCGCGCGCACAGCCTAGTCTACTCGTTGGAGTCGGAGTGGTAGCAGCGGCGACACATGGTGTGGTCGAAGATGTTGACGTAGGACTTTCTTTTGTCGTTGTACTTGAAGACGAGGATGTTGCCCGCTTAGATCTGGTGTGAGCGGACGACGCACTCACAGCCGTTGCCGACGTACATCTGCCAAGGTGGTCGAACTGCAGTTCGATGGGTATCTGCTGGTCCTGAAGCCGTTTGCCCGCAGCATGGCAAGCGGGGGCGGCGCATCGCTGATCAGTTTCACGAACCCGCGGGGCAGGAGCAGCCTGACACGCGGCATGCCGAGGTGGATGGCCACGGCGAACTGGGTGTCTTGGTCAAAATATTTGGGCGACGACGACGTTGACAGAGAGCGTGGTGGCGCGGTGAGTTGGCCGCGTCCTCCATGCCTCCCTCGGCGTCCACGGCCGCCACGCCCTCCCCTCGATCCAGCACCGCCGGCCTTGGCTAGCTACAGGTAGTGGAGAACGAAAAGGAGGAGGAGAGGATGGTGTTCTGTGTGGGAGAAGATGGCTGCAGGTGTCCAGTTAAAAAGGACCGGCATCGGATACCGGCACAGAGGCCGAAGAGAGGGGCATTGAAGTGTCCAGTTAGGAGGACAGGCGTCGGGTGGCGCCTGCAGCGGCGGTGGAGAGCGTGACATCCAGTCAGTCAGCGTGCCGTCTCGTCGCCATTGATGGCGCAGGCTGGCGCCGGTCAGCCTTCCGCCAGCACCTCTAAATCGCTGTCGCGGTTGTGTCTGAATCGGTGCCGCTGTGCGCGTCTGAATCAATGCCGTGGTGGCTGATGGCTGGGCCAGCGGCAACAACGGGCAGGACACGACCTCTGTCCGCGCGTGTCCGGGCCGGCGCAACCGAGGGCCAGATTAGATGCATGGATGGGTCGAGTCGGACGCGTTTGTACGGATAAGTCGGGTCGATGGGCGCCGTACATGCCTCGTTCGTCCGCACAGACAAGTTCGGACACGCTCGGACCGGATGGGTTGGCCCGGTGGAGATGCCCTTAACACCCAATTCTCAAGGGATTTGATTCTATCCTCTTATTCTGACCGCATGGTCCAGGGGAACAGTGCACCCAACCCATGTAGGCCTATGCGACACCCCTCGGTCCATATGGGTCATCCGGGACAGATGGGCCCCACTATGGGACTCTCCAAAACCTTATAGAACCTCCAGTACAATACCGAAAGATTCTGAACTTTTCCGGTTACCCTGAAAGTACTTCTCATAGGTTTTTCTTTTATCTCCAGACCATTCCAGAGTTCCTCATGATCTCCGGGATCCTATCCGAGACTCCAAATCAAACTTCGATAACAACATTTATTTATCTCATCAAACCCTAGCTACATCGAACGTTAAGTGTGTGACCCTACGGGTTCGGAAACATGCAGACATGATCGAGACTCCTCGCCAACTAATAATCATTAGCCGGACCTAGATGCCCATAATGACTCCCACACATTCAATAAAGATCATTATCGATTGAACCACGATTTCGATCAACAATTCCCTTTGTCTCACGATATATCACTTGCCCGAGATTCGATCGTCGGTATCACCATATCTTGTTCGATCTCATTAGTCGCGAGTTCTCTTTACTCGTTCCGTAATATAATTCTCATATCTGAACACATTAGTCATATGCTTGCAAGCTACTTAGGATTTTATGTTACCTAGAGGAATAAGAGATATCTCTCCATCACATGGAGTGATAAATCCTAGTCTTGATCCATGCAACTCAACAAGCACCTTCTGACATACCTGAAGAGCACATTTATGATCACCCGGTTACGAGGTGATGGTTGATGCCCACAAAGTATTCTTCTTTCGGTACTAGGGAGTGACATGATCTCATGGTATAAGGAATGGATACTTGACACTAAAAAACTACGACATTTTAAACGTAGTGAAACGATGAAATGTTATGCTTAGTTTTGGTATGTCCACCACATTCTTCTTCTAATGATATGACATCTATCAACTCATGTCTATGGTTAGAAAACCTTAACCATCATCTCTTAATCAATGAGCTAGTAGAGGCTTACTAGGGACATCTTGTTTTTTATACAATTATATGATGAACAATAAACATTTATCAGGAATAAAATATGATAATAATAACTGGCGCTCTGGGGCATATTTCCAACACTACTAACACTATTTTCGTACGGTTCACACTGTGGTGTGTCGGGCAGCACCAGGTCATCGGGTTTTCAGTCAAGAAATGGCGTTCTCAGAAGAAACACAATGCCAAGAAAACAGAAACCGTGATTATAATCTAATTATTTTTCAATACCCCTGACTATATAGTAATGCAATTATTGAAGCTGGCGAGATCTGATATTCGATCACAAGGGCGGCTGCTGGGCGAGGCAAGTCATGTACAGTACGTCAACTCGTGAAGCATAAGTAAGTAGCAACCGACAAACTAGCACGTCCCCGGCGACATTGTTTGCCTCTGCCCTGCCTCCATCACGCAGATCAAACAAGCAAGCAAGCCACTCTGCCGTGCCATGCCATACTTGATGAAATGAAACTCCGCATGATTAGTTAGTTCTTCGTGGTCCCGTTTACAAACTGAAATAGAATAAGGTTCCATCTGGTGATCTGCCACCTAATAACATGCCCCTCGACGGCGACACATCTCCTAATGCATGTTAATGTGCACAGGAAGATCTGATGGAGAACCCAGGGCGATTCCCTGTCGCCCTTGAATCGCTAGACGCGACGTCCGCGTGGCCAACGAACGATTCAACCGAAAATTTTAAGCGAATTAGTTAGTTTACGCACGTCGTCAAACGCGCAGGTTACGTGTTCGTGTCTTCCCTTGCCTATAAGGGCACGTGCATTTCCTCGTCTCTATTTCGTCGAGACTACTACTGGAGACGCGCGCGCCATGAAGACCAGCTCGTCGTCGCAGGCGTTGTTCCCCACCTCCTCCACGCTCTGCACCCCGTACCTCCTCCTCGTGCCCCTCGGCCTCCTCGCCGCGGTGGTCGTCCTCCCCAGCCTCGGCTCCTCCCACGTCCGCTCCAACGGCCTCGGCGTGCTCTGCCCGGGCCTCGACACCGACGGCTACCCCGTCGCGTCGGGAGCCGAGAAGGCCGTCTCCGCCCCTACCCCGGCGCAGCCGGAGTTCCGGCTCCTGGTGGGCGTGCTGACGACGCCGAAGCGGTACGAGCGGCGGGGCATCGTGCGGCTTGCGTACGCGCTGCAGCCGCCGGCGCCCGCGTACGCGCAGGTGGACGTGCGCTTCGTCTTCTGCGGCGTGGACGACCCCGTGGACGCGGCGCTGGTGGCGCTGGAGGCCGCGCGGCACGGCGACGTCCTCGTCCTAAACTGCACCGAGAACATGAACGACGGAAAGACGCACGAGTACTTCTCCTCCGTGCCGCGGACCTTCGCGGACGCGCCCTACGACTACGTCATGAAGACCGACGACGACACGTACCTGCGCGTGGCGGCCATGGCCGAGGAGCTCCGGGGCAAGCCCCGCGACGACGTCTACCTCGGCTACGGCTTCGCCGTCGGCGACGACCCGATGCAGTTCATGCACGGCATGGGGTACCTCGTGTCCTGGGACATCGCCAGCTGGGTGTCCACCAACGAGGACATCCTTCGGTACAACGACACCCATGGCCCCGAGGACCTCCTCTTCGGCAAGTGGCTCAACATCGGGAAGAGGGGCAAGAACCGCTACGACCTCAAGCCGCGGATGTACGACCTCAACTGGAACAGGGACAACTTCCGGCCGGACACCGTCGCCGTGCACATGATCAAGGACAACCGCCGGTGGGCCGATACGTTCAGATACTTCAACGTCACCGCCGGGATCAAGCCGTCCAGTCTGTACCACTTGCCGTGATTGATCGACCAAGTTGTTTTATAATTTTCTTTTATTTTTTTAATTAAGTGATCTTGCTTGACATGACGTGGTTGATTATGCCACGGATGTGTACGCGCGCGATTCACATTCTTTTGTACCATTTCTTATTGATCGCATGATTGATCCAACGTCAGCGCACCTGAGCTAGCAGACAGTAGAGAAGAGATATATACTCTGAGTTTATGAATGATGACATGTTTATTGACAAGTAGTAGTACTTACTCGTAGGTGAATTGCGACCGGTCCTGATTCACGCGGCATTATTTTTCACAGGAGGTTTACCGAGCATCTAGTATTATTAGTCAAAGCACATATTAGTACAACACAAGCATGCGGAAAACAAAGGAAAGAACGAGAGATGACAGCTGCTCTGGCACAAATGCACAAAAAAACCCAAGGAATAAGTCTAATTATACCTGGCATCAAAAGCATGATTATTAGAACTAAAAGTCCCAACATTTTGTTTTTATCGGGACAACGGTTGTATGCTACTACTATCACGGAACATTTTCATGTGGAGGGCTAAGAGCAGGACTAACAACACATGTAAACGCCTGATCCGTAAAACGCGCGTACATTGGTCTGTACTCGTGATTTTCACGTTTGATAGCGCCGACGTAGATCAGAACCTTTAAATCCAAACTGTAAAATCAAAACTCAAAAATCCCCGGGAAATATGAACACCCGCGTTGATCATCATACGGCTAGATTACGTCATCGTTAATTACATAGCAAAATTACACCTAAAAGAAAAATAAAAAGAGACAGAGCTCGTCGAAGGACACCGCCGTGATTTCAAATGGACAAAATCGAGCTCTGGGTCGCCGCAGCGTTGCGCCGTCCATGTAGTCAAGGACGATCACCTACATCTCCACATCGTCAACGACGACTTGTCCGCGACACGCACCGCAACAAGGGCCTCCTCCACCTCCGCGCATTCGGCGGCATCCACCGCGGCGACGGCGGCATCCACCTCCTCACGCTCGCGGCGCACCTTCTGCTCGTGTTCGGCCACGGATGCGGCGAGCGCCTGGCGGAGCTGCTCCATCTCCTCGGCGTCGTCGCGGCACTTGCGCTGCGGGCGCGAGGAAGAGGACTCACCAACGGGGAGGGGGCAGAGCTCGCGGAGCGGGCTCATCGGGGAAGTCGACGTAGGCCACGGGAGGGGGGGAGGGGGGCATAGCTCTCGGTTCGTCCAGCGCCGCGCCGCACGGAGCTTTGCCCCGATGGAGCGCACACGCTTCTTCTTCGCCTCGTTGCCGCACGGATGCGGCGACCTCGCAGGCGGCCGCCTGCCATCGCCTCCTCCTCCACTGCCATCGCCGCTACGACCGCCGCCTAGGCCGCATCCGTGGTGCAGGGTGGCCATCAAGTCGCCGGCTTCGCGGATCTGCAGTCGGTGCGGCGTGAATCGCTCGCCAGAGTTGTCGTGGGTGAGCGGCGGTGGCGTGGGATTAGGTGTTTTTCGCGGTGGAGGAATGCGGGTTGTAATCCATGTTCACACCCCACGAGCCACGATGTTAAGAATGTTTTGGAATACAGGATATTTACACAACGAATCGTTTGGAGATGGTTTTGTAAATACAAGATATTTGCAGCTCCAGCATCGTTGGATTTGCTTGTGTCGGTGCCGCGATTGTGTCAGGGCTCGTTCGGTTAATCCACTTCACAAGTGGATTGGAGTGGAATGGGTGGAAATTGGAGGGAATTTAACTTACATGGAAATTAATCCACCTCAATCCATATTGATTCACTCCAATCCCTTTCAAACCGAACAAGCCCTCGGGAGAACGGTGCTGTTGGTTTTTTTTTTTTGAACAGAGGTGCTGTTGGGTATTCCGTCGCATCGTGCTACATGTGGTCCCTCAAATAGTGTTGAGGATGTGTCTGCCGCACATCTTCTCTACACATGCCACTGTTCTTTGCGCGCCTCGAACGTGAGGGTCAAGGATTGGTGACTTTGCTTTCGCTCTCTCCTCTTCGGGGGCTCTAACAAGGAGGACATTTTATCTAAAAGGAATATTGTAGCTCAAGAAGGAGGGCTTTGAGGGCATGTGTGGTTCTGGCCGTCGGATCTTGCTAGCAAACTGTGATACTGGTTGTCGGTTAGCCCTTCTATTTGCTTCTTTCACTATGCCATTTCTAGCCAACCTACGAACGGTGGGGGCCTGCTTGTTGCGGGACCTGATGATCAGAGACTGCTCCACGACTGCTCGAGGGGAACTGAAACGGGAGAGACGTGTGGTAGCTAGACATGGCAAAATTGCCACTTCATGTCTCATTTTTGTCCTTCCTTCCCAGCCCCTACATGTGTGGCGGCCGGCGACGCGTCGTCGAGTAAAGCTTGCTACAACGACGGCGATCGACATGAGTAGCAAGGCCCCTAAACAAGTCTCTGCTCTCACACTTATCCACAACGACATGGTGCACGGAGTAAGGGCATGTTTGATTCAAAGGATTTGTATAGGAAATTTATAGGATTAAATTTTTTTCTATGATGGTTGTTTGATTTGTAGGATTGATTCCTATAGGAAACTTTCCTAGAAAATCCTTTGCACTAGATTGCATAGGAAATCTAACATCCATCCGAAGCTCTTTCTTAGAATCCTTTGATGGAATCAAACAAACTTTGTTGCATGTGGGTTCCTATAGGATTGAAGTGGACATGACATTGCAATCCTATGATTTTCCTATTCCTTTGTTTTTCCTATCCTATGAATCAAACAAGCCCTAAAGGAGTAGGCGGCGGAGGGGAGGAAAGCAGCGGGCGATGGAGGAGAGGAATGGATTCGGTGGAGCAGAGGAGTAACCGATCTGGTGGTATAGCATGTGTTGGAAGGCTAGCAGGCGACGGACAACTCCAAATATTCTATAGCTTTTTGCGGGCAACGGTGCGAGAAGGAGTTTCATTACTGCACAGTTCGTTAGTACTCCCTCCGTTTCAAAATATAAGATGTTTTAGGTTTGTGAAGAAAATGAATTAGACTTTTTTTAGTGTGTAGATTCATTCTAAAGTTGAATGAACCTACATACTAAAACAAGTCTAGATTCATTTTTTTCACAAATATAAAACTTCTTATATTTTAAAACGGAGGGAGTAACTAATTTCTAAATAAGAGTGTCGAACCAAAAAAGGTATTGCTAGACGTCTTAATGCCACTCATTATTATTAACCAAAGAGTGTTAAGTGTTTTCTTTGATTTCTAGAGAGAGTGTCGTGAGTAAAGAAGTGCACGTGTGTGTGAGCAGAGTTATAGTAAACTAAGAAAAGTAAACATAGAGAGAATCGCGATATAAATAATATGAAACTACAGTAATGCTAAAAAGTTCTCAAGGAGTGTTGGATCCACCACTGAAAAATAGATTATTTATGACTAGGATAGATATATATATTTGTTCATGCGTATGTATGAGAGAAGCTCTAAATTGAATAATCACTGACCAACCATCTGAGTTTCATCCCTCACAACCTAGGACAGCCACTCTCATTCCCAACAATTAAGGGTTAACCCCATGGTTAGTGACTAGGCTTTGTGAGTCCCCTTTTATCCCCGTTGATTGCACAGATGATGATCTTACATGACATGTCACTTAACATCGTCAACAACACTATACTCCCAACTATAGTTCTCTCTTAAATACCAAAGGAAATTGTTATGTGGTGCATATTCACATAACATCAAGAGAGTTAATCAATACATACACCATAAACCTAAGTTATATACCGTCTTTATTTCAACACATAATGTTTTCTATGTTTCTTCTGTTGGAGATATGCCCTAGAGGCAATAATAAATGTAGTTATTATTATATCTTTGTGTTTATGATAAATGTTTACATTCATGCTATAATAGTATTAACAAGGAAACATTAATACTTGTGTGATTTGTAAACTTAAATTGAAGTCCCTAGTAAAGCCTATATATATATTACTAGCTTGTTGGTTAATAAATGATTGTGGTTTCCCTATCATGAACATTGAGATGTTATTAACAACAAGATCATATCGTTAGGAGAATGATATGGTGGACATACTCCTATAGATAAGCGTAGCATAAAGATCAAGTCATTTTAATAGTTCAATTGCTATATGCTTTCTGATACATAGTAACCTAATTCCTTCGACCATGAGATCATGCATATCACCTTCACTGGAAGGATGCTTTGATGACATCAAACACCACACCGTAACTGGGTGGCTATAAAGGTGGCATTGAGTGTTCGGAAAGTATTGGTTGAGACACATGGATCAAGAGTGGGATTTGTCCATCCATATGACGGATAGATATACTCTGGGCCCTCTCGGTGAAATGTCATCCAATTAGCTTGCAAGCATGTGACTGGCTCACAAGGGATCACATATCAAGGGAATGAGAAAAGAGTACTTATCAGTAACGAGGTTGAACTAGGTATGCAGAGATACCGACGATCATAACCTCGGATAAGTAAACTATCGTGAGACAAAGGGAAATTGGTATCGTATGTAAGTGGTTCATTCGATCGCAAAGTAATCGTTGAAATATGTGGGAGCCATATGAATTTCCAGATTCCTCTATTGGTTATTGTTCGGAGAAGTGTCTCGATCATGTCCGCATAATTCACGAACCGTAGGGAGACACACTTAAGGATTCGACGTTCTTTGAGTAGTTATGGAATGATGAGTAAGAGACCGAATGTTGTTCGGAGTCTCGGATGGGATCCGGGATATCACGAGGAGATCCGGAATGGTCCGGAGAATAAGATTCATATAAGGAAAGTCCTGTTTCGGGGTTGGAGAATGGTTCCGGTGTCATCGGGAATGTTCTAGAAGGTTCCGGAATGTCCGGCACTCCGAAGGGGAAGGGTACATGAATGTGTCATACCAAGTTGGAATGATTGCATCATGTACTAGGTGTCATCGCTGAACAAAATAAAGGGTTTAATCAAATCCTAGTTTGAAAAGTCAAACGCCAATTTGAAAAGTCAAACGGCTGTTTTGGGAAGTGGAGGGGAAGGTGGAAACCGAGTTGGGGAGGAGTTCCTCCCCTCACCGCTGGCCCCCTTGGGAAACCGAGTTGGGGAGGGACTCCCCTCCCCTGGCGCGGCCCCTCCACCTATATAAGGAGGGGCATGGCTGCCCCTCCTAGCACCCAACACCTCCACCCGCAAACCCTAGCCCTAAGCCGCCGGCCCTCCTGCAGAGGCCGCCGCCGCCTAGCTAACCCTAGCCGCCAGCCAAGCCTCCTCCTTGGTGTGTATAAACCCTAGATCGCCGAGGAGCTCTCTCATAGTCCACCATACTCGCTCCGGCTTAAGGCGAAGCCCTGCGAGATCTCCCTTCTACTTCCGGTACCACGCCGTTGTGCTGCCGGAATCGCGAGGAGAGTGCTACAACCTCCGCTTCCTGCTGGAACAAGGGAGAGGAAGGTCTTCGTCCAGTACCGAACGTGTGACCGACTGCGGGAGCGCTGCCGGAACGCAGCGCCGGAAGGATCGTCTACGCGATGTTGAGATCGGGAAGAGTACGACTACATCACCCACGAGAATCCGCTCTCGTTAAACACTTTGGAATCTTCTAGGGTGAGTTATTCCATCGACTCGTTGCTACAATCTAGTAGATAGATCTTGGCTTGTTTGTTTGTATGCGATAGAAAATTTTTGTTTTCCATGCTACGAAACCCTACAGTGGTATCAGAGCCGTGTCTATATGTAGATCTGTTGCACGAGTAGAACACAATGGTCATTGTGGGCGTTGATGCTTTTATTGTCGATTGCTTCTTGTTTACTTTGCATCTTGCGGGATGTTGGGATGAAGCGGGCCGGGCTAACCTTACATGACATCGTTCATGAGACTTGCTCCACGCTTGACATGCAACTTGTATTGCATAAGTGGCTTTGCGGGTGCCTGTTTCTCCCAGCATAGTTAAGATTCATTTTACAATGGGTGATTGTCAATACTAGTATCAATGTTGTGGTTCATGTTCGTAAGTTAGAACGACACTTATTGAAAGCCCCAAACCACGTAAAACATGCAAAGAAAGTAGAGGCGTCTAACTTTGTTTTGCAGGGGTGTGCTGTGATGTGATATGGCCATGATTGTGATTATATTTGATGTATGCAATGTTCCTTATTGTAAGTTGGCAACCGGCAGGAGCCATATGGTTGTCTTTAATTTTGTTAAGATCCGCACGTCTATTCAAAGTAGTTGTAATAGTTGAAGCCGGTGGACGACAACCATGGAGAAGCGTCATTGACCTTGATGCAATGCCGGTGATGATGGAAATCATGTTCGTGCTTGAAGATGGAGATCGGAAGCACAAAGAAGAAAGGCCATATCATATCACATATTATGAATTGCATGTGATGTTAATCCTTTATGCATCTTGTATTGCTTAGTTAACGACGGTAGCATTATAAGATGATCCCTCATGCACATGAATTTCAAGTCATAATGTGTTCACCCTTAGTTAGCACCGTTGCTAAAGCTTGTTGTTTCGAAGCACCACGTGATGATCGGGTGTGTTAGATTCCGCAAGTGTATACAACGTGAGCAAGCCAGATTTGCTCATGCGGAAGCTAAGGTTTGATCTTGACGAGCCTAGCATGTACAGACATGGTCTCGGAACACGGATCACCGAAAGGTAAAGCATGAATCATATAGTAGATATGATGAACATGACGATTGTTCGCCATTGAAACTTTATCAACTCTCATGATGATCGGTGTTGATGTGGTGGATTTGGTTCGTGTGATCACTAAAACAATGTGAGGGATATTGTTTTGAGTGGGAGTTCACCTAGATTAATTTAACTATTAATTAGAACTCAATTTGTCATAAACTTAGTCTAAACTATTGCAAATATGTTGTAGATCAATGGCGGACCCTACCATCAATTTTAATGTGTTCCTAGAGAAAGAAAAGTTGAAAAACAATGGAAGCAACTTCGCAGATTAGTTCCGCAATTTGAGGATTGTCCTCATAGCTGGTAATTTGACCTATGTGCTGGATGCACCGCTGGGTGACCCACCTGCAGCTACTGCTACCGATGAAGTTGTCACATCCCAATTTTTTCCAAATTTTTAAATGTGAAAAATTAAAAGAAATTCAGAGGGAACAAAAACTTTTTGACTATTTAATATAACTCCCTCAAAACAAAAGTTAAATAAAACAATTTTGTTTGTGAAGTTGTGTGCATGTTTTCAAAACCTCAAAATCTTGAAGCATGCATAATGGCATTTTAAAACTAAGAGAAATAACTTTCTTCTCAAAGTTGAATTGGCCACTTAATAACATGAGACTTTGGATATATTCCAATATGCAAAAGAATTCTTAAGTGAGCTAAAAAGATAAAGCGCAAAATTATAAAGACATAGAAATTAGTTTGAACCTTTTTGGAGTCCTAAGTCAAAAGATATGAGTTTTATAAGAAAAATGAATATAAAAATAATAAAACTATGCGTACGTGCCATACTCATTTTTTTTTAAAAGATAAATTATACTTTATTAAAATAATATTCTAAATACTTTAATAAAAGTAAACTATCAACTTATATTTTGTATAAAGTTTCTAAAAAGGTTTAATACAAATTTGAATTAATTTGAAAATTATAAAAATTAATAGAAACAGAAATGTTTTAAAAAAAGGATAGAAAAAAAACCCAGCCTGATCGGCCCATGGCCTAACTCGATCGATCTTGTTCCTCATTCACCTAGTCACAGCTTGAGCGTTACATGTTTTATGGCTGTAGCCGTTCTCTCTCCCCTTCCCCATAAAATCTAGTGAATGTTTCCATTCCCCATAAAAACAAAATTTATTGAGAATTCAATGGAGATTTCATTCAGAGTCTTAATTTTCCATTCCAACATCTTAATCTCCCCAATTCCATCTCATGAACCGAATGCTATTTCCTAGCATGCCTCTCCAATCTTCCTCCACGTTCCATAACAAAAAGAATCGAGCACATCAAGTCGTGCCACTCAGTCTCCTCCTCTGTCTTTGTTCAAAAACATTTTTGAGAGAAGCTTTCCATTGGCCGCACCGAGAAGATCTTATTCAGCCCCAAATCGGAGTTTATTAGACTGGTACGTCACCTAAAATGATCTTTTCGTCAAACCCTTTTACTGGAGTTCTCTACTAATCGACACCTACCTCCATGACATGATCATGCATCACGTAGTTTTTGTTGGTCACGCTGCCGCATTCCTTCTGATCCGGCCGCCGCGACACCAACGTAAAATTCTGATGGTATAAACGACTAGGCCATGTACCAATGCTCATATTAGTCTTGTGTTCATGCGCATATTATCACGTCTTTGTTTTGTTATGTTTTGTAGCCTGAGGCTGTCTACAATAAACATCCGATGACACCCCAGTCCGCGCGCCGTCGTCGCCTGGAAGTTCGTCGGGAGTCCGAGACCAGGCAAGGCCGTCATCTTCATCACCGAGCCTAGCACCACACCTTTCATATGTTTCCGGAGCCGGGAAAGTACCTCAGTGCTACCGTCGCCGAGTTTCCAAGCACACGTTGTATCACAAGTTGTCCCAGGTCTTTTCTATTCCCGTATATGGCATGCATTCTTATGTTTTTTTTTTGTAAACCACACGCTTCTCAATCCACATGATGAAAATTAGTTTACTTACCAAATAGATAACAACCTGTAGAATTATGCCAACTTTGCAACACGACCTAACAGTTACCTCTATCCTACCGGATTCTCAATTTCTTGTCGAAGCACCCAACTATATTCGGTGCACACTTGGGTACCAACAACAATTTTGTTGTTCAAAAACAAGTTTAGAACTTACCGCTCAGTGTTTTTCACCTAATTAGATCGTAGGATTTAGAGCCAGCAGAAAGGGATTTTGCTACAGGACGTATCTCCGATTTTCATCTATTTTCGGATTTTTAGACATGAAATGCTTTAATATTTTAAAATTCATATCTTTATTTATGTATATCCAAATTTAGCAAATAATATGTCTATGGATTCACAAAAACGAGTACAACATAGTGGAGCCATAATTCGGTATTTTTGAGTCTGTTAAAAACACGTTTTATACATAACCATTTGTGGAGTATTTTGAGTATAAAAATTATTGTGTAAATTATTTTTAAGTGAATCCTTTTGTAGATGGTTGTATATTGAACCCTCTGTACAGTAAGACCAAAATATAATTTTATTCTAGTATAAATAAGATCGTGGAAATTATTTAGTAAGAACGTACTTTCCAAGTGTTAGAAAATATTGCTAATTGCTACAATTGCACAAATGGTTGCATTTGTAATCTTGAAAATATAAAATGTTCAGAAATCACTTAGTAAATGTTCAGAACCTTGTTATAAAAATTTGTACAATAAAAATTTCCATCTTGCATGTTTGCATACTTTGCATGATTTTTGTGTTGCCATTAGTGTTGATCTTGTGTATGTTTTGTCTTGGTTGTTTTGCTTGATAGATTGTGTTGATTGTCAAGTGTGTTATTGCGAAGAGTGTACCAACACCACCAACTACTAAAAAGGCAAGTGACACTATCATCCAAGTCCTACTATTTTTATTACACTTAGTGGATTTTGTAACATGCATGGAAATGACTACTATATTTTATGCTATGCTAAATCCTAATAGGATACCCTTATATATTCCTCAGTGGAAACATTGTAGTTGTAGTATGCTTAGCCCTGCTATATATTTGGGATGGGATACATGATATGACTATATGAAGTATTGAAAAGATATATGTTTTATATAATAAAACAAGTATTCAATGAACCACCTGGGTGGACAAGGATACTCAAGTTTTGGACAAGGTGGCAACAAAAGGAACCATGTTTATATGGCCATCTCTTTTTGTATGTGCACTAGAAGAAAACCACCCAGGGACTTAGAGATTGAACATGTTTCTCGTACAGTGGCTTCCGTGTACAGCCACATGCTAAATGGGCTCTGGCTTAGTCAACTACATAGTGGAAGACCCATGCATTGGCATCTTCAGGTTAACTAGAATTGTGTAAGGGAACTTGAAACCCTACATTGGTGCCTGGATGACAAGCTAGCATTGTGTATTGGGAGGACTTCTATGGAAAGACTTTGTCACATTCTCAATCTGCCAGTACTCCATCTTGGTGAGTACTTATAGCGGCCACTGGTGGCATCAAGATGAGATTGTGTCATGTGGGTAAAGTGTACAACTTCTATAGAAGATCAAAATTCTAAGTACTTAGCCGTGTCCCCGGTTATGGACAACACTGAGCAACTAAGGCCTGAAGCTATGGAAGATCTCGACATTCCAATTTTCAAAGTAAAACTTGATGGTGACAACAAGGGATTAGAAGCACTTGGAGTTTTCCAAGAAGTTCAGAAATATTTGACAAAAGATCAAAACTATTTTGAAAAGATAGGATAAAACTATATTGCCTTCTGCAAATGAGCCTAAACCCTACTTAGCCAAATATGCATGTAATGATAGGATCCACTTATTTATACATAATAGTGAAACTTGCCAATACAATTCAAATGTATTGACCCTTGTGGCTGCAACTTATTATGTTGCAGGTTTGTTTGATGTTAGTGAAGTGTGTTGAATAGGATTACAAGTCTACAACCAACATGATTGCCTGTGGCACTTTGAAGATGAAGGACTACATGCTATATATTCTGCTGCATTTTAATGTGATAGCCAAATGAGCTATGTAAGATGTAATGAATTATTTTATTCCTGGTTATAAAGTGTATTATGACCTTTGTTTCTTGATATTACATCTTTACTGTGGATGCTAGCTATTGATCCAGGGACTAGCATTGTAAACACAGGGACCTCTACCTTATTAAAGGTTGGGAACCTTACAGATGGTATCAGAGCACTGTGTTGCCTGTAGAATTGTAACCCTAGGATTGGACAAAACCCCTTAGAAAAATAGGAGTTGAATTTGTTCCAAAACTTATTTACAAACAATCTTGTAAACTCTTTTCTCAACCTTTTTGGTTTTGATTCTACATCTCTCCATTTTCAAACTTGATGGACAAAGACTTCAACTTGAGCAAAGACTTCACCATCATCAAAGACTTCAACATCAGATTTTCACCAAGGACTTCAACCTAGATATCACTAAGGACTACAAGTGAGATAAGAAGAATGCTCAAGACTTGAAGACTAAGGAAACACAACCTAGAAGAAACCATCATGACCTTTGAAGTTTTATGACCAAGATGCAAGAATTTTTCCAAGAATACCATGAGCTTGTTCAAGAAGAAACAACTAAGAAGAATGTAATGACCTCAAGTGAAACCTATAGATGGACCACCATACTAGTGTTAGATCAATCACACCAACTTATGTGGTGTAGTAAAACAATATTTTGTTGCCTAAAAATATGCTTGAATCTTGTTGTTTGAATGAATTGCATGTTTGTGATTGCTTGCACATTTCTTGTGTGAAATTGTTGTGTGTGATTAGAATTATTTCCTTAGAAATATTTTGCCTATTCTACTCCCAACCCAACCCAAACAGATGACTACTCCAAGAGACTCCAACATCCAAGACAACAACAACAACCAAGAGATACACATGATGTAATCTAGTTGAAAATCTTTTAAGGGTGGTAGAACTCTAGTTGCCTTGAAGCCAAATTGTAACCTCTAGCCTTCCCAAATCTCGGGACGAGATTTCTTTTAAGGGTGGTAGTCTGTCACATCCTAATTTTTTCCAAAATTTTAAATGTGAAAAATTAAAAGAAATTCAGAGGGAACAAAAACTTTTTGACTATTTAATATAACTCCCTCAAAACAAAAGTTAAATAAAACAATTTTGTTTGTGAAGTTGTGTGCATGTTTTCAAAACCTCAAAATCTTGAAGCATGCATAATGGCATTTTAAAACTAAGAGAAATAACTTTCTTCTCAAAGTTGAATTGGTCACTTAATAACATGAGACTTTGGATATATTCCAATATGCAAAAGAATTCTTAAGTGAGCTAAAAAGATAAAGCGCAAAATTATAAAGACATAGAAATTAGTTTGAACCTTTTTGGAGTCCTAAGTCAAAAGATATGAGTTTTATAAGAAAAATGAATATAAAATAATAAAACTATGCGTACGTGCCATACTCATTTTTTTTAAAAGATAAATTATACTTTATTAAAATAATATTCTAAATACTTTAATAAAAGTAAACTATCAACTTATATTTTGTATAAAGTTTCTAAAAAGGTTTAATACAAATTTGAATTAATTTGAAAATTATAAAAATTAATAGAAACAGAAATGTTTTAAAAAAAGATAGAAAAAAAAACCCAGCCTGATCGGCCCATGGCCTAACTCGATCGATCTTGTTCCTCATTCACCTAGTCACAGCTTGAGCGTTACATGTTTTATGGCTGTAGCCGTTCTCTCTCCCCTCCCCCATAAAATCTAGTGAATGTTTCCATTCCCCATAAAAACAAAATTTATTGAGAATTCAATGAAGATTTCATTCAGAGTCTTAATTTTTCATTCCAACATCTTAATCTCCCCAATTCCATCTCATGAACCGAATGCTATTTCCTAGTATGCCTCTCCAATCTTCCTCCACGTTCCATAACAAAAAGAATCGAGCACATCAAGTCGTGCCACTCAGTCTCCTCCTCTGTCTTTGTTCAAAAACATTTTTGAGAGAAGCTTTCCATTGGCCGCACCGAGAAGATCTTATTCAGCCCCAAATCAGAGTTTATTAGACTGGTACGTCACCTAAAATGATCTTTTCGTCAAACCCTTTTACTGGAGTTCTCTACTAATCGACACCTACCTCCATGACATGATCATGCATCACGTAGTTTTTGTTGGTCACACTGCCGCATTCCTTCTGATCCGGCCGCCGCGACACCAACGTAAAATTCTGATGGTATAAACGACTAGGCCATGTACCAATGCTCATATTAGTCTTGTGTTCATGCGCATATTATCACGTCTTTGTTTTGTTATGTTTTGTAGCCTGGGGCTGTCTACAATAAACATCCGATGACACCCCAGTCCGCGCGCCGTCGTCGCCTGGAAGTTCGTCGGGAGTCCGAGACCAGGAAAGGCCGTCATCTTCATCACCGAGCCTAGCACCACACCTTTCATATGTTTCCGGAGCCGGGAAAGTACCTCAGTGCTACCGTCGCCGAGTTTCCAAGCACACGTTGTATCACAAGTTGTCCCAGGTCTTTTCTATTCCCGTATATGGCATGCATTCTTATGTTTTTTTTTTGTAAACCACACGCTTCTCAATCCACATGATGAAAATTAGTTTACTTACCAAATAGATAACAACCTGTAGAATTATGCCAACTTTGCAACACGACCTAACAGTTACCTCTATCCTACCGGATTCTCAATTTCTTGTCGAAGCACCCAACTATATTCGGTGCACACTTGGGTACCAACAACAATTTTGTTGTTCAAAAACAAGTTTAGAACTTACCGCTCAGTGTTTTTCACCTAATTAGATCGTAGGATTTAGAGCCAGCAGAAAGGGATTTTGCTACAGGACGTATCTCCGATTTTCATCTATTTTCGGATTTTTAGACATGAAATGCTTTAATATTTTAAAATTCATATCTTTATTTATGTATATCCAAATTTAGCAAATAATATGTCTATGGATTCACAAAAACGAGTACAACATAGTGGAGCCATAATTCGGTATTTTTGAGTCTGTTAAAAACACGTTTTATACATAACCATTTGTGGAGTATTTTGAGTATAAAAATTATTGTGTAAATTATTTTTAAGTGAATCCTTTTGTAGATGGTTGTATATTGAACCCTCTGTACAGTAAGACCAAAATATAATTTTATTCTAGTATAAATAAGATCGTGGAAATTATTTAGTAAGAACGTACTTTCCAAGTGTTAGAAAATATTGCTAATTGCTACAATTGCACAAATGGTTGCATTTGTAATCTTGAAAATATAAAATGTTCAGAAATCACTTAGTAAATGTTCAGAACCTTGTTATAAAAATTTGTACAATAAAAATTTCCATCTTGCATGTTTGCATACTTTGCATGATTTTTGTGTTGCCATTAGTGTTGATCTTGTGTATGTTTTGTCTTGGTTGTTTTGCTTGATAGATTGTGTTGATTGTCAAGTGTGTTATTGCGAAGAGTGTACCAACACCACCAACTACTAAAAAGGCAAGTGACACTATCATCCAAGTCCTACTATTTTTATTACACTTAGTGGATTTTGTAACATGCATGGAAATGACTACTATATTTTATGCTATGCTAAATCCTAATAGGATACCCTTATATATTCCTCAGTGGAAACATTGTAGTTGTAGTATGCTTAGCCCTGCTATATATTTGGGATGGGATACATGATATGACTATATGAAGTATTGAAAAGATATATGTTTTATATAATAAAACAAGTATTCAATGAACCACCTGGGTGGACAAGGATACTCAAGTTTTGGACAAGGTGGCAACAAAAGGAACCATGTTTATATGGCCATCTCTTTTTGTATGTGCACTAGAAGAAAACCACCCAGGGACTTAGAGATTGAACATGTTTCTCGTACAGTGGCTTCCGTGTACAGCCACATGCTAAATGGGCTCTGGCTTAGTCAACTACATAGTGGAAGACCCATGCATTGGCATCTTCAGGTTAACTAGAATTGTGTAAGGGAACTTGAAACCCTACATTGGTGCCTGGATGACAAGCTAGCATTGTGTATTGGGAGGACTTCTATGGAAAGACTTTGTCACATTCTCAATCTGCCAGTACTCCATCTTGGTGAGTACTTATAGCGGCCACTGGTGGCATCAAGATGAGATTGTGTCATGTGGGTAAAGTGTACAACTTCTATAGAAGATCAAAATTCTAAGTACTTAGCCGTGTCCCCGGTTATGGACAACACTGAGCAACTAAGGCCTGAAGCTATGGAAGATCTCGACATTCCAATTTTCAAAGTAAAACTTGATGGTGACAACAAGGGATTAGAAGCACTTGGAGTTTTCCAAGAAGTTCAGAAATATTTGACAAAAGATCAAAACTATTTTGAAAAGATAGGATAAAACTATATTGCCTTCTGCAAATGAGCCTAAACCCTACTTAGCCAAATATGCATGTAATGATAGGATCCACTTATTTATACATAATAGTGAAACTTGCCAATACAATTCAAATGTATTGACCCTTGTGGCTGCAACTTATTATGTTGCAGGTTTGTTTGATGTTAGTGAAGTGTGTTGAATAGGATTACAAGTCTACAACCAACATGATTGCCTGTGGCACTTTGAAGATGAAGGACTACATGCTATATATTCTGCTGCATTTTAATGTGATAGCCAAATGATCTATGTAAGATGTAATGAATTATTTTATTCCTGGTTATAAAGTGTATTATGACCTTTGTTTCTTGATATTACATCTTTACTGTGGATGCTAGCTATTGATCCAGGGACTAGCATTGTAAACACAGGGATCTCTACCTTATTAAAGGTTGGGAACCTTACAGAAGTAAAGAATGTTTACCTCGCTCGGAAGACTCAGTACTCCACAGTTCAGTGTGCTATCTTGTATGGTTTGGAATCGGAGCTTCAGAAAAGGTTTGAGAATTCAGACCCACATGATATTGTCCATGATCTCAAATTGATATTTGAGACTCACGCGGCGATTGAGAGCTATGAGGCCTCTAAAAAGTTTTTTAACTGCAAGATGGAAGAGGGCAGCTCCGTCAGTGAGCATCTGCTTAAGATGTCTGGGCACGCAAACAAACTTCAAAGCTTGGGTATAGTGATTCCTAATGCTTTGGGGATTTATCGTGTCCTCCAATCACTACCACCAAGTTACAAGAACTTTGTGATGAACTACAATATGCAAAACATGAACAAGCAGTTGCCAGAACTGTTTGCTATGTTAAAATCTGCAGAAGTGGAGATCAAGAAAGAGCACCAAGTGTTGATGGTCAATAAGACCACCAAATTCAAGAAAGGCAAGTCTAAGCAAAAGGGACACTTCAAGAAGGGTGGTAAGAAAGTTACCGCGCCGACGAAGAAGACCAAGGATGGACCTAAGCCTGATACTGAGTGCTTTTACTGCAAGGGAGAAGGTCACTGGAAGCAGAATTTCCCAAAGTACTTGGCGGATTTGAAGAACGGCAACATCAAGAAGAAAGGTATATCCGATATACATGTTATTGATGTGTATCTCACTAGTACTCGTATTAGTGCCTGGGTATCTGATACTGGTTCGGTTGCTCATATTTGTAACTCGAAACAGGTGCTATAGAATAAACGGAAGCTAGCGAAGAACGAGGTGACGATGCGCGTGGGAAACGGATCAAAGGTTGATGTGATCGCGGTCGGCACGCTACCCCTTCATCTACCATCGGGATTAGTTTTATACTTAAATAATTGTTATTTGGTGCCTGCGTTAAGCATGAACATTATATCGGGATCTTGTTTATTGCGAGACGGTTACTTGTTTAAATCCGAAAATAATGGTTGTTCGATTTATATGAGTAATATGTTTTATGCACATGCACCTTTGATAGATGGTCTATTCTTATTGAATCTCGATAGTGGAAATACACATATTAATAACACTGAGGCTAAACGTTTGAAATCGAGCGATAACTCGACCTATATTTGGCACTGTCGTCTTGGTCACTGGAGTGAAGCGTATGAAGAAACTCGATTCCGATGGACTTCTTGAATCACTTGAAAGATGCGAAGCATGTCTGATGGGTAAAATGACTAAGACTCCATTTTCTGGTATGATGGAGCGAGCTACGGACTTATTGGAAATCATACATACCGATGTGTGTTGTCCAATGAGTGTAGCTTCACGCGGTGGTTATCGTTATGTTCTTACCTTCACGGATGACTTGAGTAGATATGGGTATATCTATTTCATGAAACATAAGTCCGAAACTTTTGAGAAGTTTAAGGAATTTCAAAGTGAGGTTGAGAATCAACGTAACAAGAAGATTAAATTTCTACGTTCTGATCGTGGAGGTGAATATCTAAGTTACGAGTTTGGCGAGCATTTGAAGAAATTCGGAATACTTTCACAATTGACACCGCCGGGAACACCACAGTGTAATGGTGTGTCCGAACGTCGTAATCGAACTCTCTTAGATATGGTTCGTTCTATGATGTCACTTACAGATTTACCGCTATCATTTTGGGGTTATGCATTAGAAACAGCCGCATTCACTTTAAATAGGGCATCATTTAAATCCGTTGAAACGACACCTTATGAATTATGGTTTGGGAAGAAACCTAAAATGTCGTTCCTTAAAGTTTGGGGTTGCGAAGCCTATGTAAAGAAGTTACAGCCGGACAAGCTTGAACCCAAAGCGGAAAAATGCGTCTTCATAGGATACCCGAAGGAAACTATTGGGTATACCTTCTATCATAGATCCGAGGGCAAAATCTTCGTTGCCAAGAATGGATCCTTTCTAGAGAAGGAATTTCTCTCGAAAGAAGTGACTGGAAGGAAAGTAGAACTCGATGAGGTTGTTGAACCTTCTCTCGAACTTGCGAGTAGCGCAGCACCGGAAGAAGTTCCTGTGGTGCCTACACTAATAAGAGAGTAAGCTAATGATGATGATCATGAAACTTCGGCTGTAGTTGCTACAGAGCCTCGTAGGTCAACGAGAACTCGTTCCACTCCTGATTGGTATGATCCCGTTATGAGTGTCATGTTGGTGGACAACACCGATGACCCTGCGACATATGAAGAAGCGATGATGAGCCCAGATTCCAATAAATGGCAAGAAGCCATGAAATCCGAGATTGGATCCATGTACGAAAACCAAGTATGGACTTTGGTGGACTTACCGTATGGCCGGAAGGCTGTCGAGAACAAATGGATTTTCAAAGAAGAAAACATATGCTGATGGTAATGTTACTGTCTATAAATCTCGACTTGTCGCAAAAGGGTTTCGACAAATTCAAGGAGTTGACTACGATGAGACTTTCTCACCAGTAGCGAAGCTAAAGTCTCTGAGGATTATGTTAGCAATCGCTGCATATTATGATTATGAGATATGGCAGATGGATGTCAAAACGGCGTTCCTCAATGGAGACATTGATGAAGAGTTGTATATGATGCAACCCAAAGGTTTTGTCGATCCTAAAGATGCTAACAAGGTATGCAAACTTCAACGGTCCATCTATGGATTGAAGCAAGCATCCCGAAGTTGGAATCAACGTTTTGATAAGGTGATCAAAAGTTTTGGTTTTATACAAACTTATGGAGAAGCTTGTATTTACAAGAAAGTGAGAGGGAGCTCTGTAGCATTCTTAATAATATATGTAGATGACGTATTGTTGATTGGGAATGATGTAGACCTTCTGAATAGTGTCAAGGAATATTTGAATAATAGTTTTTCAATGAAGGATCTTGGCGAAGCAGCTTACATATTAGGCATAAATATTTATAGAGATAGATCGAGACGCCTAATATCATTGTCACAAAGTACATATTTGGACAAAGTTCTAAAGAGGTTTGGAATGGAAGATAGCAAGAAAGGGTTCTTGCCCATGTATTATTAAATAAAACTCAAAGTCCGACGACGGCAGAAGATAGAGAAAGGATGAGTAAGGCTCCCTATGCCTCAGCCATAGGATCTCTAATGTATGCCATGCTATGTACTTGACCCGACATTGCATATGCTGTTAGTTTAACTAGCAGATATCAAAGTGATCCAGGAGTGGATCATTGGACAGCGGTCAAAAACATCCTTAAGTACTTGAGAAGAACTAAGGATATGGTTATTTCTTATGGAGGTGATGAACAACTCGTTGTTAATGTTTACACCGATGCTAGTTGGAACACCGATCCAGATGATTCTAAATCACAATCTGGATACGTATTTACTTTGAATGGTGCAGCAGTTAGCTGGAGGAGTGCAAAGCAAAGTGTTGTGGCGAGATCTTCAACTGAATCGGAATACATGGCTGCTTCGGAGGCTTCACAAGAAGCGATATGGATGAAAGAGTTCATTACAGAGCTGGGTGTGGTTCCTAGTGCGCTGGACCCAATGTCTATCTACTGTGATAACATGGGTGCCATAGCCAATGCGCAAGAACCAAGGTCACACAAGAAGCTGAAGCACATCAAGCTGCATTTTCACGCTATTCGAGAACATGTCCAAGATGGGGACATAAAGATTTGCAAAGTACACACAGATCTGAATGTGGCGGATCCGTTGACTAAACCTCTCCCGAGGGCAAAACATAACGAGCACCAAACTACCATGTAATCTAGATTAGATGACTAAAGTGCAAGTGGGAGACTATTGGAGATATGCCCTAGAGGCAATAATAAATGTAGTTATTATTATATCTTTGTGTTTATGATAAATGTTTACATTCATGCTATAATAGTATTAACAAGGAAACATTAATACTTGTGTGATTTGTAAACTTAAATTGAAGTCCCTAGTAAAGCCTCTATATATTACTAGCTTGTTGGTTAATAAATGATTGTGGTTTCCCTATCATAAACATTGAGATGTTATTAACAACAAGATCATATCGTTAGGAGAATGATATGGTGGACATACTCCTATAAATAAGCGTAGCATAAAGATCAAGTCATTTTAATAGTTCAATTGCTATATGCTTTCTGATACATAGTAACCTAATTACTTCGACCATGAGATCATGCATATCACCTTCACCGGAAGGATGCTTTGATGACATCAAACACCACACCGTAACTGGGTGGCTATAAAGGTGGCATTGAGTGTTCGGAAAGTATTGGTTGAGACACATGGATCAAGAGTGAGATTTGTCCATCCATATGACAGATAGATATACTTTGGGCCCTCTCGATGAAATGTCATCCAATTAGCTTGCAAGCATGTGACTGGATCACAAGGGATCACATATCACGGGAACGAGAAAAGAGTACTTATTAGTAACGAGGTTGAACTAGGTATGCAAAGATACCGACGATCATAACCTCGGATAAGTAAACTATCGTGAGACAAAGGGAAATTGGTATCGTATGTAAGTGGTTCATTCGCTTGCAAAGTAATCGTTGAAATATGTGGGAGCCATATGAATTTCCAGATTCCTCTATTGGTTATTGTTCGGAGAAGTGTGTCGATCATGTCCGCATAATTCACGAACCGTAGGGAGACACACTTAAGGATTCGACGTTGTTTGAGTAGTTATGGAATGATGAGTAAGAGACCGAATGTTGTTCGGAGTCTCGGATGGGATCCGGGATATCACGAGGAGATCCGGAATGGTCCGAAGAATAATATTCATATAAGGAAAGTCCTGTTTCGGGGTTGGAGAATGGTTCCGGTGTTTTCATCGGGAATGTTCTAGAAGGTTCCGGAATGTTCGGCACTCCGAAGAGGAGAGGAAGGGTACATGAATGTGTCATACCAAGTTGGAATGATTGCATCATGTACTAGGTGTCATCTCTGAACAAAATAAAGGGTTTAATCAAATCCTAGTTTGAAAAGTCAAACGCCAATTTGAAAAGTCAAACGGCTATTTTGGGAAGTGGAGGGGAAGGTGGAAACCGAGTTGGGGAGGAGTTCCTCCCCTCCACCGCCGGCCCCCTTGGGAAACCGAGTTGGGGAGGGACTCCCCTCCCCTGGCGCGGCCCCTCCACCTATATAAGGAGGGGCAGGGCTGCCCCTCCTAGCACCCAACACCTCCACCCGCAAACCCTAGCCCTAAGCCGCCGGCCCTCCTACAGCCGCCGCTGCCCTAGGGCAAGCCGCCGCCTAGATAACCCTAGCCGCCGGCCAAGCCTCCTCCTTGGTGTGTCTAAACCCTAGATCGTCGAGGAGCTCTCTCATAGTCCACCATACTCGCTCCGGCTTAAGGCGAAGCCCTGCGAGATCTCCCCTCTACTTCCGGTACCACGCCGTTGTGCTGCCGGAATCGCGAGGAGAGTGCTACAACCTCCGCTGCCTGCTGGAATAAGGGAGAGGAAGGTCTTCATCGAGTACCGAACGTGTGACCGACTGCGGGAGCGCTGCCGGAACGCAGAGCCGGAAGGATCGTCTACGCTATCTTGAGATCGGGAAGAGTACGACTACATCACCCACGAGAATCCGCTCTCGTTAAACACTTTGGAATCTTCTAGGGTGAGTTATTCCATCGACTCGTTGCTACAATCTAGTAGATAGATCTTGGCTTGTTTGTTTGTATGCGATAGAATTTTTTTGTTTTCCATGCTACGAAACCCTACATCTTCATATCCCCAAGAACAAATAAAACTACTCACACTTGGAGTCAATCAACACCATCATAGTAATATGAATAGAATACAAGTGGATGGATGAATACTCGTACAAATCCATAATAGAGTTTACGACTTACAATAGGATGGAGGCATATGAATCATAGGGGATGGTGATGATGATGGTGATGGTGATGTATTCGTTGAAAGAATATTACATGATCTCTAGTGTTTTGTGTGTTAGATAAGAATACCAATAAATATTTAATGTGTGTTGAAGTGTTGCAGAATACTGGTCCAATTAAATGCAGCAAATCAGTTGTGTTGGGGGCGGATTATCCGCCCATGCCAAGGGCCAGATAATCCGGCCCACCCCAATCGTCAAACGGCATTAAGGTGTGTTGCACTGTATGGGGGGGATATTCCCCCGGATTGTCTGGCCAGGGTCGGTAATACGCCCCTTAGGGTGTCGGATAATCCGCCCCCAAGGATTTTACAAAGGGAGCAAAGGCGCGGCGCACTGCATGGGGGGCGGAAAATGCCCCGGATTGTCCGGCCAGGGCTGGAGTTTTTGCCCGGGCCAGATAATCCGCCCCCAGGGGGCGGATAATATGCCCCCCTTGAGGATTTTTGAGAAGGAAGACAAGGAGCGGCTGTATGGGGCGGAAAATCCCCCGGATTTTCCGATTTCGGGGCGAATCTTTCCCCGGGCCAGATAATTCGACCCCCACTTGGGCCAGATAATCCGACCCCCAAAGTATCCAATGGCAAGTTTTGGCAGGGGGTATTTAATCTCCTTCACCACCTCCTGTCAGAACTCTTGATTCATTTTGAAAAAGTCCAGACCTGTTCTTCAAGCTCCAACACGAGATCTCCATCTTCATCCACCCAAAGGCTTTGATCTTTGGGGAATCGAAGGAGGAGGCCTCGATCTTCATCAACAACAATCAAGCGCTTCACTTCCCCTCCATTCACTTGGAGGATTTTCGATCTAGTATTTCTTGCAAATATCTAGATCCATGTTTCGACTATTTGATAATTCTTGTTCTTGTGGCAGCTTGTTGTCCTCACGGGAGCCTCCAATTCAGTTGTGGATGTGTGTCCGCTAGCGTTGTAAAGGCACTGGTTCCCGCCACGAAGGGTACCAATAGTGGAAAGGTGGATCAGGCCTTTGGTGGCAAAATCCATCGGAGAATAGGGTGAGGCCTATTGTGGCATGGTGGTCTTAGAACCGCCCACCCCTCCAACGCAGACGTACTTCCCTTACCAAGGGAGGAACTACGGTCAAACAAATCCTTGTGTCTCCGTGTTCTCCACTACAGTTTCCTCGCTCCTTTTACATGCTTAGTAGTTAAGTTTGCATATAGGGAAATTATCTTTATTGCATATCTAGAGAATTTACTTTGTGTCAAGCCTAAAATTGAAAAATAACTAAAATTTGGAGTAGCACCTATTCACCCCCCCTCTAGGTGCCCATAAGATCCATTTCAATTGGTATCACAGCCTGATAGCTGTGAGATTCGATACATTTTTAATGGTTTTTATTGATGGTTTTCGTCTGGATTTGATGATTTTCTAGCTTTACCTAACACTAATACTTCGGTAGCGAAGAAAACTTGGTTTTCAATGTGTGTTTCAGGTTTTGAACATCAACAGAAGGTTTCAACAGCAAAAATACAATATTTAGGCGAAAACAAGCAAATCTCTTTTTGGAAGCAATCGAGGAAGGCAACTAGTAGGTTTAACGACCAACTATACGGCAAGAACATTTTCTACGGCCGTATAGTTCCCGCCATATAGTTTCCACCGCCTTCGTATTATCAAAAGGAACAACTTTTGTGAAGAGGCTAGAAGCGAAAACATAACACAACAGCCACCGTTCCATCTAGAAGGGAGAAAGAAGAGATCCGAAGAAGAAGGGGAAGACGTTCTCCATCTCGCTCCACGATCTTTGACCTCCTAGCCACCACACACCCATAGCCATTACTTGTACTTGAGGGAGAAAGATCTTCACCTTGCAAGATTAGGGTTTGAGATTGTTTTTTCCTATCTTGAATTGTGTTGGATTGATTTTATATTCTTATTGTGGATCTCCACGGTAATATCAAGAAGAACTCTCTTTATTTAATTATATCGATGATGCTTTCTTCTCTCATGTGTGAGTAAGTTCCATTGGGCGTGGGATATGTAAGGGATTGGTGAGATGTGATGTGCCTATATATTTTTCATTAGTTTGTGATTGATTTTAATTACTATATTAATGTGTGTGTGTGACTATCTGTGCAATGCCCAATGCTTGGTGTCCAATTAAGGGCCCAGATAACATGATACTTTGTTCTACATAGATAAGATCTTGTTTACTAGCAGACCAACGACCTCCAAGTGACACGGGGATATCAATGGAAAACTAGTTGAACTCGAGGAGCACGAGGAGCCACTATGCCTATTGCATTAGTCCGATCCAAGGAGCTTAATTGCTAAGCAATCTAAAGGATCTTAATCGCCTAGTGAATGACCATGGTTTTGGTAACAGACTAGTAGGATTATTGAAGTTGGGATGCAATCTACCAAGAGGAGTTCCGGATAATTATGGGTTGCTCGCCTACACACATACTTATAAGATTATAATTGTTACACTTATCACTCATCCACTTGGCGCGGCCACTATCACCATGAACTGTATCTCCCTGCGCCTATTTTGCCATCTACGGAAAATAATAAACAATCGAATCATTCTTTACATTTTACTTTTATTTAAATATGTTCAGTTTAATCCAAATCTTATTATTATTTCAACACTTGCAGTCAATTCACTCGAACATGTGTCACAACTTTGAGTGCGACAGAGACTTCATTCATAAACACTTTCCTTTGGGCTCCCTGTGGGATCGATATCTTAACTTCAAAACTAATTACAAACGATATGTGCACTTGCAGTCATCAATCTATTTTTTGGCGCCGTTGCCGGGAAGCTAAGCGCTAAGTGTTTGTATTTTGACATTTCAGGTGTTACTATTACCAAATGGTCTCCCTAGGATACAAAGGGTCTACATGCTCTGGTAGGACCTATCCACCAAATTATTTTGAGCGTGTGCCTGTTCAAAGGTGTAATGAAATTATTGAAAAACTTTTGAGATCAAATAATGTTGAAGTTGAAAACCTGAGTGATTTTATGGAAATCATGTCCATTCACAGGACAACTCTCAAGAAACCTGAGAAAACTCTCAAAGAATACAGTACTCCAAATTCTTATTATCTTAAACAGCCAATATAATTTCCTAATCCTGGAGTTAGAGAATATCGATTTGATGGTGAGATTATTAAAATTTTGCAGGAAACATCTTTCAGTGAAAGGGAAGATGAAGACCCAGGAAGACATCTTAGAGAGTTCAATGATGTGATAACATCAATTGGACCAAAAGGTTTTCCTAGAGATTTCTCCCACCTAAATTATTTCGTTGGTCTCTTAAAGGTAAGGCTCTAGACCGGGACGGGAAATTTGGAGAGGATCATCGCCATCATCATCACCAACGCATCTCCATCAACCATCAATGTTTCCCTCATCCACAAGTGAGTAATACCCCGTTGTAGGCTATGGGGATGGTAGGGATTGGATGAGTTCTATCATATAATCGAATAAGATTGTTAGGGCATGGTGCCTAGTATCTCTATTAGGGCTATTTGACTTTGTTGCAACTTGTTGTGCTTAATGCTTGTCATTAGGGCCCGAGTGCCATGATCTCAGATCTGAACTTATTATTGAATCATTATGATAGTATTCTTTGTGATCTTATCTGCAAGTTGTGTACACATATCATTGTCCGAATCCAAAGGCCCCGAAGTGACAGAGGGATGACTGTGATGTGAGGATCACATGTGTTCACGAAGTGTTAATGCTTTGCTCCGATGCTCTATTAAAAGGAGCACCTTAATTTCCAGTAGTTCCCTTGAGACCCCGCTGCCACGGGCTGGCAGGACAAAAGATGTTGTGCAAGTTCTCATTGCGAGCACGCATGACTATATATGGAGCACATGGCTATGATTGTTTAGTACTTGGGTGCTTTATATTATTTGTCTTCAATTGCCCTAGATCTTAAAGTTACATGTTTAGACTCGTCCATGCAACGCCCGTCCATCCATCCCTATGCCTACCGCACTCATATCCTACTGTTTGCTGCTACTGTTACTATTGCTCCTGTTTCACTACTACTGTTGCTTTGTTGTTGCTACTACAAACTATTGCTACTAATAAACTTCTGTGAGCAAGAACTATTTCCAGGTGCAGCTGAATTGACAACTCATTTGTTAAGGCTTGAAAGTATTCTTTGGATCCCCTTGTGTTGAATCAATAAATTGGGTAATACTACCCGCGAAGACTCTTGCGATCCCCTATACTTGTGGGTTATCAAGACTATTTTCTGGCGCTGTTGCCAGGGAGCATAGATTTATTTGTAAGTTCACTTGGATATACTATTGTTAACTACTACTCCTTTCATCATGGGGAAGTCTCGTGATGGAAAGTTTCCTATTTTACCATCCACTACAAGAAGAGGTACAGTCCTAAACACCTCTACTGCTCTTGATTCACCGTTTGTTATAAGTAAGCTTGTTACACCACCACATACTCATGCTACACACACTGCTACTACTGCTGAATCTGAAACTGCTTTTGATACTCATGATGTTACTTCTACTGTGCTTGATGCGAGTGGTTCATTAGGTCCTTTCCTAGATTCTACTATGGCTAGTCTAGGAAATACCGAAACTCCTAGTGAAGACAATGTTACACCTGTTAGCTCACCTGAGTCTAGAGAGAGATGTGATATTAATGATGGTTACATTGAGTTTACTGATGAATTTATTGAAGAGTGCCGAAACACACATGGTGCTAGTGCTATTAAGAGTCTCCTTGAGAGACGTACCATTATTCCTAAACTGTCCTATGATCCTAAGTTTGTCACCTCTCTCATAGATATTAAAGATAAATATTATGATTTCTCTCTTGATTTATCCTATTTGGACATTGTTGAGAAAGAACCTTTTTGTGGGACTGAAAATGAGAGTGTTGTAGCTCATATGAATGAGCTTTCTACTATCGGTGCTTTATTCTTTGATGATTTTAATATGCGCAAGTAATTTGTTACTAAGATCTTCCCTTTTTCACTAAAAGGAGAATCTAAGGCTTGGTTTAATAGATTACCTCCTGGTTCCCTTGATAGCCCTGATTTTTTGATTGCTTCCTTCTTCCAGAAATATTTTCCTCCCAGTGATAGACATGCTGCTTTGCAGAGACTTTTTTATTTTAAATAGGGAGAAGAAGAAAAATTGCCTGAGTCACGGAGAAGGTTCTGTGCGTTCTGTGCCTTGATTCATGCACATCCTGGATGTCCATCACCTAAAAATGAGCTTCTTGATATTTATTATGTAAGGGTCCCAACCTTTAAATAAGGTAGAGTCCCCTGTGTTTACAATGCTAGTCCCTGGATCAATAGCTAGCATCCACAGTTAAGATGTAATATCAAGAAACAAAGGTCATAATATAACTTTATAACCAGGAATAACATAATTTTTATTACATCTTACATAGCTCATTTGGCTATTACATTACATTGCAGCGGAATAACTATAGTCATGGGGTCCTTCATCTTCAAAGTGCCACAGGCAAACATGTTGGTTGTAGACTTTGTACTCCTAATTAATCAATCTTTACTAAAATCAATTAAACCTGCAACATTACAAGTTACAGCCACAAGGGTCAATACATTTGAATTGTATTGGAAAGTTTCACTATTATGTAGAATATAAGTGGATCCTATCATTACATGCACATTTGGCTAAGTAGGGTTTTAGGCTCATTTGCAGAAAGCAATAATTTATCCTATCTTTTCAAAATGGTTTTGTTCCTTTGTCAAATATTTTCTGAACTCCTTGGAATCCACCAAGTGTCTTTGTCAAAATCTCTTGATATACTTGGTACCCCCAAGTACTTCAAGTTTTTATCAAATCTCTTGAGCTCCTTGGTAACCCCAAGTGCTTCAAGTTTTTATCAAATCTCTTGAGCTCCTTGGTACCCCCAAGTGCATCAAGTCTTTTGTTGTCACTTAAAAGTTTTTCTTTTAGAAATTGGAATGTCGAGATTTACCATAGCTTCAAGCTTTAGTTGCTCAGTATTGTCCATAACCGGGGAAACGGCTAAGTACTTAGATTTTTATTATCTTCTGCAGAAGTAGTACACTTTACCCACATGTCACAATCCCATCTTGTTGCCACCAGTGGCCACTGGATTAGTACTCACCAAGATGGAGTACTGGCAGATTGAGAATGTGACGAAGTCTTTCCAGAGGGTCCTCCCATACACCATTGCTAGCTTGTCTTTAATACCCATGTAGGATTCCAGGTCCTCATTTTCAGTAACCTGAAGACAATGCATGGGTCTTCCTAATGTAGTTGACCAAGCCAGAGCCATAAATAGCATGTGGTTGCACACGAAAGCGATTGTTGGAGAAACATGTTCAATCTCTAAGTTTCCTGGGTGGTTTTCCTTTGGAGCACAACACAAAGAGATTGCCATAGACATGGTTCCTTTTATTGCCACCTTCTCCAAAACTCAAAGTATCCTTGTCCACCTAGGTGGTTCATTGAGTCCTTGTTTTATTATATAAAAACACAAGTCCTTTTCTCAACTTCATAAAATATCAACATGTGCCTCTTCTCAAAATATAGCATGGCTAAGCATGTAAAAACTACATTGTTTTCACTAAGGAATGTATAGGGTATCCTATTAGGATTTAGCATAGCATAAGTATTGAAACTCTTTTCATGCATGTTTCAAAATCCACTAAGTATAATGAAAATAGTAGGACTTTAGATGATAGTGTCACTTGCCTTTCTTTTGGTAGGGGATGTTGGTTCACTCCTTGATCTTGCTAGTCTCACACTTTTCTAACTTCACTACAATCAATCAAGCAAAAACAACATCAACTAGCATTCCAAACCAATAATCAATCAAAAAATTCACACACATAAAACAATGGGATCTAAGTCATGCATGCAAGCATGCAAGAGGTAGTTTTATTTGCAAAGATGGTTTCTACTTGGCTCTAAGCTTTGTAAGGTTCAAGGTGGTCATTTTCCAAAGTGGCAAAGTCATTTGCAAAAGGGTTTCACCCATAAACCATTTTTTAAATCCAAACATCATTTTATGTGGTGCAAAATGTTTTTATCAAATCAAAACTTTATGTATTTCCACCAAATAAGTTGCTAATTCACAAGACTTGGTGTTTTGGGTCAGTAGGTTTGCTCTAAGTCATTTTCCCAAGGTTTTTACTCCAAAGTCATTTCCATAGCAAAAATCAATATTTTTATTTGGCTAGAAATGGCTAAATCAAGTTTTTATTCCTAAACTTCACAAAATCCATTTTTAAATCCATGGGTTGGTTCCTAGGGTCAGTAAGTTCACCACAAACCAATTTTCCAATATTTCAACCTCAAAAAAAAATTTGAATAATTTTTCTAATCCAAACAAGCATTCAAAAGTTTCTGCAAAAACAAACATTTTAATAGTGGCTTTTTACTAAACAAAATCCATGGTTGGCTAGGGCTTGTTCCACTGATTCCATTGATATAAAGTTTGTAATTTTTGGACGTGTGGATCAAAAGTTATAGGGTTTTCAAATCTGCATCTAAATCTGTTTTTCAAATTCTGTTTTAAACAAAAACTGGCCACGCGTCGCGTTTTGATTGGGCGGTACCGGTTCGGTCGGATCGACTGATGCAGACCGTAGGATCTAACTTGTATCAAGCGGCGCAGAGGAATATGATACCTCTTCGTTTAAATTCTATCACAGCCACACGATTTTGATCTAACGGACATAATCCACATGCCACTAACTGGCGGCGCTGCGCGGCGATAGACGGCAGCGACGGTCAGGCGGTGGGCTAGCGGCGGTTCTAGGAAGCAAAGAAGACAGGGGGGTTCTCACCGTGTTCGCGAGGTCGAGGTGGTGCTCGACGTGTGGTCGGCGTGGCAAGGGGTGCTCAGGGACAACAGCAATTCCTCGCCGGAGTCGTTGTCGGCGTCGGCGTCAGATGGTCCTGTTCGTGGTCAGGGTCGATGCTACAGATCACAAGGGGGCAAACCGAGAGCATGGTTAGATGCGCATGGTCGAGGCGATGACGCGTGCGTGAAAGAGAAGGAGAGGGGCGGTCGGATACTACCTGGGGAACTCGCCGGAGTTGCTTGCAGACGCGGTGGTGCTCAGTTGAAGACGGAGCCGACGTTCTGGAGCACCCGCGGTTGAATGGGAGGTACAGGGACAAGCGTCTGGGAGTGGGGAGTGTGCTCGTGTGCTCGGGGAGTCAAGGGGTGGCGAGGTTGGGCTGGAATCGACTGGGGACGGTGGTCAGAGCAGTAGTGCTGCGAGCTCGATTCAGGGCAGCCTGGTGGCGTTCAGAGCGTGGAGTCTGAGGGGAAAGGAAGAGGAAGGCGAGGCGTTTAATACCGCGTGGTCACAGGGTGGATTAATGCGGCCATTTACGCGAATTGATCGCCGGCGTTACCTGCTGCAACGGCCGGGCGTCGTCTGCGCGAGGAAGAAGATGAGCTGGAGGGGTGGGGTCGGTTGGTCAGCGAGAGAGAGGAGAGGGGAGTTGGGTCCACTGGTCAGCGTCTCTGTGGGTCAGTGAGCGAGTGCGAAACGTTTTCTGCGGGAGTGAGGAACTGGGCTGTTTGCTGGGCTGTTGGGCTTGGCCAGTTGGGCTGAGTCCGGATTCTATTTTTTTCTTCCTGATTGTTTTATCTTTTTCCAATTCTATTTCCTGTTTTGAAAATCAAACAACAAATCAACTTTCAAATCAATTCAAACATTCACCAAACATTGTAATGAGTTTTGGTTCTGTTTAACAACATAATCCAATTCCCAAAAATAAATAATATTTTTTTATTTTAGGGTCCATTATTAATTAAATAAATAGACCTTGTTTAATAAATCAAAATAGAATTTGTTTTATTTAAAATCTCCATTTGAAAACTAATTATTTCCAAAACCAAAATAGTAGGTTTTATTTGAGAATATAAGATATTTGGAAAACTTGTTTAAAACCAATAAATAAGTTTTTGATGTTTTACTTAAAATAGTAAAACCTTTTATTTTTAATAAACTTGGATATTAAATCCTTATTATTTTATTTGAGTAAACCTTTACTATTTTTATCAAGTAGAAATATTTTATTTTAAAGGCTTGGCCAAGTTTTAATTTGGCTCTTTAAAATAATACTTATTTTATTTCTATCCTTTTCTTTTGAAAACAAATCTTTTTATTAAAAGATTCTAATAGTAATTCAAAATATTTTTATTTTCCTTTATTAAATGTTTATCTTTTTAAATCCCTTTAAGATTTATTTGATCCAAATTGGTTTGAAGGTTTCCAATTGGATTCAAAAAGTTTCTTCTCACCCTGAAAATCAACAAAGTTTTATTTTATTCATTTATTTTTCACATTACAAGATTTGGAAAATCTTGGATGTGACATATTATAATGGACTAACTGATGATTCTAGGACATACCTAGATAGCTTTGCTGATTGTGTTTTTAGGAAAAGGACTCCTACAGATGTTGAAGAATTAATGGCTAAAATAAGCAAGAATTATGATGATTGGACTTCAACTGAGCTGTATACACCTGAGCCTATTACTCCTGTACCAGTTGTGCCTGAACCAGTCCCAACACCAACACCAAAGAAGAGGGGAGTGATTGCATTAAATGATGAAGTGATGAGAGAATCTAAGAAATGTCATAAGGAGAAAGGTATTAGAGTTGAAGATGTAAATAATCTACCTCCTATAGAAGAAATATGTAAGCCAATTCCCCACTCATCTACTATTGAGGTACACTCTCTCCACTTTGATGAAGGTGATATTCCCTATGGTAAGCCTCCTGATCAATGCTTGACACATTTATTGTCAAACAAGGTAATTTTAATAAACAAGTTCTGAAAGGATAGAGATGTCGCCTAGAGGGGGGGTGAATAGGCAATTTCAAAACTATTACGGTTTTGACTTGATAGAATGCGGAATTAAACTAACGTTTATTTTACAAGCACAAAACCTAAATACACTAGGCTCAACTAAGTGCACCAACAACAAATTAAGCTAAGCAAGATAGCACAAGATAAATATACCACAAGTGATAAGCAAGATATAAGTACTTCAAGCTCGATGGCTATCACAAGGAAAGTAAGCTCGGATATAGAGATAACCGAGGCACGCGGAGACGAAGATGTATTCCCGTGTTCACCACCTTTGGGAAGGGGGCTACGTCACGTTGGAGAGGTGTGAGGTTCCACGAAGGATTCCTCACGCGCCACAAAGGCTCACCTTCTTCTCCGAGTCTATCCCACGAAGGAATAGGCCCTTTCCTTATGGCTAGCTTTTCCTCCACTCCGGAGATGGCAAGCTCCACAACCACTTCACAAGCTCCACGAAGGAGAATCCCGGGTCTCTTCACAATCTTCCACGAAGAGAACACTGCGGTACCAACCGCCAAGCCAACTAGGAGGTCACCCTCCAAGAGTAACAAGCTCACGGTCTCTCACTCGAACAAATCGTAATGGAGAGCTCAACACTTATGCAAGAATGCAAAGCAAGACCACCAAGGGTGCTCAAATCCCTCACTCTCAAATCCCACCAAAGCAACAAGTGCTACGGAGGAATTAGAGAGGAAGAACAATGGTGTAAGTCAACCAATGACTCCAAGATCTAGATCCAATGGGTTCCCCTCACTTAGAGGAAGAATTGATTGGTGGGGATTGTAGATCTAGATCTCCTCTTCCAAAGCCTTCAAAAAGATGCAAGAATCATAGGATGGAAGTGGGAGGAAGCAAGCTCAAGAGGTTCAACAATGGAGGTCAATTTCGTGGTCAAGAACCCTAAAACGTTGGGAGAAGAACCCCCTTTTATAGTGGAAAGCAAATATGGCCGTTGGGAGAAAACTGTGCGAATCCGGTTGAAAGTTCGGTTGGACCGGCTCCAGAACCGGATGGTTCGGTTCCTGGACCGGAAAACCGGATCTCAACCGAGATAAGGGTCAGTACACAGTCTCGGATAGACTCAGTATAGAAAAACCGAAAATCCCGGTTGAATCTCGGTTTTCCGGTGCTGGCACCGGACCACCCGGTCTGGGAGCTGGTTGAACCGGATCCACAACCGGGATGAAACTGACTTCACGGAAAACGCAATAACTTTTGCATCCGGACTCCGATTTAGATGATCTTGGGCTTGTTTTGACGAGGACAACAAGCTTTACAAGATTGTGCAGAGAAACATCATATCCCAACAAAGGAGGATAGAACCAAATGAAGAAAGGTAAGAAGCCTCCCTAAATAAGAACCGATAAAACCTTCAAACTCGAGAACGCCATAGAAGATGCATACGAATTCCGTTTTCGATGAACTTGGGCTTGTTGAAGAGCTAGCAACAAGATCAAGAACCTCACATGGAGAAACACCAAGAAGCAACAAAATAGGAAGATGCAAAGTATGCAAAGGATTGAGCTCCCTATGACGATGTTATCAAGTTACATAACCGAAAGCCCCTCTTGATAGTGCGTCTATATATCCTATAACCCGGTCTCCCAACAACCACCCTGAGACCGGTAAAAGGAAAACCTAGCAAGGCCATACCTTTGCCTTGCGCATCCTGCTAGATCTTGATGACAACGCTTCAAGCTCCACCCAAGCCAGAATGCAACACTTGATCATTGTTGCTTCGTGAAGACTCCTAATTTGCTCCCCATACACCACTATGGGATAGCTTCATTAATACATGTATTCACATGTACATTATCACCAATATGGATGACAAGTTTCAAGCAAATGATCTTCTCGAGATGCTTATCTTGAACTTGCCCTTCTCAACCTTGATGACGATCACCACTTGATGTCATCCTCTCATGGGCTATATAATATCTTCATTTTTGAAGCATGCCCATAGAAAGATACCTGTTCCATATAGAAAACGCAAAGGCAAATATATAATTGGTTAGTTCATGATGCATAATTGACAAGGCTTAGCATACCACAAGACCATGTGGTACATTCTTTATGCTTCATGTGTTGACCAACTTGAAATCACTCTTCACTCTTTGTATTGGTCAACCAAGTATCTTCTTGCGCTCTATCTTAATATCTTGAGGTACATAAGGAACTCTTAATTTGATTACATGCTCTAAATCTTAGTCAACCATAGCTCAACTAATGAGGCTATCATGACACCGACTTAGAGCCATATCTTGAATTCTTCTATTGAGATCACACTCTCAAGATCTTGATCATATCATATTCTTCTCTTCAACTCGATGATTTTGATGCCAATACTCAAGGTATATCTTTATCTTCATGGCATCCATACTTGAATCCAACACATGGACTACAAGCATGACCTATGGAATATACCTTCATATAAAACTCAGTGAAAACATCAGTCCATAGGGATTGTCATTAATCACCAAAACCACACATAGGGGAAATTACCCTTTCAATCTCCCCCATTTTGGTAATTGATGACAATCACAACAAGAGGGTTAATATAATGAATATTAGAAACAAGTACGCAGCTTATCCAAGAATAATTTGTATACAAGAGGTTGTATTTGATATGGTTAAGTAACACAAATATACTAGCCCATATCAAAACCGATTCTACTCACATAAACTACAACTAATGCAGGAAATGTGAGTAGAACCAACATATATAGAGCAAACTCCCCCACAATATATGCACATGTGATGATCTTGAATTTCATTGCATACATTGTCAAGCATAACCTTTGAGAGAGTTTCCACTATATATACAACCATGCAAAACATAATAAAGATGGGATGCATGAAAGGCAAACACTTAAGAACAAACCAATCTTAAGTAGAAAACCATTTCCCTTAAAACCCTCTAAACTTCTCCCCCATTGACAACAAGTGCCAAAATGGATAACAAGGTTAGAAGGACAATATAGTATGAGTTCCTACACAATGTGTGCATTACTCGTAATATGAGTGAAATCAAATGCACATAACCAATGACGAAGACTTGGAGGAAATCAAACTATATTGAGGATCAAGGATTGATAAAAGGATAACAAGGTGAAGGAACTTCAACGGATGAAGCAAGCAATCAAAAGATCCAAATAATCAAATGGACAAATAGTGCTCTAAGTGAAATAAGGAATCTCCCCAAGGTTCGTGCATAAATTAGTTGTTTCATTTGAATACAATATGCACAAACATGGAATCCTCACTCCCTCTATATTATTTAGAGCACAACCAAGATACAAGGATTAGATATAAACCAATACACTTGTCAAGACAAGCTTAAGTCCAAGAGAAACCAAATATGAGATATGAGTGCGTGAAGATGCAATAAAAGTAAACCAAGCACTCATAAATCAAGACCTTACCAATACCATTAAAAATCAAGAGGATAAGAGAGATGGTCAGAAAAGAGCGAGCATATCAAGGCGAGAGATTAACACTCTAGTGTATATAAGTTTCTAAGGGAAAAACATGAGAATAATCCACAAAGAAACATCCACACATAAGAGGTTAATAAAAAGAATACATGATATCCAAGCGGAAGTCATAAGATATACCAAAGAGGATATTTTGCTTAAGTGCATATATAGCCCATGGCTCTATTTTATCTTATGGTATATCAATGAACTTCACCAAAGAAAAACAAAAAAAAAATCTCAAAACCATCACAACTAACACTAAGGGAACTAATGCTAGTTGGGATACTTTGAGAAAGGCAACAAGTATCAAAAGGAATGATTTAATGCAATTTCAAAAATATTGCACATGAGAGTACCTTGAGGAGTTGATATGCAATAAATTGCTAGAAGGCATATTTGGAATTGGTGAATCATGAACATGATTTTATATACTCCCCATTATATGCATCATCTCAAATTACTCACATAAGCAATAAGGATACAAAAATCTTTCAAAGATAATTGCAAGAATCGAACATTTACAAACAAATAAATTCATGCCAAGATGCAACCTACAAGAGATTGGATGGAAGAATAGTATGCATGAATAAGATACTTGTTACCGAGATAGCAATGGTATGATGTAGTAGATAAGAATTTTTAGATCATCCTAGCTTGGCTCCAATTATCATGTGGTGACAACACTTTCCTTATTGACGAGACAAGCATCCATTGCATCTTCAATGTACCTAAAACAACATTCAAGTACATCTTGGTTACCAAACTTATTGGGTCCAAAGTGGTTAGAATAACCACAACACATAGGATACATTCCATAAAAATATGTGCATATTTAGAGATGAAATTTGAATTTCATGCACATCTTAGCCATTTAAGGATTTGATGGAGTATACCCTATATATTGGTTCAAAGAAAGCAAAACATGACATAAGATATACATTTATTAAACATGCATGCGCGAGAATTTCAAGATCCAACGAAGATATTCTTTGGACAAAACACCAAAAATATTCAAGAAGGCATACAAGGTGTGACAAAACACATTTGTTGTCCAAACTATATCAAAGAATCAAATCAACACAAGATTTGTTCAACAAAGTTCAACGAATGAACCGAGCAAAAACTATTAAGCATGAAAGATGAATTAAAAACACAAATGCTCAAAGATTTATCTCATTCAAGAAAATAAAATAGAGAATAAAGAATGAGATAAAAAACTCCCAAAAGAGCAAGGTTTTAACAAATAAACCAAACCCTTAACACTTTTCACAATGGCACAAGGTTCCGAGAAGAAAAGGTTTGTCTTCCACTAAAACACATTTGATAATAATCAAAAACATCATCAAATATATGTTCAAAAGCCAAGGAAGACAATGGGAGTCACACAATTTTTTTTGGAAAGAAAGTAAGGCAATAAGAGGTTAACTCCAAAGTGAAGATGATCCACAAATACTACCACACACAAGTATATCAATTGTCGAAGACAATGATTGTATTGAAATAGATTTTCGGTGGTATATTGCACGGATATTAAAGATAAATCTTCACAATAAAAAGCATAAGATAGAAATAAAAATATTAAGCACTATGCAAAGATAGAGATTCTTGATAGCTTCAACTAGTCACACAATTATGCAAAAAAATGATTAGAATAACTTGAAGCAAATGGTATCCCAAATAAGATATATAGATATGTATTTGAGAAAGACCGCACCAAGAATTTCTTACTCAAACAAAGACCAAAAAGACAAGCAATAAAAGCTTCTAACAAAAATAGGACCTTGTTTGAGCCAACATGCCACCTAGAAACAAGATAATCAACAATATCAACTCTAAGTGGAACTACCTCATATGTTCACATTTCCTAGGATTGTGATATGCAAAAGAAGCATATTACTCCCCCATAATGTTATATTCATTTTTTTATAAGAGGCAAAACAATCTCAACTAGAGATAATTAATGGACATTTAGAATTTGAATTTCTCATGAGTATGATACACCACATAGTGACTAGATAAGCTTGCAATATCAATACTAAGTGGTAGTACTCATGTACACATATTTTAAGGTTTGAGAGATGCGCGAGGCATGTCACTCCCCCAAAATGGTATGTTCCATTAACCACTATAAAAGAGCCAAATAAGATATCATCAATATGCATTAGAGGCTCAAAATAAAACACACGAGTAAATGATGTGCCAATCACCTAGACATACTTGAATACACAAAATAATCAAGCATGAGGCACACCAAATACAAACACATACTTGGTACAAAACCAAAACATGTAAAGGGTCAAGTAACTTACAATATAAATGAGTTAAGTACAAGTTACCGCGAAGAGGCACATTGGATATAAGATAGGGAAATAATAATCCTTATAACTTGGCTTGATCAAATATAATATATGAAGATCCCTTAATTCTTCAAGAGTTAGCCAAGTTTCCAATGCCCTCCAAAAACACCTATTGATCAAGTTTGAGCTAGTTGGTCCCCAACCAAGTTGGGTCCTAAGAGGTTAGTCACAATAGGCTTGGCAACCCAAATGGTTCTTTTCTTGACACCACTTTGAGTTCCAACAAACTTGGAAAATACATTGCCATTCTTATCCTTCCTAAGAGAATAATCATCATCAACAATGATAGGGTTAGATAAGGTACCGTTTGAACATGAAGAGGCAAAGTGCCCCTTCACACGACATATGTAGCAACAAGTGCTCCCCTTTCTCTTCTTCATTGATTTCTTGGCTTGGGGAGCATTATCTTGATTTTTCTTTGGAAGTGGCCTAACTTCAACTTGGGCTTGAACATGAACTTGTGGCCGCTTCCCTTGTTGCTTCTCACTCAAGTGCTTTTTCTTTAATGGACAAGATCTTACATGATGTCCTTCAACCTTGCACTTGAAGCAAATAATCTTGGCCGAATTCTTGACTTGGTTTTGGCCCTTCTTCTTGTTTATATTGGACTTGTTCTTTTTATTGGAGTTGAATCCAAGTCCACTTTTATCATTAGGGGATTTTTGCACACTCAAGATATTATCGAGTGTGGATTTCCCTTCATGACTCTTTTCCAAGTCATTCCTCAAGGAAGTGACTTGAGCCTTGAGATCTTTGATTTCCGCTACATGGTTAGTATAAATACAAGTACTAGAGGAAGTATAAGCTTCATTGTTAGAGCAACAAGGCAAATCAATTAATCCAACACAAGGTTTATCAATAGTATGGCTAGATGAATTACTAGGACTAGCACATGGCAAAATAGCATTTTGAGTAGAAGTTGTGCTAATGTCCAAAAGAGGCTCACAAGATGTTACCTTAGTAATACTTGCCTCATGAGCTAAATTTATCCCATCATAAGAGATTAGAAGATCATTATGAGAGCCCGAGAGATTTTCGTGACTTTCTTCCAATTTCCTATACTTGTTAGTTAGCAACTCAAGTTGAGCCCTTAGCTCAACATTCTCCTTCAGGATAGATGATTCACAAGAAGTAGAGTTAGTAGCACAAGCATCATTAATGGAATTTTCCTTTTCAAGCTCATAAGATTCAATTTTTTGTGTGAGGGACAATTAGTGTGCTTCTCCTCGGCAAGCTCTTGCTTAAGGAGATTGAATCTCCGACTCACATCATCAAGTTGGAAATCCAACTCCTCTATGGTTCCCGTTTGTTTAGTTATGGTGTCCATAACGTGTTTGAGACAAGTAACGGACTTATTATTACCACGAAGAGAGGTACACAAAAAAGTCAACTCAAGCAAGAGAGCACTAGTATCCTCATCAATGTCATCATCACTATCACCATTATCATTGCTATTATCTTTACAAGATATATTGGGATCCAAAGTAGGAGATACCTTTGATCCTCTTGCCATAAGGCACATGTGAGCATGGGAGAATGAAGATGAGGACATTCTTGAATCTTCATTCATGATCAAGTCTTGCTTCATAGAATGTTTGATTTCCTCTACATTGTTAGATAAACAACTAGAGGAAATAGAAGCATTTTATTCATGGTAACAAGGCAAATCAAGCGTATCATCTACACTAGTACTCAAATAATTTCTAGATGATATACAAGTACTAGCAACACAAGGGGATATAGCATTATTGTTGCAAGAAGTGCTTAAGTCCAAAGAAGAAACATTGCAATGGGATAGAGATGAAGGATCATCATTAGCGAGCACAATATCAACATTGCAATTCCCAACACCACTCACCATATCTTTACCTTGTGTCTTGCCACACATTGGTGAAGTGGGTGAAGATGAGAACTCATCGCGGCCGAAGGTGGAAGCAACTTGGAGCTCTTCATGATGTGAAGGAAAAGAGATCTCCTCGGAGAAACCACCGACAATATTAGAAATGGAACCACCAAATATTTCTTTAAGCTTGGTCCACTTCTCATGAGATGACTTGCGCTTTACAATCGTCAAGAACAAATTAACTATGGGGCTCAAAGAGCAAATAAGCTCATTAGATACTTGAGCTTCGAGATGTAAATTTTTCTCATCCTCTAAAGATAGATTTTGAGGATCCATAGGAGGAGAAAAACCTACATCTAGAAATCGCTCAATATTTGGACACAAGGTCCAAAGATTACAAAGCAAGCAATTTCTCCACAAAGCATAATTTGTGCCATCAAAGATAATTGTGTCATTGTGCACTATACTACTAGCCGACATCTTTACACTCTAGGCGGTGAAGCCTAAACAAGGAGAGACCTTGCTCTGATACCAATTGAAAGGATAGAGATGTCGCCTAGAGGGGGGTGAATAGGCAATTTCAAAACTATTACGGTTTTGACTTGATGGAATGCGGAATTAAACTAACGTTTATTTTACAAGCACAAAACCTAAATACACTAGGCTCAACTAAGTGCACCAACAACAGATTAAGCTAAGCAAGATAGCACAAGATAAATATACCACAAGTGATAAGCAAGATATAAGTACTTCAAGCTCGATGGCTATCACAAGGAAAGTAAGCTCGAATATAGAGATAACCGAGGCACACGGATACGAAGATGTATTCCCGTGTTCACCACCTTTGGGAAGGGGGATACGTCACGTTGGAGAGGTGTGAGGTTCCACGAAGGATTCCTCACGCGCCACAAAGGCTCACCTTCTTCTCCGAGTCTATCCCACGAAGGAATAGGCCCTTTCCTTATGGCTAGCTTTTCCTCCACTCCGGAGATGGCAAGCTCCACAACCACTTCACAAGCTCCACGAAGGAGAATCCCGGGTCTCTTCACAATCTTCCACGAAGAGAACACCGCGGTACCAACCGCCAAGACAACTAGGAGGTCACCCTCCAAGAGTAACAAGCTCACGGTCTCTCACTCGAACAAATCGTAATGGAGAGCTCAACACTTATGCAAGAATGCAAAGCGAGACCACCAAGAGTGCTCAAATCCTTCACTCTCAAATCCCACCAAAGCAACAAGTGCTAGGGAGGAATTAGAGAGGAAGAACAATGGTGGAAGTCAACCAATGACTCCAAGATCTAGATCCAATTGGTTCCCCTCACTTAGAGGAAGAATTGATTGGTGGGGATTGTAGATCTAGATCTCCTCTTCCAAAGCCTTCAAAAAGATGCAAGAATCATAGGAGGGAAGGGGGAGGAAGCAAGCTCAAGAGGTTCAACAATGGAGGTCAATTTCGTGGTCAAGAACCCTAAAACGTTGGGAGAAGAACCCCCTTTTATAGTGGAAATAAAATATGGCCGTTGGGAGAAAACTGTGCGAATCCGGTTGAAAGTTCGGTTGGACCGGCTCCAGAACCGGATGGTTCGGTTCCTGGACCGGAAAACCGGATCTCAACCGAGATAAGGGTCAGTACACAGTCTCGGATAGACTCAGTATAGAAAAACCAAAAATCCCGGTTGAATCTCGGTTTTCCGGTGCTGGCACCGGACCACCCGGTCTGGGAGCTGGTTGAACCGGATCCACAACCGGGATGAAACTGACTTCACGGAAAATGCAATAACTTTTGCATCCAGACTCCGATTTTGATGATCTTGGGCTTGTTTTGACGAGGACAACAAGCTTTACAAGATTGTGCAGAGAAACATCATAGCCCAACAAAGGAGGATAGAACCAAATGAAGAAAGGTAAGAAGCCTCCCTAAATAAGAATCGATAAAACCTTCAAACTCGAAAACGCCATAGAAGATGCATACGAATTCCGTTTTCGATGAACTTGGGCTTGTTAAAGAGCTAGAAACAAGCTCAAGAACCTCACATGGAGAAACACCAAGAAGCAACAAAATAGGAAGATGCAAAGTATGCAAAGGATTGAGATCCCTATGACGATGTTATCAAGTTACACAACCGAAAGCCCCTCTTGATAGTGCGTCTATATATCCTATAACCCGGTCTCCCAACAACCACCCTGAGACCGGTAAAAAGAAAACCTAGCAAGGCCATACCTTTGCCTTGCGCATCCTGCTTGATCTTGATGACAACGCTTCAAGCTCCACCCAAGCCAGAATGCAACACTTGATCATTGTTGCTTCGTGAAGACTCCTAATTTGCTCCCCATACACCACTATGGGATAGCTTCATTAATACATGTATTCACATGTCCATTATCACCAATATGGACGGCAAGTTTCAAGCAAATGATCTTCTCGAGATGCTTATCTTGAACTTGCCCTTCTCAACCTTGATGACGATCACCACTTGATGTCATCCTCTCATGGGCTATATAATATCTTCATTTTTTAAGCATGCCCATAGAAAGATACCTGTCCCATATAGAAAACGCAAAGGCAAATATATAATGGGTTAGTTCATGATGCATAATTGACAAGGCTTACCATACCACAAGACCATGTGGTATATTCTTTATGCTTCATGTGTTGACCAACTTGAAATCACTCTTCACTCTTTGTATTGGTCAACCAAGTATCTTCTCGCACTCCATCTTAATATCTTGAGGTACATAAGGAACTCTTAATTTGATTACATGCTCTAAATCTTAGTCAACCATAGCTCAACTAATGAGGCTATCATGACACCGACTTAGATCCATATCTTGAATTCTTCTATTGAGATCACACTCTCAAGATCTTGATCATATCATATTCTTCTCTTCAACTCGATGATTTTGATGCCAATACTCAAGGTATATCTTTATCTTCATGGCATCCACACTTGAATCCAACACATGGACTACAAGCATTACCTATGGAATATACCTTCATATAAAACTCAGTGAAAACATCAGTCCATAGGGATTGTCATTAATCACCAAAACCACACATAGGGGAAATTATCCTTTCAAGTTCATAATCATTTATTGGAAAACTCTAGAGCTATTAATGAGTTGAAAGATATTATGGAAAGAACTGCAAATGATATTAAAATGCTTTGTAAACACTTTCAAATGGTTCAAACCCAAATTGATCAACTTGCTAAGTTACAAAAGGATATGCTAGTTAATGCCTGAGGAGATAGACATGCTTATGGAATTAGAACTAGGAGTGGAGTAGCCACTCAAGATCCTCTATATCCTGAAGGACACCTAAAATAATTGAGCAGGATTCTCAACAAGGTGAAAGTAGTGGTAGTCCTCGTAAGAGAAAGAACAAGAAACATAAGGTAGTTGAGGAACCACTTGAACCTGCTGTAGAACCTAATAGTATATCTGTCTCTAATGCTGAAACTGAGAGTGATAATGATAAAAATTATGCTCCTGATAAGGAGGAAGTTGAGGAAGAACCTGAGAAGCACACTAAGAATACTAGATACTGTAAGGAAGATTTTATTGCTAAAAAACATGGTACTGAGAGAGAACCTTGGGTGCAGAAACCTATGTCTTTTACAAATAAGAAACACAAGTCAAAGGAGGAAGAACACTACAACAAGTTTTGTGAGTGGATGAAACCTTTATTTTTGCAAGTTCCTTTGACTGATGCTATTAAGTTGCCTCCTTATTCAAAGTATACGAAGGATATTGTCTCTAATAAAAGGAAGATTCGTAATGAGGAAATTTCTACTCTGCTTGCTAATTATTCCTTCAATAGTAAGGTTCCAAAGAAAATTGGTGATCCAGGTATACCAACTATTCCTTGCTCTATTAAGATTAGTTATGTTAGAACTGCTTTATGTGATTTGGGAGCTGGAGTTAGTGTTATGCCTTTTTCTCTCTACAAGAGACTCCAGCTAGAAAAGTTGATACCAACTGATATATCTTTGGAAATGGCTGATAAGTGAACTACTATTCTTGTTGGTATATGTGAGGTTGTTCATGTTCAAGTGGCTCATAATTGCTTGGTTTTGACTGATTTTGTTGTGCTTGAAATGCCTGAAGATGATAATATGTATATTATTCTTGGGAGACCTTTTCTTAATACTGCAGGTGCTGTCATCAATTGTAATCAAGGAAAAGTAAATTTTAATATTAATGACAAAGAGCATACTGTCTACTTCACCAAGAAGGTTGCTAAGAGCTATTGCCTGAATTCCATTGAAATTATTGAGAGCATCAAGGTTGGAGAAATATATTGTCTCATTCCACAAGAAAATTTTGAAACTATTATGATTGAGACCGTTGCTATCAAGTTTGAGGTAACATAATCACTTTTGGAATACAAAGTTTTGTTTCATATATTATTGTTTTAGTAACAAGACTTGATCAACCTTGTTAACAAAAGGATTTTAATGAACAAAGCAATGTTTTCACTGTGGTTATTCTTCTTTTTTTTACTTTTCTCCTTCCTAGTCTTTGCTTTTTCTCTTACTAGCTTTGATTTTACTAGTTGTTTGCTTGTTAGAGTGTCTTAGAACTTCTATAGTTTTGGTTTTGGTTTTCTTTTGCTTCTTCTAAAAAAATCTTTTCTGCGAGAAAATCAATTTTCATACCCTGAAAAGTGGCCAAAAATAAAGTTTCCCGAAAAATTCTAGAAAATTCAAAATAAATTTTTCCTCGAAAAAAGGGGCAGAGGGACACCTGGAGTTCCCCAGGGCGTCCCCCAGGCCAGCACACCCCTAGGTGGCGCCTGGCTAGGGTGTGGCCCACCTGTGGCCCTCCAAGATGCCTCCTCCCAACCATCTTCTTTCTCTCTCTCGATCTCCTTGCTCAGCCCATCTGTGTTGCTGATTTTTGGAGGGATTGCTCCTTGGTATGTGCCTCCTCCGCTTGTACAATTAGATTTGTGATTGGAAGATTGTATCTTGAGTATTTTGCTGCTATAGGTGTCAGGTTGTGTGAGCTTGCATGCTTGTACTATGCTTAGAGATTTCATTTTGATGCATGTTTAGCCCTCTAGCAAGTTCCTATAGTAGTTTACCATACGAATTATCCTTTGTCAAGCGTGGTTGGAGAGGGGGTAGGACCGAGAAAGTAGTTTATTTGCCTGCACCTGCTTTGTTTAGTTTTGATAACATGCAAGGATGGTCGCTCATAGAGGAGGAGTTTGACACATTCGTGGCGGATCTCTCCAGCAAGAGAATGTTGGAGAGGATGCCGAAGATGATTCGGTCCAGTCCTCCAACTTGGGAGAGTCTTCATACCGGCAACCCACCTATTATTGGTACGTGTCTTCTTCCTCATCGCAAGCGCTTGACTATGATCATTCCTATGATGACCCACCAGCTTTGGGTTACTACCCGCGCTATTGAGCCCCACTTAGGCCAAAAGCCTAAGCTTGGGGGGAGGTATACCGACATCACACTCATCTATATATCATGTTCATCGGTTCTTTGTATATCCACTGTTTCGCTTTCTTTTTGTGTTTTGTTTCTGCTTTCTCAAAACACAAAAATACCAAAAATATTTTCGTTGTATCTCTTGGTTTGTTTCTTTGATTTTTAGCTTTGGTTTGCCTTAAAGAAAAATCCAAAAAGATTTTGCTTTGTTTTTGCTTGCTTTGTTTTTGCTTTGTTTTGCTTGCTTTAAAAAAATCAAAAACACCAAAAATATTTGTTGTTCTTCTTTGGTTTTGTGAGCTCTTTACAGGGTTTAGCCGTCCTCATGAGGAGTTTGGTTTCATGTTATTATTCAAGTCACACAAGTGAAGGGAAATAATGAAGATTAAGACAACTTGAGGTGTGATAAGAGGCCGGTAACAAACTCTATTTGTTTTCATTTTTGTACATATACTCATCATTGTGAGCATTCTTAGTCTGTTCATGTAAGGTGTATGTTATTGATGGATTCTTAGTAGTTCTTGCTTTCTTGTGATTAGCTCCAGCTTGCTAATAGTTTGTAGCATGTCATATGAATGTTTGCTTGCATTGTTTTATTCATAACTTGGTATGATATTGTGGTATCCTCCTCTAAATGTTTCATGTGAATCGACTTGGCACATGCTCATGCATGCATATGACTAAACAATTTTCAGTAAGCCTCGATGATTTATTTTGCTCGGAGTTCTTGTATCACTTTCATGCCATAATTAGTCCTGTTTTGTTGCAAGCATGATTATGACAGTTATTGCTCTCTCGTTTGTTGCTCCCTCTCTATTGCTAGCCTTCACTTGCACTGACTATGAGCTCTACTTGTGCATCCAACTCCCCAAAACCATTATTGCCAACAGTGTCCACCACACCTACCTATTAGAATCATTTGCTATTCAGTGCATATTCATTATGCCTTGTTTTCTTCCAAATAAAATGTTTGATTGTTTTGAGAAAGTTAGTTAGTAAAGCTCTCGCGAACTAGGTAGGTGTGATGGCACACTTTATTCCTTGCACTTAATAAACCTGAACCATTGTGACTGTCCATGAAAGTTATATGCTTGCAAATTATAGGCTGGGATTTAGCAGAACCGTGCTGTCACGGGGAACGCTTTCAACACTTATGGATACATATCCAGTTGATACCATGCTCTTTTGTTTGCGGATGTCGTCGGTGTGAAATAAAAGGGGAGCTTGTGAGTTCATGGATTTATATATATGTGTGTTAGATAAACGCCTGGGCCGCTAGCCTAAGCCATGCCTAATCATGGTGGAAACTTGCAGCATTACCATAATGAGCATCTGTGAAGCATCCTTAATAAAAACCTATGCAAATAGCAAATAAAAAGATCGCTGAGATGCTCATTGTCTGCTTGCCTTGTCATTTTGATTATGGGATAGCTCCTGTATCATGTGCAAGGGGTACCCCGTTGGCGGTTCTCTATGATAGTCATGTATTTACAATGACAAGAACTTATAGGTAACTAAAGTTGAGTAGCACGAGGAGCGTCCCTCGTACTCAAGGGACTTGGGATTTCCAGTTTATGGTCTGTCAAGCATATAACTCATATTGGACCTCACTTTCACCTTAACCATATAAAGATGCCTATGATAGGGGCAATGAGAGATCAAAGCTAATGAGTACCTTACTTTCAGCATTTGGAAGCCTTTCAAACCTTTTCACTTCCTTGTTGATTCACCACTTATTCTATGAGCACTTTCTTGAGAGCATAGTTGGCATTCTCATGTTTGTCTCAAAACTTGGTTAATTATGTCATGACTTTGATACTTGTACCTCTGATATATTTACTTCTAGTCTTCACTTGAACTTCAGAGGTGCCTTGACATTTATATTGTGCTCTACAAACAAAGGCAAGCGAGATACCACTCTATCATACCTTCTTATGAGCATTGAAATGTTGCTTATGTTTATGTTTCATGCTACTTATTATTATTGAGTTGGTTTCTCTTCATAGCTTGCAGTGACTATTGAGTAGACTTAGTTGCATACTTCTTATTATGAATTGTCTAAGTATCTACTCCTGTGCTGAGAATATATACATCATATGAAGCAAATGTCTTCATGAAAGTTCTTTTATCGCACTCAGTTGCACTTTTTCTATTGTTTCTCCTCTAAACTTGTGTGATTTGGATACAACTAACACGGACTGACGCTGTTTTTAGCAGAATTACCTTGTTGTCCAGTTTTTGTGCAGAAAATCAACTATCAGGAAAAATCCCACAAAATATGCCCAAAATCCTATTTCACCAGAAGATCCACGGAGCCATAAGACAAAACGGAGTGGAGGCCTGGGGGCCCACACCCCTGCCAGGCGCAGGTGGGCCTTGCCCGCGCCTAGGGGGTGCGGCCACCCCAGGCACCCCCTCGGGCTCCCTCTGCGCCTATAAGTTAACCCTGGCCTAAAAAGTTAACCCTGGCCTAAAAACTAGGGGGGGTCGATGTTTTTTCAGAAAGAGTTCTGCTCCGCCGCAACCATCAAAAATCAAGATTCGGATCCAGAAACTCCGTTCTGGCACCCTGCCGGGATGGGGAATTTGGAGAGGATCATCGCCATCGTCATCACCAACGCATCTCCATCAATCATCAATGTTTCCCTCATCCATGAGTGAGTAATCCCCCGCCGTAGGCTATGGGGATGGTAGGGATTGGATGAGTTCTATCTTATAATCGAATAAGATTGTTAGGGCATAGTGCCTAGTATCTGTATTAGTGCTATTTGACTTTGTTGCAACTTGTTGTGCTTAATGCTTGTCACTAGGGCGCGAGTGCCATGATCTCAGATCTGAACTTATTATTGAATCATTATGATAGTATTGTTTGTGATCTTATCTGCAAGTTGTGTACACATATCATTGTCCGAATCCAAAGGCCCCGAAGTGACAGAGGGATGACTGTGATGTGAGGATCACATGTGTTCACGAAGTGTTCATGCTTTGCTCCGATGCTCTATTAAAAGGAGCACCTTAATTTCCAGTAGTTCCCTTGAGACCCCGCTGCCATGGGCTGGCAGGACAAAAGATGTTGTGCAAGTTCTCATTGCGAGCACGCATGACTATATATGGAGCACATGGCTATGATTGTTTAGTACTTGGGTGCTTTATATTATTTATCTTCAATTGCCCTAGATCTTAAAGTTACATGTTTAGACTCGTCCATGCAACGCCCGTCCATCCATCCCTATGCCTACCGCACTCATATCCTACTGTTTGCTGCTACTGTTACTATTGCTCCTGTTTCACTACTACTGTTGCTTTGTTGTTGCTACTACAAACTATTGCTACTAATAAACTTCTGTGAGCAAGAGCTATTTCCAGGTGCAGCTGAATTGACAACTCATTTGTTAAGGCTTGAAAGTATTCTTTGGATCCCCTTGTGTTGAATCAATAAATTGGGTAATACTACCCGCGAAGACTCTTGCGATCCCCTATACTTGTGGGTTATCAAGACTATTTTCTGGCGCTGTTGCCAGGAAGCATAGATTTATTTGTAAGTTCACTTGGATATACTATTGTTAACTACTAGTCCTTTCATCATGGGGAAGTCTCGTGATGGAAAGTTTCCTATTTTACCATCCACTACAAGAAGAGGTACAGTCCTAAACACCTCTACTGCTCTTGATTCACCGTTTGTTATAAGTAAGCTTGTTACACCACCACATACTCATGCTACACACACTGCTACTACTGCTGAATCTGAAACTGCTTTTGATACTCATGATGTTACTTCTACTGTGCTTGATGCGAGTGGTTCATTAGGTCCTTTCCTAGATTCTACTATGGCTAGTCTAGGAAATACCGAAACTCCTAGTGAAGACAATGTTACACCTGTTAGCTCACCTGAGTCTAGAGAGAGATGTGATATTAATGATGGTTACATTGAGTTTACTGATGAATTTATTGAAGAGTGCCGAAACACACATGGTGCTAGTGCTATTAAGAGTCTCCTTGAGAGACGTACCATTATTCCTAAACTGTCCTATGATCCTAAGTTTGTCACCTCTCTCATAGATATTAAAGATAAATATTATGATTTCTCTCTTGATTTATCCTATTTGGACATTGTTGAGAAAGAACCTTTTTGTGGGACTGAAAATGAGAGTGTTGTAGCTCATATGAATGAGCTTTCTACTATCGGTGCTTTATTCTCTGATGATTTTAATATGCGCAAGTAATTTGTTACTAAGATCTTCCCTTTTTCACTAAAAGGAGAATCTAAGGCTTGGTTTAATAGATTACCTCCTGGTTGCCTTGATAGCCCTGATTTTTTGATTGCTTCCTTCTTCCAGAAATATTTTCCTCCCAGTGCTAGACATGCTGCTTTGTAGAGACTTTTTTATTTTAAACAGGGAGAAGAAGAAAAATTGCCTGAGTCATGGACAAGGTTCTGTGCATTCTGTTCCTTGATTCATGCACATCCTGGATGTCCATTACCTAAAAATGAGCTTCTTGATATTTATTATGTAAGGGTCCCAACCTTTAAATAAGGTAGAGTCCCCTGTGTTTACAATGCTAGTCCCTGGATCAATAGCTAGCATCCACAGTTAAGATGTAATATCAATAAACAAAGGTCATAATATAACTTTATAACCAGGAATAACATAATTTTTATTACATCTTACATAGCTCATTTGGCTATTACATTACATTGCAGCGGAATAACTATAGTCATGGGGTCCTTCATCTTCAAAGTACCATAGGCAAACATGTTGGTTGTAGACTTTGTACTCCTAATAAATCAATCTTCACTAAAATCAATTAAACCTGCAACATTACAAGTTACAGCCACAAGGGTCAATACATTTGAATTGTATTGGAAAGTTTCACTATTATGTAGAATATAAGTGGATCCTATCATTACATGCACATTTGGCTAAGTAGGGTTTTAGGCTCATTTGCAGAAAGCAATAATTTATCCTATCTTTTTAAAATGGTTTTGTTCCTTTGTCAAATATTTTCTGAACTCCTTGGAATCCACCAAGTGTCTTTGTCAAAATCTCTTGAGATACTTGGTACCCCCAAGTACTTCAAGTTTTTATCAAATCTCTTGAGCTCCTTGGTAACCCCAAGTGCTTCAAGTTTTTATCAAATCTCTTGAGCTCCTTGGTACCCCCAAGTGCATCAAGTCTTTTGTTGTCACTTAAAAGTTTTTCTTTTAGAAATTGGAATGTCGAGATTTCCCATAGCTTCAAGCTTTAGTTGCTAAGTATTTTCCATAACCGGGGACACGGCTAAGTACTTAGATTTTTATTATCTTCTGCAGAAGTAGTACACTTTACCCACATGTCACAATCCCATCTTGTTGCCACCAGTGGCCACTGGATTAGTACTCACCAAGATGGAGTACTGGCAGATTGAGAATGTGACGAAGTCTTTCCAGAGGGTCCTCCCATACACCATTGCTAGCTCTGGTGCTCTATTAAAAGGAGCACCTTAATTGCCAGTAGTTCCCTTGAGGCCCCGCTGCGAAGGGCTGGTAGGACAAAAGATGTTGTGCAAGTTCTCATTGCGAGCACGCATGACTATATATGGAGCACATGCCTATGATTGTTTAGTACTTGGGTGCTTTATCTTATTTATCTGCAATTGCCCTAGATCTTGAAGTTACATGTTTAGACTCGTCCATGCAATGCCCGTCCATCCATCCCTATGCCTACCACACTCATATCCTACTGTTTGCTGCTACTGTTACTATTGCTCCTGTTTCACTGCTGTTGTTGCTTTGCTGTTGCTACTACAAATCTGTTGCTACTGATAAACTTCTGTGAGCAAGAACTATTTACAAGTGCATCTGAATTGACAACTCAGTTGTTAGGGCTTGCAAGTATTCTTTGGCTCCCCTTGTGTCGAATCAATAAATTGGATAATACTACCCGCGAAGACTGTTGCGATCCCCTATACTTGTGGGTCATCAAGCATCTGGTTATCAAATTTTTCTTCAAGATGATATAAATATTCCTGTTTCTACTAATGTTGTTACAAGGAGAGGTGCATTTGTTATAGGACTATTAGGACCACCAGAATATGAAGCTAAAAAGATCGAAGGGAAAAAGCCTTGCTTAAAGAAAGCCAAGAAGATGACACACTGGTGGATCCTCAAGATAAAACTGCTCAAGAAACACTAGACCAAACCTTGGAGGAGAAAAATGATGCATAGGATGACCGCTATGACTCTGATGTAGAGACTGTTGATCCAAGAGAAGAAAAGAGATAAGCAATGATGATGAAATTGTTGCAGTAGAAAAGAAGAAAAGCGATAAGCATCAACAAAAGAAAACAACTAAAGGGCATGATCCCCCATAAAAGGTATAAGACAAGAATAAGAAAGGTGAGCAAAAACTTCCATATCCAGATCGCAAAAAGAAAGCATCAGATCAGGTAATCTATGACTCTTTAAAAAAGGCACTTGGTGATCTTCGTCTAGAAATTCCATTTGCGGATGCGATAAAAGTTGCTATCTATTCTAAATTTCTCCGTGATATTCTTAATAGAAAGAAAAAAAATAACTGAAACCATTGCCTTGGTGACTAGTTATCCTGCTAATGGGAAGTTATTGTCTAAGTTGGGAGATCCCTAAATACCAACTATTTCATGCTCAATTGGCAAAACTGATATTCACAATGTCTTGTGTGATTTAGGTGCAGGAGTTAGTGTAATGCCATACTCACTTTATAAAAGGTTAGGATTGGGGGAGTATTTCCCTACTTCTATCACTTTACAGATGGCTAACAAATCCACTAAACAACCCATTGGTATGATTGAGGATGTTTTACTTAGAATTGATGAGCATGTTATTACCACTAATTTTATTATTCTTGAAATGCCAGAGGATGAAAAATTATCTATAATACTTGGAAGACCTTTCCTTAGTACTACAGGAGCTTCACTTGATTGTGCCGAGGGAAAAATAATCTTCAATGTTTATGATGCTGAAATCATCCGGTATTTTCCGAAGAAGCAAGAAGCAGGAGAAAGGTATATTCCACCGGCAAAGATGCAGCTGTCAACAAGTAGTAGAAATATCGACTGAATAAGCATAGATTACGTGTAAAAATTAAGTTTGAGTTTTATCTACAAGAACTAGCCTAAACATATTGTTTTGATTAAAAAGAGTATCTTTGAAAAAATGGGGGCAAAAAGCATGTCCTGGAGAGTATAACGACCAACTATACGGCGGGAATATTATTCTGGACGTATAGTTTTGGTCGTATAGTTATTGACCCCCTTTTTCACAAATTGTATCTCAACTACCAACTATACGGCGGGACCTTTTTGGTTGGGCTGTATAGTTGCACCCATATAGTTGAGATCTGGCATAACAAAATCCTAATTATCGACGCCGCCACAATTATACGGCGGGAACTACATATCCTCCCGTATAGTTCCCACTGTATAGTTCGCCGACCTCTTAAACGAGCCTCAGGGCTAGGGCTCTTCCTCCTCCTCACTTTTTCTCCAATATTCTCTCTCTAAACTCCTCAAAACCCACCTAGAATTCTTATTTTTTGCGGATTTCATTCGTTTGAGTTGGGGAATCAACATATCGGTATGTTTCTCTCCATATCCATGCTTTATTTTTAGAATTCCATGGTTGAAACTCTCACATTGATCTACTGGATAAACTCAAGATTGTTTGATTTTCCTTTTTGATTTCTCATGTTAGGATTAAATTTCTCCACGTAGAATCATTCGTATATCATGTAGAAACTATATGCCTAAGGTTTTATGTTGAAATTTTTCAGTACATCAAGATGAACAAGCTTGGTAGCATTTTCCGCAAGAGCAAGCGCCAACATGGTGAGGGCTCGGGGCTCCAGGCTGAGCTCGACAACAAGTACGCCATGGTTTCATCAAGGAGGGTGATGCCCACACGTTGGGCCGATGATGGCCTTCTCGTTGCGGCAGGGTTGAGAACGTATTTCGACCACATGTGTGCAAATGCAGGGCTATCACTCCTCGCGTACGCAAACCACTACACCTACACTGGTGTCACCTTTGAGTTCCTCGCCTCCTTCTATGATGACTACAAGGAGAAAGGTAATGCGTGCATGGTAAGCTTCACCATAAACTAGCAGCTATATCAAATCTCTTTTCAACAATTTTGTGAAGCTTTTGGATTCCCTCAAGATGGGGAATCATCTGTTACAAATTTATATAGCATCTTGAGTGGAGAAACTTGGGAGGTTATTTCTGTTAACGGTGGCAGGGACTTCTACCAGAAGAATATGTCCACCATTCAGAACCCAACAATCCGCTACTTCTCCTTGTTTCTCGTCAACACTTTGTTGGGAAGAGGAGATACCGGTTCCATGGCCAATGTAGACATGGCCATGATCACCAAGGCACTCTTCCCCGCTGCACTGTGATACGTTGAAAACGTATCTATAATTTTTTATGCTCCATGCTTGTTTTGCACCAATTATCTTATGTTCTTGTCTACACTTTGTGGCATTTTTATGAATTTTCTGGAACTAACATATTAACAAGTGCCACAGAGCCAGCTTCCTGTTTTCTGTTGTTTTTGGTTTCAGAAAAACTAATAAATAAATATTCTTGGAATTGGACAAAACAAAAGCCAATGTTCCTATTTTTTCCTAACACGACACAGAGTCTGGAGTAGAGGGGGGACGCACCCCAGGGCGGCCACACCCGGGCCAGGCGCGGCCAGGGGGGATGCGCCGCCCTTGGGTGTGGGCCCCCTGGCGCTCCACCAACCTCGCCTCTCCGCCTATATAATCCCCCCAAGGCAAAAACCCTACGTACCTGATCAGAATTCCACAAAAAATTCCATAGCCGTCGCCACCGTCGTCCCTAGATCGGGAGGGATCTGAAGCTCTTCCTAGCACCCTGCCGGAGAGGAGAGATCATCCCGGAGGCCTTCTTCATCACCATTCCTACCTCCGGAGTGATGTGTGAGTAGTTCATCCTTGGACTACGGGTCCATAGCAGTAGCTAGATGGTAGTTTATCCTATTTGTGTCATCATGTTTAGATCTTGTGAGCTGCCTATCATGATCAAGATCATCTTATTGTAATGCTACATGCTGTGTTTGCTGGGATCCGTTGAATATTGAGTATTATGTCAGATTTATTATTGTTCTATCATGTCTATGTTATTTTTGATCTTGCATGCTCTCTGTTGCTAGTAGTTACTCTGTCCAAGTATTTGCTTGTGACTCCAAGAGGGAGTATTTATGCTCGATAGTAGGTTCATGCCTCTAGTAATCTGGGATAGTGACAGAAACTTCTAAGATTGTAGATGTGCCGTTGCTACTAGGGAGAAAACAAAAAACATTTTTCCAAGGGAAATTGTATTGTTTACATTACACACTTTGCTTAATGCGATTATATATTGCTTGCAACTTAATACCCGAGGGTTGTTCGGATGATATCCCAGAGGTAGATTATTAGTCATAGATGCAGTTGGATTACGGTCTATGTATCATGTTGTAATGCCCAAGTGAATCTCATAGTGATCATGACATGTAAATGAATTGTCATGCATTCTCTATTTGTCAATTTCCTAGCTGTAATTTGTTCACCCAACATGTTATTTGTCTTATGGAGAAATACCTCTAGTGAACTATGGACCCTGGTCCATTCCTTCCCACTAATATTCCATCTACCGTTTACTATTTACTTTCTGTAATTTCTACAAGCAATTACTTTCTTCCACACTATACGTTTAATCCTTTATTTTCAGCAAAACCAGTGAGCTTGACAACCTCACTGATAAGTTGGGGCAAAGTATTTTGGTTGTGTTGTGTGCAGGTTCCACGTTGCTAGCAACACCTTCGGAAGTGGTTTCTTTCTCCTACTAGTTCTATAACCTTGGTTCCATGACTGAGGGAAAACTTGTTGTTGTGCTCATCATACCTTTCTCTTGGGGTTCCCAACAGGCTCCACATCAACTGATCCATCACAAGCTTTTCTGGCGTCGTTGCCGGGGAGAAAGAAGATTTCTACAGGGGGAGTCTCTCACTACCAATCTCTTTACTTTGTTTTTGTTTTTCTTAGTTTCTTTTGCTTTGTTTGGTTTGCTTCTTTTTATCAAAAACACACAAAAAATTAGTTCCTACTTTAGTTGCTATTTTTGCTTTAATCTTGCAAAAATGACTACTCCTGAAAGTACTAAGTTATGTGACTTCACTAGCACAAACAATAATGATTTAATTTGCACACCTACTGCTCCACCTGCTCCTAAAGCTACTTTCTATGAAATTAAACTTGTTTTGCTAAATCTTGTTATGAAAGAGCAATTTTCTAGTGTTAGTACCGATGATGTTGCTGCTCACCTTAATAATTTGTTGAACTTTGTGAGATGCAAAAATATAAGGATGTAGATGGAGATATTGTTAGGCTTAAATTGTTTCCTTTCTCTTTAAGAGGGAGAGCTAAAGATTGGTTGCTATCTTTGCCTAAAAATAGTATTGATTCTTGGATTAAATGCAAAGATGATTTCATTGCAAACTATTATCCTCCTGCTAATATTATATCCATGAGAAGTGACATAATGAAATTTAAACAATCTGGTAATGAACATGTTTCTCAAGCTTGGTAAAGAATGAAATCTTTAGTGAAGAATTGCCCCACTCATGGACTGACTTCTTGGATGATTATCCAAACCTTTTATGCATGATTGAATTTTTCTTCAAGAAATTTGCTGGATTCGGCTGCTGGAGGTACCTTTATGTACATCACTTTGGGTGCTGCAACAAAGCTTCTAGATAATATGATGATTAATTGTTCTGAATGGCACACTAAGAGAGCTCCACAAGGTAAGAAGGTAAATTTTGTTGAAGAAACCTCCTCCTTGAGTGATAAGATTGATACTATTATGTCTATGCTTGTTAGTGGAAAAGCTCATATTGATCCAAATAATGTTCCTTTAGCCTCTTTGGTTGCTCAAGAATAGCAAGTTGATGTGAACTTCATTAGAAGTAATAATTTTAGCAACAATGCTTATAGGAATAATTTTGGTAATAATAATTATAGGCCATATCCTTCTAATAATGGTAATGCTTATGGAAATTCCTACAACAACAATAAAAGTGCACCCTCTTAACTTGAAGTCATGCTTAAGGATTTTATTAGTAAACAAACTGCTTTCAATAAAACTATTGAGGAAAAGCTTGGAAAAATTGATGATCTTGCTTCTAAAGTTGATAGCCTTGCCCTTGATGTTGAACTTCTTAAATTAAAGGTTATTCCCAATGATGTTAAAGAAAGCAAGACTTTGAATGCCATTCAAGTTATAATTGATGAAAATGTTAGGATGTTAGCTGAATTGCATGCTAGGTGGGAAAGAGAAGATAAAATTGCTAGAAATAATAATATGACTAAAATTTGTACCATTACCACCACTAGTTATGTTGATGCTAGCAAACCTCCTACTATTAATGGTAAAATAATTGGTGTAGACAAAGTCCCCACTCCTTTTGCAACATTGCCTAAACCCACTTAAACTTTTTCCAATAAAAATGCTGATTTTTTTTAAATATGTGAGACAATAGTTCTACTACCTTTGAGGATAATTTTTATTTTGATCTTTATGGTTGCAATATTTATGAAGTAATTATGTTCTTGCAAAAGCTTGCTAGAAGTCCTAATGCTAGTGCTATGAATATGGCTTTTACAAAACATATTACAGATGCTCTCATGAAAATTAAAGAAGAAAAATTGAAACATGAAGCTTCTATTCCTAGGAAATTAGAAGATGGTTGGGAGCCCATCATTAATATGAAAGTGAATGATTTTGATTTCAAAGCTTTATGTGATCTTTTTTCTAGTGTCTCTATTATGCCTAGAAAAATTTATGATATGCTTGATTTAGCACCATTGGAAGATTGTTATTTGTATGTGCATCTTGATGATAATGCTAAAAAGAAACCTATGGGGTGAATTAATGATGTTCTTATTATGGTTAAAGTACCTTTGTCCCTGTTGATTTCTATGTTTTGGATGTTGAATGTAATGCTTCTTGTCCTATTATTTCTGGAAGACCTTTTCTTAGAACTATTGGTGCCATTATTGATATGAAGGAAGGCACCATTAAATATCAATTCCCACTCAAGAAAGGTATGGAACACTTCCCTCAAAAAAGAAAGAAGCTATATTTTTATTCTCTTATTATAACAAATTTTGATGTTGATGCTTCTTCATTCGAAAATACTTGATTATTGCTTTTTGTGCCTAGCTGAAAGGCGTTAAAGAAAAGCACTCTTGGGAGATAACCCAATTTTTAGTTCAGTAAGTTTTTCTTTTGTTGAGTCTTGGAAGTTATAGCCTCTGTAATAACCTCTCCTTATCCTTTTTGTTTGGTTTTTGTGCCAAGAATAGCCTCTAATGAGAGGAAAGTAAGATTTGGGAAAGTTGCTGTCCCGAAACTGATTATGTGATGTTACCGTAAAAAACCATTCTCTTAGCCAGAACGTCAGATTGAGCTGAAATGTTTTGTGCGCATGCCCTGGTATTTACCCAACTTTCGTTAGTTTTGCACATTTTGATTTGAGAAACAGAAGATTTTTGAAAAAAATCGGTCTTTACCTGCAGGTCTGTTTTGATAGATTTCTGCCATTATTTGCATTTGCCTCTTAATCGATTTCTTTTTGAGTTGTTTTGACCGCTTGAGATTTTAAAAGGAGTTTCTACGGTAGCTTATGTTTTAATGTATGTTTTACTTGAGTTGAAACTGAACCCAAAGGTTTATTATCTTGCATACACTATGTAGGGGGTCCCAATCTTTAATAAGATAGAGCCTCCTGTGTTTACAATGCTAGTCCCTGGATCAATATCTAGCATCCACAGTTAAGATGTAATATCAAGAAACAAAGGTCATATATAACTTTATAACCAGGAATAACATTAGTTTTATTACATCTTTACATAGATCATTTGGCTATTATACTACATTGCAGCGGAATAACTATAGGCATGGGGTCCTTCATCTTCAAAGTGCCACAGGCAGATGTTGGTTGTAGACTTTGTAATCCTAATCAAACAATCTTCACTAAAATCAATCAAACCTGCAACATACAAGTTACAGCCACAAAGGGGTCAATACATTTGAATTGTATTGGCAAGTGATACTATGGTAGTATAGTGGAATCTATCATCTATATGCATTTGGCTAAGTGGAGTTGAGTCTTGCATTGCTCAAAATAGATTTTTCCTTAACATTTGAAATTACTAAGTTTTTGCTTTGATAAAATCATTTTTTATCAATCAAAGATTGAAGATCCTTTCCAAGGCATCTCTCAATCAAAGATTGAAGATTTCAAACAACCCTTGTTCAAACCACAAGATTTTAACTTAGAAAATTTGAATGATGAGATTCTTGATTGCTTCCATGTCTTGATGCTCAAATTGTCCTTTACCAGGGACATGGCTAAGTACTTAGGTTTTACACTCTGCAGAGGTGGTGCACTTTCCCCACAAGACTTGGTTTCCCAAGACAAGATCTTTCAGAAGCTTTCCCTTAGACCAAAATGGACGCGCTCCAACCTATCAAACACTACCACCCACTGTCCACATGGCTAAGTTCTTGCAACCTATATGATCATGGCAGAGCCCATATTGCCAAGTGGTTGCACTTGAAGCTTCTCAACATTTGACATCTCAAACCTCTTTGTTCCTGGGTGTCCATCCACAAGTGAGATACACAAGCCAAGTCCATGGCCTTGTGTAACCACTCAACATAAACCAATCCTTCCATTCCACCCAGGTGATTTATTAACTTAGTTGTTTTATTAAACAAAAACATAAGTCCATAGACTTAGAGATTTTTCCATAGTGTGAATATATATTCCACCCATGTTTTCTATTAGCTAGGCTAAGATTGATAGTAGTAGGAATCTTTAACTTAGGAAAATCCTACTAAGGATTCATCTACTAGGTTTTCTTATAGCAAGGTCTATACTTAGCAAAATCCATGCAAGTTTTACTTAGCAAAATCACTAATGCATAGAGAAAGTAATGGGACAAAAGTATGAAGCATCACTTGCCTTTTTGGTAGAGGGTATAGGTTCACTCCTTGATCTTTGCAATGTTCACACACTTCAAGTCACTACAAATCAATCAAGCAAACAATATTTCAATCTACCATTCAAGCAAAACAACACATAAAATAACAAAGTCAAAGTAATGCATGCAAGCATGCGAAGCTTTGTTTTGTTTGAAAAAAATGGTTCCTAATTGGTCATAAACATTGAAATACACCTAATGGTCATTTTGTAAAATGGCAAAGTCATTTTACAAAAGGTTTCACTTCAAAACCATTTTCAAAACAAAGTATCATTTTATGTGGTGTAGAAATATTTTTACTAAGGCATTTACCTATAGGGTTCACCAAAACATTTTCAAATCACAAAACTTGGTGTTTGGGGTCAGAGAGTTTAAAATAAAACATTTTCCAAAGGTTTTCTTCCAAAACCAATTTTAATAAATAAACCACATTTCTATTTGACTAGAAATGGTTTTAAATCAAAGAATCATATTTTTATTTCACCATATACATTTTTTAGTCTACAAAGTGTTTCCCAATGTTAGTAGGTTCAAATCACACCATTTTCCCAAGATTTCATCACCAAATTCATTTTTAAACAATTTTTATAATATTAACAAGCATACAAAAGTTTCTGCAAATTCAAACAAGCTAACAGATACTATTTGCTAAACTAAGGGCATGGTTGGATAGGGCTTGTTCCACTGAATCCATTGATATAAAATTTGTAATTTTTGGACGTGTGGTTTGAATGTTATAGATTTTACAAGATTGAACTTCTAATAGGAAAGTTTCTGTTTTTAAAACGAGGTCTGAGCCACGTGTCATGTTTTAATTCGTCGGTACCGGTTCACTGGGATCGAGATACGTGGTGCGTTAGATCTAAGTTTAATCGTGCGGCTCAGGTTCATCCTTACCCCTTCGGTTAGTCATTCTATCCAAGCCATCAGATGCAGATCTAACGGTTCCTATTGCCCTGGCCAAATAGCAGCGGCGCTGGCGGCGGCGTCTGGTGGCGGAGCGGCCAGACGGCGGCGGAGTTGACGTTTCAGGAAGCAAGGAAGGAGGAGAGGTGGCTCACTGTGATCGCCATGGCATGGGGATGCTCAACCTGCCCTTGGTTGGTGAAGGGGCGCATGAGGACGGGCGGGATTCCTCACCGGAGTTAGGGCTGGCGCCAGGAGCTTCTGTTTGTTGACGGGGACGGGGCTGTAGTCCACCAGAAAGCAAGAGAATGGTAGGGTTAGATGCGGGCGAGTGCACTGGACACAGGCGTATCATCGGAAGGACAAGGGGTGGCTAGTTACTACCTGGAGGCTTCGTCGGAGAAAGAGGCAGACGGCGGTGCTGCAGGTCGTCGTCGAAGTCGAGGTTACAGGGCACCCGCGGATGAATGAATGTCACGGGAAGATGCGCCGGGATGCGGTGAGCGTGCTCGTGTGTTCGGGGAGGCATGAGGTGGTGTGGCTCGGCCAGATTCGACGGTGGAAGCTCGTCGGAGACAGAGCTGCTCGGGGAGAAATTGGGGCGGCCTGGGGCGTGCTTGGGGGAGGAGACAGAGGGGAAACGGAGAGGAGTCAATGGCGTTTAAATGTGCCTGGTCGCTGCGAGTTAAGGTGGCCGTGTTAAGGCGAATTCAAGCCGCGAATCAAAGCCTGCAACGGCCGGCGAGGAAGGAAGAACAGGTCGTGGGGGTGGGGAGGAAGAACAGTGGAAAGTGGGCCTACCGGTCAGTGGGAAAAGAAAGGAGGGTAGGGTCCACTGGTCATACTCTGTGTGGGTCAGAATCTGGGTGCGAAACGTTTTCTTTCGGGGTGAGGGAAAGCTGGGCTGCTGGGCTTAGTTGGGCCAGATTGTTGGGCTGGGTCTGTTTTCATTTTTTTTCTGTCTGAAACTTTTTCCTTTTCTATTTCTATTTACTGTTTTGAAATTCAAACAAACAATCCAATCAACCAAATAAATTCAAACAAACACCACACTTCACAACTTTTGATCTTGGTTCTGTTCAGTAACAAATACCAAATTTCCAAAATAAAATTTAATTCATTTTAGGATCCATTCATTAAATAAGTAAAATGGACCTTTATTTATTTAATCAAATAGGGTTTGATTTAATTAATAGAATCTTCATTTGAAATCCAAATATTTTCAAAACAAAATCAGTAGGTTTTATTTGAAAGTAAAGAATACTTGGAAAGCTTGTTTAAAATAAAATAAAGTAACCTTTTATTTTAGGGTCCATTAATAATTAAATACAATAGACCTTCATTATTAAATCAAATAGGATTTGTTTTATTAAAAACTTTATTTTGAAATATAAATAAAACCAAAACACTTCAGTAGGTTTTATTTGAGAATATAAATATTTGGAAAACTTATTTAAAATAATTTAATAAGTTTTGATGTTTTTAATTAAAATGGTAAAACCTTTTATTTGAATAAAATTGGATATTAAATCCTTATTAATTTATTTAAATAAACCTTTGCTATTTTTATTCAAAACAAAATGTTTTAATTCCAAAGCTTGGCCAAGGTTTAATTTGGCTTTATAAAATAAAATAATCTTTATCTATAAAACTTTTATTTCTTTTGAAAACCAAATCCTTTTATTTAAAAGATCCAAAATATTTTGTTTTCCTTTATTTAAAATGTTTATCTTTTTAAATCCCTTTAAGATTTTATTTAATTCAGAATAGGTTTGAAGATTTCCAATTGAATTCAAAAAGTTTCTTCTGGCCCTGAAAATCAAACAAAGTTTTATTTTATTCATTTATTTTCACATTACAAGATTTGGAAAAATCTTGGGATGTGCACTAATGTTCCTAATGAAGATTGTGTGAAGTTTTGTATGAAGGAAGTTTTCAAGTGTAGGGAGAGAATGATGTGATGAGATGAAGTATGCAAAAAAGCTCAAGCTTGGGGATGCCACCTGTGTCACCCCAAGAAATATTCAAGAGGTACAAGCGTCAAAGCTCGGGGATGCCTAAGGCATCCCCTTCTTCATCAACAAAAATCTCAGCTCTTCTTTTGAAACACTATATTTTTATTGCTTCATGCACTATGTGTTGTTCTTGGAGCGTCTTTGTTTTTGTTTTTAGTTTTCTTTTGCTTTGTTTGCTGCAATAAGTTGGTTGGATCCCGGCACACTTCTTTTGAAGAAGTCACAGCCCGTTCTTCATTGCCTAGAACACTCTGGTTTTCACTCTTATTGTTTTGTGAGTGTTCTCTTTTGCTAGCATTGCGTTTAGATTTAGTTTTCTTATTATTTTTTCTTAGAATTTTTAGTTCTTATTTGTAGTTAGGTGAGATAATCTCTCTAGTATTTATTGATTATTATCTTTGTGAGTTGTTTCAAATAAGTTGATTGGTGTTGGAAAATAGTAGAATGTTTCATGCTTATGGTGGTACAAAAAGAAGCTTGTTTTGACTGTGTCTTAGACTTTATCATGTCATGTTAGATGTTTATTTTACCATATGATTAGTGATTATTGTTGTAGCATGACTTGTTTCAAACAATTGAGATTGCTTAATGTGCCATTAAAGAATCATGCGTTGTTTTAGCATGCAAAAGCATAATATTGTGGTATTCTCCTTTGATGCTTTATTTGGGTAGACTTGGAACATGCTTACACCATGTTATGAATATGAACCAGTCACCTTAGCCTCTATGGTCATTTAGTCTTTTACTTGTGATATCACTTTATGCTTTGATTAATAATGGTTTGTTGCTTTGCATGATTATGACCATTATTGCTCTCTTAGTTGGTCGCTCCCAGTCTTTTGCTAGCCTCCACCTGTACTGTGTATGAGCTCTACTCGTGCGTCCAACTCCCAAGAAACCAAGTTATTCCAAAGAGTCCACTATAAATTCCTATGCATGGTGTGTTACACCATTCCAAGTATATTCATGTTTTTATCTATCTTCCAAATTAAATTTTTGTTATGTGAAAATTACTTATTAAAGCTCTCACGAACTTGAAGGCACATTTTATTTATTGCACTTAATAAACCTGAACCATTGTGACTATCTTATGATGCTTATACACTTGCAAATGGTAAGTTGGGAGTTAGCAAAACCATGCTTTCATGGGGCACGCTTTCAACATTGCACTTATTTATTCAGTCGATATCATGTTCTTTTGTTTATGGATGTCATCGGTGTGAAATGAGATGGGATCTTGCGGGTCCATGGAGTTTATATATGTGTTAGAGAAACGCCTGGGTGTCTAGCCTAAACCATGCCTAATCATGGTGGAAACTTGCAGCAAATCCATAGTGGCATTCTATGAAGCATCCTCAATAAAAAAACTATGCAAATAGCAAAAAAAAGGGATTGCTGAGATGCTCACTGTCTGTTGCCTTGTCATTTTGATATGGGATAACTCTGTGTCATGGGGCAAGGGGTAACCCGTTGGCGGTTCTCTATGATACACATATACTTACAATGACAAGAACTTGCATGGGACCAAAGTTGAGTAGCATGAGGCCTCGGTACTCGTACTCAAGGGGCATGAGATTTTCAACTTGTGATTTGTCAAGCATATAACTCATATTTTCCCTCACTTTAACCTTAATCACTTCAATATGCTTATGATAGGGGTAATGATAGCTCAAAGCTAATGAGTACCATAATTTTTTGAAGCTTTATAAAACCATTTAATCCCTGCTTCCCTCTGTGAAGGGAATTTCTTTTTTACTTTTTGTTGAGTATCCATATTCTATCTTTATGCACCAGCTAAGAGAGCATAGTTGTCATTCTGAGTTCAATGTGCATTTTCCCAAAACTTGTTGATTGATTCATAATTCTGGTATTGCTTGTTCTTAAATTATTTGTATCTAGTCACCCTTATGAACTTTCAAGGTGTCCTATGCATTTAAGTTTTGCTATTCCATGAAGGACAAGCTGAATACCACTCTTGCTATGTTTTATCTATGTGAAACAAACAAATGTCTTTCAAAGCATTATTCGTGATCTTTTGTTTGTGTTGCCTTTCATGTGTGAGTAGTTCATCCTTGGACTACGGGTCCATAGCAGTAGCTAGATGGCCGTTTCTCCTATTTATGTCATCATGTTTATATCTTGTGAGCTGCCTATCATGATCAAGATCATCTTATTGTAATGATACATGCTATGTTTGTCGGGATCCGATAAATATTGAGTATTATGTCAGATTAGTTATTGTTCTATCATGTCTATGTTATTTCTGATCTTGCATGCTCTCCGTTGCTAGTAGTTACTCTTGCCAAGTATTTGCTTGTGACCCCAAGAGGGAGTATTTATGCTCGATAGTAGGTTCATGCCTCTATTAATGTGGGAGAGTGACAGGAACTTATAAGATTGTAGATGTGTTGTTGCTACTAGGAAGAAAGCAACAATCCTTTGTCCAAGGGCAATTGTATTGTTTACATTGCACACTTTGCTTAATGCGATTATCTATTGCTTGCAACTTAATACCTGAGGGTTGTTCGGATAATATCCCGAAGGTGGATTATTAGTCATAGATGCAGTTGGATTACGGTCTATGTATCATGTTGTAATGCCCAAGTGAATCTCGTAGTGATCATCATGTCATGTACATGCATTGTCATGCATTATGTATTTGTCAATTGCCCAGCTGTAATTTGTTCACCCAGCATGTTATTTATCTTATGGAGAAACACCTCTAGTGAAATGTGGACCCTGGTCCATTCCTTCCCACTGATATTCCATCTACCGTTTACTGTTTACTTTCTGCAATTACTACAAGCAATTACTTTCTTCCACACTGTATGTTTAATACTTTGTTTTCAGCAAAACCAGTGAGCTTGACAACCTCACTGATAAGTTGGCGCAAAGTATTTTGGTTGTGTTGTGTGCAGGTTCCACGTTGCTAGCAACACCTTCGTAAGTGGTTTCTTTCTCCTACTGGTTCGATAACCTTGGTTCCATAACTGAGGGAAAACTTGCTGTTGTGCTCATCATACCTTGCTCTTGGGGTTCCCAATAGGCTCCACATCAACTGATCCATCACACCGCAGAGTCCCAATCCTAGGGTTCTATTCCGCCAGCACCTCCTCCACCAGAGCAACAAAAATAAAGTGATATTCGCATTGGTGGATTGGTAACCCACCTTGTCCAAGCATGTGGAATTCCAATACCGGTTATGTAGCATGTTGATGGCTCCATACTTATAGATGTCAAATATATAACTGCTTGTGTCTTCCTCGGTGTTTATTAAGCTGACTAGAGGCTCCGAGCATATTGGTTTCGTTATCTTGATGCCTCACAGGATTAGCAGGTGTCGCTGCCTTGTCCACAAGCTTTCTCAATTTTGGAGAAGGACAACTGGATCCTCACCAAAGACCAAGTGATTGAGATCATGGCTGGGCTCCATACTGACTCCGAAGAGGATGAAGAAGGAGAGCAGCAAGATGAGTAGGAGGAGGAGCAGGACAATCCTGCTTGAGAAGGAGAGCAGCAGCAACGGGAAGGACCTTGGGACCCATGGCCCAATCAGCAGCAGGGGTTTAACAACGTTCCCTATCAAGAATTTCTAGAGCTCAACTAGCGCGTTGGGTAGACCGACCACACACTTCAGGGAGTGAATGAGGATGTTAGTTCCCTAACTAACAGCTTCAGTCACTTCATGACCAACTTCCCCAACTACTACCAGGAGTACCCATACCCGCCGCCGAATGGCGGCAACAACTAAGCATGGCAACAACATAAGCTTGGGGGAGGTTTGAAAACCTCCAAACTTTGCATTCATGTTTTTATTTCTTCTCTTGATTTATTTTACTTCTTCAAAAATTGCAAGTTTACTTTAATTTTTGCATACCTAAATCAAAAACACAAAAAATTTATTTATAACTTCTATTGCAAATTTCTTACTTTGTTTCCCTCGAAGATTCCTCAATTTCAGGTGACTTGGCAATAGGGAAATATAGCGGGGTTCAACTCAAGTACAAGAATGAAGCAATTAAGAGGGGGTATCTGATGCAATCTCTTGACATGGGAGCTTTGTTGGGAGACCCCAAGAGGAACGTTATGATGAGCACAACAGCAAGATTTCCCTTAGTTGTGAAACCAAAGTTATCGAACTAGTAGGAGAAAGGAAACAACTTCCAAGGTGTTGCTAGCAACTTGGAACCTGCACAACATAAACTCAAGACTTTGCCCCAACTTACATTGAGGTTGTCAATCTCACTGGTTTGCTGAAAACAAAGGATTAAACGGATAGTGTGGAAGATAGTAGTTGCTTATAGAAAGTAAACGATAACGGTAGATGATGTATCAATGATAAAGATTGGACCGGGGTCCACAGTTCACTAGAGGTGTTCTCCTTAAGATATATAGCATGTTGGGTGAACAAATTATAGCGGGGCAATTAACAGATTGAGGAAGCATAACAATACATATACTAGTAATCATGAGTCATATGAGATTCGATTGGGCATTACAACAATATACATATACCATAATCCAACTGCATCTATGACTAATAATCCACCTTCAGGTTATCATCCAAACCCCCTCCAGTATTAAGTTGCAAGCAACGGATAATTGCATTAAGCAATGTGTGTAAAGTAAGAAATACAATTGTTCCATGAACAAAAGATTGTTGGTTTATCCCTGGTAGCAACAACATATCTACAACCTTAAAGATTTATGTCACTTCCCTAGATTACTAGAGGCATGAACCTACTATCGAGCATAAATACTCCCTCTTGGAGTCACAAGCATCTACTTGGCCAAGATAGCTACTAGCAACGGAGAGAAAGCAAGATCACAAATAACACAGACATGATAGAATCAATAATCAAACTAACATAGTATCTCAATATCCATCGGATCCCCGCAAACACAACATGTATGATTACAAATAGATGATCTTGATCATGAACGGAGCTCACAAGATCTAAACATGGTAGCACAAAGGAGGAGAAACAACCATCTAGCTATTGTATGGACCCATAGTCCAAGGGTGAACTACTCATGCATCACTCCGGAGGCTGGCATGGTGATGGAGAAGGCCTCCGGGATGATCTCTCCCCTCCGGTAGGGTTCCGGGAAGAGCTTCAGATCCCCCCGATCTATGGACGATGGTGGCGGCGACTATGAACTATTTCGTGGAGAGTTGATCGGTGCTTAGGGTTTCTGCATCGGGGTGACTTTATAGGCGAACAGGCGAGGCAGGGGGCAAGCCATGGGGCCCATGCCTGGTGGCGGCACGTCCCCCTGGCTGCGCAGCCCTATGGTGTGGCCATCCTGTGGCCCCCCTTCGGCTGCCTTTCGGACTTTGTGTTCTCTCCGGTAAAATATTGGCTTTGGCTTTTGTCCCGTCCAATTCCGAGAATATTTCCTTACTAGCTTTTCTGAAACCAAAAATAGCAGAAAACGGGAAACTAGCACTGCGGTATCTTGTCAATAGGTTAGTTCCCAAAAATGTATAAAAATACCTCAAAGTGTAGACAAAACATAAGAAAGATGATACTGAACAAGCATGGATAATCAAAATTATAAATACGTTTACGGCGTATCAAGCATCCCCAAGCTTAACTCTTGCTCGTCGTCGATTAGGTAAGTGATAAAAAGAATAATTTTAGAGGTGACATGCACCATCACAATCTTGATCAAACTTTTGCAAAGCGTTGATAGCTCGAATCAAAGTACTCTAACATGAACATGAAAGATGTAGTTCTAACAATAAGACATAGTAACTATCATGAATAACAATGCATTGAAAGACGTTTGTTTGTTTCACATATAGAAAACATAGCATATGTGGTATTCAGCTTGTCCCCCATGGAGTAGCAAAACATAAATGTATAGGACACCTTCAAATTTCATAAGGGTGACTAGATACAAATAGTTCAAGAACAAGCAATATCAACATTATGAATCAATCAATAAGTTTTGGGACAATGCACATAGAACTAAGAATGACAACTATGCTATCTTAATTGGTGCATGAAGATATAAGGTGGAGACTCAATATAATGGTAGGAAGAAAGGCCCTTCACAAAGGGAAGCAGGGATTTCAAGTTTCATAAAGAGCTTCCAAAAACTATGGTACTTGTTATCTTTCAGCTCTCATTGCCCCTATTATAAGCACCTTGAAGTGATTAAAGTTAAAGTGAAACAAATATGGAGTATATGCTTGACAAATCATAAGTTGGCAATTTCATGTCCCTTGAGTACGAGGGTCGTTCCTCATGCTACTCAACTTTAGTCACAAGCAAGTTCTTGTCATTGTAAGTATATGTGTATCATCGAGAACCGCCAACGGGGTACCCAGGGGCGGATCCAGGCCCCTGGCAACCAGGGCCACGACCCGGGGCGCAGTGACGATGTTCAGGCTTGATGATGCACTATAGCAAAGTTTTGGGAGACATTGTATCTAAAATTACTGAAGGTGGCCCGGGGCATAGTGAATTTCTAGATCCTCCACTGGGGGTACCCCTTGCCCCATGACACAGGAGCTATCCCATATCAAAATTACAAGGCAACAGACAAGGAGCATCTCAGAAATCTTCTTATTTACCATGGGTATGGTGCTATATCTTTTATCTCTCTTTTTTTATATTTTTTTCTGAAGATGCTTCATGGATTGCTCACTATGGTGATGCTGCAAGTTTCCACCATGATTAGGCATGGCTTAGGCTAGCTTCCCAGGCGTTTCTCTAACACATATATAATACTCCATGGACTTACAAGCTCCCCTTTTATTTCACACCGCCGACATTCGCAAACAAAAGATCATGATATCAACTGGGTAATATGTACAGGTGTTGAAAGCTTCCCCATGACAACATGGTTCTGCTAATTCCCAACTTATAAGTGCAAGAATATACACCATAGATGACACAGTGGTTCAAGCTTATTAGGTGCAAGAAAGTAAAGTATGCCATCAAGTTTGTGAGAGCTTTAATCACTAATTTTCTCATAACAAGTTTAATTTGGAAGATAGATAAAACAAAAATATACTTGGAATGGTGTAACACACCATGCATAGGAATTTATAGTGGACTCTTTGGAATAACTTGGTTTCTTGGGAGTTGGATGCATGAGTAGATCTTACTCAATACAGGTGGAGGCTAACAAAAGACTAGGAGCGGCCAACTAAGAGAGCAATAATGTCCATAATCATGGAGAGCGACAAAACATTATTAACTAAAGCATAAAGTAGTACCACAAGTCAAAACTAAATGTTCATAGAGGCTAAGGTGACTGGTTCATAGTCATAACATGGTGTGAGCATGTGCCAAGTCAACCCAAACAAAGCATCAAAGGAGAATACCACAATATTATGCTTTTGTATGCTAAAACAACGCATGATTCTTTCAAGGCACATTAATCAATCTCAATTGTTTGGGACAAGTCATACTACAACAATAATCACTAAGCATAAGGTCAAAGCAACATCTAGCATGACATGATAAAGTCTAAGCCATAGTCAAAACAAGCTCCCTTTTGTACCACTATAAGCATGGAACTTTCTACTCTTTTCCAACACCAATCAACTTATTTGAAAAAAAGAGAATGCAGGGGTACAACTACTTTATTCAAGCAAACTAAGCAAACTAAAACCAAAAACAAAAACTAAGATGCTCCAAGAACAACACAACAGTGCATGAAACAATAAAAACGAAGTGTCTAGAAAGATACCTGAGGTTTTTATTGATGAAGAAGGGGATGCCTTGGGCATCCCCAAGATTTTATGCTTGTACCTCTTGAATATTTCTTGGGGTGAAACGGGGTGGCATACCCAAGCTTGAGATTTTGTCCATTCTTCATCTCATTACATAATTCTTCCCCTACACTTGAAAATTTCCTTCATACAAAACTTCACACAATCTTCATTAGCAGCATTAGTGTATTCAAGATAATAAGCCTTTGGTTTAGTTTCAACACAAGTAAAACTTCCATTAGAACAAAATCTACCGTAGCAATTCCTTTCAAAAGCTCAAGTGATTAAGGAGAACACGCGCCTACCCGGAGGACACCCTGAAAACGCGCGTTTCTGGTGGGCGTCCTAACCGCGATCCCACGTCGCCCCGCTGATGCGTGTTGACACCCCGTTGGGAAACCCCAATAGCAAGGTATGATGCAACACAGCAGCAAGTTTTCCCTTAGTAAGAAACTGAGGTTATCAAACTAGTAGGAGGAAGGAAACGCCTCAAAGGTGTTGCAAGCAACGTGGAAACCTGCACAACACAAACTCAAGACTTTGCCCCAACTAACAATGAGGTTGTCAATCTCACCGGTTGCTGTAAAAAAGGATTAACTGTATGGTGTGGAAAGTGATGACGGTTTGCAGCAAGTAAACAATAACAGTGGAAGATGTATCAGTGGTAAAGATTGGACCGAGGTCCATAGTTTACTAGAGGTGTTCTCCTTATATAAACAAATATGACATGTTGGGTAAACAAATTACAGCAGGACAATTGACAGGACTAAGAAAGGCATAACAATGCAATACTAGACAAAAAGATCCTAGGAGATTCGATTGGGCAATACAACAATATACATAGACCGCCATCCAACTGCATCTATGACTAGAAGTCCACCTTTGGGTTAGCATCCGAACCCCCTCCAGTATTAAGTTGCAAGAAACAGACAACTGCTTTAAGCAAAGTGTGTAAGGTAAACAATCCACTTGTTCCATGAACAAGAGACCGTTGTTTTCTCCCTAGTGGCAACATCACATCTACAACCATAGAGATTTCTGTCACTTCCCTTGATTAAGTAGAGGCATGAACCCACTATCGAGCATAAATACCCCCTCTTGGAGTCACTAGCAGCTACTTGGCCAAGATAGCTACTAACAACGGAGAGCATGCAAGATCACAAACAACACAGACATGATATAATCAAATAGACAAAACCATTAATCAATCTGACATAGTAATCTCAATATCCATCGAATCCCCGCAAACACAACATGCATGATTACAGATAGATTAGATCTTGATGATGAACAGAGCTCACAAGATCTAGACATGAAAGCACAAGGAGGAGATACAACCATCTAGCTACTACATGGACCCGTAGTCCAAGGTGGAACTACTCATGCTTCATACCGGAGGCTGGCATGATGAAGAAGAAGGCCTACGGGATGATGTCCCCTCCGGTAGGGTGCCGGGAAGAGCTTCAGATCCCCCCGATCTAGGGACGATGGTGGCGGCGGCTGTAGGGTTTGCAGCATAGAAAACAAAAAATTCCTACGATGGGAACAACTATATACCAAGATATATCTACTAGATACAAGCAACGGGGGGGTATACATCCGTAGAGAACATACCCTTGAAGACCGACAAATATTAACGAGTCCAAACTCGTGGTTGATGTAGACGATCTATTGCCGATCTCAAGATCGAGAGGAAGTCCTAGCGCCGGAAAACAGCAGTGCATCCGTGCTCGCACACACGTACAAGACACCGAGCAACCTCCGCCTCCTCGCTCCAGTGATGCAGCGGAAGCACAACCCTTTCTTGCCGAATAGCCACCAGGAACATGTATCTCGCTAGTCCGAGACCATGGGGGATAAATTCTAGAGGGGGAGACAGATCCTTCACGAGGAGTTGTGTATTGAGAGGAGGAGAGGGGGCCTTTTATAGGAAGAGGGGGGTACCCCAAGGGTCATGTCACCAGCCATGGTGGCTGCCCCCACCTCTTCCACATTCATGTGGGTGGATCTCCCACTCAAAATGAAAAGCCTCCACTCCCATAAAAGAGCCTCCACTCAAAAATCCACTCACATGCATTAAATTTCCACCAAATTTAATGCAAGCTCTCATTTAAATAAAACTCTTTTATTTATTTATTCAGAATTTTGTTAATTACTTTAATTAACAAACATTCACATAAAACCCTTGCTAGTATTCAATTTCACATTCAGAACCAGTTTTAGCAATTTCAACCGAAACAGTTTCAATGTCTAGTGAAATAAATTCCTGCGCTTGTAATTCTTTCCGGCATGAAACTTCTGCTCCAATTGGATGTCAGTGTCCCTTAAGTGTGCCACCCTATGGTTCGTGGATAATGCGGACATGATCGAGACCCTTCTCAGATCAATAATCAGAAGCGGGACCTGGAGATCCATACTGACTCCCACACATTCAACGAAGACTTTCCTGTGATTGTCGGAACCTTTTATGCTAGTATCTTAATCCCTTTGTTTCACGATATATTACATGTCCGAGATTCGATCATAGGTATCTCCATACCTAGTTTGATCTTGTTACCGACATGAACTCTTTTATCGTTCCCGTGATATAACATTCTAGTGATCAAATCACTTGCTTGCAAGCTAATCAATGTGATATCACCGAGAGCGCCCAGAGCATATCTATCCGTCATCGGGATGAACAAATTCAACTCTCGATCCATGAGCCTCAACATAACACTTTAGTAGTTCTGAAGCCATCTTTATAATCACCCAGTTACGGTGTGACGTTTGATGTCATCAAGAAACTCTTCCGGTGTTAGTGATTGACATGATCTCATGGTCTAAGGATTAGGATCACTTCGTAAGTTGTTATAGCAATATAAACTCAATGACTTTGATCGTAATGCTATACTTCAGATGAATGTTCATCACATCATTACACTAATGTTGTGACCTCGTTATTAACAACATCCAATGTCCATGATCAGGAAACCTTTGATCATCTTGTTAATCAACGAGCTAGTTTATAAGAGAGGCATAACTAGGAACTTCCTTTTTGTTTATTAAACACACATGTATTAACGTTTCCGTATTAATACAATTATAGCATGCAAAATAAACATTTATCATAAACAGGGAATACGATAATAACCACTTTATTATTGCCTCTTGGGCATATTCCCTTCAGTCTCCCACTTGCACTAGAGACAATAATCTAGTTTGAAAACTTTGCGTATTGAACTCCTATGGCTCTCTGGTGTTCCATATACACAATTGCAAGTGGTTAACATAATCTATGGATCTGACGCTTCAGGTCCATGTGTATTCACATGTCTTTGCGTCTTCACGCATCACTCATTCTCCAATGAGAAGGCATTGTATAAATTTGGTCTTTGGGTGAGACCTTTAGTTCCTTGGGGTTAAATCATGTCGATACTATTGTCGTACAATATATCTTTAGTGTTAGCCCGTTGCAAACCACACCTTAGTTTGATAACAAACTACTTGACACAAATGCCCTCCTTTGCTGCTACTATATGTCACATCCCAAGATTTTCCAAATCTTGTAATGTGAAAATAAATTAATAAAATAAAACCTTGTTTAATTTTCAGAGTCAGAAGAAACTTTTGAAATTCAATTGGAACTTTAAACCCATTTGAATTAAACCTAAAAAGGATTTAAAAAGATAAACATTTAACAAAGGAAATTAAAATATTTTGGAAATACTATTTTAGATCTTCAATAAAAAGATTTGTTATTCAAAAGAAAAGATGAAGTTATAAATAAGGATTATTTTATAAAGCCAAATTAATCCTTGGCCAAGCTTTGGTAATTAAAAACATTTTTATAAAATAGCAAAGGTTTATTTAAAAATAAGAAAAGATTGTTTAAATAAAATAATAGGGATTTAATATCCAAATTTTATTAAAGTAAAGGCTTTTCCCATTTTTAATAGACACTAAAACCTATTTATTTATTTCAAATAAGTTTACCCAAATAATTTATATGCTCAAATAAAACTTACTGAAGTGTTTTGGTACATTTTAGATTCAAAATAAATATCTCAATAAAACAAATCCTATTTGAAATAATAATGAAAGCCTATTATATTTAATTAATAATGGACCCTAAAATAAAATGTTATTTTATTTTAAAACAAATCTCCAAGTATTCTATATTTCCCAAATAAAACCCACTGATTTGGTTTTGAAAGTATTTAGGTTTCAAATAAAGATTTTATTAATAAAATCAAACTCTATTTGATTTTAATAACTAAAGCCCATTTTATTTAATTATTAATGGACCCTATAATAAAAGGTTATTTTATCTTAAAACAAGTTTTCCAAATATTCTTTATTTCCAAATAAAATCTACTAATTTGGTTTTGAAAATATTTGGAATTTAAATGAGGTTTTATCAAATAAACCAAACTCTATTTTATTAATAAACCATGGTCCATTTTATTTAATTAATAAATGGAACCTAAAAAGATTTAAAATATTATTTTATTTTGAAAGTTGGTTATACTACTAAACAGAACCAAAAACTCATTACAATAGTTTGAATTGTTTGAATGGTTTGAATGTTTGAAATGTTGATTGAAAATCAAATCAGCAAAAAGAAATAGAAAAAGAAAATGTTTTTGTACAAAAAAAAATGAAACAACAGCCCGCCCAGTCGGCCAAGCCCACAAGCCCAGTACCAGCCCAGTCTTTTCCCTCTCCATGAAACGTTTTCCCACTCGATATCTGACCCGCGGAGCAACCGACAAGTGGACCCCTCCCTTTCTTCCTTTCTTTCACTGCCAGCGGACCCCACACCCTACTGCTCTTCTTCCCCACCCCGCGACTGGTTCTTCCTCCCCCACGTCGCCGTTGCTGCCTCTAAATGACTCGCATCAATTCGAGTAAATGACTGAGTGAATTCTCCTGGTAACCTCACTCATTTAATCGCCAGTGTCTCCGCCTCCTTTCCCCTCTGTTTCCTCCCCCGAGCACGCCTCCAGGCCATCTCAATTTCTCCTCGAACAGCTTCGTCTCCGACGAGCTTCCACCGACGAATACGGCCGAGCCACACCACCTCCTGCCTCCCCGAACACACGAGCACGCTCACCGCATCCTGGCGCATCTTACCGTGCCAATCATTCATCCGCGGGTGCCCTGTAACCTCGACTTCGACGACGACCTGCAGCACCGTCGTCTGCCTCTTTCTCCGACGAAGCTTCCAGGTAGTAATTGGCCACCCCTTGTCCTTCCAATGATACGCCTGTGATCAGTACACTCGCCCGCATCTAACCCTACCACTCTCTCGCTTTCTGGTGGACTACAGCCCCGTCCCCGTCGACAAACAGAAACTCCTGGCGCCGGCCCTAACTCCGGTGAGGAATTCCGCCCAATCCCGTGCGCCCCTTCATCAACCAGTGGCAGGTTGAGCATCCCCGTGCCACGACGATCACAGTGAGCCCCCTCTCCTCCTTCCTCGCTTCCTGTAGCATCGACTTCGCCGCCGACTGACCTCGCCGCCGCCAGCAACCGTCGCTGCGCCGCCCAAGTCTGGTCCGTGCAAAGACAACCGTCCGATTTTGATCCAGTGGCTAAGAAAGAAAGTAAGAGAAGGGGTATCGAACGATCTGAGCCACGCGATGCCAATTAAATCCAACGGCCAGCGTCGCCCGATCCGGCCGAACCGGTACCGTCCAATCAGAGTGTGCCGCGTGTCACTTATTCAGTTTAAAAACAGATTTTAAAACAGAATTATTTGCAAACTTCAAACCTTTGTAACTTTCAAACCACACGTCCAAATTTTTCAAATTTTTATATCAATGAATTCAGGAGAACAAGCCCTAGCCAACCCTACCCTTAGTTTAGCAAATAGTATTTGATAGATTGTTTGATTTTGCAGATTCTTTTGTGTGCTTGCTAACATTAGAAATATCATTTAAAAATGATTTTTGAGATCAAACCTTTGCCAATTGGTTTGTTGTGACCTTACTGACCCTAGGAACCAACCCTTGGTGTTAAAAATGATTATGGAAAGATTTAGGTTGGATTACTTGACTTGGTCATTTTCTAGCCAAATAAAAAGAATGGTTTTGGTTATAAAAATGTTTATGAAAAGAAAACTTTAATTAAATGTTTTGGACCAAACCTACTGACCTAAAACACCAAGCTTTGCAATAGCAACTCATTTGGTGAACAACTTAAGAGTTTTTGCCTTAATAAAAACATTTTCACCACATAAAATGATGAATGGAATTAAAAATAGTTTTTGGACAAAACCCTCTTGTTAATGACTTTGCCACTTTGGTAAATGACCAAATTGGATCTTACAAAGTTTAGAAACCCCATAGAGACCCTTTTCAAAATAAAACTATCTTGTGCATGCTCTCATGCATGAATTGGTTTCCATTGTCTTGAGTGTGTGAAGTTGTTTGAGTGATTATTGGTTTGGAATGTAATTTGAATTAGTGTTTGCTTGATTGACTTGTAGTGAAGTGTGAGACTAGCAAGATAAAGGAGTGAACCACCATTACCTTCCAAAAAGGCAAGTGATGCTTCATACTTTTGTCCTATTACTTTCACTATGCATTAGTAATTTTGCTAAGTAAAACTTGCATGGATTTTGCTAAGTATAGATCTTACTATAGGAAAACATAGTATATGAATCCTTCGTAGGATTTTCCTAAGTTAAAGATTCCTACTACTATCAATCTTAGCCTAGCTAATAGAAAAACATGGGTGGAAAATATATTCACACTATGGAAAAATATTCTAAGTCTGAGGACTTATGTTTTTGTTTAATAAAACAACTAAGTTAATAAATCCCCTGGGTGGAATGGGCTTGCTTGGTGGAGAATGGTTGAGTGGTTCACAATGCCATGGGCTTGGATTGTGTATCTCACTTGTGGAATGCCACCCAGGAAACAAAGGGATTTGAGATGTCAAATGTTGAGAAGCTTCAAGTGCAACCACTTAGCAATATGGGCTCTGCCATGATCATATAGGTTGCAAGAACTTAGCCATATGGACAGTGGGTGGTAGTGTTTGATAGGTTGGAGCGCGTCCATTTTGGTCTAAGGGAAAGCTTCTGAAAGATCTTGTCTTGGGAAACCAAGTCTTGTGGGAAAAGTGCACCACCTCTGCAGAGTGTAAAATCTAAGTACTTAGCCATGTCCCTGGTAAAGGACAATTTGAGCATCAATACATGGAAGCAATCAAGAATCTCATCATTCAAATTTCTAAATTAAAATCTTGTGGTTTGAACAAGGGTTGTTTGAATTCTTCAATCATTGATGGAGGGATGGCTTGGTACAAGGATCTTGAAATCTTTGATTGAGGAAAATGATTTTGTCAAGCAAAAACTTAGTATTTTCAAAATGATAAGAAAAAAATCTATTTTGAGCAATGCAAGCCTCAACTCCACTTAGCCAAATGCATATAGTTGATAGACTCCACAATACTACCATAGTATCACTTGCCAATACAATTCAAATGTATTGACCCTTTGTGGCTGTAACTTGTATGTTGCAGGTTTGATTGATTTAGTGAGGACTGATTGATTAGGATTACAAATTCTACAACCAACATCTGCCTGTGGCACTTTGAAGATGAAGTACCCCATGATTATAATTATTCCGCTGCAATGTAATGTAATAGCCAAAGGAGCTATGTTTGATGTAATAAACTTATGTTATTCCTGGTTATAAAGTTATATTATGACCTTTGTTTCTTGATATTACATCTCAACTGTGGATGCTAGCTATTGATCCAGGGACTAGCATTGTAAACACACAGGGCTCTCTCTTATCTAGGATTGGGACCCCTAAACTATAGCAGTCATATACTTAGACTTTTTGTTGTAGGATTCGTCACAATGTCTTAACTTTGGAATTCATCCAAATCCATCATGGAATATCCTTTCCATTACATTGTGCCACCCATAGTTTAAATTGAGATAAACTTAATTTGTATCTTGTGACAAAACTAGTATCAATGTAACGCTTTACAATGAACTATTTGTAATTGTTTGTCACCTCTACACAAATATATTCTTAGTTCTTCCAAAAGATTATAAGAATATCCTTACTATCGTCCAATGATCATTTTATGATTCATTCTGGTATATGCTCGTAACACTTAGAGCATAGGACATATCTGGATGTGTACATATCATGGTATGATTCATCAAAACATTCTCGTTATTTCACTCATCAAGTGTCAAAGCACTTGAATCTTGTTTCACTTATCAAGTGTCAATACACTTGAATCTTGATTCAGTTCCTTTCCATGCGACAAGAACCTTTTCTTGTAGTTTCTATATTGAACTCCTTCAATATCTCATATATGTACGTTTGGCACAACTATATTAGCGTCACAGTCTATCCACTATAGACATTCATGCTAAATATTCGGGCTTTGTCTAAGTCTTTCATCGAAATGAAATTCTTAACCTTTGTCAATAAAAATTACATCATTTCTAATCAACAAGATGTCCTCAAAATAATGTATTAGAAATATGTCTCAGCACTCCCACTTAATTTCTTGCAAATGCAAGCATCTTCATTGTCTCCTGATGAAAACTCCTTTTCATCACGGTGAAGATTCCAACTCCGTGATGCTTACTTCAACCATTGAATTTGCATGTCCTTTTTAGCATCCTTTGAATTAACAAAACTATTTGGATCGTGTCATGTACACGTCCTAGGTAACCATTCTATTATAAGAATTTTGTTTTGTTTATTCATCTACCATATACCAAATTATATGTAGTGATTGCTACTTTAATCCGTCCAGACTAAATATCGCTATGAAAGATCAAATCTTGTCATAGTCAACCCCTTGAACATTGTCGTAAACACTTTACCGACATGTCGACTATTTCATAGATGTGAAACATCCATGTATGTTTCTTTATAGATCCAAATACGACCGATAGGTTTTTACACCTTTCCGGAGGGTCTTCCAAGTTCAAAAAACTTGATTTCTCGTGTATGGAACTATCATGGATTTCATGTCTTCAAGCCATTTGACGGAGTCAGGGCCCATCATCGCTTCTTTGCATGTAGTCGGTTCATCATTGTCAAACAATAATGATTTACTCTCAAATATCAGCATTTGATTGTTTATCCGACCGACTTGGTTCAATAAGAACTTAGATCTCCGTGACCACAACCTTTGAGGCACATAATCTATGAGCATGATGGAAGCCTCCGGAACAATTTCCGACGCTGCGCAACTCAGCACATTTAGCTAAGGTTCGTTAACCTTATCAAAGTTCTATTGTCCTCCCACTTAACTTTTATGAAAAAATCCTTTTTCAAGAAACTTCACGTTTCAAGCGACAAATCCTTTTTTTCTTTGGCGTTATGGAGGAATAAACAATTTGTTATTCGAAATAACCTACAAAGACATGCTCATCCGAATTCAATTGTAAACATCTTACTGATGTTTATCATACCAAAATTTAAGAAATGACAACTTGGGTTTTACCCCAAAACCATAACTTCCATGGTGTCATTTCAACGGATCAAGATGGAGCTCTTTTTAGTGTAAAAGCGGTAATCTCTAAAGCTTTTAATCTTTTAAAACAAATTTAAATAACACCTTTGATCCAACCATGTCAAACAAGGTTTCATTACAAATCTCAAACACTCCATACTCCTACGGTGTTTCGAGAGATGTAAATCTAGGTGTTTTGCTAAACTTGCAACTCAAATAAATCCCTTTATGATAAATCATAATTCATTTATTTTACTTGTTACACTTGTAACTCAAATAAATCTCTTTATGATAAAATCATAAATCATTTATTTTCTTGTTACAACGATTTTCCACTTCATCTTGAAAGTATTTGAAACATTTTCAAATATTTCATACTTCTTTCTCATTAAGTGAATACTCACTCAAATTTCTGGAGAAAGCATATGAAGTTGAAGTCCATCGCTTATGACTAGACATAATGGACTACATACATCGATGTCACATCCCAAATTATAGATTTGGTACTGCATAACATTCATGGCATTGCATCATGATCATCCTTGCAAAATTTTGGTTTGAAAAGATTTTGGCAAAACACACCACCTGCATTTGCATTTTGACACCTACACTTGGACGCTTGGTTTTACCATTCCTCTATCAAAAACAATATATTTTGGGTGTATGGATGGCTCACGTGCATAGAGGGTTCCGCCACGAACCCGTAGCACTTTGATTCACTCAATTCGGAGCTCCGTAGCAAGAGTTATGCGAATCTGAATTTTTGCCTAAAATTCTGGAGAGTTCTGTCAAAATTCAGATAAGGAAAATCGTCAGGAAAAAGAAAAAGGGAAAAGAACAAAAAAAAGAGCGCAGCAGCCAGCCGGCCGCCACGGCCCAACGGCCCACGCGAGCAGCCCGCCAGCCGCGCGGCAGCAGCTACAGTAGCGCGCGCGCGCCAGCCACTACCTGCCGCTCGCCAGCGCCCCAGCCACCGACAGGTGGGGCCCACCTGTTGGCGCCGCCCCACCGTGTCCGATGCGGACACGCCGCCGCCGCCGCGATATCCACAACCGACCCCGCTTGGGCCTCCCCTCTACAAATCGGGCGCCGCCACCCCTCCCTCTATCTCGCCCGCTCGCACCCCTCCGCTCTCGCGCCCCCAATCTCCGGCGACCACCGACGCCGTCGCCGCGCCACCCGACGCCGCCGCCTCCACCCTTCTGCCACGCTCGGCCCCGCGCATGCCAGACGCCGCCTCCGCGCCGATGACCTCCACCCCGATACGCCGCCCCGCCGTCGCCGAGGACCCTGCCGCCGCCGCCGCTGCCAGCTCAGGTGAGCCTCGCCGCCGCGCGCCTCCCCCTGCCCTCTGATCTGGAACGGACGGCCCAGATGGGCCATTGACCGGTCACGCTGACCGCTGACTGGTCAGCGTACCACGTCAGCACGGTCAGCCCAGTCAAACGTTGACTGTGTATTCCTAAATTGATTTTAATTGACAGATTTTAGCTAAAACTTGTAAAATCCATAACTTTAGATCTACTGGGCCAAAAATTGCAAATAAAATATGTATGGATTCAGTGTCTCACGTAGAATCTTGCTGTACCATTGTTTTACACTTTCACAGCAAGGTTTTGTCCTGAATAATTAAATGAGTTAATGCCCTTTTTAGAGTAATAAATTCATAGGATAAGTTCTGTAACTCCAAAAATTGCAAATAAGATGTCCCTGGAATAAGTAGAACAAGGGGAATCTCAAAGTGAATTAAAATGTTAGGCTTACAGTAATAAGTTTTGCAGAATCTAATTAAAGGCTTACTGTAGTATTTTAATTACTCAGGGAGTTATATACATCATTTTTGAGAAATTCCAATTGGTACTGTTTCTATTTAGAGTTGCCTACATAGAGGAAATTTTCCAAGATTTTATAAATAGTATGTTAGCAGTGGCTAATTATTTAGTTTCTAGCTCTATTAGTTGAGCATTATAAATTGCATGCCTTTTTTTCTTTGCTTTCAAGATAATTTCCATGCATGCATACAGTAGTTATACTGAATAAGGTTATGTGATGTTGCTATAGCGTTATACCACTTGTCATGCATGCATCTTGCATCATCTTTGTTTGCATATGAGTGTGGATGGTTATTTTATGATTGTAATTGTATCGTGTAGATTGTGACGAGTGCAACTCTTGCTTGTGTGTGGATTATTATTCCGACCGCTACAACCAAGGCAAGTAGATGCTACTTTGTTCATGATGTTGTCCTACTATTTTTCAATGCATTGTCGTGTATTTTGTAGATGCATGTGTAGGATATTACTATCGCTATGCTATGACCTATTATGTGGTAGGGCTTTCCCTGTAGATGAACCATCGATGGTAGATGTGCTTAGCCATGCTATAATGAACGAGGCTGGGTTACATCACTGAAAGTTGTTTCTAAATGTGTTGGTTTGCGAAAACTAAAACAACTTAATCAATGAATCTCCTGGGTGTGATAGGATTGATAATTTTTGGTGGTATCATTGCGGAAAGGCACCCAGGTATCAAGAGAAAATGATTGGCTTCTTTATTTTGTAGCTTACGTGTGCAACCATGTGCCAATAATGGAATGGCGGTTGGTTGGACTCAGTAGGTTGTGGTAACTCGAACCCACGTATCCAGAGATGTAGAATTTTGGTAGGTTGGACCGGTGCGTGTCGGGTTTGGGGAGCTACTTCCCGAACGGTTTCTTCTTGGACTTCTCCCTATCAATCTATACTCACCCAAAATGAGAGTGATGGTACGAGCTGGTCTGGCCAAGTCACATGGGTAAAGTGTACTAACCCCTGCAGGGTGTATAATCTAATCGATTAGCCGTGCCCGGTTATGGACATCTGAGTTGCTTGATATTGATTCCATGACATGTTTCTCGCTCATTCAAATTTCATAATTTCTTTAATATTGTTGGTTTAACTTAATTGGGATCTTTTCAAAGAAAATCAAAAACTGTTTATGAAAGTAGGACAAAGGTATTTGCAAATGCAAGCTAGCCACAGCTCCACTTGCCAAATATGCATGTAGATGTTAGCACCATTGTCTCCTTTAATAGCTCTACTTGCCAGACATTCCATGTATTGACCCTTCGGGGCTGCTACGTTTCATGTTGCAGGATATTCCGATTCTGAGTAATCGATTTAGGCCACGATACTCCACTCGACACTTGTTCACTTGTGGGCAATTTGAAGAATGGAGGATTTACTATATTTATGTTGCTACTTGAATAACATTGAGCTAGCCTTGAGCTAAGCTTTTATTGTAATAATGGTACTCTGGATCTTCGTTATTTATGATACACGGATATTTTGCTATGTTATTCATCTTATTCTATTGTGAGCCAATGAACCGATCCAGGGATTGGTATGTCACATAGAAGCTACGGTCTTTTCAGTACCGTGGTGTTACAAGATGGTATCAGAGCTCGTGTGTCGACTGTAGGATCATGACCTAGGTTTGGATTAGGAAGCCATAGAATTATTAAAGCTTATATTAACTCTGTCTTTCATCTTATGCCTTTCACCCTCGTAAATTCTTACCATATGCTATTCTCACACTTTCCTCTTTTAATTGATAGATGGGAGAAGTCAGGACTGAGTATGCAACCATGGAGTCACCAAGGCCCTTTGCAAGACAGTTACCACAGCTCTCGCAGTCATTGGGATTGCCACTGCCCATGTTCAAGGGAAGGAGGTTGTACACCTATTGTCACATCCCAAGATTTTCCAAATCTTGTAATGTGAAAATAAATTAATAAAATAAAACTTTGTTTGATTTTCAGAGCCAGAAGAAACTTTTGAATGCAATTGGAACTTCAAACCCATTTGAATTTAATAAAAACTAAAGGGATTTAAAAAGATAAACATTTAATAAAAGAAAAATAAAAACATTTGGAAATACTATTTTGAAACAATTAAATGAAAAGATTTGTTTTCAAATGAAATAGAAGTTTTACAAATAAGGATTATTTTATAAAGCCAAAATTAAAACCTTGGCCAAGCTTTGGGAATTAAAACATTTAATTATAAAATAAAATTAGCAAAGGTTTATTTTAATAAATTAATAAGGATTTCATATCCAACTTTGTCTAAATAAAAAGTTTTACCAAATTAATTGAAACATCAAAACTTATTAAAATTTATTTAAAATAAGTTTGCCAAATATTTTATACTCTCTAATAAAACCTACTAAAGTGTTTTAGTGTTATTTTAGTTTTCAAAATAAAGATTTTAATAAAACAAATCATATTGAATTAAATAAATAAAAATCTATTCATTTAATTGTTATTGGACCCTAAAATAAAATGGTATTTTATTTTAAACAAGTTTCCAAGTATTCCTTATTTCCAAATAAAACCTACTGATTTGGTTTTGAAAATATTTGGATTTCAAATGAAGATTTTATTAAATAAACCAAACCCTATTTATTTAATAAACCATGATCCATTTATTTAAATTATAAATGGAAACTTTAACAAAATTGTTATTTATTTTAAAAACAAGCTTTCTAAATATACCTTATTTCAAATATAACCCACTATTTTAGTTTTGGAGAATATATGGATTTAAGTAGAGTTTGAAATAAATCAAATCCTAATTTTATTAATTAGCAATGGACAACTATTTAATTTATAATGGACTTTATTTATTTAAAAATTATGGATTTTAGATTTAGGTTCAGGCTACTGAACAGAACCAAGTCAAACTTACAAAGTTTGAGTGTTATTTGAATTGATGTGAACATTGTTTGTTTGTTTGAAAACCAAAACAGGAAAAATAGAAATAGAAAAGGAAAAACAATTCAGACAAAAAAAAATAGAACAACCCACCAATCTGGCCCTACTAGCCCAACACAGCCCAATCCAGCCCAGCTTCCTCCCTCCCCAAAGGAAAACGATTTGCACCCATATTCTGACCCGCGGAGCAAAAGACATGTGGACCCCTCCCCTTCTCCCTTTCTTTCACTGCCAGCGGACCCCACACCCTACTGTTCTTCGTCCTCCCCGCAGCGACCCGTTCCTCCTCGCCTCTGCCGTTGAATCCTCGGGCTTAATTCGTTTTAATACGGCCACAATTACTCGCGGTGATCAAGCACCTTTAAACGCCAGTCACTCCTCTCCGTTTCCCCTCTGTCTCTTTCCCCGAGCACGCCTCCAGGCCGCCACAATCTCTCCTCGACTGCCTCGGCTCCGACCACCGTCTCCGGCCAATTCAGGCCAGTACACGCCACCCCCTTCCTTCTCGAGCACCCTAGTAGCTTCCCCACTCCTAGACACTCCTCCCCGTACCACCCGTTCGACCGCGGACACCCCTGAGCCTCGCCAACGAACAACCTCCAGTACCGCCGCCGTCTGCCTCTACTCCGACGACGCCCACAGGTTAATTCCGACCACCCCGTGTCTTCTAGATCACGCACACATCTTTGCCATGGTCTTGCGCAGCTAACCCAGTCCTCCGTTTGTCTTCTCGTGATCGATAGCGTCGCCTCCGACCGCAACCAGGACCACCTGACGCCGTTCGCAACTCCGACGAGGAATTACTGCAACCCTAGTGTGCCCCTTGACCAACCGCGAGTGCCTTGAGCTTCGCCGTGTTCTCCTGAGCCTGGTGAGCATCTCCTTACACTACCTTGCTTCCTGCTTCGCCAGCGCTGCCGCCAACTGGCCGCTCCGCCGCTCGCCGGTAACATCTCGCCGCCAGTTCCTGGCTAGTTGATAGGAACCGTCCGATCTTGATCCAGCGGCTGGGAAAGAAAATAAGCGAAGGGGTATCGAACGATCTGAGCCGCGCGATGTTAATTAAATCCAACGGCCAGCGTCGCCCGATCCGGCCGAACCGGTATCAACCAGTAGAATAACGCCGCGTGTCACCTGCTCGGTTTAAAAACAGATTTGAAATCTGATTATGTTATGATTTTCAAACCATTGTAACTTTTAAACCACACGTCCAAATTTGGCAAATTTTATATCAATGGATTCAGGAGAACCAGCCCTAGCCAACTGTGGAATTAGTTTAGCAAATAGTATCTGTTTGTTTGCTCATTTTTGCAGATTCATTTATGAGCTTGTTTATAGTATAAAAATTGTTTAAAATTGTTTTTAAGGTTAAAACTTTTGCAAAATGGTTTGTTGTGACCTTACTGACCCTAGGAACCAACCCTTAGTGTTAAAAATGATTATTGAAATATTTAGGTTGAATTACTTGACTTAGTCATTTTCTAGCCAAATAAAAAGAATGGTTTTTGTTATAAAAATGTTTATGGAAAGAAAACTTTAAGGAAATAGTTTGGACCAAACTTACTGACCCAAAAACACCAAGCTTTGCAATAGCAACTCATTTGATGAACAACTTAAGAGTTTTGCCTTAATAAAAACATTTTTCACCACATGAAATGATGAATGGATTTAAAAATAGTTTTTGGACAAAACCCTCTTGCTAATGACTTTGCCAATTTGGTAAATGACCAATTTGGATCTTACAAAGTTTAGAAACCCCATAGAGACCCCTTTGCAAAATAAAACTATCTTGTGCATGCTCCCATGCATGACTTAGATTCCATTACTTTGTGTGTGTGAAGAATTGTTTGTTTGACCTTGGTTTGGATGTGAATTGAATTTGTGTTTGCTTGATTGATTTGTAGTGAAGTGTGAGACTAGCAAGATCAAGGAGTGAACTACCATTCCCTTCCAAAAGGCAAGTGATGCTTCATACTTTTTGTCCCATTACTTTTTCTATGCATTAGTGATTTTGCTAAGTAAACTTGCATGGATTTTGCTAAGTATAGATCTTGCTATAGGAAAACCTAGTAGATGAATCCTTAGTAGGATTTTCTAAGTTAAGTTTCCTATTACTACCAAGCTTAGCCTAGCTAATAGAAAACATGGGTGGAATATATATTCACACTATGGAAAATATTCTAAGTCTGAGGGCTTGTGATTTTGTCTAATAAAACAACTAAGTTAATGAACCTCCTGGGTGGAATGGAAGGATTGGGACATGTTGAGTGGTTACACAAGGCCATGGACTTGGGTTGTGTATCTCACTTGTGGAATGCCACCTAGGAAACAAAGGGATTTGAGATGTCAAATGTTGAGAAGCTTCAAGTGCAACCACTTGGCAATATGGGCTCTGCCATGATCATATAGGTTGCAAGAACTTAGCCATATGGACAGTGGGTGGTAGTGTTTGATAGGTTGGAACGCGTCGATATTGGTCTAAGGGAAAGCTTCTGAAAGATCTTGTCTTGGTAAACCAAGTCTTGTGGGGAAAGTGCACCACCTCTGTAGAGTGTAAAATCTAAGTACTTAGCCATGTCCCTGGTAAAGGACAATTTGAGCATCAAGACATGGAAGCAATCAAGAATCTCATCATTCAAATTTCTAAAGTTAAAATCTTGTGGTTTGAACAAGGGTTGTTTGAATTCTTCAATCATTGATGGAGGGATGGCTTGGTACAAGGATCTTGAAATATTTGATTGAGGAAAATGATTTTGTCAAGCAAAAACTTAGTATTTTCAAAATGATAAGAAAAATCTATTTTGAGCAATGCAAGCCTCAACTCCACTTATCCAAATGCATATAGATGATAGACTCCACTATACTACCATAGTATCACTTGCCAATACAATTCAAATGTATTGACCCTTTGTGGCTGTAACTTGTATGTTGCAGGTTTGATTGATTTTAGTGAAGATTGATTGTTTAGGATTACAAAGTCTACAACCAACATCTGCCTGTGGCACTTTGAAGATGATGGACCCCATGCTTATAGTTATTCCGCTGCAATTTAATGTAATAGCCATATGAGCTATGTAAGATGTAATAAATCTATGTTATTCCTGGTTATAAAGTTATATTATGACCTTTGTTTCTTGATATTACATCTTAACTGTGGATGCTAGCTATTGATCCAGGGACTAGCATTGTAAAACACAGGAGGAATCTACCTTATTAGGTTGAGACCTCTACAGATGGTATCAGAGCATTGTGTTGCCTGTAGGATTTGTAAACCCTAGGATTGGACAAAAACCCTTAGAAAAATAGGAGTTGTACTTATTCCAAAAAAAAACTTATTTACAAAAACACTTGTAAAATTCTTTCCTCAACCACTTTGATGTCAACTCTACATCTCATCTATTTTGATGGAAAACCTATCCATGGCCAAAGACTACACCATATGCAAAGGACTTCTTCAACCTCTTCAACTCTAATGACTTCAACATCTTCAGCTCTAATGACTTCAACATCTTCAGCATAATCACCAAGGACTTCCAACTTGGATACCATTAAGGACTACAAGTGAGACAAGGAAATCTTACTCAAGATTTAGAGACTGAGGGAATGCAAAATAAGAAGGAACCATCAACAACTTTGAAGTATTGCAACCAAGAGTTTTCCAAGGAAACCATGGTTCCATACAAGAAGAATCATGAAGGAAGGAAACATCACAAGTGAACCATATAGATGGACCACCATAATTTAGTTAAGACAAACCACCAACTTATGTGGTGTAACAAAAATATTTTGTTGCCTAAGTATGTGTTTGAACTTTGTTGTTTGAGTGCAAAGTTGTTTGTGAATGTTTGGTTTGTGATTGCATGCACATTGTTTGTGTGAATTGTGATGTGTGTAATTAGAATTGATTCCTTAGAAATAACTTGCCTATTCTAACCTCCCTCCAACCCAAACAGATGACTACTCCAAAAGACATCAAGGTTGATGACAACAACAACAACCAAGAGAACAACATGAGAGAACTTATGGTAACCCAAAACCAGTTGCGCCAAGAGACAACTCAGCTTTTAGCCAACAACAATGGACTAGACCCAGCCATACAAAGGATTTTGGAACTTCAATCCAAATTGTTGCAAGGATTAGTTATTTAAGTGGTCAACATGAGAGAAAACTTTTCCCGAGGAGCTAATGACAACAAGGATGACAAAGAAGCTAATCTAGAAGGAACCCAAGCTAGCAATAATTTTAGAGACAAGGATCATGCATCCAAGAAGCATGAAAATCAATGCCTCAAGAAGAGAGAAAGATCTCCCACCTATGAAGAACATGAACTAGAAGAACTCCTAGCTTTGGAGAGACCCAAGAAGAAGAAGAAATTCCCCAACACTAGCAAGAAGGATATTACACAAGTGCAATGTTTCAAATGCAAAGAGATGGGACACTATGCCAGTGAATGCCCAGAAAAGAAGAAGAGACAAGAAGACAAACAAAAGCTAGTGAAACCCAATATAAGGAAGGATTTTAGCCAAGTGATGTGCAAACACTGCAAAGAGTTTGGACATTATACAAACTACTGTCCAGGAAAGATGAATCATAAGATAAACCAGCCTATGAGGGATCTCAGCCTTGTCACATGTTTCAAATGCAAGGAACTAGGCCACTATGCAAACAATTGTCCAGAAAGGATGGAGAACAAGTTAAACAAGTCTATGAAGGATCTCAACCTTGGCCCATGAGTCAAGTAAAGAAACCAAGGACACATGCAACTGTTTGCTTAGAGAGATTTTTTCCAGAATCCCAAGAAGGACAATATGTAATTTTTGTTTGAAAATTTTTAAGGGTGGTAGTACCCTAGTTGTTTTGAACTTGTTTGTAACCCCAGCCTTCCCAAATCTCGGGACGAGATTTATTTTAAGGGTGGTAGCCTGTCACATCCCAAGATTTTCCAAATCTTGTAATGTGAAAATAAATTAATAAAATAAAACTTTGTTTGATTTTCAGAGCCAGAAGAAACTTTTGAATGCAATTGGAACTTCAAACCCATTTGAATTTAATAAAAACTAAAGGGATTTAAAAAGATAAACATTTAATAAAAGAAAAATAAAAACATTTGGAAATACTATTTTGAAACAATTAAATGAAAAGATTTGTTTTCAAATGAAATAGAAGTTTTACAAATAAGGATTATTTTATAAAGCCAAAATTAAAACCTTGGCCAAGCTTTGGGAATTAAAACATTTAATTATAAAATAAAATTAGCAAAGGTTTATTTTAATAAATTAATAAGGATTTAATATCCAACTTTGTCTAAATAAAAAGTTTTACCAATTTAATTGAAACATCATGTAGAGGTCCCAATCTTTAATAAGATAGAGCCCCCTGTGTTTACAATGCTAGTCCCTGGATCAATAGCTAACATCCACAGTTAAGATGTAATATCAAGATACAAGGGTCATATTATAACTTTATAACCAGGAATAACATAATTTTATTACATCATACATAGCTTATTTGGCTATTACATTACATTGCAGCGGAATAAATATAGTCATGGGTCCTTCATCTTCATAGTGCCACAGGCAGATGTTGGTTGTAGACTTTGTAGTCCTAGTCAATCAAACAATCTTCATATAATGAAACAATCAACCTGCAACATTACAAGTTACAGCCACAAGGGTCAATACATTTTGAATTGTATTGGCAAGTTTCACTTTTATGTAAATATGAGTGGATCCTATCAATACATGCATATTTGGCTAAGTAGAGTTTAAGGCTTTTTGCATAAAGCAACATTTATCCTATCTTTTCAAAATGGTTTTGGTTTTTTTTTTCAAATCTCTTTTCCAAGTACCTTGAACTCCTTGGTAGAAACTCAAGTGTTCAAGTCCTTGTCAAAATTCCCTTGAGCTACTTGGTAACCCCAAGTGCATCAAGTTTTTATCAAAATCTCATGAGTCCCTTGGTAACCCCAAGTACATCATGCTCTTGAGCACCTTGGTAACCCCAAGTGCAACAAGCTTTATCAAATCTCTTTGAATTCCTTGGTACCCCCAAGTGCATCAAGTTTTTATATTAGAAGTTGGAATGTCAAGATCTCCCATGGTTCAACTTTAGTTGCTCAGTATTGTCCATAACCGGGGACACGGCTAAGTACTTAGATTTTATTAACTTCTGCAGAAGGAGTACACTTTACCCACATGACACAATCCCATCTTGTTGCCAAAAGTGGCCTACTGGATTAGTGCTCACCAAGATGGAGTACTAGCAGACTGAGAGTGTGACGAAGTCTTTCCAAAAGGTCCTCCCATACATCATTGCTAGCTTGTCTTCAGCCCCCATGAAGCACTCCAGATCCCCATGTCCGGTAACTAAAGACAATGTATGGGTCTTCCTAATGTAGTTGACTAAGCCAGAGCCATAATAGCATGTGGTTGCACACGAAAGCCACAATTGGAGAAACATGTTCAATCTCTAAGTTTCCTAGGTGGTTTTTATTTGGAGCACAACACAAAGTGATTGCCATAGACATGGTTCCTTTTGTTGCCACCTTCTCCAAAAACATAAAGTGTCCACCACCTAGGTGGTTCATTGAGTCCTTGTTTTATTATGTAAAACACAAGTCCTTTTTTCAATCTTTGTAAAATCTCAACATGTATCTCTTCTCAAAACATAGCATGGCTAAGCATGTACAACTTCAATATTTTTACTAAGGAGTGTATAGGGAATCCTATTAGGATTAGCATAGCATAAGTATAAACATTTTCATGAATGTTTACAAAATCCACTAAGTATAATGAAAATATTAGGTCTTTTGTATGATAGTGTAACTTGCCTTTTTGGTAGGGAGTGAGGGTTTTTACTCCTTGATCTTGCTAGTCTCACACTTTGATAATTTCACTACAATCATTCAAACAAGCATAGTATCAAGTAACACTCCAAACCAATATTCAAACAATATTTCACACACTCAAAGCAATGGACTCTAAGTCATGCATGGGAACATGCTAAAGATGGTTTTACCTCAAGGGAGGTATCCACTAGGCTTTTAACTTTGTAAGGTCCACATTGGTCATTTACCAAGATGGCAAGGTCATTAGTTAGAGGGTTTTGCTCAAAATCTATTTTAAAATCCATTCAACATTTTATGTGGTGAAAATTATTATTTTCAAAGCAAAACTTTATATTTTTCAACAAGTGAGTTGCCCTTGTCAAGGCTTGGTGTTTTGGGTCAGTAAGTTTGGTTCATATCATTTTCCCAAAGTTTTTCTTGCCAAAAACATTTCCATAATAAAATCAATGAGTTTATTTGGCTAGAAAATGGCTAAGTTAAATAATTTTAACTTAAATTTTTCAAAAATCATTTTTAACACTATGGGTTGGTTCCTAGGGTCAGTAAGGTCACACAAATCCATTTTGCAAAAGATTTAATCCTAGAATCAATTTTTAAAAAAAAATATACTCTAAACAAGTACACAAATGTTTCTGTAAATTCAAACAAGCTAACAGATACTATTTTCAAAACTAAGGCCATGGTTGGCTAGGGCTTGTTCTCCTGAATCTATTGATATAAAATTTGTCAAATTTGGACGTGTGGATCAAAAGATATAAGGGTTTGAAAATGGCATCAAATTCTGATTTCAATTTCTGTTTTTAAACAGACAGGTGACACGCGTCGAAATTCTATTGGACGGTACCGGTTCGGCCGGATCGGGCGATGCTAGCTGTTGGATCAAGTTAGATCGCATGGTCCAGATCACGTACCCTTTCGCGGTTAAGTGATCTGTTGGGAGCGTCGGATCGTGATCCTACGGCGCTAACGTGCTCGACCATTTGCGAGCGGCGCCGGCGGTGGCTAGCGGCGGCAACGGTCAGATAGTGGCGGCGCTGGCGCAACAGGAAACGAGGGAGAGGCTGGCAGGGCTTACCAGGCTCGCAGAGACCTGCTGATGCTCGTGGTGGGGTTGGCTACGCGAGGGGCGCAAGGGGTTGCTGCTAATTGCTCGTCGGAGAAGCTGCGAGCGGCGGTGCTCTCTGGTTGCTGTCGAGGATGATGCTGCAGATCACCAGGAGGTAATCAAAACCTATAGTCAGGAGCGCAAGGACACGGCGAAGGTGTGTGCGTGAACGAGAAGGCGCGGGGCGGTCTGGTTCACCTGGGAGACGTCGCCGGAGAAGAAGCAGACACGGCGGCGCTCTGTGCTTGACGATGGCGAGGATTGGGGGCTCCCTAAGACAAACGGGAAGTGCCGTTAGGTTCGTATGAGCTTGGAGATCATCATCGTGTTCTCGGGGAGGAGAGGGGCGACCAGAATTTACCTGTGGGGCTTGTCGGAGAAAGAGGCAGACGCGGCGGCGTCGGGGTTTGTCGCAGTCGGGGTTCTGGCGCACCCGCGGGAAAACTGGGAGTACTAGGAGGTGCGTGAGGTCGAGAGGAGTCCACTCGCGTGAAGTAGAGGCAGAGGGATGGTCGGAGTTGGCCGGAATTGCTGCGACAGCTCGTCGGAGCAGAGGACGTTCGGGGAGGAATTGAGGGCGGTCTAAGGCGTGCCAGTGCGAGGTGTCAGAGGGGAATTATAGAGGAGGCTTGGGCGTTTCAACCTGCGTGATCAAAGCTGGTAACGGTGGTCGAATTAAGGTGAATTTAAGTGGGAGGAATCAACGGCAGAACGAGGGAGAAGAACTAGTCGCTGCGGGGTGGAGAGGAAAAACAGTGGAGGTGGGTCTACCTGTCAGTGGGGAAAGAAAATGAGGGGGAGGTCCACATGTCAGTTCCTCTGTGGGTTTAAAAGGGAGTGTGAAACGTTTTCTTTCGGGGAAGGGGAGTTGGGCTGGTCGGTGGGCTGCCTGGGTTGGGTTGGCCCTTTTCCATTTTTTTTATTCTGTGTTCCTTTTTCTATTTCTATTTTATTTCCTGATTTGAATTTTAGCCAACTATTCAAGCATTCAAAATAATTCAAACAATTTCAAACATTTGTAATGTGTTTTTGGTTCTGTTTAACAACACAAACCAATTATTAATTAAAATAATATTTCATAACCTTTTATTAATTAAATAAGAGGATCCTCTATTTATTTAATATGTTTTGATTTATTTAATAAACTCCTTATTTGCATTCTAAACATTTTTCCTAATCAATTCAGTAGGTTTTATTTGGAAATAAAGAATGCTTGGAACTTGTTTAAAAATAAAAATAACATTTTGTTATATAGGGTCCATTAATAATTAAATGAATATACCCTATTCATTTCAATTCCCATAGGATTTGTTTTATTAGAATATTTATTTTGAAATCTAAAATAAACCAAAAAATTTAAGTAAGTTTTGTTTGAGTATATACTTTACTTAGAAAACTTATTATTTAAAATAATTTAATAAGTTTTGATATTTTAATTAGAATGGTAAAACCTTTTATTTAAATAAATAGGATATTAAAATCTCTATTATTTTATTTAAACAATCCTTTATTATTTTTAAATAAACCTTTGCTACTTTATTTTAAAATAAAATGTTTTTAATTCCCAAAGTTTGGCCAAGGATAAATTTGGCTTTATAACATAATATTTATTTATAAACTTCTATTTCATCTGAAAATAAATCTTTTCATTTGATTGTTTTTTAAATAATATTTCTAATTGCTTCCTTTCATGAAATGTTTATCTTTTTAAATCCTTTTAGTATTTTATTTCATTCAAATGGATTTGAGGTTCTATTTTAATTCAAAAAGTTTCTTCTGGCTCTGAAAATCAAACAAAGTTTTATTTTATTAATTTATTTTCACATTACAAGATTTGGAAAATCTTGGGGTGTGACACATCAAAACTTATTAAAATTTATTTAAAATAAGTTTTCCAAATATTTTATACTCTCTAATAAAACCTACTAAAGTGTTTTAGTGTTATTTTAGTTTTCAAAATAAAGATTTTAATAAAACAAATCCTATTGAATTAAATAAATAAAAATCTATTCATTTAATTGTTATTGGACCCTAAAATAAAATGGTATTTTATTTTAAACAAGTTTCCAAGTATTCCTTATTTCCAAATAAAACCTACTGATTTGGTTTTGAAAATATTTGGATTTCAAATGAAGATTTTATTAAATAAACCAAACCCTATTTATTTAATAAACCATGATCCATTTATTTAAATTATAAATGGAACCTTTAACAAAATTGTTATTTATTTTAAAAACAAGCTTTCTAAATATACCTTATTTCAAATACAACCCACTATTTTGGTTTTGGAGAATATATGGATTTAAGTAGAGTTTGAAATAAATCAAATCGTAATTTGATTAATTAGCAATGGACAACTATTTAATTTATAATGGACTTTATTTATTTAAAAATTATGGATTTTAGATTTAGGTTCAGGCTACTGAACAGAACCAAGTCAAAATTACAAAGTTTGAGTGTTATTTGAATTGATGTGAACATTGTTTGTTTGTTTGAAAACCAAAACAGGAAAAATAGAAATAGAAAAGGAAAAACAATTCAGACAAAAAAAAATAGAACAACCCACCAATCTGGCCCAACTAGCCCAACACAGCCCAATCCAGCCCAGCTTCTTCCCTCCCAGAAGGAAAACAATTTGCACCCATATTCTGACCCGCGGAGCAACAGACATGTGGACCCCTCCCCTTCTCCCTTTCTTTCACTGCCAGCGGACCCCACACCCTACTGTTCTTCGTCCTCCCCGCAGCGACCCGTTCCTCCTCGCCTCTGCCGTTGAATCCTCGGGCTTAATTCGTTTTAATACGGCCACAATTACTCGCGGTGATCAAGCACCTTTAAACGCCAGTCACTCCTCTCCGTTTCCCCTCTGTCTCTTTCCCCGAGCACGCCTCCAGGCCGCCACAATCTCTCCTCGACTGCCTCGGCTCCGACCACCGTCTCCGGCCAATTCAGGCCAGTACACGCCACCCCCTTCCTTCTCGAGCACCCTAGCAGCTTCCCCACTCCCAGACACTCCTCCCTGTACCACTCTTTCGACCGCGGACACCCCTGAGCCTCGCCAACGAATAACCTCCAGTACCGCTGTCGTCTGCCTCTACTCCGACGACGCCCACAGGTTAATTCCGACCACCCCGTGTCTTCTAGATCACGCACACATCTTTGCCATGGTCTTGCACGGCTAACATAGTCCTCCGTTTGGCTTCTCGTGATCGACAGCGTCGCCTCCAACCGCAACCAGGACCACCTAATGTCGTTCGCAACTCCGACGAGGAATTACTGCAACCCTAGTGTGCCCCTTGACCAACCGCGAGTGCCTTGAGCTTCGCCGTGTTCTCCTGAGCCTGGTGAGCATCTCCTTACACTACCTTGCTTCCTGCTTCGCCAGCGCCGCCGCCAACTGGCCGCTCCGCCGCTCGCCGGTAACATCTCGCCGCCAGTTCCTGGCTAGTTGATAGGAACCTTCCGATCTTGATCCAGCGGCTGGGAAAGAAAATAAGCGAAGGGGTATCGAACGATCTGAGCCGCGCGGTGTTAATTAAATCCAACGGCCAGCGTCGCCTGATCTGGCCGAACCGGTATCAACCAGTAGAATAACGCCGCGTGTCACCTGCTCGGTTTAAAAACAGATTTGAAATCTGATTATGTTATGATTTTCAAACCATTGTAACTTTTAAACCACACGTCCAAATTTGGCAAATTTTATATCAATGGATTCAGGAGAACCAGCCCTAGCCAACTGTGGAATTAGTTTAGCAAATAGTATCTGTTTGTTTGCTCATTTTTGCAGATTCATTTATGAGCTTATTTAGAGTATAAAAATTGTTTAAAATTGTTTTTAAGGTTAAAACTTTTGAAAAATGGTTTGTTGTGACCTTACTGACCCTAGGAACCAACCCTTAGTGTTAAAAATTATTATGGAAATATTTAGGTTGGATTACTTGACTTAGTCATTTTCTAGCCAAATAAAAAGAATGGTTTTTGTTATAAAAATGTTTATGGAAAGAAAACTTTAAGGAAATAGTTTGGACCAAACTTACTGACCCAAAAACACCAATCTTTGCAATAGCAACTCATTTGATGAACAACTTAAGAGTTTTGCCTTAATAAAAACATTTTTCACCACATGAAATGATGAATGGATTTAAAAATAGTTTTTGGATAAAACCCTCTTGCTAATGACTTTGCCACTTTGGTAAATGACCAATTTGGATCTTACAAAGTTTAGAAACCCCATAGAGACCCCTTTGCAAAATAAAACTATCTTGTGCATGCTCCCATGCATGACTTAGATTCCATTACTTTGTGTGTGTGAAGAATTGTTTGTTTGACCTTGGTTTGGATGTGAATTGAATTTGTGTTTGCTTGATTGATTTGTAGTGAAGTGTGAGACTAGCAAGATCAAGGAGTGAACTACCATTCCCTTCCAAAAGGCAAGTGATGCTTCATACTTTTTGTCCCATTACTTTTTCTATGCATTAGTGATTTTGCTAAGTAAACTTGCATGGATTTTGCTAAGTATAGATCTTGCTATAGGAAAACCTAGTAGATGAATCCTTAGTAGGATTTTCTAAGTTAAGTTTCCTATTACTACCAAGCTTAGCCTAGCTAATAGAAAACATGGGTGGAATATATATTCACACTATGGAAAATATTCTAAGTTTGAGGGATTGTGATTTTGTCTAATAAAACAACTAAGTTAATGAACCTCCTGGGTGGAATGGAAGGATTGGGACATGTTGAGTGGTTACACAAGGCCATGGACTTGGGTTGTGTATCTCACTTGTGGAATGCCACCTAGGAAACAAAGGGATTTGAGATGTCAAATGTTGAGAAGCTTCAAGTGCAACCACTTGGCAATATGGGCTCTGCCATGATCATATAGGTTGCAAGAACTTAGCCATATGGACAGTGGGTGGTAGTGTTTGATAGGTTGGAACACGTCCATATTGGTCTAAGGGAAAGCTTCTGAAAGATCTTGTCTTGGGAAACCAAGTCTTGTGGGGAAAGTGCACCACCTCTGCAGAGTGTAAAATCTAAGTACTTAGACATGTCCCTGGTAAAGGACAATTTGAGCATACAGACATGGAAGCAATCAAGAATCTCATCATTCAAATTTCTAAAGTTAAAATCTTGTGGTTTGAACAAGGGTTGTTTGAATTCTTCAATCATTGATGGAGGGATGGCTTGGTACAAGGATCTTGAAATCTTTGATTGAGGAAAATGATTTTGTCAAGCAAAAACTTAGTATTTTCAAAATGATAAGAAAAATCTATTTTGAGCAATGCAAGCCTCAGCTCCACTTATCCAAATGCATATAGATGATAGACTCCACTATACTACCATAGTATCACTTGCCAATACAATTCAAATGTATTGACCCTTTGTGGCTGTAACTTGTATGTTGCAGGTTTGATTGATTTTAGTGAAGATTGATTGTTTAGGATTACAAAGTCTACAACCAACATCTGCCTGTGGCACTTTGAAGATGATGGACCCCATGCTTATAGTTATTCCGCTGCAATGTAATGTAATAGCCATATGAGGTATGTAAGATGTAATAAATCTATGTTATTCCTGGTTATAAAGTTATATTATGACCTTTGTTTCTTGATATTACATCTTAACTGTGGATGCTAGCTATTGATCCAGGGACTAGCATTGTAAAACACAGGAGGAATCTACCTTATTAGGTTGAGACCTCTACACCTATGGATATGGTGAGGATGCATGGGAGATCACCACTTTCATCTTCAGGGATGTCGCCTTGCCAAACCCTGTGCATCTGATCTACACCAAAACATACTGCAACTGGGGACTTGGAATAAACTTGGCCTGGCATGAAGCCCTGTCACGCTAGTGCCATCTTGTCCGACACCTACTGCCAGCAGACTCACCATACCATGACTACGGGAGGCGTGATGAGGACGAGGATGATGATGATGGAGACGATGATGGTGGAGGAGATGAAGTTGTTGCAGCCGCAACAGAGAATGAAGAAGAAGAGGAGGATCCAGAAGAGGTGGAGTTCGAGATTTCAAGTGATGACTCGGGAGAGGTGTATACTCCGCCGCCATGGTTGGATCGTGGACAGAAGCGCCAACGCATGAGTGCAAGGACCTACCGCAACCTCTTCAAGAAGTAGATAGAAGTTCACCAATTAGTCTTCGTTAGGTAAAATCGTTAGGATTAGTCTCGATCGATGAAAAACTTAATTACTGTTAGTCTAAGAGTGTTTAGTTGCTCCGATGTGTACTCCTATATCCCAGGATTATTTGTGTGAATCTTATGGAAGAGTTATGGCAAGTTTGGTTAATATCTGAGTTATTCCTGTTGTAGTTTTCTGCTGACACAGTAGTACTGTACGAATTTTCATATTTTACAGGTATCTGGAAAAAATCTGAAAAAATAGGGCTGGTTCGAAACTCTCTGTACTGTACACAGAAAAACCAGAAAAAATTCTTGACGAGTTTAAGTCAGGTAGAAAAATTCGTGAACACTACTGGACTGTTCTGGCAGATTCCTGTTTTCTATGCTTTGTTGATCTATTGTGTAGATAACTATTTCCAACTCTTCTAAAAACTATTTCAGTAGATATATCCTGCTAGGATAACCCCTGGGATGTTGCTGGTTCATTTGTTTGCTGATGTGTTGCTTGCTTGAGATTGTCTGTGATTGTTTTGTTGTTGTTTGGTCATAATGCATGGGTAGAATCATGTTTTTGTAATCGTTTGTTTCTAAACTTACATGTGCTGAACCGCAGATGCCTCCCCGCCGTCAACCCACTGAGTTGGAGCAGCTCATGGCAGCTCAGGCACAGCTGACCCAAGTTATGACCCAGTTCATGGAAGCTCAGAACAACAACAACAATGGGAACAACCAGCCTTAGGGAGATGCTCTCACTAGGTTTCTGAGGCTAAGGCCAGCGAAGTTCTCTACTGCAACGGAGCCGAAGGTTGCTCTCGACTGTTTGCGTTCAGTCAACAAGGATCTGGTAACTGTTGGGTGCACAGATGTTGAGAAGGTGAGATTTGCCGCTCACCTACTGGAGGGACCAGCCGCTTAGTGGTGGGACACTTTTCAGATCACCCACCCGCTGGACACTGTGACTGGGGCAATGTTTGAGGAAGGTTTCAGGACCAACCACGTATCTTCAGGAGTCCTGAGCCTGAAGAGGAAGGAATTTCGCAACTTACACCAAACCAATCGCACCGTGGCTGAGTATATTGAGAAGTTCAACAACCTATCTCGTTATGCACCTGAGGATGTTGACACTGATGCAAAAAGGAGGGAGAGATTCCTGGATGGCCTCAGTGATGAGCTTTCAGTGCAGCTGCTGGTGGTTTATTGCCCCACTTTCCAGGAGCTTATGGACAAGGCCAGAATCTTAGAAGGAAAGCACAAGCAGGTGGAAAACCGCAAGAGAAAGAGCAGCAATCACCACTCTGGTTCTCACCACAAGTCTCGCACTTCTTATGATGGATACTCCAAGCATGGAGGGAGTGACCATGGGCACCATGGGAGCCATGACCGCCACCACCATGGAGGCGATGGACATCGCCATGATAGCCACAAGAGCAACCGCCACAGTCACAAGGGAGGACACACTCACCATTTTGGAGGACACAGTGGACAGGACCGCAACCGTGATCGCAGCTTCGTGAAGAAGGATCTGAGTGAGGTGACATGCTTCAAGTGTGGCCAGAAGGGACATTATGCTGACAACTATCCGGAGAAGAAGGGGCTGAAGCCAAGCAACAACCAGAAGGCCACAGTGAACCACATGAATGTGGAGGAGATCCCAGATGAGCCTGATCTTGTGGTTGGTAAGTTTCCAATCAACACTCACCCTGCACTTATAATTTTCGATACTGGTGCATCGCATTCATTCATATCAAGGGCATTTGTGGATAAGTATAAGTTACCTACGGAATCTCTGAAAGGGTCTATTAGAGTGAGTTCACCTGGAGGGGATATGATAGCTAGCGCGGGATGCCGCGACTTAACTGTGAGGATTGGAGCACACAGTTTCATTGCACATCTGGTAGTTTTGGAATCACAAGGTTTAGATGTAATTCTGAGTATGGATTGGATGTCTATGCATGGGGGACACATAGATTGTGCACAGCGAGCAGTTTCGCTCAAAACCCCGGATAGTAAGAGGATTAGGTTCAAGTCGGCTGTGCGACCGGGAAGTAGTAAGTTGAATTCTCTTAAGGGGTTTAGCATGGATACTGTGCCTGTGATTAAGGAGTACCCCGACGTGTTTCCGAAAGAGCTGCCAGGGATGCCACCTGACATGGATGTGGAGTTTCTCATCGACCTGATGCCGGGAACAGGACCTATAGCAAAGAGACCATACAAGATGGATGTGGATGAACTGAAGGAATTGAAGAAACAGCTAAAGGAGCAGTTGTACAAGGGATTTATTCAGCCTAGTTCGTCGTCATGGGGTGCACCTGTTCTGTTTGTGGAGAATAAAGACAGCAGCAAGATATTAGTGGTGGACTATCGCTCGCTGAATGAATTGACCATTAAGAACAAATACCCCCTGCCGAACATAAATGATTTGTTTGATCAACTGGAAGGAGCAAAAGTGTTTAGCAAAATTGATCTGCGATCGGGCTATTTCCAATTGAAGATCCAGGAGGAGGACATACCAAAAACTGCTTTCACTACTAGGTATGGTTTATATGAGTATACAATTATGTCTTTTGGACTAACGAATGCCCTGGCATATTTCATGACCATGATGAACAAGGTATTCATGGAGTACTTGGACAAGTTCGTGGTGGTGTTTATTGATGACATACTGATATATTCCAAGGATGATGCTGAGCATGAGAAACATCTGCGGCTGATTATGGAAAAGCTGAGGGAACACAAGTTGTATGCCAAATTCAGTAAGTGTGAATTCTGGCTTAACACTGTTGGATTTCTTGGACACGTGGTGTCAGGAGAAGGAGTCACTGTTGGTCCAAGCAAAGTGACTGTCGTAACTGAGTGGGAGCTTTTTGGGACTTGCTGGATACTACAGGGGGTTCACTGAAAATTTCTCCAAGATTGCTAAGCCAATGACAGAACTTCTGAAGAAGGAGAGGAAGTTTGAGTGGACGGATGCGTGTGAAGCCAGCTTCCAGGAACTGAAGCGTCGACTAGTGACCGCACCTGTTCTGTGTTTACCAGATCTTCAGAAGGATTTCCAAGTGTACTGTGATGCTTCTCGACAGGGACTTGGGAGTGTGCTGATGCAAGATGGGAGAGTGGTGTCATATGCCTCGCGGCAACTTAAACACCATGAGAGGAATTATCCCACACATGACTTGGAATTAGCATCAGTTGTTCATGCGCTCAAAGTATGGAGGCACTACCTAATGGGGAAACATTGTGATGTGTACACCGATCACAAGAGCCTGAAATACATATTTACATAGAAGGAACTGAACATGAGGCAAAGGAGATGGTTGGAGCTTATCAAGGATTATGATATGAATCTACAGTACCACCCAGGGAAGGAAAATGTAGTAGCAGATGCTCTGAGCCGGAAGGTCTATGCCAATGGATTGACTGTTGGGGAATTGCCCGAGGACCTGTGCAAGCAATTCAAGGACCTTAGACTGGAGGTAGTGTCAGAAGGATATTTAGCAGCAATGGAAGTCCAACCAACGCTACAGGACATGATCAGGAAGGCTCAGGTAGGAGACAAGGAAATAGAAGAGATAAAGGAAAAGATGAAGGAAAATCGAGAAAAGGATATTCGCGAGGATGATCATGGTACCCTGTGGTATGGGGATCATTTGTGCGTTCCCAGCGACCCGGAGATAAGGAAGTTGATTCTGCAGGAAGCTCATAAGTCGCCATACTCCATACATCCGGGCAATACAAAGATGTATATGGATTTGAAGGGCAGATTTTGGTGGAATAACATGAAGGGAGACATCGCCAAGCATATTGCCCTATGTGATGTATGTAGCCGAGTGAAGGCGGAACACCAGAAGCCAGGAGGACTACTACAACCATTGCCTGTGCCGGAATGGAAGTGGGATAGAGTGGGAATGGATTTTATCACAGGATTGCCCAAGACCAGGTCGGGATATGACTCCATCTGGGTAGTGGTCGACCATTTGACCAAGGTAGCCCACTTTATACCGGTGAAGACGACATACACAAGTGCAAAGTTGGCCAAGATCTATATGGACAGAATTGTGTGCCTACATGGAGTCCCCAAGAGCATTGTATCGGATAGAGGCACCCAATTTACCTCACACTTTTGGCGCCAGCTGCACGAGTCACTGGGGACCAGGTTGGAGTTTAGCACAGCATTCCACCCCTAGACTGATGGACAGACCGAGAGGGTAAATCAGATTTTGGAAGATATGCTGAGAGCTTGCGCCTTGGCTCGTGGTTCTAGTTGGGATGAGAATTTGCCATATGCCGAGTTTTCCTACAACAACAGCTATCAGACCAGCATTAAGACGTCACCGTTCGATGTGCTGTACGGGAAACGGTGCCGGACACCATTGCTATGGGATGGAGTAGGAGAACGTCAGCTATTTGGACCTGATTTGATCAAGGACGCTGAGGAGAAAGTCGCCTTGATTAGGGACAGGCTGAAGGTAGAACAATCAAGGCAGAAGAGCTACGCTGACACCAAGCGCAAGGAAGTGGTGTATGAGATAGGCGATAGAGCATACCTCAGAGTGTCGCCACTGCGTGGAATTAAGAGATTTGGAATCAAGGTTAAGCTGGCACCTCGGTTTATTGGGCCATATCGGGTCTTAGCATGCAAAGGAGAAGTTGCTTATCAGTTGGAGTTGCCAGAGGCTCTGTCCGCCATCCACAACGTGTTCCACGTGTCCCAGCTGAAGAAGTGCCATCCGGAGATGGTGGATACACCACACCGTGCCACTAGAGGAGGTTTAGCTTGAGAATGACTTGACCTATAAGGAGAAGCCAGTCAAGATACTGGAAACAGCATAGAGGATTACTCGTACCAAGACGATCAGGTTTTGCAAGGTGCAATGGAGCCACCACACCGAAGAGGAAGCCACTTGGGAGCGTGAGGATGACATCCGAGAGGACCACCCGCACCTATTTGCAAGCCACGCCGAATCTCGGGGACGAGATTCATCTTAAGGGGTTTAGTATTGTCACATCCCAAATTTTAGATTTGGTACTGCATAACATACATGGCATTGCATCATGATCATCCTTGCAAAATTTCGGTTTGAAAAGATTTTGGCAAAACACACCACCTGCATTTGCATTTTGACACCTACACTTGGACGCTTGGTTTTACCATGCCTCTGTCAAAAACAATATATTTTGGGTGTATGGATGGCTCAGGTGCATAGAGGGTTCCGCCATGAACCCGTAGCACTTTGATTTACTCAATTTGGAGCTCCGTAGCAAGAGTTATGCGAATCTGAATTTTTGCCTAAAATTCTGGATAGTTCTGTCAAAATTCAGTTAAGGAAAATCGTCAGGAAAAAAGAAAGAGGGAAAAAACAAAAAAAAAAGAGCGCAGCAGCCAGCCGGCCGCCGCGGCCCAACGGCCCACGCCAGTAGCCCGCGAGCCGCGCGGCAGCAGCTACAGCAGCGCGCGCGCCAGCCACTACCTGCCGCTCGCCAGCGCCCCAACCACCGACAGGTGGGGCCCACCTGTCGGCACCGCCCCGCCGTGTCCGACGCGGACACGCCGCCGCCGCCACCGCGATATCCGCAACCGACCCCGCGAGGGCCTCCCCTCTAGAAATCGGGCGCCGCCACCCCTCCCTCTATCTCGCCCGCTCGCACCCCTCCTCTCTCGCGCCCCCAATCTCCGGCGATTGCTCGCCGGAGTTCTCCGCCGTCGCCGTCGTTTCGAGCAAGGTGAGCCTCGCTGCCGCCGCGCCTCGCCCCTATCTTGTCCCGCGAGCACGCCGCCGCCTCCCCTGACCGCCCTCTCCTCCTCTCTTCCCCGCAGGACCCGCCACCGATGCCGTCGCCGCGCCACCCGACGCCGCCGCCTCCAGCCTGCTGTCGTGCTCGGACCCGTGCACGCCAGACGCCGCCTCCGCGCCGATGACCTCCACCCCGACGCCCCGACGTCGTACGCCGCCCCGCCGTCGTCGAGGACCCCGCCGCCGCCACGATCTCACCGCCGCCACCGCTACCAGCTTAGGTGAGCCTCGCCGCCATGCGCCTCCCCCTACCCTCCGATCTGGAACGGACGTCCCAAATGGGCCGTTGACCGATCACGCTGACCGCTGACTGGTCAGCATGCCACGTCAGCACGGTCAGCCCAGTCAAACGCTGACTGTGTATTTCTAAATTGATTTTAATTGACAGATTTTAGCTAAAACTTGTAAAATTCATAACTTTAGATCTACTGGGCCAAAAATTGCAAATAAAATATGTATGGATTCAGTGTCTCACGCAGAATCTTGCGGTACCATTGTTTTACACTTTCACAGAAAGGTTTTGTCCTGAATAATTAAATGAGTTAATGCCCTTTTTAGAGTAATAAATTCATAGGATAAGTTCTGTAACTCCAAAAATTGCAAATAAGATGTCCCTGGAATCAGTAGAACAAGCGGAATCTCAAAGTGAATTAAAAAGTTAGGCTTACAGTAATAAGTTTTGCAGAATCTAATTAAAGGCTTATTGTAGTATTTTAATTACTCAGGGAGTTATATACATCCTTTTTGAGAAATTCAAATTGGTACTGTTTCTATTTAGAGTTGCCTACACAGAGGAAATTTTCCAAGATTTTACAAACAGTATGTTAGCAGTGGCTAATTATTTAGTTTCTAGCTCTATTATTTGAGCATTATAAATTGCATGCCTTGTTTTCTTTGCTTTCAAGATAATTTACATGCATGCATACAGTAGTTATACTGAATAAGGTTATGTGATGTTGCTATAGCGTTATACCACTTGTCATGCATGCATCTTGCATCATCTTTGTTTGCATATGATTGTGGATGGTTTGTTTATGATTGCAATTGTATCGTGTAGATTGTGACGAGTGCAACGCTTGCTCGTGTGTGGATTGTTCTTCCGACCGCTACAGCCAAGGAAAGTAGATGCTACTTTGTTCATGATGTTGTCCTACTATTTTTCAATGCATTGTCGTGTATTTTGTAGATGCATGTGTAGGATATTACTATCGCTATGCTATGACCTATTATGTGGTAGGGCTTTCCCTGTAGATGAACCATCGATGGTAGATGTTCTTAGCCATGCTATAATGAACGAGGCTGGGTTACATCACTGAAAGTTGTTTCTAAATGTGTTGGTTTGCAAAAACTAAAACAACTTAATCAATGAATCTCCTGGGTGTGATGGGATTGATAATTTTTGGTGGTACCATTGCGGAAAGGCACCCAGGTATCTAGAGAAAATGATTGGATTCTTTATTTTGTAGCTTACGTGTGCAACCATGTGCCAGTAATGGAATGGGCGGTTGGTTGGACTGAGTAGGTTATGGTAACTCGAACACACGTATCCAGAGATGTAGAATTTTGGTAGGTTGTACCGGTGCGTGTCGGGTTTGGGGAGGTACTTCCCGAACGGTCTCTTCTTGGACTTCTCCCTATCATCACCCAAAATGATAGTGATGGTACGAGCTGGGCTGGCCAAGTCACATGGGTAAAGTGTACTAACCCCTGCAGGGTGTATAATCTAATCGATTAGTTGTGTCCCCGGTTATGGACATCTGAGTTGCTTGATATTGATTCCATGACATGTTTCTCGCTCATTCAAATTTCATAATTGCTTTAATGTTGTTGGGTTAACTTAATTGGGATCTTTTCAAAGAAAATCAAAAACTGTTTATGAAAGTAGGACAAAGGTATTTGCAAATGCAAGCTAGCCACAGCTCCACTTGACAAATATGCATGTAGATGTTAGCACCATTGTCTCTTTTAATAGCTCTACTTGCCATACATTCCATGTATTGACCCTTCGGGGCTGCTACGTTTCATGTTGCAGGATATTCCGATTCTGAGTAATCGATTTAGGCCACGGTACTCCACTCGGCACTTGTTCACTTGTGGGCAATTTGAAGAATGGAGGATTTACTATATTTATGTTGCTACTTGAATAACATTGAGCTAGCCTTGAGCTAAGCTTTTATTGTAATAATGATACTCTGGATCTTCGTTATTTATGATACACGGATATTTTGCTATATTATTCATCTTATTCTATTGTGAGCCAATGAACTGATCCAGGGATTGGTATGTCACATAGAAGCTACGGTCTTTTCAGAACCGTGGTGTTACAATCGATATGTATAAATTGCAATAATTTAGTCGATCGTTCTTCTTTGGCCTTTGAACGAAGTTTTAATTATCCCGAGGAAAGTCTCACAAGCGTCATTTGATCAAATCAAAGACTCCAAAATCCATGAAAATGGAGTTTCTTCATGTTTTCTTTCCAATATAATTTAAACGACGATGTCACTTCGTAAGTGATCTTCCAATCATTTGTCTTGCGACATTTTAGCATTAGGTTTTATGGATGTGATTTCTCCAACTAGATTTGTAAATCATCCATCTTATATGGAATATGGTAATTATTTGAACAAACTTTGTTCTCATAATACCTGATTTAAATAACAATTATTAAAACAAATCTTGAAGTCAAGCTTTGATGTCAACGAGAAATACAAACAACTGTTTGTTTTTTTTCGATGATCATCATCACGTATTCTCTTGCTAGTTACTTAGGCCATTGTGGTTTATGAATTGCGTCGTTCCGTATGAAATTTCATACCAACCAATTCGGTATCCAATACCCAAGAACCACATTGTTTAACAAGCAAAGAATACAACCATAACATGTATATCATCCATATACCTAAATTGGATATTTCCAATCTTTTCTTTTTTGCCAAATATATTTTATAGATTCTCTTTCAGCATTTTCTTTTTCCTTTTAAAAGAATCTATCAACATCAAAAGTGGCGCCATATACATGACACATAGTCCAAAGCGTGTATATTCAAATAATAATACCTTTAGACTTGCACTTTGAAGTAGATCACCATCATCAAATGATCGGTATTCTTTCAAAATCCATTCTTTAGTAATCTTTTTAGTGTAGTAAACACTTTACATACATCTTCTATTCATCCTTATCATGAAAACTTTCATGATCAAGCTAATGTAGCTTATAAAGACGAATCGTGAGTATAACGTTACTTTCCAAAACCCTTTTGGACGATTAGGATGTCTAGCATCTCCAACCTTTGCAAATTCTCATCCAACATGAGAACATATATTATACTCTATCATATTGCAACCAAAACATTGTTTCAGATATCGTTATATCTGTCACACATGATGGTTTCTGAAACAATTCTTTCAGCTCCTAGATAAACTTGATATTAAAACAATCAAGAATCATGGAGGCAAACATGATACTTAAGATACTAACACTCGAATTGTTACTCTCGATTTAATACTAATTATCAAATTTCACGGAGTAAACAGAGTTTGCTAAAAGTTTGCAATAGGACTTTAAACTTTAGATTGACACTCAACACAATACGATACCAGTTCGTAAAGTATATATCCAGAATTCTATAGTTATATTATCTCAATTACAACTATACATAAGGTGGTGAACGAATGCCAATGACTACAACAAATTATGCAGATTCACTTTGATTTAATTTATGATAAATTGAGTTCTACTAATCCAAATTAGAAATGAACTCCCACTCAAAAACGACATCCCTCGTGTCTTTTTGGTGATTACATGAACCAAATCTACTACACCAAGTCCGATCATCACGTGAGTCGGTGTAGCTTCAAAGGCGAGCATCCATATGGTCATCATATCAAAACATATGACTCATGCTTAACCTTTCGGTTCGTGTTCCGAGGCCATGTCTGTACATGCTAGGCTCATCAAGTAAGAACCTTAGTATTCGCGTGTGTAACTGTCTTACACCCAAGATATGCTCGTGGATTCAAGTACACCCGATCATCACGTGATGTCTTGAAGCGACGAAACATTGTCGGTGCATACTTAAGGAAGAACACATTCTTATCTTGATATTTAAATGAGGGATCATCTTTTTATGCTAATAAAATGCAAAACAAGCAATATAGGATGCAATCAAACATCACATGTTAATAAGTGAAATGATATGGTTCCCGCATATGATCTCCATCATGTGCACCGTGGTATGATCTCTATCATACCTATATGTGTAAGGCCAAGGTCTATGGAACCTACACGTTATATGTGTTGTGAGAGTATCATTTCATACTTCTACTTACAACATCACCATATCATAACACTAGCCCAGCAACAATCTAAACTAGACGCCTCTAATTTATCCATTGCAAGTTTTATGTGGCTTAGGGATTTCGAAGATAGAACCGTTCTTATCTACGAACATGAACCACAACGAGGATAACCAAATTGTTGACAACTCGTTGCAAATTAGATATTGACTATAGTAGGAGAGACAGAATCCCGCTAGCCACTTATGCAAAACTAGTTGCATGTCAAGCGTGGAACATGTCTCATGTGCGAGGACATGTAAAGTTTGTCTGAGCCGCTTCATCCCACTATGCCACAATATCCAAAGTACAACTAAGAAGCAATAAAATGATCATCATTGCCCACATACTCATATGTGTACTACCTGTGCAAAGCATCTACGTATAGACCTGGCTCTGATACCACTGTAGGGTTCGCAACATAGAAAACAAAATTTTTCCTACGATGGGAAAAACTATGTACCAAGATCTATCTACTAGATACAAGCAACGGGCGGATATACATCCATAGAGAACATACCCTTGAAGACCGACAAAGCTTAATGAGTACAAACTCGTGTTTGATGTAGATGATCTTGCCGATCTCAAGATCGAGAGGAAGTCCTAACGCCGCAAAATAGCAGCGCATCCGTGCTCGCACACACGTACAAGACACCGAGCAACCTTCGCCTCCTCGCTCCAGCAATGCAGCGGAAGCACAACTCTTTCTTGCTGACTAGCCAGCGGGAACATGTATATCGCTAGTCTGATACCATGGGGGTAAAATTCTGGATGGGGAGAGAGATCCTTCACGAGGAGGTGTGTATTGAGAGGAGGAGAGGGGGGCCTTTTATAGGGAGAGGGGGGCACCCCAAGGGGCATGGCGCCAGCCATGGTGGCTGCCCCCACCTCTTCCACATTCATGTGGGTGGAGCTCCCACTCAAAATGAAAAGCCTCCACTCCCATAAAAGAGCCTCCACTCAAAAATCCACTCACATGCATTAAATTTCCACCAAATTTAATGCAAGCTCTCATTTAAATAAAACTCTTTTATTTATTTATTCAGAATTTTGTTAATTTCTTTAATTAAAAAACATTCACATAAAACCCCATGCTAGTATTCAATTTCACATGCAGAACCGGTTTCAGCAATTTCAACCGAAACAGTTTCGGTGTCTAGTGAAATAAATTCCTGCGCTTGTAATTCTTTCCGGCATGAAACTTTTTCTCCAATTAGATGTCAGTGTCCCTTAAGTGTGCCACCCTATGGTTCGTGAATAATGTGGACATGATCTAGACCCTTCTCCGATCAATAATCAGAAGAGGTACCTGGAGATCCATACTGACTCCCACACATTCAACGATGACTTTCCTGTGATCGTTGGAACCTTTTACGCTAGTATCTCAATCCCTTTGTTTCACGATATATTACATGTCCGAGATTCGATCATCGGTATCTCCATACCTAGTTTGATCTCGTTCCCATGATATAACATTCTAGTGATCAAATCACTTGCTTGCAAGCTAATCAATGTGATATCACCGAGAGGGCCTAGAGCATATCTATCCGTCATTGGAATGAACAAATTCCACTCTCTATCCATGAGCCTCAACATAACACTTTAGTAGTTCTGAAGCCATCTTTATAATCACCCAGTTACGGTGTGACGTTAGATGTCATCAAGAAACTCTTTCGGTGTTAGTAATTGACATGATCTCATGGTCTAAGGATTAGGATAAATTCGTAAGTTGTTATAGCAATATAAACTCAATGACTTTGATCATAATGCTATACTTCGGATCAATGTTCATCACATCATTACACTAATGTTGTGACCTCATTATTAACAACATCCAATGTCCATGATCAGGAAACCTTTGATCATCTTGTTAATCAACGAGCTAGTTTATAAGAGAGGCATAACTAGGAACTTCCTTTTTGTTTATTAAACATACATGTATTAACGTTTCCGTATTAATACAATTATAGCATGCAAAATAAACATTTATCATAAACAAGGAATATGATAATAACCACTTTATTATTGCCTCTCGGGCATATTACCTTCAGCGGCTATAGACGGTTTAGTGGAATTTTGATCGGGGTGCCTAGGGTTTCTGCATCTGGGGCTTCTTATAGGCGAAGAGGCGAGGCAGGGGACCACCAGGGAGGCTGCACCCCTAGGCGCGGGGTGGGCCCACCCGTGCGGCCAGGGGGTGTGTCCCCCTCGTGGATCTCCTCCGTCTCGTACTCCGGCTTCGTGTTCCCCATGGTAAAATATTGACTTTGGCTTTTGTCCCGTCCAATTCCGAGAATATTGATTTTCTGTCTTTCTGGAACAAAAAACAGAAGAAAACAGGCAACTGGCACTGTGGCAACTTGTTAATAGGTTAGTACGAAAAAACATATAAAAACACCTCAAAGTGTGGACAAAGGAAAGCAAATAGATAGCAAACAAGCATGGAACATCAAAAATTATAGATACGTTTCTGACGTATCACCCGCGCCCGCCCCCTCCCACCCTGGTCGCGTAACCAGGTCCAAAGAGGGAAGGATAGCTGGCTGGACCATCTTCCTCTGCAAGCAAAAACCCAAACTAGAATGGAAACGAAACCCCCCCAGATCTAGCGCTACCCCCCTCCTCCGATTACTCACCTGTCCATGTCGCCTTCATCCTCTAGCCAAAAATGCCATTGCATCTCCACCTTAACACCTTGATGCCCAGCACCCTGCTCCTGAAAAGCAAAAAAACGAACACACAGGGAAAAACAGCAGGTACTTCTCAAAATCAAACCTTCAATTCACCATGATTTTGGTAGCAACGTATCTATATGGTTCTCAAGATAACAATATACTGCTGCACAACATGGATCTAAATGAAAAACAGGTCATCTATAACTACTCCTTAGTTTTGCATCTGAGATATGTCCAATCTTGTTCAAACTATAAGAAATCAATCATCCTAAGCTTCAGTGACAATATATGTTGATCCCTGCAGTACAAACAACTAATTTAGGACAACTAACAACTAAATAGACATGATATCCTATTTATTGCTTCATCCTAAAATCTAACATGATGAATATTTTGGTTGAACAGCTCCGAAACCATGGATATCGGCCTAAATGCGGAACTAGATCAAGAAATAGAAGAAGACCATGCTGATGTTTCACACACAAATGCTATCGTGCAAGTTATAAACGAAGGTATGGTGATTATATGCAATCAAATTATCCAACAGTATTTAAACAAAATTTATCCATGCTTATATGCATAAGTTATCAACTATCTAAAATAGAAGTTATCCATGCTTATATGCAGAGGTTATCCACTAGCTAAAACATAATTTATCCATGCTTATATGCAGAAGTTATCCACTAGCTAGAACATAAGTTATCCATGCTTGCATGCAGAAAGTTATACATGCTTACAAAGCATAAGTTATCAACTAGCTAAAACAGAAGTTATCCATGCTTATATGCTGAAAGTTATCCATGCTTAGAAGTTATCCACTAGCTAAAACTATAGTTGTACATGCATATGAGCAGGAGTTATCCATGCTTACATGTAGAAAGAAAGTTATCCACTAGATAAAATATAAGATATCCATGCTTATATACATAACTTATCAACTAGCTAAAACAGAAGTTATCCATGCTTATATGCAGAAGTTATCCACTAGCTAAAATTGCAGTTATACATGCTTACATGCAGAAGTTATCCACTAGCTAAAACTACAGTTATACATGCATATGAGCAGTACATGCTTATATGCAGAAGTTATCAACTAGCTAAAACAGAAGTTATCCATGTTTATATGCAGAAGTTATCCACTATCTAAAACTACAATTAAACATGCTTACATGCTAGAAAGTTATCCAGAAACATGAGTAGAAGTTATCACTAGCTAAATGCAGTTATCTAGGAACATAAGTACAAAAGTTATCCACTAGCTAAAGCTATAGTTATCCATGCCTATATGTAGAAGTTATCCATAAATATGAGTAGAAGTTATCCATGCTTATATGCAGAACTTATCCACTAGCTAAAACTACAGTTAAACATGATTACATGCTACAAAAGTTATCCAGAAACAAGAGTAGAAGTTATCACTAGCTAAAAATGCAGTTATCTAGGAACATAAGTACAAAAGTTATCTGCTAGCTAAAGCTACAGTTATCCATATATATGAGTAGAAGTTATCCATGCAGATCATTGCAAAAACAGATGACATGTTTACAAAATACTTGCTAGTTTAAAAAGTTACCCACCTATTACAACTGTTGTTATCCATGACTTCTCATTATATATACCCATTCCTGCAAAAAAAATAGCAATGATAACTTGTGTTTATTTGCATAGCAGGTGATGCCCAAACTGCAGAACATACTGACAATGACTGCATGTATACTATAGTTGAACAAGCTGCACAAGAAACAACCACGGGTGGCACAATCGAAGAAATAGCAGTACACACAGCAGATTCAAATGAGGATGGGGAGAATAATGCACACAATGATGCCAAAGATGAAGTACACTCCACACCGCAACCACCAAGAGATGGAATGCGCTTTGACAGTTTTGAATCAGCTAGAGAACACTACAGGGTGTATTTACAGCGGAAGGGTTTTGGAATAAGGATAGATTGGTCAAGAAAATATGTAAGAAATGAGCTAAACAAGGTGTATCTTGTGTGCACAAAAGATGGTAAACCTCACGAAGAAAAGGAAGACACCCAGAACCCAAAATCATGTGTCAAGAAGAGGAAAAAAAATACACATCCAAGGACTGGGTGCACAACACACTTATATGTCAAGAGAAAGGATGCATGGTGGTATGTTCAACATTCATTGGATGATCATAACCATCCCTTGATAATAAAACCTTCATTAACAAGGTTCTTGCGTTCGCACCAGAACATACCAGCAGAAGAAATGTGTTCTTGCGGATTCTGCATGCATGCAACATCGAAACATGCCGACAGATGCAGCTGATGGCAAGTTTCTACGGCAGTCTGAATGATGTGCCATACATAAAAAAAGACATGGCGAACCTAAGGGATTCTTTTCGTAGTGAAAACAATCACCACGACATGCAAGACACCTTGGCATACTTCAAAAAGATGAAGGCAGGAGATCCAGATTTCTTCTACAAATTTACACTTGATGAAGAGGACAGGGTTAAGAACCTGTTTTGGGTTGACGGGCATCACGAAGAGCATACAAGTCCGGATACAATGATTGCATATCATTTGACACTACCTACCTAACGAACCGGTATAAACTACCATGCGCTCCATTTATTGGGATAGATAACCATGGACTATCGGTTAAGTTTGGATACGGGTTCGTGCGACGAGAGCTCAAGGAAAACTTTGTGTGGCTGTTTCAAATGTTCAAACTGGCAATGGACGACTTAACACCAAAAAATATAATAACAGATCAAGACACTATTATGGGTGGTTCTATAAGTGCTGTTTTCCCGGATGCAACTCACAGGAATTGCAGATGACATGTTATCGAGAATACAACTGAGAAAATCGGGACATTCATGGTCAACCACCCAGATATGCTCGACGCTTTCAATGCATGTGTGAACAATAGCTTGTCACCGAAGGAATTTCAGGAGGCTTGGATGCATATGATAAATACTCATAATGTCCGTGAGAATGTGGATCTGTTTTCACAATGGAAACAAAGAAAGGTTTGGGTACCAACATACTTTATGCATGCCTTTTTCCCATTCCTTCAGACCACAGCAAGAAGCGAAGGGTTCAACGCAGTGCTCAAGCGTTACGTCAAACCAATCAACTCCATTTATGAGTTCGTACAATAGTACAAGTTAGTACAAGAAAAGATTTACAATGCTGAGCTAAAGGCAGAGTGTGATACAACTTTTATGGACCCGGAGTGGTGGTGTGGAAGCATTATGGAGAGACAAATGGCAAAAGCATACACGAGGAAAATTTTCTTCAGGTTTCAAAGTGAAATGCGAAAGAGCATGTCATACCAATGCGACCATCTCAACGGCTACCAGTTTGAGTTGAGCATAACAGGGATACCAGTTCCACACTATGGCTACAAAAGTTATAGGGTATTCACAAACTGGGAAGAAGGAACATATGAATGCAACTGCTGCAAATTTGATCGTGACGGTATGTTGTGTTGTCACATTATAAAAGTGATGACGCATATAAAAGTCCATCAAATCCCAGATAAGTACATCCTGAAAAGGTGGACATTGGACACAAAAACTATCCTAGCTGAACCACATGACAAACATAAACAAGGAAAGAAAGAGATGCCTGAAAACTCAAGAAATATGATGGTGTTTGCATCATACAAACAAGAGTTTTCCAGAGCTGAAAATATAGGAGTAAAGACAGATGATGGAAGAAAAAACATTAGGAAACACTTGAAGGAAATGAAACGAGAGCTAGATATGATAGCAATAAGAGAAGAGAAGAAGATAAGAGAGGCCGAAAATGAAGCGATTACTATGCCATCGTCTAGTGCTCCTAACGACGCAAGCGTGACACCTTCGACAACTGCCCCACCAAACAGGACACAGTCAACAAGCAACTATGCAGCACTTCAAACAACAAGCACATCGGGATCTCACATGTCATCAACAAAGCACATACAGAACCCGGAGAAGTCAGTAACAAAAAGGCGACCACGACAAATAGCAAACAAAAATCCACTAGACCTTGCTACAAAGAAATCAAAGAAATGCAGCCACTGTGGCGTAGAAGGTCACACCATCCACAAATGCCAAGAAAAGTTGAAGCTGCTAGGATATCATATATAGAATATTTATGTAACACAAAAATGAAAACGATATATTTGTTGTTTCTATGTATGATAGTTCATGCTATACATTCTGTGGTTTCAAGTTATCCATGCATATGAGTAAAAGTTATCCACCAGATAACACAGAAGTTATCCACGCATATGAGTACAAGTTATCCATCACCTAACACAGAACTTATCCATGCATACAAAAATAAAGGTTATCCACTGGATAAATCTACAGTTATCAATGTGTATATGTAAAAGTTACTCAACAAAAACATTAATATACTATTTAAAATAGAAGGTATCTAGACATGTGACTACAAGTTATCAACCAACAAACACAATAGTTATCCATGCATACAAGTAGAAGTTATCTGGTAGATAAAAACTATAGTTATCCATACTTATATGTTGAAATTATCCCTCCAGATCATCAATAACAAATTAGCAAACAGAATTGGCAGTACAGATTAAACATAAAAAACACTCATATATACGAAAACACTTATAAGGTGGGTAACTTATATAACACAGTGTGGATAACTTACAGAAATATGACTGGATAACAAATATGTAAGAGTGTGGATAACTTGGGAAAAATACCTCAGAACTTATTTCCTTCCAAAAGTGACCTCCAATTCAAAAGAACATCACGAGGATGGTTCAACCAAAAAGAAGTCATCTTTTTCTTAATTCCCGGCATCATATCTTGAGAAATACAAGGCACGACGCTTTCATTCCATAATTCAAGGTTCTTGAACATGAAGAACCCATAATTAGTGCTGAAAAACAAAAAATAGAGAATCAACAACATAATATCAATGATTATACAAAAACAAATAATTACATGCATACAAAACAAACTAATATAACAACAGAAAACAAATGATGCCACAGTATACGTAAAACTAACCTGTCAACTTGATTTGGAACAGGGACATGCATCAACTCAAAATCTTCAATCTGTCTTCTAGAATCGGAATAATGGACGATGTACATTTTCTTTATTGCTTCCATTAGCTTGGTCGCATGTTCAATCATTTCTACATTAGCTTCGCCACTCAGCGAGTCAAGAATCTCAAACCTTTTGGCAGGTATGTTAACATAAAGCATGTACCAATGGCCCATAGGGTCTTTTTTAGTCCCTAGATACTGAAGGACAGCAAAGCAAAGCTAGATAAAAATGAACATAAAATAAGTAGGTACACGTGCAAAAAACAGTGGTTACCTAAGAAGAAATGAAAGAGTTATCAACACAAATAAGGAATGGTTACCATACATTATGATCTGAACTTGTCAACTGCATACAACAAATTTAAAACAATAGACAATCAAATTAGACTGCATACCATATGTTTGCGACTGAGTTTGTAGTTGTCATCTCTCCTGAACGACCTCTGAACAAGAGTGGTAGTGAATCTTCCCTCCAACACATATTTAGTCACGATGTAAGGAAAAATTATTTTGTTGGATGGACAATTATCTTGCATTGTGGAAATAGCAAGATCACACATATTGTTAGAAAGCTCGACATATGGCATCACACTTTCAGCAAAATCACTAGTTGCCACCCACATTGGTTCAATGTTACAAATTTATGTGCTACAAAAAAACATATCTAATAATTAGAATACAAGTTATCCACTATGAAAACCATAAGTTTTCAGCAACAAATAGTACAAGTGATCCACTTGTAGTAATACAACTTATCAAACTAGTACAAAAAAAGTTCAAGTTATCCACTCTACAAATTAAAGAGTTATCCTCTAAAACTAGTACAAGTGACCCACCAGTATTAGTACAACTTATCAACCAAGGTACAAATAAAAAGGTCAAGTTATAAACCATCAACATTACAAATGACCCACAATGAAAACCATAAAGTTATCAGCAACAAGAAAGTACAAGTGATCCACCAGTAGTAATACATGTTATCAAACAAGTAACAAAAAAAGATTCAAGTTATCCATGGTAAAAACTAAGAGTTATCCACTAAAAATAATACAAGTGACCCACCAGGATTAGTACAACTTATCAACCAGATACCATAAAAGGTCAAGTTATGTCACATCCCAAAATTTTCCAAATTTTGAAATGTGAAAAATAAATAAACAAAAGAAATAGTTGTTGAAATTTAGGGGGAAAAGAAACTTTTTGCTTATAAATGGAAACATCAAAACCCTACTTGAACAAAATTTGAATAAGAAAGCAACAAACAAATATTCAAAAGATCAAATGCATTCATGCATGGAAAGAATCTTGAATTTAAAGCACTTGGAAAAGTTAAACCAAAACCCTAAATCTTAATGAAAGAAATCATCATTCAAATCACCCAAAGACTATGGCTTTGTCCCATATAAAAATTTATCAAAAAATATTTATAAATGATAAAAAATGGTAAAACAAATATTATAAAACCATATAAATTGGTTTCCTTCAATTTGGGGCCATGGATAAAAATTTATGAATTTATTAAGATAAAAGAAAATAATTTCCAAAGCTAATAAAGCTCCTAACTAAAATTAGCACTAAACTGTGAGCAAAGTAATCCTAAAAATATTTAAAATGATAAAAAATATATTAAATAAAATTATACAAATTGAAATCACCAATTTTTGAATTATAAATAAAAAGATATGGATTTTATAAATTAAAGAAAGAATTAAATAAATAAGAAATTATTTAAAAGAAAATATAAACCTTCAATTAAAACCATAAGCAAATGGAATAAATGTTTACTAAATAAAATAAAGGAATAAAAGATTTTTGAATAAAATTATATGGGCTTGAACCATATTTAATTTTATTTAAATAAAGACAAAATGTCTAATTTAAATAAATAATAAATCATAAGATAATATTTGAAATATTCCAAAGTGAGTTAATTAATCAACACATAACTTGATTAAAAACCTACTAAAAGTTTGGAAAAGTTTTGAAATCAAATGGAGGTTTAAATCAAATGTTTGAATTAAAACAGAAATCAGAAAGAAAAGGAAAAAGTATTAGAAGAAAAAATATAGAAAACGACCGACCCAGCTACCCCTGGCCCAATAGCAAGCCCACCCTGTTGTCACCCTCTCTCCCCACGATTCTCTTTCTCACCGCACACCCGACCCGCGCCCCCACTTACTGTTGGAGATATGCCCTAGAGGCAATAATAAATGTAGTTATTATTATATCTTTGTGTTTATGATAAATTTTTACATGTAACATCCCTAAATTCATATTCCAAAACTCATTCATAGCATCCTTGCATCATTCATCCATTTAGGGTTTTTCTTAAAATCAGTTGGAGACAGAAATTTGAGCTATGATTTCATGTGTGCAAATTCAACTCAATTGGCCAACACCCTTTGGGATTGGATTGTTTAGGAACTTGATTACTTGCATCCATTGTTGGAAAGTTTAGGTGTAGCATTTTTACCCAAATTTCCAGTTTGGAAATATTTTCTAAACCCTATTTCATTCATTCACAAACTAAAGACAAAACTTGCTTTGTTCAACACCCAAGCTTGACCAGGACCTTACAAGGTAACTACTTAGTTAAATGTCTGAATTTGAAACCACAGAATCCTGCAAAGATCCCCAGTTTTGTTTGAATTCAAAAGGATTTGAATTCATATCAAAAATCATTCCATAAAATAGAATTAGAAAAGAAAAAGACTTAAACAAAAGAAAAAGGCCGCGCGGACAGAATCTGGCCCAGCAGAAAAACGAGCCAGCAAGCCCACCCGGGAACTTTCCTTTCCTCTCTCACACGCGAGCGCACACGTTCAGCCGCTGACAAGCAGACCCCACTTCCACCTCGCGCACGTCGCTGACAAACGGGCCTCCTCCACGTCAGCATCGTCTCCACCCGCACGACCCGTTCATCCCCAAATCAACGCGGGCGTTTCTGTATTTAATTCGTGGCGTCAATTCGAGTTATTGGCCGAGTGATTCTCGCTCGTGACCAGGCTATAAGAACCCCCTCTGTCCCCTCTTTCTTCTCCCCCAAAACCCTAACCCAGAGCGCCACGAGGCTGAGCGCATTGCTCTCTGCAACCCCGCCGTCTCCGACGACTGCGCCGGCAAATTCCAGTGAGCATAGAGTTCCCCTCGGTCTCGCGTTTACTTTATCTTGTTCAGTGAGTCTCTCTGCACCTTCTGACACCCTCCGTTTACCTTCGCATGACCCGTAGCTTCTGCAACGTCGACGACTGGCCGCCACCGTCTTCTGCACGAACTCCGGCGACCTCCCTCCGTAAGTACCAGCCGCCCCTTGCCCTCTGACTGATACGCCTAGAATCCTCATCGTCTTGCGCATCTGACAGTACCCCTATTTTGGCTTAGCGCGACGAGGAACCTCGCCAACGTCGACGACTGACCGTGGCTGACGCATTCGCGAACTCCGGCGAGGAATCCCCAACGACCCCGTGCGCCCCTTGCCAAGCCACCTCCACTTTGAGCTTCGCCTCGACCTTGCGGTTCTGGTAAGCACGCCCTTCCCTCCCCGAGCGACCTAGAACGCCGGCGCCGCCGTAGTCAGACGCGCCGCCGCCAGTCAACGCCGCTAAGCGCCGCCGATTTGTGGTTGGATGGTTGTGTCCGTTGGATCCAGATCGTAGGGTTAGAATAGATTGTAAACGAAGGGGTAAGCGCGCATCTGAGCCGCCAGATCCCATTTAGATCGTGCGGTCGGCAGCGCTCGATCCGCGCGAAGCGGTACGCGCCAGTGAGGTTGCGACGCGTGGCAAGGTTTAGATTAAAAATAGAATTTAAAACCTGATTTGGATTCAAACTTCAAATGCTTATAACTTTTGAATGTCACGTTAGATTTTTGCAAACTTTATACCGTTGGATTCAGTGAAACAAGGCCTTTCAGAATATCCAATTTATTTAGCATATAGTAACAGTTAAAATGTTTTTATTTGTAGAACAAGTTTAAGGCTATTTTAGATATAGATTTAATTAGGTAAATTATATTAGTGCCAAATAAGTTTAGTTGGCAAATTTTGTGTTATGTTAAGTTTCTGAACTCATGAGCATACTTGGTAGAATTTTCAAAAAATCACCACCTAGTAGAATTCATGCATGCATGCATTCATATTAATTTTGGATGTATATATTTGTGTGTAATTTGTATGCTATTATTTCTTGTGTAGATTTTGCTAGTGATTGTGATTGTGAAGAGTGCTACTCTCCCCACTACCAAGGCAAGTGATATTTTCATGAATATTCTATCCTATGTTTTGTACTAGCATTAGATATTTTGCTAAGGTATTGCATGTTATTTTGCCTAGTGCTAAGATGGGAAATCCTAAGTAGAGTGGAATAGTAGAATTGCTAAGGAATTATCCTAAGTTAGGTTATCATATTCTGCTTAGTCTAGCTACTTAGCAAACAAGGGTGGTGAACATCTATATGGTTTATGATAAAAATATTCTAAGTCAAGAGACTTATGTTTTCTTAATAAAACAACTAAGTCAAATGAACATCCTGGGTGGAATGGAAAGATTGGGTTATGTTGAGTGGTTACACAAGGCCATGGACTTGGGTTGTGTATCTCACTTGTGGTATGCCACCCAGGCACAAAGGGATTTGGAGGCCAAGTGTTGAGAAAGCTTACAGTGCAACCACTTGGCAATATGGGCTCTGCCTTGATCATATAGGTTGCTAGAACTTAGTCTTTTGGACAGTTGGTGGTAGATGGGATGATAGGTTGGAACGCGTCCATTTGACTAAGGAAAAGCTTCTGAAAGGTCCTGTCTTGGGAAACCAAGTCTGGTGGGGAAAGTGCACAACCTCTGCAGATGGAAAACCTAAGTACTTAGCCTAGTCCAAGGAAATGGACACTTTTGAGCATCAAGACATGGAAGCTACAAGAATCTCATCACTCCAACTTCTAAATAAAAATTTGTGGGTGAACAAGGGTGAAGGACCTCAATGTCTATTGGTGGCTCCTTGGGAATGATTTTGACAAAGAAGAACTTAGTGTTTTCAACTAATAGGAAAAACCTATTTTCAAGCAAAGCAAGCCAAGCTACACTTAGCCAAAAATGCATATAGTATTCTAGTCCACTTAAAATATAATAAGGTATCACTTGCCAATACTATTCCAAAGTATTGACCCTCTGTGGCTGTAACTTGTGATGTTGCAGGTTACTCCGATGATGAATAGGAGTCATGAGTCTACACTCAACATGCTTGCCTGTGGCACATGAAGATGAAGACTTATGTTTATTTACTTATTCCATAAACTCTTGTATTAGGCCTTTGGCCCTGAGTTGTAAAAGACTATGTTTTATCTCTGGAATGAATGTAATAAACGACCTTTGTATCTGTGTACTTCATCTTAAACTGTGGATGCTAGCATTGATCCAGGGACTAGCATTGCAATCACAGGGATCCTTTCCTTTATAAAGGAGGGGTCTAACATTACATTCATGCTATAATAGTATTAACAAGGAAACATTAATACTTGTGTGATTTGTAAACTTAATTTGAAGTCCCTAGTAAAGCCTCTATATAATACTAGCTTGTTGGTTAATAGATGATTGTAGTTTCCATATCATGAACATTGAGATGTTATTAACAACAAGATCATATCGTTAGGAGAATGATATGGTGGACATACTCCTATAGATAAGAGTAGCATAAAGATCAAGTCATTTTAATAGTTTAATTGCTATATGCTTTCTGATACATAGTAATCTAATTCCTTCGACCATGAGATCATGCATATCACCTTTACCGGATGGATGCTTTGATGACATCAAACACCACACCGTAACTGGGTGGCTATAAAGGTGGCATTGAGTGTTCGGAAAGTATTGGTTGAAACACATGGATCAAGAGTGGGATTTGTCCATCCATATGACGGATAGATATACTCTGAGCCCTCTCGGTGAAATGTCATCCAATTAGCTTGCAAGCATGTGAGTATTGGTGGGTGCAACTTCACTTGTACAAAAACAAGGAAGACAACCACAAAGAAAGAGGATTCTGCATGTACACTAACACTACAATGCACACCACATTCTTTGAGTCAGCCAGGGATGCAGCTTGGAGGACCATCAAAGAACTAAGTGCTAGAGTCAAGTGCAGAATGCTCAACCTCTAAAAGGACTTAGAGAAAGAGAAGGAGCTTACTCAAGAGTTGGAAGACACCAACCAAGAGATAAGGGGAGATGTTATAGACTTAGTGATAGAGTCAAGAGAGCAAGATTGGTGGATTGCCTCTAGGAACATTGTGTTTAATAATAGATCCCGTGAGATTGGATTGTAAGAACACTTCGTTAGTTGGACCACCACTTATCACCTTATTTCCAAAAGATATTTTAAATAAGTATGGACCTCGAATGATGTAATGGACTTATGTATGCATGACTTGTGTGACAATTATGTTTCATGGATATGTATGAATGTTTGTCTTGATTTACCTTGAATTGCATTGTTCTAACTTTTTCAATCTTATAAATAGATGCCTATTGCCATCAGCACTGTTGAGGAGTTTCGGGTTACTCGTTTTGGTCCCCGTATCATTGAGCTTACCACTCTACTTGATCTCCCTCTTCCTACCATTACGGTGTACCCACTCACCAAGTTCGAGAGGAAGGACCTCTGGGGCTTCAAAGTGAATCAGCCCGGACGCCAGACTGAGCCTACTACGGAGGCCATCGTCTTCAAGCTGATGCACGACGACCGGGAGAGAGGCATGGAGGTAGTCATGCAGGATCTGATAGGACGACTGTTAGGTCGTCATTTCCGTCAGGTTAGGGGCACTCACTTCCACGTCTTTGGAAGACGTGATGTTGATGGAGAGTCCATCGACTTTGAGGACGACTCGAGGAGCACTGCGGAGCCGATACGTCTTTATCTTCAGGACTTAGAGACTCTTCTCAGGCACGTAGATACGGACAGGACGAACGTCATGCTAGGTAATGACGAGCTTCAGGTGCAGCTTCGCGAGAAGGACAAGCTTTTTGCGCAGCAGGATGAGATGATCAAGGAAATGGAGACAAAGTTCGAGGCCCAGGACCGCAAGTTCAAGAGTCAAGAGAAACGCGTACAGGATAGGAACAAGAGGATCCGGGACATGACCGAGGAACTGAAGTCCAAGGATTTCGATCTTGAGCAGCAGCAGATGGTTATTGAGAGGCTTCGCTCCCAGAAGAGGGCTCTCAAGGCCAAGGTCGATTCCTTGACCACTACGATTGAGGAGAACAAGACCGCGATGGAGAACGCAGGTCTTACCTTCGTCGAGGAGGAGATTGACGCTGATGAGTAGACTTGACTACTCGTTTACTTTTCTTATTCATACTTGATATTGTGAACTTGTTATTGGACCATCCGACATGTGGATGGCTTGCCACTTGTGTGTTTTATTTCATGAGCTTATTATGTGGTTGTTGAACCTTTATTCTTATGTTGCTTGTTATGTGTTTGCTTATGTTGTATTGTGCATAAAACATCTATGGGTATCTCATTCTTATCTATTTGAACAAACCACAGATGCCTCCCCGTCGCGCAAACCCCAACCCCAACAACATCACCCCGGAAATGCAGCAAATGATGAATGCGCAAACACAGCTTATGCAAATGATGACAACATTCATCCAAAACCAGAATAACAACAACAACAACCCCAACAACAATAACAACAATAACAACAACAACAACAACAACAACAACCCTCCGGGTTTTGATATGCTCACCAGATTTCTGCGTTTGAGGCCAGCAAAGTTTGCGGGAACAACTGATCCCATGGTGGCCAATGACTGGCTACGTTCAGTGAACAAGGACTTAGTGACCGTGGGCTGCACGGATGCTGAAAAAGTCAGATTCGCAGCACATCTGTTGGAAGGACCAGCCGCCACATGGTGGGACAACTTCCAAATCACCACTCCTATTGATGAAGTGACTTGGGCTATCTTTGAAGATGGCTTTCGCACTGCTCATATCTCATCAGGAATGATGAGTTTGAAAAAGAAGGAGTTTCACAACTTGAAACAGCGCCACCGCAGCGTGGCAGAATATATAGAAGAGTTCAACAAACTGGCGCGCTATGCACCGGATGAGGTTGACACAGATGCCAAAAGAAAGGAAAAATTTCTGGAAGGCTTAAATGATGAGCTGAATCTACAGTTGGCTGTGGCATATGTTCCAACCTATCAGTCTTTATGTGACAAGGCTGCTATCTTGGAGAGTAAAATGAAGCAAGTCGAGAGTAGAAAGAGAAAACACTCCGACAAGCACAGCTCGGGATCGTCTCACAAACGATCTCACTATGATGATAGTGGCAGCTCAGGATCCCATAAACATGGGAAATTCAGCAAGCACAACCACAACCGTCATGACAACAAGCATCATCGCAGCCATGACAAGGACAAGTACAAGAATCACAAGGGTGGACATAAGAGCCACTATGGTGGAAATGGTAGTGGAAGTGGAGGCCAACCTCCAAAAAAGGACCTCAGTCAGGTTGAGTGCTTCAAATGCAAAAAGCTGGGGCATTATGCTAATGAGTGGCCTGAAAAGAAAGTTGAAGGACCTAACAAACCAAATCCTTTCCAGAAAGGACAGGTTAACCACATCAATGTGGAGGAGGTCTATGAGGAGCCAGATGTCGTGGCTGGTAAGTTCAGACTCAATTCAATTTCGGCATTTGTACTCTTTGATACCGGTGCATCTCATTCATTCATATCAAAATCATTTGTTGAAAGAAATGAACTACCGTAGAAACCATTGGGTGTCCTATAAGAGTAAGTTCTCCAGGGGGAGAAATGATAGTAAACTCAGGATGTCATGACTTAGTCATAGAGTTTGGAAAATATAAGTTTCCAGTGAACCTAATAATTCTGGATTCCCAAGGACTGGATGTAAGTTTGGGAATGGACTGGATGGCTAAGTATGAAGGAGTATTAGATTGTGCCAATCGAACCGTTACACTCACAACCCCCGAAGGAACAAGAATAAAATTTAAGTCAAACTTTGAATCCAAAGGAAGTAAGCTGAATTCTCTTAAGGGGGTTAGCATGGACAGTGTACCAATAGTATGTGAGTATCCGGATGTGTTTCCGGAAGAGCTACCAGGAATACCAGGAATGCCTCCGGATAGAGATGTGGAGTTTCTGATAGATTTGGTGCCAGGATCAGGACCAATAGCTAAGAGACCGTACAAAATGTCAGTTGATGAACTGAAAGAGCTCAAGAAGCAGTTAGGAGAACAGTTGCAGAAAGGGTTTATTCAACCAAGTTCTTCATCTTGGGGAGCCCCAGTATTGTTCGTGGAGAAGAAGGATAGAACACAAAGGTTATGTATTGACTACCGTTCTCTCAACGAGGTTACTATCAAGAACAAATATCCTTTGCCAAGAATCAACGACTTATTTGATCAGCTAGAAGGAGCATGTGTATTCTCGAAGATTGATCTCCGGTCAGGTTATTTTCAACTCAAGATACGAGAGCAAGACATACCAAAAACGGCTTTCACCACAAGGTATGGATTGTATGAGTATACCGTGATGCCCTTTGGTTTAACCAATTCTCCGGCATACTTCATGAATATGATGAACAAGGTGTTCATGGAATTTCTTGACAAATTCGTTGTCGTTTTCATCGATGACATCTTGGTCTACTCCAAGAGCAAGGAAGAGCATGAAATACACTTACGCTTGATACTTGAGAAACTGAGGGAACATAAACTATATGCCAAATTCAGCAAGTGTGAGTTCTGGTTAGAGAAAGTTGGTTTTCTTGGTCATGTGATGACAAAAGATGGTGTGGCAGTTGATCCTGCAAAGGTTTCAGCTGTGACAGAATGGGAATCACCCAAGAATGTGAAAGAAATTCGTAGTTTCCTCGGCTTAGCAGGTTACTACAGAAGGTTCATTAAAAATTTCTCGAAGGTTGCTAAGCCAATGACAGAATTGCTAAAGAAGGACAAGAAGTTTGCTTGGACTGAAGGTTGCGAAGTCAGTTTCCAAGAGTTGAAGAAGAGACTTGTGACAGCACCAGTTCTATGTCTGCCAGATTTAGAAAAGGATTTCCAAGTATATTGTGATGCGTCTCATCAAGGATTGGGTGTCGTACTTATGCAAGATGGTAAAGTCGTAGCCTATGCTTCGAGACAACTCAAAACTCATGAAGTAAACTATCCTACTCATGATTTGGAGTTAGCTTCTGTCGTCCATGCACTCAAAACATGGAGACATTACCTTTTGGGAAAGCGTTGTGAAGTGTTCACCGATCATAAAAGCTTGAAGTATATCTTCACCCAGAAAGAAATCAACATGAGACAAAGAAGATGGCTAGAACTTATCAAGGATTACGACTTAAGTTTGCAATACCACCCCGGTAAAGCAAATGTAGTAGCCGATGCTCTAAGTCATAAGACGTTTGTAAATGGCCTCACAAAAGGGAAATTGCCAGATGACTTGTGTAAGCAATTCAAAGAACTCAGATTGGAGATCGTACCAGAAGGATATCTCATATCCTTAGATGTTCAACCCACTCTATTGGACAAAATCCGTGAAGTTCAGAAGACTGACGAGGAAATTGAAAAGATTAAGGAAAATATTAGTCTAGGGAAGGCTAAGAGTTTCCACGTTGACGAACAGGGTACTTTATGGCACGGGAAACGTATATGTGTTCCACGAGACCCAGAGTTGTGGAAACTGATCTTACAAGAAGGACACAACTCTCCGTATTCTATTCATCCGGGAAATACCAAGATGTACATGGACATGAAGGAAAGGTTTTGGTGGAACAATCTCAAAAGGGACATTGCCGAACATATTGCTCTGTGTGATGTGTGTAGCAGAGTCAAAGCGGAACACCAGAAACCAGCGGGTTTGCTTCAACCACTGCCTATTCCTGAATGGAAGTGGGAAAATATTGGTATGGATTTCATTACCGGTTTACCAAGGACCAGGTCAGGGTATGATTCCATATGGGTAGTAGTGGATCGCCTAACTAAGGTGGCTCATTTTATACCCGTGAAGACAACCTATACAAGTGCCAAGTTAGCTAAAATTTACATGAGCAGAATTGTATGCCTTCACGGTGTGCCTAAGAGTATAGTATCAGATAGAGGAACCCAGTTCACATCTCACTTTTGGAGACAGCTTCATGAATCCTTAGGAACAAGATTGGAATTCAGCACTGCTTTTCATCCACAAACGGATGGACAAACAGAAAGAACCAACCAAATTCTTGAAGACATGTTGAGAGCCTGTGCTTTAGACTATGGAGCAAGTTGGGATGAAAGTTTGCCGTACGCAGAGTTCTCTTACAATAACAGTCATCAATCTAGTATTGGAATGGCACCGTTTGAGTTACTCTACGGAAGGAAGTGTACCACCCCATTGTTATGGAATGGTGTAGGAGAAAGAAGCTTATTTGGACCAGATCTTATCAAAGACGCCGAAGAGAAAGTCAAATTGGTTAAGGACAGATTGAAGATAGCACAGTCCCGACAGAAAAGCTACGCAGATTCTAAGCGTAGAGAAGTCACCTACGAAGTTGGGGATAGAGCTTACCTCAGGGTACCACCACTCCGTGGAGTGAAAAGATTTGGAGTCAAAGGAAAGTTGGCACCAAGATATGTTGGGCCATTCAAGATTCTAAGTCGCAAAGGAGAAGTTGCATACGAAGTTGAATTGCCAGAATCTCTATCAGCAGTCCATAACGTATTTCATGTGAGTCAGCTTAAGAAATGCCACCCAGAAATGGAAGAGTCTTCTTTGAAGGATACCATACCTTTGGAAGAAGTTCAGCTAGAAAGTGATCTCACTTATGAGGAAAAGCCTGTCAAGATTCTAGAGACCGCAGAAAGAGTTACCAGGAACAAGACTATCAAGTTTTGTAAAGTGCAATGGAACCATCACTCCGAAGAGGAAGCAACATGGGAAAGAGAATATGATCTTCGAAAAGACCACCCTCACCTATTTGCTAGCCAACCCGAATCTCGAGGGCGAGATTCATCTTAAGGGGGTTAGATTTGTAACATCCCTAAATTCATATTCCAAAACTCATTCATAGCATCCTTGCATCATTCATCCATTTAGGGTTTTTCTTAAAATCAGTTGGAGACAGAAATTTGAGCTATGATTTCATGTGTGCAAATTCAACTCAATTGACCAACACCCTTTGGGATTGGATTGTTTAGGAACTTGATTACTTGCATCCATTGTTGGAAAGTTCAGGTGTAGCATTTTTACCCAAATTTCCAATTTGGAAATATTTTCTAAACCCTATTTCATTCATTCACAAACTAAAGACAAAACTTGCTTTGTTCAACACCCAAGCTTGACCAGGACCTTACAAGGTAACTACTTAGTTAAATGTCTGAATTTGAAACCACAGAATCCTGCAAAGATCCCCAGTTTTGTTTGAATTCAAAAGGATTTGAATTCATATCAAAAATCATTCCAGAAAATAGAATTAGAAAAGAAAAAGACTTAAACAAAAGAAAAAGGCCGCGCGGCCAGAATCTGGCCCAGCAGAAAAACGAGCCCAACAAGCCCACCCGGGAACTTTCCTTTCCTCTCTCACGCGCGAGCGCACACGTTCAGCCGCTGACAAGCAGACACCACTTCCACCTCGTGCACGTCGCTGACAAACGGGCCTCCTCCACGTCAGCATCGTCTCCACCCGCACGACCCGTTCATCCCCAAATCAACGCGGGCGTTTCTGTGTTTAATTCGCGGCGTCAATTCGAGTTATTGGCCGAGTGATTCTCGCTCGTGACCAGGCTATAAGAACCCCCTCTGTCCCCTCTTTCTTCTCCCCCAAAACCCGAACCCAGAGCGCCACCAGGCTGAGCGCATTGCTCTCTGCAACCCCGCCGTCTCCGACGACTGCGCCGGCAAATTCCAGTGACCATAGAGTTCCCCTCGGTCTCGCGTTTACTTTATCTTGTTCAGTGAGTCTCTGTGCACCTTCTGACACCCTCCGTTTACCTTCGCATGACCCGTAGCTTCTGCAACATCGACGACTGGCCGCCACCGTCTTGTGCACGAACTCCGGCGACCTCCCTCCGTAAGTACCAGCCGCCCCTTGCCCTCTGACTGATACACCTAGAATCCTCATCGTCTTGCGCATCTGACAGTACCCCTATTTTGGCTTAGCGCGACGAGGAACCTCGCCAACGTCGACGACTGACCGTGGCTGTTAGACCCCTCCTTTATAAAGGAAAGGATCCCTGTGATTGCAATGCTAGTCCCTGGATCAATGCTAGCATCCACAGTTTAAGATGAAGTACACAGATACAAAGGTCGTTTATTACATTCATTCCAGATATAACACATAGTCTTTTACAACTCAGGGCCAAAGGCCTAATACAAGAGTTTATGGAATAAGTAAATAAACACAAGTCTTCATCTTCATGTGCCACAGGCAAGCATGTTGAGTGTAGACTCATGACTCCTAATCATCATCGGAGTAACCTGCAACATCACAAGTTACAGCCACAGAGGGTCAATACTTTGGAATAGTATTGGCAAGTGATACCTTATTATATTTTAAGTGGACTATATTACTATATGCATTTTGGCTAAGTGTAGCTTGGCTTGCTTTGCTTAAAAAATAGATTTTTCCTATTAGTTGAAAACTCTAAGTTCTTCTTTGTCAAAAACATCCCCAAGGAACCACCAATAGACATTGAGGTCCTTCACCCTTGTTCACCCACAAATTTTTATTGTAGAAGTTGGAGTGATGAGATTCTTGTAGCTTCCATGTCTTGATGCTCAAAAGTGTCCATTTCCTTGGACAAGGCTAAGTACTTAGGTTTTCCATCTGCAGAGGTTGTGCACTTTCCCCACCAGACTTGGTTTCCCAAGACAGGACCTTTCAGAAGCTTTTCCTTAGTCAAATGGACGCGTTCCAACCTATCATCCCATCTACCACCAACTGTCCAAAAGACTAAGTTCTAGCAACCTATATGATCAAGGCAGAGCCCATTTTGCCAAGTGGTTGCACTGTAAGCTTTCTCAACACTTGGCCTCCAAATCCCTTTGTGCCTGGGTGGCATACCACAAGTGAGATACACAACCCAAGTCCATGGCCTTGTGTAACCACTCAACATAACCCAACATTCCATTCCACCCAGGAGGTTCATTTGACTTAGTTGTTTTATTAAGAAAACATAAGTCTCTTGACTTAGAATATTTTCATCATAAACCATATAGATGTTTACCACCCTTGTTTGCTAAGTAGCTAGACTAAGCACAATATGATAACCTAACTTAGGATATTTTCCTTAGCAATTCTACTTAGGATTTCCCATCTTAGCACTAGGTAAAATATCATGCAATATTTTAACAAAATATCTAATGCTAGTACAAAACATAGGACAGAATTATTCATGAAAATATCACTTGCCTTGGTAGTGGGGAGAGTAGCACTCTTCACAATCACAATCACTAGCAAAATCTACACAAGAAATCATAGCATACAATTACACACAACATATACAAACAAAAATAATATGAATGCATGCATGCAAGAATTTACTAAGTGTGATTTCTTTGAAAATTCTACCAAGTATGCTCATGAGTTCAGAAACTTAATATAGCACAAAATTTTGCCAACTAACTCATTTGGCATCCACATAATTTACCAAATTAAATCTATATCTAAAATAGCCTTAAACTTGTTCTACAAATAAAATCATTTTTAACTGTTACTATATGCTAAATAAATTGGATATTCAGAAAGGCCTTGTTTCACTTAATCCAACGGTATAAAATTTGCAAAAATCTAACGTGGCATTCAAAAGTTATAAGCATTTGAAGTTTGAATCTAAATCTGGTTTTAAATTCTGTTTTTAGTTTAAACCTTGCCACGCGTCGCATCCTTACTGGTGCGTACCGCTTCGCGCGGATCGCGTCCCGTGGACCGTACGATCTAAGTGGGATCTGGCGGCTCAGATGCGCGCTTACCCTTTCGTTTAATGTTCTATCCTAACCCCACGATGCAGATCCAATGGCTGCTATCGATTTGACCAAGAACTGGTGGCGGAGCGGTGGCTACCGGCGGCAGGACAGTCAGTCGACGACGGAGGCGGCGCTACAGGGGGTAGGAGAGATCGAGGAGTAGCTCATCGGGCTCAGGGGGTCACGGCGAAGCTCGTCGTAGACGCGGTTGGTCAAGGGGCGCTCGGGCACGGCTGCGATTGCTCACCGGAGTTCGTGGCGGCGTCGGGTGCGTCAGGTGGGCGTCGTGGACGTCGCTGTGAACCTCCCCAAGGCAAAACGAGGACACGGTTAGGTTCACAGAGTCAAGGCAGAGTCGTGTGTTTGAACTAGAAGACGCGGGGCGGTCGGGGCTTACCACTAGAACTCGCCGGAGTTTGTGCAGAAGACGGTGGCGGTCCAGTCGTCGATGTTGCCGAAGCTATGGGTCATGCGAAGGCAAACGGAGAGTGTCAGAAGATGCACAGAGGTTCACTGAACAAGATAGCGTGAACGCGAGACCAGGGGGAACTCGAGACTCACCGGAATTCACCGGCGCAGTCGTCGGAGACGGCGGGGTTGCAGAGAGAAATGCGCGCAGCCTGGGGGCGTTCTGTGCTTGGGGTTTGGGGGGAAAGAGAGAGGGGACAGAGGGGGTTTATATAGCCTGGTCAAGCGCGAGAATTACTCGGCCATTGATTCGAATTGACGCCGCGATTATCACACAGGAAACGGCCGCGTTGATTGGGGACGAACAGGTCGTGCGGGTGGAGACGACGCTGGCGTGGAGATGGCCCGCTTGTCAGCGAGGTGCGCGGAGTTTGGGTGGGGTCTGCATGTCAGCGTCTGTTTGTGTGTGCTCGCGCGTGTGAGAATGAAAGGAGATCCCCGGGTGGGCTTGCTGGGCTCGTTTTTCTGCTGGGCCAGATTCTGGCCGCGTGGCCTTTTTCTATTGAAGTGCTCTTTTCTTTTTCTAAATTCATTTTCTGGTATGAATTTTGATATGAATTCAAATCCTTTTGAAATCAAACTGCCTTGGGAATTTTTGCAGGGTTTTGTGGATTCAAAAACAGTCATAATGACTAAGTGGTTACTTTGCAAGGCTTGGTCAAGCTTGGTTTTCAAAGTAATCAGAGATTAGTTCTAGTTTGCAAATAATTCAAAGGGATTTTGAAATTATTTCTAAATTTGAAATCTTGGGTTAAACATTTCACCTAAACTTTCCATCAATGGAGGCAAGCAAACAAGTACTTAAACATTCAAATTTCAAAGGGTGATGGCTATTTGGGATAATTTGACCACATGAATTCATAGCTCAAATTCTATCTCTAAGTGATTTTTGAGAAAACCCTAAATGGATGAATGATGCAAAAGATGATATGAATGAGTTTTGAAACTATGATTTTTGGGATGTTACAAATCTAACCCCCTTAAGATGAATCTCGCCCTCGAGATTCGTATTGGCTAGCAAATAGGTGAGGGTGGTCTTTTCGAAGATCATCTTCTCTTTCCCATGTTGCTTCCTCTTCGGTGTGATGGTTCCATTGCACTTTACAAAACTTGATAGTCTTGGTCCTCGTAACTCTTTCTGCGGTCTCTAGTATCTTGACAGGTTTTTCCTCATAAGTGAGATCACTTTCTAACTGAACTTCTTCCAAAGGTATGGTATCCTTCAAAGAAGACTCTTCCATTTCTGGGTGACATTTCTTAAGCTGACTTACATGAAATACGTTATGGACTGCTGACAGAGATTCTGGCAATTCAACTTCATATGCAACTTCTCCTTTGCGACTTAGAATCCTGAATGGCCCGACATACCTTGGTGCCAACTTTCCTTTGACTCCAAATATTTTCACTCCACGGAGTGGTGATACCCTGAGGTAAGCTCTATCCCCAACTTCGTAGGTGACTTCTCTACGCTTAGAATCCGCGTAGCTTTTCTGTCGGGACTGTGCTACCTTCAACCTGTCCTTAACCAATTTGACTTTCTCCTCGGCGTCTTTGATAAGATCCGGTCCAAATAAGCTCCTTTCTCCCACACCATTCCATAACAATGGGGTGGTACACTTCCTTCCGTAGAGTAACTCGAACGGTGCCATTCCAATACTAGATTGGTGACTGTTATTGTAAGAGAACTCTGCGTACGGCAAACTTTCATCCCAACTTGCTCCATAGTCTAGAGCACAGGCTCTCAACATGTCTTCAAGAATTTGGTTGGTTCTTTCTGTTTGTCCATCCGTTTGTGGATGAAAAGCAGTGCTGAATTCCAATCTTGTTCCTAAAGATTCATGAAGCTGTCTCCAAAAGTGAGATGTGAACTGGGTTCCTCTATCTGATACTATACTCTTAGGCACACCGTGAAGGCATACAATTCTGCTCATGTAAATTTTTGCTAACTTGGCACTTGTATAGGTTGTCTTTACGGGTATAAAATGAGCCACTTTAGTTAGGCGATCCACTACTACCCATATGGAATCATACCCTGACCTGGTCCTTGGTAATCCGGTAATGAAATCCATACCAATATTTTCCCACTTCCATTCAGGAATAGGCAGTGGTTGAAGCAAACCAGCTGGTTTCTGGTGTTCCGCTTTGACTCTGCTACACACATCACACAAAGCGATATGTTCTGCGATGTCCCTTTTGAGATTGTTCCACCAAAACCTTTCCTTCATGTCCATGTACATCTTAGTATTTCCCGGGTGAATAGAATACGGAGAGTTGTGTCCTTCTTGTAAGATCAGTTTCCGCAACTCTGGGTCTCGTGGAACGCATATACGTTTCCCGTGCCATAAAGTACCCTGTTCGTCAACACGGAAGCTCTTAGCCTTCCCTAGACTAATGTTTTCCTTAATCTTTCCAATTTCCTCATCAGTCTTCTGGGTTTCTCGGATTTTGTCTAGTAGAGTGGGTTGAACATCTAAGGACATGAGATATCCTTCTGGTACAATTTCCAATCTGAGTTCTTTGAATTGCTTACACAAGTCATCTGGCAATTCCCCTTTTGTAAGGCCATTTACAAATGTCTTACGACTTAGAGCATCGGCTACTACATTTGCTTTACCGGGATGGTATTGCAAACTTAAGTCGTAATCCTTGATAAGTTCTAGCCATCTTCTTTGTCTCATGTTGATTTCCTTCTGGGTGAAGATGTACTTCAAGCTCTTATGATCTGTGAACACTTCACACCTCTTTCCCAAAAGGTAATGTCTCCATGTTTTGAGTGCATGGACGACAGAGGCTAACTCCAAATCATGAGTAGGATAGTTTACTTCATGAGTTTTGAGTTGTCTCGAAGCGTAGGCTACGACTTTACCATCTTGCATAAGTACGGCACCCAAACCTTGATGAGAAGCATCACAATATACTTGGAAATCCTTTTCCAAATCTGGCAGACAAAGTACTGGTCCTGTCACAAGTCTCTTCTTTAATTCTTGGAAACTGATTTCGCAACCTTCAGTCCAAGCAAACTTATTATCTTTCTTTAGCAATTCAGTCATTGGCTTAGCAACCTTCGAGAAATTTTCAATGAACCTTCTGTAATAACCTGCTAAGCCGAGAAAACTACGAACTTCTTTCACATTCTTGGGTGATTCCCATTCTGTCACAGCTGAAACCTTAGCAGGATCAACTGCCACACCATCTTTTGTCATCACATGACCAAGAAAACCAACTTTCTCTAACCAGAACTCACACTTGCTGAATTTGGCATAAAGTTTATGTTCCCTCAGTTTCTCAAGTATCAAGCGTAAGTGTCTTTCGTGTTCTTCCTTGCTCTTGGAGTAGACCAAGATATCATCGATGAAAACGACCACGAACTTGTCAAGAAATTCCATGAACACTTTGTTCATCATATTCATGAAGTATGCTGGAGCGTTGGTTAAACCGAAAGGCATCACGGTATACTCATATAATCCATACCTTGTGGTGAATGCTGTTTTTGGTATGTCTTGCTCTCGTATCTTGAGTTGAAAATAACCTGACCGGAGATCAATCTTTGAGAATACACATGCTCCTTCTAGCTGATCAAATAAGTCGTTGATTCTTGGCAAAGGATATTTGTTCTTGATAGTAACCTCGTTGAGAGAACGGTAGTCAATACATAACCTTTGTGTTCTATCCTTCTTCTCCACGAACAATACTGGGGCTCCCCAAGATGAAGAACTTGGTTGAATAAACCCTTTCTGTAACTGTTCTCCTAGCTGTTTCTTGAGCTCTTTCAATTCATCAACTGACATTTTGTACGGTCTCTTAGCTATTGGTCCTGATCCTGGCACCAAATCTATCAGAAACTCCACATCTCTATCCGGTGGCATTCCTGGTAGCTCTTCCGGAAACACATCCGGATACTCACACACTATTGGTACACTGTCCATGCTAACCCCCTTAAGAGAATTCAGCCTACTTCCTTTGGATTCAAAGTTTGACTTAAATTTTATTCTTTTTCCTTTGGGAGTTGTGAGTGTAACGGTACGATTGGCACAATCTAGTATCCCTTCATACTTAGCCATCCAATCCATTCCCAAAATCACATCCAATCCTTGGGAATTCAGGATTATTAGGTTCACTGGAAACTTATGTTTTCCAAACTCTATGACTAAGTCATGACATCCTGAGTTTACTATCATTTCTCCCCCTGGAGAACTTACTCTTATAGGACACCCAATGGTTTCCACCGGTAGTTCATTTCTTTCAACAAATGATTTTGAGATGAATGAATGTGATGCACCGGTATCAAAGAGTACAAATGCTGAAATTGAATTGAGTCTGAACTTACCAGCCACGGCATCAGGCTCCTCATAGACCTCCTCCACATTTATGTGGTTAACCTGTCCTTTCTGAAAAGGATTTGGCTTGTTAGGTCCTTCAACTTTATTCTCAGGGCACTCATTAGCATAATGCCCCAGCTTCTTGCATTTGAAGCACTCAACCTGACTGAGATCCTTTTTAGGAGGTTGGCCTCCACTTCCACTACCATTTCCACCATAGTGGCTCTTATGTCCACCCTTGTGGTTCTTGTACTTGTCCTTGTCATGACTGCGGTGATGCTTGTTGTCATGACGGTTATGGTTGTGCTTGCTGAATTTCCCATGTTTATGGGATCCTGAGCTGCCACAGTCATCATAGTGAGATCGTTTGTGAGACGATCCCGAGCTGTGCTTGTCGGAGTGTTTCCTCTTTCTACTCTCGACTTGCTTTATTTTACTCTCCAAAATAGCAGCCTTGTCACACAATGACTGATAGGTTGGAACATATGCTACAGCCAACTATAGATTCAGCTCATCATTCAAGCTTTCCAGAAATTTCTCCTTTCTTTTAGCATCTGTGTCAACCTCATCTGGTGCATAGCGCGCCAGATTGTTGAACTCTTCTATATATTCTGCCACGCTGCGGTGGCGCTGTTTCAAGTTGTGAAACTCCTTCTTTTTCAGGCTCATCATTCCTGATGAGATATGAGCGGTGCGAAAGCCATCTTCAAAGATAGCCCAAGTCACCTCATCAATAGGAGTGGTGATTTGGAAGTTGTCCCACCATGTGGCGGCTGGTCCTTCCAACAGATGTGCTGCGAACCTGACTTTTTCAGCATCCGTGCAGCCCACAGTCACTAAGTCCTTGTTCACGGAACGTAGCTAGTCATTGGCCACCATGGGATCAGTTGTTCCCGCAAACTTTGCTGGCCTCAGACGCAGAAATCTGGTGAGCATATCAAAACCCGGAGGGTTGTTGTTGTTGTTGTTGTTGGGGTTGTTGTTGTTGTTGTTGTTATTCTGGTTTTGGATGAATGTCGTCATCATTTGCATAAGTTGTGTTTGCGCATTCATCATTTGTTGCATTTCCGGGGTGATGTTGTTGGGTTGGGGTTTGCGCGACGTGGAGGCATCTGTGGTTTGTTCAAATAGATAAGAATGAGATACCCTTAGATGATTCATGCACAATACATCATAAGCAAACACATAACAAACATCATAAGAATAAAAGTTCAACATCCACATAATAAGCTCATGAAGTAAAACACACAAGTGGCAAGCCATCCACATGTCGGATGGTCCAATAACAAGTTCACAATAATAAGTATGAATAAGAAAGGTAAACGAGTAGTCAAGTCTACTCATCAGCGTCAATCTCCTCCTCGACGAAGGTAAGACCTGCGTTCTCCATCGCGGTCTTGTTCTCCTCAATCGTAGTGGTCAAGGAATCGACCTTGGCCTTGAGAGCCCTCTTCTGGGAGCGAAGCCTCTCAATAACCATCTGTTGCTGCTCAAGCTCGAAGTCCTTGGACTTCAGTTCCTCGGTCATGTCCCGGATCTTCTTGTTCCTATCCTGGACGCATTTCTCTTGACTCTTGTGTAGGGTTCGCAGCATAGAAAACAAAAAATTTCCTACGATGTGAACTATATACCAAGATCTATATATACTAGATACAAACAACGGGCGGATGTATATCCGTAGAGAACATACCCTTGAAGACCGACAAAGCTTAACGAGTTCAACTCGTGGTTGATGTAGACGATCTCTTGCCGATCTCAAGATCGAGAGGAAGTCCTAGCGCCGCAAATCAGCAGCGCATCCGTGCTCGCACACACGTTCGAGGCACCGAGCAACCTCCGCCTCCTCGCTCCAGCGATGCAGCGGAAGCACAACTCTTTCTTGCCGAATAGCCACCGGGAACATGTATCTCGCTAGTCCGAGACCATGGGGAATAAATTCTAGAGGGGGAGAGAGATCCTTCACGAGGAGGTGTGAGAGACAAGTGAGGAGGAGGGGCTCCTTTTATAGGAGGAGGGGGGGAACCCCAAGGGGGTGGCCGGCGCATGGGGGCTGCCCCCTTGCCCTCCCCTCTTCATGTGGGTGGACACTCCACTCACAAAACTCCTCTAAATTCCCTCCACTCAAAAGTCCACTCAAAATTCCCATTAAATTTCCACCAAATTTAATGCAAACTCTCATTAAATAAAACTCTTTTATTTTATTCAGAATTTTGTCAATTACTTTAATGACAAACATTCACAAATAACCCCTTGCTAGAATTCTATTTCACATGCATAACCACTTTATGCAATTTCACCCGAAAACCTGTTTCGGTATCTAGTGAAATAAATTCCTGCGCTTGTTCATTCTTTCGGCATGAAACTTTTGCTCCAATTGGATGTCGGTGTCTCTTAAGTGTGTCACCCTACGGTTCGTGAATAATGCGGACATGATCGAGACCCCTCTCAGATCAATAATCAGAAGCGGGATCTGGAGACCCATACTGACTCCCACACATTCAACGATGACTTTCTTGTGATCGTCGGAACCTTTTACGCTAGTATCTTAATCCCTTTGTTTCATGATATATTACATGTCCGAGATTCGATCATCGGTATCTCCATACCTAGTTTAATCTCGTTACCGACATGCACTCTTTTCTCGTTCCTGTGATATAACATTCTAGTGATCAAATCACTTGCTTGCAAGCTAATCAATGTGATATCACCGAGAGGGCCCAGAGTATATCTATCCGTCATCGGGATGAACAAATTCCACTCTTGATCCATGAGCCTCAACATAACACTTTGTTAGTTCTGAATCCATCTTTATAATCACCCTGTTACGGTGTGACGTTTGATGTTATCAAGAAACTCTTCCGGTGTTAGTGATTGACATGATCTCATGGTCTAAGGACTATGATCACTTCGTAAGTTGTTATAGCAATATAAACTCAATGAATTTGATCGTAATGCTATACTTCGGATGAATGTTCATCACATCATTACACTAATGTTGTGATCCCGTTATTAACAACATCCAATGTCCATGATCAGGAAACCTTGATCATCTTGTTAATCAACGAGCTAGTTTATGAGAGAGGCATAACTAGGAACTTTCTGTTTGTTTATTAAACACACATGTATTAAAGTTTCCGTATTAATACAATTATAGCATGCAAAATAAACATCTATCATATACTTGGAATACACATAATAACCACTTTATTATTGCCTCTCAGGGCATATTCCCTTCAGTCTCCCACTTGCACTAGAGACAATAATCTAGTTACATAGTGATAAATCTAACACCCATTGAGTTCTGGTGTTGATCATGTTTTGCTCTAGGGAGAGTTTTAGTCAACGGATCTGCTACATTGAGATCCGTATGTACTTTACAAATCTTTATATCTCCATCCTTGACATGCTCACGGATGGAGTGAAACCGGCGCTTAATATGCTTGGAATGCTTGTGAGACCTTGGCTCTTTGGCATTGGCAATGGCACCATTGTTGTCACAATAGATCACCATTGGGTCCAACGCGTTTGCCACAACTCCTAGTTCGGATATGAACTCCTTCATCCAAACTGCTTCCTGAGCCGCTTCCGAAGCAGCAACATATTCGGCCTCCGTTGTTGATCCCGCTACCACAGGTTGTTTGGAGCTCCTCCAACTAACCGCTCCGCCATTCATGAGAAATACGTATCCGGATTGAGACTTAGAGTCATCCGGATCGGTGTCAAAGCTAGCGTCGACATAACACTTAGCGACGAGCTCTTCTTCACCTCCGTATACAAGAAACATATCCTTAGTTCTTCGTAAGTACTTAAGGATATTCTTGACCGCTATCTAGTGTTCCGAACCTGGATCCGATTGGTACCTACTAGTCAAACTAATAGCGTGTGCCACATCCGGTCTTGTACATAGCATGGCGTACATTATAGAGCCTATGGCTGAAGCATAGGGGACTTTGTCCATTATCTCTCTTTCTTCCGCCGAAGCCGGACTTTGAGTCTTACTCAATGTCTTGCCTTGCAACATAGGTAAGAACCCCTTCTTACTTCCGTCCATTTTAAACTTCTTTAAAATCTTATCAAGGTATGTACTTTGCGATAGCCCTATTAGGCGCCTAGATCTATCTCTATAGATCTTTATGCCTAATATGTATGACGCTTCACCTAGGTCCTTCATTGAAAATTTGCTGTTTAGATAACTTTTAACACTGTTTAAAAGCTCTATATCATTTCCGATCAATAATATGTCATCCACATATAATATCAGAAATGCCACATTGCTCCCACTCACTTTCTTGTAAATACAAGCTTCTCCATAAGTTTGGACAAATCCAAACTCTTTGATCACCTCATCAAAGCGGAGATTCCAACTTCGTGATGCTTGCTTCAATCCATAGATGGATCGCTGAAGCTTGCACACCTTGTTAGCATCCTTAGGATCGACAAAACCCTTTGGTTGTATCATATATAACTCTTCTTCAATATTACCATTGAGAAACGCGGTTTTGACATCCATCTGCCATATTTCATAATCGAAATATGCAACAATTGCTAACATAATCCTAACTGACTTTAGCATCGCTACGGGAGAGAAAGTCTCATCGTAGTCAACTCCTTGAATTTGTCGAAACCCCTTTGCGACAAGTCGAGCTTTATAGATGGTCACATTACCATCAGCATCAGTTTTCCTTTTGAAAATCCATTTGTTCTCCACGGCCTTTCGGTCGTGAGGTAATTCCACCAAGTTCCAAACTTGATTTTCATACATGGATTCCATCTCGGATTTCATGGCTTCTAACCATTTGTTGGAATCCGGGCTCATCATCGCTTCTTCATACGTCGCAGGGTCATTGTTTTCATCAACCATGAAATTTATGACAGGATTTCCGTACAGCTCGGGAGCTGCACGCGTCCTGTTTGACCTGCGAGGTTCGGTAGTACTCTCTTTCGGAGTTTCATGATCATTATCATTAGTTCCCTCTTCAACAGGTGGAGCCAACTCCAGAACAACTTCCGGCGCTGCGCTACTCGCCATACTTTGAAGAGAAGGTTCCACAACCTCTTCGAGTTCTACCTTCCGACTACTCACACCTTTCGCGAGAAACTCTTTCTCTAGAAAGGATCCATTCTTGGCAACAAAAACCTTGCCCTCGGATCTGTGATAGAAGGAATACCCAATAGTTTCTTTAGGGTATCCTATGAAGACGCATTTTTCCGCTTTGGGTTCGAGTTTATCCGGTTGAAGTTTCTTCACATAAACATCGCATCCCCAAACCTTAAGAAATGACAGCTTAGGTTTGTTTCCAAACCACAATTCATACGGTGTCTTTTCAACGGATTTAGATGGTGCCCGATTTAAAGTGAATGCAGCAGTTTCTAGTGCATAACCCCAAAATGACAACGGCAAGTCCGTCAGAGACATCATAGATCGAACCATATCTAATAAAGTACGATTACGACGTTCCGACACACCATTTCGCTGTGGTGTTCCGGCAGGTGTGAGTTGTGAAACAATTCCACACTCTTTCATGTGAGTGCTAAACTCGTAACTTAGATACTCACCTCCACGGTCAGACCGTAGAAATTTGATCTTTCTATACGATGATTTTCCACTTCATTCTGAAATTCCTTGAACTTTTCAAAGGTTTCAGACTTGTGTTTCATCAAGTAGATATAACCGTATCTACTCAAATCATCCGTGAAAGTAACAAAATAACGATATCCACCTCGCGCCGACACACTCATTGGACCACATACATCAGAATGTATGATTTCCAATAAATCTGTTGCCCGTTCCATTGAACCGGAAAACGGCGTTCTAGTCATCTTGCCCATAAGGCATGGCTCACATGTATCAAATGATTCATAATCAAGTGATTCCAAAAGTCCATCTGAATGGAGCTTCTTCATGCGTTTAATGCCAATATGACCTAGACGGCAGTGCCACATATATGCGGATATATCATCATTAAGTTTAATCCTTTTAGCATCAACATTATGAATATGTGTAACATTATCATTGAGATCTAACAGAAATAAACCATTCATCATCGGTGCATGACCATAAAATATTTCATTCATATAAATGGAACAACCATTGTTCTCAGATTTAAATGAATAACCACTTTGCATCAAACATGATCCAGATACAATGTTCATGCTCAGTGCAGGCACCAGATAACATTTATTTAAGTTTATGACTAATCCCGACGGTAAGTGGAGAGGCAGCGTTCCGACGGCGATTACATCAACGTTTGATCCATTGCCTACACGCATCTTGACCTCACCCCTTGCTAGCGGTCGCTTGTTCCGCAGCCCCTGATTCGAGTTACAAATATTAGCAACTGAACCGGTATCAAATACCCAGGTGCTACTGCGAGCACTAGTCAAGTACACATCAATAACATGTATATCATATATACCTTTGTTTGCCTTGCCGGCCTTCTTGTCTGCCAGATACTTGGGGCAGTTGCGCTTCTAGTGGCCATTCCCCTTACAATAGTAGCACTCGGAATCAGACTTAGGTCCAACTCGGGGTTTCTTTTCAGGCGCGGCAACAGGCTTGCCGCCCTTACTTCCCTTCCGTTTTTCCTTCTTGTCTTTCTTGAAACCAGTGTTCCTATTGATCATCAACACTTGATGTTCCTTTTTGATCTCCACTTCTGCAGTTTTAAGCATTGACAGAAGCTCGGGGAGAGACTTCTTCATGCCTTGCATATTATAGTTCATCACGAAGCTCTTATAGCTAGGTGGCAGAGACTGCAGAACACGATGGATGCCTAAGTCAATGGGAATCGTTATTCCCAAGGACACAAGCTTATCGGCGTAACCCGACATCTTGAGTACATGCTCACTAACGGAGCTGTGCTCTTCCATCATGCAGCTAAAGAACTTTTCTGAAGCATTGTAGCTCTCTACAGTAGCATGTGTGTCGAAAATCATTTTCAACTCACCCATTGTATCAAATGCATTGCCGTTTTCGAAACGCTTTGGAAGTTCCGGCTCTAGCCCATACAATATGCCGCAATGAACTAAGTTGTGGTCCTCCTGACGAGTCTGATAGACATTCTTCTCCTCGTCAGGGGCATCATCAAAAGGTGGGGGGCCTAACGGCGCTTCTAGCACATATTGCTTTTGTGCAGCAGAGAGGAGAATCCTCAAATTCATGGCCCATTCAGTAAAGTTGCTACCGTTCGTTGCTAGTTTCTCTTTCTCCATGAACGCATTGAAATTAAAAGCAGGTGGTGCCATCTACAACAGAATTTGTAAAGTTTAGACTAAGTGTATGATAGATCGAGTTCAACTAATCTATATTACGAATGAACTCCCACTCAAAAGTGACATCCCTCGTGTCCTTTTGGTGATTACATGAACCAAATCCACTACACCAAGTCCGATCATCACGTGAGTTGGTATAGCTTCAAAGGCGAGCATCAAATGGGCATCATATCAACTATATGACTCATGCTTAACCTTTCGGTCTGTGTTCCGAGGCCATGTCTGTATATGCTAGGCTCGCCAAGTTAGAACCTTAGTATTTGCGTGTGTAACTGTTTTACACCCGAAATATGGTCGTGGATCCAAGAACACCCGATCATCACGTGATGTCTTGGAGCGACGAAAACATAATCGGTGCATACTAAAGGAAGAACACATTCTTATCTTGATATTTAAATGAGGGATCATCTTATTATGCTTGACAAAGCGCTAAACAAGCAATATAAGATGCAACCAAACATCATATGTTTATTAGTGAAATTATATGGTTCCCGCAGATGATCTCCATCATGTGCATCATGGTATGATCACTATCATACCTATATGTGTAAATCCAAGGTCTATGGATTTTACACGCTATGTGTGTTGTAAGAGTATCATCTCATACTTCTACTTACAACACTACCATATCATAACACTAGCCCAGCAACAATCTAAACTAGACGCCTCTAATTTATCCATTGCAAGTTTTACGTGGCTTAGGGCTTTCGAGATAGAACCGTTCTTACCTACGAACATGAACCACAACGAGGATAATCAAATTGTTGACAACTCGCTTGCAAAATAGATATTTACTATAGTAGGAGAGACAGACACCCGCTAGCCACTTATGCAAACTAGTTGCATGTCAAGCGTGGAACAGGTCTCATGTGCGAGGACATGTAAAGTTTGTCCGGGCCGCTTCATCCCACTATGCCACCAATATCCAAAATCACAACAAAGGAGCAACAACATGATCATCATCGCCCACATACTCATATGTGTACTACCCGTGTAAAGTATCTACGCATAGATCCGGCTCTGATACCACTGTAGGGTTCGCAGCATAGAAAACAAAAAATTTCCTACGATGTGAACTATATACCAAGATCTATATATACTAGATACAAACAACGGGCGGATGTATATCCGTAGAGAACATACCCTTGAAGACCGACAAAGCTTAACGAGTTCAACTCGTGGTTGATGTAGATGATCTCTTGCCGATCTCAAGATCGAGAGGAAGTCCTAGCGCCGCAAATCAGCAGCGCATCCGTGCTCGCACACACGTTCGAGGCACCGAGCAACCTCCGCCTCCTCGCTCCAGCGATGCAGCGGAAGCACAACTCTTTCTTGCCGAATAGCCACCGGGAACATGTATCTCGCTAGTCCGAGACCATGGGGAATAAATTCTAGAGGGGGAGAGAGATCCTTCACGAGGAGGTGTGAGAGACAAGTGAGGAGGAGGGGCTCCTTTTATAGGAGGAGGGGGGGAACCCCAAGGGGGTGGCCGGCGCATGGGGGCTGCCCCCTTGCCCTCCCCTCTTCATGTGGGTGGACACTCCACTCACAAAACTCCTCTAAATTCCCTCCACTCAAAAGTCCACTCAAAATTCCCATTAAATTTCCACCAAATTTAATGCAAACTCTCATTAAATAAAACTCTTTTATTTTATTCAGAATTTTGTCAATTACTTTAATGACAAACATTCACAAATAACCCCTTGCTAGAATTCTATTTCACATGCATAACCACTTTATGCAATTTCACCCGAAAACCTGTTTCGGTATCTAGTGAAATAAATTCCTGCGCTTGTTCATTCTTTCGGCATGAAACTTTTGCTCCAATTGGTTGTCGGTGTCTCTTAAGTGTGTCACCCTACGGTTCGTGAATAATGCGGACATGATCGAGACCCCTCTCAGATCAATAATCAGAAGCGGGATCTGGAGACCCATACTGACTCCCACACATTCAACGATGACTTTCTTGTGATCGTCGGAACCTTTTACGCTAGTATCTTAATCCCTTTGTTTCACGATATATTACATGTCCGAGATTCGATCATCGGTATCTCCATACCTAGTTTAATCTCGTTACCGACATGCACTCTTTTCTCGTTCCTGTGATATAACATTCTAGTGATCAAATCACTTGCTTGCAAGCTAATCAATGTGATATCACCGAGAGGGCCCAGAGTATATCTATCCGTCATCGGGATGAACAAATTCCACTCTTGATCCATGAGCCTCAACATAACACTTTGTTAGTTCTGAATCCATCTTTATAATCACCCTGTTACGGTGTGACGTTTGATGTTATCAAGAAACTCTTCCGGTGTTAGTGATTGACATGATCTCATGGTCTAAGGACTATGATCACTTCGTAAGTTGTTATAGCAATATAAACTCAATGACTTTGATCGTAATGCTATACTTCGGATGAATGTTCATCACATCATTACACTAATGTTGTGATCCCGTTATTAACAACATCCAATGTCCATGATCAGGAAACCTTGATCATCTTGTTAATCAACGAGCTAGTTTATGAGAGAGGCATAACTAGGAACTTTCTGTTTGTTTATTAAACACACATGTATTAGCGTTTCCGTATTAATACAATTATAGCATGCAAAATAAACATCTATCATATACTTGGAATACACAGAATAACCACTTTATTATTGCCTCTCAGGGCATATTCCCTTCATCTTGAACTTGCGGTCCTGGGCCTCGAACTTTGTCTCCATTTCCTTGATCATCTCATCCTGCTGCGCAAAAATCTTGTCCTTCTTGCGAAGCTGCACCTGAAGCTCGTCATTACCTAGCATGACGTTCGTCCTGTCCGTATCTACGTGCCTGAGAAGAGTCTCTAAGTCCTGAAGATAAAGACGTATCGGCTCCGCAGTGCTCCTCGAGTCGTCCTCAAAGTCGATGGACTCTCCATCAACATCACGTCTCCCAAAGACGTGGAAGTGAGTGCCTCTAACCTGTCGGGAATGACGGCCTAACAATCGTCCTATCAGATCCTGCATGACTACCTCCATGCCTCTCTCCCTGTCATCGTGCATCAGCTTGAAGACGATGGCCTCAGTAGTAGGCTCAGTCTGGCGTCCGGGCTGATTCACCTTGAAGCCCCAGAGGTCCTTCCTCTCGAACTTGGTGAGTGGGTACACCGTAATGGTAGGAAGAGGGAGATCAAGCAGAGTGGTAAGCTCAATGATACGGGAACCAAAACGAGTAACCCGAAACTCCTCAACAGTGCTGATGGCAACAGGCATCTATTTATAAGAATGAAAAAGTTAGAACAACACAAATCAAGGTAAATCGAGACAAACATTCATACATATCCATGGAACACAATCATCACACAAATCATGCATACATAAGTCTATTACATTAATCAAGGTCCAAACTTAATTAGAATATCTTTTGGAAATAAGGTGATAAGTGGTGGTCCAACTAACGAAGTTTCTTACAATCCAATCTCACGGGATCTATTATTAAACACAATGTTCCTAGAGGCAATCCACCAATCTTGCTCTCTTGACTCTATCACTAAGTCTATAACATCTCCCCTTATTTCTTGGTTGGTGTCTTCCAACTCTTGAGTAAGCTCCTTCTCTTTCTCTAAGTCCTTTTGGAGGTTGAGCATTCTGAACTTGACTCTAGCACTTAGTTCCTTGATAGTCCTCCAAGCTGCATCCCTGGCTGACTCAAAGAATGTGGTGTGCATTGTTGTGTTGGTGTACATGCAGAATCCCCTTTCTTTGTGGTTGTCTTCCTTGTTTTTGTACAAGTGAAGTTGCACCCACCAATACTCCACTCCTTCATCCATCACCGGAAAGCCCTTGTACACGGCTTCACCATGTGCATCCATTGCCTCCATGAGGTCCTTGAGAATGTTGGGAAACTCAGTCTCACACTCCAAGGTCATGGTCATGAGTGGTACCTTCTTCACGGCTTCGTTGATGGAGTTCATCTACAAAGGAAGTTGAAAGAGATTAGAAAAGTTTTACGAGAAGAATAGACAAGTGTAGAAGTAGTTGAAAAACTTTTTTTTTCCTTAGTGGTTTTCCAATCCTAGGGTCATAATCCGACAGGCAACACAGTGCTCTGATACCATCTGTTAGACCCCTCCTTTATAAAGGAAAGGATCCCTGTGATTGCAATGCTAGTCCCTGGATCAATGCTAGCATCCACAGTTTAAGATGAAGTACACAGATACAAAGGTCGTTTATTACATTCATTCCAGAGATAACACATAGTCTTTTACAACTCAGGGCCAAAGGCCTAATACAAGAGTTTATGGAATAAGTAAATAAACACAAGTCTTCATCTTCATGTGCCACAGGCAAGCATGTTGAGTGTAGACTCATGACTCCTAATCATCATCGGAGTAACCTGCAACATCACAAGTTACAGCCACAGAGGGTCAATACTTTGGAATAGTATTGGCAAGTGATACCTTATTATATTTTAAGTGGACTATATTACTATATGCATTTTGGCTAAGTGTAGCTTGGCTTGCTTTGCTTAAAAAATAGATTTTTCCTATTAGTTGAAAACTCTAAGTTCTTCTTTGTCAAAAACATCCCCAAGGAACCACCAATAGACATTGAGGTCCTTCACCCTTGTTCACCCACAAATTTTTATTGTAGAAGTTGGAGTGATGAGATTCTTGTAGCTTCCATGTCTTGATGCTCAAAAGTGTCCATTTCCTTGGACAAGGCTAAGTACTTAGGTTTTCCATCTGCAGAGGTTGTGCACTTTCCCCACCAGACTTGGTTTCCCAAGACAGGACCTTTCAGAAGCTTTTCCTTAGTCAAATGGACGCGTTCCAACCTATCATCCCATCTACCACCAACTGTCCAAAAGACTAAGTTCTAGCAACCTATATGATCAAGGCAGAGCCCATTTTGCCAAGTGGTTGCACTGTAAGCTTTCTCAACACTTGGCCTCCAAATCCCTTTGTGCCTGGGTGGCATACCACAAGTGAGATACACAACCCAAGTCCATGGCCTTGTGTAACCACTCAACATAACCCAACATTCCATTCCACCCAGGAGGTTCATTTGACTTAGTTGTTTTATTAAGAAAACATAAGTCTCTTGACTTAGAATATTTTCATCATAAACCATATAGATGTTTACCACCCTTGTTTGCTAAGTAGCTAGACTAAGCACAATATGATAACCTAACTTAGGATATTTTCCTTAGCAATTCTACTTAGGATTTCCCATCTTAGCACTAGGTAAAATATCATGCAATATTTTAACAAAATATCTAATGCTAGTACAAAACATAGGACAGAATTATTCATGAAAATATCACTTGCCTTGGTAGTGGGGAGAGTAGCACTCTTCACAATCACAATCACTAGCAAAATCTACACAAGAAATCATAGCATACAATTACACACAACATATACAAACAAAAATAATATGAATGCATGCATGCAAGAATTTACTAAGTGTGATTTCTTTGAAAATTCTACCAAGTATTCTCATGAGTTCAGAAACTTAACATAGCACAAAATTTTGCCAACTAACTCATTTGGCATCCACATAATTTACCAAATTAAATCTATATCTAAAATAGCCTTAAACTTGTTCTACAAATAAAATCATTTTTAACTATTACTATATGCTAAATAAATTGGATATTCAGAAAGGCCTTGTTTCACTGAATCCAACGGTATAAAATTTGCAAAAATCTAACGTGGCATTCAAAAGTTATAAGCATTTGAAGTTTGAATCTAAATCTGGTTTTAAATTCTGTTTTTAGTTTAAACCTTGCCACGCGTCGCATCCTTACTGGTGCGTACCGCTTCGCGCGGATCGCGTCCCGTGGACCGTACGATCTAAGTGGGATCTGGCGGCTCATATGCGCGCTTACCCTTTCGTTTAATGTTCTATCCTAACCCCACGATGCAGATCCAATGGCTGCTATCGATCTGACCAAGAACTGGCGGCGGAGCGGTGGCTACCGGCGGCAGGACAGTTAGTCGACGACGGAGGCGGCGCTACAGGGGGTAGGAGAGATCGAGGAGTATCTCACCGGGCTCAGGGGGTCACGGCGAAGCTCGTCGTAGACGCGGTTGGTCAAGGGGCGCTCGGGCACGGCTGCGATTGCTCACCGGAGTTCGTGGCGGCGTCGGGTGCGTCAGGTGGGCATCGTGGACGTCGCTGTGAACCTCCCCAAGGCAAAACGAGGACACGGTTAGGTTCACAGAGTCAAGGCAGAGTCGTGTGTTTGAACTAGAAGACGCGGGGCGGTCGGGGCTTACCACTAGAACTCGCTGGAGTTTGTGCAGAAGACGGTGGCGGTCCAGTCGTCGATGTTGCCGAAGCTATGGGTCATGCGAAGGCAAACGGAGAGTGTCAGAAGATGCACAGAGGTTCACTGAACAAGATAGCGTGAACGCGAGACCAAGGGGAACTCGAGACTCACCGGAATTCGCCGGCGCAGTCGTCGGAGACGGCGGGGTTGCAGAGAGAAATGCGCGCAGCCTGGGGGCATTCTGTGCTTGGGGTTTGGGGGGAAAGAGAGAGGGGACAGAGGGGGTTTATATAGCCTGGTCAAGCGCGAGAATTACTCGGCCATTGATTCGAATTGACGCCGCGATTATCACACAGGAAACGGCCGCGTTGATTGGGGACGAACAGGTCGTGCGGGTGGAGACGATGCTGGCATGGAGATGGCCCGCTTGTCAGCGATGTGCGCGGAGTTTGGGTGGGGTCTGCCTGTCAGCGTCTGTTTGCGTGTGCTCGCGCGTGTGAGAAGGAAAGGAGATCCCCGGGTGGGCTTGCTGGGCTCGTTTTTCTGCTGGGCCAGATTCTAGCCGCGTGGCCTTTTTCTATTGAAGTGCTCTTTTCTTTTTCTAAATTCATTTTCTGGTATGAATTTTGATATGAATTCAAATCCTTTTGAAATCAAATTGCCTTGGGAATTTTTGCAGGGTTTTGTGGATTCAAAAACAGTCATAATGACTAAGTGGTTACTTTGCAAGGCTTGGTCAAGCTTGGTTTTCAAAGTAATCAGAGATTAGTTCTAGTTTGCAAATAATTCAAAGGGATTTTGAAATTATTTCTAAATTTGAAATCCTGGGTTAAACATTTCACCTAAACTTTCCATCAATGGAGGCAAGCAAACAAGTACTTAAACATTCAAATTTCAAAGGGTGATGGCTATTTGGGATAATTTGACCACATGAAATCATAGCTCAAATTCTATCTCTAAGTGATTTTTGAGAAAACCCTAAATGGATGAATGATGCAAAAGATGATATGAATGAGTTTTGAAACTATGATTTTTGGGATGTTACAGTGGCTGACGCATTCGCGAACTCCGGCGAGGAATCCCCAACGACCCCGTGCGCCCCTTGCCAAGCCACCTCCACTTTGAGCTTCGCCTCGACCTTGCGGTTCTGGTAAGCACGCCCTTCCCTCCCCGAGCGACCTAGAACGCCGGCGCCGCCGTAGTCAGACGCGCCGCCACCAGTCAACGCCGCTAAGCGCCGCCGGTTTGTGGTTGGATGGTTGTGTCCGTTGGATCCAGATCGTAGGGTTAGGATAGATTGTAAACGAAGGGGTAAGCGCGCATCTGAGCCGCCAGATCCCATTTAGATCGTGCGGTCCGCAGCGCTCGATCCGCGCGAAGCGGTACGCGCTAGTGAGGTTGCGACGCGTGGCAAGGTTTAGATTAAAAATAGAATTTAAAACCTGATTTGGATTCAAACTTCAAATGCTTATAACTTTTGAATGTCACGTTAGATTTTTGCAAACTTTATACCGTTGGATTCAGTGAAACAAGGCCTTTCAGAATATCCAATTTATTTAGCATATAGTAACAGTTAAAATGTTTTTATTTGTAGAACAAGTTTAAGGCTATTTTAGATATAGATTTAATTAGGTAAATTATATTAGTGCCAAATAAGTTTAGTTGGCAAATTTTGTGTTATGTTAAGTTTCTGAACTCATGAGCATACTTGGTAGAATTTTCAAAAAATCACCACCTAGTAGAATTCATGCATGCATGCATTCATATTAATTTTGGATGTATATATTTGTGTGTAATTTGTATGCTATTATTTCTTGTGTAGATTTTGCTAGTGATTGTGATTGTGAAGAGTGCTACTCTCCCCACTACCAAGGCAAGTGATATTTTCATGAATATTCTATCCTATGTTTTGTACTAGCATTAGATATTTTGCTAAGGTATTGCATGTTATTTTGCCTAGTGCTAAGATGGGAAATCCTAAGTAGAGTGGAATAGTAGAATTGCTAAGGAATTATCCTAAGTTAGGTTATCATATTCTGCTTAGTCTAGCTACTTAGCAAACAAGGGTGGTGAACATCTATATGGTTTATGATAAAAATATTCTAAGTCAAGAGACTTATGTTTTCTTAATAAAACAACTAAGTCAAATGAACATCCTGGGTGGAATGGAAAGATTGGGTTATGTTGAGTGGTTACACAAGGCCATGGACTTGGGTTGTGTATCTCACTTGTGGTATGCCACCCAGGCACAAAGGGATTTGGAGGCCAAGTGTTGAGAAAGCTTACAGTGCAACCACTTGGCAATATGGGCTCTGCCTTGATCATATAGGTTGCTAGAACTTAGTCTTTTGGACAGTTGGTGGTAGATGGGATGATAGGTTGGAACGCGTCCATTTGACTAAGGAAAAGCTTCTGAAAGGTCCTGTCTTGGGAAACCAAGTCTGGTGGGGAAAGTGCACAACCTCTGCAGATGGAAAACCTAAGTACTTAGCCTAGTCCAAGGAAATGGACACTTTTGAGCATCAAGACATGGAAGCTACAAGAATCTCATCACTCCAACTTCTAAATAAAAATTTGTGGGTGAACAAGGGTGAAGGACCTCAATGTCTATTGGTGGCTCCTTGGGAATGATTTTGACAAAGAAGAACTTAGTGTTTTCAACTAATAGGAAAAACCTATTTTCAAGCAAAGCAAGCCAAGCTACACTTAGCCAAAAATGCATATAGTATTCTAGTCCACTTAAAATATAATAAGGTATCACTTGCCAATACTATTCCAAAGTATTGACCCTCTGTGGCTGTAACTTGTGATGTTGCAGGTTACTCCGATGATGAATAGGAGTCATGAGTCTACACTCAACATGCTTGCCTGTGGCACATGAAGATGAAGACTTATGTTTATTTACTTATTCCATAAACTCTTGTATTAGGCCTTTGGCCCTGAGTTGTAAAAGACTATGTTTTATCTCTGGAATGAATGTAATAAACGACCTTTGTATCTGTGTACTTCATCTTAAACTGTGGATGCTAGCATTGATCCAGGGACTAGCATTGCAATCACAGGGATCCTTTCCTTTATAAAGGAGGGGTCTAACATTACATTCATGCTATAATAGTATTAACAAGGAAACATTAATACTTGTGTGATTTGTAAACTTAATTTGAAGTCCCTAGTAAAGCCTCTATATAATACTAGCTTGTTGGTTAATAGATGATTGTAGTTTCCATATCATGAACATTGAGATGTTATTAACAACAAGATCATATCGTTAGGAGAATGATATGGTGGACATACTCCTATAGATAAGCGTAGCATAAAGATCAAGTCATTTTAATAGTTTAATTGCTATATGCTTTCTGATACATAGTAATCTAATTCCTTCGACCATGAGATCATGCATATCACCTTTACCGGATGGATGCTTTGATGACATCAAACACCACACCGTAACTGGGTGGCTATAAAGGTGGCATTGAGTGTTCGAAAAGTATTGGTTGAAACACATGGATCAAGAGTGGGATTTGTCCATCCATATGACGGATAGATATACTCTGGGCCCTCTCGGTGAAATGTCATCCAATTAGCTTGCAAGCATGTGACTGGTTCACAAGGGATCACATATCACGGGAACGAGAAAAGAGTACTTATCGGTAACGAGGTTGAACTAGGTATGCAAAGATACCGATGATCATAACCTCGGATAAGTAAACTATCGTGAGACAAAGGGAAATTGATATCGTATGTAAGTGGTTCATTCGATCGCAAAGTAATCGTAGAAATATGTGGGAGCCATATGAATTTCTAGGTTCCTCTATTGGTTATTGATCGGAGAAGTGTCTCGATCATGTCCGCATAATTCACGAACCGTAGGGAGACACACTTAAGGATTCGACGTTGTTTGAGTAGTTATGGAATGATGAGAAAGAGTCTGAATGTTGTTCGGAGTCTCGAATGGGATTCGGGATATCACGAGGAGATCCGGAATGGTCCGGAGAATAAGATTCATATAAGGAAAGTCCCGTTTCGGAGTTGGAGAATGATTCCGGTGTTTTCATCGGGAATGTTCTAGAATGTTCCGGAATGTCCGGCACTCCGGAAGGGAAGGGTACATGAATGTGTTATATCAAGTTGGTATGATTGCATCATGTACTAAGTGTCATCGCTGAACAAAATAGAGGATTAAATCAAATCCTTGTTTGAAAAGTCAATCGCCAAGTTTGAAAGTCAAACGGCTATTTTTGGGAAGTGGAAAAGGAGGAGGAAACCGAGTTGGGGAGGAGTCCCTCCTCCCCACCGCCGGCGCACCACCAAGCCGAGTTGGGGAGGGACTCCCCTCCCCTTGGCCGGCGCCCTCCACCTATAAAAGGAGGGGCAGGGCTCCCCTCCTAGACACACAAGATCCCCGCCTCCAAACCCTAAGCCGACGGCGCCGCCACCTGCCGCCGCCGCCCTAGGTCAAGCCGCCGCCGCCTAGCAACCCTAGCCGCCGGCCAAGCTTCCTCCTCGGCGTGTCTAAACCCTAGATCATCGAGGGACTCTCTCAGACTCCACCATACTCGCTCCGGCTTAAGGCGAAGCCCTGCGAGATCTCCCCTCTACTTCCGGTACCACGCCGTTGTGCTGCCGGAATCGCGAGGAGAGTGCTACAACCACCGCTGCCTGCTGGAACAAGGGAGAGGAAGGTCTTCGTCGAGTAACGAACGTGTGACCGACTGCAGGAGCGCTGCCGGAACGCAGCGCCGGAAGGATCGTCTACGCGATCTTGAGATCGGGAAGAGTACGACTACATCACCCACGAGAATCCGCTCTCGTTAAACACTTTGGAATCTTCGAGGGTGAGTTATTCTATCGACTCGTTGCTGCAATCTAGTAGATAGATCTTGGCTTGTTTGTTTGTATGCGGTAGAATTTTTTTGTTTTCCATGCTACGAAACCCTATAGTGGTATCAGAGCCAGGTCTATATGTAGATCTGTTGCACGAGTAGAACACAATGGTCATTATGGGCGTTGATGCTTTTATTGTTGATTGCTTCTTGTGTACTTTGCATCTAGCGGGATGTTGGGATGAAGCGGCCCGGGCTAACCTTACATGACATCGTTCATGAGACTTGCTCCACGCTTGACATGCAACTTGTATTGCATAAGTGGCTTTGCGGGTGCCTGTTTCTCCTAGCATAGTTAAGATCCAATTTACAACGGGTGATTAACAATACTAGTATCAATGTTGTGGTTCATGTTCGTAACTTAGAACGACACTTATTGAAAGCCCCAAACAACGTAAAACATGCAAAGAAAGTAGAGGCGTCTAACTTTGTTTTGCAGGGGTGTGCTGTGATGTGATATGGCCTTGATTGTGATTATATTTGATGTATGCAATGTTCCTTATTGTAAGTTGGCAACCGGCAGGAGCCATATGGTTGTCTTTAATTTATGTTAAGACCCGCGTGTCTATTCAAAGTAGTTGTAATAGTTGAAGCCGGTGGACGACAACCATGGAGAAGTGTCATTGACCTTGATGCAATGCCGGTGATGATGGAGATCATGTTCGTGCTAGAAGATGGAGATCGGAAGCATAAAGAAGAAAGGCCATATCATATCACATATTATGAATTGCATGTGATGTTAATCCTTTATGCATCTTGTATTGCTTAGTAGACGACGGTAGCATTATAAGATGATCCCTCATGCACATGAATTTCAAGTCATAAAAGTGTTCACCCTTAGTTAGCACCGTTGCTAAAGCTTGTTGTTTCGAAGCACCACGTGATGATCGGGTGTGTTAGATTCCGCAAGTGTATACAACGTGAGCAAGCCAGATTTGCTCATGCAGAAACTAAGGTTTGATCTTGACGAGCCTAGCATGTACAGACATGGTCTCGGAACACGGATCAGCGAAAGGTAAAGCATGAATCATATGGTAGATATGATGAACATGTCGATTGTTCGCCATTGAAACTATATCAGCTCTCGTGATGATCGGTGTTGATGTGGTGGATTTGGTTCATGTGATCACTAAAACAATGTGAGGGATATTGTTTTGAGTGGGAGTTCACCTAGATTAATTTTATTATTAATTTGAACTCAATTTGTCATAAACTTAGTCTAACCTATTGCAAATATGTTGTAGATCAATGGCAGCCCCTACCATCAATTTTAATGCGTTCCTAGAGAAAGAAAAGTTGAAAACAATGGAAGCAACTTCGCGGATTGGTTCCGCAATTTGAGGATTGTCCTCACAGCTGGTAATTTGACCTATGTGCTGGATGCACCGCTGGGTGACCCACCTGCAGCTGATGCTGCCGATGAAGTAAAGAATGTTTACCTCACTCGGAAGACTCAGTACTCCACAGTTCAGTGTGCTATCTTGTATGGTTTAGAATCGGAGCTTCAGAAAAGGTTTGAGAATTCAGACCCATATGATATTGTCGAGGATCTCAAATTGATCTTTGAGACTCATGCGGCAATTCAAATCTATGAGGCTTCTAAAAAATTCTTTAACTGCAAGATGGAAGAGGGCAACTCCGTTAGTGAGCATGTGCTTAAGATGTCTGGGCACGCAAACAAACTTCAAAGCTTGGGTATTGTGATTCCTAATGCTTTGGGGATTTACCGTGTCCTCCAATCACTACCACCAAGTTACAAGAACTTTGTGATGAACTACAACATGCAAAACATGAACAAGACGTTGCCAGAACTCTTTGCCATGTTGAAATCTGCAGAAGTGGAGATTAAGAAAGAGCACCAAGTGTTGTTGGTCAATAAGACCACCAAATTCAAGAAAGGCAAGTCTAAGCAGAAGGGACACTTCAAGAAGGGTGGTAAGAAAGTTACCACGCCAACGAAGAAGACCAAGGCTGGACCTAAGCCTGATACTTAGTGCTTTTACTGCAAGGGAGAAGGTCACTGGAAGCGGAATTGCCCAAAGTACTTGGCGGATTTGAAGAACGGCAACATCAAGAAGAAAGGTATATCTGATATACATGTTATTGATGTGTATCTCACTAGTACTCGTAGTAGTGCCTGGGTATTTGATACTGGTTCGGTTGCTCATATTTGTAACTCGAAACAGGTGCTGCAGAATAAACGGAAGCTAGCGAAGAACAAGGTGACGTTGCGCGTGCAAAACAGATCAAAGGTTGATGTGATCGCGGTCGGCACGCTACCCCTTCATCTACCATCGGGATTAGTTTTATACTTAAATAATTGTTATTTGGTGCCTGCGTTAAGCATGAACATTATATCGGGATCTTGTTTATTGCGAGACGGTTACTTGTTTAAGTCTGAGAATAATGGTTGTTCGATTTATATGAGTAATATGTTTTATGCACATGCACCTTTGATAGATGGTCTATTATTGTTGAATCTCGATAGTGGAAATACACATATTAATAACATTGAGGCTAAACGTTTGAAATCGAGCGATAACTCGACCTATATGTGGCAAGCGTATGAAGAAACTCCATTCCGATGGACTTCTTGAATCACTTGAAAGATGCGAAGCATGTCTAATGGGTAAAATGACTAAGACTCCATTCTCTGGTATGATGGAGCGAGCTACGGAATTATTGGAAATAATACATACCGATGTGTGTAGTCCAATGAGTGTAGCATCGCGCGATGGTTATCGTTATGTTCTTACCTTCACAGATGATTTGAGTAGATATGGGTATATCTATTTCATGAAACATAAGTCCGAAACTTTCGAGAAGTTTAAGGAATTTCAAAGTGAGGTAGAGAATCAACGTAACAAGAAGATTAAATTTCTATGTTCTGATCATGGAGGTGAATATCTAAGTTACGAGTTTGGCGAGCATTTGAAGAAATGCGGAATACTTTCACAATTGACACCGCCGGGAACACCACAGCGTAATGGTGTGTCCGAACGTCGTAATCGAACTCTCTTAGATATGGTTTGTTCTATGATGTCACTTACAGATTTACCGCTATCATTTTGGGGTTATGCATTAGAAACAGCCGCATTCACTTTAAATAGGGCACCATCTAAATCCGTTGAAAGGACCCCGTATGAATTATGGTTTGGGAAGAAACCTAGATTGTCGTTCCTTAAAGTTTGGGGATGCGAAGCCTATGTAAAGAAGTTACAGCCGGACAAGCTTGAACCCAAAGCGGAAAAATGCGTCTTCATAGGATACCCGAAGGAAACTATTGGGTATACCTTCTATCATAGATCCGAAGGCAAAATCTTCGTTGCCAAGAATGGATCCTTTCTAGAGAAGGAATTTCTCTCGAAAGAAGTGACTAGAAGGAAAGTAGAACTCGACGAGGTTGTCGAACCTTCTCTCAAAATTGCGAGTAGCGCAACGCCGGAAGAAGTTCCTGTGGTGCCTGCACCAGTTAGAGAGGAAGCTAATGATGATGATCATGAAACTTCGGTTGAAGTTGCTACAGAGCCTCGCAGGTCAACGAGAACTCGTACCACTCCAGATTGGTATGATCCCGTTATGAGTGTCATGTTGGTGGACAACACCGATGACCCTGAGACATATGAGGAAGCGATGATGAGCCCAGATTCCAATAAATGGCAAGAAGCCATGAAATCCGAGATTGGATCCATGTACGAAAACCAAGTATGGACTTTGGTGGACTTACCGGATGGCCGGAAGGCTGTCGAGAACAAATGGATCTTCAAGAAGAAAACAGATGCTGATGGTAATGTTACTGTCTATAAAGCTCGACTTGTCGCAAAAGGGTTTCGACAAATTCAAGGAGTTGACTACGATGAGACTTTCTCACCAGTAGCGAAACTAAAGTCTGTGAGGATTATGTTAGCAATCGCTGCATATTATGATTATGAGATATGGCAGATGGATGTCAAAACAGCATTCCTCAATGGAGACATTGATGAAGAGTTGTATATGATGCAACCCAAAGGTTTTGTCGATCCTAAAGATGCTAACAAGGTATGCAAACTTCAACGGTCCATCTATGGATTGAAGCAAGCAATCCCGAAGTTGGAATCAATGTTTTGATAAGGTGATCAAAAGTTTTGGTTTTATAAAAACTTATGGAGAAGCTTGTATTTACAAGAAAGTGAGTGGGAGATCTGTAGCATTCTTAATACTATATGTAGATGACATATTGTTGATTGGGAATGATGTAGACCTTCTTAATAGTGTCAAGGAATATTTGAATAATAGTTTTTCAATGAAAGATATTGGCGAAGCAGCTTACATATTAGGCATAAAGATTTATAGAGATAGATCAAGACGCCAAATATCATTGTCACAAAGTACATATTTGGACAAAGTTATAAAGAGGTTTGGAATGAAGATAGCAAGAAAGGGTTCTTGCCCATGTTGCCCAATACGACCTTGAGTAAAACTCAAAGTCCGACATCGGCAGAAGATAGAGAAAGGATGAGTAAGACTCCCTATGCCTCAGCCATAGGATCTCTAATGTATGCCATGCTATGTACTAGACCCGACATTGCATATGCTGTTAGTTTAACTAGCAGATATCAAAGTGATCCATGAGTGGATCATTGGACAGCGGTCAAAAACATCCTTAAGTACTTGAGAAGAACTAAGGATATGGTTCTTTCTTATGGAGGTGATGAACAACTCGTTGTTAATGGTTACACCGATGCTAGTTGGAACACCGATCCGGATGATTCTAAATCACAATCTGGATACGTATTTATTTTGAATGGTGCAGCAGTTAGCTGGAGGAGTGCAAAGCAAAGCGTTGTGGCGAGAACTTCAACTGAATCGGAATACATGGCTCCTTCGGAGGCTTCACAAGAAGCGATATGGATGAAAGAGTTCATTACAAAGCTGGGTGTGGTTCCTAGTGCGCTGGACCCAATGTCTATCTACTGTGATAACATGGGCGCCATAGCCAATGCGCAAGAACCAAGGTCACACAAGAAGCTGAAGCACATCAAGCTACGTTTTCACGCTATTCGAGAACATATCCAAGATGGGGATATAAAGATTTGCAAAGTACACAAAGATCTGAATGTGGCGGATCCGTTGACTAAACCTCTCCCGAGGGCAAAACATGACCAGCACCAAACTGCCATGGGTGTTCAGTATATTACCATGTAATCTAGATTAGATGACTCTAGTGCAAGTGGGAGACTGTTGGAGATATGCCCTAGAGGCAATAATAAATGTAGTTATTATTATATCTTTGTGTTTATGATAAATGTTTACATTCATGCTATAATAGTATTAACAAGGAAACATTAATACTTGTGTGATTTGTAAACTTAATTTGAAGTCCCTAGTAAAGCCTCTATATAATACTAGCTTGTTGGTTAATAGATGATTGTAGTTTCCATATCATGAACATTGAGATGTTATTAAGAACAAGATCATATCGTTAGGAGAATGATATGGTGGACATACTCCTATAGATAAGCGTAGCATAAAGATCAAGTCATTTTAATAGTTCAATTGCTATATGCTTTCTGATACATAGTAATCTAATTCCTTCGACCATGAGATCATGCATATCACCTTTACCGGATGGATGCTTTGATGACATCAAACACCACACCGTAACTGGGTGGCTATAAAGGTGGCATTGAGTGTTCGAAAAGTATTGGTTGAAACACATGGATCAAGAGTGGGATTTGTCCATCCATATGACGGATAGATATACTCTGGGCCCTCTCGGTGAAATGTCATCAAATTAGCTTGCAAGCATGTGACTGGCTCACAAGGGATCACATATCACAGGAACGAGAAAAGAGTACTTATCGGTAACGAGGTTGAACTAGGTATGCAGAGATACCGACGATCATAACCTCGGATAAGTAAACTATCGTGAGACAAAGGGAAATTGATATCGTATGTAAGTGGTTCATTCGATCGCAAAGTAATCGTAGAAATATGTGGGAGCCATATGAATATCCAGATTCCTCTATTGGTTATTGATCGGAGAAGTGTCTCGATCATGTCCGCATAATTCACGAACCGTAGGGAGACACACTTAAGGATTCGACGTTGTTTGAGTAGTCATGGAATGATGAGAAAGAGTCTGAATGTTGTTTGGAGTCTCGAATGGGATTCGGGGTATCACGAGGAGATCCGGAATGGTCCAGAGAATAAGATTCATATAAGGAAAGTCCCGTTTCGGAGTTGGAGAATGATTCCGGTGTTTTCATCGGGAATGTTCTAGAAGGTTCCGGAATGTCCGGCACTCCGGAAGGGAAGGGTACATGAATGTGTTATATCAAGTTGGTATGATTGCATCATGTACTAAGTGTCATCGCTGAACAAAATAGAGGATTAAATCAAATCCTTGTTTGAAAAGTCAAACGCCAAGTTTGAAAGTCAAACGGCTATTTTTGGGAAGTGGAAAAGGGGGAGGAAACCGAGTTGGGGAGGAGTCCCTCCTCCCCACCGCCGGCGCACCACCAAGACGAGTTGGGGAGGGACTCCCCTCCCCTTGGCCGGCCCCCTCCACCTATAAAAGGAGGGGCAGGGCTCCCCTCCTAGACACACAAGATCCCCGCCTCCAAACCCTAAGCCGCCGGCGCCGCCACCTGCCGCCGCCGCCGCCCTAGGTCAAGCCGCCGCCGCCTAGCAACCCTAGCCACCGGCCAAGCTTCCTCCTCGGCGTGTCTAAACCCTAGATCGTCGAGGGACTCTCTCATACTCCACCATACTCGCTCCGGCTTAAGGCGAAGCCCTGCGAGATCTCCCCTCTACTTCCGGTACCACGCCGTTGTGCTGCCGGAATCGCGAGGAGAGTGTTACAACCTTCGCTGCCTGCTGGAACAAGGGAGAGGAAGGTCTTCGTCGAGTACCGAATGTGTGACCGACTGCGGGAGCGCTGCCGAAACGCAGCGCCGGAAGGATCGTCTACGCGATCTTGAGATCGGGAAGAGTACGACTACATCACCCACGAGAATCCGCTTTCGTTAAACACTTTGAAATCTTCGAGGATGAGTTATTCTATCGACTCGTTGCTACAATCTAGTAGATAGATCTTGGCTTGTTTGTTTGTATGCGGTAGAAATTTTTTGTTTTCCATGCTACGAAACCCTACACTTACACCCAGGCCCCACCCTGCCAACTCATCATCGTCTCCATCCCGTCGCCCACGCCCCCTGTCCTCGGCCATTTCTGGACGTAATTCCTCGACGTAAATTCGTGTAAACGCTGCAGTAAATCGTCCCCGCGACCATGCCCCTCTTAACCGCCTAGCTCTCCTCTCCATTTCCCCTCAGTCGCCACGTCCAGTGAGCCCCTAGGCTGCTCTAATTTCTCGCTCAAACCACCGCTGCTCTGACAACCCCAGCGCCAATTCCGGCCAGCCCCGACCGCCCCCTGCCCCTGGCTCCCACGATCTTGCTCGTCAACGCCTTGCACACCTGACAGTGGTCTCCTCTTGCTCGCACGCGCACCAGAACATCGGCTCCATCTTCGCCTGTGCGCCACCGACGACCCCCGCAACTCCGGTGAGCCCTAACATCCGACCCCGTGCGCGCCTCGACCTCTGACTCATACCGTCTTGTTCGCAAGTATCCCGTGCATCTCATAATGCTCGCCATTCACTCAGGCATGCTCTGTAGCCTTGCCTTCGACGACGTCTGAGCGCACCTGACGGTAGCAGCAACTCCGGTGAGCAATCCCCATTGACCTCGTGCGCCCCTTCGTCGGAGGAGATCACGTTGAGCATATTCACGTCGCTGTGAATCTGGTAATGCCCAGCATCCTCTCCCTTGCTTCCTAGTTCCACCAGACCACCGTAGGCAGAGCCGTCGCCGCTGCGCGTCGCCGCCAAACTATGGCCAGCATGCTCAGGATCGTTAGATGCATATCGCAAGGTGTAGATTAGATCTTAGGCGAATCGTTTTTGATTGATTTGATCCGCACAGATCTACTTAAATCCAACGGCCTACGTAGCTCGATCCAAACAAAACGGTATGAGCCAATAGAAAACAGACGCATGGCCAGTTCTGTCTGTTTAAAATTCCAAAAATGAATTTGAATGTTTAAACTTGTAAAAATCATAACTTTTGATATGTATGTCCAAAAATTACAAATTTTATATCAATGGATTCAGAAAAATATAAACTTTGCAACTGTGGCCTTAGTTTAGTATTTGGAAAAACATTGACAAATAAAAACAACTATTACTAATGGCAACTCCAACTGCTATCCGCATTTCAGACAACTAATCTGTCCAAATCAGTCTATTTGCTGTGGCCCACGACAAACCCATTGTCTACCCACGAAGAAATGCGGTGGAGGTGGGAATGGCGTAGGAGGAGGGGCCGCCGGTGGTACCATCACCATCATCGCAGACTCCTCCATGGCTTTGTGGATGTCAGTATACTTGGCCTCCTCCTCTAGCAGAGAGCTCGAAGGTGGTCTAGACTTCCTCCTCCTCCATCATCTTGTGGTCCTCTGTCGGTTCCTCCTTGATGACATAGCGGACGTTGGGTGGAAGCAGTGGCAGCGGGTCCACGTACTACGTTGCCGAGCCATGGTACTGCGACGAGTCCGCCTGCGACACTCTAGGGTGGAGAATGCCCACCCACCCACTCCTCGGGCTACTTGTTGAAGGACGAGTAGTCCTCCATCGGCGTAAACGACGATAGGTCCTCCACCGACTTGAAGGCATCGTAGTCCTCGATGTCGTCGTCAGGCCCTCAAGGTAGGCCTCGATAGAGCATCGTGCTCGGCCTCAAACAACTGCTTCCACCGTTGAAAGTCGACGGCGTACGCGGGTCCCATCATAGATCCGTTGGGAGGATGGCCCGATGCCGGAGGATCTCACGACAAGACGGGCCGTACCTCTCCCTCTCTCGCTGCACACGGGCCCCACAAAGGCCAGTGGAGAACACAAGCGAACTCGCAAGTGGTCCGCGTTCCGGCGGAACCAACCGAAATTTGGGCTGAAAATATGGTCAAATAGACACGGTCACAACCTCCATCCATTTGCGGTGCCCTGCATGGTCGAAGATGTCCTAAATTCCATGGAGAAGTAACTATTTTGACCTAGAAATGGTCGCTAAAATTAAAAATAATACTCCTTTCGTTTTAAATAAATATTTTAAGTTTTTTAAAATTTAGATAAATCTATATACTAAATAGTGTTTAGATTTATTTATATTTTAATAAATTCAAGACATCTATTTTAAGACGAAGGTTGTATATTTCCCATCAATTAGTAGTAAAGAAAAGGTGCACGAAAGCAAGTAGGTAGATTTGGAGGATGGTCTTCATGAAGGACCTTATTCATTTTTTGAAAGAAAAAAAACAAATTTAAAGATTCAAAAGAAAATCGAAAAAATATCAAGGCGTAGATAATGATTTATAATACACTCATGCAAAAATATATGAAAATATTTTATATTCTGGTCTGAGAAAAAAAGAGAATATTTTCTAGATACGAATGTATCTATACACTAAAACATGTCTATATACATTTAAATTTAGACAACCTAAGTCAATTATTTCTGATCGGAGAAAGTACAAGATATTTTTCATTAAAAATTGTCATATGTCTATTTTATATTGTTGGCTACACGTAGGTATTTTTTTAAAAAATATTTGATTAATTTTAATTTTTTTTAAAACGAGATCCATGGAACCTGTGCTCTAATGCCATTTTCCGGCATGGAAGCTTTCAATCTGAGGAAACCGCGAACCAATTTTTCATGCCCCGCGCGATTCTGTCCCCAAATCCCAACCCCGGCAGATCCGCGTTCCCGCCGGTCCACCATTAGTAGCAAACCTTTCCACATCCAACGGACCACGATATCGCTAGCACCCCACACGCGGATCGGCCCCGAATCCAACGCCTCCCACGCCTCCTCCGAGATTGTCAAATGCTATATATACTCCCCTCCACCCATCAACCAGCACAGCAATCCACTCCCGTTCCCTTCCAGCAAAAATCCCCAAATCCATCCTTCTACCTCGAGAGCGAGACAGCAGAGCAGCGGCGCGGAGATGTCCGGGAGAGGCAAGGGCGGCAAGGGGCTCGGCAAGGGCGGCGCCAAGCGCCACCGGAAGGTGCTGCGCGACAACATCCAGGGCATAACGAAGCCGGCGATCCGTCGTCTGGCGCGGAGGGGCGGCGTGAAGCGCATCTCCGGCCTCATCTACGAGGAGACCCGGGGCGTGCTCAAGATCTTCCTCGAGAACGTCATCCGCGACGCCGTCACCTACACCGAGCACGCCCGCCGCAAGACCGTCACCGCCATGGACGTCGTGTACGCGCTCAAGCGCCAGGGCCGCACCCTGTACGGCTTCGGCGGCTAGGAGATCGGCTTCTGTATCTATTAGGTCGTGGCTTCGAGAATGTTTGTGCTCCTGGTTTAGTGTAATGCTCGCAACTCTGAAGAAATTATATCGAGATTGGCTTCTGTTTATTGTCAAATCCAGTCACGCCTTCTGAATTGCTATGCTTGAATGTGAGAAAATTCACCTTCGGTCCTGTGTTGCTAACTTGTTATTCTTTGCTGGTCTATTGCATCCTGTTTCGTAACATGAAATCTGAATCTAATGGATGGTGAGTTTAATGGTTTGTGTCTTGGCTAAACATCGTAATACTCCACTGAATGAATTGTGTAGACCAAAACTGGCCGGACGGGCCAGACAGAGTCAAAAACTTCAGAGAAAAGGAGGACCGAGCTGGAACGGTGTGAGCACACATGCATGCTACTCACAGTAGGAAGCCTCTAAGACGAGTAGACAAAGCAGATTACAGGTGAAACTACTACAGAATTGATACTTCTCACTGGACTGATTTTTTTGAAATTATTCTCAGTGGACTGAATGTAATCAAAATTTTTGGCACTGAAAACTCTGACGGAGTCTCCAGTGTTCCTGATGAGCTCGGTGCACTGAAGAAACAAGTGTAGCATTTTCTGAATAACTACTGGTGCATCAGGCATCTCTATTTCTGAATTCATTGTGAGCAAAATATATGAACTCTTAAGCCAATATGTCTTCAACAGTAAATTTCTGTTTGTTGATAGAGTTAGCATAAAGGAAAATGATCCTCATCCCCAAGGGGATTTCTCGTTCGCATCGTCCTGTTCCGGATCAACACGCGTCCCTCCCACGGGCCCGCACCAAGCCACGCATCCCCTTCCTTATCCTCCCGTCATCTCCTTCCGTCGTCCAAGCATCTTATACCCAATCCCATCACCTGTGTGCTCGGAGGCCCGGTCTCCCCGGCGAGATGATGGCCCTGATGACCTCGGGTCACCTCCCCTCGGCGACCTCAGCCCACCTCCGCCACTCGCTCCCCCTCTACCGCTTAGTGCACTGCATCTCCGTCCTGGGCCTCGCACCTCACGCCGGCAATGAGCCCTATGAGGCGGGTGCGGCATGGGGATGCCGCCCTGGATGCGGGGTAGGGGCTCGTGTAGCTCGCGCACCACCTGCCCCCTACAGTCCGTGCTCGTTTGTCAACCTTGAGATCTGTGATTCCAGCGCCGCCTTGCTTCCCAGCTGCTCCTAGACGACCTCGTCGTCGACCTTGAGGCCTTTTGCTCGAACCATGGTGTGATGCTGTTTCTGTCTCCATGGATGGTCGTGACCTCCCGCGAACGATTGCAGTGGTAGGTTGGGCTCGCCGCTCTGCTGCAGGCCGTCCTTCTTCTCTCTGGTGCACCATCTCTCTGTGTCGGCGTTGTTACCAAAGTTTAGAGCGTTTGCTACTTTAGGTGGCCGATGTTGCTTCTTTGTGTCCGTCCTTGCTGCCTCTGATTTTGCTACATTGATATTTTTTTTTGCTATCTTCGTTTATTTGTTTTGCTACAATATCGTAAAGCTTCTGCTACAAGCTCTTCGGCAAAGTCTTTTCAACTAAAGTCTACGGATACGCGAAGTTAGTTTTTTGCTATATTAGAAGAACTTTGTTGCTACAACCGTCTTATGATTTTATTACAACAGTGTCAACGTTTTGCTACAAGGTCTCCGGCGAGAGTCACCGTCGAGTTTTTTCCGACGATGTTTTCGGCAAAGTCGGTTTTGCTGCATTAGCACTTTTTTTTTGCTGCATGGTCTCCGGCGAGGTCTTCGGCGGGACGTTCTATTTCTGGAACGAACCTTTTTTTTCTTCGAAAGCAAAAACGGGAACATATGTAGCAAAAGCGAGATGTTTTACATCAAATGGACACGTGGCGCGAGGAGATGGGAAAATCCCATCATCCGGGAAACGCAGAGCATTGTCCTAGCATAAAGCTTGAGTACTAGAAATGTTTCTTGAACACAACATTAAGAGAAAGTGTACCATCCGGGGGCCTGTGTAACTCCCAATGAATTTCCATCAACAAAAAAAAAAACTCCCGATGAATCCATTTTCTTCGAAAACCTTTTCATTTGTCATAGAAATTCTTGGCCATTAAGTGATTTTGAGTACTCTCTCCGATCCATATTAAAAAAAATTTGCGGGGAAAAGGCTGATAATATTATCCAACGGTTCTTATAGAAAGGTCCAGAACAACAAGAAAATTACAGATAAGTCCACACTGGATCTCGTCTTCGTCAACCGCGAGCGAGACACGTCGCCGGCGCGCCGCCGCAACACCTCCCAGATGCCTTGGATCAGAGGTGCCCCTCTGCGGACGGGAAGTCGACGAACCTCGAACCCCGAAGAGCCTCCACCGCGCTCCGCCGACTCGGACGCCGTCGATAACATCAGCAACCTTCTCGAGCACACCAACACCGGAGTCGCCGCTACTCGACCTCCGGACAGGGGAGAGCTCGCCCAGCACCTCCAAAGAGAAGCAGACGAGGGAGAGACGGTTGACCTGCTGCGGAACTCCGCCGGAGCACCACCTGCAAGGGGGAAGAACACCATCTCCAACACACTGCACCAGCCGCGCCGCCTCCACCTCAGCGCCGCCGGCAGGCCAACTATCCATCCCTACCTTATATACACCACTAGATCCGGGGTTCCCCCACCCTCCCGCCACCGGAGCGGCCGGCGGAGGGGGAGGGAACCGGCGAATCACCGGGAGAGAGGGTGGTTTGGGCAGAGGTTCCAAGAACATCGCCCATCTTTACTGTAGCAGAGGGAGGGGAGAGGTCCATATTAATTGACTTGGTTTTGTCAAAATTTGGATAAACCTACATACTAAATAGTATCTAGATTCATGCAAATCTATATAAATTTAAGTCAATTAATATGAGTCAGAGGGAGTACCAGAAATGTTTCTTGAACACAATATTAAGAGAAAGTGTACCATCCGGGCATGTGTAACTCCCAAAGAATTCCCATCAACAACAACAACAACAAAAAAAAAACTCCCGATGAATCCATTTTCCTTCTTCGAAAGCCTTTTCATTTGTCATAGAAATTCTTGGCCATTAAGGGCGTGTTCGGCAATGGCCCAGCTCCCAGCTTCTTCCAATTCCAGCCCGGAGCTGCACCGAACACACCAGCTCCATGGAGCTAGATCCGTGAAGCGGACCAAGTTTGCTGTGTAAATCACGGAGCGACCCTTTTGCAAATTCCCGGAACAGCAAATCGTGGAGCAGCAGTAAATTACAACAATTTGCAACCGCCAAGTGAGAAAATGGTTTGACCCCGTCGTTCTTTCGTCCCACCTTCCCTCCTCGCCTCTCTTCCTCGCTGTATCCCCGTCCAATCGACAATACGCCACCTCGACCTCCTCATACAGCATGAGCCGCTCCCCCGCCTGCAACCAGCTCGAGTTCCCTAGAACGCCTCAGTCAGATCGATGGGCGCTACTCGAGTGGACACTAGGGAGTTGGCCCCCGCCTGCAACCAGCTCGATCTCGCAGGGAGTTGGCCGCCTGTACTTAAAATCATCCCCTTCCGCGACCCAATGCCGCCTCCATCCACTTCCCCGTCCACAACTCCAACCTGATCCCGGCCTAATCCATGCGCACGAACCGAGCTCGCGGACAGAGGGGTGGCAGCTCTGCTCGTCGCTCTCCCTCCTCCGGGATGCTCCCTCCTCTCCCCTCGCGGTCGTTCCCACTCTCTTGGCGTTGGAGGCTGCCACAGTAAGGGCAAGGGGGATTTTGTTCTTGGGGAATTGATTACGGGATATGGGGAAGACGACCAGTAAATAAATAATAATAAAAAATGTAGAGCTGTACTTTTTGGGCTTGATTTCATCACTTCTGACCGTGCCCAGGAGCAGTCCGGCCCAACAGAAACTAGCTTTAGGCCCAGACAAACGGTGAAGCGCTGCCGAACGTTTCTCGCTCCAGTAGCGACGCTTTCTCGCTCCAGTAGCGACGCTTTCTCGCTCCAGTAGCGACGCTGGAGTCATGATCGAGAAGCAGGATCGATGGATTTAGCGAAGCTGGACCGTTTCCGAACACGCCCTAAGTGATTTTGTTGCTCGTCTTCTTTTTCCTGCAGGCCTGCTTGGCAATACAATTCTCACAAGGCTAAAACAGAGTACTGCTATATATTAATTGTATATATCAGTACTAATTTATTTGTACCATACAATTCAGGGAATACCGTAGATGGTTGTTCTTGATCTCCAACTTTAGTTGGTTTTATTTTCTTCTCCTGGATGACCTATCAATCCAAGCTGGCTTTCTCTTTGAACTTTTTTTTTGCGAGGCTTTGAACTACTAATATATTAATTGTATTGCCAAGCAGGCTTTCTCTTTGAACTTTTGTTTTCATCACGACAATCATCCCGACGACTACATAAATGCTTGACTCGTAGAAATACACGTTCTATCGCCTTTTCCATTGCAACGCCTCGATCAATATATATGGTTCAAGTTGCTCCTAGTCACAACTCACTGCAATGAGTAAACAAGAAGCATTTTCTGAACGAAGCAACTTAAGAAAAGAGCTACTATTAATTTATGGTGACCACAATATATCTTCAACAATAGAATTCTTGATTGTTCATAGAGAGAGCTAGTAGCTTAGAATGAGCGGCAGCATGGCGACCACCAGAGCCGAAGGGATGGTCGCTCGTCACGTCTCTCCCGCTCGAGAGAGACTCGTGGCAGGATCCAATGGAGGCCTCGCTGAGATCCTCCAGAGCTGGGTGCGCACTATGCGACCGATCGAGGGACACGGATGTGCAAAGAGCGAGCACGGGATTTTGGAGTCACGCGGCCCTATTCACTCGTGGAGCGACGATGTTCACCCGTCGACGGAAGGAGCGGCCTTGGGATTGCAATCCCATGGCGTTTTGGATCTGGGCCACATATGGGCAATCGGAGGTACAACACATACTCATGCTCCACGAGGCGACCATATGTATAGCTCGCGACCTAAGCGGAAAGTGTCTGGCTGGGCGCGGAATGTTTTCTACCGTGGACAAAGAACAACCACAACGGGCGCGGGGGAACAGTAACCAACTAGGGCAAAAACCTTGTGGCCGAGCGGTTGACGATAGGACGTCGCCATTAACTTCGCCGCGTCAATCTTTATACAACATGCGGGAAGGTCATATGCGGCTGCCGCTGGGTACCCCTTGACCCAAAACGGATCGAGCCATATTTTCTAGCAATGGACCGACCCAATGGTATCATTTCAAACACATTGGCATTCATAAATTGATTGTGTTGCTAGAGACGTCCTTAGGACAAGACACGAGCCGAAATGTACAAGCCACGGCAGTCCATGTTAAAATGGAATGGACTCCATAGTCAAGCGATTAAGCAGGCCAGAGACCAAATCTCCGTCCAAAGTCTATCGCAGTACATTCATGGCCTGACGGCCCAAGCACTCCCACGTCTCACTGGAAACCGCCGCGCAAAATTTTCACCCAATTTTCGTTCCCGGCACGTTCCGTGTCTCGTATCCCTCGTCACGATCCGCGCTCCCACCGCTCCACCAATAGCAGCTTACCTTTAGGAATCCAACGGCTCAGTCCATCGCTGGCAGCCATCACACGGATCGCTCTCGGATCCAATGTCTCCCCACGCCACCTCCCAGAAAGCCAACGCTATATAATCTCCCACCACCCATCTCTGAGAGAACACCAGTCCAAAAGGTCTCCCTTCCAGCGAAAAATCCCCAATTCCTTTCTTCTTCCACTCAGAGCCCGCAGAGCAAGATGTCCGGGAGGGGCAAGGGCGGCAAGGGGCTCGGCAAGGGCGGCGCCAAGCGCCACCGGAAGGTGCTGCGCGACAACATCCAGGGCATCACCAAGCCGGCCATCCGTCGTCTCGCGCGGAGGGGCGGCGTCAAGCGCATCTCCGGCCTCATCTACGAGGAGACCCGCGGCGTGCTCAAGATCTTCCTCGAGAACGTCATCCGCGACGCCGTCACCTACACCGAACACGCCCGCCGCAAGACCGTCACCGCCATGGACGTCGTGTACGCGCTCAAGCGCCAGGGACGCACCCTGTACGGCTTCGGCGGCTAGAGAGATAAGCTTATGTGGAATGTGGATCTGCGAATGTCTGTACTTGTGGTTCCAATGTAATGCTTGCTATGAAGAAATGCTACTGAGTACTGAGATTGGCTCTGTTCAATACCATCAACCCAATCAAGGCTTCCAATTCGATATATCGTTTCGATTTCTGAATTTTAGTTTTGGTCGTATTTGTCGGTCAATTTTGGCTCTCGCCCTTTTACTCGCGGTTTCCCCTCCATGACCTGCAATCACTCAGCGATACCACGATTTTAGCATTAGCAGCTCAAGTAAGTTTTTGAAGTAGGCTTCTGTAGGTCGTTGCTCCGAGAATGTCTGTGCTTGTGGAGTTGTGGTTTAAGGTAATTATCAATCAAGTTGCTTCTAATTTGCTACTGATTCGACTATGGTCAATCAGAAGTGCTACTGATTCAATTATGATCAATCAAGTAGTATCGTTGAATTTCTGATTTATTTATTTCTGTTCGTCTGTCTCCCCTTTTAGTCTTTAACTTTCAGTTTCCGTTGTTTTTAACTGAGTTTCCTGTCTTTTGGACAATAACATGAAACATAAACTACTTGATGGTCGAATGATTTACTCATAGCTATTCATAACACTGCCAATGAACTAAACTTTCTGCTAGCAGGCTCCTGTTCTCACTGTGAGAAAAATGTTTTGCAAATGGTGGCAAGGAAAACATAATGTTCTCACTGTGAACTTCACGCTGCTTTTCTTCTGGCAGCAGCAGCAGCTGTGCATTACTCAAAGATGGGTCGCCAGTTTTGCTTTAACTTGTAAATTTCAGGCACCTACATATCACTGCGTACCACTTAGCCAAATTGGAATGTCAGAGGCGTGCAATTTTAGCATTAGCAATTCAAGTTCTGGTTTTAAGTTTTCACAGAAATAAATCTACAACTACTATTTAGGTAAATAGAAGCGAGATATGAATGGCGAAATCTTTCCCTTCTACTTTTAAAAAATTCAGGTTGTGTTGACAAATCGGCCCTCTTCACATTACCGATCTAGCGCCAGTCAACATTTGAGTTGAAGATCATTTCCTGGTGCTTTCTGCTTGCAGGAACACATACATTCACTACTAGTATAATGTTTAACATTCTGTTTTATGCAATAATATTACTGACTACGGGTGTGTTCGGTTTGTGTCACGAAGTAGAATGGAATGAAATGGTTCCACACTTGAAAGCCGTTCTAGTGTTCAGTTGAAAAATGGAATGGAACGAGGTGGTTCCTTAAAAGAGAATATTCCCTCTAGATTCAAAATGCACTCATTCCACCAAATTGGTGGAATCTCCCTGTTTCTCTATGCTAAAGACACCCAAACATTTTCACTCTCTCTATTCTCTTGCCATCCTTTTTGCTAAATGCACCCAAACATAGAATGAAACCATTCAATTCCACTTTTTTGGCCCAACCGGACATAGCATGGAACCATTACAATATACATTTTTTGTCCTAACCAAACACAAGAACAGAACCAACCTATTCCAGTGAAATGGAACCATGACATTCCATTCCACATCATTCCCGAACTGAACACACCCTAAGAGCATGTACACCGTTTAGGCCTAGGTCTAAAATTTTTTGTCAGAAAAAGCTGATCTTTTGGGCTTGTGCTAAGAGAGAATTTTTTTGTAGCATCGATTTGACATGCAAAAGTAGAAGCTGATTGTCTTTTTGACATGCTTGCACTATCACCATAGAGAGAGATTAGAGGCTGACAGTGGGCCCGGCTAGCAATTCACTTACTTATACCTTGAGCTAGTAATTGGCTCAAGACCAGAAATCTTTTTACTAGACTCAACGTCTCCACCGTTTAGACTCATGCTAGGCAAAGAAAGATTCTCTAAACTTCCTAGCTTGGGAATTTGAAATCATGACGATAGATAACCTCTCAGTAATGTTAGGGTGACTTCTTTTGGGCTTCTAGACTGGCTTATAGGTCCAACACCGGAGAAGCCCAAAAGAAGTGTTTGCTTCTATCTGTTTCTCCCCGCCGCTATTTTTTGCTTATAGTGCAATTCTTGCGGTCCAGAGAAACCGTCCGAGACCTACTTCTCGCAGCTTCCCGCAAAGAACCGAACCGTGAAAATTGGAGTACCCCTAACATTCGTGAAAATTACGCAAGAAATGCCACCGCCGCCGCCACATCTCCCAGCCGCCGCCGCCGCTGCGCCTGCCTGACCCCAGCAGAGCCGCCAGCCCACCGCGAGCGCCCGGGCCCGCCGCCGCCGACTCTTCTCGTCGCCAGGCCGCCCGCCCCGATCCCCGCCGCCAGGCCGCATTCTCCTAGCCCATCGCGGAACCGTGCGCCGACGCCTAGGGTTCCCAGCCGCCGCCGCGCCTGCCCGACCCCAGTAGAGCCGCCAGCCCACCGCGAGGGCCCGTGCCCACCTCCGCCGACTCTTCTCGTCGCCAGGCCGCCCGCCCCGATCCCCGCCGCCAGGCCGCATTCTACCAGCCCATCGTGGAACCGTGCGCCGCCGCCTAGGGTTCCCAGCCGCCGCCGCATCTGTCTCGCCCGGCCGCCGGATGAGGTTGCCTCCTGCCGCTCGGCCACAGGCAGCGCATGGAGGTCTGCTGCCATCGCCATGGCCACTCCAGTTCTGTCTTTTTTTGTTTAAAAGTAGCGGTAGCAGTAAACTAGCACTTGTTTGTGGAAGTAGTTCACGATTTGCTCGAATTTGTGGGCTTAATTGCTGCTGGATAGTATGTAATAACTATGCAATTTGAATATCACTGATTATTTATAATTTTCTTGGCATATCTCGTTGATTTTCTACTTGTAAAATATATTATTTTCACTTACTCGCATAACAGATTAAGGGGCAGCAGAAACATTACACATATCATAAGCCCAAATCACATAAGCCCAAAAGAAGTGTACAAACAGTTTCTGGAGCTTATCCCCACCGTTGCTTATCCCCACCAAAATCCATAAGCTTGCTTCTTCATAAGCACAGGCACAAAAGAAGTCACCCTTAGTACTATGTTAACCTGTGTCGAGTGTCCATGATCACCTCCAACAAGTCGAACGCATCATAAGTCGCAGGTGGCAATTCAGGGGGTAAACATACATTACTTTCTTAATCATCAAAAGTAGCAAACATAAGCCTAAAACCACGTAGCAGCGACTGGAGTCGCCACCGAGTTTTACACATAAGAGAAGAACGAGATTGGAGTGGTTCCACGACAGGACCCGATACCAAAATCAGACTAACAACAGAGATTAAGCAGCAACACAACTACGAAAGGACTAAAAGACCAAACAGTGTTCACTGCTCACGCATGAGGCATCACAGCGGCGACCATAGGAGCACGAATTCAGACTCGAACGTCGCCCGGTTAAACACCACCTGTCCCATACCATACCCTCTGTCGACCAGGAGCCGCATGAGCTTGCCGACGGCGTCGTAGTAGCAGACGCACGCCTCCTCGCTGGCGGCCTTGACCGCCACCTGCGCCATCGCCTGGTTCACGGCCTGCAGCGCCGGCCCGACCGGCGAGAGGTCAGCGCAGACGAACAGCTCCTGCTCCGGGAACCGGGAGCTCGCCGAGAAGGGCGGCATCATGCGCTGCTCTGCTGCGGCGTCGGAGAAGAACGTGGTGCGCAGCGCGCGCGAGAGCAGCGGCACGCGGAGCACGAGGTCGTCGTGGGACGCTCCCAGGAGGCCCCGCACGGTGGACACCGCGGCGGCGTACGGAACCCAGCGGAGGGCCGACGCCCTGGCCACGGCAGTGGCTGAGGCTGACATGTAGTGGCCTCGGGAGGGGACTTGCGAGGTGTCCATGGAACCTTGGCGGCGACGCGCAGCGGCGTGCTCGAACAACGTCATCTCCGGGAACGTGGTGGTAGTAGCACTGCTAGCGACCTAGCGTCCGTGCCTCTGTGGAGATGTGCTGGTCAATTTAACTTGTCTGTAGGAAATGCGGGGTCTACAGCTGTATGGCCTCAGAACATCTCTAACGAGTCTTGTAAACGGTCCGAAACTAAAAAAATCCGACGAATTTACAGACCCGCACCACTTTGTACGCTCTAGCGAGGCCAGGTCCGTACTTGAATTTATTGGAGCCTGTTTAACGACCCGCGAGGCCGATACATATACAACCGCGAAGTGAGAGTGAGGGGCGAAACCCTCACTTTCTCCGGCCCTCCCACCCTAGCGCCGCCGCCGCCAGCCACAACTTCGTCGGCCAAATCCGACTGCATCCGCCACTAGTTTATGGCGATGTCTAGGCGTAGTGGTAGCTACTGGACGGGGGAACACCATTCCGGAGGAGGGGAAGGCGGCAACGATGACGAGGAGCACTGCGCCTTCCTTTGCTTGATCGGCGCCAAGAGGCGGACAACCTAAAATGGACCAACCGCGAGCTCTCGCTGCCGTCATAGCGCCGCGCGTACGTGCCGGCGGGCTTCATTTCCAAGACGTCATGGCTGGCCTGTGAGGGCTCTTCGCTCGGTGAAACCTCCTCGCGCCTCCAGCCTTCGATAGAGAGGATGAGTGGAGCTCATCGTCGCCACCGTGTGCGCGCGCCGTCTTCGCGCTCGACTACGTCCACGACTCTGACGAGGAGCGCCTTGCCCTGGAGATTTTCTGCAACGCTTCGGAGCTGGAGCGACAGGCGGAGGAGGAGGAGCTCGAGGCCGCCGAAGCTCGCCGAGCTGTCAAGCTCGTCGATGCGTAGGTGGCTCGGGAACGGGAGGAGGCACGCCTCGCAAGGGAGAGCGCCGCCGCGCCGGTCGTCAAGCTGGAGATGGCAGACCTGATCGACCTCACCGAGTGAGGTCGACGCCACCGACAACGCCACCGGCAACCTGTAGCTCCGACAGTCGCCCGAGCTTGATTTAGGTATAGGTTGCGGGTCCCCGCATATAGCTTAATTTTAGTTGCGCAGATTTTGCATCGCTGCTACTACGTGTAATTTAATCGAATCACGAACTATACCCGCCGCTGTTCTTCAATGAATTTTGCCGCGAGTGCAAATATTTGAATGTACAGTTCGTATTTACAGTTTTCATTTTGCGTCATATCGTCTGCGATCTGTTTTCATGTTTTTGGTAGACTATATTCGTATTTTTCAGTTTGGGACTATACATGGCTCGTTAGACATGCTCTCACCTCTTTTGATGCACTGGCTCGGTTAACACAGCATGAGAGGTCCCGTCACTTCTTCTTTGCGACTCGCCGATGCATTTTACTCCGGGCTGATAAATCGACTTGACAACTCGTTCTCGTTGTGTTGGAACTCGCCCAATGTATTAATACAGGCAGTCAGGCATGCGTGTGGCAGTGTGATTCACACTGTGTGGATTCCACGGTGAAGTGACGGAAGAAAAAGCTTTGGCTTGACTCCGCCTGGACACGTGTCAAAAGGAGACGTTGGTCTATGAAGATAAATTTGTAGACCGGGTCTCACAGATTTATAATATTTTTATGAGATCTGTCCATAGATTTGAAGACTTGGACCGACCTATACAATTGATACATGACATACATAACAGTTTAAATCTAAACATCGATAATCAAATGCTACGATTTCTCTCTCCTCGATACATGTCAAATGGAGATGTTGGGCCACGAAGATAAATTTGTAGACCGGGTCTTATAGAATTAATTTTCCACACACGCCCCTCTAAGAAACTTTAAAAAAATTCCCTTGATAAATAAATAAATCTTTTACCTTTTTAGCTTAAACTTCATCAAGTTTGAGAGGACGCCCTTTATAGACCTTTGCGTCTTTCTCCCTGACGTGAAAGACTCCCCGATGCGAAAGAGATAGCCCGCATCGCTTCACGAGAGGTGGCTAGGAGGAACCCTAGAGCTTTCGCCACACCCTTCCCCTCTGTCCCCGCCCATTGCCGTCGTTGAAGGACGTTGTTCGTGCGACTGACATTGGTGGTAGGTCCTCATCCCCTAGCACGACAGGTGGTGGCAGAGGCCCGATCTTTCTCTCATGGAGGCATCTCCGATCGGAGCTTCGCGCGTCGGCCTTGAGCGGCGCGGCTTGTCCGTCGAAGATGGGCGTCGAGGCGGTGGCCCCTGAGTTCTTTGGCGACTTCGGCGGCCGCTATGGCTGCACGAGCGACACTAGGGTGGTTTGGGGGACTCGATGTTGCTCTGCTCCTCATCTCAATGGTGCAGTTGGTGGCGGCGGTACCTGCTGAAACCTTCGGCCTGCTTTGGGAGCTGGCAGGTGGCAGCATGGGCCAACTGATATGTCTAATGAAGGAGGCAGTCCTAGGGTTCCTTTCGCGCCAAGACGGTATTCTGCTTGATGCATGCACTCATTGATCTGGCCAGTGGCGTGATTCAAAAGGCTTCGCCGGAGAGCTCCATTGGGTGATTTATGTCTATAGATTGCACGATCAGATGGGATTCGTTCGTGTGCATCCATAATTCTTGAGGAGAGTGACGCGAAGCTTCACTGTCCATTCCCATCACGGGGCATAGCTTGTTCATAAAAGGTGTTGTGGGAATGACCACGGCAGATGCTGCAATCGGCAGCGAGTAGTAGAACGAAGGGCAAGGGCGGCCAGCCATCTGTGGTGCGAGATAAGGACGGAGACACAGGGTTTTACCCAGGTTCGGCCCCCTGGAGGGTAAAGACCTACTCCTGCTAGATTGTATTATGATGGAGTTACAATGGGGCGAGCTCGACGGCTAGGCGGTGAGTCGCTTGGGTGGATGATGGAACGTATGTTTACACGCCCTGTAGGGAGGTTTATATAGACTCACCCCTCTAGGGTTTACATATCTCAACCGAATCAATTAAGGTTTCGGTACTCGTTTAACCTAATCCGACTGGGCCTATCTACTCGCCTGGGTCTTCAGCTTCCAGTCGCTTGGATCCACGCCAGGCCTTGATCCAGTCGCCGTCCTGCAGGCCCATTCGCCAGTTCCTGGGCCAGTCGAAAACGTCCTGCTGGGTATACCCCGGTAGGCATATCCCCATCAGTAGTCCCCGAGGCCATCGTCGATTGGGCGCAGGTGGTTGCTGGCAGTCGGAGCATTCGGGTCCAATGCAGACATCCAGTCGAATCGGTGGCGGGCTCCTAAATAAAGGAAAAAACTAATCATTCTGGTCGCAGCTTGGCGAACGGGTCGACGAAATATTTAGTCACTGTTGTAGTGGTCGGGTCGGCGAGCCGAGTGGCTGAAGTTGGACCGTCAAACGCAGTCAAAACTAGCCGTTGGGGTAATCCAACGGTAACTTTTGGCGTAATCACCGCGAAGTAACGGCTTCCTGATTTGGCGGGTAACAACCGCTATATAAAGGGAATGGTAGGCGATCGGAGAACCACTTCCTCGTCATTTCCTCCGATTGCGCGCACCTCCGTTTTCCTCCGCATCGCGATCCAGCCGATCCAAAATCCTCCGACCTCCACGAACCTTTCCGCCAATGGCCCCCTCCACCGAACCATGGGGCAGGTCCAAGTGTACGAGAGCGCTACTGGCGTCTTTCGAGGAGGCCGGGATCCTGTGCGTCGGCAGGTGGCGCATCCCCGCGGCCGAAGAGGTGACTCCGGACCCGCACGAGGGAGAATTCATCTGCTTCACCAGCCACCTGGAACGGGGGCTGGGATTCCCCACATCTCTCTTCTTCCGGCGCTTTTGCGCCTTCTACGGGATCCAGCCATCGGACCTGGGCCCGCACAGCATCGAGCAGCTCGCCATTTTCGTGGCGTTCTGCGAGTGCTACCTGGGCTGCAGGACCTACTTCCTCCTGTGGCAAGATCTGTTCCACGGGAGGAGCAGTCGCGAAGAAGCAGGCGGCCCAATGCTTGCTGCGGGTGGCTTGACGTTTCAGTTGAAGTCGAAGGCCTCCTTTTTCGATCTGATGCTACCCGCCAAGGCGGCGAGCGAATGGAAGAAGTCTTGGTTTTATGTTATCGAGGCGACTCCAGACGGCGAGGTGGCGATCCCAAGATATTCCGCCGACCGGCCCGAACCGCGCCGACTCCAAGTCGGCAAACTCCCAACAGACCAGCGGATGGTCGTGGATGAGATGCTTCAAACCATCCGCGATCTGAAGAAGAAGGGTCTTCAGACCATCAATTTGTACAACTGCTGGCTCGGGCGGCGACTCGTTCCCCTGGCTCGCCGCGACCATTATATGTACGAGTACGCGGGCCGGGAGGACTCGATGAAATCCTACCTCGCCGAGTGGACGCTCGAGGATTACATCCCGGCGTTGAAGAAGATCACCCAGGCGGTGTACCTGGACGTGAAGGCCGGGGTCGCCCTACACCGCGAAGCATCCAGCCCCGACGGTAAGTCATTTTCTATCATTCGCAGTCGCAGTTGATGCTGTCGCGGTTATACTGATACTGTCTCATGCCTATTGCAGTTATTTCAAGTGGTGGAAGGGTGGCTTCCGCCCGCGGACGACGAGAATTTGAGCTCGTCCATCCAGGACGGGGGCGAATCGCCTCCCACCAAGGGTGGCGCCGAGAGCGACAGGAGCGACGACGACGATGACGAGTCCGAAGAAGAGGCCGCCCCATTGGTGCGCAAAACTCGCGGGCAGCATCAGCGCGAACTCGAGGCGAGTAGAAGCCTTGAACGTCATGATGATGATGATGACGAGCTTCCCGAGCTCACCTCACGTCGCGAGGCCACTCCGTCGAAAAAGAAGAAGAAGGAGGTGAAGGCCCCTCCGAAGAGGAAGACGAAGCCAGCGAGACGGGCATCTCCGCCTCATTCGGCGAGTAGTTCCGACGCCACCAGCCTGGCCAGGGATGAAGTGTCGTAGACGATGGCAACACCGGATGTCACCGCCGTCCTGAGTGAGGTGCCTCTGGCCTCGATTCCTCCGCCATTCGCCCTAGTCTCTGGGTCGGGGGTCGCTCCAGTCGCGGCAGCTTCGCCTCCCAGGAGAGCTCCTGCCGAAAACGTTGTGGAGGCTCCTGTCGCGGCCTCATCAACAAAGAGGCCGTCTGTGTCTTGGGCGCATGATGTCCTGGAGATGGGGCTCAGTCAGAAACTGGGCCCCGAACTGGAGAAGCCGGCTATCATCCGCACGGGGCTGCGGTTCATACCAGTCGCCAAGTGAATTTTATTCTCCTGCTTTACTTTTCGTTGTATTCGAACTACTTTGCTCACGTACTCAATTTGCAGGACTGGGGTTAAAAAGATAGGCCACCCGCTCGTGGCCAAAGTGCCGCAAGTCGTCGCCGAGGAGGACCCCTCTCGGAAGAGGAAGGCTGATGAGGTCGCTGCCCCCACAGACAGTGCCAAGAAGGCCAAGAGCGACGATGTCGTCACGGTGTCTGACGACACGACGATTGCTCCGAGTGATCTTGCGGCGGGGGCGGCCTTGACGACCAAGGAGGGTGCTTCCTCGCCTGGGATGGCCGAGCCAGCCTCTTTTGGTGCCGGCGCATCCATCGCGACCTTCCCCCGATTCATGGCCAGAGCGGCTACGGCGAGTGGTACAACGCCATCGAGCCGTGTGCCTGAGGTCGCCGAAACGGAGGTCGAGCAACGTCGCGGGCACACTCCAGCTCTTCTCGCGTCCGTGGAAGCGCTACAGATTCATGGCATGCTAGGCGCAGCCATCCAGGTATGTCCAGTCCCCGAGGATCGGGCCACTGAATTGCAGTGGTCAGATTCTTTTGGTGTTTTGCTTTTATTTCTCGCACCCAGTCCCCGAGTGCACATTCGCTGAATTTCAGCGGGTGGGCGCTTAGGGTTTTTGATCTCCAGTCCCCGAGTGTCCAGTCGCTAAATTTCAGCGGGTGGGCACTTAGGATTTTTGATCTCCAGTCCCCGAGTGTCCAGTCGCTGAATTTCAGCGGGTGGGCAGTTAGGATTTTTGATCTCCAGTCCCCGAGTGTCCAGTCGCTGAATTTCAGCGGGTGGGCACTTAGGATTTTGTTTTTGTTAACTATTTGACTTTTGTACATGATTTGCAGCGTGAATCAGCCGACCGGCTTGCTGCAAAGTGTCGCGCGGAAAAGGAACTTGTCGCCGTCCAAGAGGCGAACAAGGGACTCCAGGCGAGTGCAGCGAAGGCAGAGGAGGTTCGCCAGGGCCTTGTCCCGGCGAGTGAGCTGACGGCGGCTCAATCTGCGTTGAGTTTGGGTGAGAAGCGGATCGGCGAGCTTGAGCGCGAGCTTAAGGACGCGAAGGAGGAGGCGAGCTCGGCGGATGGGCGAGCCAAGGCTGTTGTTACGGCCGCCGCTGAGGAGCGTAAGGTCTCTGACGCTCTTGTTGCTGGGCTTCAAGACGACTACTCCTCTCTTCAAAGCTTCATCACGGATCTCTCCCATCCTTTGATTGGTGAGTGTGCCTGCCTCTGCCTGTAATATTTTCATCGTGTGATCTTTGATGTACTCACTACCCTCCTCTGTCCATAGGTCGGATCATCGACAGCGCGGAAGGGGCGCAGTCGTTCGACGCGCGACAGTGTGTGGCCACTTTGGTTGACTCGGCCACATTGTCCGCGACTTGTATTCAGGCGTATCTTCAGGAGATATCGCCCACGGAAGTGATTCCTAGCGACCTCATCGACGTGTGGCGGTACCTGGAGAAGGCGCCATCAGTCGTCGAGTTCATGACGCGGTCGGCGTTCCGGCGCGGGGCGGCGACGAAGCTTAGCCTTGGGCTCGCCCACTTCCCGGAAGATTTCGATCTGGATGACGTGACGAGTGGCTACTCGTCGTCGACGGGCTCGGTGGAGATTGCCGAGGTGTTGAAGCTGACGGACCGCGCCGCGGTGTACTCCGATCGCGTCTGGGCGATGGGCAACCTCCTTCCTTATCAGGAGACGATCGTTGCGCCTAACGACCTCGAGCCGCAGCATCGGGACTTCAAGATTGAGCAGCCTTCAGTGTGGCGATGGCGGGTGAGCTGACGACGTACCTGTCAAACCCGTATACTCCCTTCATTTGCAATCGCAAGGGTGGCGGCGAGTCGACATCGAAGCCTGTGGAATAAAACATTGTGCCCTGGGGCGTTAGTAGCGGTTCTGCCGTTGGGCATACTTTGTACTTTGTGACAATTGTGATATGCTATAATGAAATATCGTTTGATTTTCTGGATTGTCTTGTGTTGGTGGTTGAGGGTTGAACGAGTCCCTGAGCGCGTCCGCCCTTTTTATGGGGTTTACCTCGTTTGTTTATGTGTGTTGTAGTTTTGAACATTTTGTTATTGAGGTCGACTCGCCCAAGCTTGGAAAGCCAGTCGCAAGGCGACCACCATGAGTGCTCTGTACTTCACTGTTTTCCCTTGCACGAACGAGGTCGGGTAGCCGAGTCCCCGAGAGTGGTACTTGGTTGTTCTAGGCGCAACTCTAGGGTGGGTGAGGACTGGGCGCGTTAGAGTAAGCGCATCACTCCTGCCTAGCCCGTCGGGTCAGTCGCATGGCGAGTCCTGGGCATGCTCTCATACTTGGCGTTTTCCCTAGCCGCTCGCGCTGAACTGGTCGTCAGTCCCGGAGCGTGGTACTTGGCCGTTCGAGTCGCTGTGTCGAGGATGCGGAGGATCATGGTCGCTGTAAGGAGCGAAGGCAGTTGTCTTGGCTCGTTAAGCCTGTCGAGCTAGGCGACTCCAATGGGGCTCCGGGTAGGCATTTTTCGTGGACGTTACAAGACCTGGGGTAACCCAGTGCCCTTGTAGCGCACTACTTGGCCATGCCGATCGCTGTACCAGAGGTTGACTCCTGCAGTTAGCTTGGTGCTGTTACTATGAGTGCGAGTGGCACAAGACACGGAGAGTAGACGCAATTTGCGATAACCAATATTTTTTATTTCATAGCGACTGGAGGATACATATGTGGAGTTCTAGGAGTAGAACTTCCGTAGGAGGTTTACATTCCATGGTCGCTTGACGTCGAGTTTGCCGTCCCCGCGAACGTCGATGAGGTAGTAGGCGTCGTTGCCGAGTACTCGCCAAATGGCGAATGGTCCCTCCCATGGGGGGGGAGAGCTTGTGCATGCCCTTCTTGTCCTGGATGAGGCGCAGCACCAGGTCGCCTTCTTGGAAGGTGCGAGTTTTCACCCGCCGGCTGTGGTAGCGGCGGAGTCCTTGCTGGTAGATGGCAGTGCGTGAGCGAGCCAAGTCGCGTGACTCGTAGAGTTGATCGACTCCATCCTGACGTGCGAGTTTGTTTGCAGCCTCCGTGTAGTGGACGACCTTTGGCGAGTCGTGTTCGAGGTCGGTGGGCATGACTGCCTCAGCGCCGTACAACATGAAGAAGGGGGTGAACCCTGTCGACCTGTTGACCGAGGTGCGGATACCCCAGACGACGGAGGGTAGCTCCTCGACCCAGCACCCGGCGGTGCGCTCGAGTGGTACTTGGAGCCGCGGCTTCAGGCCGTGGAGAATGCTCTGGTTGGCCTGTTCTGCCTGGCCATTGGACTCCGGGTGGGCGACTGATGCGAGGTCGAGTCGGATGTGATGTTCCTCGCAGAACTCGGCCATGGCTCCTTTGGCGAAGTTGGTGCCGTTGTCCGCTATGATGCTGTTTGGGAACCCGCAGCGATATATGAGCTCGCGTAGGAATTTGGTGGCGGTCTTCCCGTCGCATTTCCGGACTGGCTTGGCCTCCACCCACTTGGTGAATTTGTCGACCGCGACCAGGAGGTGGGTGAAGCCGGAGGGGGCCTTTTTGAAGGGGCCTACCATGTCCATGCCCCATACGACGAATGGCCAGGTGATGGGGATGGTCTTGAGCGTTGAGCTCCGCACGTGTGTCTGGTTGGCGTACTTCTGGCACCCGGCGCACCGCTGGATGTTGTCGACGGCGTAGGCGTGTGCGGTGGGCTAGTAGAAGCCGTGTCGCATGGACTTTGCGACCAGAGAGAGGGCTCCGGCGTGGTGGCCGCAGTCGCCGGAGTGGATGTCGTGGAGGATCTTGCGTCCTTCGGCGGGTTGGACGCAGCGTTGGAACACGCCGGTCACGCTGCGCTTGTGGAGCTCGCCGTCGATGATGACGAAGGATTTGCAGCGTCGCGTGATCATCCGGGCATCTGTTTCTTCTGCCGGCAAGGTGCCTCCCTCCAGGTAGGCCATGTATGACCTAGTCCAGTCTTCTGGCTCGGCGATGAGTGCGACCAAGGCTGCCTCTGGTTGTAGCGGGACTCCGATGTCGATCTCCCTTGGGGTAGAGATGAACGGCTTAGTGATCGTGTCGAGGAAGACGCCGGCGGGTGGTGCGAGTCGAGCCGACCCGATGCGAGAGAGTGCGTCGGCCTCCTCGTTCTTTCGCCTGTCGATCCACTCGACGGAGTATCCTGCGAAGTGTCCGCCCAACTTGTCCACTGCTTGGTGGTACGCCACCATGGTGGGAGAGACGGCGTCGCAGGTGCCAGCGACTTGCCCAGCGACGAGGTCGGAGTCTCCGTAGCAGCGTAGGCGGTTGACGTTCATCTCCTTGGCAGCTCGCATGCCGTGGAGTAGTGCCTCGTACTCGGCCATGTTGTTGGTGCAGGGGGTGAAGTCGAGGCAGAGGACGTAGAGGAGCTTGTCGCCCTTCGGGGAAGTCAACACGATCCCTGCTCCTGCGCCGTCTGCGTTCTTGGAGCCGTCAAAGTGCAGGCTCCAGTAGTGGAGGTACGACAGCTTTTCCGGCTGCTAGGCTTCTTCCCAGTCGGAGATGAAGTCCGCGAGAGCCTGCGACTTGATCGCTTTTCGTGGCTCGTACTTGATGTTGTGGACGCCGATTTCGACGGCCCACTTGGCGACTCGCCCGGTTGCCTCACGGTTGCGGATGATGTCCTACAACGGTGCTGAGGAGACGACCGTGATCGGGTGCTCCTGGAAGTAGTGCGGCAGTCGCCGCTGTGCTCTGAAGACTGCGTATACCAGTTTCTGGTATTGCGGGTACCGCTAGCGTGACTCGGTGAGGACCTCGCTGATATAGTACACAAGTCGTTGTACCGGGCGCTCCTTTCCTTCCTCCGGCCGCTCGACGACCATGACGGCGCTGACGACGCGCTCGGAAGCCGCGACGTAGACCAGCATGGGTTCTTTGTCGACGGGGGCGGCGAGTAGCACCTTCTTGAGGTTGCGGAGTGCGTCGTCCGCCTCCTTGTCCCACTGGAAGATGGGGTTCTTTCGCATCAGGCGGTATAGGGGCATCACCTTTTCGCCCAATCGAGGGATGAAGCGACCAAGAGCCGCGACTCGCCCGGCCAGTTTTTGGACGTCGCGCAGGCACTCGGGTTTGCCGAGTCGAGCGATCGTGTCGATCTTGGTGGGGTTCGCCTCGATCCCGCGCTTGGATACGACGTACTCCAGTAGTTGCCCTGCTGGTACACCGAAGGTGCATTTGCCTGGGTTGAGCTTTATCTTGTATTTCCGCAGGTTGGCGAATGTTTCCGCCAGGTCGGCGAGTAGATCGCCCTGGCGAGCGGACTTCACTACCACGTCGTCGATGTAGACATGGATATTGCGGCCAATTTGGCTCGCAAGGCATTCCTGCATGCACCGCTGGTAAGTTGCCCCGGCGTTCTTGAGGCCGAAGGTCATGGCAGTGTAGCAGAAGGCTCCGAATGGCATGATGAACGCCGTATTCTCCTCGTCCTCAACCGCCATCTTGATCTGGTTGTACCCAGAGTAGGCGTCGAGGAAACACAGCGACTCCGAGCCCGCGGTGGAGTCGATTATTTGGTCGATCCGCGGGAGGACGAATTGCTCCTTCGGGCAGGCGCTGTTTAAGTTTGTGTAGTTGATACACATCCTCCAGGTCCCATTTTTCTTCTTGACCAGGACTGGGTTTGCCAGCCACTTGGAGTATTTTATTGGCCGGATGAAGCCTGCAGCGAGTAGACGCTGCACCTCCTCGGTGATGGCTCAGCGACGCTCTTCATTGAAGGGCCGCAACGACTTCTTGACAGGTCGCACTTTGGGGTCGGCGTTGAGTTTGTGCTCAGCGAGTTCCCTAGGGACACTAGGCATGTCAGAGGGCTTCCATGCGAAGATGTCCCTATTCTCACGGAGGAACTCGATGAGCGCGCCTTCCTATGTTGGGATCATGCCCGTCCCGATCGTCACCGTCTGGCTGGAGTCGCCTGGGACCAGCTCGACGGTGCGGGTGTGCGTTGTCGCCTCGAAGGCTGAGGTGTTGACGCCCTCCGAATTGGGCTTCTTGAGTATAGTGGGGTCGTCGTTGTTGACCCCGCTCGCGTATTTGGCGAGCTCGTCGGCGTGGTTGGTTTCTACCGCGATGACGGCGTCAACGAGTTTGGCTCCTTTGGCCTCGCACACGGCGGCCATGTCGGGGTCGTCGTTGATGGTGATGACGCCGCGCGGCCCGGGGAGCTTCATCGCGTTGTACGCGTAGTGGGGCGCTGCCATGAACTTGGCGAACGCCTGGCGCCCCAGGACGCAGTGGTAGGGGCTGTCGAAGGGTACCAGCTCGAAGACGATCCGCTCGGTGCGGAAGTTTGCTGGTGTGCCGAAGGTGACTGGCAGCGTGACCTTGCCGATCGGGTACGCCTTCCGACCGAGGACGATGCCGTGGAACGTGGTGTAGGTCGTCTCGACCATCGACTGCGGGAGCCGCAGTCGCCTGAAGGTGTCCAGGTACAGGATGTTGATGGAGCTGCCGCCGTCCATCAATGTCTTGGGGAGCCAGTAGTCTCCCACCTTGGGCTTGACCACCAGGGCGACTCGGCCCGGGTACTCGATGCGTGGCGAGTGGTACTGGCGGCTCCAGGTGATGGGCTGCTCCGACCAGTTGAGGAACTGGGGAACGTCCACCTGGGCCACCGCGTTGACGGCGACGGCGCGGGCAATGACCTATCTTCTCGCGCTTCGTGTTGAAGCCTGTGAAGGTGTGGAGCGAGCCGGCCACACTGCCGAATTTTCCGCCGTTTGGCGGGTTGTTGTCGGGGTCCTCCCGCGCTCGCCGTGCCTTCTAAATCTCCTTGAGAGAGTGGCAGTCGGCCGTTGTGTGCGTGGCGGGCTTCCCTTCCCTGCTGTGAAACACACAAGGTTGGTTAAGGAGGGCCGCGAGGTCGAACCTTGGTTTCGCCTTGTAGTTGCCGCCGTCGTGGCGTTGCCCTCCGTCGCGGCGGAAGCTCTTGGGCTCGCGCTGCGCGTGCCCGGCTTTGGCGACGAAGTCGACTCGCCCGTCATTGCGGCGTTTGCCGGTGAGGCGAGTGTTGCTGTAGCGTAGGTCGGACCGTCGTCCGTTGTCGTTGCCGCTCGTGCGGCGTTGGCCTCCCGACTCGTCGTCGGTTTCCTGGTTTGGGTCTTCCTCCGCGTATCTTTTGGCGATCTCGAGGAGGTCCGGTATGTTGTCGAGTGTGCGGGAATGTCGTTTGAGCTTGGCGAACAAGGGCTCGTAGCGGCACGAGGTCTTGAAGCAGTGGATCGCGGTGTCCGAGTGGATGCCGACCGCGTTGTACCATAGTTCTTGCCACCGCTGGACCCAGTTGCAGGTCGACTCGCGGGGTCCCTGGACGCATCGTTCCAGGTCCTCGATGGTGGTGGCGCGGGTGTAGGAGCACTCGAAGTGCCTGACGAAGGCATCTCACATCTCTTCCCAGGAGTCGATGCTATCCTGAGAAAGGGTGTTGATCCACTGCCTGCACGTTCCCTCCATCATCAGGGGGAGGTAGCGGGCGGCTAGCAGGTCGGTGTGGCCAGCGATCCCCATCGCCATGAGGTATGTGTCCAGCCACACGGAGGGGTCGTACGAAGGGTCGTACTTCTCTATTTCCTTTGGCGCTTTGAAGTTCGCCGGGTATTTTCCGCCTCGGATCATCGGTCCGAAGCACCTGGGCCCGAGTCGGCTTAGCGACCCCATCGGCTCGCCGTCGCGGCGATTGGTTAGGGTGTGTCGGGCAGGCGTGCGCGCCAGCTTTGGTTGTTGATGATGTGGGTGCGGACATCGACGGGCTGCCCGTTGGCGGCGATGAAGTTGGTCGCTGGCCTGGGGTCGTTGGTGGAGAGTGCCGCGTTCGCGGGTCAGTGTTGGAGCTGCAGTGGTTCGGGTGGCGGGCAATTGAGGGTGTTTGCCGCCAATGGGCGGCCGCTTGAGGCCGCTCTGCTGCCCGAAGAACGCGAGTACATCCGACCCTGCGAGTCGGCGCCTGCGTTTTGCTGCTCGACCGCCTTTGCGAGTAGGGCCCTGACGTACTGGATCTGTAGGGCACCGTCACCGATGCCCATGATGTTGTCGGCCGCTGCTTGGCCCGCCACGAGGTTGTCCATCGGGGTGGAGAATAGTGGTAGGCCGTTCGCGTATCGCTCCCGTGAGGAGACCACTATCCGCGGCTGATCCCTGGGGGGTGCGCGGTTGGGTGGAGGTGGGGCGCCCATCGCCGTCGACCCTGGTGGGGGCCGGGCGCTTCCTCCTGGTGGCGCGTTCTCGCAGATCGCGCGCTCGGCCATGCGGGCCGGGTCATTCTCGTCATCGAAGTTCAGGGCGTGCCCCTGGACGGTGGGGTTCAGGCGCGACCTGATTCGCTGCTGGTGGTAGCGCGATAGCTCCTGCGCCGTCACCTGCTCGAGGCGAAATTTTTCGTGCTCGGCTTGCTCCTTGCGGACTGCCTCCGCCAGCTTCAGGCGGAGTTCCTCGACCTCCGTTGCCGTGGCGTTAGGAGGGATCGGGGTGGAGAAGGGATCCTCCGGCGGATCGGTGCCAGTCGCCATGTAGGTCGCGGCGTGGCGACCGGTCCCGTCGCGGAGATCGGCGGAGTTTTCCGACCCGGAGTCGAAGTCGAAGATCCCAAGGATGGAGGGATCCTCGAAGTCTCCCACGTTGGAGACCTGGGTGATGGAGCCTGCGGGCGAAGCCGCGGTGATGGATCCGGCGAGTGACGCCGGGGGTCGCCGAGTCGGCGTCGTCGTCGTTGAGGGCCGCGTCTTCCGCGGCCGCGGATTTTTCGGCCACGTTGCTATGGGCCGAGTTGTACTCAGAGGCGAGGCGATGGATCGTGCGGACCTGGCTCTCGGAGAGCCGGTCGCGTGGCGGCGACTCGCGGATGCGATCCGAGTCCTCCGAGACAATGACGTCGGTGAGGCCGACGAAGAGGCTGATCGTGCCGATCGGCAAGATCATGCTGTGCGTGACGGGTCGCGCCGCCGGGACGTAGCTGCTCGGCAAGATCTGGAGCATCTCGCCGATCGCTATCGTGCGGCCGGTGGCGACCGACTCGTTGATGGGAAGATTGGATCTCGCTGCAGAACACTGGCCAGACCGGCCAGGCCCCACGGTGGGCGCCACTGTCATGGGAATGACCACGGCAGATGCTGCAATCGGCAGCGAGTAGTAGAATGAAGGGCAAGGGCGGCCAGCCATCTGCGGTGCGAGATGAGGGCGGAGACACATGGTTTTACCCAGGTTCGGCCCCCCGGAGGGTAAAGACCTACTCCTGCTAGATTGTATTATGATGGAGTTACAATGGGGCGAGCTCGACGGCTAGGCGGCGAGTCGCTTGGGTGGATGATGGAACGTATGTTTACACGCCCTGTAGAAAGGTTTATATAGACTCACCCCCTAGGGTTTACATATCTCAACCGAATCCACCGAATCAGTTAAGGTTTCAGTACTCGTTAATCTAATCCGACTGGGCCTATCTACTCGTCTGGGCCTTCAACTTCCAGTCGCTTGGATCCACGCTAGGCCTTGATCCAGTCGCCGTCCTGCAGGCCCACTCGCCAGTTCCTAGGCCAGTCGGAAACGTCCTGCTGGGTATACCCCGGTAGTCATATCCCCATCAAAAGGTTCGACCCTGATAGTAATCACTTTGGTAATTAACCTGTAAAGGACTTGCAGCAAACAAATATGCCTATATTTGGAAATAACATCACCATCATGAGTTTTCTAAAGGAGAATAATTATGCTGAAATTAATCCTAAGCATAGCTACAAGTCACTAAACATAGCCATGATATCATTCTTAATTGTCAACCAACGGGATTGATAAAACTCCACAGGCATACCAATGAGCTCAAATGCAAAGAAAAGGGGTATCTATGTGTCTGAGGTGCCACCGTCTCATATGCTCCCTCGCTGTCGTTGGAGGTGTATCCAGGCGGCATGGTCCCTCTTTTCTTTTCTTACTATCTATCTAAAAGAAAGAAGGAAAAATTGATGCTGGCACAAACAGGATAAGCTCTCGGCCTAGGATTTCTCATCCTGCTATGAGAAATGCTATGGTATGCCTAGAGGATTGATCCTCCGGATCGGTCACTTCTTTCTCCAGTTGCAGAGCCACAAAATTTTCGAAGGGTGTAGCTATCTCTAATTTCTATCGTGAAATGTTCAATATAAATAACACAATTCTTTGCTTCGTATTTTCGCGAAAGGGATGCACTTCCCATCGAGCAGACATCTCTACTAGCACGCTCCTTAAAAGGAGAGCCTTTAAAGTAGAAATAAAGGACGTGGAAAATTCCACACATATGTGTCATATGACATACAAATATGGTATGAATATAAACTAAAATATGAATTGTATTACTTGTACAATACAACAACAATCCAAATTACAAGAATTGTTCAAATCAAATAAGTAAACAATAACCCAATACAAGAATAGTCCTGAATGTAAATAATGGTTCTCGGTGGCCTATCACAGGTTGGGAATGGGTGTGGCGAGCGATTGGCGACTTCTCGGCAGCAGAAATCAACAGCGCACGACTAGGATCGAGGGAGGCATGCGGCGGCTGGCTCTAGGATGGGAGGAGCAAACTCGCACAGGATGAAATGTTCTTCCCGCCAAGGGCTGGGTAACAATAAAGGGCACAATTGGGTCGTGCTCAGAACCCTGGTTTGTGCGGGTTGGGAGGGGTGGAGGTGATTTTTCGCCCTCCTAATTTTTTTAAGGGTGGGGTGGCATAAGGTGAAAGACCTAGGCGTTTTCTATTGAAAACGATAAAATGACGGTTATATTAAGGATCCACGGGTTATAAGGAGTCTGCTAAAGATGCTCTTATGGGCTTTGATTATTAACGGCTAGATCATTTGAGCTTATCTTCCTGAGTTCTATTTTATCTTTTAAGCGAAAAATCATTTTATAGCATGACAGGTAGGAGTGCCTATGGGATATGGTCTTTGCTGGGCGTGTGCTCCGACTTTGTGTGGTGTTGATCTCGTTGTCGATCTGGTCCTGGCGTCCTTGGAGTGCGACGGTGCGGATTGCTGCTGTGGTGGCGGGTGGATGATCCGGCCACTTGATAGGCGGGTGGCGCTTGCCCCATATCCGGCATTGAAGATTCTCGAAGGGTTCCTCCGGCCGATGTTTCTTAGCAGCGGGCTAGATATAGTCTTATGGGGCTGGTGGTTATTGTGGCTCATTAACGCCTTATGGCTAGGGGTGTCTTCAGTGCTAAAGTGTGGACCGATTGCTGGTGATCTTCCTCTTCTCCGACAACAACGAATCATTTGGGTCCTTAGTAGTTACGGCGAGGACGGTTTGCAGATGTTCAACCATTTGTTTTCTCCTTGTTTACTGTTACTTGTATGCATACCATCTATATATTGCTAGCGTTATAAATTAATACAAGTAATATATGCCCACGAGCATACATATTCAAAAAAGGGTAGGAGTACCTAGCTAACCATGATTCCCCCAAAGTTTTGGTTGTGCCAGGGCACAAGCGGCACACCCGCTGGCTCCGCCCATTCCTGTCTCCCCTTTGTATCTTCCTGCTCTCTCTTCCTAACAATCTTCAGACCCGTGGTCCTCCATTGTTGTATCACCTCATCTTCTCCTAATACTCCTCCGCTCGCATACCTTTCGCTCTCCTCCGCTGTGTATCTCTGGTGCTCCTCCATCGCTCACCTCGGGTGTACCTCTCCTAGTACCTGCATCTAGAAGGTGAGCTTGCTGACATGGAGGTTGAGGTGGGGGGTCAAAAGTTTATGACACCGCGGAGCTCTAGTAAGAAAAAATACTATGGGAAATTGATCCATGGTCGTCAGATCTGGCGTTGATAGGGCTCTGACGAGCTGGGTCCATCGCCGACAAGCCCGAGACAGTGAGGTCACAATATTAGTTTTCAACAAATTTTCGGATGTTGCATGAGTTTTTTGAAATTGCTGCAAATTCGTGCACATTATGTCGCGGACATGTGAGTGAGGTGTGACGAAGCATAGTTTTCATGATCACATAGCAAACTCACTTCCGAAGATCGAAAGAGATTTTTTTTTTATTTGGATCAAAGAGACAAAAATTATGGTAACAGCGTTCCCCTAGTCCTTATTCATGGTGTCATCGAGAGATCGTACAAGTGTTTACAAGATAGATCGCTATATGTTTATAGAGATACACAACATGGGTATATGAATCTAGGGTTTTTTTATTACAAAGACTAAAGCTACAACAGTGACGTAGATGACGTGTCCTCTCCAGGTGAACGAATGGTCTTCAATATACATAGCCGTGGGTGGTGCAAGAGTCTCGTCAGGTCACTTTAGGCCTCCATATTTTCTTGTACGTCAAGTTGATCCTTGACCCCTTTAATGTACGTCTGATCTTTTGAGATCCTTTAGGAAGTCTTCTTGCAGCATGACATGTCAGGTCGGTGGAGAGCTTCTGGATATGGGCTTCCAAGTCATAGACATTGAGATCGACGTGGGCAGGAAAATGGGGCAAGATCCATATAATGAGAATTACATACCTTAAACCATCTATCGCCGACAAGGTGCTGCGATGATTCTGGGTGTTTGCTGCAAATATTTGCTTCAATGCTTAAAATGTTTCCACGTGAGGTGTTGCAAACTTTGGTCTATCATGCTACATATGTGTTTTGACTTTTTTGGATCGATTTTGGTGTTGCCTCAATGATTTGATGCATACTCGTATTTGTTTGTTGCTAACTCATTTTTTGCCGCATCAATGTTATAAAAATGCTGAGAATTTTTGAAATAGTTTTGGCCCACCACGGGATGCAACGATGCTGTAATTGTACAATAAATTTGCTATGCAGGTTGGGGTACGTTGCAAGGGTTGGATGATCCAGATGGCTTGGGAGGCAAGGGGCCATGGGATTGATCCCAGGAGGAGGCTCATCGGTGTGTCCATCTGCTATAGTCGAACTTTAATCGGAATCACAAATATACATGTACAAGTGCAAAAAAACAAGTATATCAGCCAATATACAGACACAGAGTGAAACTAGACACACATGCATGCATATGCATATGCGCGCGTGCAACACCTCCCACGAACAAGCCTGCGCGGCATGCATTCCACATCCACACCTTGGTGGATGCAGCTGCGTGCAAGATTGTACCCCGCGGCCCCTTCCCCCGAATCCCCTACGCCCCGTTTGACCCACCTATCGTGCATGCACGCTCTCATGCGAAGAAGTCGTACTTGGCCGGCGTGCCGGTCGAGTCAATCCACGCCTGTGCGTGGAGGAATTTCTCCAAGGTGAACTCGGTCGCCTCCTGCTTGCTGATAACTTTCTTGTACCCTGGCCATTTGACGCGGCCGGCTATGTCGGCTCCCGGCCCCTTGTTGCCGTACTCGGCGTAGAAGAGCGTCTTGAGCGCGAAGTCGCCCTGCCACGGCATGTACCCTTCCTTGTCGATGAGCGCCGGGAGCTCGGACTCCATGATGATGGTGCGCGAGAACTCGCGCCATGGCCGGCCGAGGTAGTTCTTGATGGGCGGTTTTCCCGGAGCCGTGAGCGGGGGCTCGCCGTTGAACTCGCACTTCTGGAGCACGAACCCCGTGGCCTCCCGGGCGATGGCGCGGCCCTGCGCGGTGACGATGTTCTGCTGGTTGTCCATCGGGCGCCGGAGCGTGATGACGCAGTTCTGGAACACCGCCGCCGCGTCGCCGAAGATGAAGTCCACGGTCCCCGTGATGATGCAGTTGCGGTAGAACTGCGCCTTGGAGTGCGCGTACAGCGTGTCCTGGAACGCGTCCATGCGGCAGTTGAGGAAGATGGACTTGTCCGACGTCGACAGCAGCGCCACCGCCTGGTGCTTCTCCGGGCCCGCCGTGTTCTGGAACCCGATCCCGATCGCCATGAACCCGTCGCCCAGCGCGGCTGCACAAAACAGTTTATTTGCCCGCCGGGTGCGTACTCAGTCAGTAATTATTAATTAGAGGGCCGGCGTGTTGAGCTGACGAGATGTGGCCGGCGTTTTCTTACAGAATGTTGCGGTCTTGAAGGTGGTGACGCCGTCGATGAAGTTCTTTTTACCGGTGATGATGGTCTTCTTGGATCCGTCCCCGGTCATGGTCACGTTCGGCATCTGTCTTGTGATGGTAACATACTCCTCGTACAAACCCTCCTTCACCTGGATCACGTATCTAGGAGGCAAGGTACACAAGGCCATTTTTAGGAGAGGAGAGGAGAGGGGCATGCGCACAAATATTGGACGACGACCCATGCATGGTGGACAATATTTGTACTACCTTCCAACGTAGGTCTTTGGCATGGCAGCGAGCGCCTCGTTGATGGTCTTGAACTTGCCGCTGCCGTCCTTGGCCACCACCACGCTGGGCTTGACGTCGGCCTTGAACCCGCCGCCCTTGAGAACCCTCCGGTCGCTCTCGGGCACCCACTCCGGGATACCATCCTCCCCGAGCACCGGCTTGGCACGCCGTGGCGCCGCTCCCTCGTCCTCGACGAGAAGCCGGCGCTGCCGGACCTTGAGGTCGTTGAGGAACGTCGCCCCCTTCTCGATGAGCGCTAGCGCGTTGCTGGTGAGCTCCTTCCCCTTGACGAACGATTCCTTCACCTTGTCCTTGAACTCCCCGTCGGGGAAGCCGTCGATGCAGGTCTCCTGGTGCGCGACCACCGCGCTGAGCCAGATGCGCAGCTGGTACCCCTGCGTGGTGAGGCTGTCCTTGGCGTCCATGCCGCTGAGCGTGCGGTTCAGCTCGTCCTTGGCCCACAGGAAGAACTCCTTGCAGTCGGCGACGGCGGCCTTCACGCGGGGGTCGGTGCTCATGATCATGTCGGCGCGGTCGAACGCCTGAGAGATCGCTTCCCCGATCACCATCACGGCCGAGCGCACCACGTCCTTGGGCGACGAGGCGCTCGCGTTCGCGCACCGCGTCAGGCTTTCCTGGCACACGTCCACGAAGTCCGTCTGCTTGCACATAATCGTGATGGTCTTCGACACGGCTTTTAGGTCCGCCGGCGAGGCAGATCCTCCGCCTTCTTCGCTGCTGCCGCCGGACCCTCCGCCCTTTTTCTTGCTGCCCGACCCTCCGCCCTTTTCGTTCTTTTTCCCGTTGTACGTGACGGCGACGGCACACACAATGCCTATGAGGACGATGACCCCGACGCCCATCATAATGCGATTGCGGAACTTCTTCGCATTTTCGGCTTTGCGACGCTCCGTGAGCGGCCCGAAGTCGCCGAACGCCGACCCCGACGACATGGTCGACGGAGGAGCTGTTTATTTCCCCTTTTTGGTGGGGGAAAAGTTTTTTTTTCTCCTTTACCTACAGCTTCTTCCTCTCTCTCTCGCTCTCTGCCTTACACCGGACATGGCAGAGAGGATTGGAGAAAGGGGGCGGAAGGCATTGGAGAACGAGTGTTTATTTGGGCACCGCGGGATTCCGAGGAAAGAAGGGCAGGGAGACGTTTGTGGAGGCTAAGTTTGGGCGAGCATGCTTCCGTGATTAGTGCTAATAGCCTTGCCATGCAACAATGGCCGCTAACTTGCTTCTCCAAATTAACGTGCATCCAGTTAGTGCATTTTTTGTGCTCCAGATGAAAACATAAACCATTTGTTTTTTCTAGTCCTGTTGCAGATTTATATGGTGGACCATATGTTTCAGCGTGCTTTTAACTCTCCTTCTCAACCAAAAAACATGGTTGAAATAACTTCCAAGGATTTGAGAAAGTTGCCGTCAAGATTTCCTTGTTGCAAAAAAAAAGCAAACCGTTCCGCTCCTGCGCGTCCCCGGCGGGCGACGCAGGGGCGTCGCCACCCATCTCGCCTCCCTCCCACACTCCTCGCCCTCCCCGGCCGTCGAGCAAAGCTCGGGCGGAGCTGGCGGCGGCGGGTTTACCTTTCCCGGCATCTGGCGGTTCTTGCGGGGAGGACGCGACAGGCGGCGGTGTGCTGCTCTCTGGGAAGAACCCTGCCCGACGGCGGTGGTGCGGCACAATGGCGACGACCTGGCAACGGAGCCGTGCGGCTGGGCTATGCCTGGACGATGGCGGGGTGCCCTGCTGTGGCCGACGACGCGGCCCAGATCTAGGTCCGTTCGGGCCCAATCGGGGTTGGGCGGGCTTCGAACGGGCCGACGGCGATGCCCCCTGTGCGGTGGTGCCCCCTGGAGATGAAGGTGCGGCGGAGGCGGCCTGCTTGTTGCAACGTGGTGGCGGGCGGCTTTATGGGCCATTTCTAGCCCTGGCCGGGCCTGTTGTGGCCTGGTGTGCCCTCGCTGCTGCATCCGGTCGACAACCGTCTTCGCGGTGGAGGATGGTCTCCTCCGAATGGCTGCGGTGCTGCTGCCCTATTTCTCCAACCGTGCATACTTCCTCTGCCATGCTGGAACATGAGAGGCTGCTCATCGCTGCCTGGGAGCGAGTTCGTGGATGCCAGGGTGGCGGCCCCGGAAGGTGGACTGCATGGTCGACTCGACGGCGGGCGACGTGGCGGTGGTGTTGGCCGTCTCCTTGGGCTATGAGGGTGGTGAGGAGTCGGTGTCGGGGCCTCCTGGTGTTGGCGACGTCTTGGCGTGGTCAGTGCCTAGATCACGTGTTGGAAACTTGGCTTGGGGATGACTAGTATTCTGAGGTACCAGCTGCGGCAAGGGTTTTTCCGGGCGAGATACCAGCGCTTTAGCGCCAACGACGACGACGCCTCCGGGTGTTGTGACCCTCTTGAGGGCATTGTTGTGGCTACCCTCACGCCATAAGGCTCCAGGTGAAAACCCTGGACCTATGTGGTCTCGACTACGACGACTCTTGTTGCTTCGTCACCTCCTTGGGGGCGTCATCGTGGAGCCCAGGTATTCTTAGTCTCATGGCGTCTTCGGTGGCAAGCTCGACGCTTCTTAGTTTTTGTTGTTTATCTTTGATCCGTTTGTAAGAGGAATTCCTCATCACTATGTATCGGTTTGGCCGTTTAGCTTTATTTATAAAGCGGGACGAATAGCCTGTTTTAAGATTTCCTTGTTGCTATTTTCTGATCCAATTGAAAAACAAAGAATAGAGCTTCTTTTGACGTGATATTATCTATATAAGAAAATCTACACTCCGTTCCCCTATATGGGCTTCGGTGGTAGCAATTTTTAGCCCATATAGGGAGGGGCCGCCTATTTTCTTAATTTAAGGGGGAAGTGTTCTCAGTCATGTCCCCTCCCAATAGTTTATATATTCAGTTTATATCACATACATATATAAACAAAGGGCGATTTTGCATCGCCAACTCCGAGCCAGCCTAATCTACTATGCTGCTTTCACCAACGTTGTTGCCGTCCTCCTCCTACTCCTCTGTGTCGGAATCGAGGCCGACGATCCTGGCGGCCTCCTCCCTCCTCATGAATTCTTCATGGCGCGTCGCCTCGGCTTGATGCCGTGCCTCGTCGATAACGGTGTAGACAGTACGTCCGCTCACTGCCTAGAAGCGCTCCGTCCCTTCGGGGTTGCGCAAATCCGGGTGGAGTTGCCGCCGGTGAGCTCAGTACAGTATGAGCTCCTTTGCGCGCTGCTTCTTGAACCTCTTTGGCCAGTTCGTGCTCGTGGGCATGTACCGGGCCTTAGCCTTCTTCCGCTCCGGCAGCTCGCGACAACACTCCTCTATCTACATCGCCAACTCGGCACCACGGGCACATCGACGTAGCTGAGCTCAAATCCTATTAGAAGCCTCGTGCGCGACAGCGCGAGGATGTCATAGTGGGCGAACATCACGACCTCGTAGAAATGGAGTTTGGGCCTCTCCAAGGCGGCGGCGACGAGAGGGGGAGCAAGGAAGGGAGTGGAGCCTGCATATAACCGGGAAAAGGGCGGGAAGACGGAGCAGGAAGTGGCAAAAAGGGCGGAAACGAAGCTTTCTCTCGCTTCCAAGGCAGGCCCGCGTCATTTTCAGTTCCATCTGGCACCCCCGCTTTCCCCCAGTGTGTAGGGTTCGGCCTAGGGCGCGGGATAACTAAATGGGTTGCGTCGGCACAAAAAAAGATTTGGAGGGGACAAACTGGGCACGATTTTGAGCGCCGGGACCCTCCATAGCCCTTTAGGGGGGCTTTAGGGCCCCCGAGTGGAGTTGCTCTAATATTCCATAGTAACGGATTGGTGCGAACTGCAAAAACCAAGAGCACAAGTGGTAGTTCTTCAAGGAATTGAGTGACTTGAACAAAAAAGGACACCGAACCGGTACGTGACTTTAGAGGGGACGGCTGCTAAGAAAACCCCATCTAGGGTTCCGTTCCCCTCGTCGGTGATGCCTCCGGTCTGCTCCGCCTCCGGTTGCCTTGAGGCCTTGGAGGTGTGGCAGACCACGGCCCCTCGCCGGCGGGAGGGTTCTGTTCGTTGGTTAAACTGTTTTTTTGGGATGGTGAGGAGACGGATATATCCTGAAGTCAGAATAAGGTCCTTCCCGCTCTATCTTTGCCCCGGTGATGCATCTAGCGTTGATGGAGGGCACGTGGAGTCGTGTGTCCGATATATCTTTCGAGATATGTTTGTTTTTCGTGTTCGATGGTGTGTTTTCAGGTAAGTCTCTTCCGATACACGAATGTAATCATTGACGATGGTTGCTGCTCTAGCGCGCTGGTACTTTGGGGACCTTAGCATGACGACCTTACATCTGTCTATTATAACAAGCTCTACTACGACAAGCTTGCCCGGATCCGGTGTTGGTGGTGGTCCTTTGACCTATTTGTAATTTTTATTAATTTTAGGCCTCTTTTTACTACAGTTGATGATTATTAATGAAATCGGTGAAATTTTCGTAGAAAAGGAATTGAACGGCTCAAGAAGATGATTAGGGAGATCTAGAGACTGGGCGCCGCTATGTCGAAGACCTTGCAGTGAACCATCTTCGTGAAGAACCCGAGTGGTGGCTTTGACTGAGGGAGAAAAGCTTGTAGGACATGTAATGAAGCTTAATTTCTTTTACAACTTCTTGCTTTTGGTTTCATTCTGGATATTGCATCAATCTTGTGTGGTTACGAATCTGTAATTATAACAACGTAGAAAACTCATGCTGCTTTATTAATTAAGTTGGGGAACCCCTTTTGTCAAAAATAAATAAAAATGAACACATACATGCATTTTTTTTTTCAGAAATGACACGTACATACATGTCGTGTGGTGACTCATCAATTCGCGCAGCTACAATCTTAGAATATCTCTAGCCGAACGCGTATCGGCCCCCATCATTTAACTTCTCATATTTGGGCATCTAATGAGAAGCCGTACATTACCGAACTCCTATACTTAAATGAGCAATTTTTTTGTTGTAAATCAAATCATTCTAACCGAAATTCAATATTACAAACTGAAATAATAATAAATATAATAAATCAAATTATTCAATATTAAACACAGAATAAATATAATAAATTAAATTGTTCGAAACCAAATAAATCGCGATGGTTGGTGCATCTCGAGGAAGCGGTGAATTATATTTAGATCATGCTCCGACTCTACAGGATCTCCATTATAGATATACCGATAGTTCTCTGGCATATCTCACTCATCCTCAATAATCATGTTATGCAAAATAATAGAACATGTCATAATTTGCCATAAAACTTGCGGTTTCCAATAGTCGGCGGGTCCATGAACAATGGCAAACCTCTTTTGCAACACACCGAAAGCTCTCTCCACACCGAAAGCTGATGTAGCCGTCGGTGTGAGCGCCGGTGGAAAAGGAGGCGTGGGTGGTAGGCAGTGGGCGTGGCAGGGGTTGGTGGCGTTTGCGAGTCGACGCTGCAGGCTCCTATATTTACAAGCCAAAGAGGCCGGTTCCCAAATTTTTTGCGTGGCTAACGCCGATGCGCGGTCGATTCAGTGTAGTTTAGCCGTGCAACACCGAGAATATGCGCACCTGATTTTGCGGCTTCGGCTAAAGATGCTCTTAGAGCGGCCACACCACAATGGGCAAAAGAACTAGAAGACCTTTGTGTCTAAGTGTTGTCTCACATGGACATCTTACGACCTCGTGGGCATAATATGCGAATATTTTATTTTATTTTTAATTGTTGGTCATGAGGAAACTCCGATGATGAAAACTGGCATGTTTAGGTGATGAACACGAAGAATCTTGAGCGGTTCACATAGCGGTCACTCGTCATCTCGCGGAAGCTCCAAGAAGGATACGGACCCCCTCCCCTCCCCTCCAACTCCTCCCCTTGAGAGTCCACTCCCAGAGACCGCGCCTTCCCCGAGCCCTCTTCGGCGGCGCCGCCGTCCGTAGATGGGGAAGGGGAGGCACCGGAGTAGATAGGTTTAGGTGTAGCTTCGGTCGTGTGCCGGCGGTGGGCAGTTTTCCCAGTAGTGGATGCGTAGATGCAGATCTTGGCGCCTAGATTCTGCTAGCTCTAGGGTTCTTCCTCCCTTTGGTTCTTCTCCACTGGTCGAAGGAGGAAGCAGAGGAGAAGACCACCGCATCTGTTAATAAAGCTGGCGTCGTTGTCCACCGTTTGAAAATCTGGCTCTGTGAGCACCAGTCCATCCTGGCCTGCCATGGTGGCGAGGGGGAGGGTGGCGTGCTAGCAACATGCGACGTGTCGGTGAAGCCCCTGGCCGGTCGTGGAGGCGAGGGGGAGCTGGCTGGCAGTGTGGCGACGTTGTCTTCGATCTGGTGGTCGGGCTCCCCTATGGTGGGGGCTGGTTCGTTGGAGCTTTGGAGCAGGAAGGAGTCTTCTCTGCCTCGTCTGGGCCGCCGTCGAGGTGGTGCGGCGGGGGCGAGATGTCCTCCTTTTTTCCTTGCCTCCAGATCTCCGAGGGAAGTGGTGGGATGTTCCAGGCATCTCGCCGAAGCTGCGTTCGTCCAAGAGCTTCCCAAATGATGGCATCTTGTTGCCGTTGTTATCCATGGCCATCGAGGCCATACTGTCGCTCGGCTGAAGCTGAGCTTCTACTTCCACGTGGCCTACTCAGCGCGACCCTACACCCAATAGCCTTGGCGGAAGCAATTCGACTACCTCAAGACGGGCTCCATAGCCGACACCGCCCCAAGTGGCTCGTTCCCCGGCGGCGGCGTGGACTCCCGGTTGGCGAGGTTCATCAGATGCGGTGGAGGAGGCCGATGACATGATCGCTTTTCGAACTTTTTATTAGGGTCCTTTATCCATATCTTGTGGCCTTATCTTCGGAAACCCCTTCTCTTAGAGGCCTTGTTGTAACTTGTACCCACCGTTGTATTAACACAAGCAGCTTCTAGGACCTTCGGGTCCTTTTTCCCATTCAAATAGGACATAGCAGTGGCGGATTGTCCATGGTTTGTCCCCTGTCGATATGTAGCAGGGGCTAAGTCTAAATACTCCAACCATTAGCAAATCGAAGCCCTGATCCTGCCAAAACACCAGCCACTAAACCACCGTTCTACTTGAACGGGCCAAGCCCAAAGCAACTAGCTAAGGGCTAAAGGCCACAATAGCACGTACATACTGACCCCTGCCAAAACAGAATCGATCAAATGCCGCATTCCTATTCCAATCGGTTTTCCTGCGGCGCACATTCTCGTCCGTTCCACTGCCCAGCCAGCCAGCCGCACACAGGTTTGTGATGAGCATCCCGTCCGCCACCATGCGCAGATTTGCGCCCGTTCTGTTCTGTTGTCTGCCTAGATCTTCATTGGAATGAGGTCGACCGAATTACTGTATGGGAATTCCGCCCGTTCTGTTCTGATTTCCATCTTCATTTGAATGAGGTCGACCAAAAATGCTGACATCATTAGTATTTAATATAAAAATTCGAATATTTAAAAAGCTTTAGAGCTCAAGCGAATATTCATTTTCACTATTGGACTAGCCATGACGATATTTTAAAAACTAAATCCTCTAGTTTTGACAAACAAATAATTAACCTAAAAGTTATTCACCTCTAACATGTGAGTTATCCATCCAATTGTATGTAAATTATCCATATATAAGTTACCGACCGTGCGGAGGTATTTTTGCATGGAACAAGACTATAATCACGCGGTCGTCTTTCGAGGCCTTTCAAGGCTAAGTCGCACGCGCGGCGTTGGGCAACGAAGACGAGCCGCTAGATTAGTGTATCATTTATAGAAATTTTGTTATGTGTGTACATTATAACCAAGGGCTTGTTTGATTTATAGGAATTGTGTAGAATTTGAATCCTATAATTTTTTTTTCGTATTTTACATCCTATAGGAATCTTGTAGTGTAATTCCTATAGAAAAGAAACATTAGATCAGACCTTATAGAAAAATTTCTTTGCTACATCAAACATAATTTCTTTTTCGTACGAATTCAAGTTGGCCTGACATCTTAATCCTATGTTTTTTCTATTCTTATACTTTTTCTATCCTATAAATCAAACAACCCCTAAGGCTTGGTGAAGAACCGTTGTATAGTTGAGCAAGCTTATGAGATACAGTGCATTGCTAAAGAGTTCAAACTCCTTAAATGTGTTTTACCTGACAAGTTTGTGGCTGAGTGCATTATTGCAAAGTTACCATCTTTATGAAAAAAACTTTGCCATAACTCTCAAACACAAGAGATAGGAGATATTATTTGAAAACCCGATATCATCTCTCGATATTGAGGAAAATTCTCGGGCTAAAGACACTGATGAGATAGGAGGCGAGTGTCACGGCCAGGGACGTGACATCGACAAGACGTAGACCAAAAAGGCGTCGCCGAGCGAGGGAGGCGTAAATAACATCGACACAAGGGTATGTGCGTGAGTTAAGTTATCACATGAGCTGGGCGTGCGTGAGCTACGTGCGTGCGTGATTTGTAGGCCTATAAGATGCCAAATCTCTAACCGAACTGGACAAGCTAAAAATAATAGAGGAAACAAACTCTGAATTCTCCTCCTATCTCTGTCTCCTTGTTCTTCTTCTTTCCCAAGTCTTTTGGCTTCAATATTCCTCTCGTCTCTGGCAATCATACCTCGGGCAGTGGATATAACACTTGGTATCATATTCGGGGAGCTCTGGGCAAGGATTGCTGTGCGTGTTTTCCCATTTTTTTCTCTCGATTTGGAGCCGTAAATCCGGGGCCAGGTCGTGATTGGAAAGGGCGATTTCGGTCGTGTTCTCCAATTGCTGTAAATCCTCGCGCCAGTAGGCTTGATCGAGCAGATAGGCACCACACACCTACTAGGCCTACCCCGCAGACGCAATTCATCCTAGACGCGATGGGTGAGGCGGCGGATCAGACAGGAGCGACGCTCACGGAGATCAAGTCCAGCCTCGATTTTCTGCACGACGTGGTGGCCAATATCGACACCGCGCAGCACTAGATGCGGGAACAACTCGAGCATCAAGCGACGGCAATCTCGGACGGTTCCACCAAACATGACGACACAACACGCATCCTCCTTGCGCTGACGGAGAAGTTGCAGTTGGTGGAGCAGGTCATGGCGGATCGACCACCATGGGCAGATGTCGAGCAGGACCTGGGTGCGGTCTCCCTGTGGGCCGAACCTCCCTTCAACCAGTGCCCCCACACTGGTCCGGCAATGCTCCAGGTGCCTCTTCGAGCGCGGCGCACATGGGTGGCGTCATTGGAGTCACGATCGACCCTGGGGGCGGCGGGATTCTGGGAGGCGCTGGTGGCAGTGGACTTGGCGGCGCTGGCGGCGGTGGACTGGGCGGCGCTGGCGGCGGTGGACTTGGAGGCACTGGCGGCGGTAGACCAAGCTCGATGAATGGTGACTCTAGTGGACGCTCTCATATGCCGAAGATGTCGTTTCCGCGTTTCGATGGTTAGCACCCTCGCATATGGCGCGACAAATGCCATGACTATTTCCGTGTGTTCAACATCAGTGCGGCTCTATGGCTCACGATGGCCACACTTCACATGGATGGCAATGTGGCGGTGTGGTTGCAGTCCTACAAGCAGCGACATGAACTAGGACAGTGGCCACAGTTCATTGCTGCGGTTGAAGCAAAGTTTGGCGCCGATGATCAGCGCAGGATTATCAAGGCATTGTTAGCTCTGAAGCAAAAAAGTTCAGGGGAGGAATACCAGAAAGAATTCCAAGCTCTAGTATATCAAGTGTCGATGTAAAACCCCAACTATGATGATCAGTTCTTTATCTCACAATTTATCAAAGGGCTCAAACATGAGATACGTGGAATGGTAGAATCTCAGGTGCCTGAGCCTGAGCCTGACACTCTGGAGCGCGCTTTCTTGCTTGTGCGTGTTCAGCAGGAAGTGATGGAGGATGCCAGACCTCGAGGGCAACGATCAGGCGCTACACGCTCGTGTTGATCAGGCTGCTGGGTGTGTGGCGGTCCCAAACCGGCGCTAGAACTAGCCACGGGTGATCTCTAGAAGGATTGACAGCTCCGAGATTTTAGGAGAGCAAATGGTCTTTGTTTCCATTGCGGTGAAAAAAATGACCCTACTCACCAGTGCGCTCGCCAACCTACAGCTGAAGTCCATGCACTGACAATGAAAGAGCAACGAGTTGAACTATCTGAAGAAGTGTTGAATCTGATTGAAATGCATGACATGGATGAAGCAGAACAACTCAGCCTCTCCATTCACGCTTTTTCTGGTTCAGAAACTAATGGTACAATCCGGCTACGTGCACTTGTGGGAAATCAAATAATTCTTATCCTGGTTGATTCCGGAAGTAGTCACAGTTTTGTCAATGTTTCTTTACCGTCAAGAATTCCTCACACCTCTGAACAAATTGCACCAACGACAATCAAAGTTGCTAATGGGGACTGCCTCCACCGTGATCACATTGTGCCGAAGCTAGAGTGGTGGATTCAAGGCCAAACTTTCACCACACCCATGCGAGTTTTGCCTCTTGGAGCATATGACGCTATATTGGGTGTGGACTGGCCAAAATAGTTTAGTCCGGTGACTTGCAACTGGGTTCAGAAAACTTTGGCATTCAGTTACAATGGTATTCTAGTGTCTCTACAGGGAGTGCGAGCACCTGAAGCTACACTTCTTACTGAAGTGGCAGCTGACAAATTGCTTCAATGGGACAAGGGAAACAAAATCTGGGCGATTGCCATCATTCATGAAAATGAAGATGCACTGCCTGACGATCACCCGGCTCCCATTGCTACAGTATTATCTGAATTCACTGATATTTTTGCTACACCTGATTCCTACTCCTCGGGCTTATGATCACGCAATTTCTCTTCACCCGGATGCCACACCTTTCAATGCACGCCCATATCGTTACTCGTCGGCGCATAAAGATGAGATCGAGCGCCAGGTTGCAGACATGTTGGCCTCGGGAATTATTATGCAGAGCTTGTCTCCATTCGCGTATCCGGTGCTTTTGGTTCAAAAGAAAGACGGATCACGGAGATTCTGCGTTGATTACCGCCGGCTTAATGACCTTACAATCAAGAATGTGTTTCCAATGCCCGTAATTGACGAACTTCTGGACGAACTGGTAGGTGCAAAATTGTCCTCCAAGCTCGATCTACGCGCGGGTATCATCAGATACGCATGCGCCCCGAGGACGAGGCCAAAACAACATTCAAGACACCAGGGACATTACCAGTTTCGGGTCATGCCCTTTAGTCTGTGCAATGCATCAGCCACATTCCAATGTGTGATGAATTCTATTCTCCAACCATGTATCCGTCGCTCAGTGTTGGTGTTCATGGACGACATACTCGTCTATAGCAAATCTATTGATGATCATGTCCGACACCTTCAAGAAGTGTTTTCCCTCATACGACAACATCGTTTCTATGTCAAGGCCAACAAGTGTTCTTTCGCGAAGCACAACCTAGACTACCTAGGACACATAATTTCAGCCGAAGGTGTTGCCACTGATCCCCGAAAGACGCAAGCAATGCAGGCGTGGCCACGCCCCACGTCACCCACTGAATTGCGGGGTTTCTTAGGCCTGACGGGATATTATCGCAAATTCGTCAGGAATTATGGCCTACTCGCCAAACCGCTGACCACCATGTTGAAGAAAAAAGTAGTTAATTTCCTGTGGTCTTCTGAAGCAGAGGCAGCCTTTGTCGCTCTCAAAGAAGCCATGGTGTCTACCCCTGTTCTCCAATTACCAAATTTCCAGAAACAATTTGTTGTGGAGACAGATACCTGAGCCACAGGGATCGGCGCTGTACTGAAGCAAGACTCCCATCCCATTGCCTTTCTTAGCAAGGCTTTGAGTCATGTTCATCAACAATTATTGATATATGAGAAGGAGTTCTTGGCCCTCATGATGGCGGTCGATCGTTGGCGTTAGTACTTGTAGCGAGGAGAATTTCTGATCAGAATCGATCACTATAGCCTCAGTTACTTGGATGATCAAATACTGCAATCCCCACTTTAGCGAAAGGCAATGGCCAAATTGATGGGTCTTCAATTCCGTATTTGCTATAAGAAAGGAGTGGACAACATTGCAGCTGATTCACTCTCAAGGGTGGGACATTTACTCACAATTCAAGCCTATTTTGAAGTGCGTCCTACATGGATGCAGGAGATCCTCAATTCATATGCCACTGAGATAGAGGCGCAACTGAAATTGACATCTTTGGCCGTGATCAGTCCAGATGCAGAGGTTTTCTCTCTATGTCAGGGCATCATCCAATATCGCGGCCGCGTGTGGATTGGATCAAACTCAGCATTGCAAACCAAGCTGATCCACGCGTTCCATTCTAACGCTATGGGTGGTCACTCTGGAACCCAGGCAACTTACCACAGAATCAAGCGCCTCTTTGCTTGGACTAGATTAAAGCGAGCTGTAACTGAATATGTGCAACAATGCTTGGTATGCCAGCAAGCGACACATAACAATTCACATCCCGCAGGACTCCTCCAACCATTGCCCACTCCAATAGGTGCATGGCGAGATATCTCAATGGATTTTTTTGAAGGTCTGCCTCTCTCGGATGGCTCAAATGTCATTCTGGTAATCGTCGACCGCTTTACAAAATATGCACATTTTGTTCCTCTTCGCCACCCCTTCTCTGACAACATGTGGCAAGGGCTTTTGTCGACTCTGTTTTGAAGCTTCACGACATGCGATCGTCAATCGTGTCAGGCCGTGATAAAATTTTCACGAGCACGCTATGGAAGAATTTGTTTGCTGCAATGGGAACCAAGCTCAACTTAACCACCGTGTATCATCCACAATCTGATGGTCAGATGGAGCGTGTAAACCAGTGTCTAGAGATGTTTCTGCGTTGTGCTGTGCAAGATTCACCCAAACTGTGGCACAGATGGCTGCCCTTAGCTGAATTCTGGTACAACTCTTCCCATCATACCTCTTTGGATTGTTTCCCTTTCAAGGCCCTGTATGGACATGATCCAAATCTCGGGGAAATGCCAGATGCGGCAGATATAGCTGCATCTCCAGTTGCAGAGTTCTTGACTGAACGTGCAGAGCGCACCTGGAACTTCTGAAGAAAAACCTTCTCAAAGCACAAGTTTGCATGAAGCTAAATGCTGATCGAGGCCGGACAGAGCAGCATTTCGAGGTGCGCGACAAGGTTCTTTTGAAATTACATCCATACGCACAAGCATCAGTGGTCACTCGGCCTTATCCAAAACTGGCATATAAATTCTTTGGCCCATATAGTATCATGGAATGCATTGGACAGGTAGCTTACAAGCTGCAACTCCCACCAGCTAGCATGGTACATCCGGTATTTCACGTCTCACAGCTCAAAGAATTTCATCCAGATCACACTCTAGTGTTCGCCGAGATGCCTCATGTGCCTTCTCTGGATACATTAGAGACGATACCAGAAGCTATGCTGGATCAACGCCTCGTCAAGAAGGGTAATTCAACGATATCGCAAGCACTGATAAAATGGTCCAACATTGCAGCTGAAGCGGCTACCTGGGAGGACTAGGACGTGCTCAAGCATCGATTCCCGAATATCCTTTCTTGGGGTCAAGAAAGTTCTAAAGGAGGGGCAGTTGTCACGGCCCATGGACGTGACATTGACAAGACATAGACCAAAAAGGGGTCGCCGAGCGAGGGAGTGATGAACCACAAGTATAGGGGGTGTATCGTAGTACTTCGATAAATAGGAGTGTCGATCCCAACAAGGAGCAGAAGGTGTTGACTAGTGGTATGGAGCAGGAAATCTCTGTAAATACTTAGCAAACGGATTTTTAGTGGTTTTATGATAAGTCAACAAAACAAAGTGCAAGTAATAAAGATAAAGAACAAACGCAACAAGTGGCCCAATCCTTTCTTAGCAAAGGACAAGCCGGTGGAAATACTTATCAGGACCAAACGTTCTCGAGGACACATGGGAATTCTGTCAAGTGCTTTCGCTTCAAATAGATGAGTACTCTTCTTTGGTGTTGTAAGTGTTGTGTGGGTGAACCTGTGCTAATGTACCGACCTTACTTGGACTAATACATACTTGTGATTAAACCCCCTGCAAGCATCCGCAACTACAGGAAAGTAATTAAGATATAAACCTAACCACAACCTTAAACTATGAAATTCTACACTCCCTTGTGCAAAGGTGTCCTAACGGGGGTTCAGGTTTCTGTCACTCCGGCAACCCCACAATTAGTAGCCAAATACACAATGCATCCCCCTAGGCCCATAAATGGTGAAGTATCATGTAGTCGACGTTCACATGATACCACTAGAAGAATAACACCAACCTAAATACTAAACCATTGAATAATAACTCAACACAAATCCACTACTAACAACATGACTTCTCCCATGTCCTCAAGAACTAGACGAACTACTCACGAGACATCATATGGATCAAGATCAAAGATGATATGGTAACGGATAACAATCTGAACATAAACAATAATGCAATGGTTCCACTCACAAGCATCAACTACAATAGTAATCAACACCGGGAAAGTTTCCCCTATGAACTAAGCAAGATCCAACACGATTGTTACAGCTGGACGGAGTGGTGATGATGGTGCTGGTGGAGATGATGTTGTGGATGATGATGATGATGATCCCGATGAATCCTAGCTTGATGACGGTGTTGGTGGCGACGATCTCCCCTCTTCGGGAAGGAGTTTCCCCGACAGAAATCTTTCAACCAGAGAGATCTTTCTCTCTTGGTGTTTTCTGCCCCGCAGAGGCGGCGAAAATCTATCTATGGTCGCTCCCTTGGTATCAGGGTTCCGTGAGGAATATATAGGCGAGAGGGCGGAGTCGGGATCTGGCCAGGTGGGACACACCTACCCTAGGCGTGGCCTAGGGGTACCCACGCCTAGGGGGGTGTGGGCCCCCTGTGGCCCTTCTACGCCTCCCCTTCTGGCTTCCTACGTCTTCTGGGAAAATATAATTTCCCATATTTTTCTTGTATTTTTCTGATCTTCGCGAAATTTCATCAAAACACCTCTTTTTCCATCAGAATGCAGACTCCAGTAGTCCATCCTCCAAGAATCATCCAACATGCAAAAACAGAGGAAAAACATAAGTAACACCTCATAATAAGACATATATCAATGAATAGAGGCAAATTATGATATAGAATGGTGATGTAAATTGGACGTATCAACTCCCCCCAAGCTTAGACCTTCGCTTGTCCCCAAGCGAAAACTAAGCTCAGTAAACATGTCCACGGTTTTATGGAGTGAAGTGTCGATAAAATGAATACGGACAAGAAGCATCACACTTACCATTACACAACTCATAGAAGAAAGCAACTCACCATTATATAACTTAGCTTGCAACAAGTACATGAGTCACAATAGAGATGCATAAAGATAAATCATAATTGGAATTGGCAAACTTTGTTCCTGGTAAGAGAACGACTGGCAAACAGTTTTGCAAAAAGCCTTTTGTAGAAGTTTTATAACAGGAGCACTCTTTGCTCAAAAAGGTTTTTCAATGAAGGCTTTCAAAGTAATACTCAATAGATAAGAGTTTTGTGCAAACAAGGGAAATAAAGAACATGATTGAATAAATCACCATATGAATGCTTGCAACACAAAAACTCAAATGCTTGCTGGAGATAGAGAGGAAGTAGGTTTACTAACTCAACTTAGAAAATAGGAGAAAGGTCCCTTCATAGAGGGTAGCAGGGATTACAAGTTCATAGAGAGCTTCCAAAATATTATGGTACTTACTAGCTTTGAGCCCTCATTGCCCCTATCATAGGCATCTTGAGATGATTAAGGTTAAAGTGCACAAAGATGGAGTATATGCTTGACGAAATATAAGTTGGCAATCTCATGTCCCTTGAGTATGAGGGCCGCTCCTCATGCTACTCAACTTTAGTCACCGGTAAGTTCTTGTTATTGTAAGTACATGCGTATCATAAAGGACCACCAACGGGTTACCCCTTGCACATGGTACATGAGCTATCCCATAACCAAAATGACAAGGCAAGCAGACAATGAGCATCTCAACGATCTTTTTATTTACTATGTGCATATCTTTTTTATTGAGGATGCCTCACAGAATGCTCACTATGGTGATGCTGCAAGTTTCCACCATGATTAGGCATGACTTAGGCTAGCGGCCTAGGTGTTTCTCTAACACACATACATCACTCCATGGACTTACAAGTCCCCTCTTTATTTCACACCGTCGACATTCACAAACTAAAGAGCATGATTATCAACTATGTACAACGTACATGTGCAATGTTGAAAGTGTTCCCCGTGATAGCACGGTTCTGCTAATTGCAACGTATAGATGCAAGAATATACAACTTTGATGACACCATGGTTCAAGTCTATTAGGGGCAAGAAAATAAGGTGTGCCATCAAGTTTGTGAGAGCTTTACTAACTAGTTTTCACATAACAAAATACTTTTTAATTCGAAAGATAGATGAAGCTTGAGATTTGCTTGGAATAGCAATATGCTAATAGGTAGATATGGTGGACACAAATGGCACATGTTTTGGTTCAAAGGGGTTGGAAACATGAGAAGTATGCCTTCTCAAAACATGTTTTTGGCTAGCAAGGCTAGGTAGCAAACAAAAGAGTTGAAAGAAACAAGAAAACCTACAAGTGATAAAGCCAAACATGCAACCTTCCTTGAAGACACAAATGATCTTAAATAAAGAATACTAAGCTTATGAGCCAACAAGAAAGAAAATAAATGATACAAAATACCTGTAAGTTTTTCTCTTTTTCTTTCAAACCTCAAAAAGTATTGCTACTGACCAGAATTTGGTTTGCCAAAACTAATTTAGATCCACTTGATTCTCCCAAAGTGATGCCAATACTGATCAACAAGATCCATCATATAATAGAGATCGCAAACTAAAATAAGAAGTGCAAAAAGTAAAAGATGAAACTTTTCATTAATATTCCAATAAAGGCACTCACACCAAGGGATACATAGATAACCAACTAAAGGAGAGATACTTCCACATGCAAAGCAAACTATAAGATAACCTCTCTACCAAAGATATGAATCCACTAAAAAGGTAAAAGATAATGATGGTGATACCGCGACACTCCCCCCAAACTTGGAACAAGCCAAGGGGATGCCAAACCTGATGACGAATCACTCCTTCGGTGGTGGTGTTCTCTTGATAATCTTCTCAATCAGTTTCTTCAAATCCTCAATCTCAAAGGTTAGAGTACGAATCAACTCCGAATTCTGCTCAATACAGTTCATGATCATATCGGGCCGAGAATTCCAGTCCTTTCTATTCTTTCCCCACTCTTCCTTCTTAGTATGCTCCTTCCCTGCATGGTTAGAACGAGTGGTATGAGTAGGAAGTGTCTATGGAGCGAGGATGTGACGCGGAGTTCTCCCTCCTATAGACATCCGTGTTGTCCTCCTAAGCTTGATAGGTTTTGCCATCACTCCAATGTTTGTGATGGTAGCGTGGGTGTCCAAATGCTTGTCCTCCTCCATGTATTCTTCATCCCCTACCCAAATATCCTCCTCCTTGGGATTTTGAGGATCATCTTCCTCCGTCTTCTTGCCTTTGTCGTTGGCAGAGACCATGGTGCTCTAAACTTGAGAGGATTTCCTGATAGAAACAGATCGAAACAAAAATACTATGAGAACACGATGCACGGACCTCGGGGGATCCGGAGGGTTATATATTACGAAGTTTCAAAGCATAAGGAAGGTTTTGATACGAAAACGAGGCGGAGACGGAGCTCGGGGAAGGCACACCCCCTCCAGGTGCAGCCAACTGGGGCCCGCGCCTGGTGTGGGTTTGGCCACCCCCGGCCTTCGGTTCCTCCTCTGTTCCGTCTCGTAACTTCCCTTATGTACTAAAAAAATCAAAAGTATAAAAAGATTGGGGTTTTACGAACCTTCTGTTTTCACCACTTTTACCTATTCAAAGACGAACTCTGCAGACTCCTTTTCTTCTTCTCCTGGAATTTACTTTCCTATAAGGTCTCACACAAACCTCAATGGCAACATTAGTGTAAGAAAAAACAATTAACCTTTAGGTGCATACTTCAACTGAAATCCATCAAAACAAAAGCTTCTTGTAAGAGGAAAATGCAAATGATAGCAGAAATCTGTCAAAACAGACCAACAGGTAAATATTGATTTTTTCGAAAACCTTCTGTTGCTCAAATCAAAAAGTGCAGACTAATGAAAGTTGGGTAACAACTTGGAGAACAAGCTCAGAAAAATACAGCTCCATCCGACGTACTGAGCTCCCTCGCGAATTTTTACAATGCAGCACAAAAATCTGTCCCAGGATAGCCACTTTTCATAACTCCTCTACTTCTCAAAAGTAGTTGAACTTGACAAAAAACCAAAACAAAAAGGATAAGGAGCGGTTATTACAGAGGTAATAACTTCCAAGACTCAACCAAACTCTTGGGTTATCTCCCAAGAGGTACTTTTCTTTAATGCCTTTAAGTTAGGCTCAAAAGTTTCAAGGCTGGTCACAAAGGAGATATATATTTGAAGTGAAAGAGAGCATCAAGAAGCAAATAACCAACACATTTCAGTCTATCCCACTTCCTATGCATGGGAGTGTCATGAGAAAACAAATTGTGGAAACAAAAAGCCACTAGCATAGGAAGACATAACAAATGCAACTTCAAAGCTTTCAACATAAAACGGGGAAACTTAACATTATTGAGATGCATAAAACCATGTTTCCCTCTCTCATAATAACTTTCCGTAGCACGTTGGATAAATTTGACAATATAACTGTCACTGGCAACAACTTTATCATCAGAATGAGCATACTTACTATCACCAAAAATAGGTCCAAGGTCATAAACTGGATCAATAGAAGCAAGTTGTTCCATCCTGAAATCTTTATTAGGAAAGCTATTTTCACAAGGAGATTTACCAAATTTGGAAAAGTTAAACTCATAAGAATCTCCATCAAACATAGTTAAAGCTCACAAGGACCAATTTCATGCATAATTTCCATGTAAAGCTCATAAGGAATAGCACTAGAACTAGCACCAATATCACATAGACCATAATAGCTATGATTACTTAACAGAAAGCACAAGAACACTAGATTTTCTAGATTTACTAGGATGAGAGATAATATTAGAAGCGTCTTCACAGAAGACAGTATGCTCATCCTCTATATTTCTAGTGACAGGGTCTTTCATAATAGCTACCACAGGTTCGATATTCAATTGCTCATCAGGCTCCACAGTTTTCTTAGTACCTTGGTTATTCGCACTAATTATCATAGAGTACTCCTTTACCTTAGCTAGGAAAGGTATTTTCTCAACATAAGGTTCATCACAATATGATTAGTAGTACAAACTTCAGTACTTCTAACAGGAACATGACTAACAACATCTTTATAAGGAGCATGGTACTTATTCCACTTCTTTTTGGGAATTTCTATGTAAGAGGCAAAGGCCTTAAAACAGTTGGCAATACTTTGGGAGTCAATACCAAACTCATTGCTAATACCACGAAAGTCATAAGTTCCCATAAAAGATTTTATGCATTCATAATCATAGTTTATACCTGACTTTCTTCCTTTGTCATTCTCCCAAGATTCAGTGTTCTCTTGAATACGGTCTAGTAGATCTCATTTAGCTTCTTCCTTCATACGTGTGAATGATCCAACACAAGAAGCATCTAGTAAATCTTTATCATGAAGAGAAAGCCTAGCATAAAAGTTATTGATAATAATATTGTTAGGGAGTTCATGAATAGGACATTTAAGCATTAGTAACTTCAGTCTCCCCAAGATTGAGTTGTACTCTCTCCATCACGAGGCCAAGAGTTATATATCAGATTTCTATCCTTATGAATCTCCCTGGGAGGATAGAATTTAGAATAAAAGAGAGATGCCATTTCCTCACATTCCATGGATTGTCCATTCTTCAACAACTTATACCATTATTCAGCTCTCCCCTTCAAGGATATAGAGAGTAACTTCTTCTTCACCTGTTCAGTTGTGATACCTGCACACTTAAACAACCCGCATAATTCATGGATAAAAAGCAAATGATCACCAGGATAGACAGTTCCATCCGCAAAATAATAATTATCCATAACACGATCAACAATACTTGTAGGTATCTTAAAAGGATCTATCTCAACAGGTGGTGGTTCATCTACTACCCTAACAATGGTAGTAGTTTCCCCAAGCAGAAAACCAAGTGGGTTATCCAAATTGGAAACAAAGTAACAAGCAATAAAAAAAAAATACTCACAGTAGAAGTTTCCTTTACCAGTTCCACTCTTCAATAGCGCTTCACTCCCTGGCAATGGCGACAGAAAATAGTCTTGATGACCCACAAGTATAGGGGGGTGTTTCGTAGTACTTTCGATAAATAGGAGTGTCGATCCCAACAAGGAGCAGAAGGTGTTGACTAGTGGTATGGAGCAGGAAATCTCTGTAAATACTTAGCAAACAAATTTTTAGTGGTTTTCTGATAAGGCAACAAAACAAAGTGAAACTAATAAAGACAAAGAAAAAACGCAACAAGTGGCCCAATCCTTTCTTAGCAAAGGACAAGCCGGTGGAAATACTTATAAGGACCAAACGTTCTCGAGGATATATGGGAATTCTGTCAAGTGCTTTCGCTTCAAATAGCTGAGTACTCTTCTTTGGTGTTGTAAGTGTTGTGTGGGTGAACCTGTGCTAATGTACTGACCTTACTTGTACTAATACATACTTGTGATTAAACCCCCTACAAGCATCCGCAACTACAGGAAAGTAATTAAGATATAAACCTAACCATAGCCTTAAACTCTCAGATCCTACACTCCCTTGTGCAAAGGTGTCCTAACGGGGATTCAGGTTTCTGTCACTCCGGCAACCCACAATTAGTAGCCAAATACACAATGCATTCCCCTAGGCCCATAAATGGTGAAGTATCATGTAGTCGATGTTCTCATGACACCACTAGAAGAATAGCACCATAACTTAAATACTAAACCATTGAATAATAACTCAACACAAATCCACTACTAACAACATGACTTCTCCCATGTCCTCAAGAACTAGACGAACTACTCACGAGACATCATATGGATCAAGATCAAAGATGATATGGTAATGGATAACAATCTGAACATAAACAATAATCCAGTGGTTCCACTCACAAGCATCAACTACAATAGTAATCAACACCGGTAAAGTTTCCCCTATCAACTAAGCAAGATCCAACACGATTGTTACAGCGGGATGGGGTGGTGATGATGCTGCTGGTGGAGATGATGATGATCCCGATGAAGCCTAGCTTGATGACGGTATTGGTGGCAATGATCTCCCCTCTCCGGGAAGGAGTTTCCTCGGCAGAAATCTGTCTACTAGAGAGATCTTTCTCTCTCGGTGTTTTCCGCCCTGTAGAGGCGGCGGAAATCTATCTGTGGTTGCTCCCTTGGTATTAGGGTTCCGTGAGGAAGATATAGGCGAGAGGGCGGAGTCGGGAGCCAGACAGGTGGGCCACACCTGCCCTAGGCGCGGCCCAGGGGGACCCGTGCCTAGGGGGTTTGGCCCCCCTGTGGCCCTTCTACGCCACCCCTTCTGGATTCCTTCGTCTTCTGGGAAAATATATTTTTCCCATATTTTTCTGGTATTTTTCTAATCTTCGCGAAATTGCATCAAAACACCTCCCTTTTCCATCAGAATCCAGACTCCGGCAGTCCATCCTCCAAGAATCACCCAACATGCAAAAACAGAAGAAAAGACATAAGTAACACCTCATAATAAGATATATATCAATGAATACAGGCAAATTATGATATAGAATGGTGATGCAAATTGGACGTATCAGGGAGGCGTAAATAACGACAACGCAAGGGTGTGTGCGTGAGTTAAGTTATCACGTGAGCTATGTGTGCGTGAGATATGTGCGTGCGTGAGTTGTAGGCCTATAAGATGCCAAGTCTGTAACCAAACTAGACAAGCTGAAAAGAATAGACGAAACAAACTCTGAATTCTCCTCCTATCTCTGTCTCCTTGTTCTTCTTCTTTCCCAAGTCTTTCAGCTTAAATATTCCTCTCGTCTCTAGAAATCATACCAAGGGCAGTGTATATAACAGCGAGGGTCAGTGTAACATCTCAAAAATATAAAACAATGATCGTCAACTCTAATCACTAAAATTAGGGTTAACAAAAAAACTTTGAGTAATTAAAATCATATGAATGCATGTGTGTATGCGATGATTTGATAAATGCATGAATGAACTTGTGTGATTAACCTAAATTGCAAGAAATGGTTTAAAGATGAAAATAACATCATATAAAACATTTCCAAAGCAGAAACAAACAAAGAGAAAATAAAAACTAAATCAATTAAAGCAAATGGTCATTTTTGCCAATCTTTCTCACTAGGATACTTTGAGTGTTTCTAGTCCAATATTTCAAACAGAAACTTTTCCAATTCTTTTCACCCCTTGCTAGACCTAGTAAAAGTGAAGCAAAGCCCACATTTCAAACTTGCAGAAACATTTGGCCACCTTATTCAAATCACAAGTAAAAATTGAATCTTTATCATATGTGAAGATCACACATTTTCAAAACCCAACCAAACCAGTGCCCCTTGACTAATCCAACTAATCATAGACTCCATAGTATGTGCCTAGCAAACCCACCAAGTTTGAATCCAAAATTCAAATTTGAATCTCTTTTGGCCATTTCATCAAACACCTTGTTAACAGCAAACAAACAAACAAACAAACAACAAACACTATAGTGAGCAGTGAATTTGGCCAACCTTGTTCCCTCTCTAGCTCTCACTACACTCTCAGTAGATGATCTAGCCCAATTAACAAGCCTTAGCACCACTATGAGCTTGGCATAGCCATTAATGGTGACCATGCCGAGCCTAACTTGCCACCCACATGTCAACCGTGAGCTAGGAGAAGCATCAAGCCTGGCAAGCATGTCTGGAGCACTGACCACCATCTACCGCCACCCCCTGTCCAAGCCTCAAGCACTACCAGCCCCTGGACCACACTGCCCAAGCATGCCAAGTCTCTCTGTGTGCGGGCCGAGAGAGCGCCAGTGCGCCACACTCGACCAGCGCCCACAGACCGTGCGCCGCCCTCGCCGCATGCATACGTGATCGCCAACACTCCAGCACACCGCCAGACAACCTCGTTTGCCGCCGCATGGACCATGCACGCTGTGTGCCATTAAAATCACCGTCGGACTCGCCTAGTGCGTCGACGTGTTCCGACCGATCAACACCGCCCCACGCCTCGCCACCACGCCGTTGAGCTTCGCCAGGGAGCACGGCACCGCACCCTATCGTCGCCCATGCCATTAGCCCTCTGTGCTGTCGACCACGACGAGCTCAGCCCGCGCCCGTCGGTCCCCTTCATCTACTATAAAAGGAGGCCTCCCCCGCTTGTTTTCTTCACACCAGTTCACTCCCCACCTCTCATTGATCACACCCAATCACTCCCAGAGCAAGGCGAGCACCAGGTGGCCAGAAATTCACCGGAGTTTGCCGCTGCAGAAGAGGAGAGGCGCCGTCGATTGGAGGCACCCCAGGAGAAGCTGCCGGTACCAGGAGAATCGCCGTCGTCGACTTCGTCGTTCGCCCCCATCACCGACCATCGCCTGAGCCCTGGTGAGCCTCCCACGACCCCTACCTGCCGCGCTAGGGTTCTGTCTCGTCGGTGCTGCCCGACGTGGACGATGAACTAGAGTCGTTCGATTAGAGTTAGATCATGCGGCCTAGATCACGCCTTACCGCTTCGCCACTCACTGTCTCACTGACGCATGAGGATAGCCACTTAAAACGCCCGCACGTACGCTGTGCATAGTGGGCCGGCCCAGTTAAACGTCCCGCGCGACCCAACAATTCAAACTTAAGTTTATTCATTTAATTTCAAACATAGTTCTGTACCTAGATTCAAAAACTAACCCAACTCGATTCACTGAACCAAAATACATGAAACCAATTTTTTTGGAAAGGTACTGAAATGCTTAATCCAAGACCGTTGGATTCAAACCATTTAGATCTATAGATCACCCATGGTAAAAATAACAAGGCAGAAGCTTTTCTGCATTCAAACATTTTTCAAAATTTAACCATAAGAGCTTTTGAGTTGGTTCCAACTCTCAAAAATCACATTTAACCATACCTTTCAGAATATATAAAAATATATAGGTTTACTTACAGAAATAATGATCAAGCAATAAAAGAATGCCACATAGGCATTTCTAGTCACTTTATTTAAATAAAATAAAAAGGTTAAAACTTATTAAATTGTGACACCACTTTAAAGCACATTCCCATGTACTGAAATATGTGGTGATGACATGTGTCAACATGATACCATGTTTGAGTTGGAGAATATTAAATCTTAAGTAGTTTTTCAATGAGTAGAAATTACTTTTCTTAAATAAAATAAATAAGACAAGTGTTTTAATCTTTGTGATAATAGTAATGATGCTAGATCATCTAGTGTGAACCTTTGTGTGATGATTAGAAATAGTTAAGTATTGTTTGGTGATTGTGTACCTCGTATTTATTTATAGACGCTAGTACCAACCAAGGATACGAGGAGGAATGAGGATATTACGAGGAAGAAGCCGAGGAGAACTTCAACCACTGCTCTGCACAAGGCAAGCTAAACCTTGCAAGCATATAGTTTCAATTATGCAAGCTAATACTTGCAACTATGAAAGTTAGATAACCTATGCAATGCATTAAGCATGCTTGGTTAGATACATTTGATGCTACCCAATCCTAGTTTTACTTGCAAAGCTTAATATTTTATTTCTTCATCAAAGCTTTCTCTTAGAGTTTACTTAGTAACTTGTAGATAATAAAAGGATATTGGAAGGTAGCATAAAGAGCATAAAACTTGGCCTAGGTTAGATAATCTTGATGTCACCCTAAGGCATGAGATTGAACTTTGCTAACTCCCATTTGTTTATCACCCCTCATTAGTATTTACCCCCACGTGTAGATGCTAGTGCTAAGCATAAAAATTGATCAACTTTAGATGGGAATACTTGGTGAAAATGGTTATGAAAACCTTAGAATGATGAGTCATTCTACTGAAATGTTTTGACATGTGTTCTTGAACACCAGATGATTTTGATGATGAAAATGTTGAGGCATGAGCCTTAGCCCTTTATAAAACTGATATTTGTCTGGATGCGATACCATTCCAATTTTACCGTACAACCACAATACCCGAAAATTGGGTAGGGCTTGACTGGAAATTTATATACCTTAGTATGGGCTCCCTTGCGGCCAAGGTCTGAGCTAAGGATACCTTGTGAAGATTGTCCACCTGTGCAATACCCAAGATGACAGTTGGTCATGGTTGGGAGGCCAGACTCACAGGAGAGGTGCATATACTAGGGCGTGTAATGGAAAGGTTAGGATTGATTATCCGCATACTGAGTATGGTGAATTCAGGATTGTTCTTGACGGATGTATCGAATGTTGTGGTGAAAGTGTACAATCTCTGCAGAGTGTCAAACTATTCGAATAGCCGTGTCCGCGGTTATGGATAGTTGGAGTGGCCATACTATTCCCCTGTCAGATGTTTGAAAATGACTTGTGAAATCATTTGTGACTTTGACTTGACAACAACAGAGTTGTGACATGAAATTCCAGTTCCCACTTAGGTGTTATAAAATTTTGAACTAGCTTTCTTTGCTTTTGAACTTAGTAGGGTAAATCTGGCTTTTTGCAAAACAACCCTAGAGCTTAGTATCCTACTACAAAAACCCCCCTTCACTTATTAGTATTAGTTTGAGAGTACTTAAAGAGTACTCATGTCTTTGTCCCTGGCTATTCCCGTGGCTATACTATGAAGAGGAGTATCAGGATGACGGACCGCAGGAAGGTTACGACAACTAGGATCATCTCCCATCGTCAGCATTGCCTGTGACCATGAAGATGGAGCTTCACGTACGCTATTGTTACTATTACGTTATTCCGCAACTTGAATTGTATTAAGACTGGATCATGAGATCCTTATTCGTGTAAGACCTTATGTATGGTTTGTAATTGATGATGTACTGTGATATCCAAATCTGTTATGTCTCGCAAAAATGGTAATCCTGGGATTGCGATGTATGGCATAACAGGCATCTGTGATTAAAAATCCGGGTGTTGACAAGTTGGTATCAGAGCCATCCTGACCATAGCAGGCCCTAGTTAGAATGGACTTTTGAATTAAAAACTTAGTTTCAAAACCAAAAGAAGTGAGTATTTACAAAAACTTATTCTCATTCTTATCACTTAGACTCTTTCATGAAAATTCATGTTCCTCAAAAATTCTTGCAAACCTACATAAAATTTGACACACTTGATCACTCTACTAACTTACTCATCCTATATTCTTATAGATGGACGTGAAGTACATCAAGTTTTATCAGTTGGGGAATGGAGGAGACCTCATCTTTGAGCGTGACTTGGACCAGCTGGCAGAAATGCTGGAGCGTCCACACCCCGAGTTCTTCGAAGCTTAGCTCAATGATCAGGAAGGATAAGATTTGCAGTGGCTAGTTGTTGCAAGTCTCCGAGGAAAGATTGAACCTCCCACTATAGAGGGAATTCAGTTCACCTTAAGAGAGAACAACTGGCTTGATGGACTTGCCAGGGCAATGCAGGAAGCTCTTGCCTGTCTGTGTGGGCATAGTATCAATCAAATTAAGGGTAGCCGCTTTGAGTTATACCCAAGGTGTGATGCTATGGGACAGCCACTGGAGGCCCCATACCAGCATGAGCTAAAGACTTAGTTGGACCACCTCAGCTTCATGATGTATGATCGTCAGACGGAGTTGGACAATGCCCATTCTTACGCCAACCACAAGTATGCCATCGCCGCCAAGAAAAATCATACCATCGCCATGCTAGTGAAGGATTGCAAGTCTCGTCGCCGTCAGCTCGACAAGAAGGAGCGCATCATTGCCCGTCTTCGCCACCGGATCACGGATTTGGAGGAGACCATCCACGAGAGAGACATGCAGTTGGAGGAGAGGGAGAATGCAGGGGAAGACCTTCGTGGAGACCCCTACTCATATCTCAGCGATGATGATGACTTTCTGGAGGATCAGGCCATGGACTTCTTCACCGATGAGGATGACTTCGCCTTCATCGATGATGATGAGGATGAGGATGATAAGGACAATGACTCCGAGGAGTAGTAGCACTTGAGCACTAGCGTTAGTGAGTTGTATTCGGTCCCACTGTATCGTAGTTTCACATAATGGTTCTTAAAACCATCTGTTTTCCTTTGTTGTGGTGTGTGTTTGTATCGTGTGCTATGAATGAATGAATGAAAAGCAACTTGCTAAAAAATCTAAGTCAAAACTTGAAAACTTTAAAAACTTTGCAAAAAAAACCTGAACCGTAGAAATTTCCCTCTTTTCTCATGATCTACCTCAATCTTCATATGCCTCGTGGAGGAAGCAACTCAGCCCTAGACCCGATGTTGCAACTCTTGCAAATGTTGGTTTCTGACCGCGAAGCCTAAAGAGCCGAACATCAAGCCAACCTAGCCACCCTTCAACAGATTTCTCAGATGGCCAACAACAATCAAGGCCATGGAAATCAACACAACCATGGATCTAAGCTCAAGAATTTCCAGAACACCAACCGACCTGTTTTCACCAAGTCGGAAGAGCCCCTAGATGCAGATGATTGGTTGCAAACCATGGAGAACAATCTGGAAGTTGCAGGAGTGGAAGCCAACGAGAAAGTTCTGTTCGCCACCCACTATCTGGAAGGAGATGCAAGAGCATGGTGGAACAACATTCACGCAATGACAGGAGGTCAGCTGATGACTTGGGAAGAGTTCAAAGTCAAGTTCAGCAGAACCCATGTGCCACCAGGTTTGATCAAGAGGATGAGAAATGAATTCAGGGAACTGAAACAAGGGAGAATGACAGTAGTGGAATACCGTGACAAATTCTTGTCATTGGCTAGGTATGCACCGGATGAGATCGACACTGAAGCCTAGGAGAAAGAGATATTCCTGAATGGTCTGCACGATGAAATGCAGACAGTATTAGTAAATATCCCCTTTGCTGATATTGAAGCTCTAGTGGACTCTGCCATTTAGATGGAAGGAAAGATCAACCAAGCCAATGAGAACCGCAAGCATCGCATGATGCATCAACCAGAACCCATCATACCCCAAAGTATCGCCCCAACCCATCTCCAGGATTTGCCCCAAGAAACAATAGACCCCCGATGAACCGTCCCACCTATCCCAACCGTGGAAACGCAAGGCCCAGAGGAAACCACAACAACCATGGAAACTCCAGCAATTTCAACCGTGCACCACCCAAGTCCAACAACAACAATGCTGCCACCAACACCAACACTACCCCAAGGACTGGAAGCAATGCTGTGCCTGTTGCAACAAAGGACAAGTCGCAAGTGATTTGTTATGAATGTGGAACCAAGGGTCACTATTCCAATGAGTGCCCCAAGAAGATTGCCGCAGCCCCCAATGCAAACGCCCCAGCTCAGCAGCAGCGTCGTGTTCAGCCCGGAAGAAGGTTTACCCTAGGGAACTTGCTCAACCGCAACGGCCGTCTCTTTCTCATGCATGCTGAAGAAGCCCAAGAAGCGCCAGATGTCGTGCTGGGTATGTTTTCTGTTAACTCGGTACTTGCAAGAGTGTTGTTTGATTCTGGAGCATCGCACTCATTTGTTACTGAAGAATTCACATGCACTAGTAAGATTCAACCAACCAAATTGAAGCATGTTATGATTGTTCAAATACCTGGTTCAACCACCAAAGCTAGGCAAATTTGCAAATCCGTCCCTATCCGAATCCATGGCATAGATTTTTTTGCTAATCTAATAGTACTCAGAACTAAAGGTTTGGAAGTAGCACTAGGAATGGATTGGATGTCCAAACACAAAGGATTAATTGACTGTGCCAAGAAAGCCATAACCATGACCAGTACAGCCGAAATATCAGTCGAGCATGTATCTAAAACCTTGCCCCGTCAATTCAAGTGCAACAAGAGTATAGCCCAGCCAACCATTGACCGAGTTCGGATAGCCTGTGAATACCCTGATGTATTTCCAGATGTTTTGCCTGGTATGCCCCCAGATCGGGATATCGAGTTTATCATTGAACTAATCCCTAGAACCGGACCCATAGCCCACATACCATATAGTATGAATCCGTCTGAACTAGTGGAACTGAAGAAGCAACTGGATGTTATGATAGAAATTGGATTGATTCAACCAAGTGTGTCACCATGGAGATCACCTATTTTGTTTGTGGACAAGAAAGATGGAGGTAATCGTTTGTGTACAGATTATCAGAAGTTGAATGCTGTCACTATCAAGAACAAGTACCCGTTGCCAAAGATAGAAGATCTATTTGACTAGTTAACTGGTTCCAAAGTGTTTTCTAAGATTATTGATCTTAGAACTGGCTATCATCAACTCAAGATTCGCGCAGAGGATATTCCAAAGACTGCCTTTACCGCCAAATATGGATTATACGAGTATACTGTCATGTCTTTTGGATTAACCAATGCCCCCGCTTATTTCATGAACCTCATGAATAAGATTTTTATGGACTTCCTGGATAAGTTTGTCGTTGTTTTCATCGATGACATTCTGATTTATTACAAATCAGAAGAAGAACATGAGCTACACCTAAGGACCATTCTTGGAACCCTTAGAGAGCATCAGCTATATGCCGAGTTTAGCAAATGTGAATTCTGGTTATAGGAGGTAGGATTCCTCAGACATATTGTATCAGCCAGAGGAATTGCCGTTGACCCTGTGAAGGTGAAGGATGCTGAAGATTGGCAAGCCCCAACCACTCAAACCCAAGTTCGTGCATTTCTCGGATTAGCAGGATACCACCGCAAGTTTGTAGAAGGATTCTCGAGTATTGCAGGACCCATGACCCAATTGCTGAAGAAGGACAAGAAGTTTGAATGGACGGACAAATGTGAAGCGAGTTTTCAAGAACTCAAGAGGAGATTGATTTCAGCCCCAATCTTGACCATGCCGGATATCTCGAAGCCCTTTGATGTGTATTGTGACGCATCCAAGATCGGTCTCGGATGTGTGCTAATGCAAGAAGGCAAAGTTATATCTTATCTATCCCGACAACTGAAGCATCATGAACAAAATTATCCAACCCATGGCCTTGAAATCGCAGCCGTAGTTCTAGCCCTAAAAACATGGAGGCATTATATTATGGGAAACCGTTGTGAGATTTATTCGGAGCACAAGAGCCTGAAGTATATATTCACTCAGAAGGAGCTGAATATGAGACAGAGGAGATGGATTGAGCTAATCAAGGACTATGATCTGTACATTCACTATCACCCTGGTAAAGCCAATGTGGTAGAAGATGCCCTTAGCAGATTGCCGTGCCGCTTGAACTCCATGATTTTGAAGGAGAAAACGAGTTTCCACAAAGAGATGGAAGATTTCCAAATGGAATTAGTGAGTGAAGGATTTTTGGCCATCATAGAACTTCAACCCACTTTGATCAGTCAGATCAAGGAGGCGCAGAAAGGAAATGCTAGTATCGACGGAATCAAACATCGTATCGTTACATGCAAAGTACCCGGATTCACCGAAGACGAAGAGGGAGTTCTGTGGTACAAAGTATGTCTTTGTGTACCAGCAAATTCGGAGTTGAAAGAAGTGATTTTGAAGGAATCCCATGATACTCTTTATTCTATCCACCCCGGAGGAACAAAGATGTATCAGGATTTGAAGGAGCAATTTTGGTGGCATAATATGAAGAGAGAAATCGGAAGCTATATCGCCAAGTGTGATATCTGTCAAAGATTCAAGGCAGGACATAAAAAACCCCCAGGACTGTTGCAACCCTTACAGATTCCGGAATGGAAATGAGATTCAGTTGGAATGGACTTTATCACCAGATTGCCTACTTCTATTAGGGGAAATGAATCTATTTGGGTCATAATGGACAGATTGTCCAAAGTCACCCATTTCTTACCAGTCAAGACCACATACCAGAGTTCGAAGCTAGCAGAGTTATACATCGCTAGAATCGTCAGTTTGCACGGAGTCCCCAAGAACATTGTATCGGATCGAGGAACTCAGTTTACCTCGAGATTCTGGAAGAAAGTCCAAGAAGGTTTAGGAACCCGACTAGATTTCAGTACAACGTATCACCCTCAGACCGATGGACAAACGGAGCGAGTAAATCAAATACTCGAAGATATGTTGAGATCATATGTGCTAGAGTATGGATCTAAATGGGAAGATTGTCTGCCTTTCGCAAAATTTTCATACAAAAATAGTTATCAAGCTAGTCTGCAAATGGCCCCATTTGAATTCATGTATGGAAGGAAGTGTCGCACCCCTTTGAATTGGTAGGAAGTAGGGGAGAGTCAGATTTTCGGACCCTACATCCTACGAGGAGCAGAAGAGAAAGTTCACAAGATTCGTGAGCACCTCAAGACCGCCCAGTCAAGACAGAAGAGTTACACCGACAAGAGACATCGAGACCTCGCTTTCAATATCGGAGATTTTGTGTATCTCAAAGTGCCTCCTTTGAAGGGAATGTAGCGTTTCCAGCTCAAAGGAAAGTTAGCCCCCATATATATCGGACCCTTGAAGATTCTGAATCATCAAAGAGAAGTATCATATCAATTGGAACTGCCAGAGGAGATGTCAGCAGTACACAATGTGTTCCATATATCGTTACTTCGCAAATGCCTTGAAGTTCTGGAGAAGACTGAAGTTTTCAAGAACATTGATCACCAGACCATAGAGATCAACGATGACCTGACGTATCCCGAAGTATCCATCCGTATTTTGGAAGAATCTTTTAGAACCACCAGGACCCGAAGCATCAAGTTTCTCAAGATTCAGTGGACCAACCACATGTAAGAAGAAGCTACCTCGGAGCGAGAAGATCACATCAGGACGGAGTTTCCCGATCTCTTTAAATCCTAGATAATATTTTTCTTATTTTTCAAATCTCGGGACGAGATTTTGTTTAAGGAGGGAAGGTTTGTAACATCCCAAAAATATGAAACAATGATCATCAACTCTAATCACTAAAATTAGGGTTAACAAAAAAACTTTGAGTAATTAAAATCATATGAATGCATGTGTGTATGCGATGATTTATGCATGAATGAACTTGTGTGATTAACCTAAATAGCAAGCAATGGTTTAAAGATGAAAATAACATCATATAAAACATTTCCAAGCAGAAACAAACAAAGAGAAAATCAAAAACAAATCAATTAAAGCAAATGGTCATTTTTGCCAATCTTGCTCACTAAGTTACTTTGAGTGTTTCTAGTCCAAGATTTCAAACAGAAACTTTTCCAATTCTTTTCACCCCTTGCTAGACCAAGTAAAAGTGAAGAAAAGATCACATTTCAAACTTGCAGAAACATTTGTCAACCTCATTCAAATCACAAGTAAAAATTGAATCTTTATCATATGTGAAGATCACACATTTTAAAAACCCAACCAAACCAGTGCCCCTTGACTAATCCAACTAACCAGAGAGTCCCTAGTATGTGCCTAGCAAACCCACCAAGTTTGAATCCAAAATTCAAATTTGAATCTCTTTCGGCCATTTCATCAAACACCTTGTTTACAGCAAACAAACAAACAACAAACACTATAGTGAGTAGTGAATTTGGCCAACCTTGTTCCCTCTCTAGCTCTCACTATACTATCAGTAGATGATCTAGCCCAATTAACAAGCCTTAGCACCACTGTGAGCTTGGCATAGATATTAATGGTGACCATGACGAGCCTAACTTGCCATCCACATGTCGACTGCGAGCTAGGAGAAGCATCAAGCCTAGAAAGCATGTTTGGAGCACTGACCACCGTCCACCGCCACCCCATGTCCAAGCCTCAAGCACTACCAGCCCCTGGACCACACTGCCCAAGCATAACAAGTCTCTCTGCGTGCGAGCCGAGAGCGCGCCAGTGCGCCACACTCGACCAGCGCCCATAGACCGCGCCACCCTCGCCGCATGCAGACGTGATTGCCAACACTCCAGCACCCCACCAGACAACATCATTCGCCGTCGCACGGATCATGCATGCTGTGCTCCATTAAAATCACCGTCGGACCCACCCAGTGTGTCGACGCGTTCCGACTGATCAGCACCACCCCACGCCTCGCCACCACGCCGTTGAGCTTCGCCAGGGAGTACAGCACCACCCCCTATCGTCGCCCATTACACCAAGCCCGTTGGATTCAAACCATTTAGATCTATAGATCACCCATGGTAAAAATAACAAGGCAAAGGCTTTTCTGCATTCAAACATTTTTCAAAATTTAACCATAAGAGCTTTTGAGTTGGTTCCAACTCTCAAAAATCACATTTAACCATACCTTTCAGAATATATAAAAATATATAGGTTTACTTATAGAAATAATGATCAAGCAATAAAAGAATGCCACATAGGCATTTCTAGTCACTTTATTTAAATAAAATAAAAAAGGTTAAAACTTATTAAATTGTGACACCACTTTAAAGCACATTCCCATGTACTGAAATTGTGGTGATGAGATGTGTCAACATGATACCATGTTTGAGTTGGAGAATATTAAATCTTAAGTAGTTTTTCAATGAGTAGAAATTACTTTTCTTAAATAAAATAAATAAGACAAGTGTTTTAATCTTTGTGATAATAGTGATGATGCTAGATCATCTAGTGTGAACCTTTGTGTGATGATTAGAAATAGTTAAGTATTGTTTGGTGATTGTGTACCTCGTATTTATTTATAGACGCTAGTACCAACCAAGGATACGAGGAGGAATGAGGATATTACGAGGAAGAAGCCGAGGAGAACTTCAACCACTGCTCTGCACAAGGCAAGCTAAACCTTGCAAGCTTATAGTTTCAATTATGCAAGCTAATACTTGCAACTATGAAAGTTAGATAACCTATGCAATGCATTAAGCATGCTTGGTTAGATACATTTGATGCTACCCAATCCTAGTTTTACTTGCAAAGCTTAATACTTTATTTCTTTATCAAAGCTTTCTCTTAGAGTTTACTTAGTAACTTGTAGATAATAAAAGGATATTGGAAGGTAGCATAAAGAGCATAAAAATTGGCCTAGGTTAGATAATCTTGATGTCACCCTAAGGCATGAGATTGAACTTTGCTAACTCCCATTTGTTTATCACCCCTCATTAGTATTTACCCCCACGTGTAGATGCTAGTGCTAAGAATAAAAATTGATCAACTTTAGATGGGATTACTTGGTGAAAATGGTTATGAAAACCTTAGAATGATGAGTCATTCTACTGAAATGTTTTGACATGTGTTCTTGAACACCAGATGTTTTGATGATGAAAATGTTGAGGCATGAGCCTTAGCCCTTTATAAAACTGATGGTTGTCTGGATGCGATACCATTCCAATTTTACCGTACAACCACAATACCCGAAAATTGGGTAGGGCTTGACTGGAAATTTATATACCTTTGTATGGGTTCCCTTGCGGCCAAGGTCTGAGCTAAGGATACCTTGTGAAGATTGTCCACCTGTGCAATACCCAAGATGACAGTTGGTCATGGTTGGGAGGCCAGACTCACAGGAGAGGTGCATATACTAGGGCGTGTAATGGAAAGGTTAGGATTGATTATCCGCATACTGAGTATGGTGAATTCAGGATTGTTCTTGACGGATGTATCGAATGTTGTGGTGAAAGTGTACAATCTCTACAGAGTGTCAAACTATTCGAATAGCCGTGTCCGCGGTTATGGACAGTTGGAGTGGCTATACTATTCCCCTGTCAGATGTTTCAAAATGACTTGTGAAATCATTTGTGACTTTGACTTGACCACAACAGAGTTGTGACATGAAATTCCAGTTCCCACTTAGGTGTTATAAAATTTTGAACTAGATTTCTTTGCTTTTGAACTTAGTAGGGTAAATTTGGCTTTTTGAAAAACAACCCTAGAGCTTAGTATCCTACTAAAAAAAACCCCTTCACTTATTAGTATTAGTTTGAGAGTACTTAAAGAGTACTCATGGCTTTGTCCCTGCTATTCCCGTGGCTATACTATGAAGAGGAGTATCAGGATGACGGACCGCAGGAAGGTTACGACAACTAGGATCATCTCCCATCGTCAGCATTGCCTGTGACCATGAAGATGGAGCTTCACATACGCTATCGTTACTATTACGTTATTCCGCAACTTGAATTGTATTAAGACTGGATCATGAGATCCTTATTCGTGTAAGACTTTATGTATGGTTTATAATGGATGATGTACTGTGATATCCAAATCTGTTATGTTTCGCAAAAATGGTAATCCTGGGATTGCGATGTATGGCATAACAGGCATCTGTGATTAAAAATCCGGGTGTTGACAAGTTGGTATCAGAGCCAACGAGAAAGTTCTGTTTGCCACCCACTATCTGGCAGGAGATGCAAGAGCATGGTGGAACAGCATTCATGCAATGAAAGGAGGTCAGCTGATGACTTGGGAAGAGTTCAAAGTCAAGTTCAGCAGAACCCATGTGCCACCAGGTTTGATCAAGAGGATGAGAGATGAATTCAGGGAACTGAAACAAGGGAGAATGACAGTAGTGGAATACCGTGACAAATTCTTGTCATTGGCTAGGTATGCACCGGATGAGATCGACACTGAAGCCTAGAAGAAAGAGAGATTCCTGAATGGTCTGCACGATGAAATGCAGATAGTATTAGTAAATATCCCCTTTGCTGATATTGAAGCTCTAGTGGAATCTGCCATTTAGATGGAAGGAAAGATCAACCAAGCCAATGAGAACCGCAAGCGTCGCATGATGCATCAACCAGGAACCCATCATACCCCAAAGTATCGCCCCAACCCATCTCCAGGATTTGCCCCAAGAAACAATATCCCCCCGATGAACCGTCCCACCTATCCCAACCGTGGAAACCCAAGGCCCAGAGGAAACCACAACAACCCTGGCAACTCCAGCAATTTCAACCGTGCACCACCCAAGTTCAACAACAACAATGCTGCCACCAACACCAACACTACCCCAAGGACTGGAAGCAATGTTGTGCCTGTTGCAACAAAGGACAAGTCGCAAGTGATTTGTTATGAATGTGGAACCAAGGGTCACTATTCCAATGAGTGCCCCAAGAAGATTGCCGCAGCCCCCAATGCAAACGCCCCAGCTCAGCAGCAGCGTCGTGTTCAGCCCGGAAGAAGGTTTACCCTAGGGAACTTGCTCAACCGCAACGGCCGTCTCTTTCTCATGCATGCTGAAGAAGCTAAAGAAGCGCCAAATGTCGTGCTGGGTATGTTTTCTGTTAACTCAGTACTAGGATGACGGACCGCAGGAAGGTTACGACAACTAGGATCATCTCCCATCGTCAGCATTGCCTGTTGTGGCATCCCGCAAAACCACTACTAGAAAATCGCGTTGTTTTTGTGCATTGCATCATCATGACCGCATGCTCATGTCATCATGCCACATTGCATTTGAGCATCGTCATCATCATGCATATTATTTTACTTGAAACTATGTTGCGAAAGTCTACTGTTTTCTGAAACTAGCCCTCCTTCTATTTCAAATTAAACCCCGGATGCTTCCGGATATTTTGTTTGTCTAAAAACTACTTACAAAAGTTTATTGCAAATTAAATAAAAGTTATATTATTTTAGGGGGCAGCCGAACCGGGCCGATCCGACCCAGTCGACCACCCCCAGAATAAAATCGGTCCACCCTAAACCCCCTTTTTACACCCAGACCTAGTCTACCCACCCAACCAGCCACATCACCCCCTCCTATCGCGAGACGCCATGTCACCCTGCCCCTTCCCCTTAACCTATCCCAGGCCGCCACCTAATCCTACCCCTTTCCCCACCTCTGTCCACCCCACCTGCCCTCTCCCCATCCCCTGTACCCGACCCACCAACACACACTCACGCACGCCTGCCTACACCCAGCCACACCGCACCCCTCTCTCTCTTTCTCCCTGGCCCCACTTGCCAGCCCCCCCAAGCCACTCTTCATCCTGGCCCACCCGCAGCGGCCAACCTCCCACCCACGCACTCCCCCCACCGCCCTGGGTCCCACCTGGGCCGCGCCAGACCGGGCCCCACCTCCCACGTCTTGTCGCTCTCCCCGATCCCCACGCAGGTCACCCCATCCCCACCTTCCGCGACCCCGCTTCCTTTTCCCACCCCGGCCATGGCGCCGCCGCCCGCGTCCGCTTCCCCCTCGCTCGCTCCCGTCCTCGCCTCGCGCTCCCCTTCCCTCGCATCCTCTCTGTTCCGCCGCCACCACCCCTCCTCGTCGACCCTGCTCCTCCCCAGACCCCGTCCCCAACCTCTGTCTCTCGCTTCCCCTCCTCCGCGGACGACCCCGCCCGAGCCCGACCGCCTCGCCGCCCTCCTTCCCTCCGCAGAGCACCGCCGCCAGGAGCCCTGCCTCCCTCCGTCACCGCCACCGTTAGGCCCGCCTAACCGTCCTCCCCGCCTCGCCGCCGGCGCCTCCCTCCGCTCGACCGCATCGCCTCCACGCGAGACCGCCGTGCGCGCATCTCCGGCCTCGCAAGCCCCCTCCGGCCGTCGCTGCAAACCGCCGCCGCCGACCCCGCCATCCTCTGCACCCTGCAGCGGACGACGTCGCCCTGCAACCCCTTCTCGCTGCGTGCAGCCACCATCTGTGACCCGAACCACTCCTGGGATCATGCAAGCTTCCGTGAGGGACCCCTGTAGCGACTCCATCGAGTCCTGTTATGTGCAGTTGGAGACAAAGAACAAGGAGTACCGACAAGATCTCCCTGTTAACAAGGCCGGTTTGATGCCGATGGTCCTGAGGGACGCACATGGTGCCACTCAAGCCCTCCTTCATGGATGCAGTGACAAGACTCGATTTCCCTCCGAACCCCAAGATCGTCAATCCGAGATGAGGACCCGAAGATCAAGGCAAGACGACCGTCGGTGCCGAACTCCGGGAACTCCGTAACGGAGCATCAAGTACTTCCACTCGGACGCCCCACGGACTCGAAGAAACCCTCGGACGCCAAGATCGCCACATGGAACCGAAGGTGTCGAGACCCTGAAAACTGATCGTCTTGGAGTCGAAAGACCGAACACTGGCATGCCAAGTTCTTCGACTCGACGGCCACAGATGCGACAAGTTCTCCTTCCCAGATGCGATGCTCGAGGACACGGACGGTAAGGACACCGACGCAGAACGCCCAGTTCTTCATCCCGGAACGCCAAGTTCTCCACCTTGAACGCCACGACCGTCTACGCGAACCCGAAGACCACGAATGCGACAAGATCGACACTGACCAGAGCGGGTCCGATGTGCCCCCGACACCGAACCAAGTCCTGCTTCCCGGATGCGACAAGATCTACTCTGTTGACCTAGAACGATCCCGCCGAGACCGATCCCGTCAAACCCTGAACCCTGAGACCGAACCCCGGAACCCCAAGATCGTCGAACCCTAATGTGTGACCCCCTTTCCTCGAGACCCTATTTTTATAAATGATATAAACTTGTTGCATTGAATCGTTCATGTCGCATACATATTCATGTGGTTGGGGGCCTTTTGCCGATTCACCTTATAATTAAATATGGGGCCCATATGCGGGCAAATCCCGTCGTATATTGGCCTCATTTAAATTTGTGTAGCAAACTGGTGACTTATCATGCCCTGTTATTACAACATTTAAATTGCGGGGTAGTTAAATAACTTGAACCGTTTAATTAATTGTCGGGACCCCGGTTCCACTTAATATTGCCCAATTGCATCGCATCTTTGCCATGTCATGCATCATACATGCATCATGCCGTTCTTATGTCATAGCATTAAATATTGCATCCGATGTTTATTCTAGTGTTTTGCTTCTTCGCGGATAAGGCCGTTGAGTTGATGTGAGCTTCGCCCCGATCTTCGGATTAACCTTCGACAATGTTTTCAGGCGAGCATCTCCCCCTTTCTACCTATCTTACTTTTATAGTATTTATTTCCCTCATGTTGATCTATTGCTATCTGTGTTGCGATGCTCTAGTTTTCGTACCCGTGTTATCCCTTGCAGCCTTATATTGCCTTGGACACCGCCTATTACCTGTTGTTTGGTAGATAGCTGGAATTGCGTGTCGTAGTCGCTTGCTCAAGTGCTGTTGCGTGTCGTCAAGTACCACAGTTGTTGGAGTATTGCCGCATGTTCAATGTTGGAGATGCTCATGGCTTTAATTATTGTTCACTTTAATTACTGTTTAACAACTAAAATTGAAGTAAGTAAGCAGAGGGGCAGGTGGGCAATAGATGTTATTTGGTTGTTAACCGTCCACTTGTGTCCCGTAGGACCCCGAGTACTTGATACCTGTTCCTTGAATATTCACGCTATCCACATCCGGGAGGATTATGGGACCCCCCCTGAGCCAGAGCTTGATTCCGTCTTATTTCTTGGGGCCACAAACTAGTTTGAGGTTTTATTTACGATCCTGTACTTATGCCATGCTTTACTGCTTTATTTACGATTGTGCGAGGAGCACACTGTACTGTTTAGGTAAGCGGAGTGTTTTCGCAGTATCGACAATCCCAGTTTTGGGTTCCCAGTCGTTTACAGCCATTATCGCAAACCTTGAGTCCGTCTTGGAGTCAGCTAGCTTCGTTGCGGGTCTACTCAATGGGGTGGCCCCCTGAAATATTTCTGAATCCTGTGATTGCTTTGTCGTGAAGGCCTCGTTGGGTTTTGATTTGGTTTTTCCGAGGTTGATCGAGTGTGTGTTGCTATTTGTGCACCCCTGCAGGGTAAAACTTTCTGAAAGTCGTGTCCGCGGTTATGGACAACTTGGAGCACAGTATCTCGATCATAGACAACTATAACTAAAGTAGTGCTATAAATTTGACTTGATAATGACTAGTAAGCAGCTTCACTATAATGGAATGGCTAAATAAAACTGCCAACAATTGCTTGTTTGGGTGTCGCTTGCGACCATTGTACTTGACTAGTAAGTATTGCAACTACAACGGAATGGCTAAATAAAAGTACCAACAACTGCTGGGTTTTTGGGTTATCTCATGCTATTTGTATCTGATTAGTAAGTGTTGCAACTATAACGGAATGGTTAACTAAAATTGCCCACTGCTTATTTGATCAGGATGACTATCTATATTTGACTAGTAATTGTTGCAACGATAACTGAATAAATAAAACTGCCAACTGTGTGCGTTCCTCGGTTGACTTCCTCGTTTGGTCTCGAGGGGGGGAAACATCAGGATGGGTGTGTTTGGTGGTAGCATCAGGTTGGTTCCGAATGGGTCTTTCTTATCCCTCTCTGATAGCCGCCAGTTGTATCGAGTCTCTATAGGTTGTTTAGTGCGTGCTGCCGCTGCCGCTTCAGTCCACCATACCTATGTAGGCGAGGACCGCCGAATTCTAGCCTCGCCGTGTACTGGCCTCAGTACTGATGCTCCTCTTTTTCCTTTGCCCTTTGTCGGCACCCCTTTTGTTTTAGCAGGTTTTGAGATCGACGTCGTTAGCAGGGTTACCCTTCCGGCTTGGCCTGGGCAGGGTTATGGACGCCATTGGTTATTCTTCAGGGCTCTTAGCCCCATTTGCATCTTGTCCGTACTCGGACGCTAGATCATTTTAAAGGTGATTTGGATCTTTGTACTGTAAACCTGTATTCTTGACTCTATGAGTCGCTGTTGTATATATCTGTTCTATGGGTCCCATCGAGGACTGTTGTGTAATGTTATTACTTCGTTTTCCACCCGCACGCAAGTGCCTGGTGGGCACCTTTGAATCGTTTCTATGCGGGTTTCAGCGGGAAGCGCTGAAACTTGCATAGGGCCGATTCTGAGGGTGTTACACCTGTGACCATGAAGATGGAGCTTCGCCTACGCTATCGTTACTATTACGTTATTCCGCTGCTTGAATTGTATTAAGACTGAATCATGAGATCCTTATTCGTGTAAGACCTTATGTATGGTTTGTAATGGATGATGTACTGTGATATCCAAATCTGTTATGTCTCGCAAAAATGGTAATCCTGGGATTGCGATGTATGGCATAACGGGCATCTGTGATTAAAAATCCGGGAGTTGATAGTCGGTCTAATGCCAATATGGCGCGGAAGAAAAACCTTTGGAAAGAACAAAGGGAATGATAAGCTCATACAACAATACCTCATTAGACAATCCTGTGTTGGCTACAACCTTTAAGAAGATGGATAAGCCTATCAAGGCTGAGCTAGGTTGCTATACATGTGGAGAGCTCGTCCACTTTTAGTAGACTTCCCAAAACATGCAGATCACAGATGGAAAAGTGGGAAGACGGTCAACATCGTGACCCATTAGCAACACTAATGGGTACGGTAATTTATTTACTATTGTTTTGATAGTTCATTCAGCATGTTGGTAGATTAATATGGGTGCTAATGTTTATGTGTGTCCTGACATCGCTATGTTCACTTCTTATCAGGTTGCTCGAGATTCTTCTATCCTAATGGGGAATAGATCGCATGCTTCTGTTTGTGGTATTAAAGCGATGGATCTAAAGTTCACTTCTAGAAAGATCATGCATCTAAAGAACGTGCAACATGTCCCTACTATGAACAAGAATCTCGTTAGTGGTTCCCTTCTATGCAGAGATGTGTTTAAGGTTGTTTTATAGTCTAATAAAATTGTTGTTTCAAAACATGGACAATTTATTGGTAAAGGCTATGAGTTTTGAGGCTTGTTCCATTTTTCACTTTCAGAGTTTTATAATAAATCCGTGAATCATATTTGTGGTGGTGTTAATGATGATACAAATGTTTGGCATTCTCGTTTATGTCACATTAATTTTGGTTTGATGTCTCGAATGTCAAGCATGAGTTTAATTCTGAATTTCACTATTGCTAAAGGTTCTAAGTGCCATAGTTTTGTGCAATCAAAGCAACCTCGAAAGCTTCATAGGGCATCCAAGGAGAGAAACTTGGCACCTCTAGAACTCATACATTCCGATCTATGCGAGATGAATGGTGTATTGAAAAAAGGTGGAAAGTGATATTTCATGACATTGATAGATGATGCTACTAAGTTCTGCTATGTTTACTTGTTGCAAACTAAAGATGAGGCTTTAGAACATTTAAAAAATTTAAGGCCGAAGTTCAAAATCAACTAGAGAGAAAGTCCAAGCGTCTTAGGTCAGATCATGGTGGTAAGTATTTTCCCAAAATATTTGACAAACTCTTTGAGGAACATAGTGTTATTCATAAGAGGACGTCTCCCTACTCATTGCAATCAAACGGGATTGCCAAGATGAAAATCCACACACTAACTGACTTGGTTAATTCCATGTTAGCCACTGCTAGTTTATCAAAGGCATGGTGGGGGGAGGCTTTGTTGACTTCATGTCATGTCCTGAATAGAGTTTCTAACAAGAATAAAAAAAGACCTCTAATGAGGAGTCGGCTGGGAGAAAACCATCACTTTCGTACTTGCGCACTTGGGTGTGTTTGGCGAAGGTCAACATACCAATTCCCAAGAAGCACAAGCTCGGTTGTAAGACCATGGATTGTATCTTTCTAGGATATGCTCCACAGAGTTAGGCTATAGATTTTTAGTGGTTAAATCCAAGGTATCTGATATTCATATCGATACTATAATGGATCTCGTGATGCAACATTCTTTAAGAATATGTTTCCTATGAAAGATATGCATAACATTGGTAGAATTTGTTCTGAAAACTTCCTAAATCTAGTGCATTTATTGAGAATTATGAACAATCACATGAGAAATTTCTTGAGAAGGATGACGATGAACCTCCCACAAGGAGTAAGAGAGAGAGGATTGCAAAATCCTTTTGTAATGATTACTAAGACCTAACTATCATATTCAATAGGTACTAATTGCCATACTGTTTAGTCTTAGTGGAAGATTACGAATTAGGAGGTTAAATTTTTACTAATTGCCGTAATAATTAGACCTAGTTGCTACTCCCTCCTCGGTTTATTAGGCCTAGTAGAATGGTGTCTTGATTTAGGTGATTAAGGATTGACTACATGTCAATCTCTAGAATTGGTGGGAGTGTTTTACGAGGAAAACTATTGGTTACATGCCATAGTGGGCATTAATTAGTACTAGATATGAGCCTAACTCTTGAGATTTTTCTAAACTTTTATTAAACATAATAAACCAAGAAGGAGGGAGTATATTAACTAGGCCTACTAGCTAGATTTATAATAATTTCAATATTAATTAGGTACTAGCTTGAAGGAATACCCTAGTGGCAAATAATAAAGGAGTTTATTTAACATATTTAATTAGTTCATAATAGTTTTATATCATGCTATAACTGTATCAATTGGAAACATCGATACAGGTGTGATATATAAACAAACTCAAGTCCCTAGTAGCCTCTATTCAACTAGTTCATTGGTCAACAGATGATCAAGGTTTCCTGATCATGTTGGTGCTTACCTATTGACAATGGAGCCATCTTACTGGAGAATAAGATGGTAGACAGTTTCCATAGATGATTTTTGCAACAAGATCATATCACAAAGTTCAGTTGTAATTGTCAGAAATATAGTGACTTTTTCCTTACACCGTGAGACCATATTTAATCACTATCACCCGAGATCGCCTTGAAAGCATCAAACGTCACTTGGTAGCACAATGATTATAAAGGTGTGATCAAGTAATCAAAGGGACAAGCTGAGGCGTATGTGTCAAGAGCGGGATTTGTACATCCGTGTGATGGAAGATCCTCTGGGCCTACTCGGATAAGTTATATCTAATATGTTGCGCAACATGTTACTAGGTCACGGGGATATCACTTATCGGAACGAGTAATGTAGCATTTATCGATAACGAGGTTGAACCTGACATGGTGATGTCGATGATAAAATCTCGGACAACAAAAGTATCACAGAGACAAAAGGAATATGACACATCGTTTAAGGTTCGACATGATGGTGACACGTGGAGTGCATAGGGACTAACATGGGCATCCCGGTCCTGCTATTGATCATTGATATAGATCATGTCTATGACATTTCCGAACCGTAGGGACGCATCCTTAAGGGCATTACGATGCTTATATATCATCATGTAATAAGGAATAATAGAAGATAGAGAAACTAGAATTGTTCTGGAGATCAAAAGTTGTTTAAAGAAAGAAAGAAGAAAAACAGACCGAAAGGAGTTTCAGATAAATGGAAATTTATATATACATTTATTATATGTTAATTAGAAATTAATATATTCTAAATAAATTAATATTTATAAATGAAACTTTCTTATTAGGCCAACACCCCAGAGGAAATTGACCTAAAAGAAAACTGCAGAAAAAGAGAAAGAAAACAACAAAAACAAAGGGCTGGTTTGACCAGCCCACGCGCGTGGGCGGAATATAGTTATTGTCGCACGCGGGGGGGGGGGGGGGGAGGCACATAGCCTGCACCACTCGCGGGCCGCGCGGGGCGGGTTGGCCCACCCGGCCGATGCCACTGGCCAATGCGCAGGCGTGCGCTGGGCCGCGATCGGCCCAATCGGGGCCAGTTGCCACTGCCGCCGCCTCACACCAGCAGAACACGCGTTGTGAGATGGGCCATCGGGAGGCGCGCCAACCCACCTTGCTGGCAGCCACCACTGGCTCCACTACTGGGCCACACCGGGGTGCTCTGGCACGAGCTGGGCTACGATAAGCGTCCCCGGCCCCAGTGGCGGAGCTTCAGTCCGGCCACCCCGGGCAGCTGCCCGGGCTCTATCAGCAAATGCTTCATTAATTTCGGTACATAAGTTTGGTTTTATCATTAGCTTTTGTGGACATTTGACTGCTGACTCTAGAGCCAGCTGACCTTGCCCAGGCTATATGGACGCACTGGCTCCGCCACTGCCCGGCCCACCCGGCTGCTGCCTTTTATTTCCCTATTTCTCTTTTATGTTTAGTCCCGCATGGGAAAACAAAAAGGGAGGACACACCTCCCTCCGTCTATATAAAGAGATGTCCATAGGAGGATTAAAGACACACCAATAAGATATTCTCTTAGGCAGTTTTCTTAGAGAATATTCCTCCCTCTCACTTTAGTTGCCTTTGCAAGTGTGCAGCCCCTCCAAAGGACTGTGCACGCTAGGCCAACACCGCTATAGCACACCGCTGCGCTGCAGTGATTCCATCTAGGAGTTCTACTTCTGCAACCACGGCGAGATCTAAGCCCGGGAGTCGTTGTCTTGCACCGTAAGTGTGTGGCAACTCAGGGGGAGCTACACTTGGAGCGACCCGACCATAGTACGAGGACCTGGACGTGCGAGGAGCTTCGCGACCTTAAGGTCGGACGGTACGACTACATCATCCACGTTTCTGCATGATCGTTATATGCTTATGGTCTAAAAGGGCATGTTTTCCGCTGTCTTCCTCCATTACTGCATTACTAATAGATAGATCTTGAGCAATTAGGATTTTCCGCGTAGTAAATTTTTTGATTTCTACACCGGAACCCCAATAGTGGTATCAGAGTGTGATCTATGCGTAGTATGCTAGCACGGATAGACACATGCAAAGTGTGGGCATTGATCCTCTAGTTGTTATCTTCCCACATATATTTGTTTATATCGCGGTACTGTGAGATGAAGCGGCCCGGATAGACCTTACGCTCAACCTTGCGTGAGACTGGTTCCACGCTTAACATACGGCTTGCACCGTATAAGTGGCTCGGCGGCGCCCCCTCCATTGTGATAATCTACGGACGCCTCCGCCCGTGCTCATTAGTGGCGGCCTCCTTGCGCTCGACACTGTGCCTGCTCGCACTCGATGACGACACGCTTTTCGTCAGGCTCGGCGACGACGGACTCACTGTGTGCTCGGTGGTGCTCTCCCAACTACATGCTCGGTGGTTGTGCCCCCGCGCTAGTCGACAGACGCTTCCTCTCGCGCTCGTCGGTGGCGGCCTCCCTGCTTCACGTTTGGTGGTGGCCTTAAGTGCTAGACCATGGATGCCTCTTCTTCCTCTCTTCGGCGATGGCCTCCCGCTGCATACTTGGCGGGACCCTCTCCGCTACATTGTTAGTGGCGGCCTTCTTCTCTCCGGCTCTCCGGTGAGGGCTTCTGGAATCCCCACGCGAGGCACTGCTTTTCCGTGGTTATCTCAGCGAGAGACAGAGGGCAAGGAGATTGTATGGCCAAGAGTGATTCGTGAGGGGATAAAGATAAAACTGGACTGAGCCGGTTGATCAAACCATATGGGATGCGATCCGCTCTTCACGAATCGTAGCGCGCCGCACGGCAGAGCCGCTGGTGCAACGTCTCTCCTTATATTTTCCCATGTATACAAAGATACGAAAATTTGGCATGTCCGATTGGTTGGGGGACACGTCCATAGAATTTTTGTTTTGTTTTGCGAAACTTAGGTGCACTAGGTCCAGGTGCCTCAATAATTTTTGTGTAGGTTATATTATGTGTGTGGTTCATCTATATGACTCTGTATGCAAAATAGGGTTATGTCGTAGATGAAGCGCACCTAAAAGGCTGGAATTTGGTTTAGTTATGGAATTATGTTGTATATTACTTATGCCATTTGTGTCTACTGGCATTTGGCTATCTTGAAATGCGCACATTATCTCCCTGTGATTGAAAAAAAGTAGCATAGTAGTATAGGTTGTGATTTTTTCTAGTTGATGGAGAACTTGAATAATAACATCTTAACTTATTAGATTTTATCAATTGCTTATTTGTGCAACTTTTTAGCTCCTTATTATTCTCAGATATATTGGTTGTGGTGACAACCAAATTAGTAAAAGAAGTTGCTCATGTCATTATACAGGTTATTGAAGCATGCCACATGAAAGACCGTGTCCGACGATGGTCGGAGGTGCATTAGAAGGACGACATGTTCATCCAGATGCGCTACCTCCACGACGTTAAAGAAAACCTGCTGCTGCTCTCCTCCGACAGATTAGATAAATATTCAGTATATCATGTTATCTTTTTTACTTGGTTGACGATGGGACATGATGCAATGCATTTCTATTGAGTCTAGTGTTGTTCTAGTAGTTAGAAATACTTGTTGTATCCTACCGTGAAGTGGTGTTCTAGTTATTTTTTGATCCTTACCATGAGCTCAAATTGTGTAGTAGTATATTTGTTGTATTTGACCTTGAATATTTTGTGTTTTGACTGTTTGATCGCGCAGTTCTTTACTTGAAGCTAAATGAATATTGGATGATCTACGCTTGCTTTTGGTAGTCTGATATGTGTGTTTGTTTGTGGTTGGTGTAGGTCAACCTGTAGCATAACACACTTGAGCTATAGAAATTTAAGTATAAGATCAAGGAGAACCAGGAGAATATCAATCTCAACAAGAAGTTGCCCTACCTCATTGGCATCAAGGTTTGTGCCTTGCTAGACCTGTACTTGTGTTTCAAATGTGTGCGAAATATCATTTACGAATATATTATGCATTTTAATGAGATAATCACAAAAAATATGTAAGGAATAAATATTTCCAGTATAGTGATTTTTAATATTTGTAGGCCATGTAATCTTGTGATTTCTTGCCCTCCTGCGATTTCTCATATCACTGATCATTCGTTAGTTCCTGCTGTTGTTGTAGATTGCCGGTGGGCACTTGGGTGAGTTACTGGGCGAGCAGTGACACCCCAGGTGGAGTGGAGGAAGCCAGTGTGGTGCTGGGCGCTGCGAGGGATCATTGGCGACCTGGAGATGCTAGGTAGTGGGCTTGTTGATTGTATGCATTAATTTTTGTTTTGATGTAATGTACGAGGAGCGATTGTTTGGTCATTTGAACTTCTGGTCTGTTTATTTGAAAATTTGGTTAGTTCATTTTGAAATATGGTCTGTATCATTTTACAATGAAAATTAATTCATTATTTATCTAGAAATTTCTAGGCTTCAAACGTTGCTTGCATGTACAACCCAAATGAATATAATCTGAAATGTATTGGTCTTTAAAAAGGCCAACCCAATGACTAATTGTGGACCAAAGTATCTGATTGTCAATGGTTAAAAGGCTGATGGTAGGCCTAAAATAATTCGACTTTGAATATGCCATGGCCCAAAGAAATGGATCGTAAATAGGCCAAGACCCGAAATGAAATGTGCTGTAAAATGCCTGGACTAAGAAAAAAGGCCATAGTTATTGGCCTTAGCCAAATAAGTCACCGCATTGGATCGAGATGAATTTGCACTACGACGATATCATTTCATCACAATTTTGTCCTGTCGGATTGGCCATGTAGGATCTGACCTGGTTTGGCCAGATGCCACGTGACGATATTGGATCGTCATAACGGTTATGATGATCCAATATCGTCATAGACGGTTTTGACGATTTCACAAAAAATGTTGTTGTATGCAATTACTGACGCTCAGTTTTTGACGATATGTTTTTCGTCATAAGATCGTCATATATTATAGACAATGACGATTCATTGATGAAAATGAAGGGTCATGTATCAGCAGATTCCTTGTAGTGAGCCTAATCAGTTCGCCTAAACTTTTTCTTGGATCTGCGAAAGCTAGTGCAACATTGGATGCTTCACTGCCATTTGGCCTCCCACGTGTTCTTTATTCCCCCTGACAAATGGACCACCATATTTCTTACATTACTTCAAAATTGACAGCATCCCGTGCAAGCTGTCGCCATTGGACATGTTCTTGTGCGATGCTATGGTATCAGGCTATAGTTCTAGGAAGTGGGTAGGTGCCAATGGAGATTGGATTGCAACGGTTATGTTCAGAGGCAAGCTGGAGCTTCATAATGTGTACTCATCGCAATATTCCCCTCCCAGCATTGTCATTCGAAGCAACCGACCAACCAACAACGTTCTTGTTGGATAATAATCATGCAGCTATAATGCAAAAGATTGCTATTTGCCAAGTTCCCATAGCTGCTGGGAGATATAAATATTTTTCTCTTGTTGCAGTCTTTGACGTTAGAATTGTTGTCCTTCAGGGCGGTGATGATGGATGGACAGTTCTTCCACTTCCTCTTAACAACACCCTAAGCCCTTACAGTTACAATGATGGAATTACCCATGCCGGACTGGTGTTCATCACAGCTCTTTAGCTCTTTATGGCAACGTTCATATTTGGGATCCTCTGCATCCTGGTAATTATTCCTTCATATGTAGTATAGTGGCTTCATGTTCCAAGATATTATAATAAATTGACTTAGGGAATATTTCGTTTAAATGAAAATATGAGTAGTTATTTTAGACTATATGAATTGTATGAATCATAGGATTTCCATAGGATTAATTCTTATAGGAGTCTTTTGATCTCATCTGATTGAATTATGTAGATTTTTCCGGATGTCTTTACACTATAAGGAATCTGTTATTCTATGATTTTCTGATAGTGACCGTGAACAAAATCGTCATAGATTTATGATGATTTTGCACTATATGGTCGTAAGACGTTTTAAGGTGTCAAAACGCTGAAAAATTAAGACGATTTAATTCAAAAAAGTCATAGTTGTAGTAGCCAAAATCACTATAGTACGACGCACGTAGCATTTTAGTCTATGTGGCGTGTCTATGTGTCAAATTTGACTATGTGACGTACGTGTCAGTTTTTGCCTATGTTACGTGTCTACGTGTCAGTTTTTGTCTACATGGCATATTCATGTGTCAATATTTACCTATGTAGCGTGTCTATGTATCAAATTATGCCTACGTGACATGTCAGTTTTGTCTACATGGCATATCCATGTGTCAATATTTGCCTATGTATTTATGTTTTAACTGCTGATCCTCCAACCTAACATGCAGGCCCCACTTAACTGACCTGCAGAACCCACCTTGTGTATTGATGCATCCTAAGAAAATATACTAGAAAATATACTAGATAAACGTGCGTGCTTTGGTGCGTCGTCTATAATCCGTCTGGCAGTTGTACTAACTAATGGTAAATCGTTTGTTTTTATTTTTTATCTTTATGTCATCCATAAATTAAATATATGAGCACGTGTGAAAGTGAAGTTCCAGCATGAGTTTTCAACAATAGACCAGTGTGCCATTTGTCGTCTGAAATCAAGAGGTAGGACTCTTTATTTTCATACTGAAGCTCATAAGTCTTCAAGTAAATAAAAAGGTACATCAAGCAAACTTCAAAAAAGAAACACATCGAGTAATAGACCAAGTTTAATACCACAAGAAATTGGTATGTTATGTAATCAAGTAAAAAACTAATAATGTCAAAAACTGATGTAAGCTTGTTGGACGACCTCAGAATCAGATGGTTGCAATTATTTGGATTGCAGAGCTCAAAGGGAAGGGCATAGTCTTGTATTCGACAAGTCTAGTGAGGACTGATTTCTAGTCTGAATAATGATAAAGATAGTGTTTTATTTTGGACGTGACTGCGTATGCTTCTTTTATTTGAGTTTAATTTTTAACATATTTTAAAATATAACAAATAGAAAAATATCATGGATGTACATCTTCATATTTTAGATGCTCACAAGATCGTTTCACGAAAAATAGATATTTTGTGTGGCTTATGTAAAAAAGACAAATTTATGTGCTAAAATAAGGCTCTCCACGAGACATGTTTTTGTCATTTCTACAAAACCGACAAAAAATATCGGATTTTCATGAAACCGCACGCCCACAGAATATGGGGATACACAAGAATATTTTTTCATAATTTTTTAAATAATTTAAAATGTATTTTAATAAAGGGGGCATATGAACATGGGATCAATGTGCATTTCCGTTTTATTTCTTGCTAAACAAGAGCTTCTATTACTTGAACAACAATAATGATATCATACATAGTACTGGGGTTTAAAAAGGCCGGTACCTGTAAAAATCAGACACAATCCGACATCAAACTGCTTGTTTAGTTATTCTTACAACGCCAAAATGAAACTTGAAGGTTTGCTCCTTCCATTGCAAAAAAAAGAAACAAGTAGTGCAACCACACTTAGCACACGAATTTCATTTAGAATCATCCGGATCATTGCGTTGTTCTTCCAGGCTCTGACTCCAGAGTCCAATCAGTCCCTCGGTCAGTTTTCGGCTAGACAGTGTCAACATATAAAAGTCTGCAAGAAGCGTACCATCTGTACAAGTGATAGCTTTGATTGTCAATGCATTTTCCCTATGGTTTTACCATTTCGATCCCCCAACAAAGATCATGTAGTCCAGAACATTGGATGAAGTG